>JARDYH010000005.1:178308813-179628813 GCA_029215795.1 Anniella stebbinsi | reverse complement strand
AAATCAATATTCATTTGCCACTTTAAAAAAGGGAAAAAAGATGGTGAGGCTATGCCTGATTTCGTGAGAGGCAAACTTGTCGGCCTTCAAAGAGCAAAATTAAATATATCTATATACCTACCTCACAGGGTTGTTGTTGTGAGGATAAAATGGAGAGAAGGGGGAGAACTATGTACTCTGCCTTGGTTTCCTTGGAGGAAAAAAGTCAGGATATAAATGTAATAAATAAAATAAAAATTAATGTTCATGAAAGTTGAGAAATATCTGCAATGTTTGCAGGAGCTTTGGTGATCTTGGCTGCTTTAAAAAGTTGTGTATCAGGAGATGATCTTGTGGAGGAATTGAATGTTCAGCCTTAGAAAGATATTATAAGTTACTGAACATCAGTTGCAGTCCTTAATTTGGTGGTCTAATGTGAATTTGGATATTCACCTTTGCAACCCAGAGGGTCCGAGGGTAACACAGAACCAGTGCAAAATACCATCACCTCAAAAATAGAAATAGAAATAGAAATAAAAGAAAAAGAAAAAGAAAAAGAAAGAAAAGAAATCAATAAGGTTAGAGATACTCGATGTCTAAAAATAATATGATCTTTATAAGAAGAAAATAGCATTATTCATTTGAAGACAGATATACTAACATTACAAATGCAGAAAACAATCAGTCAACCAACAAAGCACTATAAATGGTTCAGGAATGGCATAAGAAATGCATTGAAATGTCCTCAACAAAGCAATGAAAGCAATTTGAATCATAATCCTAGCCCTACATCTCTGTCCAGCCCATAAGTTGACTATCAGTAGACTACTCCAGTATGAAAAGGAACTTTTTTATCCGTGAGTACAACACAATTGGTTCCAGATCTTCTCACCACCATAACAACCAGTCAGTGCAATAAAGCAAAGATTCCAACTTTCTCCAGTCAAGTTATACCAGTCGGAGAGGAAATACAAAATCTTGAACAGTATTGCAGAGAAGAATGGGAAAGGAATAACAGAAGTCATTCTGTGGTTCCAGAACATCTCTATATATTATTTTTATTTATTTATTTGCAGCATTTATATACCACTGAGTATAGTAAAATCTTGATCAGAGACAGGAGCAGATTTCCCCATATCTTTTATTGCAATTTCCTCACTTTCATGAAGCTGCAGGGAAAAGCATAAGAAGGACCCTGCTATTTCTGCAGATTTTTGCACAGGTCAGTTTGACATATCATACATGAGCACATATGTACATTTGAATCCTTCTGCATTCTCTATGACTGTATTGGGCATGTTTGCATATCATGTTATGGCATCCTGAAAATAAGCCGCCCCACCCTAGGTTGGTTGTTCACTACCTAACACAACAGACGATAGGGTGCTGTGTGGCTTGATATCCCCCCCTTGCTCTTGTCAATATACTTGTCAATTTCATCTTCCACTTCCGTGCTTTCTTTGCTAGTGAACACCACTTTTTAAAGGCAGCTTCATGTACTCCCGCAGTAATTACACCCACCATAAAAGTTCCTCCTTGTGCAGCTGCCGGTGCTTTTGGCTCCTGTTTGTCACTTTCCTCCACTTGTCTGCATTGTTAGCTGTCAGATATGCATGTGGGAGACAGAGCAGTGAGGCAATTCCCTAAAAGTACAGGCATTTCATGGTAAAGCTGAGGGGAAATTGACACAAATTTCATGGCAGAACAGTGAAGCAGATCACTGAAATTACTCAAAATTCATAGCAGACCAGTAATGCAGTTGGGGAAATTATACAAATTTCTCAGTGACTTTCACGTCTGCACACTTGCGGAAGATCATATATCTAGATTGAGATTGAGATAGCTAGCTAGATAGATATAGATAGCTAAAGGTAGATAGATAGAGAGACAGAGATAGATAGATAGATAGATAGATAGATAGATATAGATAGCTAGATTAGATAGATAGATAGATAGATAGATAGATAGATGAATATAGCTGGAAAAATATAGAAAGATATAGATAGCTAGAGATAGATAGATAGATAGAGATAGATAGATAGATAGATAGATAGATAGATATTGATAGCTAGATATAGATAGATGAATATAGATAGCTAGAAAGATATAGATAGATATAGATAGCTAGATATAGATAGATAAATATAGATAGATATTGATAGCCACAGACAGATAAATATAGATAGATATAGATAGATAGATATAGATAGATATAGATAGATAGTTAATATAGATAGATAGATAGATAGATAGATAGATAAATATAGATAGATCTAGATCTAGATGTATCTATCTATTTATGTTGAATGCATTCAGGATTTCTGAGGGGAGTGCTCTGACAAGGATTGCAATGGCATGCCAGATAAGGGACATACATTCTGCTGATACTTTTCAGGAGGTTGCTTTAGATAGGGACAGCGGAAGCTAAAAAACACACACATGCCCTTCAAAATAATGGGTGAAATACTTGAAACTCTCCAATTCTCATCTCAAGGAGCTCTGCTTGATAATTAACCCTCGTTTTCATCTCTCCCTAAATATTCAATTGCACAAGGAATCTAGTTCTGGTTCCTACTGAATAGCTGCAAGTCAAATACACACATTTCTGGCAATTGTGTTTTGACCACCACCATGAAAGAGCCATTCTGGCTCCAGCCTGTGTCTTAACACAAAGTTTAAACAAGCTAAGAGGATGTTTCTTCCTTTGGTTGAAAATTTGAAAGGAAACCTAACTATCCAATCAGATGCTATCATCCTAAACAAAATGTTACCTTCATGTTCATGCATCTCCAAATGCTTCATCAAATGCCACCACAAGAGAAAAGTAGGGAGAATTATTTACCAGTGATGACCGAGGGTATCAGTAAATATGGGTGCTCTCCATTAAATGGCAACAATTGGAGTGTAATTAGGGTGACCCTATGAAAAGGAGGACAGGGCTCCTGTATCTTTAACAGTTGTACTGAAAAGGGCATTTCAGCAGGTGTCATTTGTATGCAGGCAGCACATGGTGAAATTCTCTCTTCACCACAACAGTTGAAACTGCAGGAGCCCTGCCCTCTTTTGTCTCTGGTCAAGAGGGTAGGGCTCCTGCAGCTTTAACTGTTGTGATGAAGGGGGAATTTCAGCAGGTGTCATTTGTATGCATGCAGCACCTGGTAAAATTCCCTCTTCACCACAACAGTTGAAGCTGCAGGAGCCCTGCCCTCCTTTTCATAGGGTCACCCTATACAGTGTAGGTTGGGATGCATGAAATCATCATTACTTACAGGTAACTCATGGGAAGTGGGGGCGTGGAAAACTTTTGGGTATTTTGAAATTTAATAAATTCCGAAGATGTAATTGCAATAATGAGGTGGTCTCCTGGCCTGTAATAATCCGATGCTCCCTTTCGATTTCTTGGACATTTGTGCCTCTCCTTCGGACAGGCTGCATGAGGCAGCAGCAGCAACAGCACCAACAACAGTGGTGATATCATTCTGGGTTTGGCTGCGACATCTCTTCTGTGACTGCTCCTCTTGCCTCCACAGCCAGTTCATCTAAAGATGCCAGGAAACTCTTTCAAGGCTGTGGCTCCAGTGTCTTTATGAATTCCGTGACTTCTGAGCCAAAGGAAGTCATTGATGCCTGCCTAAGATCTTACCTCCAGTGTTTGGTTGCACAGGGGCTTTCTCAGGCACAATGCAAGAAGTTGTGTCCTGTTCCCCTCAATACTGTTATTTAGATCATTGGCATTGGTCTCAAAGGCAATTTCTAGCTTTTTTTTTTTTTCCAATGCTGGTGACGCACAGTCATCAAAGCCTGCCCTAGATCTCTGGCCAAGCTCTTGTTTGAACAGTAGCTATATTGTGCACCAAATTTTCCATGTACTGTTTAAGAAGTTGCCTCATATTGCCTTCAGTTCTGTGTCTAGGTCATTGGTCTCAAAGGCAACCTACAGTAAAATAATAATAATACTCTCTTGAGCTTTGGCCAAAAAAAATCAGAATAAATCATAATATTTTTAATAATTATAAGGGGAAGCATCACATCTGCAACTTCAAGGACTCTTATTGTGGCTCGAGGCGCAGGTGCATGCCTGGGGAAAAACATGTTTGCAAGAAGTCACAGATGAGGCTCCATCTTCTGGCATGGGCCAGTGAAGGGGTAAGGTGTGCTTGGCCTGACCTTTCTTAAAGAAATACAAACTAATGCGCCCAGATTTTTTAAAAAAGTTTTAAAGATATATACTATGTGTGTGTAACATGTAATGCAGATATTGTTGGATCACAAGTCCCATCAGCCCTAGCCAGCATAGCTAATGGTGAAGGCTGATGGGAAATGCAGTCCAAAACATCTGGAGGATCATATTTTCCCCATCCCTGATGTACACAGTAGCACACACAAGTTGTGGTAATGACCCAGCCCTGCTCACTTTCTGACCCTCCAAACTGGACCTCTGCCACTAGACAAACCAGGATTGGAAGACATCAAAGGTTACATAGTGGCTGTTGATATAACTCAATCCTTTCCCACCCATTATTGCCCTCCCCAGCCTGGTGCTCTCCAGATGGGTTGAACTGCAACCCCCATAATTCCCAATGGGCATGTTGGCTGGGACTATGAGCCTATCTATGCACACAGGATAAAACACTTTGAAAATGTTTTGAAAACTGTATATGGAGTGTGTCCTGGGCCCCAACAGTTGTCAAAACTGTTATAAACCGTTTTAAACCATTTTAACCCATTTTAAAGCAGTAGTGTAGATAGGGTCTATATGAGCCATAGTTATGAATGTTGGAGAAATATTCAATGAATTCAGATGAGTTCAGATTTCTATTACTATGACCTGTGGAATTGGCAACAAACCAGCTTCTTCCAGGTCGGGTAGATTCCGTGAACTTGTGGATCATTTGTTCTTTATTATTTTTTGTTTTACTTTTGGCATGGATTTGTGCAAATGTGCACTAAATTCTCAAGAACTAAATTCTCCTACAAAAATCCAATTCCAATGAGCGTATGATGGAACTCAAGATGCCTGACACTCCATGAAATGTAGATGGGATGGATTTAACATAATCTGTACATCACTAAATGGAGCCCAACACACCCAGTGGGTACCCGGATAAGGAAAGAGGAGCAATTAGTTCTACCAGTGAGAGTACTACACCACTGCCACCTCCTTCTCTGTATCTTTCTCTCTCTCTCTGACCTGGTTTTCTTTCCTTTCCTCCCCCCTCTTACTCACTTCATTCTCTCTAATTGTGTGCATGACACTCCTCTCTCCTTCTGTGCCCCTTCTCTCTTTTGAACCTCACACTACCATTCCCCCACTGCCCATGGTTGCTCTGTCCTCCTTCCCCCAGTTGCTGTCTGGCCCCTCATTGCATCCTAGGAGACACCGCTGCCCCTTCCAACCCATCAATCTCTTTGCTCCAGAGGCATTCTGAAGAAATCAAAATTAAAATTTGCTGCCCAGGTGTTCAAAATTCTGCATGCTGTGGAGAAGGGCACAAAATTATGCATGGTGTAGAGAACGTCAAAACTCCATCAGAACTCCCACAAGATGTAATGATGGCCACCAATTTGGATGGCTTTAAGAGGGGGTGGGACAAATTCATGGAGGAGAAGGCTATCAAGGGCTGATGACTATGCACTACCTCCAGTTTCAGAGGCAATAAGTGTATATACACCAGTTGCTGGGAAACATGGATGAGGGGGTGCTGTTGCATTCATATCCTGCTTATGAGTCCCTCATCTACAGCCAGTTGGCCACTGTATGAAGAGAGTGCTGGACTAGATGGACCCTTGGTCTGATCCAGCCTCAGGGATCTTCTGATGTTCTTACATTCAAATGCAAGACATTTCCTTATGGCCTGCAACATAATGTGATGAAGGCAAGAAGGTTGAGTGGTTGTTTGATATTTGCTATTTGAAAGAGCAAGAAACATAATATCTCTGTTTTTAACAGGAAGAATCATAGCATCATAGAATAGTATTGTTGGAAAGGGCCTCTAAAGCCATCAAGTCCAACCTCCTGCTCAATGGAGGCATCCACTTTAAAGCATCCCTGACAGATGGTTGTCCATCTGCCTCTCGAATGTCTCTAGTGTGGGAGAGCCCATGGCCTCCCAAGGTCATTGGTCCTATTGTCGTGCTACTTTAACAGTCAGGAAGTTTTTCCTGAAGTCCAGCCGGAATCTGGCTTCCTGTAACTTGAGCCTATTATTCCGCATCCTGTACTCTGGGATGATCGAGAAGAAATGGCCAAAGGATTGTTCCTTTTTATAAATTTATTTAAATTTATTTATTTATTACAGTTAGGTGTAGCCTGACTTTCAGGATAATTTCCTAAAAGGTGGCTTGCAAGAAAGACAACTATCCATAATAAAAGTCACTATACGCTAAGATTAAACTCAACAGGATCCATCTCACAGGGCCATTGACAGTGGAAGGCCCTCTGAGGGAAAGGAGGGGCAGTACAGCTGGGCAGGGACCTGAGAGGATCTTTGCTCACCTTCCTCCCTGTCTCCAATGGAAGAAATGCATTTGAGAAATACACCTAATAGTAACCCAAAGGTGAGGGGGGCATTAGGGTGACCAGATAAAATCCAGGTCAGGGCTCATGTAACTTTAACAGTTGTAGAGCAAAGGGAATTTCAGCCAGTGTCATTTGTATGCAATTGGTTCCTGGTGAAATTCCCTCTTCATCACAACAGTTAAAGGTGCAGGCACTATACTAGAGTGACCATATACAAAAGAATGCAGGACCCCTGCAACTTTAACAGTTGTGATGAAGAGGGAATTTCACCAGGAACTAATTGCATACAAATGACACTGGCTGAAATTCCCTTTGCTCTACAACTGTTAAAGTTACATGAGCCCTGACCTGGATTTTATCTGGTCACCCTAGGGGGCATAGAACGGAGGGTAGTGGCTCAGATGTCAGTAGGGTGGTGAATCCACTGGGCTTCCAGCAGGACTCTAAAGCAGCTATCAAAGGTACAAAGGATCTTGGATAGCTCCTTTAGAGTTCTGACTGGATCTGAATGAAACCTGGAGTGGATTCTCTGCCCCACTGACAGAGTCACCAGCTTCCACTGGAAGTATTTTGGAAGAGGGTGTGGTGAGGGAAATGGCTGGACCCTCAGGCACTCTACCAGAAAGATCAGGGACTCAGTCTGTACAGATTGCTCAGCTTCAGGAGCCAGCTGCGAGCCAGCTGAGAGACCCTCTTAGTGCCTTGTCCCAAGAGATCACTGCTGGGCAAGAGACTAGAGTGATACTCTCTGGACCCTCTGCAGTGGCATTTCTGCTGCAACACAGATGAAACCAGATCTCTCCCCTTTCAAGGCTGTGGACTGGAGAAAAGGAAGAAGTTGCTGGGATCCTACCATCTGGGTCCTTGTTACAAAATCACTTTTGGGGTTGCAGAGCCTCCTGATCCAACCTTTTGTTTTTGATTAGGGCTGGGAACAGCCAAGAATTATTTTAAATTAATACAGTTACATAAAAACGCTGCATCATACTGTCCTGGTTAAACAACGGTAAGTGACTTCTCAAGTAATTACGTGTTTACAGGAAACATCCTCGTCTGTCCTAGTAGAACAATGTGACCGCAGGGCTCCCCTTCTTGTAGTGCTTCTCTTTGTTTTTGGATCTACCTGCAACCCACTGAAAAGCAGCAGTCCCTCAAATGTTTTCCATAACTATCTGTTTCCCTGCTTAGAGCTGTGTTTCTAATCCCTATTTTAGTGGGGACAGAATTCTTCCCAATCTCTACTATGATTGATCAGAGGGCAAGTTTGGTTTTGATTACTAGATGCTCCTTTGTATTCAGTTCAGGCCTCAATAAAATAATGTAGCATTTGGGCAAAAAGATGCAACCCAGTAATCCAGTGCTAGAGGCCAAGATTGAGAAGATCTGCACGGCTACCATGTATTTCCCCTTGGTGCTCAGGGAGGTGGGCACAAAGGACACCCAAACACTGCAAAAGACCAGCATGCTGAAGGTGATCAGCTTGGCTTCATTGAAGGCCCCAGGTAGCTTCTTGGCTAGGAAAGCCACTATGAAGCAGATGGCAGCCAGGAAGCCCATGTAGCCCAGGGTACTATAGAACATGTTGACAGATCCTTCATTGCATTGTAGGATAATCTCTCCAGGTTGGGAGTACATGTCTGAGTCAGGAAAGGGTGGAAAGGTGCCCAGCCAGATAGTGCAGATTACAACCTGAAGGATGGAACAGGAGAATACAATTGCATTGGCCAATCTCTTCCCCAGCCATTTCCTCATGTTGTTCCCTGGCTTTGTGGCCAGGAAGGCCAGCACCACAGTGATTGTTTTGGCCAACACAGAAGAGATGGCAACTGAGAAGATGATGCTGAAGATGGTTTGTCGGAGAAGGCAAGTCACCTTGCTTGGATGGCCAATGAACAGGAAGGAGGACAGGAAGGAAAGCAGGAGGGAGATGAGGAGAATGTAGGAGAGGTCCCGGTTGTTGGCTTTGACTATTGGAGTTTCTAAGTATTTAATGAAGATTCCTAACACAAGGCCTGTGGTTAAGGACAGGTACAGGGCTAAGGAAATGATGACAATTCCTAAAGGTTCTTCATAAGAGAGAAAAATTATGATCTTGGGAAGACATTGATCTCGGGCCTGGTTTGGCTGCTGTTCTTCTGGACACTTGGTGCAATGGTCTGCATCTGAAAGGACAGAAAATGATTTTACTCAACTAAAGAACTTCCTCCAGTTTGATGAGGAACCATTGATAAGCACCCTTTGAATACTGTTCTCCAACTATGGAACCACCTAAGAGTAGCTCATACTTAACAAGCTTGCTAATCAGAACATCATGGGCAGTTTGTGAAAAACTTTGCTAAAGTCATATCAGGATCAGAGAATTTCCATGATCTACTAAGGATGTTACTTGACAGAAAACTGAAATAAGATTAGTCTGGTATTTTTGTCATTTGCAACAACATTTTCTCTCCTCCAGTCAAGATATATTATGTCCACAGTATCCCCACAGTCCACAAGGGAGGTTACCCAATCAAATAATGAGATCAGATTAGTCTGGCAGGATTTGTTCTTGACAAACCCATGATGGCTTCTAGTAATCACTGCATGGTTTTCAAGTTGGTTACAGACTGACTTCTTTATGATCTGCTCCAAAATTTCCCCAGGGCTTGATGTCAGACTAACTGGTCTGTAGTTCCCAGGTTCCTCCTTTTTGCCCCTTTTGAAGATAGGGACAACATTAGCCCTCTTCCAGTCGTCTAGCACTTCACCCATCTTCCATGGTTTCTCAAAGATAATTGATAGAGGTTCTGAGAGTCCATCCACTAGCTCCTTCAACACTTTAGGATGCAGGGCATTTGGACCAGGGCAGAAACTCACTTTAGATGCTTAAATAGTCCCTGACCAGCTCTCTTTCCACCTGAAGCTGCCCTCCAACTCCTTCAGCCTATTTGTCACATGTGCCAGATGAGACACAGATCCTCTTTTGGGAGAAGACTTGCGGGAAAAACAGAGTTGAGCGGTGCTGCTTTCTCTTTGTCTAATTAATTTTGGATTCTGCCCATCAGAAACACAATCCGTGTGACTTACAAAACAGAATGATAAAACATAGCAAGAGAAAAACAATTGATCACAGTGAAAAGCAGATTTACACTACCTGCTGACATGGCTTTGGAATGGCATCAGAATTGTTAGGAGGTGGGGAGTGTGTTCAGTTAGCACAGTGCCCCTAGGAAAAGGAGTCTCTCTCTGTTGTCACCCCCACTGGCTCTTTTTCTTAAGGGGTCACCCACCTTCCGCAGCGGAGATTGTCGCTTCTGCGCATGGAGCACAAGCGTAGCAGCAAGGTGGCTCTCCTTCCTGGATTTCTTGGGCATATCCAGGGTGACAGCTCTGGACGCACCTGGAACGAGGCACAGTCTACAGATAAAGACGAGAAACATCAAGGAAAAGATGTTAGGCATGTTTTGAGTCTATGGGAATTATTCATACAGTTTGGAAAGGACCCAATGGGATCTGCAGCCCTAGTTACCCCTGTGGCTTTTTCGAGGGAATCTCTCTCTCTCTCTCTCTCTCTCTCTCTCTCTCTCTCTCTCTCTCTCTGTGTGTGTGTGTTCAAGAACATGACACTGAAACCTCTTAGATGCATTTCCTGGTTTTAACATATATATCCCAGCTTTATGGCTATAAGTAGATTCAAGGCAGCAAACAAAACTGATAGTTACAAGATGCAATAAGAAAATAATTTAAAATAAAAACTAGAATAACAGAAAAAATAAACAGCACTAATCGAACAATAACCATAAGAACATAAGAAGAGCCATGGTGGATCAGCTCAAGGGTCCGTCCAGTCCAGCATTCTATTCATATAGTGGACGACCAGCTGTCGACTAAAAAAACAACAAGCAGGACCCGAGTGCAACAGCCCCCTCCTGCCCATGTTCCATAGCAACTGGTGTTTATAGGCTTACTGCCTCTGTTGATTTCACCCACTCATCCACACTGTGCTGCTATGGGACTATTCTTCTACAATGCAATCCTGTATGTGTTAACAAGTCACACTATGCTCCATGAAACGTACTTTCAGATAAGTGTGTGTAGAATTGCACTACATGCCATATATATATATATATGTGTATATATATATGTGTGTGTGTGTGTGTGTGTATATATTGTTACACCATAACAGAGGTCAAAAACCAATAATATGAGACAAATCATTTTCCCTACCCCATTCAAATGCCTAGGCCACACAATGGCTTCTGGGTGAATGATGAGCTTTACGTTTTGGGAGTCCTCTCTGTTTACGCTCCCAATAGTCACTCTCCCATGAGAACTGTTGGGAAAGAGCACCCAATTAACAATGTCAAAGTCAGGTTCCAACTCCCCTTTCTCATTCAGATACAGTCCATCAATGGAAACATTAGAAAGGTGAACGTCTCTTAAGAAAGTGTGAAACTAGAATGATAGAGAAAACATCCAGCATTTAGAAAACGTTTTGAAATATTTCGTATTTTAGCACTCCTTACTTTCAGCTCTAATCTTCTATGATTTGGGGGTCACAACTGAGATAACTTCTTGAATCCCCTCTTTCTGCTCCAACCTTTTGAGGAGGAGCAGAATCACTGTTGTTAGGTATATAAGCTGAATTTGCACCCTGAGGCAGCCTAACCCAAAGACACTCTCCAATGTTCCATTGGGTTCAATGAACTCAAGCCATCTCCTATTTTGTTTCATCACTCTCAGTTCCAAGGTATACATTGGACAAATCCGGGGAGAATAAGGATATGAATGGCTACCAGTCCTGATGGCTATATGCTACCTTCAGTATCAGAGGCAGTATGCCTATGTATACCAGTTGCTGGGGAACATGGGTGGGAGGTTGCTGTTTCACTTGGGTCCTGCCTGTGGGTTTCCCATGGCCAGCTGGTTGTCCACTGTATGAACAGAATGCTGGATTAGAGGGACCCTTGGTTTGATCCAGCATGGTTCTTCTTGTGTTCTTAATTTCTTATGTTCCTATGTCAAAATGGCCCTGTAAGTAGAAGATGGAATCAATGGAATATGGTGCCTCCAACACAAACCAATGGGGTATATCCAGAAGGATACCACACATCAAAGCAAAAGAGAGATGGAGTAGAATCAATAGGGTTGTATTCCTCCTGTCTCTCCCTCCATGAAGGTCATCTGTTATGGTAACAAAGGCTGATTCAGTCCCACAACCAGACTGGATACCTAATTGATAAAGAATACCTTCCAAGCCTGTCTGTAACTGACCCGCCATCCTCTTGAGAATCTTCACCCACTCTCCATTAATGTAAGGATCCATTTATCACACACTGGAGCCAACCAGTCATTCTCTTCTCCCCCTCTTGGGACTAGCAGTTATGAGCCACAAAAGGGCAAGGGTAGAGAGGGCACATAGTTGGGTGCATAACTGGAAGTTACTTCTCCACCTCATCAAATCACAATAACTGAAACTGATCCAATCAAATTTTCTGATAGGACAATTTTGTCCTCAATGAGATTTGGAAAAAAAACACAACAGGTTCTCAAGGGTCCAGGGGTCCATTTTCACTAGTTAATAAGCCTTGGACCACTCAGAATAACTTCTCTGGTGGGCTCCTTAAAGATACTACAGAGGCAGCAAAAGATTCAGTTTCCTGCCTACACTACCATGCAGTAGATGTTGTTGCAGTTTATTATTATTATTATTATTATTATTATTATTATTATTATTATTATTATCTCTTTCTCACTCATGGCGGTTATTCTAGATGGATATGATGGGCTTTGCCAAGTCATGCTGTCCTTTATTGATTCAGGAATTTCCTGACAATTGAGCATATTTTAAGTATGACTGCTTTCTGGATGGTGGTGTGGATGTATTTTGGTAGGCCCAGTTTCTGAAGGTTTTCTGTATATTTTTTTGATGTGATGCTGGTGACTCATGTGACTAATGGAATAATTGTGACCTTTTCATGTTGCCGTAGTTCTTTGACTTCCGTGGCCAGTGGTTTATATTTTTCTCTCTTTTCTTTTTCCTTTTCAACATCATTTTTGTCATTCGGTATTGCTATGTCAGTGAGGTATGTGTGTTTTTCTTTTTTGTCTATGACCATTATGTCTGGTCGGTTGCAGGGTATTGTTCTGTCTCAGTATATTTTATGATCTGCATTTTCCAAGATTGTTTCATGTGAGTATGTATAGTATGGTGTAGGTTGTTGGATAAGGTTGAATGTGATGGCCAGTTGTTGGTGAATTAGTTTTGCAGCTATCTTGTGTCTGTCTGTATAGTCCATTCCTGCCAGAATTTCACATCCTCCTGTTATATGGTCTATTGTTTCTTGGAATTGATGGCATTTCCTCCGTAGGTCTGTTGTCATACTGGTATATTATTATTATTATTATTATTATTATTATTATTATTAATTTCTATAGCTGTAGCTCTCTGTGTGGTTTATATAATGCATTTGAGGATACATTATACAAAGTGTATAACTCTTTACATATTGAGATGTTATATAGAGTTGGCTCCAGGAGAACCCCCAAGCTATGAACCTACTCCTTCAAGAAGAGCAGTACACCCCCATCCATAACAGGTTGAGCCCCCTTCATCCAGTCAGAAGAACCACCCATTAGCAGCATCTCAGTCTTGTCTGTATTGAGTTTGAATTTATTAGCCCTCATCAAGTCCACTGTCACTGTTACAGAAGATGGAAAGGAGAAATAGAGCTGTGGGCCATTCGCATACTGATAACAATGCACTCCAAAACTCCAGATGACCACACTCAATGGTTTCATGTAGATGTTGAATAACAACGGGGTTAAAAAACTAACCTCTGCAGAACCCCATACTGGAGAATCCACGGGGCTGGGCAATATTCCCCAAGTACCATTGTCTGGAGCCAACTCTCCCAGTAGTAGTGAAACCACTGCAATGCAGTACCTCCTCTTCCAAACTCAGGCAATTGTCTTAGAACAATACCATGATTGATGGTAACAAGGAGAATCAACATTGTCACACTCCCCCTGTCTCTCCCCCTACATAAGTCCTCATACAGGGAGACAAAGGTTGTTTCTATGCCAAAATCTGCCTCATCTAAGAGAATCAATCACCCACTCAAGGACTTTGCCCAGGAATTTGCCACATGTCTAAAATTATTTAAATTTTCCAGGTCTTGGGAGGATTTCTTCTGGAGTGGTTTCACCACCACCTCTTTCAGGTGGCCCAGAGCTACTCCCATTCACACAAAAGTGTTTATTACCTCCCTATCCCTGCCATCTGTTCCTTCCCTGCTGGTTTTTATAAGTCAAAAGAAGCAAGGATCCAATACAGAATTGGTTGCGTGAACATGTCCAAGCAACTTGTCAATGTCCTTGAGCTGTACCAACTGAAACACATCCAAGAAAACTGGACAAGGCTGTGCTCTTGATACCTCACCTGATTCACCTGCTGTAACATGGAGTCTAAGTCCTGATATTTGCCAGAGATTTGATCCTGGAAATGACTAGCAAATTTATTACATTTAGTTATGTGCGCTAACACATGTTCAGTAACCTTCACAATGAGAATTTCACCAGTTGCCAGGGTGTTACAAAAGAAAAAGGGAATACCTGCCATGGCTGGAACCTTGGCTGTTCCAGGCTGTCTCCTTGACCCACCCTTACCATCCACTTGGATTTGGATGAATACACAGTATTTAAGGTATGAGCCATGGCATGGACACTGTTGTAAGTACTGTAACTGTCTTGAGAGAGGGCCCTCTCAAGTTCCTGCTGTGAGACCTTCTCCAGTTTCTCTTTCTCTGTACATCTTTTCCAGTGCCTCTTGGACAGTACATGCTTTGAACAGATGCAATGAAAAGCTCCATCCCAAAACAAATGCTGAGCAGAAGAAAAAGTTTTGTAGTAGTCATAGGTTGTCCTTTTTAGTGTTTTCATTTTGAAGGACCAAGAACCATGGATGAACATGAACCCACTCTGTTCAAGTCTTAAGGTGATATCCATGTCTGGAAAAGTTGTTGTGATCCAGACTTTTGACCCGGTTTTTTTCTTTTCCAGTATTGATTGCCTCTCGATAATTGGTAAACATCCATAGCTAGGATCTGCGTAGAGTACAATTACATTGACTTGTCTCCACATAACAGATTGTACATTCACATGCATCTCTCTTATTTGTCTTCTTAAGTGTAGTTTTTCTGAGAAGGCCACACAAATTCCACTCCTAGTCAACAGAGGTGTCATGGAACTCATGAATCTCTCTCCATTATCATTGTCTGGAACAAAGAGACCGATCCACGTCCATTTGAAAAACAGGAGCAGTTCGACGATCCCTTTGTACTGGGTTTCTTCCTTGGGGGCCATCCGGTAGACAAAAGGGAACTGAGTTTTATCATTAAGAACATGGGCAGCAAAGCCATAACTGATCTAGTGAGGAAAGGAAGAGGATGGTGTTTTGCATTGTTCTGTTTTCAGGATAAAGATCAGACATCTATTAACCTGAAATTATTAATATCTAACAAAGCAGCTGCCACAATGATAGGTGTGGGGTGTATATGGAGGTGGAATGTTAAGATATTGCAAGGATCTTTTGTGATGCACCCTTCTTTCTTTGAGTTGCTGAAAGAGGTACACTCATTTCCTTGTCAGTGGCAGGCCAGGGAGCCCAAGCCGCTTCATCGGGTGAGGAAACAACAGGACCCACCCCTCAAACAGTGCATTTTGTTCCCTCATAAAAGTAAATACTAACTTTTCATTTATTCACACTACAGTGGAGCAGTATACCAGAAGATACCTGTAAATGGAGATTGAACCTGCTCTCTGTTTTGAGTAGGGATGTGCACGGACCCCCCGGATCAGATCGGGACCTGGAACGGGACCTCCGGTGTTGTCCTGGATTGGTTCAGACAAAATCAGAGGCCCCTTGGATTGGATCACACCCAATCCCGATCCGAAAATCAGACCTCCGATTTTCGGATCGGCCGCCATTTTTGGTGTTTTCACCATAGGCTTGCATTGGGGGAAAGAAAGGTTTCCTCCAATGCAAGCCTATACAGAAAACATGACGGTGGGTGGGTGACTGGGGGCCTAACTCCCCCCTCCCTGTCCCTCCCCCCACTTGTGCGCCTTACCTGCTGGGGCCGTCCGCTGCCATCTGCCGATCTACTGAGAAACAGGCTTCACGGCCTGCCTCTCAGTAGCATGCCAGGTGTCATCACCCGGCATGTTACTGAGAGGCAGGCCACGAAGCTTGTTTCTTAGTAGATCGGAACAGCGGAAGGAAGCAGGTGCTGGCAGGTAAAGAGCGCAATGAGGGGAGGGGGCTTACCTGCCAGGGCCATCCGCTGCCATTCGCTGCTGCCCGCAGATGGCAGCGGATGGCCCCAGCAGGTAAGGAGCGCAAGGGGGGAGGAGGTCCAATCCTCCGATTTTATCTGAACCACATCAGGTCCTTTCGGACCAGTTTGGATCAGATTAGACGATCCAGAAACCGGAATCAGATAATTTTATCTGATTTCATTCGGATCGGCTCCAGATTGTGGATCGGACCTGATTCGATGCACATCCCTAGTCTTGAGTGAGCCTACCAAAAGGGCCTAACTCTGCTCCAGGTACTGTTTTGGAGGCACAATAAAGCCTTGTTCAGGAATTACAGCCATGAAGAGGCAACATGAACAGAAAAGGATGCCAGCACCTGCCTTTAGCTCAGGGATGGGAAACTTAGTGGGTCCAGGAGGTCCCTTCTGAACCCTTCAGGGGCTGGAACCCACTGCTGCTTGCAGAAATGGCCACATGGCCAAAGTCCCAGTGAGCTGGGAATTAGTGTGTGCGAAGAGTGCATTATTATTCTTATTATTCTTATTATTTATTGCATTTATATATCCACCGCATAGCCGAAGCTCTCTGAGCGGTTTACAAAAAATTAAAAACATTGAATATTAAAAAACTGATATACACAATTTAAAACCATAAAGAGCATAAAAACAGGTTATAAATACAATATCCACTTAAAAACAACTTTACCAGCCTGTTTACCAGCAAATTCAGCTCCCCACACCTCTCCAAACAGCAACTAGGCAGTGTCTGAACAAAGAGATAGCGGAACTCATGCAGCCTTTGGACTACTTGCCCACCACTGCTTCATTGTCACATGACTTGTGCTGACTTCCCTATGTCCATGTGTAATTTCTGCAGCAGGAAACCTGTTCAACTTGCCATAAGGAACTCTAGAGGAAGATTATTAAAAGGGCAATTTAACACAGAAGGTGAATGCTAAGCTTCCATTCAAGGATAGCCAACTGTCCAATCATTATGATCCCTGATGCCAGCTATGAGAAATACCTTCCTCTGTCCCCACTTCTTGATTCCCTGGATCCCATTCAAAAGCTCGTCCAACACATACTCCACAGGACAAGCTTCTCCAGTGGACAGAGGTGCTCTGGTGTGCAATATGAGAGAAGTGAGTGGCCAGCTCCAAGTTACATGCAGCTGGCCACCTCTCCCCTTGCAATTCCTACCTGTGGGAATTTGTAGATGCTCGACATGCTTGAAATAAGGATGGAGAGGTCAGATTCAACCCCTTCAAGAATGGCCAGCAGGTTATTCCTTCTCCCACAGTTGTAATTTGGAAGGTGGCTTTCCCCACCAGCAAGCAGCTGTAACATGGCATAGGAAGTCATTCTTCCATAAAAATGAGCATCATAAATGTTGTAGCCCAGGGTGACATTGGGTAAGAGTTCAGGATTCTGATTGACCTCCTGAATGGCAAACAAGAAGGACAAGATGTGCCAGCGCCTCAGAAATACATAACTGCAAAACAATAATAATTTGAAAAATTGAAATAGATATGTCACGCTGTCATCCTCCATTCATGGAAAACAAAATGCCACTTTCTTCTTTTATATAATCTGCATTCACAGCCTTCAGAGAACAAAATCACATATTTGTATCTATATCTATATATGGTTCATGAAAGTTTAGGAAATGCCTGCAAAGGCTGCAGTAGCTTTGATGATGTTGGCTGCTGTAAAGGATGGATGGATGGATGCTCCAGTGTAGAAATTGAGTGTTCAGCCTATGGGGCATAAGTGAATAAAGTTCACTTACATATGATAAATCGGGGGGGGGGGGGGAATCTAACCTGAGTTTGAATGTTTGCTTTTGCAACTCAGTGGCTGAATTCGGACAACATGATAGTCAATGGTGGGTTGACTAACCCTAACCCTAGGGGGTACTCCCCACACAACATGGTAATAAATAATCAACTGTGGTGTGGATTAGGATCAGCGCTGAGTTGACTATGGCAGCATTCGGATGACACGATAGTCAATACAACTGACGATTGTCCCCCCTCCCCCGTTGCTTAACGTGTCATCCGAATTCAGCCACTGAGTCAGAGGGTACAGCATGACCAATGCAAAACACCACAAACACACACACACACACAAAACCTAATTGAAACAAATCAATCAATTTAGTGATACCCAATGCTTAAAAATGAGATGATGTTTATAAGGAAAATGATACTATTATCTTGAAGACAGAGGTAGTAACATTTGCATTTAGAAAATATTAAAATGCTCAGAGAAGGTAATAAGAAAACTATTAATCAATCAACAGAACAGTATTGATGGTTTAGGAATGATGTGAGAATGGTTTTGAAATGTCATTAACAAAGGGATGACAGCAATTTGAACAATAACCACAGGCCTAAATTGCTGTCCAACTCATGTTGATTATTATGAGACTATTCCACCATGAAAAGGAAAATGTATATCCACCGATTCAACATAGCAGGTCAGAGATACATACTTTCATCAGGATCAGGGCCAGTCAATGCAATGAGACAAAGATTCCAGTCAAGCCATACCAGTGGGAGAGGAAATGGAAAATATCCAAACGTATCCCAGAGAGGAAGAAGAAGTAGTAGCAGGACAAAAGGTCACTTTATGGGACCAATTTTATAGATAGATGATAGATAGATAGATGATAGATAGATAGATAGATGATAGATAGATAGGTAGATGATAGATAGATGATAGATAGATGGATGATAGATAGATGAAGATAGATAGATAGATAGATGATAGATAGATGATAGATAGATGATAGATAGATAGATGGATGATAGATAGATAGATAGATGAAGATAGATAGATAGATGATAGATGATAGATAGATGATAGATAGATGAAGATAGATAGATAGATGATAGATGGATAGATCATAGATAGATCATAGATAGATAGATAGATAGATAGATCATAGATAGATAATGATAGATAGATAGATGAAGATAGATAGATGATAGATAGATAGATAGATAGATGAAGATAAATAGATAGATAGATGATAGATAGATAGATAGATAGATGATAGATAGATCATAGATAGATAGATAGATGAAGATAGATAGATAGATAGATAGATAGATGATAGATAGATGATAGATAGATCATAGATCATAGATAGATAATGATAGATAGATGATAGATAGATAGATAGATAATGATAGATAGATAGATAGATGAAGATAGATAGATGATAGATCATAGATAGATGAAGATAGATAGATAGATAGATAGATGATAGATAGATAGATGGATGATAGATAGATAGATAGATAGATAGATAGATGAAGATAGATAGATAGATGATAGATAGATAAATTGATGAAGATAGATAGATAGATAGATAGATAGATAGATGATGGATGGATAGATCACAGACAGGAGCAGATCTTTCCCACATAATCTATGACAATTTCCTCACTTTCATATTTAGGGGACAGTGTAACAAGGAACCTGCTTTTCTGTGGTTTTTTTTAACAGCTTAATTTGACATATCAGCACACTTGTGCACTTCCCCAAAGATTCCAAAAATGCATTCTCTGTGAAATTATGGTGGTGCCTGCGTAAGAAATGGGGCCCACCTATTTGCAGAAGCCCCCTGAGAAGGCATGTGGATGAATCCAGAGTCTGATGAGGAAGAGGGAGAAGGGGTGTGGGAGGAGCTGATGAGGAAGAGGGAGAAGGGGTGTGGGAGGAGCTTCCAAGGTTGCAGGAGACGGAGCAGACAGAGTGGCAAAGAGGATTCCAGCTAATCAGGAGAAACCCCTCCATCACTGAGAATACAGGAATTTACAGCAGGGGAGGAGTTGGGAGTGACAGACGCACGAATCAGACATGATAGTTAATTTCTGGTGCAGAATAAACAACCAATCTGAAGATAGGTTCCCTAAAGTCTGTATGAAGGAACAAGGGTCATTGGATTTAGGAAACTCCTGGTGGTCAAAACTATCAAAATTGCTCCTAAATTTTGGCTTTTCAGTCCAAGCATTAAATCCAAAAGCAAATGCCAGCAGAAATATTTTCAAACAAAGAGTTTCCGATGTTGATGTACAAACTGACTTAGCTGTCCTCGTAGCCTCAGCCACTACAAAATGGCTAGCCAGGACAAAACGACAGCATCAATATGAAAAATACCTGTCATTCCCCATGAAAATGGAAGATCGGATAGCTTTTACTCGATTATGTTTTGAACAATGGATACAATGGTGAAATGGGGCCGATATTATGGTATCCCACTACAGAATAGATTGTGTGTTTGTGGAGATTTAGTTCTGGAGGATCTGGCCCATAATGTTCTCGAGTGTAGGTTATACTCCGATATTAGAGAAAATTATTTAGATTCTTTCTTAAAGAAAATGAAATATTAGGGTATATCACACAAACTGGACTTTCTTCTACAATCGGAAAATCGATTTGTTGTCCAAAGGGTTGCAGCGTTTGCGACTAAAGCAGCCAGGTGCAGAGAAAAGTTCCTCTATTCACCTCATTCTCTTTCTGTAAAGGGCCATAGTAACTTGTAGATCTGAACATTTTAAAATGGCACCCTGATTTTAATTCTTGTTTTAGCCTTTTAATTGTAATGTTGTATGGTTGTATAAGCTAAATTCTGTTTAATTTTATTCATCTTGTTTTATGTGTTGATTTTAAAGTGTGATTTTTGCTCTAAATATGTAATTCTTTTACAGTTTTAATGATGGGTATTGTTTTTCTCTTGCAATGTTCCTCGGACCCAGCAATAAAGTACTTCATAGAAGCAATAGCCAGCCGTACGTGATCATGCTGAATTTCATGTGGCCTTAGTGCAAAGACACCTGAATTCCCCAACCAAATAGGATCATACTGAACTAAGCATGTCCTCATGTCAGCCAAGTTCTGAATTCTCTATGGAAAAGCACAGCAAGAGCAAAGTAGGAAGAGTCAATGACCAGGGATGGCCAAGGGTCTCAGAAAATATGGGTGATCTCTAGTCAATGGGGAAAAAGCTGAGTTCAGGTTGAAATGCATGAAGTCAGAATTACTTACCAATCAAGCCTGGCTAAAGGGGACTCGTAAAAGTTTTGAGGTTCTTGAGATTCAATAAATTCTGATGATGTGATTCCACCAATGAGGTAGTCTCCTGGCCGGTAGTAATTTGATGCTCCGTTTTGATTTGAGGGGCATTTGTGCTTCTGCACCTGGCAGGCTGCATGAGGGAGCAGCAGCAGCAGCAGCAGCGATATCATTCTGGGTTTGCCTGCTACATGACTTCTCTGTCTGCTCCCCTCCCCTCCATAGCCAGCTAGTCAGATAAAGCCAGTAAACCCATACGAGAAGAAGCTGAAATGATTTTATGAATACAGTGAGTTCTGACTCCAAAGGGGTTGGTGGAACTGCACCAGATGCAGGGTCATCCCAGCCTTCCCTACATCTCAGCTGAAGCTTTTGTTCGGACAGGAGCTATTTGAGGTAGCAAACATGACATTATCAAGCATGGTAGAAGAAGTTGCCTCACGTTGCTCTCAATTCTGTTGTTTAGATCATTGGTCCCAAAGGACATCTACAGTGAAACCAAAAAAATAAAATAAAATATCTCTTGAGCTTTGGCAAGAATCTGTATAAATCACTATGTTTTTGATAATGAGAAAGGGAAGCATTCTCTCTGCAGAACCATGGGCTCTTGTTATGCTTGAGGCGCAGATGCAGAAGTGGAGGAAAATATGTCTGCAAGAAGTCACCAAGGAGACTCCATTTTCCCTCATGTGTTGTGGCTGGGGAAAGAAAGCTTGGTCTGACTTTTCTTAAAGAAACACAAACTAAAAAACCTGGGTCAAGAAAAGCTGTTAAGGTGTACACCATGGGAGGGGGGACATGCAGCCCTGTAGTCAGCCATCATTGTTAGCTGGGAGAAGCCACTTTCCTTGGTGGGGCATTTCTGGTGGAGAAGTGCATAGCGCCAGCCAATTCCTCCCTCCCCATCACTGGTGCTGAGGATGTGAGGGTCAGGCTAGGAGACATGAAATGCAGTGATCTTCTCCTTCCCTCCTCCCTGATGCAGAGAGTTTGTTAATTTGCATAATGGTCTGTGGAACTGGGGAGGAGCATGTGAGCAGCCCTGGGGGCTCTCTTGAAGTTGTCTTTGCCCCAGGCTGGCTCTGAATCTGCACTCTGTTTGTTGTATGATGCAGCCGCAGATTTGAAGCCACTATGGGGCAAAGAGATAACAATGAATGGCTGCAAGACTGGGGACTGACAGCGACTTTTCCAGCCAGAGCAAGGTGTGGCCACTAGAAATCCCACCATTGTGCGCCAGTGATAGCGCAGAGCTTGGCAGCGGAGCGACACCAGCTTGGCACCATGAAGACAACTCCTCGGCTAGCATATTTTTTTGTCATAAGAAATAGGGATGCTAAGAATACAGAGAACAAGGCAATACTAAAAGGTGTAAAACAAACAATATGGTTTATGCCATAACTATGGAGTTGAAAATTAGTGTGTAGCTGGTTCCCTTAAAAAATTGGTTTTAATCTTGTATTATGACAATACCAATACAAAAAGACATTTTCTTGTTGGAGTCAATGAGATTGAGTCCTTACGTTTCTAAAATACTTTCTGCATAATAGGCTTCCTTTTGTAAACTTATAAAAATGCTTCATAAACATGCAGGAAAGCTTTCTGACTGGTAGATTCACAATACACATTCTCAGAGAGAGGAAAAACTGCATGGCACTGAAATATCATATTTTAGAATAGTTGCAGCTTTCTGGTTTTCATAAAATTAAAGAAATGTACTCCCCCCCTCCAAAATAAGGTTAGATGTCCCTTCTTTTTAAATGCAAGAAAAACAAAATTTGCTGAATGTTTGTGAGTTAATGAAAGCCTCTGAAATGTTGACTCACAGTTCAGAGAAGAGCAATAAACATGACCAGGGACTAGACCCTCTGAGGAAAGGGGAGTGCAACCCCATCTTAGATCAGTTGTAAACCTCCATCTGAAGTAGTTGGTTTCACAACCCAGTGTGGGAGAGCCCACAACCTCCCTAAGGAATTGGTTCCATTGCCGTACTGCTCTAACAGTCAGGAAGTTTCTCCTGATGTCCAGCCAGAATCTGGCTTCCTGTAACGTGAGCCCATTATTCCATGTCCTGAACTCTGGGATGATAGTGAAGAGATTCTGGCCCTCCTCTGTGTGACAACCTTTCAAGTATTTGACGAGTGCTATCATATCTCCCCTCAATCTTCTCTTCTCCAGGCTAAACATGCCCAGTTCTTTCAATCTCTCCTCATAGGGCTTTGTTTCCAGACCCCTGATCATCCTTGTTGCCCTCCTCTGAAAATGCTGCATCCTTCTTGAAGTGTGGTGCCCAGAACTGCAATACTCAAGATGGGGCCTAACCAGTGCTGAATAGAGGGGAACCAGCACCTCGCACGATTTGGAAGCTATACTTCTATTCATGCAGCCCAAAATAGCATTTGCTTTTTTTGCAGCCACATCACACTGTTGGCTCATATTCAGCTTGTGGTCTACAATAATTCCAAGATCCTTCTCGCTTGTAGTATTGCGGAGCCAAGTATCCCCCATCTTGTAACTGTGCATTTGGCTTCTTTTTCCTAGGTGTAGAACTTGGCATTGATCTCTATTAAATTTCATTCTGTTGTTTTCAGCCCAGCGCTCCAGTCTATCAAGATCACTTTGAGTTTGTTTCTGTCTTCCAGGGTATTAGCAATCCCACCCAATTTTGTGTTATCTGCAAATTTGATAAGCATTCCTTGCACCTCCTCGTCCAAATCATTAATAAAAAAATTGACTGAGCCTTACGGTACCCCGCTTGTTACCTCCCCCCAGTGTGAAAAGGTACCATTGATAAGCACTCTTTGAGTCTGAATCTGTAGACAACTGTGGATCCACCTCATAGTTTTTCCATCTAGCCCACTTTTCACTAGTTTACTAATTAGAATGTCATGGGGCACTTTGTCAAAAGCTTTGCTGAAGTCAAGATATACTATATTCACAGCATTCCCACAGTCCACAAGGGGGGTTATCCTTTCCATTTTCTTCCTAATTCTTATCTGTCCTGTATTTTATATTGTTCCATTAACCTATTAATTTCTTCATTCAGACTTTTCTTTTTTTTCTTTTAAAATGTATCCTGAGGGAGTGGGGAAGTTATTGCTACTCCATGCCAGTTTTGTGAACCTGAAAAGTAGACTTTATAATGGATAGCATCCCCAACATGTCCTTTATCACAGGCCCTTTCCACACCAGGTAAAAACACCTGGGATGGCCCTTGGCTGCTCCCTGTGAGTCCAAATGATGCACAAGGAGTCGCGGAGGCGGGCGGGCATGGGATTTTCCTGGGTTAAGGGAAACCACAAAAATCTTGAAACTTCTGCAGTTCTGGGAAGTTCCCAGGACTGCAAATAATATGCCTGCCTGCGCCGGTGTTGCCGCGCTTACTTGGGAGTAAGCACGGCAGCACTGATGGTCATGGAGCTGCACCGTGTGGCTCCGTGGGCATCAAGAGAGAGGGGGACGGCAAATTCGCCATCCCCAGGATGACAGGGGGGAGGCCCCCCGATCGCACGGGTTCCCCCCTTTTTTTAAAAAAAATTGCCTTTGTGGAGGAGCGCTTGTGCACTCCCCGTCGAAGGGGGGAAATGGCAGCCACAACTTGCGACAACCTGGGAGAATCCCGGGACGTCGCATTTCTTAAGTCTATTGGGTGCACTGATCCTGGAAGCAGCTACTTCCGGGATCCCTTACCCTGAGCCCTCTACACTGGTATAGTGTAGAAAGCGCCACAGAGACCTGCTCATATTAGTGTGTGTGTGTGTGTGTGTGTGTGTGAATCCCTTCAGCTTTGCCAGTCAGGGTCCTCTGTACAGCAGAAGGCAAGATGGCAGGGAGGGGACATGGAGACACAGTTGCAGGGGTCTGTCATGATTCTCTCCTCCTATCCAATGTGGACTCCTGAGACCTGCTCTACCTGGGTCTGCCTCTGAAAAGTGCTGGGAAACATCAGCTGATTCACAATGATGCAGCCAAACTGTTGACTGGGGCTGGTTACATTATATTACACAATAATAATCTATACATATATAGCAGAACATGTGTGTGTTTGTAGTCACGATACACATTTTTTGTGTTTAAGTATTTGATAAAAATAAATTAAAAATGGCGGTAAAAATGGTTTTTCCACTTTCTTTCTAAACTATTTGCCCCATTTGCGCATGACAGAAACCATTCAATTTTAATTTCATTCCGGGAGGGTTTCTGGGATATTACAGCTTTGTTTTCCATCCTGAGACAAAAGTGGTGGCCTAAAAACAGCCCCTTTTTGCCTTCCCCCCTTCTAAACCATATAACCAAAGTCCATTTTAATTTGAGAGGTTTACTACGCTGAACAGGCACTGACTAGTATATGAGTGTCCATAATCTCAGGCTACATTGTTGCAGTCATACTGATTCGACTTTGGACCCTGGGCAACAGGACATGCTTGACATCAACAGTTTTACATTTTTGACATGAATTTATGATGTTTAAATGATTGTACCATTCTTATAACCTATTTGTTAAATGATCACGGTAAAATAGTCAGAAATATTTAACAAAGTAATGATTTAATACCGTAACACTTAACCAAGTCATGATTATCGGTAATATGAATACAGAATAGTTTGCATTTTTTATTCTTGCTAAAATGGATGCCACATCACTAATATTGTGATTATCACAACCTGCTGCTAATGAGTTAATGACTAATGTCTATCTTTCAACAGACCACATCAATAAATTCAATGAAATACTAGCACCACAAAACCCAAGAGGTTTCATTAATGTTAATTAATTTTTATTAAAGTTAATTTCCCCCCAGGACTCACCCTCTTCTCACTGAAGGCCTCCCTTTATTTGTGGATCTAGCTGTAACCTATGGGAAGGAATCAGGCTTTGGATCTGTTCCATGATTCTTTTGCCCCCATCAGAATTTGGGATCCTTATTCAGATCGTAGTTGGGGTGGAATTATTCTCAATCTCCACCTCTTCTTAGCTGCCATCTTTGGTTTTCATCATGAGATGTTCCTTTGTGTTCAGTTCAGGCCTCAGTACAATAATGTAGCACTTGGGAAGAAAGATGCAACCCAGTAGCCCAGTGCTGGAGGCCAAGATAGAGAAGACCTGTACAGCTATCATGAATTTCCCCTTTATGCTCAGGTAGGTGGGAACAAAGGACACCCAAACACTGCAAAAGACCAGCATGCTGAAAGTGATCAGCTTGGCTTCATTGAAGGCTGCAGGCAACTTCCTGGCTTGGAAAGCCACTGTCAGACTGATAGCAGCCAGGAAGCCCATGTAGCCAAGGGCAGTATAAAACATGGTGACAGACCCTTCATTGCATTGCAGTTGGATCACTCCAGGCTGGGAGTGCATATCAGAGTCAGGGAATGGTGGAGAGATCCCCAGCCAGATGGTGCAGATGACAAGTTGGACACTGGAAAAAGAGATTACAATAGAGTTTGCAAGACTCTTCCCCAGCCATCTTCCAAACTTGCTCCCTGGCTTTGTGGCCAGGAAGGCCATCACCACAGTGATTGTTTTGGCCAAAACAGAAGAGACAGCAAGTGAGAAGATGATACTGAAGGCTGTTTGTTGGAGAAGGCAAGTTGCTTTGCTTGGAGGGCCAATGAACAGGAAAGTCGATGAAAAGGAAAGCAGGAGGGAGATGAGGAGAATGTAGGACAGGTCCCTGTTATTGGCCTTGACAATTGGTGTTTCTAGGTATTTAATGAAGATTCCTAACACAAAGCCTGTGGTTAAGGACAAGAATAGTGCAGAAGATGCCAGGATGAATCCCAAAGGTTCCTCATAAGAAAGAACAATTATTTCCTTGGGGACACATTGATCTCGGACCGTGTTTGGATGCTGGTCATCTGGACACTTCCTGCAATGGTCTGCATCTGAAAAGAAGGAGAGTGGCTTCAACATCACTCATATCATTCATACATCGAGAACAGTTTGTGTTCTATTCCATTTGGAACAGAGATGGGCATGAAGGAGAAGTCAGAGAACATCAGTGTGTAGCAGGACAGACATTGCCTAGTAGACCTGGTTTGTGACTGTATGGTTCAGTCCAAGGCCTTGTCCACAATGGAGGATCTTAAGTAGTGGGGCCTGGAAAACCATCTCCCTGAGACATTATGGAATTGCTGCCTGTCAGCAAAGAAGACCCAAAACCATGTTAGTGGTCTTTTCCAATAGGGTGAGGATATGCATTTTCCCCTCTGGATTTCTCTGTGGTTTTGCTCCCTTCTGGGATGTGCATTTTTCTTTTTTGGGACAAAAACAGAAAAAAAATGGTCCGGCAAATCCCAATGTACCACCTGCACTGGAAATCTCACATTTAATAAGACTTCTACGATGAGGTGTCTGACCTCACACGAGTTGTAAGACATTACATCCCAGAAGTCTCAACAGACCTTTGGCTCAGGAATCAGTGGGATACAGCATGAGGTAGATGCATCACTCTGTGGCTTCCCTGCTTCTCCTAGAAGTACTCCACCTCACAAGGCTTCCCGTAGAGGCGGGGAAAGCATTGGTCACTTCCTTGCTTCCCTGCCTTTCCCTGAAGTCTCCCATCTCATGAGACTTTTGGAAAAGGTGGGGAAGCCAAAGACTGGAAGTCCCTGAGTGACACATCTGCCTGGGGCTCCAACCTGCTGCTCCCTGAACAGGCTCTGGAATCAGTGCAATGAAGTGCCATGTAGATGCATTAATTGGGGCTTCCCTGCCTCTCCTGTATATCCCACAATTTGCAAGACTTCTGGTTGAGGTGGGAAAGCTGTTGCTTGTTCACTGGGCTTCCCACCTCTCCCGAAAGCCACTGAGTAATCTATCTGGCAGCACTCCAACCCACTGCCTCCTGAGATGCATCACTCAGTGGCTTCCCCATCTCTTCCAGAAGTCCCACATCTTGTGAGACTTCAAGCAGAGGTAGGGAAGCTGCCGCTCGCTTGCTGGCGTCCTCACCTGTCCTATAAGTCCCCCATTTCAGAAGACTTTCTGTATACTAGGTTGCTAGTTTGTTGTTCTAGATTTTTCTGCACTTGTCAACTGCTTCATTTGTTCAGTGGTAGTAGTATGCTAAATCTGTGAGTATGGATTCTGACTTAAAAAGGCTATGAGAAAAGAGTGTTAAATGTTAGGAGAGTTGAGACTATGGTCATCCAGTGAAGAATTTGCAGTAAGAAAATATTTTGATGGAACTCTACCGCAGAAAGTATATCAAAAGCTGCAAAAGTTGGAGTGGGTGAAATTAGTTTCAGATACACTGAATGTCTTGCTTGATTCTTATTTCGGCGATTTTTACAGTAAGTTATTATGTAGAACAGGTCTGTCTTAATTGTGAGCTGTTGGATAAGACACGTGACGAAAGCCATGTTGGGGTGGCCAAGCCCCCTTGGGGGATGGCCATGTTGGGGTGTCTTCCATTTTGATTTCCAAGCTATGGTCACCCATATTTCAAACATTCAGCCAGCAGAGATTGTTGCCATGTTTCCATCTTATCTGAACCCAGGCAGGATGTCTTGTGGAAGTCTCCCATAATCCTACAACAAGTCAGGTTTGTATGAGACAAAAAACCACAGCTGGGACTTGCATAGGCAACCTGATCCCTGTGGGTGCCATGACTTCCTGTGGCATAAATAAGCCATGGTGTTTTGCGGTAATAGTGCAAACCAGGTATCTATGTGGTTATCCGCTTTTTATCTTCCCCCAACCTGTATGAGGTTTGTTAACTAGATGGTAGCAAGTGGCTAATTCCTAATTCCAAAGGACTCCTATTATTTCACATCCAGAAAAGGAATCTTTCGTAAAGCCATCTTGTCTCATGTATTCATGAAGGGTTTTGCTAAAGTATTTTAAAGAGGAGAAGAGAGAATAAAGTATTTTAAAGAGGAGAAGAGAGATGGGGAGACTATTGGGAAGACACAAATATTTCCTGTTTCCAAGAGAAAATGCTTTCCGCCGAGGTCACCCACCTTCCTGAGTAGAAATTGTCCCTTCTGCACATGGAACACAAGTATAGCAGCAAGCTGGCTTTCCTTCCTGGATCTGCTTGGCATATCCTGGGAAACAGCTTTCGACACATCTTGAACGAGGCACGGTCTAGCAATTAAGAGAAGGAGCATCAAGGAAAGTATTTGGCATATTTGTGTTTATGGAAATGAATAACAGAGTTTGGAAAGGACTCAATGAGATCTCTATTCCTAGTGACCATAAGTGACACCAGGCCATTGTTTCAGGGAAGCACTACTCATACACCGCAGCATAGCCAGGAAACCTCTTTGGTCTGCTGTCTAGTTTCAACGCTTATATGCTTTGTTTTCTATACATGTACTCAAGGCAATGTAGAAAGCTAAAAGATACAAGTAAAATAATGGAATTAACTAAAATAGTGTAGCAGTAATTATGGAGAACAGAAATGAATCAGCAAACATATGACTGGTAACTGTAACACTGCAAACTGTCTTGCCAGCTCAATGTGCAGTACAGGCCCTCATCACCTGTCTTGGTTTGGAGTGCTTTCCTGGTGAGAATGATAATATTTTTAATTGCCACAGTGATTCCTCCACTATCCTCAAATGTCAGTTGTGGTTGCACCCACTCAGATTGCAGTAGCGCATGCCAGATTGGCAGCCTTAATCAAATCATGGATGAATGAGGTATTGTTATGAATGAAACTGGCATTGAATGACACCACCACTGGACAAGAAGACCCAATAGCCATGCCACCAGGTACTTCTGGGATAAGGGAAGGGTCAGCTGAGGAGATGGCCTGCTCTCATCTATATCTGCCAAAGGGCTGATTCCTCCTTCTCCTTGTCCCACATGCCGTCTCCAAGTTGCAAGGAGAGTGCAGAAAGGTTGAGGATTCTCGTTGCTCCACAAACATTTCCCCTGGACAGTTTGGGATCAGCAACACATTCCACGCCTCCTACAATGGTATCAGATGAGCAGGCCGGTTATCATGCTCCAAATCTTGCACAAGCAGGAAGATTCAAGAAACTGTATAGGCTTCCCTGAAACAAAATGCCTCCACGCCGTCCTGCTATTTAGGGCTGCACAGTCGTGTATCCGTATTTAAGATTTGAGAGGTAAAACACAGATTCCACCATTGAAAAATGGAATTGGGGTGGGGGTTGGTCATTGTAGCCTTTATAAAACAGAAAGGTTTTCACCAATCTTTCTGAAATTTACATATGCCAGGAAGAAATGCTGAATGTACATAACCTGAAAATTTCAGCAGATTGGTTAAAGAATGAGGGAGAAAGGGCAGTTAACAGAAAAAAGAAAACAAGAAGCCCTTGGTCACACAAACGTGTTTCTGAAAAATGATTGGCAACCATTTGTATTCAGCTCTGTTGGAGCCAGGATAGCCGCCATGTGGTAACCTCTGTTGTTTCTGTTTCCCTTTCTACTCCACTTGGTGAATGACATTTCTTTTCCTTTCTATTTTTTGAAATCAATTTATGTATTTTTTAAATATTTTTTACTGCTAGTAGAAGCCTATGGATGCTCATAATGTGGAACTTGGAATTTGAGGGTTAGGAGAGGGGGAGGAGGGAAGAACTGTCATCTGGAATAAACTGATTGCAAACAACCTACTTTGGTTGCAACTCTCAACATGAGAAAATACTCTTAAAGAGAGAGAGAGAGAGAGAGAGAGAGAGAGGTAGGTGGCCCTAAGTTGTTTTCCACAACCCCACAGTCACCACGGCATATCATATTCTCCATCCTTCCTCATGGTTTGTCCACTTTGGGAGAACTTCACTTGCACTTTCTGCTTCCTATAGAATGAATCGGGATTTATGTACAGAAGCTTACCTAGACTCTGCTATGGGGCGGTATACAAATGTAATAATAATAAATAAATATATCTGTTCTGCTCCATCAACTGGGCATTGTCTTGCTTCTCATATTGCTTTCCTTACCTCTGTATTTAGAACCCCTTTAATTTCCCCTGTCCAGATCAATCAGGATCAGGCCTTGCTGACTGTTTGTAAGCAAAATTTTATTCCTGCTCAGACCAGTTTTTCTTGCTAAATGGAAAGGTTTCCTCCCTAGCCTTTGTGTTACATTGACTTTGCACCTCATCCATATTATCGCTTTAACATTAGTCTGATTCACCATTTCATTCATCTTCCTCTTTATTTAGTCCTTTCAATTTATGAGTTGTTTGAAGTTATTCATAATGTTAAAGATGAATTTAACCTGCCACTTCAGTTTAACTAAGTGGATATAGTCATTCAGCAGCCAGAAAAATAGTCACAAACCAGGATGGCTTTGAGGAGCTAAACATTCCCCAGCCTATGCTGCTGTTAGAAGGTTCCTTTTACAAAACCTCTCTTTCCATTTCATTTTCACAACATCCATAGCAACTTTTCTTTCTCAATCTGATTCAACATCCCAGTATTCTTCCTTCTCCTGTTAAATATTTGATCCCATGAATTTATGAGCAGTGCGCATAATATTTCACTAGGAACATCTCTACACCAGTGATATATGGCACGCTCATAACTGGCCACTCATGGAAGTTTGTGGATCCTTTAGATTATGTCACCAACCTCCTGCATGTCTCCCAAACCCTCCCCTGGGTATCCTGTAAAAAAAACCAAACCACCCCCTCCCCCCTCAAAAATCCTCTGGATATCCAGATTCTTCTAAAATATCATAGGATTTGCAGCAGAAGTCGCGCTTCAATGCACCCACGACAGAGCACTGTCCCGTTCAAGTATTTGAGCACAGAGAGAACAAAAGAAGCAGGAAGCCCAAAGACCCAGTAAGGCAATGCAAAAACCCCTTAATATAGGTACACTCTAAAAGCCTCATGTCTATTATTCCACATGTTATTACAGCTTATCCAAATAATTCACATGATACAAATAATTTTCCCTACCCCTTTAAAAGGTCTGGGCCACACAATGGCTTCTGGGTTAATAGTGAGCTTTATGACTGCATTTCCCTGCCTCTTCACACTCCCAATCGTCACTCGACCACGAGACCGGTTGGGAAACAGCACCCAGTTCACAATGTCCAAGTCAGGTTCCAGCTCCCCATTCTCATCCAAATACAGTCCGTCAAAGGAAATATTAGAAAGCTGCCCTTCTCTTATGAAAGCGTGAAACTAGAATGACAGGGAAAAGAAACAGCATTTAGAAAAAAAAGAAGGAAAAGCATATTCAATCTCTTAGCCCTCCTTGGAGAAAAAATCCTACTGCCACCCTCTTTGACTCAATATTTTTTGCAACACACTTAATTTTGATATCTTAAAAGAAATGTAATCAGGAAAGGGAAACACAATCATTCTTGCAGTAGAGCTCTAATCCTCAATGAACTGGTATCAATACACAGGGAAAAGAAACAGCATTTAGAAAAAAACAGGGAAAGCATATTCAATACCTAAGCCCTCCTTCTTGGATAAGAGTTCTAACCTTCTATGAACTGGGGACAAGGCACATCCCATCTGAACTCAAAGTGGCTGTCAGCCATTGATTTTTCAGTGATACCTGGGATATTTTCTTGAGTCGCCTCCATTTTCTTCAGTAGTTACCTTCATAAGCTGTATTTGCACCTTGAGGCAGCCTTCCTCCACCTGGTGTCCTCCAGCTTTTGTGGACTACATCATAATTACTGGACCAGTACATATTGTAGAACACTCAGATTTATTCTTGGCACCCTCTTTGACTCAATATTTTTGCATCTTAAAGTTTTTGATATCTTAGAAGAAATGAATCACGCAAGTGACACATAATCATTCCTTTAAACTTTCAGTTCACTCTGAATGAGGAGAAAGGACCAGGACTTTTCAAGGAACATCTAAATCTTTGAAGGAAAGGGGACTATTTTGTTGAAGTTGAGGGATATTGTTCCATTCTTGTTCTTTGTTGCTTGGGGTGGGGGGGAACTCAGATGTGTGTGGATGATAGAAATTTTAGCAAACGTAATTAGGGAAGATGAAAGCTTAAAGGGGATAGGAAGAAATCATAAGATTAAAGTGAATATGTTTGCGGATGATACGTTACTGATATTAGAAGATCCCCTAGAAAGCGGGGAGATGATTCAGAAGCATTTGAGAGAATTTGGGGAAATCACAGGATTACAAGTTAATTGGGGGAAGTCAGAAATGATGTTGTATAATTATAACAAGGAAGAGATGGAGAAATCTAAAGTTAAGTTAGGATTAAGGCATAAAAATATAATACGATATTTAGGAGTTAATATAGATAAAGAATTAGAAAGAATAGAGGAACTTAATTTTGTAAGGTTAAGAAAAGAGGTAGGGGAGAAATTACAGATATATAGAAAATTAAAACATTCTTGGTTTGGTAGAATAGCGGTTATTAAAATGAAGATTTTACCTAAGGTGAATTTTTTGTTTAGAATGTTACCGATTAGAATATCAGCAGATGAGATTAAAAGTTGGCAAAATATGATTAATGCTTATTGTAATGGGGATAAAAGAGCTAGGATAAATAAAGGGTTATGGTATAAGGCTCAAAAGAAAGGAGGTTTAGGACTTCCGAATATTAAGAATTATTATATTGCTAATCAGTTTAGATATGTTATTAATGGCATTTTAGGGGAGGAGGATTTGGAATGGTTGGAACCACAAACAGTAGAGATAGAATGTAAATTGCAAAATATATTTTTTACTAAAATGCAAAAGAAAGAATTGAAGGTACTGGACAACCCATTGTTGGAAAATATATTAACGATATGGGAGAAGTACAGAGGGAAGTTGATACCAGGGGATTGTCCGCTCGCCCCAGTTGTTGTAGTGGGAAACTTCCCAAAAGTATTAAAATCAGAGATAGAAGCGAGACTGAAAGAACAAGATATAATTAAGCTAAGGAATTGGATGGGAAAGATGAAGGATAGTGAGCATATTAAAGATTTGTTTAAAGGTCAAAAGATAGCTTGGTTCAAGTGCTTGCAATTGGTAAAATGGACACAGGAATGGAGAATGAAAAATAAGAAATGTAGAAAAAATACTAGATTTGAAGATTTAATTGAATTAATAGGGAAAAAAGAAGAAGCAGGAGCTAAGAAAGGATTGACTAGTGAGATATATAAAATATTAATAGAGGAGGAATTTCAGGACTCACTTAAGGTTATAAAAGAGGTATGGGAAGGAGATGTAAGGGAAAAAATCAACGAAGATAATTGGGGGAGGATATGGAATGTAAGAATGTTAAAGTTATTGTCGATTAGAATTAAGGAGAATTATTATAAGACAGTTTGGAGATGGTATCTAACACCTGTAAGATTTCACCAGATCGATAAAAAAGTGTCTAAGAATTGTTGGAGGGGATGTCAGGAGGTTGGGACCTATTTTCATATGTGGTGGAGCTGTGAACAAGTACAAAAATTTTGGGAAAGGGTTTTTAAAGAAATAAGTGATATAATTGGAAGTAAATTGGAATTAAACCCTAAGTTAGCTCTACTAGCAATATGGGATAGTAGGAATAAGCATATAATTAATAGAGAATTGGTAAACATCCTCCTGGCACCCGTTAGAATAATGATTGCTAAAAATTGGAAAGGGCAACAAAGTTATATAATAGAAGATTGGTATAAAGAAATTTGGGATTTAGCATTGAATGATATGTTGACATGTAAAATGAAAATAAAGAGGGGAATGTCCAGTAAGAGTGACTTTGCAGAAATATGGACCCCCTTTTTGGAATATGTGTTAAGATCGGGAAAGGGACAAACGCCTTCAGAAGAAACGTTAAAATTTTGGAAGGAGGAAGAATAATTATGAGAAGGTCTCGGGGGGGGGTGCACGGGGGAAGTTGAGGGTTGTAGTTTGTTATATTGTGTATTACGTGTATGTTTGTTTTGTGAAATTAATAAAAAACTATTTAAAAAAAAGATATGTGTGGATGGTGGTGGGTGGAGCTGGAGGGTGCAGCTAGGTTGGTATCCCAGGTATGAGTGGGTGGATACATGAGCCAGAATTGAGCATCAGGGAAGCCAGCCCTGAAAACTACTGCACAGACCCATTCTGCACCACTTAAACCTTCTGGTGAAAACTCAAGGGCAGCCTCACATACAGAGCATTGCAGTGAGCCACAAGCACCACCATGGTCAAATGCAGTATTTCTAGAAGCAGTTGTATCTGGCATCCTAGACAAGGCTGTAAAAAGGCACCCTAAGCCACTGAGGTTACTTAGGACTCCATCGACAATGATGGATCAAGGAGTTGCCTAAAATAATGAACCTGAAGCTGCAAGGAGACTATTACCCTGTCTAACACAAGGAAACAGGCTATATCTTACACAAGGTGACTATTCACACACAGGTTCCTCACCTTACCAGGATTCAAGCTCAGTTTTGCTCTCATTGAGTGAATCACTGAATCAAGGCTCTGGTCATATAAAATGACATGGGATTATATTGCTCCCGATTAAATCTGACAGCTCAAGAGCCAGGGGACTGAAGAATAATCACCCAAAGTTACTTTCTGAAAGAAAACGCATAGCTAGAAGGCAGAACTACTGGAATTCAATGTCTCCAACACCGATCCAATGGCGCATGCCCAGAAGGATATCACGGCCAATGGTATCAAAAGTAAAACAGAGATCATCAGTGTAAAATCAACAAGGTTACAATTCCCCATCTATGTTTTGAGGAAGGTCATCTATCAGGGCAATCAATGCTGATTTGTTCCCAAACCCAGAAACACAACTGAAATGGGTGTAGATAAGTGGTATCCTCCAAGCTTGTCTGCAAATGGCTCATAACACTCTCATGATCTCAGACAAAACGGGAGTATTTGACATCACGTGGTAGTTACCCAAAAATAGAGGGTTCAATGTAGGTTTCTCCAGGAGTGGTTATACTACTACTTCCATAAAAGCATCAGGCACCTTACCCACCTTATCACACTACCATCTAAATGCAACATTGCTGCCTTTCTCTAACTTCCAGACAAGGTTGCAATCTTCCCAACATCTCTGGAGCCTCCCAATCACCCCCTTCTCTTCCCATCCTTTCTAGATTAAATTATCCATAAACTGGAAGTGTTGAGAGACACAGGATCGAGAGCAATGTTGCAAGGACATTGTCCACCTCATCAGCCACGTTTACAGGAATGGATTGAATTGGAGGAGGCATCAGACAGCTCAACAAGATCTGTGAAAAGAACAGTCCCAAAATGGCAGAGAAGACAAACAATGTTATATACAATGGCTGAATTCGGACGACACGATAGTCAATGGTGGGGTAATAATCAGCTTTACAGTTGTTCATATAGGGGGTACTCCCCACAAAACATGGTAATAAATAATCAACCATGGTGTGGATTAGGATCAGCGCTGAGTTGACTATGGCAGCATTCGGATGACACGATAGTCAATACAACTGATGATTGTTCCCCCCACCCCAGTTGATTATTGTGTTGTCCGAACTGAGGCAATGTGTGTATGGAGGGAGGGGGAGGTTTGGGGGGAGAATCACAATTGGTCCTCAAGTGGTACAAAGGTCTTTTTGCATCAGACTGTGTTAATAATCCCTGCACCACTCAGAATAAATCCTGTTCGGGGCTCCATAAGGACACTATGGAGGAACACAAATAGACTCTGTTGCCTTCCTGTACTGCCATGCAATAGGAACAATTGTGTGCTTGTAACACATTTTTTACTCTTCTTCACACTAAATCTTTCACCATTACTGGTGGTGTTGCAAATGGAGAAGGAAATACCTGCCATGGTTGCAGCCTTTGATGATTCAGCCAGTTTCCTCCACCCACCATCAACTTCCGCTTAGAAATGGATGAATACATGGCATTTAAAGCATTGGCCACAGCTTGGACACTGTAGTAAGTCCTGTAGCTGTCTTGAGACAGAGCCCTCTCAAGCTCCTCCTGGGACAGCATTGCCAGTTTCTCTTTCTCTAGGCATCTTTTCCAGATTCTCTTGGATAACACATGCTTTGAACAGAAGCAATGAAATGCTCTGACCCAAAACTGACGCAGACCAGTGGAATAAGGATAGTAGTAGTCATTCTTTGTCTTTTTGTGTGTCTTCCCTTTGAAGGTCCAAGAACCATGGATGAAATTGAATTCATTAGGTGGATAAGTCATGATGAAATCAATATCAGGAAACATCATTGTAATCCAGAGTTTCCCCCCAATTTTTTTATTTTCAAGGTCCATTTGTGTATGGATAACTGGAAAAAATCCAGAGTGTATACTTACATAGAGAACAGCTACATTGACCTTTCCCCACAGACCAGATGGTACATTCACAGGATGTTTCCTGATTCTTTTTGCAAACGCTATACAAATTCCACGGCTGGTCATCAAAGGGGTCAAGGCACTCAGGAATCTCTCTCCACTTTCATTGCATGGAGCAATGAGCCCAATCCAGGTCCATCCAAAATGCAGGAGCAGTTTGATAATTCCCGGGTACTGGGTTTCTTCCTTTGCGGCCATCCGGTAGATAAATGGGAACTGACTTTTATAATTATAACCATGAGAAACAATGTCAAAACTGATCTAGTGTGGAAAGGAAGAGAATGGAGTTCTGCACTGTTTTCTTTTCAGGATAAAGGCAGGTGGTTATTTGTGGATGGAGAAGGGAGCACGGAATAAAGACACAACACAAGAACTTGGATTGAACTAGGGCATTCTTTATTTAAATAATTGGGTATATGCATCCGTCCCTGGATCTGCATGTAAAAATGTGGGAATTGTTGTCCTTAACTCAGGCCTCTTGCCTGCCATTATGGGCAAACCACTCTCCGAAGCAAGGGGTCAGGAAAACCCGGCTTCTTGTTTATGTGACACTTTAAAAGTGTGGGGAAACTACCCTGGCTCACCTCTGCTCAATGCCATAAGACACCACGTAGGTGAATCAGTAGAGTTCCCAAAGGCATACCATATCCTGACATGTGAGCCATATAGCTCCCTAGGAGCAGGTCCTCCGGCTATGCCAATCACTAAAATGCGCCAGAGGGCTCACCATCCCTATTCTAAATAGAGCCAATTCCCGCATATCCCTGCCACAAATCAACCAAATTATTCACCCTTCCTCATAAAGCTTCCAGTATGAAGGAGGCAGAAACTGATCCCGGAGGATGGAAAATTCCTACTCAGCCCTCCAAAGCAGGTGACTGGCTAATCCCATACTAAAGCCGGCTGGGAGGGTGGGAGTCGGAAACGAAAGAGGCCGACTTGCCTGCGTGGGCTGCCTTTATAGTTCAGCCCAGCCTTACCTCCTGTGGCGCATATGGCACTACACGTGAGTAGACTTCCTCCCTCTGCCTCCCCATCCTCAATGACCTACATCCGGCCCAAGTCGTTTATGCTGGGCGTTACCGGATTAACTTGAAATCATTAATGTGTGTGTTAGGTGTGAGAATATGTTGAGGGGGAGAGCCAGATTATCTCAAGGGTCCTTTGTGGTGCAGGCCCTTCTTGTGTGATTTCTTGAAAGAGTTGCAATGGCATACTTGTCTGGGGGAGGGGAGGGAAGCTAATCCAGCCCACCCAGCATGAGAACAAGGGCATTTCTCACAGACATTAGTGCTAAACTTTGACTCATTCTAAATACAGGAAAGCGGTAAACTTATTTATTACATTTTTATACTGCCCATCAGCTGAAGCTCTCTGGGCCGTGCACAATGAAAAACTATAAAATATAACAAGTGTAGTTAAATTGAAAACACTGAAAGTTGAAAGGCAATCTAAATTCCCGCTAAGTTAAAAACCAGGGAAAGCCTGTTTGAAAAGGTATGTTTACAGGAGGTGTTTAAAAGATGTTACATTTTCCTCCTCCCAAACCACACAAGGGAGGGTTTTCCAGGGTGCCACCACACCGAAGGCTCTGCTGCCGAGGTTCTTCATGGCAGCATTCCATTCATATCAAAATGGCCAGCAGGACCTCCTCTGAGGATCGTTGTTGTCGGTCAGGTGCATATAAGGGAAGGAGGTCTGCTAGGTATTATTATTATTATTATTATTATTATTATTATTATTTACATTTTTATACCACCCCATAGCTGAAGCTCTCTGGGCGGTTTACAAAAATTAAGAGACTGAACATTAAAAAGTCAATATACAAAACATAAAACCATAAAACATAAAACAACTGATATTTAAAACATTTTAAACTTTTAAGCCTGGTCCCAAGTTGTTTAGGGCTTTACAGGATAGCAACATAACCTTGTATATGGCTCAGTAGCTAACAGGCAGCCAGTACTATTTTTCAGTCATCAGTATGTGTGTGTGTGTGTGTGTGTGTGTATGAACTTGAATATCCATCTCCATATTTGGAAGACGCTGTGTGGGGTGAGGGTATATTTACATCTATGGCTAACGAATAGCCATTAGCCACACTGTTTTCCTGTTCCTCCCTCCAATGTTTGTTCTCCTTGCCTGTCAATCAGTCTAGTGAGAGACAAACATGGACGTGCAAGTGTGTGTGTGTGTGTGTGTGTGAGAGAGAGAGAGAGAGAGAGAGAGGGAGAGAGAGGGAGAGAGATTTGCTGCCAGAGCCAACTCTCTCATATTCTTAAAATAATTAAAACTCCCAGTGTGCTATGTTAAACCCACCGAAAAATCTTTTTTAAAATCCAAGCCTGCTAGTGTGTGAGTGTTTGGCTGGCTGCTAGCTGGCTTCCTCCTCTTCCACCTCCTCCTCCTCCTCCTTCCTCCTTCTCCAAGCCTCATCTTAGCTTCCTTGCATGTAGGAAGAAGCTGTTGCCTTGACTCATGCCGCCCTCGCCGCCTCCTCCTCCTCCTCCTCCTCCTAGTTAACCTGCAAGGCTCTGCTCCTGTCCAGTGTCCCCTCTGAAGATGGGCAAGCTGCATGCTGCTGTTGTGGCATTTATCAATTCGTATTTATTTATTTATTATAGTGCTTAGTTCTATTTCATTTGCCTCTAAGGGGTGGGATGATAGTGGAAGAGAAAACTGCTTCTAGGGATACCTCCTTTTTGATATTAATGGAGGAGAGTTTCTCCCTTGCAACACCCCACACTCACTCTTTAGTGAGGGGTTTGAGGGATCATGGCACCAAAGCACTCAACATACAGCCCCTCTCCTTCAGGTCAAGGCATGTGAGGCCTGAGAGGACATTAGAGTTTGGGATTTTTAAAACATCCTATAAATCACTGCCGGCAGCGATCTGCTCCACACTAGGCTTGTCTAGAGCACTCTTTAACATCTGTCATGGTGCCAATTTCCATGTGTTTATCTTTAAAACTTAGGGATCTGTGAGCATTTCTGTTAATTCCCATTGAAGAGAATATAGTGTTAACCCAAAATGGAGTGGTTTTCTGATGAGTAAACTGATGGTGCAGGGAGAGAGACCCCCCCAAATAAACCAGAGAGGAGAATTGCCTCATTGGAGCTGCCCCCCAAATTTCAGGGCGGAGAAGACCCCCTCTGCATACCCCTACTCTAAACATCAAAAGTACTTTTAAAAACATAAAGGAACAACACATAATTATAAAGTTAAATTGACATATTGGCAGCACAGATTACAAACAAGAGATCCTTCAACAACTAGCAGACACTGGCTTAATTCAGACGACACAATAAACAACCGGTGTGGGGGAAACAATCATCAGTTGTTTTGACTATTGTGTCATCCGAATGCTGCCATAGTCAACTCAGCGCTGATCCTCATCCACACCACAATTGATTATTTATTACCATGTTGTGTGGGGAGTGCCCCCTAGGGTTAGAGTTAGGGTTAGTCAACCCACCATTGACTATCGTGTCGTCCGAATTGAGCCATTGTGTTATATGAGGTACATAATAGTGATCCAGCTACCGTTATTGCAAAAGAGATTTTTTAAAAATATCCTGAATAAGGGGGTCAGCGTTAGGATACAGAACAGAAGGTGAATATGGCTGTTTGAATACTGTTAATCCCAGAATTCCAGTCTTTTATACTTTGCCAAAAATGCACAAGGGAGTTTTCCCCCCTCCAGGCAGACCTATAGTATCAAGCTGTAACTCTGTGCTGGAACCAACCTCACAGTATGTTGATCACTTTTTGAAACCATTCATACCTCTTATACTATCCTATGTATGTGATTCCTCTGATTTCCTAAACAAAATAAGATCCATCAAGATAGAGGAGGGTGATATTCTGATGACAATGGATGTAAAATCTCTTTGCACCTATATACCTCAGGGAGATATCCTAACAGTCATACAGCATACATTGAACAAACGAACAGAAAAAAAAACCCCACTTCCTTCTCTCCCTTGCTGAAATAGCCCTGTGCCAGAATTATTTTCAGTTTAACAACAGATTTTACTGGCAAATCAAGGGAGTGGCCATGGGATGGCCAATTTGCATATGGCAGAATATGAAAAAGGTTTTTTTTTCTAACAGAGGGGCACTATACAAGACATATGCTGATATGGCTAAGGCATATTGCTGATGTATTTTCCATTTGGTGGGGCAATGGGGAGGAATTACAACAATTCATGAAATGCATAAATTCTAGGCATGAAAATATCAAATTTGAAGTCCAGTACAACACCCTGGAAATTCATTTCGTAGATCTGAAAGTGAAAAAAGAGGGAGAATATCTCATCATCTCCATTTACATAAAACCTACAGATGTGCCTAGATACCTTAGTTATGACAGCTCCCAGCCCTGCCCTCTCAGAAACATCCCATATGGACAGTTTTTAAGATTAAAGCGCAACTGTTCCGAGGAAAGTTAGATTACTGTAATGCACTCTACGTGGGGCTGCCTTTGAAGGTGGTTCGGAAGCTGCAGCTTGTGCAAAATGCAGCAGCCAGATTGATAACTGGAACCAGAAGGTTCGAGCATATAAGACTTACTCTGGCCTGCTTGCACTGGCTGCCTGTATGTTTCCGAGCAAGGTGCTGGTTTTAACCTATAAAGCCTTACATGGCTTGGGATCACAATATCTGATGGAATGCCTTTCCCGACATGAACCTACTCGAACACTACGTTCAACATCTAAGGCCCTCCTCCGAATGCCTACTCCGAGGGAAGCTTGGAGGTCGGCAACAAGGGAGAGGGCCTTCTCTGTGGTGGCCCCCCAATTGTGGAACGATCTCCCTGATGAGGCCCGCCTGGCGCCAACATTGTTATCTTTTTGGTGCCAGGTCAAGACTTTCCTCTTCTCTCAGGCATTTGGCAATATCTGGGGAGCCTCGGTTTGTTTTTGTTTCTGTAGCTTTTTTGGGCTGTTATAGCGGTTTTAAATGTATGTGTGTATTGTGTGTATGTTGTATGTTTTTGCTTTTTTAATTTTTGTATATTGTTTTTAATTGTTTTAATCCTATGTAAACTGCCCAGAGAGCTTCGGCTATGGGGTGGTATACAAATGTAATAAATAAATAAATAAATAAATTCAGATTAGAATCTGAGGGTGCCTCAACAAGAGTGATTTAAAGCTCTTTCAAGTCTCATTAAAAAATTTACCACTACAAGAGCGGAGCGCAAATCGGGGGTTGAGGCGCTTTATCTCTCCGATTATGCGCATTATCGAATGCACGTTAAATAGCGAGTTTTAATTCTCCGCGGCCGTTGACCATGTAAACAAGCGATTCTCCGCATTTTAGCCACTTTAAAGCGCGTTTCATACTGCCGGTTATGCGCTTCACCACATTTCATTTACCGGATTTAGGCGTAAACACGATCGTGAGAAGATGCGCATAATCGGAGAACCAGGCGTCAAACTGAATCCTTCTAGAGGGGACCTGAGACACTGAGCCTATCCACATTGCCTTTAAAATGACTTATATTCTGTTTAAAAACATGGTTTTTGAAGTTGTTTCATTATGTGCGAGGACACACTGAGTAGTACTTACGTTTCATAGTGACTGCTTCCTCCGTCCTCAAAGTGTTCAGTGGTGTGAGAGATGGTGAATTCTATGTCTGTTCTTGTTTAGTTTCTGTTTTGCAGGCTGCTTGACCCACCCACTTCTGTCTCCGTAACTCAAGCAGCCTGCAAAACAGAAACTAAACAAGAAGAGTCAAGGAATTAACCCTGTAATACGCTACTGAACACGGAGAAAGCAGTCACTATGAAACATAAGTACTACTCAGTGTGTCCTAGCACATAATGAAATGACTTAAAAACCATGTTTTTAAACAGAATATAAGTCGTTTTAAAGGCAATGTGGATAGGCACACCGTAACTACAGACAAAAAGAACAGGCAAAGCTTCTGGCTAAAAAGAACACAACACCTTCAGTATGAATCAACTGTAATTTAACATACAACTATGTAACTAACCATCTACAAGGAAGCGAAAGGAGGCACTGGCACATAGTGCTACATATTGCTGGGTGCCCGGATAAACCTAAGGTCTCTTTTAAAAGAACCAGGAATAGAAGAGACTTACTGATCAGGAGCAAATTTAAAGAACCTCACAGAGGCACACCCGGCAGTTTACCTGGTGCCACCATGCCTATAGGTCACCATCCCTGTGGTAGGGTGACCAGATAGAATCCAGGTCAGGGCTCATGTAACTTTAACAGTTGTAGAGAAAGGGGAATTTCAGCCAGTGTCATTTGTATGCAATTAGTTCCTGGTGAAATTCTCTCTTCATCACAACAGTTAAAGTTGCAGGGGCCCTGCCTTCGTTTGTATATGGTCACTCTAGTATAGTGCCTGCAACTTTAACAGTTGTGATTAAGAGAGAATTTCACCAGGAACTAATTGCATACAAATGACACTGGCTGAAATTCCCTTTGCTCTACAACTGTTAAAGTTACATGAGCCCTGACCTGGATTTTATCTGGTCACCCTACCCTGTGGACATTGCTGCTATTGCAAACACAGCACTAAAACCATAGAATTTACAGACCCCTTCGATCAGCAGAGATACTCCCTGAAACACTTTACCACTTGTAGTAATACTTTTGTCATCTGCGCTATCCAGTGTAAATGCCCCGAATGTGTTTTTGTGTTGTCATTGTGCTTTGACCCAGAAGGATATTGTAATTTTAACTTGTTTTTAATGCTTTCTGCTTTAAAATTTTGTATATTGGTGTTTTTATTGTTCAATGTTTTTAATTTTTGTAAACCGCCCAGAGAGCTTCGGCTATGGGGCAGTATATAAATGGAATAAAATAAATAAATAAATAAATAAATAAATGTAGGCAAAACCACCCGACCCCTAAAAAAAAACCCGTAGGGGAGCATCTCAGCAACGTAAAGAACCATAGGCCAGGTGCTCCATTAGCCAATCATTTCGCAGAACAACATCATTCCTACACAGATTTAAAATGTTGAGTACTGGATATGCCAAATGCACATAACGAAAAGCAACTCCTAAGGAGAGAAAGAGAATGGAGTCTTAAACTAAAAACTCTGAATCCAAATAGCTTAAATGAAGATCTTGAATTTCTGCCATTACTGTGACTCAGCAATTTACTGTCCATATTCCCCTACGCTCGCAGCAGGGTCTCAGAACAATGACCTTGACACTAATAAAACCACACGGGAACACCTGGCAGAGCTAACACAAAGCAACAAAATAAAATAAAATAAAATAAATGAACATGGATATAATGATGGCTCTGAATGTCAATCTTCTAAGCCGCCAACGAGTATCAGAAAACGTCGTCTAGTGTTAGAGGATAATCTGCAGACATGTTCTGACAAGTAAGGAATGATATATTACACTTTTTATATATGATATCGAATATGGTTTTATTTATATATAAGTATACAGGCTTTAGTGGCCCTATGCCATAAAACACTGTTAAAACCTGCACATGTACAGAGTCCCCTGAGGTAATATGTCAATTTAACTTCATACCTAAGTGTTGTTCCTTTATGTTTTTAAATGTACTTTTAATGTTTACAGGCCTTTGAAGAAGGCCTTTGAAAGGACACAGGTCGAAACACATCGGGCTCAGTATCAGTAAATCCTTTTGCACCCTGAGGACTAGTTTCTCTTCTTTTCACCTGATTTGGATGCTTTCCTCCTTTGGTTTTGATTTTTTGCCCTGAGGCAGATCAATGGGCGAAGAAAGTCAGCATCCAGAAAGTCTTATAATATTTATTGATTCATTTATTTAAAACATTTCATGGCCGCCTCTCAGACCATTTCCCCCCCCCCTCGGCAGCCTCCAACACTATTTCAACAATATTGCTTTATCAACACAGGTGACAAGCAGAAAGTGATTAAGTGACAAAAGAGGATAAAGTCAAGTTGTACAATATAATTCAGTGCCCAAAATAACCAAGGGCAAGTTAGTCATAGGTCTTCAGATCAAAAGGTATATACACCCACACCCACACGGACCTCTGCTCTCTCCCCAATTCCTACCTGTGGGATTTTGTAGATGCCTGACATGGTTGAAATAAGGATGGAGAGGTCCGATCCAAGCCCTTCAAGGATGGCCAGGACAGTGATCTTGATCTCTCTACCACAGTTGTAATTTGGAAGATTGCTTTCCCCACCTGCAAGCAGCTGTAACATGGCATACGAAGTTATTCTTTCAGAAAAATGGGCCTCATAGATGTTGTAACCCAGAGTGATGTTAGGTAAGAGCCTGGGATTCCGATTGATCTCTTGAATGGCAAACATGAAGGACAAGATGTGAAAGTACCTCAAAGGTTCCTCGCTGCAAACGAATAAATACGAATGAAAATAGACATTTCATGGTCTCTTCCTCCATTCAAGGAAAACAAACTGGCTCTCTGTGTTATTTAAATCTATAGTCATTTTCAAGCAACATGAATGTCAGGAGAGCTGATCGTCACATAATGTTTGTATGTTTGTTGGGAACAATGGATATACCTCATCGAAAGGTAAATAAATATTCATCTGTTGCTGAAAAACAACAGAAGATCTGGCTTGTTTTCCTACTTATTTCTTCCTCCAGCTCCTAGCATGGACAAACAGCACAATTGTTGCAGGACTCCTTGTTTTCTCAATCCCTATATTAACACCCTTTCAGTCACTGAGGTTGCTGCCTCCCAAGGGAAATTCCTCTCCCCCTCCATTGAATCAGGTCACCAAATGCAATTAATTTTCTGAACACCTATCAACGTGACAATGTGTTCTTTACCTTTATTGTTCGGGGTGGGTGCATTTGCAATTCTGCACAAGTGCTCAAATAGTCAAGCACACCAATATCCCCCTCTTCCTCTTGTCAATTTCAGCCTCCACTTTGGGGCTTCCCTTGCTAGAGAACATCTGCCAAGTTTAAGTTCAGTCGGTTGTTCTGTCTTCTTAGCATAGATTGTAGAAGACACATTGACCCTAACTCCCTTCCCAATTTCTGATTAAAATGAAGGAATGTGATTTCGCTGATTCACCCTGAACATAATGCCATAACTCTGGCTCTATAATTCTCCATAATTCCCATTTTACAGTTGCATAAATCACTTTGTACCAACATAAGAATGTTTGAAGATCCATGCTGGATCAGACCAAGGGTGCCTTTAGGACACGGTGCGGCACTCCCACCCATGTTTCCAAGCAACTGCTGTATACAGGCTTAATGCCTTTGATACGGCTGGTTGCACCTAGCCATCAGGACTAGAAGCAATTGATAGCCTTCTCCTCCAGGAATTTATCCAACACACTTTTAAAATCATCCAAATTAGTTGCCACCACTACATCTTGTGGTAGTGAATTCCAGAGGTTAACTTTGCACTGGGAGAAGAAGTATGCCATGTTACAGCTGCTTGCAAGGTGGGCATACGTGTGCCAACGTGCATCACTTTACACTTGCTTATATTGAACTGCATCGGCCCACTCTCCCAACTTGGAGAGATCCTTTTGAAGATCCTCAAACTCCTTTTGGGTTCTTTAACCACCTTAAATAGTTGTATGTCACTGACAATTTCTTGGCCTCTTCACTGCTCAGTCCTAATTTCAGATCATTTAAGAAGAAGTCGAAAAGAATTGGTCCCAATACAGATCCCCCCACAATTTACTTCCCTCCATTAGGAGAATTTACCTTTTATTTCTACTCTCTAATTGATGTTCTTTAATCAGTTACTTATTCCCTTTATTCCATGACAACTTTGCTCAGGAATGTTTGGTGAGGAACTTAGTGAAAATCTTTTTGGAAGTCCAAGTAAATAATGTCCACCAGTTCACCACTGTCTAGATGTCCACGGACATTATCAAAGCACTCTAAAAGATCAGTGAGACAGGACTCACCTATGCAGAAGAAGTGTGGATTCTTTTTCAAAAGGACTTGTCCTTCTATATGCTTGCTAATATTGTGTTGACCATGCTTTCAACCAATTTACCTGGAATAGATGTCAACCTAACTGGCCTGTAATTTCCCAGATCCCCCCTGGATCCCTTTTGAAAAGTTGGTGTTACATTGGCCATCCTCCAGTCCTATGGTACACAGGCTGAGCTTAGGGACATGTTTCATATTTGTTTAGAAGATCAGCAGTTTGAGACTTGAGTTCTTTGAGAACTTGAGGATGTATATCATCCAGGCTTGCAGATTTATTTGCCTTTAATTTGTTAACGAGGTCGAGAACTTCAACTTTGGAAACTCTTATCTTTAACTGTCATTGAACCCAGCTGTAAAGGAGATACCTTGTCATTCATTTTTCTCCCTTAGTTAGGGTGACCATATGAAAAGGAGGACAGGGCTCATGTATCTTTACCAGTTTTATTGAAAAGGGCATTTCAGCAGGTGTCATTTGTAGGCATGCAGCACTTGGTGAAATCCCCTCTACATCACCACAGTGAAAGCTGCAGGAGTATAGTTAGTGACCAGATACAAAAGAGGGCAAAGCTCCTGCAGCTTTTACTGTTGTGGACAGGGAGTTTCACCAGGTGCTGCATGCCTACAAATGACACCTGCTGAAATTCCCTTTTCTATACATCAGTTAAAGATACAGGACCCCTGTTCTCCTTTTCATAAGGTCACCCTACCTTGGTGAAACATCCTGTCCTCGATCTCATTGTAATGGCAGTGTCAGCTGAGGGACATTAATTCACTGATACTTTTCAAGAGGCTGCTTCAAATAGGGATTGGGGATACTAAAAACTACATGCCCTTCAAAATATCAGAGAGAAATCATTGAAACTATTATGGGGATGGAGGGGATGGAGGGGGAAGCAACGTGATACTATTTGCCTTTAGAGCACCCCAAAGAAAGAGCCACCTTATCTCCACCCTGGGTCTTAGCACTGGGTTTAAAAGAAAAGAAGGTTTTCCTTCTTTTGCTTGAAACTTTGCAAAGAAACTCTAATTCTCCAACCAGATATGATCATACTGAACTAAGTATGACGAACTGAGCAAAGTAGGGAAAGCCATTTACCTGGGATGACCAGGGGTCTAGAAAATATGGGTGGTCTACAGGGAATGGGAACAATTGACGTGCATGTCGGGAAGCATGGAATCATGATTACTGACCGATTAATCAGGGGACGAGGGGATATGGAGAAGTTTTCTGATGTTACAAAGTAATCCAACTTTGAAGATGTGATTGCAGTAATGAGGTAGTCTCCTGGCCGGGAGTAATGCGATGCTCCCTTTCGATTTCTTGGGCATTTGTGCCGCTCCATCTGACAGACGGCATGAGGCAGCAGCCAAAGGAGCAACAGCAATGGCGACATCATTCTAGGTTTCGCTTCTACACCTGCGTTGGGACTGCTCCTCTCAGCTCCTTTGTCAGTTTGTCAGAAGAAGCCAGAAAAACTCTTGCAAGGCAGGGGCTGCAGTATCTTTCAAATGCAATGAGTTCTGTGCCAAAGGGGATTGGTGGTGCTCCTAAAGTGCATCACAAGAATGGTCCTCCCACGCTGAACCAGCTCTCTCAGCCCAAGCTTTTGTTTAGACAGGAGCTATTTTAGGGAGCCAACATTTCAGACACAGTGCAAGAAGTTATATCATGTTGCCCTCAATTTTGTTGTTTTGGTCAGTATTCTCAAAGGAATTTTATAGCAAAAAAAGTCTCTTGAGCTTTGACAAGAATCAGAATAAATCATAATGGTTTCGATAATTATCAGGAGAAGCATCACATTTGCAACTTCAAGGACTCTCCGTGACACTCAAGCGGCAAGTGCAGAGCTGGAGAAAAACATGTTTGCAAATTGTTGCAGATGGGGCTCCATTTTCTTGACATGGGCAGAAGTTGTGCTTGGCCTGGCCTTTCTTAAAGAAACATGAACTAAAGCGCCCAGGTAAAGAAAAGCTTTTAAAATGTATCCCGAGGGAGTGGGGAAGTTATTGCTGCTCCATGCCAGTTTTGTGAACCTGAAAAGTAGACTTTATAATGGATGAGCATCCCAACCTTTTCACACCAGGTAAAAACACCGGGATGCCTACGGCTGCTCCCCGTGAGTTCAAATGATACACAAGGAGTCCCGGGGGTGGGGGACATGGGATTTCACTGGGTTAATGGAAACCACAGAAATCCAGACTCTTCCACGGTCCTGGGAAGTTCCCTGGACCGCGGAAGATGTGCCTGCCAGCCCTGGTGCTGCTGTGCTTATTCGGGAGTTAGCGTGGCAGCACCGATGGACACAGAGCCACTCCGCGCGGCTCCGTGGCCATCAGGAGAGAGGAGGACAGCAAATTCGCCATCCCTAGGATGGCGGGGGAGGGGCCTTGGTTCGCATGAGTTTCTCCCCCCCCCTTTTTCTTTAAACTTACCTTTGTGGAGGAGCGCTTGTGCACTCTGTGTCGAAGGTGGAAAATGGCGGCCATGACTTGCAACGGCCCGGGAGAATCTCAGGCCTTCACATTTCTTATGTGTATTGGGCGTGCCGATCCTGAAGCAGCTACTTCTGGGATCCCTCGCGTTGAGCCCTCTACACCAGTATGGTGTAGAAAGCGCCACAGAGACCTGCTCGTATTAGTGTGTGTGTGTGTGTGTGTGTGTGTGTGTGTGTTTGTATGTGAATCCCTTCAGCTTTGCCAGTCAGGGTCCTCTGTACAGCAGAAGGCAAGATGGCAGGGAGGGGACATGGAGACACAGTTGCAGGGGTCAGTCATGATTCTCTCCTTCTATCCAATGTGGACTCCTGAGACCTGCTCTACCTGGGTCTGCCTCTGAAAAGTGCTGGGAAACATCAGCTGATTCACAATGATGCAGCCAAACTGTTGACTGGGGCTGGTTACATTATATTACACAATAATAATCTATACATATATAGCAGAACGTGTGTGTGTGTGTGTGTGTGTGTGTGTGTAGTCACAATACACATTTTTTGTGTTTAAGTATTCGATAATAATAAATTAAAAATGGCGGTAAAAATGGTTTTCCCACTTTCTTTCTAAACTACTTGTCCCATTTGTGCACGACAGAAACCATTCAATTTCAATTTCATTCTGGGAGGGTTTCTGGGATATTACAGCTTTGTTTTCCATCCTGAGACAAAAGTGGTGGCCTAAAAACAGCCCCTTTTTGCCTTTCCCCCCTTCTAAACCATATAACCAAAGTCCATTTTAATTTGAGAGGTTTACTACGCTGAACAGGCACTAACTAGTATATGAGTGTCCTGAATCCTGGCCTACGTTGATGCAGCCATACTGATTCGATTTTGGACCCTGGGCAACAGGACATCAACAGTTTTACATTTTTGACATGAATTTATGATGTTTAAATGATCGTACCGTTCTTATACCTATTTGTTAAATGATCAAGGTAAAATAGTCAGAAATATTTAACAAAATAATGCACAATAACACTAAACCAAGTAATGAGTATCGGTAATATGAATACAGAATAGTTTGCATTTTTATTCTTGCTAAAATCGATGCCACCTCACTAATATTGTGATCTGCTAATGAGTTAATGACTAATGTTTATCTTTCAACAGACCACATCAATAAATTCAATGAAATTCTAGCATCGCAAAACTCAAGAGGTTTTATTAATGTTAATTAATTTTTATTAAAGTTAATCCTCCCCCCCAGGGCTAGGATGAATCCCAAAGTTTCTTCATAAGAAAGAACAATTATTTCCTTGGGGACACATTGATCTCGGACTGTGTTTGGATGCTGGTCATCTGGACACTTCCTGCAATGGTCTGCATCTGAAAAGAAGGAGAGTGGCTTCAACATGACTCACATCATTCATACATCGAGAACAGTTTGTGTTCTATTCCATTTGGAACAGAGATGGGCATGAAGGAGAAGTCAGAGAACATCAGTGTGTAGCAGGACAGACATTGCCTAGTAGACCTGGTTTGTGACTGTATGGTTCAGTCCAAGGCCTTGTCCACAATGGAGGATCTTTAGTGGGGCCTGGAAAACCATCTCCCTGAGACATTATGGAATTGCTGCCTGTCAGCAAAGAAGACCCAAAACCATGTTAGTGGTCTTTTCCAATAGGGTTAGGATATGCATTTTCCCCTCTGGATTTCTCTGTGGTTTTGCTCCCTTCTGGGATGTGCATTTTTCTTTTTTGGGACAAAAACAGAAAAAAAATGGTCCGGCAAATCCCAATGTACCACCTGCACTGGAAATCTCACATTTAATAAGACTTCTACGATGAGGTGTCTGACCTCACACGAGTTGTAAGACATTACATCCCAGAAGTCTCAACAGACCTTTGGCTCAGGAATCAGTGGGATACAGCATGAGGTAGATGCATCACTCTGTGGCTTCCCTGCTTCTCCTAGAAGTACTCCACCTCACAAGGCTTCCCGTAGAGGCGGGGAAAGCATTGGTCACTTCCTTGCTTCCCTGCCTTTCCCTGAAGTCTCCCATCTCATGAGACTTTTGGAAAAGGTGGGGAAGCCAAAGACTGGAAGTCCCTGAGTGACACATCTGCCTGGGGCTCCAACCTGCTGCTCCCTGAACAGGCTCTGGAATCAGTGCAATGAAGTGCCATGTAGATGCATTAATTGGGGCTTCCCTGCCTCTCCTGTATATCCCACAATTTGCAAGACTTCTGGTTGAGGTGGGAAAGCTGTTGCTTGTTCACTGGCCTTACCACCTCTCCCGAAAGCCACTGAGTAATCTATCTGGCAGCACTCCAACCCACTGCCTCCTGAGATGCATCACTCAGTGGCTTCCCCATCTCTTCTAGAAGTCCCACATCTTGTGAGACTTCAAGCAGAGGTAGGGAAGCTGCCGCTCGCTTGCTGGCGTCCTCACCTGTCCTATAAGTCCCCCATTTCAGAAGACTTTCTGTATACTAGGTTGCTAGTTTGTTGTTCTAGATTTTTCTGCACTTGTCAACTGCTTCATTTGTTCAGTGGTAGTAGTATGCTAAATCTGTGAGTATGGATTCTGACTTAAAAAGGCTATGAGAAAAGTGTGTTAAATGTTAGGAGAGTTGAGACTATGGTCATCCAGTGAAGAATTTGCAGTAAGAAAATATTTTGATGGAACTCTACCGCAGAAAGTATATCAAAAGCTGCAAAAGTTGGAGTGGGTGAAATTAGTTTCAGATACACTGAATGTCTTGCTTGATTCTTATTTCGGCGATTTTTACAGTAAGTTATTATGTAGAACAGGTCTGTCTTAATTGTGAGCTGTTGGATAAGACACGTGACGAAAGCCATGTTGGGGTGGCCAAGCCCCCTTGGGGGATGGCCATGTTGGGGTGTCTTCCATTTTGATTTCCAAGCTATGGTCACCCATATTTCAAACATTCAGCCAGCAGAGATTGTTGCCATGTTTCCATCTTATCTGAACCCAGGCAGGATGTCTTGTGGAAGTCTCCCATAATCCTACAACAAGTCAGGTTTGTATGAGACAAAAAACCACAGCTGGGACTTGCATAGGCAACCTGATCCCTGTGGGTGCCATGACTTCCTGTGGCATAAATAAGCCATGGTGTTTTGCGGTAATAGTGCAAACCAGGTATCTATGTGGTTATCCGCTTTTTATCTTCCCCCAACCTGTATGAGGTTTGTTAACTAGATGGTAGCAAGTGGCTAATTCCTAATTCCAAAGGACTCCTATTATTTCACATCCAGAAAAGGAATCCTTCGTAAAGCCATCTTGTCTCATGTATTCATGAAGGGTTTTGCTAAAGTATTTTAAAGAGGAGAAGAGAGACTCAAGGTAGGGATGGGGAGACTATTGGGAAGACACAAATATTTCCTGTTTCCAAGAGAAAATGCTTTCCGCCGTGTGTGTGTATGTTGTATGTTTTTGCTGTTTTAATTTTTGTATATTGTTTTTAATTGTTTTTAATCCTATGTAAACCGCCCAGAGAGCTTCGGCTATGGGGCGGTATACAAATGTAATAAATAAATAAATAAATAAATAAATAAATCACCCACCTTCCTGAGTAGAAATTGTCCCTTCTGCACATGGAACACAAGTATAGCAGCAAGCTGGCTTTCCTTCCTGGATCTGCTTGGCATATCCTGGGAAACAGCTTTCGACACATCTTGAACGAGGCACAGTCTAGCAATCAAGAGAAGGAGCATCAAGGAAAGTATTTGGCATATTTGTGTTTATGGAAATGAATAACAGAGTTTGGAAAGGACCCAATGAGATCTCTATTCCTAGTGACCATAAGTGACCATAAGTGACACCAGGCCATTGTTTCAGGGAAGCATGTCTCCCAAACCCTCCCCTGGTTTAGAAAAAAAAAGGGAAAGCATATTCAATACCTAAGCCCTCCTTCTTGGATAAGAGTTCTAACCTTCTATGAACTGGGGACAAGGCACATCCCATCTGGACTAAAAGTGGCTGTCAGCCATTGATTTTTCAGTGATACCTGGGTGACCAGATAAAATCCAGGTCAGGGCTCCTGTAACTTTAACAGTTGTAGAGAAAAGGGAATTTCAACCAGGGTCATTTGTATGCAATTAGTTCCTGGTGAAATTCCCTCTTCATCACAACAGTTAAAGGTGCAGGCACTATACTAGAGTGACCATATACAAAAGAAGGCAGGGCCCCTGCACCTTTAACTGTTGTTATGAAGAGGGAATATCACCAGGAACTAATTGCATATAAATGACCCTGGCTGAAATTCCCTTTTCTCTAGAACTGTTAAAGTTACAAGAGCCCTGACCTGGATTTTATCTGGTCACCCAACCTGGGATATTCTCTTGAGTCGCCTCCGTTTTCTTCAGTAGTTACCTTCATTAGCTGTATTTGCACCTTGAGGCAGCCTTCCTCCACCTGGTGTCCTCCAGCTTTTGTGGACTACATCATAATTACTGGACCAGTACATATTGTAGAACACTCAGATTTATTTCTTGGCACCTTCTTTGACTCAATATTTTTGCATCTTAAAGTTTTTGATATCTTAAAAGAAATGAATCACGCAAGTGACACATAATCATTCCTTTAAACTTTCAGTTCACTCTGAATGAGGAGAAAGGACGAGGACTTTTCAAGGAACATCTAAATCTTTGAAGGAAAGGGGACTATTTTGTTGAAGTTGAGGGATATTGTTCCATTCTTGTTCTTTGTTGCTTGGGATGGGGGGAGAACTCAGATGTGTGTGGATGGTGGTGGGTGGAGCTGGAGGGTGCAGCTATGTTGGTATCTACACCAGTGATATATGGCACGCTCATAACTGGCCACTCATGGAAGTTTGTGGATCCTTTAGATTATGTCACCAACCTCCTGCATGTCTCCCAAACCCTCCCCTGGGTATCCTGTAAAAAAAATCAAACCAACCCCTCCCCCCTCAAAAATCCTCTGGATATCCAGATTCTTCTAAAATATCATAGGATTTGCAGCAGAAGTCGCGCTTCAATGCACCCACGACAGAGCACTGTCCCGTTCAAGTATTTGAGCACAGAGAGAACAAAAGAAGCAGGAAGCCCAAAGACCCAGTAAGGCAATGCAAGAACCCCTTAATATAGGTACAGTCTAAAAGCCTCATGTCTATTATTCCACATGTTATTACAGCTTATCCAAATAATTCACATGATACAAATAATTTCCCCTACCCCTTTAAAAGGTCTGGGCCACACAATGGCTTCTGGGTTAATAGTGAGCTTTATGACTGCATTTCCCTGCCTTTTCACACTCCCAATCGTCACTCGACCACGAGAACGGTTGGGAAACAGCACCCAGTTCACAATGTCCAAGTCAGGTTCCAGCTCCCCATTCTCATCCAAATACAGTCCGTCAAAGGAAATATTAGAAAGCCGCCCTTCTCTTATGAAAGTGTGAAACTAGAATGACAGGGAAAAGAAACAGCATTTAGAGAAAAAAAAAAGGAAAAGCATATTCAATCTCTTAGCCCTCCTTGGGAAAAAAACCTACTGCCACCCTCTTTGACTCAATATTTTTTGCAACACACTTAATTTTGTATATCTTAAAAGAAATGTAATCAGGAAAGAATGTAATCATTCTTGCAGTAGAGCTCTAATCCTCAATGAACTGGTATCAATACACAGGGAAAAGAAACAGCATTTAGAAAAAAACAGGGAAAGCATATTCAATACCTAAGCCCTCCTTCTTGGATAAGAGTTCTAACCTTCTATGAACTGGGGACAAGGCACATCCCATCTGAACTCAAAGTGGCTGTCAGCCATTGATTTTTCAGTGATACCTGGGATATTTTCTTGAGTCGCCTCCATTTTCTTCAGTAGTTACCTTCATAAGCTGTATATGCACCTTGAGGCAGCCTTCCTCCACCTGGTGTCCTCCAGCTTTTGTGGACTACATCATAATTACTGGACCAGTACATATTGTAGAACACTCAGATTTATTTCTTGGCACCCTCTTTGACTCAATATTTTTGCATCTTAAAGTTTTTGATATCTTAAAAGAAATGAATCACGCAAGTGACACATAATCATTCCTTTAAACCTTCAGTTCACTCTGAATGAGGAGAAAGGACCAGTACTTTTCAAGGAACGTCTAAATCTTTGAAGGAAAGGGGACTATTTTGTTGAAGTTGAGGGATATTGTTCCATTCTTGTTCTTTGTTGCTTGGGGTGGGGGGAGAACTCAGATGTGTGTGGATGGTGGTGGGTGGAGCTGGAGGGTGCAGCTAGGTTGGTATCCCAGGTATGAGTGGGTGGATGCATGAGCCAGAATTGAGCATCAGGGAAGCCAGCCCTGAAAACTACTGCACAGACCCATTCTGCACCACTTAAACCTTCTGGTGAAAACTCAAGGGCAGCCTCACATACAGAGCATTGCAGTGAGCCACATTTAAAGTAACAAGCACCACCATGGTCAAATGCAGTATTTCTAGAAGCAGTTGTATCTGGCATCCTAGACAAGGCTGTAAAAAGGCACCCTAAGCCACTGAGGTTACTTAGGACTCCATCGACAATGATGGATCAAGGAGTTGCCTAAAATAATGAACCTGAAGCTGCAAGGAGACTATCACCCTGTCTAACACAAGGAAACAGGCTATATCTTACACAAGGTGACTACTCACACACAGGTTCCTCACCTTACCAGGATTCAAGCTCAGTTTTGCTCTCATTGAGTGAATCACTGAATCAAGGCTCTGGTCATATCAAATGACACGGGATTATATTGCTCCCGATTAAATCTGACAGCTCAAGAGCCAGGGGACTGAAGAATAATCACCCAAAGTTACTTTCTGAAAGAAAACGCATAGCTAGAAGGCGGAACCACTGGAATTCAGTGTCTCCAACACCCATCCAATGGTGCATGCCCAAAAGGATATCACGGCCAACGGTATCAAAAGTAAAAGAGAGATCATCAGTGTAAAATCAACAAGGTTTTACTTCCCCATCTATGTTTTGAGGGCAATCAAGGCTGATTTGTTCCCAAACCCAGAAACACAACTGAAATGTTTGTAGATAAGTGGTATCCTCCAAGCTTGTCTGCAAATGGCTCACCATAGTCTCACGATCTCAACCAAAATGAGAGTGTTTGACACCAATTACCCAAAAATATAGGGTCCAAAGTAGGTTTCTCCAGGAGTGGGTATTCTACTGCTTCTATAAAAGCATCAGGCACCTTACCCACCTCATCAAGCTACCATAACTGTAATTGATCCCATAAGATTGGGCAGTTGGAGGCATCAGATAACTGAACTGGATCTGCTACTAGAAATGTGTCAAGTTCGCTGAGAAGGGAAACTGCTGAGAAGACAATCATGTCCAGAAGAATACCAGGGTCAAAAAGGAGAGCAAGTAGAATCAACAGAGTTGCACTCACTCTGTCTCTCTCCCAGTGCAGGTCATGCATCAGGGAGACCATAGCTGATCGGGTTCCACAACCAGACCAGAAACTCAATTCAGATGGGTGAAGATATGTGGTGTATTCCTAACCTGTAAGTCAGCAGACCCCACCCACTCAAGAACTTTTGCAAAAACTATGGTATTAGAAACCAGGTGCAGTTTTGCAAAATGGTAGTATCCAGAGTTGGTTTTCTAAGAAGTGGACATACTACTGCTTCCTGAAGAGTAGCAGGAACTATCTCCTCATGTAAGGATGAGTTTATGACAATCTCTATGGGATAAATTGTTATTGCTTCCTGCTGTTAAAAAGACAGTGAGCAGAGAAAAGCAAAAGGCAGATGAGAGTTAGCATTTACCACTCCCAAATACACAAAACTGTTAAAAAGAGAGCACACCTTTCTTTAGCAAAGTAATAAAACAGCTCTACTCAAAAGAATCCTGGCACACACAAATGAGGGCTTGGCATAGGGTTTCAAAAAGATTGGTTCAGTCCATTTCTTTCTGTTCTACATCTCCAGTAGAACTGAGGGAATGCAAGCCATGTGCTCCCAGCAATGGTGGAAAGCAGAGAGAGAGAGGGAGATGAGAGACAGAGAGAGGGGGGGTAGGAAAGGAGGAACCACACTCTAGGCTATAGAGTTCCTAAACCTAGCTATTCCCATACATTAACCAACTAAATGCAAGATCGCTGCCTTCCTCTAACTTCCAGACAAGGTTGCAATCTTCCCAACAACTCTGAAGCCTCCCAATCACCCACTTGTCTTCCCATCCTTCCATAAATGGGAAGTCTTGAGAGATACAGGATCGAGAGCAATGTCACAAGGACATTGTCCACCTCTTCAGCCACATTTACAGGAACGGATTGAATTGGAGGAGGCAAGATGTCCCAAGATGGCTAAGAAGACAAACAATGTTATATACAATGTGTGTGGGTTTTTGGGGGGGGGGGGATCACAATTGGTCCTCAAGTGGTACAAGGGTCTATTTGAATCAGACTGTGTTAATAATCCCTGCACCACTCAGAATAAATCCTGTTCGGGGCTCCATCAGGACACTATGGAGGAACCCAAATAGACTCTGTTGCCTTCCTGTACTGCCATGCAATAGGAACAATTGTGTGCTTGTAACACATTGTTTTACTCTTCTTCACACTAAGTCTTTCACCATTACTGGTGGTGTTGCAAATGGAGAAGGAAATACCTGCCATGGTTGCAGCCTTTGATGATTTAGCCTGTTTCCTCCACCCACCATCAACTTCCGCTTAGAAATGGATGAATACATGGCATTTAAAGCATGGGCCACAGCTTGGACACTGTAGTAAGTCCTGTAGCTGTCTTGAGACAGAGCCCTCTCAAGCTCCTCCTGGGACAGCAGTGCCAATTTCTCCTTCTCTATGCATCTTTTCCAGATTCTCTTGGAAAACACATGCTTTGAACAGAAGCAATGAAATGCTCTGACCCAAAACCAAGACAGAGTAATGGAATAAGGATAGTAGTTCTTTGTCTTTTTGTGTGTCTTCCCTTTGAAGGTCCAAGAACCATGGATGAAATTGAATTCATTAGGTGGATAAGTCATGATGAAATCAATATCAGGAAACATCATTGTAATCCAGAGTTTCCCTCCAATTTTTTCATTTTCAAGGTCCCTTTGTGTATGGATAACTGGAAAAAATCCAGAGTGTGGACTTACATAGAGAACAGCTACATTGACCTTTCCCCACAGACCAGATGGTACATTCACAGGACGGTTCTTGATTCTTTTTGTGAACGCTACACAAATTCCACGGCTGGTCATCAAAGGTGTCAAGGCCCTTAGGAACCTCTCTCCACTTTCATTGCATGGAGCAATGAGCCCAATCCAGGTCCATCCAAAATGCAGGAGCAGTTTGACAATTCCCGGGTACTGGGTTTCTTCCTTTGTGGCCATCCAGTAGATAAATGGGAACTGACTTTTATAATTATAACCATGAGAAACAATGTCAAAACTGATCTAGTGAGGAAAGGAAGAGACTGGAGTTCAACACAGATTTCTTTTCAGGATAAAGGCAGGTGGTTATTAACTTGAAATTTTTAATGTCTCATAAAATGCCTATCACTAGGATAGGTGTGAGAATATGTTCAGGTGGAGAGCCAAATTATCTCAAGGGTCCTTTGTGGTGCAGGCCTTCTTGTGTGATTTCATGAAAGAGGGGCAATGGCATACTTGTCTGGGGGAGGGGAGGGGAGGGAAGCTAATCCAGCCCACCCAGCGTGAGAACAAGGGCATTTCTCACAGACATTAATGCTAAACGTTCACTCATTCTAAATACAGGAAAGCGGTAAACTTATTTATTACATTTTTATACTGCCCATCAGCTGAAGCTCTCTGGGCCGTGCACAATGAAAAACCACAAAATATAACAAGTGTAGTTAAATTGAAAATATTGAAAGTTGAAAGGCGATCTAAAATCCCGCTGAGTTAAAAACCAGGGAAAGCTTGTTTGAAAAGGTTTGTTTTCAGGAGGTGTTTAAAAGATGTTACATTTTCCTCCCCCCAAACCACACAAGGGAGGGTTTTCCAGGGTGCCACTACACAGAAGGCTCTGCTGCCAAAGTTCTTCATGGCAGCATTCCATTCATTTCAAAATGGCCAGCAGGACTTCCTCTGAGGAACGTAGTTGTCGGTCGGGTGCATATAATGGAAGGAGGTCTGCTAGGTATTATTATTATTATTATTATTATTATTATTATTATTATTTACATTTTTATACCACCACATAGCCGAAGCTCGCTGGGCGGTTTACAAAAATTAAAAGACTGAACATTAAAAAGTCAATATACAAAATGTAAAACCATAAAACATAAAACAACTGATATTTAAAACATTTTAAACTTTTAAGCCTGGTCCCAAGTTGTTTAGGGCTTTGTAGGATAGCAACATAACCTTGTATATGGCTCAGTAGCTAACAGGCAGCCAGTGCAGTTCTTTTAACACAGGTTTTATATGAGCAGAGCTAGGTGTCGCCTGTGAACACCACAGGTGCTGCATTCTGCACTAGCTGCATCTTCTGAACCACACACATGGGTAGCCCCACATAGAGCGCATTACAATAGCCTAATCGTGAGGTTACCTTTGCATGAATGATAGGCTATTCCTATCCAGGAATCGGTGTAGTTGGCATACCAACCGAAGTTGATAATGGGCGCTTCGGGCCACCGAGATCACCTGGGCCTTAAGTGACAAAGATGGGTCCAGGAGCAACCCAAACAATGGACCTGCTCTTTCAGAGGGAGTGGAACCTCATCCAAGCCATAACCGTATCCACCACTGGTTCTGTATGTGCTCAGCCTCTCCCAATTAAGATGTTACAGCGAAATAGAGCTGGGTGTCATCAGCACACTGGTGGCACCTTGCCCCAAATCCCCTTAAGACCACTCCCAATGTCTTCCAAATATGGAGATAGATATTCAACTTCACACACACACACACTGATGACTGAAAAATAATCAGATAATTTCAGACACTTCAGAAGCTCCGAGTGTGCACGGCTCTGCTCTGAAATGATTTGATTGGTTTAGAAGAAGCCAATCCCCATTATGGAAAATCGAATGCATCATGGATGTTTGCAGTTTTCAGATAATCCCGGGGCGGAGTGCACAATCCTAGTTTACAGCCCCTTGAAGAAGGCCTTTGAAAGGACATAGGCTGAAACACGTCAGGCTCAGTATCAATAAATCCCTTTGCATCCCAAGAACTAGTTTCTCTCTTCTTTTCACCTTATTGCTTCAGGGACCAGAAAAACTAACACTTAGCAGTGTCCTCAAGGTCAGGCCTGGTTTTGGGATGGAATCTGCCTTGGTTTCTTGTTCACCAGCCAGCAGAGCTCTTATCAGTCCATTCTGGGAATGCAGCCAACAGAAATGTTTTTTAAGTTTGTTTTGAGCAAGGAGAAATTAACTCCTGCAAAGCGTGAAATGCTGAATCTTCCTAGCTCCTATAGGCAGAGATACAATGTCCAAAATCAGGTCCAAAATTCCAGGGAGAAAGCCAGAGAAAGAGTCCACGAGTCAAATCCAATTCTAAAGTCAAGGGTCAGAGAGAGGGTCCATAAGTCAAGTCCAAATCCGGAGTCAAAAGCCAAAGCAGGAGTTTGTGAGCTAGAAGCCGGTAGTGTAGCTAGGCAGCTTGCACGTTGGTTGTTTGTAGCAGAGAAACGTCTTGCACTTTGAGGCTTTTTAAGCAGCTACTCAGCTGGCCTCACCCCTCCCCAGCTGTGGCTCATTACTTAGCTTTGGCTATTTAAGCTCAGCGTCTACTGTGCTGCGTCTCTGCAGTCACAGACTTCTGCTTGTTGGTCGGACCTGCTCTGCATGCTTTAGACGCCTTCTTTGCTAAGGACTGGGTGGCTGACATTCTTTGCCTTCAAAAACTTCTTCAGTGGTGACAGGAGGTGGAGGAGGATAACTTTCCTGGGGCTTCTCTGCACCCTCTGCTGCACGGCCCCTCTCTTCCTCCGACGCTGCCTCCGATATACTCGGAGGCAAAGAATCTGCAGCCCTGGGTGAGTCAGCTTCATCCTCTGAGGAAGATTCCTCAGGAGGGTCCATGACACTTGGTCACTGTGCCGCCACAGCCTCAAACACTCGGCCTAGACGAGCACACCCCTCTCAGGCTAAGCACCACCACTTAAAAACCTGAGGGAAGGGTAAAAGAAATACTACTTCTCCCTTATAGCAGAGGGGAAAGGTACTGAGGTTTTGAAAAGGTTCTTCTGTCATTATACTGGGCTGGAGGTTTTAATGTAATGTGTTTTCCCATGAAATAATAGAGCAGGTGTCATGGCCCCTCCTGAGGAATCTTCATCAGAGGATGAAGCTGACTCACCCAGGGCTGCAGATTCTTGGCCTCAGAGTCTATCGGAGGCAGCGTCGGAGGAGGAGAGGGGCTGTGAGGCAGAAGAGGCAGAGAAGTCCCAGGAAAGTTATCCTCCTCCACCTCCTGTCTCCCCGGAAGAAGTTTCTGAAGGCGAAGAGTGGCAGCCACCAAGTCCTCGGCAACGGAGGCGTCTAAGGCGAGCAGAGCAGATCTGGCTGGTGAGAAGACGTCTGCGACTGCAGAAACGCAGCACGGTGGACGCTGAGCTTAAATAGCTAAAGCAGAGTAATAAGGCACAGCTGGGGATGGGTGAGGCCATGCTGAGAAGCTTCTTAAAAAGCCTCAGAGTGCAAGACGTTTCTCTGCTAGGAACAACCAACGTGAAAGCTGCCTAGCTTCTCTTCCTGATCCTAGCTTGTGGACTCCTGTTTTGGCTATTGGCTTTTGACTACGGATTTGGATTTGGCTTGTGGACTTTCTCTGACTCTGGACTTCAGAATTGGCTCTTGGACTCCCTCTCTCTGGATTTTCCCCTTGGCTTTGGAACTGGTCTGTGGATACTGGAAACTGTGAAACCTTGCTGAGACCCAGCCCTTCAGTCTTCGCAAGAGTTAAATCTCTTTGATAAAACAACTCCAAACAATCCTGCTGGCTGCCTTCCCAGAATGGACTGATAACCACTCTGCTGGCTGGTTTCCCAGAACAAGACCTGGTGAACACGATAGCAGGTGACAAAGCCAAGCTGACACGTGGTTTGTGGTAGCAAAAATAAAATGTTTATTGTTGTTTACAGCTCTTAGTTCCTTCAAATTCAATTTAAAACCTGCCTATTCCTAATAATTCTAGTAATCTTAATAATAATCCTAAATCCTTAAAATCTCCCATTTATTTACTCTTCACACACTCCTGACAAGAACACACAGCTAAACACATATATCTTCAACCTAAATACCCTCCACCCAACCAACACACTAACAAACGACTCTCACACACAATATATACTCTTCCCCCTCCCTTTCCCAGCATCCTCAGCCACACCCACTCAGTCCAACATTCCACACTCTCTAAACATATTGACCCAGACATACCTAAGGGGACAGAACTGTGGAGTATTGCCACAGTCACCCTGATGGATGACCTTCTTTAGGAGAGGGACACGGGGAGTGAGATTCTGTTACTATTCCTTGATCTCTCAGTAGCTTTTGATACCATTGACCACCATATCCTCTTGGAACACCTCTGTGAGTTGGAGGTTGGCAGCACCATTTTCCAGTGGTTCAGCTCATACTTGCAGGAGAGTTTCCAGAAATGAGCATTGGGGGAATGCACTTCTGCTCCATGGCAGCTGAACTTTCCCTCATGTTATTTAATATTTAAGTGAACAAGGATATAATAATGGCTCTGAATGTCAATCTTCTCAGTCGCCAACGAGTATCAGAAGATGTAGTCTAGTGTTAGAGGATAATCGGCAGACATCTTCTGACAAGTAAGGAATGATATATTACACTTTTGTATAGGGTGACCAGATTTTGGAAACCAAAATCCAGGTCCAAAATGGCCGCCCAAAGGGGGCGTGCAGCGCCCACGAGATTGTGTTGGGACTTCAAGTCCCATCATCCCCAGCAACATGCTCAAACCGCCCCAATCCGCATCATCCTTGGAGATGATGGTATCATGTTCATCTAGAAAAACAACCACAAGCAAGAAAAGAGAGATAATAATAACCTTGTTCATTTTTTAAAAGTTTTTTTTGAAGGATGAAAAATTATCAGCAATTGGTACAAAATATACATCATGCCAATTATATCAAATAAATTGGAGAGGAAGGTGAATTACTATCTTCTAGCACCAGCTAGAGACCCACTTCTTCTTTTGAGCTACGGAGCAAGTAGGTACATAAATAGCTCAAGCAAGCGAGCCAAACCACATACCACAGAGGATGGCTAAAAACAACTATCTATGTTGGGTAAGAATTTCCTTCATGACTCAAAATTCCTGATAAACCAGCAAAGGTTTTAGGAAATCTTGCTCGTATTGGCATAGGTCGAGATATTTTGCTGGTCAGAATTTTCATCAGTAGAACTCCAATGGAAATACCTTCTTGGGTGACTTACCAGTGAGATACTATGGCAAAGCTAGAGTGACCAGATACAGTGCAATCCTATACATGTCTACTCAGAAACAACTGCATTGAGCTCAATTGGGCATACTTCAATTGGCTAACAAACTTTGGAAACAATTCTATGCGTGTTTAGACAGAAAAAAGTCCTACAACTTCCAGAATTGCCCAGCCAGACAAAGGAGTTCCCCCCAAAAGTTCTGACACACAAGGAAATGCTCCAATGCCTAGATAAAACAATTGTTCTGATGAAGAATATTCTTTCTTTGATTTTAGGCAGTGCACACAGTTGTTGCAACAGTGTGCCTTCTTAAAAGATGCATTCCCTCTACCATGAGGAAGGTAGAAGAGTATTCCATTAAAATGGTTCCTGCCATCCATGGGTTTTGTAAGTAGCAGTATTTTTTCAAAAAAGAAAAAGTTCACAGCTGGTGCAGTGTAATGCCTGTGAAACGGATCAGCAAACCAGAATGCCCCTAGATAAGCTCTCACAACTTGTATGAACTCATAGCATAGCCTTAGGCAAACCACTTTTTTTTCAGCCTCCACCCTGCAATACTGGCCTGCCATACAGGGTTGTTGTAATGATTATATTCTAATAATGTCATGCATATGATGTGCTATGAACATCCTAAAGTTCTGTCTAAATGCTAAGTTTTTTATTTAAAAAAATCAGCTGCCTGCTTAAGCCAAGGCACCTTGGCTTAAGTTTTTGATAGATTTAAAAAGTTTTAGATCTATTGAACGCCTAAACATTGCATCCCTACTTTTTTTTAAAAAAAATCAACCAATATAGATTTCATGACAATGTCAAATAGCAGTTTGATTTAAACTCCTGGTAAGCCTATAAAAACACAACCCACAGTCCAGTACTTCATGTATGCTCAGATGCTTACATGAAGCAACTATGCACATGGGGTCATTTTTCTTTTCAATGAAGGGATCCAATTGGGGTGTTCAAAGGAAGGTGTATGTGGATCTAGTCCCTCCTTTGAAATGAATCAGTATGTTCTTGTAGGTAAGAATATTCCATGCCTATACTGGAGCACTTGGATCCATAAGCAAGCTTGAGACTCAGACCTCCTCTATTCCTTCTCATGAAATTAATTTACCTTTAATAATACAAACTGTGCATTTTTTCTTGTTGCCTCTATTTTGAACACAAAAGGAAGAAGCTTTGATACAAGCAGCACAAACCTATGCATATTTATTCAGAAGGAAGTTGCATCACAGGAAGGACAGGGCTCCTGTATCTTTAACAGTGGTGAAGAAAAGGGAATTTCAGCAGGTGTCATTTGCATGCAACTAAACAAACAGGAGGCAGTGGTTGACAATATTATACAAGAACACAGGTGAATACACTCAACCACCTGAATAAACAATAGGACCAGCAATACTACATTTAACAATATTGATATTTGTGTATTAGTGCAGTTTATACCCACTTCAAATATTTCAAATCCGGGGTCACTGCCATGGCCTTGTATGTGGGGACAAAGCCTCCACCTGAAATCATTTGAAAGTACAGCGTTCATTTCCAAACTTGTGGTCACAGCTGGATTAAGCAATTTCTGAAGAAGCATACAGAAACAGATGTATGATACTGGATTTCTGTTAAATAGTTTGCTGATAGAACTTGGAAAGAATTATACACAAATGGAAGAAAACATTACAGATTCATTGTAATATTATTAAAAAATATTTGTGTACTGTATTTGTGACTAGTATACTATGGTGTTTTAATTGTGGAGTTTGTTAATTTTGTGTGGCATTCTGAAGCATGAATTGTGGAAAAAGTTTGATTAATAATGTGCTTGAAATATTTGAAGTGGGTATAAACTGCACTAATACACAAATATAAATATTGTTAAATGTAGTATAGCTGGTCCTATTGTTTATTCAGGTGGTTCAGTGTATTCACCTGTGTCATTTGCATGCATGCAGTACCTGGAGAAATACCCTCTTCATCATAACACTGAAAAGCTGCAGGAGCCCTGCTCTCTTTTGCATCTGGTCACACTAGCTAAAGAGGGCAGGGCTCTTGCGGTAACACACTGGTAATGCTTATACCTAACAATCATCAGATTCTTACATCCTCTGTGACTATAAACCTGTACAAAAAGAGCTTAAATTGGAAATAACACCTACATTTAATTCAAATTATTCATTTCAAACTCTATATTTCAGACTATATATAAGTGAGAAAGGGGGGGGAGGATGTTGTGCAGCAAAAACAGCCTACAACTCCCAGCATGCACTGCCTGGAAGGCTGCACTTACCATAGCCAAGGAACAGCCAGCACTTGTGGCCAGCACAGACAGCAACATGAATGCCTGCTGGCATAATGCAGGAGGGGCAGTCCATGGAGGGGTCACTGGCACCACACCTTTCCCAAGAGCCCCGCAGATGCCTGATTCCCCAGAGAGTTCTCCTAGTCCTAGGCTTCTGTAAATGCAGCCCTCCCAGGCAGTGCATGCTGGGAGTTGTAGGCTGTTCACTGCCTGCTTCCCCAGAAAGCTCTGTACGATGAACAGCCTACAACTCCCTGCATGCTGCACATTAGGGGCAGGTGAGAGACGGCGTGGGGGGGGGAGGGGGCTTATCCGAGCCTCTGGAAAAAAAAAACCTGCTCCTGCCCCTGCATCCCTGGACTTTAGAAAGAGCCTCACAAAGTGCTTGTTTGGTCGGATGCCATAGGGAAGGGGTTTTTTTCTTCCACTCAAATGGCGGCCGCCATTTGAGTGGAAGAAAAAAAACTCTTCCCTATGGCATCTGACCAAACAAGCACTTTGTGAGGCCCCTTGTTGGGGGTGCGCCAGAAAGGGTGCTGGGAACATGTGAGAAAGGAAGGGGTCTTCTCCGGACCTCCAGAAAAGCACCCACCCCCCCATTCTGGCTGCTCAAGGAGCAAAAAGCTTCCACCCCAGTGTTTGCTTGCGGCGCCGGTAGACCAGGCGGCGGTGGCGGCGAAGGAGCCCGGGAAGCGGCCGCCCCCCCCCCCGCCCCGCTCCGCGGCGTGCTCCTTACCTGGGTGTCCGCTTCCCTCCGATGCTCGATTCTACTGAGAAACAGGCTGCGCGGCCAGTCTCTCAGTCTCAGTATTGCGCCGGGTGACGTCATCATCCAGCGCGATACTGAGACTGAGAGACAGGCCGTGCAGCCTGTTTCTCAGTAGAATCTAGCACCGCAGGGAAGCGGACGCCCAGGTAAGGAGCGCGGGGCGGGCGGCGCGGGGGGGCGGCCGCTTCCCGGGCTCCTCCACCGCCACTGCCGCCGGCCTGGGTCTACCGGCGCCGCTCCTAGCTTGCTGCCACCACCGCGTGACCCCCACCACCCCGGTTTGCCCCTCCCGCCCCCCGGTTGGGCCGGTTCGCCCCAGGTTTCCCGGTTAGGACTGGGAAACCCCGGGCCATCTGGTCACCCTAATAATATTGAATATGGTTGTATTTGTTTTTAAATGTACTTTTAATGTTTACAGCCCTTTGAAGAAGGCCTTTGAAAGGACACAGGTTGAAACACGTCAGGCTCAGTATCAATAAATCCTTTTGCATCCTGAGGACTAGTTTCTCTTCTTTTCACCTGATTTGGATGCTTTCCTCCTTTGGTTTTGATTTTTTGCCCTGAAGCAATAAACCCATTGGGACAGATCAATGGGTGAAGAAAGTCCATATCCAGAAAGTCTTATAATATTTATTGATTCATTTGTTTTAAACATTTCATGGCCACCTTTCAGGGCAAAACCCCTCCCATGGCAGCCTCCAACGCTATTTCAACAATATTGCTTTATCAACACAGGTGACAAGCAGAAAGTTATTAAGTGACAAAAGAGAATAAAGTCAAGTTGTACAATATAATTCAGTGCCCAAATAACCAAGGGCAATTTAGCCACAGGTCTTCTTCAGTTGAGTTGTATATCAAAAGGTATATACACCCACACCCATACGAACCTCTGCTCTCTCCCCAATTCCTACCTGTGGGATTTTGTAGATGCCTGACATGGTTGAAATAAGGACAGAGAGGTCCAATCCAAGCCCTTCAAGGATGGCCAGGACACTGATCTTGATCTCTCTACCACAGTTGTAATTTGGAAGATTGCTTACTCCACCTGCAAGCAGTTGTAAGATGGCATACGAAGTTATCCGTCCAGAAAAATGGGCCTCATAGATGTTGTAGCCCAGAGTGATGTTAGGTAAGAGCCTGGGATTCTGATTGATCTCTTGAACGGCAAACATGAAGGACAAGATGTGAAAGTACCTCAAAGGGTCCTCACTGCAAAAGAATAAATATGAATGAAAATAGACATTTCATGCTGTCATCCTCCATTCAAGGAAAACAAACTGGCTCTCTGTGTTACCGTATTTTCCGGCGTATAAGACGACTGGGCGTATAAGACGACCCCCAACTTTTCCAGTTAAAATATAGAGTTTGGGATATACTCGCCGTATAAGACTACCCTAGGCTGACCATATGAAAAGGAGGACAGGGCTCATGTAACTTTAACAGTTGCAAAGAAAAGGGAATTTCAGCCAGCATAATTTGTATGCAATTCGTACCTGGTGTAATTCCCTCTTCATTACAACTAGGGGTGTGCACGGACCCCCCGGATCGGATCGGGACCCGGATCGGGACCTCCAATTTTGTCCCGGACCGGTTCGGACAAAATCGGAGGCCCCCCGGACCGGATCGAGTCCGATCCCGACCCAAAAATCGTTAATTTTTGGATCGGCCGCCATTTTTTTCCCCATAGACTTGCATTGCAATGCAAGTCTATGAGAAAAAAATGGCGGCGGGTGGGTGAGGGGGGGCCTAACTCCCTCCCCCCCCGGGGCCGTCCGCTGTGGACGGCCCCGGCAGGTAAGCCCCCTCCCCCGCGCTCCCTACCCCCCCTGGGGCCGCCCGCTTCCATCCGCTGGCGCCCGCGGGCGCCAGCGGATAGAAGCGGACGGCTCCGGGGGGGGTAAGCCCCCTTCCCCGCCACTGCTTACCTTCTCGGCCCGTCCGCTCCCGTCTGGCGCCGGCGGCTACTACCAGCGGGCTCCGCGGCCTACTCTCGAGTAGCGCGCCGGGTGATGACATCACCCGGCGCGCCACCCTAGAGCAGGCCGCGGAGCCTGCTGGTAGTAGTAGGCGCCGGCGCCGGACGGGAGCCGCCGGGCCGGGAAGGTAAGGGCCCCCCTCCCCCCTCCGCGCGCCCCCTCCTCCCCTCCACGCACCCCCTCCTTACCTTCCCGGCCCGGCGGCTCCCGTCCGGCGCCGGCGCCTACTACTTCCAGCAGGCTCCGCGGCCTGCTTTAGAGTAGCGCGCCGGGTGATGACATCACCCGGCGCGCCACCCTAGAGCAGGCCGCGGAGCATGCTGGGAGTAGTAGGCGCCGGCGCCGGACAGGAGCCGCCGGGCCGGGAAGGTAAGGGCCCCCCTCCCCCCTCCGCGCGCCCCCTCCGCGCGCCCCCTCCTCCCCTCCACGCACCCCCTCCTTACCTTCCCGGCCCGGCGGCTCCCGTCCGGCGCCGGTGCCTACTACTTCCAGCAGGCTCCGCGGCCTGCTCTAGAGTAGCGCGCCGGGTGATGACATCACCCGGCGCGCCACCCTAGAGCAGGCCGCGGAGCCTGCTGGGAGTAGTAGGCGCCGGCGCCGGACGGGAGCCGCCGGGCCGGGAAGGTAAGCCCCCTCCCCCCTCCGCGCGCCCCCTCCTTACCTTCTCGGCCCGTCCGCTCCCGTTCGGGGCCAGCGGCTACCACCAGCAGGCTCCGCGGCCTGCTCTAGAGTAGCGCGCCGGGTGATGACATCACCCGGCGCGCCACCCTAGAGCAGGCCGCGGAGCCCGCTGGGAGTAGCTGCTAGTGCCGGACGGGAGCGGACGGGCCGAGAAGGTAAGCGCCCCCCTCCTCCCTCCCCCCCGCTGTCCACTTTCATCGGCAGGTGCCCGCTGGCGCCCGCCAATGGAAGCGGCAGTGGGCGCCAGTGGGCGCCCGCCGATCCGCCGATCCTCCGAACCGGTTCGGAGCCTTTTCGGACCGGTTCGGATTGGATCGGCCGATCCAGCTGCGGGATCGGAAATCGGATAATTTATCCGATTTCCCACTGGACCGGACTCGGATCGTGGATCGGGTCCGATCCAGTGCACATCCCTAATTACAACAGTTAAAGCTGCCAGGGCCCTGCCCTCTTTTGTATCTGGTCACTCTAATATAGTGCCTGCAACTTTAACTGTTGTGATGAGGAGGGAATTTCACCAGGGACTAATTGCATACAAATGACACTGGCTGAAATTCCCTTTTCTCTACAACTGTTAAAGTTACAGGAGCCCTGTCCTCCTTTTCATATGGTCAGCCTAGACTACCCCTCTTCCAACGCCCATCAAATAAAGATTAAAAACATCACCCGGCGCGCCTTGGGTTCTTTGGAGGGAAAAAAGGTGGGATATAAATGTAATAATAAATTAACAATAACAAGCACCTGGAGAATTTCAACCCTGGAAAAACATTACCATTTGTTTCCGTAGATTATATAAATTGGTACTTGAGGGCTATGACCTGGAAGCACATGTGTGGAGTAGCCTAATCAGCAGTTCTCCTGGGAGAGCCATCCTTGTTACCCCCTAGACCTAAGCATATTTATTTATTTTATACATTGCCCCCTTTTTCCCCATCGTGGAACTCAAGACGGCTCCATAGGTTTCCCAGGTGGCCTCCTAACTCTTTGGTCTCTGCACAACCTTTATTACTTGGTAATGGGTGCATATATAGCAACAAAGATTTAGATACTGTACAATCACTGGCGTGCTCACAGGGTGCCAAGTCTGCACAGGCACACCCTAATTTCCCGGGTTGGTTGGTCTTTCACCAGCGTGCTCCGCAAGCCCTCAGCCGTGCCCGACACCCGGAGAGCAGACGTGGACTCTGCCAGGCGGAGGGAGGAAGCGGAGGCCCGTCGCAGCTGAGCCGTCTCCTCCTGCTCCTCGCCACCGCCGCTCTGGGCGGCCTGCATGCTGCACTGGCAGCCCAGCTCAGCGCAGGCAGAGGAAGGAGCAGTGGGGGCTATTTCGCAGTGGAGCCAGGGTGGTGAAGGAGAAAGTCGGAGCAAGGCGTTGGCGACAGCAGCTCCCCTCCTCTCTCCCCGCCTGGGCCCAGTGTGGAGGTGCAGCGTGCGGAGGCGGCCCTCCCTGCGTGGGTGGCCCGAGGTGCAGGTGACACTTCCCGCAGCCTGTACCCGAAAAGACGCGCGCGCGCCCGCACAGCCCATTCCAACTTTTCTCTGCTTTCCCGACGTGCTTTTTAATTTTTCATTACGCCGACGTCACCGCTCCTGTCGCCTTGGTCACGTTTTTTGTCCCCCCCCCAAGCCAAACTGACGCACAATCCAGATTGAGGTTGCAGGCAATGGGGGGGGGGGGTGGACTAGAAAGCCAAGCGCTTGCTCTGGGCTTGCGGAGGCACGCGGGGGAAGCATGCCGCAATTGTTGCTGCTGCTGCCGGAGTTTTTCCCAAAGAACAGCACAAGTCCGAGAGAAGGGAATAGGAAGGCTCATTCTGCAAAGGGAGCCTTCGGGGAGAGGCTTGGAAACCAAGATATGTTTTTTTCCCGTCACCCCTTCCTCCCTCTCGGATCATTGGCAGGCTTCTTGCCTCCGACCACTCTCCTCGTGTGTAAAGGGAGGGAAGCACAGAGAGAGAACACGGTGCGGGTGATACTAAGCAGAGCAGCTAGGAATTTACTCCTCCCCTGCTCTTCCCTATGAGATAGCAAAGACAGCCCAGAGCAAAAGGGGTCAAGAGAATTTGTATATGTGGTAGAAGTGCATTCCTTAGTGGAGTTTGAGCCTCGTGTAAAGAGACAAAAAACTGACTTTCATCCAATCAGCAGTTGCTTATCCTGTGATATATGTGCATACTTGCTCAAATCAGTAAGCTAGTCTGTGAGAAGCACTGACCAGTAATATTCATGTTTTGTTAACATGTGATGATGCTAGCCAATGAAATAGCTCAAAAATAACAGGTACTGCCTTCCTTTGTTCAAGAAGAGAGTCCAGAGAGACAGTTGGTGCATTCTATGGCTGCAGACATGAGAATGACTTGATTAAACTTTTTCCTCCCACCCTGTGTGTTTAATTGGGCAAGAGCGCACCGGGCCGAACTTTAATTACTCTCTTCTTGGGAGTCAACACGGGCACCTTTTCAGCCACGGGCACTTTCACGCGTAACCCTATACATGTCTACTCAGAAGTAACCCCATTAAACTCAATAGGACTTGCTTTTGACTAAACTGCACACCCTAATGAAATGTGCTGCGCACGCCTATGGGTACAATCATACCAGGTGGCCTCCCCTCTGAGTAATGACCAGGACCAGACTTCCTAAAGCTTCAGCAAAGTAGCTTCCTCATTGTGCCTGCCTTCAGACCATGCTTTGGGATTTGGCACTGAAAATATTTACTTGGAAAGAAGTATTACTCATACGTTATGAGAGCAGGTGTGTTTCCTTGGTCTTCCCTGTGAGGAACACTTAAAACTAAAGCGCGAAAGCCAGTCTTGCGTAGCATATTCTCCTCTCCATACATTTAACGAGACGCAACGCCCACGTGCTGTCTGCGGAGCCGCAACTGGCTTTGGCAAAACACAGAACTTTTTCAACCCCTCCTTTCTCGAGCACCGTGACGCAAGTTCCGGCTCCGCCACTCTGGATTTTTACTTTGTAAGCACCAGCTCCTTGTGGGCTTAATGGGTTTGAGAAGACTTAATTGGATTGTGGAATTTGGGAATAAACCCCTCAGGCATTCGCGTGTACAGTGGAAGGTAAGTAGGGGGCGGGCGGGCGGGGGGGCGAGCGGGCGGCGCAAGCGGGGGGCGCGCGTGGGGGGGTTGTTTTGGGGGGGCGGGGGGAACGGGGTTTTGGTTTTAAAAATCTGGTTACCCTAGGAAAGTTTCAGTACACGGCGTATAAGACGACCCCCGACTTTTGAGAAGATTTTCCTGGGTTAAAAAGTCGTTTTATACGCCGGAAAATACGGTATTTAAATCTATTGTCATTTTCAAGCAACATGAATGTCAGAAGAGCTGATCGTCACATAATGTTTGTATGTTTGTTGGGAACAACGGATATACCTCATCGAAAGGTAAATAAATATTCATCTGTTGCTTAAAAACAACAGAAGATCTGGCTTGTTTTCCTACTCATTTCTTCCTACAGCTCCTAACATGGACAAACAGCACAATTGTTGCAGGACTCCTTGTTTTCTCAGTCCCTATATCAACACCCTTTCAGTCACTGAGGTTGCTGCCTCCCAAGGGAAATTCCTCTCGCCCTCTGTTGAATCAGGTCACCAAATGCAATTAATTTTCCTATCAATGTGGCAATGTGTTCTTTACCTTTATTTTTCGGGGTGGGTGCATTTGCAATTATGCACAAGTGCTCAAATAGTCAAGCATACCAATATCCCCCTCTTCCTCTTGTCAATTTCAGCCTCCACTTTGGGGCTTCCCTTGCTAGTGAACATCTGCCAAGTTTAAGTTCAGTTTGTTGTCCTGTCTTCTCAGCATAGATTGTAGAAGACACATTGATCCCACCTCCCTTCCCAATTTCTGATCAAAATGAAGGAATGTGATTTCGCTTATTCACCCTGAACATAATGCCATGACTCTGGCTCTATAATTCTCCATAATTCCCATTTTACATTTACATAAACCACTTTGTACCTACATAAGAATGTATGAAGAGCCATGCTGGATCAGACCAAGGGTGCCTTTAGGACACGGTGCGACACTCCCACCCATGTTTCCAAGCAACTGCTGTATACAGGCTTAATGCCTCTGATACTGCTGGTTGATAGCCTTCTCCTCCAGAAATTTATCCAACACGCTTTTAAAATAATCTAAATTAGTTGCCACCACTACATCTTGTGGTAGTGAATTGCACTGGGTGAAGAAGTAATCCTTTTATCTGTCCTGAATCTCCCACCAATCAGCTTCATGAGATGACCTTTAGTTCTAGTATTATGGGAGAGAGAGAAGAATGTCTCCCTTTCCACATTCTCCACACCATGCATAATTTTGTACACCTCTATCATGTCTCCCCTCAGCCTCCTTTTTTTCCAAGCTGAACAATCCCAGCTGTTGTAACCTTCCTTCATAAGGGAGATGCTCCAGACCCTTGATCATTTCAGTTGCTCCTTTTTGCACTTTTTCCAGCTCTACAATATACTTTTTTAGGAGTGGTGACCAGAACTGTACACTGCATTCTAAACGTGGTCACCCCATAGATTTGTAAAAAGGCAGTTTGATACTGGCAGTTTTATTTTCAATTCATTTTCTAATAATGAGTTTGCCTCTTTTACAGAGGCTGCACACTGGGTTGACATTTTCATTGAGCTGTCCACCATATCCCCAAGGACTTTTTCTTGATTGGTGACCATGAGCTCAGATCCCAGCAGGTTGTACTTGAAGTTGGGGTTGTTGTTTTTTTGTGCCAACGTGCATCACTTTACACTTGCTTATATTGAACTGCATTGGCCCACTCTCCCAACTTGGAGAGATCCTTTTGAAGATCCTCAAACTCCTTTTGGGTTCTTTAACCACCTTAAATAGTTGTATGTCACTGACAATTTCTTGGCCTCTTCACTGCTCAGTCCTAATTCCAGATCATTTAAGAAGAAGTCAAAAAGAATTGGTCCCAATACAGATCCCCCCACAATTTACTTCCCTCCATTAGGAGAATTTACCTTTTATTTCTACTCTCTAATTGATGTTCTTTAATCAGTTACTTATTCCCTTTATTCCATGACAACTTTGCTCAGGAATGTTTGGTATGGGACTTAGTCAAAATCTTTTTGGAAGTCCAAGTAAATAATGTCCACCAGTTCACCACTGTCTAGATGTCCACGGCATTATCAAAGCACTCTAAAAGATTAGTGAGGCAGGACTCACCTATGCAGAAGAAGTGTGGATTCTTTTTCAAAAGGACTTGTCCTTCTATATGCTTACTAATATTGTGTTGACCATGCTTTCAACCAATTTACCTGGAATAGATGTCAACCTAACTGGCCTGTAATTTCCCAGATCCCCCCTGGATCCCTTTTGAAAAGTTGGTGTTACATTGGCCATCCTCCAGTCCTATGGTACACAGGCTGAGCTTAGGGACATGTTTCATATTTGTTTAGAATAGGCTGACCATATGAAAAGGAGGACAGGGCTCATGTAACTTTAACAGTTGTAGAGAAAAGGGAATTGCAGCCGGTGTCATTTGTATGCAATTAGTTCCTGGTGAAATTCCCTCTTCATTACAAAAGTTAAAGCTGCAGGGGCCCTGCCCTCTTTTGTATCTGGTCACTCTAGTATAGTGCCTGCAACGTTAACTGTTGTTATGAGGAGGGAATTTCACCAGGAACTAATTGCATACAAATGACACTGGGTGAAATTCCCTTTTCTCTACAACTGTTAAACTTACATGAGCCCTGTCCTCCTTTTCATATGGTCAGCCTAGTTTAGAAGATAAGCAATTTTAGACTTGAGTTCTTTGAGAACTTGAGGATGTATATCATCCAGGCCTGCTGATTTATTTGCTTTTAATTTGTTAATAAGGTCGAGAACTTATCTTAAGAACTCTTATCTTAAACTATCATTGAACCCAGCTGTAAAGGAGATACCTGCCTTTCACTGCAGAAAAAGGTGGGTTGCCTTGTCATTCATTTTTCTCCCTTAGTTAGGGTGACCATATGAAAAGGAGGACAGGGCTCCTGTATCTTTAACATTTGTATTGAAAAGGGCTTTTCAGCAGGTGTCATTGGTATGCATGCAGCACTTGGTGAAAGCCCCTCTTCATCACCACAGTGAAAGCTGCAGAAGTATAGTTAGAGTGACCAGATACAAAAGAGGGCAAGGCTCCTGCAGCTTTTACTGTTATGATGAACAGGGAGCTTCACCAGATGCTGCATGCCTATAAATGATACCTGCTGAAATTCCCTTGTCCATACATCAGTTAAAGATACAGGATCCCTGTCCTCCTTTTCATAAGGTCACCCTACCCTTGTTGAAACATCCTGTCCTCGATCTCATTGTAATGGCAATGTCAGCTAAGGGACATTAATTCACTGATACTTTTCAGGAGGTTGCTTCAAATAGGGATTGGGGATACTAAAAACTACATGCCCTTCAAAATATCGGGGAGAAATCATTGAAACTATGATGGGGATGGAGGGGATGGAGGGGGAAGCAATGTGATACTATTTGCCTTTAGAGCACCCCAAAGAACGAGCCACCTTACCTCCTCCCTGGGTTTTATCACTGGGTTTAAAAGAAAAGAAGGTTTTTCTTCTTTTGGTTGAAACTTCGCAAAGACACTCTAATACTCCAACCAGATATGATCATACTGAACTAAGTATGACGAACTGAGCAAAGTAGGGAAAGCCATTTAGCTGGGAAGACCAGGGGTCTAGAAAATATGGGTGGTCTTCAGGGAATGGGAACAATTGGCGTGCATGTTGGGAAGCATGAAATCATGATTACTTACCGATTAATCAGGGGACGAGGGGATATGGAGAAGTTTTCTGATGTTACGAAGAAATTCAACTTTGAAGATGTGATTGCAGTAATGAGGTAGTCTCCTGGCCGGGAGTAATGCGATGCTCCCTTTCGACTTCTTGGGCATTCGTGCCTCTCCACCTGACAGCCTGCATGAGGCAGTAGCCAAAGGAGCAACAGCGACATTATTCTGGGTTTCGCTGCTACACCTGCGTTGGGACTGCTCCTATCAGCTCCTTAGACAGTTTTTCAGAAGATGCCAGAAAAGTCTTGCAAGGCAGGGGCTGCAGTATCTTTCAAATGCAATGAGTTCTGTGCCAAAGGGGGTGGATGGTTCTACGAAACTGTATCACAAGCATGGCCATCTCCACCTGCACCAGATCTCAGCCCAAGCTTTTCTTTGGACAGGAGCTCTTTTTGATAGCAAACATTTCAGGCATGGTGCAAGAAGTTGCATCATGTTACCCTCAATTCAGTTGTTTAGGTCATTGGTCTCAAAGGAAATCTGTAGTAAAAAAATCTAATGTGCTTTGACAAGAATCAGAATAAATCATAATGATTTTGATAATTATCAGGGGAAGCATCACATGTGCAACTTCATGGACTCTCCTTGACACTCAAGGGACAAGTGCAGAGCTGGAGAAAAACATGTTTGCAAGATGTTGCAGATGAGGCTCCATCTTCTTGATATGGTCAGAAGTTGTGCTTGGCTTGACCTTTCTTAAAGAAACATGAACTGAAGAGCCCGGAAAAAGAAAAGCTTTTAAAATGTATCCTAAGGGAGTGGAGGGGGGAACATTTCTCTGCATATATTGTTACAGTTCAAGTCCCATCAGCCTTAGCCTGTAAAGCCAGTAGTGAAGGCTAAGGGGAGATATATAAACCAGTTACTGAGGAATACGGGTAGAAGGGCTGTATTGCACCATGCCCTGCTGGTCGCCAGCTGTTCGGCCAATGTGTGAACAGATTGCGGGACCGGATGAACCCTTGGTCTATATCTCATATGTTCTTATGAGATATAGTCAAAGAATAACTGGAGAGCCAAATCTATCCCATCCTGGATGTACACCACAATGCACACAACACATGGTAGTTTCCCAGCGTGGCTCCCTTTTCTGACCCTCTGAGCCATACCTTTGTGGATGGAGAAAACAAAACTGCCATAAAAGAACTAAAACATATAGTATCGGAATTGGAATTGGAACTTCATATCTAGAAAAATATCACATCGGAAAAATCGGAGGTCCATCGTATCGGCTCCAATACCGATATGAAAATTGGATGTCCAATTTTTGAATCGGATACCGTTTTGAATTATTTTGAATGTCAAACTGCACCCCCTCCCTCTTCCCCCCCTATTAGCTGTCAAACCCACCGTTTTGAAACTGTTGGAACTTTTAAAGTAAAAGATTCATAGTCACAAAATGCCTGGAGCTATCTTTCTGAATTTTTTCACACATGAGTACTTCAAATCCATCTGCCATGTGGGCAAGTTTCATACTTCTATCTTTTAAAATAAAAAAAGTTAAATGTGTTTCTCTCTTCATTTCTCCCAAAATACCTTGCCACTACACGCTTTTTCCAATTTAAAGTTTTTATTATTTAGAAACATAGATAAAACACAAACATTACAAACACCAACATTGCAACATACAACATTAACATGGACCTCCAAATTTCTCCGACACACAAAAATATATATATAAGATTTTTTTTATGCCTTATCAAACAAATAAAAATAAAAATAAAAGTTTAGTGGATGGATTCCCCAGCCTTCCCCTCTTATCCATTGTTTTACTCCCATTGTTTTACTGCCACTACACGCTTGAAGCTCTGCTTCTGAAATTTCTCACACATGTCAACCAAAGTGGTATCTCTAATGTGGCCAAGTTTCATGTTTGGATCTTTAAAAATAAAAAAGTTGAAGGCATAATTGTATTTCCCCCAACTGCTTCCCATTTTTCAAAAATTAATTGCCACCAAAGGCAAGCACCTATGGTTCTGAAATTTCAAACACATGAGTCCCAACGTACCATCTGCAATGTAGCAATGTTTTATGTGTGGATCTTTAAAACTAAAAAAAGTTATAGGCATTCCTGGTTTGTTCGTAAAAAATTAATAGCCACAAAATGCCTGGAGCTATTTTCCTGAAATTTCTCACAGAGAAGTAATTCTAACCCATCTGTAATGTGGCCAAGTTTCTTCCTTCTATCTTTAAAAATAAAAAAGTTGTCAGCATTTTTGTAACACAATACTAGGCTATGGGGAAAATCATTCAAAATGGCATCCGATTTTCCTATTTTTTTTTATTAAAATCGGAGACAAAAATATTGTATCAGAAAAAATCAGATGCCCAAGGGAGTGCATCAGAATCATGAATTGGATGTCCAATTTCCTCTGATTTTAGTCGGTATTGGATATCGGATCCGATACGATGCACATCCCTAATAGCTGAGGATATATCTCAGTTCTCCCCCTAATTACAGCCTTCCCCATCCTGGTGTCCTCCAGGTGTTTTGCACTACAATTCCCATAATTCTCAATGGCCATCCTGGCTGAGAATTATGGGAGATGTAGGAAGGGATGTTTGAGAAAATCCTCAATGGATTCAAATTGCATGAATCTGACCTGTGGATATTGAGGTTTGTCCGTGGAGAGTGGATTTCGTGTTCTGGTGCATGCTTTTACTTTTGGCGTGGAGTTGTGCAAATGCACACTTGCAAAGAGGGTGAAATTCTTGTACATAAATCCAGTTCTGTCAATGAGCGAACAATGGAACTAAAGATGCCTGAGAATCCACGGAACACAAATAGGATCATCAAAATTGCACATACTCTTGTCGGGGAAAGAAGTAAATCATGTTCCATTTTTCTAGACATCAGAGCAACCCAATTCAGACCTGACTTTTCCAGAATAGCACATTTCAGGGCTGGCAGCAGTACCAACAGCTGGCATACATGGGCAGCTGCCACATGCTCATGGCCCTATTTGGGCCCACTGCTGACACCTGCTCTGGGCCTTTCTTCAGAGCTTTCTGTCCTTGCCACCTCTGATTTAGCTATCCTGTGCAATGTCCCAAGATGGCCCCATAATATTACTGATCTGGGTCAAAGATTGTGAAACTCTTAGGAGACCAAAGGCTACATTCATTTTGGGAGAATCCATCTCGGTTCATACTCCAGTAATAGGTGGGGCTGAAGATACTGGGAGCAAGGATGGCAAGAGGCTTGGAGCCACTGGAAGAGGATTTGACTGTCTGGGGGGACCCTGAAGAGGTGGATTGGAGGCCTAAGTGGGCTGCAGTTGGTCTGTAGGCCTCAGGTTTAACTTCCCTGCATGGTGAGAATGCTCAAAGAGCAGCTAAACCCACCAAGTGCTGCTGGGATCACGCGGGATCTTCATGGGATACCAACAAAACCACCACCAAATCAAAGGATGCAACTTTGGACACAGAGGTGGTATATGGTTTGATGGTGTTTTGTGGACACATAAAGATCCCAAAGATCTATGCCTGAGATCCATGTTTGTTGTACCATGGTAGTACAGGACAAGCTATAGCTAAGATTTTTATTAGGAGTGTGCTTTGGCACACCTCAACCTGAATCTGGTTTGGGACTGGACAAATGTCCTGTAATCATCATCATCATCATCATCATCGCTCGGGGAGGCAAAAGACTTGTGGGTACTGTGTCAGGTTTCTGCAGGCACCTTGGCAGCCCTGGGCACTAATACACTGCGGATGGAAGGTGTCCTTAAGCCCTCCTCCACCATTGTGATTGGAGGCTGCTAGAGAGAATTAGGAGACTTCAGGAGGATTGGGGGATGAAGCTGTCAGTTAACAGGAATTAGGAGACTTCAGGAGGATTGGGGGATGAAGCTGTCAGTTAACAGGAATTAGGAGACTTCAGGAGGATTGGGGGATGAAGCTGTCAGTTAACAGGAATTAGGAGACTTCAGGAGGATTGGGGGATGAAGCTGTCAGTTAACAGGAATTAGGAGACTTCAGGAGGATTGGGGGATGAAGCTGTCAGTTAACAGCAAATTTCCCCCTGCAAACTTCCCTCCCTCCATATATATATATATATATATATATATATATAATTGCATGCACATACATGTTTGGCTAGTGTGTAAAAAGATGTATTCATGTTCGTTATGAAATTCCCATAGACTCTCATTATATGAACAAAATTGTTTTAAAACAAAGATTCTTTTTTTTTAAAGGATTCCCATTCTAAACTACAATGGAAAAGGACCGGGACACCATCAATATATAAAGTAAACAAGCTATAATTCCTTCAGAAATGATGAGCAAATCTTATTGCCAATGTGGTTTCCTATTTCATTTCAACTGTGGGAGATTTTATTCTTTCTTTTCCAATTTAAACTGCCCTTCCTCAATCTTTACCTGTATTCCTGAAATTTTCAGGTTCTGTAAAACTGACATTTCCTTATGGCGCAAGTAAATCCCAGGAAGCTGCATGGAATCTTTTCACTTTTCTTACATTAGAGTGACGAACACCACCATTAACCTTTCCAATGGTGGAACTCTTACTTTCCTGATATCTTATCGAATAGGAGCCACAGACATGGCTCTAATAATAATAATAATAATAATAATAATAATAATAATAATAAACAACCACCACAGCAGCAATGATATGAAGCAATATTAAAATTATCAGCTCACAAGGATCTGTCCAAAAGGGCAGGTGATGGTAGAAAGTCCTGGGGGGACGGCAGAGGCAGTCGAGCAGGCTTTGGGGCTTGAGGGGATCTTTGCCTGACTGCCTCCCTCCCTCCAAATGAAGCAATCCATGTGAGAAATGCTTCCCTTGCCTTCTTCTGCCTCCTGCTGGCGGGAGACTGGAGTGATGCTCATCCCTTTCATAGCGTTGGGCTGGCAAGAGCAGGAAGGTGCTTGTACACTGCCACCTGGGTCCCTGTTTCATGAGCGCCCTGGGTGCTTTGCACAACTTGCAAATCTGGAGGTGGGCAGCTTATGGCTCTTTAGATATTTTCACCTACAAAGTCACCAGTATGGCCTGCTTCACAATTGGTGAAGGATGGTGGGACTTGTAAGCCCAAACATCTGGAAGGTAACAAGTGGCCCACCCATGTTCTGATCCATGGCTTATATTTTTTTTAGAAAAAAGTACTACCAACCAGTCACAATAGTGCCTCTATCTGTTCTTGTGAAAAACCAGATCGAGACCCATTCCCATAGAGATGTGACACCATGAGGAGAAGCTTTAAATATTTTTCCCGATTGCTTACCTTCTTTGCATTGAAGGCCTCCTTTATTTGTGGTATTAGCTGTAACCCTCAGGAAGGAAACAGCTCTGGACCTGTTCCATAATTGTTTTGCCTCCAGCACAATTTGGGGTTCTTATTCAGATTGTGGCTGGGGTCGAATTATTCTCAATCCTTAGCTGGGATTAGCTGCCATCTTTGGTTTTCATCATGAGCTGCTCCTTTGTGTTCAGTTCAGGCCTCAGTACAATAATGTAGCACTTGGGAATAAAGATGCAACCCAGCAACCCAGCACTGGAGGCCAAGATAGAGAAGACCTGCACGGCTATCATGTATTTCCCCTTGGTGCTCAGGTAGGTGGGAACAAAGGACACCCAAACACTGCAAAAGACCAGCATGCTGAAAGTGATCAGCTTGGCTTCATTGAAGGCTGCAGGCAACTTCCTGGCTTGGAAAGCCACTGTCAGGCAGATGGCAGCCAGGAAGCCTATGTAGCCAAGGGCAGTATAAAACATGGTGACAGACCCTTCATTGCATTGCAGTAGGATTACCCCGGGCTGGGAGTGCATATCAGAGTCAGGGAATGGTGGCGAGATGCCCAGCCAGATGGTGCAGATGACAACTTGGACACTGGAAGAAGAGATTACAATGGAGTTTGCAAGACTCTTCCCCAGCCATCTTCCAAACTTGCTCCCTGGCTTTGTGGCCAGGAAGGCCATCACCACAGTGATAGTTTTGGCCAACACAGAAGAGACAGCTACTGAGAAGATGATGCTGAAGGCTGTTTGTTGGAGAAGGCAAGTTGCTCTGCTTGGAGGGCCAATGAACAGGAAAGACGATGAAAAGGAAAGCAGGAGGGAGATGAGGAGAATGTAGGACAGGTCCCGGTTATTGGCCTTGACTATTGGAGTTTCCAGGAATTTAATGAAGATTCCCAACACAAAGCCTGTGGTTAAGGAGAAGAATACTGCAAAAGAAGCCAAGATGAATCCCAGAGGTTCCTTATAAGAAAGAACAATTATTTCCTTGGGGACACAGTGTTCTCTGGCCTTGTTTGGCTGCTGATCATCCGGACACTTGCTGCAATGGTCTGCATCTGGAAAGAATGGGAGTAATTTCAACATGACTGACCTCAATCGTACAATGAGAACAGTCTGCATTATATACCATTTGGACAGAGATGGGGATGAAGGAGAGGTCAGGAATCATCCGTGTGTGGTTGGACAGAGAGAGCGACCGACATTCCCTAATGTGGACATGCACTGTGAATATGAGGTTCAATCCAAGGCCTGATCAGAAAAGGAGGACCTCTGGTGCTGGCGTTGGGAGAACTGTTTTTTGAAACCTAATGGAGTTTCTGCTAGTTTGAGTAGAATCCTCAATACGAAATAATGTGTGTTGGTGGCCAGAAGTAGTTCCCATCGTTTGCCATCTTGTCTGAACCCAGGCAGCATGGCTTGTTAGAGTCTCGCATAATTCTACACTAAGCCGTACTTCCCAGGTTCATATGAGACAACAAGCCATTGACAGGACTTGGATAGGCAACCTGATTGTGCAAACCAAGGGTACCATGACTCCTCGTGGCATAAGTAAGCCAAGATGTTTTGCAGTGATCACGCAAACCAGGTCTCTATGTTGTTATCCTAGTTTTACCTTTACAAAAACTGTGTGAGGTATTTTCACTAGATGGTACAAAGTGGAAAGTTTCAAAGGACTCCTGTTCTTTCCTTTCCAGAAGAGGAATCTTTCATAAATCTTTCTGACGTTATGCATTCCTGAAGAGTTTGGCTAAATGGTTTTAAAGACGAGAAGAGAAGCTCATGGTAGGGCTGGGGAGACTACTGGGAAGGCTCAAAGACTTCCTATTTCCCAGGGAAAAACTAATCCACTGAGGTCTCCCACCTTCCTGAATGGAGATTGTCCCTTCTGCACATGGAGCACAAGTATAGCAACATGGTGGCTTTCCTTCCTGGATCTCCTTGGCATAGCCAGGGGGACAGCTGTCGGCACATCTGGAGTGAGGCACAGCCTAGCAATAAAGAGAAGAAGCATCAAGGGAAATGGTTTGGTATGTCTGAGTTTATGGAAATGCATAATAGAGTTTGGAAAGGGCCCAATAAGATTTCTAGTCCAAGCGACCATAAGTGAGACCAATAGGGAAGCACTATTTATGCACCACTGTATGGCAGGGAACCCTCTTTGGTCTGTTGGCTTGTTTCAGTGCTTATATGCCATCTTTTATATACATGTACTCAAAGCAATGTACAAAACTAAAAGATACAAGTTAAAATAATGAAATAAACTAAAATACACTTGTTGAACAACAGTAATTATAAAGAATATCAATGAAACAGCAAATGTATCACTGGTTACTGTCAGACTGTAATCCTTATGTTACGTATATTACTGGGTTCCAATGACACATTAGCCCATGGTGGTTTATTTAACCCATGATGGTTTATTTAACGTATGGTGGGTTATCATGTCATCTATGAACTGTTTAAAACCCACTGTGGATTATTTCCCCTTTAATGCCACCGTGAGAATCCATGGTCTGCTGTTTGGGTTATGTTATACTTGTTGGATTAGCATGTCATCTGTCGTGCCAGCATGGATTACAGGCACCAGCTACAGGACTTCTTGGCAAGAGTGGCCAAAAATGGTGTTGCCGTGTGAATAGGGCCATAACGTAGATTTATATGCAGCAGCTTCAAAACACATTTGTGTAGTCAGTCGGACTGCTATTGCAATTGACTTTGCAGGAGATAACTTAATTTGACTTCCCTTGTTTTATGTTCTGTTATTAAACGCTATTTCAAACCATGTTGTTTGTAATGTATACTTGAAATATATTTCTAGCTCTGTTTCTTTGTAACATCTGAATTGGGAGAGGCCATGCACATTCTGAACCAGTGCCTGGATACAGTTACGGCTTGGATGAGAGCCAGCAAACTGAAGCTGAATCCCAAAAAGGCGGAGGCCTTGTGGGTTGCTGATTCCCAGGTCTGGGAATTGGGATGTTTAGCTGTTCTGGATGGGGTTGCACTCCCTCTGAAGGAGCAGGTCTGTACTCTGGGGGTGTTCCTGGATCCGTCTTTGACACTGGAGGTCCAGGTGACCTTGGTGGCTCAGAGTACTCCAATGACACCCATTCCTGGATATGGATAGTCTAGCCATAGTCATTCATGGACTGGTAACTTCACGATTAGACTACTGTAACATGCTCTATGTGGGGCTACCCATGTGTGTAGTTTGGAAGCTGCAGCTAGTGCAGAATGCAGCAGTTAGGGTACTCACCGGGACACTCAGGTCTGCTCATATAAAACCTGTCTAAAGAACTATGCTGCCTGCCATTTCCTTTTCACCACTTCCATAGCGATGTGCGATACCCTTAATTTTAGTGATGATGTAGAAGTCTCATGTCTATTATTCCAGAAGTTATTACAGCTTATCCAAATAATTAATGTGATACAAATAATTTCCCCTACCTCATTAAAATGCTTGGGCCAGACAATGGCTTCCGGGTTAATTGTGAGCTTTATGTCTGCCTTTCCCTGTCTCTTCACACTCCCAATAGTCACTCTCCCATGAGAACGGTTGGGAAACAGCACCCAATTCACAATATCCAAGTCAGGTTCCAGCTCCCCATTCTCATCCAAATAGAGTCCTTCAAAGGAAATATTAGAAAGCCGTCCTTCTCTAAGAAAAGTGTGGAACTAGAATGACAGGGAAAAGAAACAGCATTTAGAAAACATGAAAGCATATTGAATTTGTCAGAGCTCTAATCCTCGATGAACTTGGAGCAATACACATCCCATCTGGACTCAAAGTGGTTGTCAGCCATTGATTTTTCAGTCATATCTGGGATAAACTCTTGAGTCCCTCATTTTGCTTCTGTAGTTACCTAGATGAGCTGAACTTGCACCCTACGGCCGCTTTCCTCAACCTATGAACCTCCAGCTATTTTGGGCTACATCATATTCACTTATTGTAACACACTCAGATTGGTGTTTATTCTGGAGGACCTGGGGGAGACCTCTGCCACCCTCTTTGACGCAATATTTTTGCAACACACTTAATTTTAATATCTTAAAAGAAGTGCAATCTAGCAAGGGATGTACAGTAATTCTTTAAATCTTTCAATTTACTTTGAATAAGTCAAAAGGATCTGGACATCTAAATCTTTGAAGGAATAGGGAATATTTTGTTGAAGTCAGGGGATACTGTTGCTCATGCTGTTGCTTTTTTGGGGGGTGAAAATTCAGCTGTGTGTGGATGGTGGTGGGAGGAGCTGTGGGATGCAGCTATGTTGGGTATCCCAGGTTTTACTGGGTGGATGCATGAGCGAGAATTGAATATTAGGGAAGAAAGTTAAGGCAGCCCTGTCTTCTGTCACAAGGGCTACATGACCCATGAGAAAGAAGAAGGAGCCAGAGCCAGAGAGAGAGCTCTATGGGAACTCCAGTGTAGATGGGCCCATCATAAAGGGAGAGCCTATGGAACAGGGTCAAGCAGAGATACAGGGTGATCAAGAGGGTCCAGATTCGGCTACAAAAGCTGAGTCTTCCTTGCTCTGGTCTAAGGAGAAGCCGATGAGTCAGCAATTAAAGAGAAGCTGATGACTCAGCATCTGAGTGGTGCATGACAGATTGTGGGTGGTTGCCAAGCAGATGTCTAACTCATTTGGGAATGCCGGGAATGCCTTTTCAGAAGACCTCAGTGAAAGGTAGGACAATAAAGGAGGAGCTGTGTCCTCCAGTATCTAGGTCCCAAAGCTTTTCTTGGCTTTATAGATCTTTACAAAACCCTAAACTTGGTCTCGTAGCAGATGGGAAACCAGTGCAGAGCCATCAGCACAAATGTTAGATTCGGATATGGAGTGGAACCTGAAAACAAATGCACATACATATTCTTCACTACCTAAAGCTTCTGGAGAAGCCTCAATGGCAGCCTCACTTAGAGAGCATTATAGTAAGCTATGTTGAAGGAAAAAAACATCTGCACCACACAGTTTGGGACCACAATACCTGATGGAACGCCTTTCCCGACATGAACCTACCTGTACACTATGCTCAACATCAAAGGTCCTCCTCCGGGTGCCTACTCCGAGGGAAGCTTGGAGGACGGCAACAAGAGAGAGGGCCTTCTCTGTGGTGGCCCCCAATTATGGAATGATCTCCCCAATGAGGCCCACCTGGCACCAACACTATTATCTTTTCAGCACCAGGTCAAAACTTTTCTTTTCTCCCAGGAATTTTAACAGCATAAGTTGAGGTTTTAACTGACTTTGTGGCCAGGCTTAAAAAGTTTAAAATGTTTTAAATATCAGCTGTTTTATGGTTTATGGTTTTAAATTTTGTATAATGACTTTTTAATGTTTAATCTTTTAATTTTTGTAAACCGCCCAGAGAGCTTCGGCTATGGGGCAGTATATAAATGTAAATAATAATAATAATAATAATAATAATAATAATAATAATAGAGTATTTGAAACCACATGGCAGCTGGAGGCAGCAGACAACTCAACTGTTTCTGCTACAAGAACTGTGTCAGGTTCTCTGAGAATACAAATTGCTGAGAAGGCAAGAATGTCTAGAAGAATACCCCCCCCCCCAAAAAAAAGCAAAAGAGATTGAGTAGAATCAACAGAGTTAAACTCACCCTGTCTCTCTCTGAATGAAGGTCATCCATTACGGAGACCATAGCTGATTGAGTTCCAGAACCAGATAGGAAACCCATTTGAAAGGTGAAGATATTCAGTATCACGTAAGCCTGCCTGCAATTTGCCAGACACCACCCTCTCAAAAATGTTAGACCAAAGTGGTTAATAGTTAAATTAACTCAATTTTAATCCTTGCTGTTTTAAATTTGTATTTTAATCTGTATTAATTCCTGCTGCTGGTTTTATTCTGGTTGTGTTTTTAGATTGCATGTTATTTGTTGTTTTTGGATTGTGGCTTGTTTTATATTTTTTAAATGATTTTATGGTTTTAATTTTTGTGAACCGCCCAGTGAGCTTCGGCTATAGGGCGGTATAAAAATGCAATAAATAATAATAATAATAATAATAATAATAATAATAATAGAAACCATGCGGTAGGTTTGCAAAACAATAGGATCCAGACTTGGTTTCTTAAGGAGTGGTCCTACTACTGCTTCCTGAAGTGTAGGTAGCAGCAACCCTCCCCTCATGTAAGGATGAGTTTATGACACTCTTGATGGGGTTCAATGTTCTTGCTTTCTCCTATTAGAAAGGCAGAAACAAAAGGCAGAAGAGAATGGGCATTTACCAGTCCCACATGCAAACCAAATCTAAAAAAGAGACCACAACTTTCTTTAGTGAAGCAATAATACAGCTCTGTCAAAAGTATTTTGGCACATACAAAGGCAGGCACAGCATAGAGTTTCAAAATGGTTGGTTCAGTCCATCGCTTTGTGTTCTACCAGCCTGGTAGGAGCAAGAGAAAGCAAGTCATGTGCTCCCAGTAATGAAGGAAAGGCACAGAAGGAGAGAAAGAGAGAGAGAGAGGGAAGGGGAGGAGCAGGAAAGAGGAACCATACTCTAGGATATACTGTACAGTTCCTAAGTCTAGCTCTGCCCATGCATTAACCAACTAAATGCAAGACTGCTACCTTCATCTATCTTGCAGATGAGGATGCAATCTTCCACACAACTCTGGGTCCTCCCAGTCATTCACTTCTCTTCCCATCCTTTCTAGAATTTTATTATCCACAAAAGGGAAGTGTGAAGAAGCAAAGTGGCAAGCCCACAGTCCACCTCATCAGTCTCAGCAAGTGGAACTGGTCCCACAAGATTGAGTTTGATGAGGCATCACGCAGCTCAACAAAATCTGTGATGTGAAAAATCCCCGGATCGCTGGGAAGACAAACAAGGTTATATTTCATGTATTTTGCAAAAGTATCACAATGGTTTCTCAAGTGATCCATTTGCAACAGAGGGTGTTCATATTCCTTGCACCACTCAGAATAAATCCTGTTGGGGGCTCCTTGAGGATACTATGGAAGAATCCAAATTGACTCTGTTTCCAGCCTATTCTGCCATGCAGTAGGAACACTTATGTAACACATTTTATTGTCTTCTTCACACCAAGACTTTCACCATTTTTGGTGGTGTTGGAAAAGGAAAAGGAAATACCTGCCATGGTTGCAGCCTTTGATTGTCCAGCCTGTTTCCTCCACTCACCATCAACATCCGCTTTGAACTCGATGAATGTGCAGCATTTAAAGCATGGGCCATGGCTTGGACACTCCTGTAAGTCCTGTAGCTGTCTTGAGACAGAGCCCTCTCAAGCTCCTCCTGGGACAGAGTTGCCAGTTTCTCTTTCTCTATGCATCTTTTCCAGATTCTTTTGGATAACATATGATTTGAACAGAAGCAATGAAAGGCTTTGTCCCAAAACAGATCCAGAGCAGTGGAATAAGGATAATAGTAGTCATACTTTGTCTTTTTGTGTGTCTTCCCTTTGAAGGTCCATGAACCATGGATGAACTTGAAGAACTTTGTTCTTTCAGTCAAGGTGAGATCAAGATCAGGAAACGTAGTTGTGATCCAGAGTTTACCCCCAGTGTTTTTCTTTTCAAGATCAATTTCCGTATAGATAATTGGAAGAAATCTTGAGTGAGGATCTACATAGAGTACAGCTACAGTGACTTTTCCCCATACAGTAAATGGTACATTCATAGAATGGTTCTGCGTTCTTTTTGCGAAGGCTACACAAATTCCACTGCGGGTCATCAAAGGTATCAAGACACTAATAAATCTCTCTCCAAGTTCACTGTCTGTTGCAATGAGCCCAATCCAGGTCCATCCAAAATGAAGGAGCAGTTTGACAATTACTGGGTACTGGGTTTCTTTCTCTGCGGCCATCCGGTAGACAAAAGGGAACTGAGTTTTGTAATTATGACCATGGGAAACAATGGCAAAACTGATCTAGTGTGGAAAGGAAGAGACTGTTGTTTTGATCTCTTTTCTTTTCAGGATAAAGGACAGATGTCTATTAAAGGTAAAGAGGGAGGGAGGGGGTTGATCCCAGACATACCTGCTTCTGGGATCATCCTCCAGGATACAAACAGGAAGGGTGACATCCCAGAAAGAAACAGGGACGTTGTGCCCACAGCACCTGCCATTTTGGATTTTTAAGAGAAATCCCACGTGTGCCCCCCATCCTAGGGATGGCAGAATTGCTTCCCCCACATGGGCAAGGAGCCAGCCTGCATGGCTCCGTGCCCATTTCATGTCCGGGGATGGTGGGAAAACCTGGATATCCCGGGTTTTCACTATCCCAGAGTTTTCCCGGAGTCGTTTAGACACACAGGGAAGATCCAGGGATGACCCTGGGGAAAACCACTGGTGTAGAAAGGGCCTATGATAGGTGTGGAGAATGTGTTGAGGTGGAGAGCCAAATGTCAAGGGTCTTTTGTGATGCAGCCATTCTTGTGTGATTAATTGAAAGAAGTGCAACGTCATGTCAAGGGGTGCAGAGAACGTATTCAACCCCACCCATTGTGAAAACCACAGCATCTCCCATAGGCATTAATGCTAAACCTTCACTTATTCTAAATACAGGAAAGCGGTATACTTGAGGACACTTCTAAGTGTTATTATTTCCTGATCCCTGAATCAATAAACCAATTGGGATGGATGAACTGGTGAAATTAGGAAGATATTAAGTGACAGTAGAGAGTAAAATCAAGTTGTGCAATATAATTCAGTACACGAAATAACCAATGGCATTCTAACCATAGGTTTTCTTCAGTTGTCTAGTATATAAAAAGGTATATGAACAAGCATATAAACAAACACACACACACACACACACACACACACACACACAAACATAAGGCTTCTGCTCCCTCCCCAATTCCTACCTGTGGGATTTTGTAGATGCCTGACATGACTGAAGTAAGGGTGGAGAGGTCAGAGTCAAGTCCTTCCAGAATGGCCATGAAATTATTCTTTATCTCTCTACCGCAGATGTAATTTGGAAGGTTGCTTTCCCCACCAGCAAGCAGTTGTAACAAGGCATAAGTAGTTGCTCTTCGAGAATAATGGGCCTCATAGATGTTGTAGCCCAGAGTGATGTTAGGTAAGAGCCTGGGATTCTGATTGATCTCTTGAATGGCAAACATGTAGGACAAGATGTGAAAGTACCTCAAAAGTACATTTCTGCAAAGCAATAAATAAATATGAAAATAGACATGTCACACTGTCATCCTCCATTCAAGGAATACAAAATGTCTCTCTTTGCTTTATAGTCATTTTCTGGCACCATCTATGTCAGAAGAGCTGATCTTCACATAACCGATTGTATGTTTGTTGGGGACAATGGATATTCCTCATTGTAAGGTAAATAAATATCCATTTCTTGCTTATGATCTGACTTGTTTTTCTCCTCATTTCTCCAACAAGCTCCTAGCATGGATAGACAACATAATTGTTACAGAACTCGCTGTTTTCTTGTTCCCTACAGCAACACCTTTTCTGCCACTGGGGTTGTTGGCTCCAGAGGGAAATTCCTCTCCCCACCACCTTCCACCAGATCATCAAATCCTATGAATTTTCAGATCACATATCTAAGTGGAAAAGTGTTCTTAATAGGGGTGTGCATGGACCCCCCGGATCAGATTGGGACCCGGATCGGGACCTCCAATTTTGTCCCTGATCGGATCAGACAAAATCAGAAGCCCCCCGGACCGGACCCAGGGGGTCTGATCGGCCGCCATTCCCCCCCCCCCCATAGACTTGCATTGGGGGAAAGAAAGCTTTTCCCCAATACAGGTCTATGAGGAAAAAATGGCGGCGGGTGGGTGAGGGGGGGCCTAACTCCCTCCCCCCGGGGCCATCTGCTGTGGACAGCCCTGGCAGGTAAGCCCCCTCCCCCGTGCTCCTTACCCCCCCCCGGGGCCGTCCGCTTCCATCCTCTGGCACCCACGGGCACCAGCGGATGGAAGCGGATAGACCCGGGGGGGGTAAGCCCCCTCACCCTCCCCCTGTTTACCTTCCGTGGCCCTAGGTAGTGCGCCAGATGATCACCTGGTGCGCTACCTAGAAGCAGGCCACGAAGCCTGCTCGCAGTAGCGGCCAGCGGCGGATGGGAGTGGACAGCCACGGAAGGTAAGCGGCGCGTGCGGGGCCCCCTCCCCCCTGCTCCATGCTTACCTTTCCTGGCCGTCCGCTCCCGTCTGGAGCGGATGGCGCATGCACCCACGCCACAATGCCGCATGCACCCGCACCCCCCCACCCTCCCCCCTGCCCCCTGCGTACCTTTCCTGGCCATCTGCTCCCATCCACTGCCCCCTGTTGTCTGCTTCCATCGGCGGGCGCCCGCTGGCGCCCACCGATGGAAGCAGACAGCCCCGCTAGGGAAGGCCCCCCACGCTGTCTGCTTCCATTGGCGGGCACCCACTGGCACCCGCCAATGGAAGCGGCGGTGGGTGCCAGCGGGTGCCCGCCGATCCGCTGATCCATTCAATCCAAATCGGAACCTTTCCGGATCGGATCAGATTGGATCAGCCGATCCAGCGGTGAGATCGGAAATCGGATAATTTTATCCGATTTCCCCCTGGATCAGATTCGGATCATGGATCGAACCCGATCCAGTGCACATCCCTAGTTCTTAACTTTATTTAGGGGGTGTTTTGGGGAAATTGTACAAGTGCACTAAACTTTTGTACACTATTTAGTCAAGCATAGCAATATATCCTCTTCCTCTTGTAAATGTCCTTGTTAATTTCAGCCTCCACTTCGGGGCTCTCCTTGCTAGTGAACACCTGCGAAGTTTCATCCATTTTCTCAGCATGGACTATAGAACCTACACTGCCCAACCCCCAACCCCAATTTCTGATTATAATAAAGACATGTGATTTTGCCCTTACAAACCTGAACATAAGGCCATGACTGTGGATCCATAATTCCCATTTTGCAGTTGCATTAACAACTTTGTACTTACGTAAGAACTTAAGAAGAGCTATGCTGGATCAGATCAAGGGTCCATCTCGGACCCGGTGCAACCCTCCCACCCATGTTCCTCAGTTTGCTGCCTCTGATACTGGAGGTTGCTTTTAGCTATCAGGACTAGTAGCCTTTGATAGCCTTCACCTCCAGGAATTTATCCAACCCCCTTTGACAGCTATCAGAATTGATGGTCATCACCACAACTTGTGATAGCGAATTCCATAGTTTGACTATGAACTGTGTGAAGAAGTCCTTTCTTTTATCTGTCCTGAATCTCCCACCAATCAGCTTCATGGGATGAACCCAGATTCTACTATTATGGGAGGGGGGAAATGTCTCCCTATCCATATTCTCCACACCATTTTTTACTTTGTAAGCCTCCATCATGTCTCCCCTTAGACTCCCTTTTTCCAAGCTGAATGACCCATCTGTTGGAACCTTTCTTATGGGGAAGATACTCAAGTCTCTTGATCATTTTAGTTGCCCTTTTCTGCACTTTTTCAAGCTCTACAATATACGTTTTTAGGTGTGGCAACCAAAACTGTACACTGTATACTAAGCGTGGTCATACTATAGATTTGTAAAAAGGCAGTTTCATACTGGCAGCTAATTTTTAATTCATTTTCTAATAAAGCTAACATAGAGTTTGTCTTCTTTACAGAGGCTATACACTGGGTTGACATTTCCATTGAGCTGTCCACCAGAACTTCAAGGTCTCTTTCTTGATGGGTAACCACCAGCTCATATCCCTGCAGTTTGTACTTGAAGATTATTATTTTTTTGTTCCAATGTGCATCACTTTACACTTGCTGATATTGAACTGCAGCGGCTATTTGGATGCCCACTTTCCCAGATTTGAGAGATCCTTTTGAAGCTCCTCATAATCCATTTTTGTTTTCTTCACCACCTTAAATAATTTGGGGTCATTGGCAATTACTTGGCGCTTCACTGTTCTGTCCTAATTCTGATCATTTCAGAACAAGTAGGACCCCACTATTTACTTCCTTCCATTGGGAGAATTACCCTTTTATTCCTTCTCTCTACTTTCTGTTCTTTAGTCAGTTATTTAACCCCCTTATTCCATGATTGCCAAGTTGGCTCAGGAATCTTTGGTGACTTCATCTAAATCCTTTTGGAAGTCCAAGATCATCACTATCTAGATGTCTATTGGCATTCCCAAAGAGCTCTAAAAGATCAGTGAGACAGGACTTAATTATGCAGAAAACGTGTTGATTATTCTTGAGGACTTGTCCTTAGATATGCTTACTTATTTTGTCTTTCATAATGCTTTCAACCAATTTTCCTGCAAGAGACATTAATTCTGGCAATACTTTTCAGGAGGTTGCTTCAAATAGAGACTGTGGATGCTTAAATACTTGAAACTAATGCTCCAGTTCTCATGCCAAGGAACTCTGCCTGACAATTGACCCTGCCTGTCCCCTCTCCCGGAATGTTCAATTTTACAATGATCTGGGTTCCATTTATTATACAAGAGCTAATACACACAACTACATTTTAACATTTATAATAGGCAGCTGTGATGGGATTGGAGGGGGAAGCCATGTGATAGCATTTGCCTTTAGACCACCCCAAAGAAAGAGCCACCTTACCTCCACCCTGTGTCTTATTCCTAGGTTTAAAAGCAAAGAACGTCTTCCTTCATTTGGTTGAAACTTTGCAAAGAAACTCTAATTATCCAATCATATATGATCATGCTGAACTAAATGTTGCCTTCATGTTAATGAAGCTCCAAATTCTCCATCAAAAACATAATAAGAGCAAAGTAGGGAAAGACATTGACCAGGGATGACCAGGGGTCTAAAAAGATGGGTGATCTACAGGGAATGGGAACAGATGGAGTACATGTTGGGAAGCATGAAATCATGATTACTTACGGATTAGTCAGGGGATGAGGGGACATGGAGAATTGTTCTGATGGTACAAAGTAATTCAACTCTGAAGATGTGATTGCAGTAACGAGGTAGTCTCCTGGCCGGGAGAAATGTGATGCTCCCTTCCGTTTTATTGGGCATTTGTGTCTCTCCATCTGGCAGACGGCATGAGGCAGCAGCAACAGCAGCAACAGCAAATGTGATATCATTCTAGGTTTTACTCATGGACCTGAATCAGGGTTGCTCCTCTCAGCTCCTTAGCCAGTTTTTCAGAAGAAGCCAGAAAACTCTTGCAAGGCAGGGACTGCAGGATTTTTTCAACTGCAATGAGTTCTGAGCCAAAGGGGGTTGGTGGTTCTAATAAACTGTGCTAGTAGCATAGTCATCCCCACCTGCACCAAATCTCAGCCCAAATTTTGTTTGGACAGGAGCTTTTTTACATAACAAACATTTCAGGCATGATTCAACAAGTTGCATCATGTTGCCCTCAATTCTTTTGTTTAGGTCATTGGTCTCAAAGGAAATTTCTAGTAAATAAAACCTCTTGAGCTTTGACAAGGAACAGAATAAATCATAATGTTCTTGAAGATTATAAGGGGAATCATCACTCTCTCTGACACTCAAGGGGCAAGTGCAGAGCTGGAGAAAAACATGCTTGCAAAAGTCGCAGATGAGGCTCCATTTTCTTGACATGGCCAGAAGGTGTGCTTGGCCTGACCTTTCTTAAAGAAATATGAACTAAAGAGTCTGGATAAAGAAAAGTTTTTAATATGTATCCCGAGGGAATGGGGGAGCATTTTTCTGCAGATATTGCTGGAGTTCAAGTCCCATCAGCCTTAGCCAGTATAGTCAATCCTGAGGGCTGATGGGAATATATTCACCAGTTTCTGAAGAACATGTCCTATTGGTGGGCCCATCATTGACAGCTGGTTGGCCACTGTGTGAACAGAATTCTGGACTAGATGAACCCTTGGTCTAATCCAGCAGAACTCTTCTTTTGTTCTTATGAGATGTAGTCTAAGAACATCTGGATGGCCAAACCTTCCCCATCATGGATGTATAGAACAATTCGGGATAGTTACTCAGTCTTTCTCCATTTCTTGACCCTCCTAGTCACACCTCTGTGGCTTTATAATACAAAACTGCCAGCCATAAAAGAATATTTTATATATATATATATATATATATATATATATATATATGATATTCTCATATTACACTCTTCCAGGACCTGGTGTCCTTGTTGGATAAAAATGGGTGGGTGGGTGTTGAATTCCTTTAGTTTTGCCAATCAGAGTCCCCCGTACAGCAGCAGGCAAGATGTCAGGGAAAGGGCCTGGAGACACAATTGCAATGGTCTGACATGATTCTCTCTTCCTTTCCGATGTGGACTATTGAAACATGCTCTACCTGGGTCTGCCTCTGACAAGTGCTGGGAAACATCAGCTGATTCAGAATGATGGAGCCAGATTGTTGACTGGGATGATCACATTTTATCACAAAATGATAATATATAAATATAAAGCAGAATGTATGTATGTTTGTATGTCTGGAGATTCTAGTGCACTTCCATATGAGCTAGAAACTTAAAAGTTTAGATGCTGATAGACCTTGGTGTACAATCAACCAGATTTTTTTTTTTTTTTGTATTTAAGTATTCAGGGGCGGGATTAAAATAAGTTTGTGACCTAAAAACTAGGACTGTGCATGGATCCGGATCCAGATCCCGAATCCAGAGCGGATTGGGCTTATCCAGGCCTCCCGGATCTGTATCGGAACCAGATCAGATTGGGCTCAGATCAGGCCAGATCGGATCCGCAATCCAGATCCAATCCGGATCCATGCACAGCACTCCCTCCACCTCTCCCCCTCCCTCCCCACACTCTCTCTACTTACCTGCAGCCTCCTCTGTTTCATCCTCCACCGTTTTCTCTCCTCACTGTGTGCCACTACATTTCCCGCTAGCAGGAGGATCCCCAATGTACAGATGCCAAGTATTTACTGAAAGGTTTCCAGGAAGGTTTTAGAATACCTTATGAGGGCCCACGAATGGCTTCCATTTCTAGGAATCAAAAATAGATTGCTCTTATGGAACTATTGGTCTGCATGAAGCTAGATAAAAAGGTTGAAGCTGGCAGAGTAGTTGGCCCCTTTGCAGCCCCACCTATCCCCAATCTCCGGGTTTCTCCTTTGGGCATAGTTCCAAGAAGTCGCCGGTGGAATACAGACTTATACGTTATTTGTCATCCCCGAGGGGTAAGTCTGTTAATGATGCTATTCCAGAACACATTTGTTCTGTGCGCTATGCATCATTTGATGTAGCAATAGAGATGGTCCGAAGAAATGGACCAGGAGCGCTCATGGGCAAGTGAGACATCAAATCTGCATTTCACATATTGCCCATTAACCCCGCTGATTTTGACCTTCTAGGTTTTCAGTTCCAAGGTCAATATTATATACTGTAGATAAGGCCTTACCTATGGGTTGTTTTATTTCGTGTGCTATGTTCGAAAGGTTCAGTTTCTTTTTAGAGTGGGCAATACGACACCGCACAGGTTTGCTTGATTCCACTCACTATTTGGATGATTTTCTATTTTCTGGACTGGCAGATTCTGCCCAATGTGCCCATTTAAAACGGGAGTTTCATGCATTAACAAATGAGCTGGGTGTTCCACTGGCGCACGAAAAAACAGAGGGCCCATTGAACATCAACAAATACTTAGGCATACAACTAGATTTCATCCATCAATGTTGCAGGCTACCTAACGACAAACTTGGGGCATTGCGGGCCAAGTTGCTTGCCTTTCAAGGTTGCAAAAAACTTACCTCACTTCAGTTACAGGAATTGCTGGATCATTTAAATTTAGCTTGTAGGGCAGTGGCTCCAGGCCACACCTTCCTGCGCAACTTGTGCAATGCCATGAAGGGCTTATCTAGCGCACATCATCGAGTCAGGATCACATGAGCTATTTGGGAGGATCTCAGGATCTGGAGCTTGTTCCTCTATGAATTCAATGGTGTTTCATTTTGGCGTAAGGAATTAGTCCTCGAAGCTGAGTTACAAATACACTCTGATGCATTGGGAGCCTTGGGTTTTGGAGTGATATGGTGAGACCGTTGGTGTGCTGAGCCATGGCCCACAGAATGGATAACATCCAGTAAATGTAGGAACCTCACATTCTTGGAATTTTTTCCAATTTATGTAGCTACCCATATATGGGCGTTGGATATGGCTAATTTGGTTGTTCATTTTTGGTGTGACAACCAAGCCACGGTCCAAGTTATTAACAACCCAAGAGTGACCAAATTACTGTGGGCTTTTACTCTCCATTGCCTCCAGTGTAACATTCTGTTCTGTGCCCGTCATATCCCGGGTTTGAATAATGCCATCGATGACACTCTATCGCGTCAGCAGGTCAAGAGATTTCAGGATCTGGCTCCATGGGCAAGACGGATACCAGAGGTTATGCCGAGGATCTTATGGGAGATTGGCAGGATGATGTAGAACAAGCAGTTTGGCAGTCTTTCGCTCCCAGTACCAGGGCGTCTTACAGGAAGGCAGGTAGGGAGTTCAAAACTTTTAGAATGGATAATCAATTACCACAAACATGGCCCATTCCAGTCAACCACATATTGCAATTCTGCATAGCACAGAGGAGAGGGGGCTTGGCTGCCAGGACCATTGGAGGTAAGTTGGGGGCTTACGCCAAGATTCAAAGGGTGTAGGGCAACACTGGAGACTTCAGAATCCAGAGAAATCTGCAAGGGTGGGCAAGAGTTTCCCCCATTACCAGATTCAAGGCGCCTGTTATCCCCAGAGATAATAGTGGGGCTTAGGGCATTATGGCCATCACTGTGTTCCTCCCCTTTTGAAGCTGCTCTGTTTCATGCTGCCTCATTGACAGCTTTTCTTTTTTTGGAGCCTTCAGAATTTCTGAGCTATTGGAAGCATCTAAGGGTGATGTATTGGACCGCACACTGCAGATGGGGGATCTGCAGTGGTCCCAACTACAGGTATGTTTACGGTTGAGGAAGTCCAAAACATATCAGCTCGGGAGGGGTCAATTAGTGTCTTTGTATCCCTCCATGCGGAATGAGCTTTGTCCGGTATTAGGAGAATTTATGCCACTACGGGGCTAGAGCTGGGTTCTGCTGTTCTGCCACCAGGATATGACTGCACTGACCAAGTTCCAGTTCTGGGCCACAACAAAGCAGCCTTACAGGCACTAGGACTAGAGGTTTATCAGTTTGGGACCCATTAATTCCATATAGGTGCTGCTTCCACTGTGGCCGTGATCAGTTTGGCGCCAGCATGCGTTCAGGCGGTGGGCAGGTGGCACTCATAGGCCTTCAGAACATATGTATGTTAGCTTCCCAAGTGAACAATTTGGGATGGGTGATCTAACCCAGCTGTGTTTTCTTTTAGATCTCTGGCAGGGTTGAAGATGTTTGAGCATTCACATCTGTGGACATAGTTATGTCTTTTGGGCAGCAAGGAGGGTGTCCCGATTGAGCTTTGGAACACAGCTGGGGCTGAGCGGAATTGCCAACATTCAATGGTTGGGCAAGCGTGGTATGAGATGGGAGCACCTCCTTCTGACCCTGTTTATGTGGTGTTCAGCATTTCCTCCCTCAGGTGCTGTTAATACATCTTGGGGGAAATGACATGGGATTGTTGAAGGGCAAGGCTCTAATACTTCAGACTTTGGCTGATTTTTGAACAATTTGTTATAGGTGGCCTGGGATATTGATAATCTGGTCCTGCCTTATCACCAGGAGTAATTGGAGGGATGTAAGTGATCACAGGGCTATCGATTGGGCCCATAAAGAGGTTAACGGGGAAATGTATCAACAGTTAATTGAACAGGGGGACTGGAGCATCCAGCATCCAGCCATTGTCACAGTGCAGAGGGAGCTTTATCGTGAGGATGGGGTCCATATGTTGGACCTTGGAAACAATATATTTTTGCTTGATTTGTGGAAGGGTTTGCATGAGGTGATCATGCATAGATAGGGGGAGGGGACAAAGCATGAGGCTTGTCTCTCCCTGTGGCGGATAGGCACAGGCATCTTCAGATGGATACGATCGGTGAGCATTCTGAGGCACCTGACAGTGATGGGTAATGCCTGAGGCTCAGCAGCTGTGAGTCCTGCGGCCCAGCTGCTGAGATAAGGGCTACTTTTGAGGCCAACCTTTCTCACCCACTCAGAGCCCTGAGGCCTGGGGGGAAGGTGACACCAGAAGGTCTCCCTACCCAAGAGGGGAAGCTGGGGGGATGGCGAAGCTAAGGCGCCACTCTTCAGCGGAGAATGGCTCACCCTTTACAACCACGGCAGATGCCGTGTAGAGGGGGAAGATGCCTGCTTAGGTTCCCTTCTGCAGGTCTATCAATAAATGTGGCCTTGTTTAAACCCAATCTTTTGTCTCACCTTGTTATTTCCTCCCTCCACTTTCCCGTAAAAAGTATACTAACTCGATCTATAACGAAGGATTAATAATCACAGAAGAGAAATTGCAATCTGTTTCAGGTAAAACTTTAATGGATTATGGTCTTCCGATCCCACAATGTTATAATATGTCATGATATGAGAGCTCAACATTGTTGTTAAATGGATATTATGTTTGTATATTTTCTGGTTTTATCATTTTAAATGTTGTATATCGATTTTTAATGTTTAATGTTTTAATCTTTGTAAACCATCCAGAGAACTTTGGCTATAACAACAACAACAACATACAATATTAATAAACTTATAACTTAGGTTAGTGATAATGGAAAAACTTTTAGTGAAGGATAAAAAAAGCAGGCATATGACACAATTTTGAAAAGTGTGAACACAGGATGGGGGAGATCGTGCCGAAGGCTCTTCCCCTGGCAGACCCTAGGGTTGTGCAATCGCCCCCCCCGATTTGCTTTGGATCCCAATTTGGACCTTTTAAATTTGGCCAGATTCGCCTCAGATTGATTCAGACCTGGTCCACCTTGCCTCAGATCCGAATCGAGATTCAGACATCCTAATTATTGAGATTTTTCGTTTTCCCACAGACTTGCATTGGAAAAAAAATAAATGCCTATAACTTTTTATATTTTTAAGATAGAAACATGTAAGTTGGAGACCTTAGAGATGCCCTGGAGGTGCTCATGTGTGCCAAATTTCAGACAGTGCAGTGCAGTCATTCAAAGTAAAGAGTGGGCTGAAGGTTTGTGAATGTGAATCAAGGTCACACTATCCCTTCCCTCTAATCGCTTTGTGTTTTTGAAGTGCAGATCTACTCCAGTTTTGTTTGTTCTGAAGCTGACACGTCTTGAGGCTATTCCCATTCAGAGAAGAAACAGGGAAAGTTAAATCCTGCCCTTGGCTGCCTGCAGTACACACATTACCTAGCTGGGAGCAATGTGTCCCAGAGATTAAATCAAAGCAAACCACCCCTTGGAGGTGGACTGGTGGGCACATCCACACAGTGTTTTTAGATGGAGCCCTGTGTGGCTGAGACAGGATCACAGCAGTAGGAGGAAGCAAAGCAACCAGTGACATAAGCAAGCCAAGGATTGTCTTGATTCAAAGCCAGAAACACAAACAGGCCCCATGAAGCAGGCCCAGACATATAATATTGAAGAAGTGTGCAGGTGCATAGGCATGTGTTGAGCGAGTAAGCAATATGCCCATGAGATTGACCCACCAGATCCAGCTACTTCACAACATTACGCTGTGGGCAGAGGCAGGCAGGTAGGCAAGCAGGCAGGCAGCTATGCAGGTGGGCACAGAGAGCAGAGAGGCAGCAAACCCATCCTTCAGCCGAGGGTCGCACATGGTGGCCAACATGTACATCCTCCTTTTGAATAGGGTCTCCACCCACCACACTGCGCCTTCCTTCAGCCGTGTCATCACTTCCCACACATCTGGCAGGAAGCGCCTGCTGGTGATGGGATCCCTGGTAGCCAGACACTCACCCACCTGTCTCTGGAGATGCCTGGCCACAGGGATCACCTGGCTGAGAAGGGCAGTGCTGGTGCTCAGGGTCTCAGTGGCCTCAAGGAACGGCTTGAGGACCACCAGAAGCTGGGACATGGCTTCCCACTGCTGCCTGCCCAGTGGTGCCTGGATGCCAATGTCCCCAACCCTGCACATCTCGTGGACAGAATGCTGTTGCACCACCATACACTCGAGCATGTGGTAGGAGGAGTTCCAGTGTGTTGCCACGTCCTGCACTAGGTGGTGCAGTGGGAGTCCCAGCTCCTCCTGCTTCTCCCACAGCAACCGGCTAGTCTTGATGCTGTGGTGGAAGTGCCTGGCCACCTTCTGACAACTTTCCAAAAGATTATGGACACTGGTCAGGGGAGTGATATTGACCTTGATGCTGCCCATTCCAAGGCCATCCCTGAGAATCAGGTTGAAGAAGTGTGCAATGCAGCAGATGCCCTCAAATCCACCATCATGCACAGCCTTCACCATGTTGGCTCCCCCGTCCATGACCATGTAACCATGGGTGACCTGGTGCCCGGCCAGCCATCCCTCCACCATGCAGTTCATGGGCTCCATAATCTTGGCCACCACGTGGGACTGGTCCATTACTTGAGCATAACGGAGGGCTCAGCAATAGCCCTCCTTCCCAGTCCCAAAGTTCTGGACACTTTCATTCCTGTGGCTGCCCAATGGTGAGCTATCAGGGACAGGTAAGCGTGTGCTCTGCCCTCGCTGGACCAAATGTCCGAGGAGAAGTGCACCATCTTCACCTCTGCCTGGCACAGATGATCCAGCACTAACTCCCTGCATGTCCAGTACAGGGAGGACACCACACGCCTGCTAAGGGTGGTGTGAGATGGCAGCCTGTAATAGGAAATTGCAAGAGCCATCAGCCTCTTCAGGCCTGCAGTTTCCATGAGGCTGAATGGCTGGTCATCCAATGCCACCATCTCACCAATGCAGCTAGTGATCTGGTTGGGCATTGAAAACCTCCATTTTGTGGTCCCATAGTTCCCCCACTCCAGGTTGTTCATAGTGGCCTGCCTAAGTCTCTTGGAGATGAGAGAGGGAGATCTTGCAGCATATCCAGCAGCAGCCTTCTGCTTGCCCCTGCTACTACCACCAGTTGGTTGGGACTTGCCCACATCTGTCCCAAGCACAGCTGACTAATGGTGCCCTGATGTTTTACCCCTGCTTAAGGACAGTGACAGATAGTGATGTGGGGACCCACTCCCACCTCCAAGTGGTACCACACCATGCTGCTCTGTCACTTCTGTGGTGACACAGACTGCCCACCTTCACTCTCAGGAGTCACCACAAGAGCAAGGGTAACACTGGAAGAGGGATCAGATAGTGGAAAGGGAGGCTCTGCCTTTGCCTGCTGCTCCTCCTCTCCCACATCCTGGAGTATCTCATTTTCCTGACCCTCACCCACTCTGAGGACATCCAAAATCTCTGGTGTAAGGTCCTTCAGTGGGCTCCCTTCTCCCAATAAAGGAGATGGTGATCCTCCTCCTTCCAGGGCACTGCTGCTGATAGCACCTGCAACTGCCAAGGGGACACTTTTCCCAGCCTCCCAAAGTGACTTGCAGGCACTGCTTTCAAATTCAGACTAAAGTGCCTGTATCTGCTGTTGCTGCCACAGCGAAGAAGGGCACCTACGTTCCACTGCAGGTGAGCCAGCCTGGCTACTGGTGGTGCTGCTGGTCCCACCAGCACCTCACCCACACCCACCTCTGACTCCTCTGCCATGTCTAAGCTGAGAGGTTGTGCTCCTACATGTCATTGCTGTTACATTGGAGATATATATATATATATATATATATGTGTGTGTGTGTGTGTGTGTGTGTGTGTGTGTGTGTGTAGATTATGCAATGTGTGTGTGTATGTGCTGCGTTGCCCGCATATAGAAATTGTTTAACAGGTTACAACCGCCCCCTCCCCCCAGCAAAAGTGCAATGCTGGAAAAAGGTTTTCATAGAGCAGACACAGCAAACAGGAGAGAGGAGAATGAACGAAACACTAGAGAGAAAAAAGTTTTTATTTTATTTTGTTTAGATAGCAAGCAGAGAAGAAAAGACCAAGACTGTAGAAGGGGGGGAGGATTGGATGTTGGAACAAACAAACACACTTAAAAGGCTAGGAAGGAGAAAGAGAGAGAGAGAGAGAGAGAGAGAGAGAGTTTTTAAAGAGAAGCAGAAAGAAATAGAGGCAAGAGATAACAATAAGAAAGATGAGGGACAGCTGAAAGACCAAGTCCCACCACCAAGACTCCAACCACAAACCTAGCTAGCTAGTTACCAAGTCTAAATCAGCATCCTACTCCTATCAGGTCTCTACCCATAATGAGCAAGAACAGGAGTTAACAGTTAGAGACAAAGCTGAAAGACCACCAAAACAGTCTCCGCAAACCTTAGCTACCAAGCTACCCACCAAGCTCAAAGAGAGAACGGAGGAAGCTTGATTGTCCTTAAGCCCTCCTCCACCATTGTAATTGGAGGCTGCTGGAGAGAAGTAGGAGACTTCAGGAGGATTGGGGGATGAAGCTGTCAATTAACAGACAATTTCCCCCTGCAAACTCCCCCTCCCCCCTGTTAGGGAAAATTCTAAGTCTAAGTTGATTGGACAAAAGTTTTAGTGTCCAGAAGGACAGAAACAGCCAGCTGAATACAATAAGCAGAGGAGGAGTTTTTTCTAGGCTGAAATTGTAAAGGTCAATCTGATAGTGGGAAAGTTTCTGCTAGGATAAGGTAATTGATCTGTGCTGAGCTAGGGTCCAAAATGTATAAAAGACAGCTTTAATATTAATGGCTGTGGTGGGTCAGGCTGGAGTATTTTGGACGGAGACTGTGTATGAGAGAAAGAACGGAGGACTGTACATATCTGGAGCCTGTGTATATATCTGGAGGAACTAGTTGTGCCTTGTACATATTTCTATACTGGAACACAAGTAAATGACTTGTTTTATACACAACTTACTGTGTGTGAGTATTTCTTCAACTGCTGGATTTTACTGGACTTATTGCTCACACAAGCGCAGGCAGCGCTTGTTGTTTTGCTTCCCCTAACACCCCCTCCCTATATAACTATTACATGCACAGACATGTTTGGCTAGTGTGTAAAAAAATGCATTCATATTCGTTATGAAATTCCCATAGACTCTCATTATATGAATAAAATTATTTAAAATGTATATATATATATATATATATATATATATATATATATATATATGATTCCCATTCTATCAGCTCAAATGGAAAAGGACCAGGACACCATCAATATCTAAACTAAACAAGCTATAATTCCTTCAGAAATGATGAGCAAATCTTATCGCCAACTTGGTTTTCTGTTTCATTTCAATTGTGGGAGGTTTTTTTATTCTTTCTTTTCCAATTTAAACTGCCCTTCCTCAATCTTTGCCTGTATTCCTGAAATTTTCAGGTTATGTAAAACTGACATTTCCTTATGGCGCAAGTAAATCTCAGGAAGATGCATGGAACCTTTTCACTTTTCTTATGTTAGAGTGACGAACACCACCATTAACCTTTCCAATGGTGGAACTCTTACTTTCCTGATGTCTTATCTAATAGGAGCCACAGACATGGCTCTAATAATAATAATAATGACAACAACAACAACTGTAATGTTTCAGGTTTATATAACCAGGATGAGGGGAGGCAGATTACAATCACTCCAGAAACCAACAAAACATGTATCTAACAGAATTTACTTTAAGAACGTTTAAGAAATACTAACCTGAATAAAACAACTATGAACACAACTATTATCAACACTTTTCTTTAATTCCCCCCCCCCCCCCAGTTCTCTTTGAGACATTAGTGTCAGGTTTACTGGACCAGCCAAAGGTGGCGGAGAGTTTTGGCGGCAACAGCAAGGATTCTGACCCCTCAGCAGGGTCGGGGCAAATTTGGTGCCTCAGGCGAGTGGGTCGGAGTGAAGAGCTGCTGCTGGAGGACGGGAGCGAGGTCACGATAGGTCGAGGAGCTGGTGTCACTTGCCAGCTGATGTCAAAATCTTGTCCGTTGATGATCTCCCAGAACCATTGTGTTTTCAAGCGAAATACTGATGGCCAATGGACAGTGACAGATAACAAGAGTCTAAATGGTGTCTGGCTGAATTGTGAATTCACTGATCCAAGGTGACTTCATCCAGTTAGGAATGCATGAATAAAACAACTACGAACGCAACTATTATCAACTCTTTAACACCCCCCCCCCCCAGTTCTCTTTGAGACATTAGTGTCAGGTTTACTGGACCAGCGAAAGATGTGTCTCCCTATTCTTTAGTCCTTGGCTGCTTGTCTCTCTTGTGGAGATGCCCTCGTCAGTCGCCTTCTCCCTCTCACGACGTGGTTGATGTCTCCTGTGACTCCCTCTTTCTCTTCTTCTCCTTCCAGATCTCCCACTTGCCTTCAACCGGCGTGTTGTGGTTTTTTGCTCTCTCCTCACTCTGTTCCATGCCCCTCCCACTTTACTCAGCCAACACTCAAAGACAGGCATTACAAGGCTGAAAATGCATCTTCTGCCACTACTTTGGAGGCAGAGATAGCACAACTGGAGGAACCGCTGGATGCAGAGACATAAGAGTAGCAGAATGCCAGCAAGCATCTGCAACATATAGAGAAGGAACTGAAGAACATTGTCCTGCAGGTAGAGGATAATAGTAGTAATGGCAACAAGGTGATCCCAGGTGGAAATCCCGTGGGCCAGTGTTTTGGATATCTATGAGGACAAGGGTAGACTTGGCTGACTATGAGTCAGAGGCACTCCATGGAGTCCAACAAAGGTGTTTCCCCCAAGAAGTTGATCCAATCATGTGGTGGTGGTGGGTCTCAGAGTTGATGAACATAATAGGATCTCTGGTTTACCATACAGGACACATGAGGACATGTATCATTAGAGGAGGGAGAAGTAGGTAATGCCTGTCTCTGAGGGCCTTGGAATGTTGACTGAGTAAAGTAGGAGGGGCATAGAATGGAGAGAGGGAAGAGCAAAACTTATATTGAAAAAAGGTAGTTGGGTTGGAGGAGAGAAGAGGAGGAGGAGGAGGAGGAGGAAGAAGAAGAAGAAGAAGAAGAAGAAGAAGAAGAAGAAGAAGAAGAAGGGGGGAGTGAAGGGGGAGAAAAGAGAGAAAGCATTTTCTTCATGATATTATTTCCTAAACCTTTTTAAGTGAAGTACATTTTGTTAAATATATATTTTGTTTGTCTCTGGAGTGATTGTAATCTGCCCCTCCTCAGCCTAGTTATAGAAACCTTCAGGCACAAGTAAATCCCAGGAAGATGCATGGAACCTTTTCACTTTTCTTACGTTAGAGTGACGAACACCACCATTAACCTTTCAATGGTGGAACTCTTACTTTCCTGATGTCTTATCTAATAGGAGCCACAGACATGGCAATAATAATAATAATAATAATAATAATAATAATAAACCACAGCAGCAACAATATGAAGCAATATTAAAATTAGCAGCTCACAAGGATCTGTCCAAAAGGGCAGGTGATGGTAGAAGGTCCTGTGGGGGACGGCAGAGGCAGTTGAGCAGGATTTGGGGCCTGAGGGGATCTTTGCCTGACTCCAAATGAAGCAATCCATGTGAGAAATGATTCCCTTGGCTTCTTCTGCCTCCTGCTGGTGGGAGACTGGAGTGATGCTCTCTGGTCCTTTGCAGTGCTGCTGCTGCTGCTGTGACACAGGTGAATCCAAGCAAGCCTTTCCCATCCCTTTCATAGCGTTGGGCTGGCAAGAGCAGGAAGGTGCTTGTACGCTGCCACCTGGGTCCCTTTTTCATGAGCGCCCTGGGTGCCTTGCACAACTTGCAAATCCAGAGGTGGGCAACTTTAGGCTGACCATATGAAAAGGAGGACAGGGCTCATATAACTTTAACAGTTGTAGAGAAAAGGGGATTTCATCCAGTGTCATTTGTATGCAATTAGTTCCTGGTGAAATTCCCTCTTCATCACAACAGTTAAAGTTGCAGGGGCCCTGCCTTCTTTTGTATATGGGCACTCTAGTATAGTGCATGCACCTTTAACAGTTGTGATGAAGAGGGAATATCACCAGGGACTAATTGCATACAAATGACAATGGCTGAAATTCCCTTTTCTCTACAACTGTTAAAGTTACATGAGCCCTGTCCTCCTTTCCATGTGGTCAGCCTAGGCAACTTATGGCCCTTTAGATATTTTGGCCTACAAAGTCACCAGTATGGCCTGCTTCACAATTGGTGAAGGATGGTGGGACTTGTAAGCCCAAACATCTGGAAGGTAACAAGTGGCCCACCCACGTCCTGATCCATGGCTTTTCTTTTATTCTTTATTTAAAAAAAAAAGTACTACCAACCAGTCACAATAGTGCCTCTATCTGTTCTTGTCAAAGACCAGATCGAGACCCATTCCCATAGAGATGTGACACCATGAGGAGAAGCTTTAAATATTTTTCCCGATTGCTTACCTTCTTTGCATTGAAGGCCTCCTTTATTTGTGGTATTAGCTGTAACCCTCAGGAAGGAAACAGCTCTGGACCTGTTCCATAATTGTTTTGCCTCCAGCACAATTTGGGGTTCTTATTCAGATTGTGGCTGGGGTCAAATTATTCTCAATCTTTAGCTGGGATTAGCTGCCATCTTTGGTTTTCATCATGAGATGTTCCCTTGTGTTCAGTTCAGGCCTCAGTACAATAATGTAGCATTTGGGAATGAAGATGCAGCCCAATAACCCAGCACTGGAAGCCAAGATAGAGAAGATCTGCACGGCTACCATGAATTTCCCCTTTGTACTCAGGTAGGTGGGCACAAAGGACACCCAAACACTGCAAAAGACCAGCATGCTGAAGGTGATCAGCTTGGCTTCATTGAAAGCCCCAGGCAGCTTCCTGGCTTGGAAAGCCACTGCCAGACTGATAGCAGCCAGGAAGCCCATGTAGCCAAGGGCAGTATAAAACATCACAACCGACCCTTCATTGCATTGCAGTTGGATCACTCCAGGCTGGGAGTGCATATCAGAGTCAGGGAATGGTGGCGAGATCCCCAGCCAGATGGTGCAGATGACAACTTGGACACCAGAAGCAGAGATTACAATGGAGTTTGCAAGAGTCTTCCCCAGCCATCTTCCGACCTTGCTCCCTGGCTTCGTGGCCAGGAAAGCCATCACCACAGTGATTGTTTTGGCCAACACAGAAGAGACAGCCACTGAGAAGATGATGCTGAAGGCTGTTTGTTGGAGAAGGCAGGTCGCTTTTCTTGGCTCACCAATGAACAGGAAGGAGGAGGAAAAAGAAAGCAGGAGGGAGATGAGGAGAATGTAGGACAGGTCCCTGTTATTGGCCTTGACTATTGGTGTTTCATGGTATTTAATGAAGATTCCTAACACAAAGCCTGTGGTTAAGGAGAAGAATAGTGCGAAAGAAGCTAGGATGAATCCCAAAGTTTCTTCATAAGAAAGAACAAGTCTATCCTTGGGGACACATTGATTTCTGACCTTGTTTGGCTGCTGATCATTTGGACACTTGTTGCAATGATCTGCATCTGGAAAGAAGGAAAATGACTTCATCATGACTCATATCAATTGTACATTGAGAACAGTTTGTGATTTTTATGTAAACTGCCCAGAGAGTTTCAGCTAAGGGGCAGTATAGAAATGTAATAAATATTCCATTCAGAGCTGAGATGGGTATGAAGGAGAAGCCAGGAAACATCAATGTAGAGGACCCACTTTGTGATCATAACAAGGTTCAGTCCAAGGCCTCATCAGCATAAGGAGGATCTTAGATAGTGAGGCGTTGGGAACTCTCTCTGAGACCTTATGAAATTGCTGCCAGTCAGGGTCGAATACTCAGGCCTCATAAGTGTGTTGCTGGCCATTTCAAATAGGGTGACCACATGCCTGTTTACTCCTGCAATTCTCTGTCATTTTGCTTTCCCGTGGGAGATCTGGGTTATTTTTTAAATATATTTTTTTAAAAAATGTTTGCGGAAATCCCTACATCCCAGCTGCACTAGAAATCTTGTATCTAGTTATAGTTCCGGGATAAGGTGTCTGACATCTATGGATATCACAGACACCTCATTTCAGAAGTATTGCAAGACTTCCAGGATAGGTGAGGGAGTCGGCTCAGGAGTTAGAGGGTCACAGCACCAAGAAGAAACATCACTCAGTGGCTGCCGCGCTTCTCATGGAAGTCGCCAGTCTCATGAAACTTTCAGGAAAGGCAAGGAAGGCGCCACTGTCTCATTGGCTTCCAGGCCTCTTTCTGAAGTCTCCTGTCTCACAAGACTTCCAGGAGAGGTGGGGTTGCCACAGCTCACTCACTGGTTTCCCCAACTCTCCTGGATGCCACCGAGCAATGCATATGCCTAGCCCTCTGACCCTTTGCCTGCTGAACAGGATCAGGAATCAGTGGGAGGCAGCGGGAGGCATTGCTCAATGGTTTTTCCACCTCTCCACGAAGTTCCCCATCTTGTTAGAGTTCCAGGAAAGGTGGGGAAGCCACCACTCACCCCCATTTCATGAGATTTTTAGGATGAAATGACTGACACAAGTTGTCAGAGATGTCATACCAGAAGTCTCATGAGACCAAGAGGCAGAAAAGCCAGGGAGTGGCAGCTGTGTCATCGCTCTGGTCAGGCTTGGTGTGACACTGGCAACCCTATATTCATTTATCTGGGAGTAACCTTTATTGAAATCAATGGGGCTTATTTCTGAGTTTTCTTTTAACAGTTTTCTTTGGGCAGAGCATTACACTCCCTGATCGGGATTTCTGTTCTCTGCACACTGAGGCAGTGTATATTCAGGAGATATTTGAACCAAAGCAGGGAAAGATCCTTGTCTAGGATTGTGATAGTTTCTCATTGATAAACCAGAAGTTGAAATCAGCTAGGAAGTAGTAGTGGGAAGTGACTCCATCAAGCCTTTAATCTATTTTTCCATGGCTAATGTTTGCAGGGTAATAGTATTTTATACTCTTTCTGAATGCTAGGTTGGTAGTTTGTTGTACTATGTTTTTCTCAACTTCCATTTGTTCAATGGAAGCAGTGTGCTGAACCTGTGAGTATGAATCCCGACTTAAAATGGCTATGAGAAAAATGATGGGGGAAGAGTATTATATGTGAGGGAAGGTGAGACTATGATCATCCAGTGAAGGATTTGCAGTAAGAAAAGATTTCTGAAGGAAGGGGAGACTGTACAACACATAGCATATCAAGAGCTTCAAAGTACAGCAAAAACTACAAAAGTGGGAGTGAGTGAAATCAATTTCAGGTACATTGTTTTTTATTTCACTGATTTTAAAATTAAGGTATTATGTAGAACAGGTCTGTCTTAATTGTGAGCTGTAGGATCAGACATGTGAAAAAAGCCACGTTGGGTTGGGCATGCCCCATTGGGGAATGGCCATGTTGGGGTGTTCTTCTTTTGGGTTTCCAAAACATGGTTTTCGAACATTCAGACACCAGAGATAGTTGCCATGATTTGCCACCGAATCTTAACCCAGGCAGTATGTCTTGTTGAAGTTTGCCATAATCCTACAACAAGCCAGGTTCAATGGCTGGGACATGTATAGGCAACATGTTCCCTGTAGATGCCATGACTTCCTGTGGCATCACAAAAAAGCCATGGTGTTTTGCAATGATAGTGCAAACAAGTCTCTATGTGGTTATCCTATTTTTATCTTCTCAAAAACGGTGGGAGGAAAGGACTCCTATTGTTTCACATCCAGAAGAGGAATCCTTCAAAAAGCCTTCTGATCTTATGTATTCATGAAGGGTTTTGCTAAAGAGCTTTAAAGAAAAGAGAATCAAGATAGGGATAGGGAGACTATTGAGAAGACTCAAATATTCCTTGTTTTCCAAGAGGAAATCCTGTCTGCTGAGGTCACCTACCTTCCTGAGTGGAGATTGACCCTTCTGCACATGGAGCACAAGTATAGCAGCAAGGTGGCCTTCCCTCTTGGACCTCCTTGGCATATCCTGGGGGACAGCTCTCGACACATCTGGAATGAGGCACCGTCTAGCGATAAAGAGAAGGAGCTTCAAGGAAAATGATTTGGCATATCTGTGTTTATGGAAAGGAATAATAGAGTTTGGAAAATACCCAATGGCATCTCTAGTTCAAGTGGCCATAAGTGACACCAGGCCTTTGTTACAAGGAAGTTGTCTTTTCTATACATGTACTCAAGGCAATGTACAAAACAAAAATTAACAAGTTAAAATAATGAAATAGACTGAAATACAATTGTAGTATAGCAGTAATTATGAAGATCAGCAATGAATCAGCAAATATATCACTGGTTACTGTTACACTGCAAACAGAGTATGTTGAGGGTTTTGTGTTGCTGTTGTTTGACCCAAAATAGTTGTTTTTAAATAGATATTGTATTTATAACCCACTTTTATGCTCTTTATAGTTTTAACTTTTGTATAACGGTTTTTAGTGTTCAATGTTTTTAATTTGTAAACCTCCCAGAGAGCTTCGGCTATGCAGCGGTATATAAATGCAATAAATAAATAAACAAACAAACTATCTTACCTTCTCAATGCGAAGTTCAGGCACTCATCACCTGCCCTGGTTTGGAGGGCTTTCCTTGTGAGAAAGATATTTTTAATGGCCACAATGATTCTGTAGCTTAGCTTTCTGTTTATTGTTTGTAGCCAATGGCCATTACAGTACAAACACAGTATTGTTCTCATCTCTATCCTCTAAACTATTGATTCCTCCTTCTCCCTGTCCCATCCCATTTCCAAGCTCTAAGGAGAGTGTAGAAAGCTTAAGGATTCTTGTTGCTCCCAAAACATGTCCCCTGCACAATAGCTTTAAAATGGGATTGGCAGTAGGGATGTGTATTGTATCGTTAAAATGTACGATAAGGATACAATAAGGTCATTATCGTGCATGTGTTTAACGATAATGATATTATAGAAAAACCTACGATAATCATCGGAGACGATAATTTTCAGGCGATTTTACCATTTTATCGGACTGCCATATAAATATACCTATAACTTCTGTATTTTAAATGTTAAAGCTTGAAACTTGGTCACAGTGCTTATGGGGTATGCCTAAGTATGTGTATGAAATTTGAGATCGATCCCTCCAACCCTCGATTTTATATGAATTTATTAAAGATCGTTTCAGTTCTGACAGATCAGAATGACAGCTTGCCACGTGCGTTCATTCAGACCTCTAAGAACAGAAATGATCTTTAAAAAATCCATATAAAATTGAGGGTTGGAGGGATTGATCTCAAATTTCATACACATACTTAGGCATACCCCATAAGCACTGTGACCAAGTTTCAAGCCTCTAACTTTTAAAATACATAAGTTATAGGCATTTTTTTCTTTAAAAATAGGGCTGCAAAAATATCATTTTTTCATGATAATTATCGTGAAGACGATATGGTTCACCTATGATATGAATGAAGACGATGATTTTTTTGGTCCGAAATGTCTACCATGCACCTCCCTGGTTTTCTAGTTCTAAAAAACAAAAACAAAATGGATATCTAGATTCTTCTGGACTATCACAGGATTTCCTAATGCATGTAGAAGAAGTTGTGCTACAAAGCACCCACTAGGGGGCACTGTCTCATTCAACTATATGAGCCCAGAGAGAAGGGGAAGTTTTCAATTACATGGTTAACCCACTCCATCCATATAATGCAGCCCATTCTTATCACAAAAAAGAAGCAGGAAGCACAAAGCCCAGTGAGGCAATGTGATACCCACTTAATATAGGAACACTCTAAAAGACTCATGGCTATTATTTCACATGTCATTATAGCTAATCTGAATAATTCATGTGATACACATAACTTTCCATACCCCATTAAAATGTGTGGGCCACACAATGGCTTCTGGGTTAATACTGAGATTTATGTCTGCATTTCCCTGTCTTTCCACACTCCCAATAGTCACTCTACCACAAGAATGGTTGGGAAACAGCACCCAATTCACAATGTCCAAGTCAGGTTCCAGCTCCCCATTCTCATCCAAATACAGTCCGTCAAAGGAAATATTAGAAAGCCGTCCTTCCCTTAAGAAAGTGTGAAACTAGAATGGAAGAGAAAAGAAACAGAATTTAGAAAACAGGAATGCTCCTTCTTGGATCAGAGCTCTAGCGCGCTATGAACTGGGGACCATACGCATCCCATTAGGACTCAGAGTGGCATACAGCTATTGGTTTTTCAGTCATAACTGGGATATTCTCTTGAGTCGCCTCATTTTGCTTCAGTAGCTACCTTTTATAAGCTGAATTTACACCCTAAAGCAGCCCTCCTTCACCTGGTGTCCTCCCGCTATACCTGCTGGACCAGTTTATATTGTAACACACTCAGATTGTTGTTTATTCTGGAGGACCTGGGGGAGACCACTGCCACCCTTCTGGACTCAATATTTTTGCAACACACTTAATTTTGATATCTTAAAAGAAAAACAACTAAGCAAGTGACACATAATAATTCCTTGAATCTTTCAATTCACTTCGAATAAGTCAAACGTACTTGGACTTTTCAAGGCACATCTAAATCTTTGAAGGAAGAGGGAATATGAAGGAACGATGAGACACACACCAAGATGTTGTTGGGAAGAAGCATCCTTTATTGTAGCTTTGCCAGGTTTATATAGATCTTCAGTCTTACTGTCCACGAGGGCACAATATTGCTGTCCACGAGGATATAGCGTGATTGTACACAATAGCATAATAGAGCACAGCATCATAATGGTATTGGTATAAGAATGCAACATTAAGAATGCAACACTTCATGGACCGGGGAATAGTAGCAGAACATTTAGGAACATCTTGTATGTAGCCGGATGAGATTAGAGACAGAGAGAACGAGGTGACGTCAGGGTGTGCCCAGCAACGCTACTCGTTCTGTCCTTCAGGAATATTTTTTTGAAGCTGGGAGACATTGTTCCATTGTTGTTCCATTGTTGTTCCTGCTGTTACGCTTGTTGTGTTGTGGCTGTTGTTGTAACTCAGATGTGTGTGGAGAGTGTGGGGGTGGAGGTCGGGGTGGGGAGTGCATCTATGTTGATACCCCAAATTTTAATGGGTGCAAGCATGAGCCAGAATTGGGAAGCAGGGAAGGAGCACAAGCCAGCCCTGTATTCTGACACAAGGGTAAAATGAGCCAAGAGAAACAAGGTATGGTGCCCAACGGAGACGAAGTGGTGATCAGGAGAGCCCAGTTTCACCTACAAAAACTAAACCTTGCTGTGAATTCAAACAATGTTACATACAATGTATTTTTTTGGGGGGGGGGGAATCACAATGGGTTCTGAAGTGGTGCAGGGCTCTATTTGCAGCATAGGGTGTTAACAATCCCTGCACCACACACAAAAATCCCACCGGGGGGTCCTTGAGGATACTAGCCTCTACTGCCATGCAGTAGGAACAATTGTGCACTCCTAACCCATTTTTTTAATCTTCTTCACACGAAGTCTTTCACAATTTCTGGTGTTTGTTGCAAAAAGAAAAGGAAATACCTGCCATGGTTGCAGTTTTTGATTGTTCAGCCTGTTTCCTCCACCCACCATCGATATCCGCTTTGAATATGCAGCATTTAAAGCATGAGCCACAGCTTGGACACTATTGTAAGAACGGTAGCTGTCTTGAGACAGAGCCCTCTCCAGCTCCTCCTGGGACAGCGTTGTCAGTTTCTCTTTCCCTATGCATCTTTTCCAGATTCTCTTGGATAATGCATGCTTTGAACAGAAGCAATGAAAAGCTCTGTCCCAAAACTGCCCCAGAGCAGCGGAAAAGGGATGGTAGTAATCATACTTTGTCCTTTTGTGCATCTTCTCCTTGAAGATCCAAGAACCATGGACAAACTTGAATTGATTAGGTGGAGAAGTCAAGCTGAGATCCAAATCAGGAACCATTGTTGTTATCCAGAGTTTCCCCCCAGTTTTTTTCTTTTCAAAGTCCCTTTGTGTATCGACAAGTGGAAGAAATCTATAGTGAGGATCTACATAGAGTACAGCTACGTTGGCTTTTCCCCACACACCAAATGGTACATGCCAAGGACCTTTCAAGAATCGTTTTGTGAAGGCCACACAAATTCCACTGCTGGTCATCAAATGTGTCAAGGCACTCATGAATCTCTCTCCACTTTCATTGTCTGGAGCAACGAGCCCAATCCAGGTCCACCCGAAATGCAGGAGCAGTTTGTTAATCCCCAGGTACTGGGTTTCCGCCTTTGGGGCCATCCGGTAGACAAAAGGGAACTGAGTTCTATCATTATGACCACGAGAAACGATGCCAAAACTGATCTGGTGTGGAACAGAAGACACTGGTATTTTGAACTGTTTTCTTTTCAAGATAAAGGACAGATGTCTATTAGCTTGAAATTATAAATGTCTAACAAAATGCCTGCCACTATGAAAGGTGTGAAAATACGTTGTGGTGAAGAGCCAAAAAACCTCAAGGGTCCTTTGTGGTGCAGACATTCTTGTGTGATTTCTTGAAAGACGTGCAAATGGCATATTTGTAGGGGCGGGGGGGGGAACTAAGCCATAGCATCTCTCATAGGCATTAATGCTAACCTTTCACTTATTTGAAATACAGGCAAGATGTATATTTAAGGACACTATCAGATTTTTTCCCCCTGGTCCCTGAAGCAATAAACCAATTGGGATAGATCAATGGGTGAAGGTAGATGGCATCCAGAAAGTCTGATAATATTTATTTATTTATTTATTTATTTAAAACATTTCATAGCTGCCTTTCTGAGCGGAAGCCCTCCAAGGGTGGCTTACAACACTATTACAACACTATTACTTTCTCTACACAGGTGACAAACATACAGTTATTAAATGAGAGAAGATACTAAAGTCAAGTTGCACAATATAATTCAGTACCCAAAATAACCAAGGACATTTTAACCTTAGATCTTCTTCAGTTGTCTAGTACATAAAATGGTACACACACACACACACACACACACACACACAGAGAGAGAGAGAGAGAGAGAGAGAGAGAGAGAGAGAGAGAGAGAGGAGCCTGCACTTTCTCCCCAATTCATACCTGTGGGATTTTGTAGATGCCTGACATGACTGAAGTAAGGATGGAGAGGTCCGATACAAGTCCCTCCAGAATGGCCAGGAAATTATTCTTTATCTCACTACCACAGATGTAATTTGGAAAGTTACTTTCCCCACCAGCAAGCAGCTGTAACATGGCGTAGGAAGTTGTTCTTTCAGCAAAATGAGCCTCATAGATGTTGTAACCCAAAGTGATGTTAGGTAAAAGCCTGGGATTCTGATTGATCTCTTGAACGGCAAACATAAATGACAAGACGTGAAAGTACCTCAAATGTACCTTTCTGCAAAACAATAAATAAATACGAATGAAAATAGACATGTCACGCTGTCACCCTCCAGTCAAGGAAAACAAACTGTCCCTCTGTGATTTATAAATCTATAGTCATTTTCAAACAACATGAATGTCAGAAGAGCTGATTGTCACATAATGGTTTGTACGTTAGTTGGGGACAAAGGATATACGTGATTGCAAGGTTAATAAATTTCCATCTGTTGCTTAAAAACAAGAGAAGATCTGGCTTATTTTTCTTCTCATTTCTCCCACCAGTTCCTAGCATGGACAAACAGCACAATTGTTGCAGGACTCATTGTTTTCTCTTTCCCTACATCAGCACTAGGGATGTGCATGCCCAAAAATATCGCATTTTATCGTTATCCTAATTTCGGACCAAACAAATTATCGTCTCCGATAATATCGTAGGTTAATAGTATCATCTTCACGATAATCATCGGAAATCCAATATTTAATTTGCAGCTCCATTGTGCCCTATAGAGCTGGATTTTTTTTAATTAAAAAAATGCCCAGTTACTTCTGTATTTTCAAAGTTACAGGCTTGAAACTTGGTCACAATGCTTATGGTATGCCTAAGTATGTGTATGAAATTTGAGATCGATCCCTCCAACTCTCGATTTTATATTAATTTATTAAAGAACGTTTAAGTTCTGACAGGTCAGAGTGACCACTCGCTATGTGTGATCATTCAGACCTGTCAAAAAGTTGCACGATCTTTAAAAAAATCATATAACATTGAGGGGTGGAGGGATCGATCTCAAATTTCATACACATATTTAGGCATACCCCATAAGCACTGTGACCAAGTTTCAAGCCTCTAACTTTTAAAATACAGAAGTTATAGGTATATTTATATGGCAGTCCGATAATCCGATATAATCGGGCTGAAAATTTTCGGATCAGATATTTATCGGAGGTTTTTCTATTGTATTGTTATTGCTAATTGGATGTCCAATAACGACCTTATCATATCATTATCGGACATTTTAACGATACAATACATATCCCTAATCAGCACCCTTTCAGCCATTGGGGTTGCTGGCTCCCAAGGGAAATTCCTCTCCCCCTCCCTTGCATCAGATCACCAAATGCAACTTTCTGAATACATATCAAGTGGGAATATGTTCTTAGTTTTCATGTTTTGAGACAGGTGTATTTACGATCTTGCAGAAATGCGTAAAAATGCATGCATGATATTTAGATGCGCATACCAATATCCCCCTCTTCTTCTTGCCAATGTCCTTGTCAATTTCAGCCTCCACTTCGGGGCTTCCATTGCTAGTGAACAGCTGCCAAGTTTCACTTAACCCAACCCAATTTCTGATTATAATGAAGGAACGTGAGTTCACTGATTCACCATGAACATAAGGCCATGGCTCTGGCTCCATGATTCCCCATAATTCCCCATAATTCCCATTTTGCAGTTGCATGAGCAACTTTGTACCTACGTAGGAATATAAGAGGGTCCCTCTATGACATGGGGTACCTCTTCACAGCTTATTTGGGTTGCCTTTACTTTGTTCTGATGGCATTTTGTACACACAAGCGGGGCGCAGATCAGACGTGTATGCGACTTATAGCTTCCATGAATGCGCATTTCCAAGGTGTCAATTAAACACCACTTTTAATATTTCTCCGATGTACGATCGCATTTTGGTCATGTAACCTCCACTGCCCATTCGGCGTAATGCTAATCATGGGCATAGTTTGGTGGGCTGGTCTTGTGATGTCATGAGTGAATGCCTTCCCCTTCTCTGGCTACCCCTCCCAAGTTGTGGACAAGGTGGGAGGGGATTGACCCAATGCTTCTTTATTATTTCCTGTCTCCTTCCTCCAAATATCTTCTTTTTCTTCTTCTCTTGACTGAACTGTTCAGTAACGGCAGACTTTAAGTTACCAGTACTTAAAGTAAAGTTTCTTTTAAGTCCCCACTGGAATCTTTCTTTCGTCGAGATGAGTGGCTACTCACATGGAGCTGGTTCTACAGGAAGCAAGGGAGTTGGAATAAGGATGTGTGTTGCTCATTTTGAGTATAATTTGAGGTCTGCTAAGGCTTCCCTTCCCTCCATTCCCTTGTTGGGATTCCTGCCACTGAGCTGTCATCTTGTGCGCTGTTACTCAGGAGTAAGGCACATTGAGCAGGTGGGGGGACTTTCTCTCTGGGAACCTTAGGGCTTCGTATCTTCTCTCCCTTCTTTCATGGATTTTCCTGGAAGTTACAGTATGTGTGTGTGTATCGCAACGAAAAGAACACTTGTTTTATTATCATAAAGCAATGCAATATCTTTATTCTACTATGGTTACATGTGGCCAAAATTCCATTGAAAAGTGTGGCCGGAGCCATCTGAAAGGCACAGCTCAAGTGAGGAAAACACAGGGGATTGGGCGGAACGTGCTGAACAAACACAACGTTCAAGCCGACTCACCCACATTGTGGTGTCCCCTGCTGTGCGGGTCATTCAAATGGCACTGGCGGTTGCCGGAGTGGAACCGGAGAGCATGCATGCCACAGTATACGCTCCAGTCTCCTCATTCTGCGCAGAAGGCGATGCAATTGGTATAACATCAAGCGGACTGTGGGGGTGGGGGGAGAGGACATCAGTGCCATCCAGGTTTTTTGTTGTTGTGGCCATCATTCATCCCTCCCCCACTCCCTCATTACCAGTCACCCACCTCTGCGACGCATAAGCCAGGTTATGGGATGGCGCGGTTGCCCTCTAGACTGCTCAGTGTTGGGCATTCCAGAACTGTACTGTGCTGGCATCTTGGTGTCCGGAGACAGACAGAATAATGGGAAGTCTGTATGGAACTGGGACCACAGTGCGAAATGCAACATTGCAACGGAAAGGCAACACAACACTTTGCCCTTGAAGCAGCACATTTCCAGGGCGCAGGAGATAAGGGGCAGCTGCTGCAGGCATGGTGAGGTGGGTGTGTACAGCGGCGGATTCTTGGCAGGAGGAATAGAGGGGCAGACACTCCACAGGTGGGTTCTTGCCAGGGCTGTCCAGTACCTGGAAAAATGATGCTTTTATGGTTTTACATTTGGTCCCAAAGCCAATGCTGCCCTGCTAAAAGTTGTAATTGTAGGAATACCCAATATTTAGAAATGGTAACCACGCGCGAAGTCACACGCGATCGTGATTGGACAGGCAACGGCGACAAAGTCAAGTGGGCGGGGTTAAAGAAAGGCGGGAAAGTATGGGGGAGGTACCATCAGGAGGCAGGGTGGTTCTTTCATCAATATTTGAACGTTCAGCCATACACTCCTGAACCGAATCTGCAGTGAAACTCCGCATATAAACAATGGTAAAGTGCATTTTATGATGCCCATAATTCGCCTTAATGGCTCTTTTCTACCGCTATTAGACATAAATTCAAATATAGGAAAAAGTGCCTACTATCATAAACAGGCGCCAAAGAGACGTTGTGTAGACCCCTCATGGTCCAACACTCCTCCATGTTCCCCAACAACTAGTGTATACAGGTTTTATTCTCAACTGTTCTAATAATGCCTAATCTGATGTTTGCATTATTTACAGTGACTGCATGCTGGGTTGACATTTTCATTGAACTGTCTACCACAACCCCAAGATCTCTTTCTTGGTCTGTAACCACCAGTTCAAATCCCATCAGGTTGTACTTGAATTTGTTTTTCTCCCAACATATATCATTTTACACTTGTTTATTTTGAATTGCATCTGCTGTTTGGATGCCCACTCCCCCATCTTGGAGAGACCTGTTCGGAGCGCCTCAGAAACCCATTTGGTGTCATCAGCACACTTAACTACTTCAGTTACTATGCCTTCCATTGCCATCTTATACATAAGGTTAAACTAACGGGCCTGTAATTTCCCAGATCCCCTTTGGATCCCTTTTTAAAAAATGGTTTTTACATTGGCTATCTTCCAGTCCTCTGGTACCGAGGCTGAGTTTAGGAACATGTTACATATTTCGGTTAGAAGATCAGTAATTTCATATTCATGTTCTTTGAGAGCTCTAGGATGGATACCATCCAGGTTTAGTAATTTATTTGCTTTTCATTTGTCAATAGGGCTGAGAACTTTATCTTTTGAAACACTTATCGCAAACTATCATTGCACACTGTTGGAAAGAAGATACATTCCTTTCACCACAGAAGGAGACAGGTGGTCTTGGCATTCATTTCTCTCCCTGCGTAAATCCTACTTTCCACACTATCATTCCAATGGCAGTGTCAGATAAGGTACATTAATTCTGCGGATACTCTCCAGGAGGTTGCTTCAGATAGGGACTGAGGATGCTAAAACTATATGCCTTCCAAATGTCGGGGATAAATACTTGATACTAACTCTCCTGTCCTCGTATCAAGGAACTCTGCCTGACAATTTCCCCTGCCTATCCCCTCTCCCTGAATGTACCATTGTACAATGAATTCGGTTATATATCTGCCAGTCAAATATACACACAACTACATTTGCTACATTATGATAGGCAGTTATGATGGGGATGGAGGGGAAAACTGTGTGATACCATTTTCAGTTAGACCACCCCAAAGAAAGAGCCACCTTACCTCCACCCTGGGTCACACTACTGGGTTTAAAAGCAAAGAAGGTCTCCTTTCTTTTGTTTGAAACTTTGCAAAGAAATCCTAATTATCCAGCGTATGTGATCATACTGTACTAACTGTTGCCTTCATGCTAATGAAGCTCCGAATTCTTCAACAAAAGACATAACAAGAGCAAGAAGGGAAAGTCATTTACCAGGGATGACCAGGGGTCCAGGAAATATTGGTGGTCTACAGCGAATGGGGACAATTAGAGTGCAAGTTGGGAAGCATGAAATCATGATGACTTACGGGTTAGTCAGAGGACGAGGGGACATGGAGAAGTTTTCTGATCCTTTGAAGTAATTCAACACCGAAGATGTGATTGCGGTAATGAGGTAGTCTCCTGGCTGGTAGTAATGTGATGATCCATTTCGATTTCTTGGGCATTCATGCCTCTCCATTTGACAGGCTGCATGAGGAAGCAGCAATAGCAGTAACAGTGATATCATTCTGGGTTTGCCTGCTACATCTGCATTGGGACTGCTCCTCTCAGCTCTATAGCCAGTTTTTCAGAAGAAGCCAGAAAACTCTTGCAAGGCAAGGGCTGCAGTATCTTTCAAATGCAATGAGTTCTGAGCCAAAGGAGATGGGTGGTTCCACTAAACTGCATCACAAGCATGGTCATCTCCACCTGCACCAGATCTCAGCCCAAGCTTTTGTTTGGACAGGAGCTACTTTAGTGGCAAACATTTCAGACACAGTGCAAGAAGTTGCATCATGTTGCCCTCAATTCTGTTGTTTAGGTCAGTAGTCGCCAAGGAATTCTATAGTTTAAAAAATCTCTTGAGCTTTGACAAGAATCAGAACAAATCACAATGTTCTTGTTAATTATCAGGGGAAGCATCACATCTGCATCTTCATGGACTCTCCTTGACACTCAAGGAGCAAGTGCAGGGATGGAGAAAAACATGTTTGCAAGAAGTCACACATGAGGCTCCATCTTGTTGACCTAGTCAATGTGAAGAAAGGAGCCTGGGAGGCTACAGTCTGGCAGGGTGGGCAGGTGGCCTACATTGCAGGACTGAGGCCTGGGAGTTGGGAGGGGGGAATCCCCAGGAGGAATGTTGCAAGGCTTTGTACTGCTGGTTCTCAGCACTCACACCAGGTCCTCTTACACTTATCTTGGGAGGCCCAGCCAGGGCCAATTTTCAAGGTCAGAGATAATTGGGAGTGAGCTACAGGAACTTCGGTTGTGGGAAACGGCCGTCCGCAAGGAGGGGGCTGGTGGCGTGAGCGGGACGATTGAGGATTGGTTTCAGCTGGTCACGGTACCAGCTAGACCCAGAAGGGATAAAGGGAATCCCCACTGGGTGGAGGCCATCTTTTCCTGGACCAGTGTGTGAAAGGAGAGATCCCTTTTCAGCAAGGTGATGCTGGGAAATAGATTGTTTTATTGTTTTCAGGTCTGGCATGTTCCAGGGAAAGGTATGTCACCCTTTGGGTGTGATTTAGTGCTGGGTAAATTGTTTTGTATTATTATTATTATTAATTTCATTTATATACCACCCCATAGCCGAAGCTCTCTGGGCGGTTTACAATAATTAAAAACATTGAACATTAAAAACACCAATATACAAAATGTAAAACCATAAAAAGCATAAAAACAAGTTATAATTACAATATCCTTAAAAAACAACAATTCTGGGTCATGCAAAGTCATGCAGACTTGGAAATCCCAGCATCATTCCCTGATAGAACAATGGTATGCATGTTCAGGTTCTATTCATGATGCCCAATGGGCATCATAAATTGCAATGGGTCTTATCAGCCTTGTGGACATTTTGGTAACCTGGAGTTTCTCCATGAACTATGCAAAACAAAAACCCCAACAACAACGAAAGAAAGTGTATTTAAGTAGCAGGTACAAACACACAACTATGTTTAGGTAGGCTGACCATATGAAAAGAAGGACAGGGCTCATATAACTTTAACAGTTGTAGAGAAAAGGGAATTTCAGCCAGTGTCATTTGTATGCAATTAGTTCCTGGTAAAATTCCCTCTTCATCACAACAGTTAAAGGTGCAGGCACTATACTAGAGTGACCATATACAAAAGAAGGCAGGGCCCCTGCAACTTTAACTGTTGTGATGAAGAGGGAATTTCACCAGGAACTAATTGCATACAAATGACACTGGCTGAAACTCCCTTTTCTCTACAACTGTTAAAGTTATATGAGCCCTGTCCTCCTTTTCATATGGTCAGCCTAGTTTAGGGTCTCCAGAAACAAATATACCTATATTTTGCGGCTACACTGAAGCAACATGAAAACAGAGCTGGCCTCTCATCTTCCCTACTTCAATAATTAAAATCAGAGAAGTAGAACAAAAGAAAAGGCTGCGTGTAGTCCAACATCAGTTCCTATAATCTTTAATTCCTGTGCCAGGTGCCTTCATTAGTTAGCACTTTTTCCTGCTGAGCAATACTTAAAGTAATATTATACATATTGCTTACGAGGAGTAATATGAAAGCCATATTTTGTTAGGATGCATTTTAATTCATGCAATATTTTTGGTAGAAAAGCAGCTTAACTTTTACCTCAAACCTTACCCTCCCCGCTGCCCTCCCTTTCTTTCCTGGCTTGCATTTTAATAGCTTATTGGGCCGACTGAAGACCTACATGATTAGCTAGTGGATTCCTAATATATTGCTTCAGTCCTTAAAGCTGTGTGTTTATTTCTGACGGCTGGCTTGGGGCTATTTAGCCTGGGGATCGGGAGGTGGGTTTGGGAGGAACTCAGTTCAAGAGTTCTGCGCCCACTTGGAAGGGAAGGGGTCTCTTTCCTTCACATTCATAAGTTGGGCTTGGCCTGACCGTTTTTAGAGAAACATGAACTAAAGATCCTAGGTAAAGAAAAGCTTTTAATATGTATCCCAAGGGAATGGAGGGGGGGCATTGCTGTTTATATATTGTTGGAGTTCAAGTTCCATCAGCGTTAGCCAGTATAGCCAATGGTAAGGGCTGATGGGAATAATATACACCAGTTTCTTGAGAACATGGGTGGGAGGGCTACATTGCACCATGTCCTGCTTGTGGGTCGTGGGTTGACAGCTGGTTGGCCACCGTGTGAACAGATTTCTGGACTAGATGAACCCGTGGTCTAATCCAGCTTGGCTCTTCTTATGTTCTTATGAGATGTAGTCTAAGAACATCTGGAGGGCCAAAGCTTCCCCATCAGGGATGTACACAACAGTGCACACAATTCAGGGTATTTTCGCAGTCCAGCTCCCTTTCTTGACCCTCCCAGTGGCAGCCCAGCTGAGTGCTGGAGCGCTTGCACAAAGCCCGGGCATCTAAGCCCCTGGTGTCGAAGAGGCTGGGCGAGTTCCAAGCCTTGCGGAACCGCACGTCCCTGGCTTGGTGAGCAAGCAATTGACATTCAGGGAGGAAGGAGAAACACAGGCAGAGAGTGAGCGAGTGGCTCTATCCCCCACCAGCAGGCAGCAGCGAAGGAGGAGCAGCAGCGAACGCAACCCCCGGCAGCGGTGGCCACCACCATAGACACCCACACAGTGATACTCGCCCCTCACAGAATACAGGATGGTGCTGAAACGCATCAACAAGGAATGCAAGTAACGAGTTACTACAGCCCTGCGCTAGTGGCTGACTCTGACTCTGATTGACTTGGGGCGGATCTACACACGAGTTTTTTGACGTTTTATAAGGGTTATGAAAACTCTTTGGGCCACATGACGCACTCCCTATAACGTCGTATATATGAGGTTTTTTAAAACTCCCTTCAGTTATATACAACGGTTTCACTTTTAATAAATCGTTTTAAGTAAAATAATGTGTCCTTCCTTACCGTTTCTGATTCATGGAGGCAGTGCTTCCTTTACTGGTGCCCAAATGCTGAGCAGTTGATTGGTGGGGAAGAAACAGGAAGTGGACCGGTGAACTACAACAACCACAATTCTTAGCCCTATACTCGCTAGGGAATGACAGAGGAACTAAGAAGGAAGTGGGTAACTGAACTACAACCCCCAAAATGCCTTGCCCTAGATTCATTGTAAAAACGAAAGAGAAAGAGACAGGACAGAACAGTGTGTGACCGCACACACCGCTTTAAAGACTGAAGACTGTTCTCCTGTAACATGAGTACTCAGTAATGTGGCCTAAGACGTTTTAGAACGCACCTATTTGGAACGTTTTAAAATACAATTTAAAACATTCCAAAGGACTGTGTGGATTCCCCCTTAGCTGAGGCTGAGGCAAGGAGCGGATGAGACAGTGCACACAGCCCTGACAGGAAAGGGCCTGCCCCAACCTCGCGCCCCACCCCAGAGGCTCCGGTGGTGGGAGAAGCACTAGCGGGCTATGCGCTTGAGCCTGTTTCTGTCCCTGTTAATACCCTCCCCAGCAAATGGTGCCCTGGCCCTCTGCCACCTCTTTGCATCACACTATGAGGACAAAATCACTTGCCTCCGCAGCAAGCTTGACACTGTTGTTAGCGCAGCTCCTGTTGAGGTGTCTGACGCCCCCATCTGCCTGATTGCTGACTGCGCCCTTATCTGGCAGTGATACCCTAGCTACTGTGATCCATACCCTGACAACCTCTCAGATGGATTATTGAAATGCATTATATGTGGGGCTGCCTTTGAAAATGGTCCAGAAACTTCAGCTAGTCCAAAACAGGGTCGTACGATTGTTAACAAGGACTGGCCAACGATGCCACATTATGCCACTGGCTGCCAGTCCAGGTCCGAGCTCGATTCAAAGAGCCAGTATTGGCTTGGGCCCAGGTTACCTGAACAAATGCCTTCTATGTACCTGCCTGGACCCTACGTTCATCATCTGGGGTCTTTCTCTGTGAGCCCCTGTCGATGGAAGTGAGGCAGATGGCTACCAGGAGTGGGACCTTTTCTGCTGTGGCACCCTGGCTGTGGATTGAGGTCCCCGGAGAGGTTCGCCTGGCACCTATATTGTATTCTTTCCGATGCCAAGTGAAGACCTTTTTTTATTATCCCAGTATTTTAAGCTTTCACCATGCTAGTCTTTTACCTTTGCTGTTTTGAAATTTTAAATCTCTGCACTGCTGCTGGGTTCATTGTACACGAGCATTCCCCAAGAACAGGCGCTGGATGTGCTGTTCCAGATCTTACAAAAAAGAGAGACACGACACCCTCCATCCCACCTCTTACTATCACTAGCAGATCTGGCAATGAAGAAAAAATATTTTTCTTTTAATAGAAAGTGTGACATGGAATTTAAAAATTAAGGTTTGCTTCCTTGCCCTGAAATCCCCAAATTGAGATGAAGCAGTTGTAAAACAACCAGATACAAATCTTATGTAAATCCTAGAGATTCCTTACAGGGCAGATGGTCTCAAGTACCGGTGATTTGAAGACAATAGATCAATATTGAGCTGACAAGTAGCTAGCTTAATGGGAGAAGCAACCGGTTCAAAGGATGCTTTGTTTTCCAGGCAAAAGAGGCCCCTCACTATCTCTTCTCGGGAATGTTAAGATTGACCTTGCTTGCTTGCTATTCTGTATTTTTCGCTTGCAAATAGAAGTGTTATTTTTCACTCCCTATCGTCACTAGAGAGGGGTGTTTCCTTTTCATACCAAGAGGGTAAAAACCTTTGTTTAAGTTTGCGAGGGGCGGTTCCCCGGAATTTCAGCCAGAAGGCACCAGGGAATTTGCCAGCAGCGCTGTTTCTTTTCTAATAAAACTGAATTAAACCTTCCTCCTTGCTATCTGAGTTTGATTTTAAGTAACTCCAGGTTACAAAAGTTCTATTTACAAACCAAAGGGGTTGCTATGGGGTGCCCTATGGCCCCAGAGATAGCCAATTTATATATGGAAAGATTTGAGACAGACCATCTTAAGCGGAACATCTTAAGAGGAATTTGGAACACGGGGATATCCAGAGAGGATTTTACAAGGGGCTATGCATAGGGCTGAGAATATCAAACGTGATGAACTTTTAAAATCACAAAAAGATACAAGGAACCGCGAAAACAATGACAGGATTATACCGTGTGTGCTACCCTATGATCAAGTCACAAAAAAACTGGAAACTTACATCAGAAAAGAATGGTACTTATTACAAGACTTACCAGGACTGGACAAGAGACCGATGGTGGCTTACAAAAGAACAAAAAAATTAAAAGATTGTCTTGTACATTCAGACTATACAAAATAATTACCTAAAATGGACACACAGCCCACGTTGTTTACTTTACCAAAACCCCAGGGGTTTCATCCCTGTGGACACTGCATTTATTGCAAACACACAAAGAAGACTGTGTCGTTTCTGAATAAAACAACTGGGAAGATGATTTTCATAAAAGACTTTGTGAATTGTAATTCTGTGAATGTGATATATGTCATAACTTGCCCTTGTGACAAGATCTACATAGGCAAAGACAAGATTAGGGTGGGAGAACACCTCTGCAATCTTAGACACCACAGAGAGGGGGCGCCAATGGTTAAGCATTTCCAAGAAATGAAACATCAACCAGAGTCTTTAAGATTCTGGGGCATTAAGTAAGAGGGAATCCTTCTGGATTTTGCAGCTTCAGTCACACACTGCAAGGGGGATGAATGATTCCTTGGAATGGAACAATTTGAAACTTTAAGATACAAGAGGAGAAAATATAGGAAGAGAGTAAGTGAGTCATGACAGAATTTGGCCACTGACAGCACGAGGAAATAGATATTTGACTTCAAGCCTATTAGGGGCCATACAAGGCACCTGAAAACAAGCTGATAAAAAGCGGGTAGGAGGAGAGTAACACACTTCAAAGATTGTTGTAGGAAGAAGGATACAGAAAAAGCAGTACAACGGGTATCTCCTAATAATAAAAAACAACTCTCGGGCAGTGCCTGTGCAATATCCAGGGTCCCCTCTACAAGGATTCCCTCTTCATCACAACAGTTAAAGGTGTAGGCACTATACTAGAGTGACCATATACAAAAGAAGGCAGGGCCCCTGCAACTTTAACTGTTGTGATGAAGAGGGAATTTCACCAGGAACTAACTGCATACAAATGACACTGGCTGAAATTCCCTTTTCTCTACAACTGTTAAAGTTACATGAGCCCTGACCTGGATTTGATCTGGTCAGCCTACTTAAAAGCTGCTCCAGAAGCTGGAGCTAGTGCAGAATGCAGCACTTGGCTCTTGTTGGAAGCTGCCCTTTTTCAGTATGCAACTCCTTTGCTGAGGGAACTGCACTGCTGCCTATTCTCCACCGGGCCAGGTTTAAGGTTCTAATACTAATGTACAAAGCCCTAAACACCTTGGGACCAGGATACCTGAGAAAGAGCGTTCTCCCCTATCAACCTGCCTGGTCACTGAGGTCAACTGAGGGTATGTTCCTGATGGTTCCACATGGTCTGATTAGAGTCCACCAGGAGAAGAGCCTTGCATGTAGTGGCCCCTTCCTCTGGAACTCCTTGCCTCTGGAGGTCAGGCAGGGGCCAACATTGTGTTTCTTCCAGCACCTACTGAAAACGTTGTTCCACACAGCTTTCCCTGAATGACCAGCCGTGTTTTTTCTCTGAACTCTGTTCATTTAAATATTATTTTTAATATGTTTTTATTCTGCTTTTACTCTTTTATTCCAATTGTTCACAACTACAAAATCTTGGATGGGGAGCAGTATTTAAATATGATAAGTAAATAAATAATGAAGGATTTCAGTGATAACCCGCAACTTCAGCAATATCAAAGAATTCGCTCAGGTGAGAAGCCCTATAAAAGCTGAGAGTGTGGAAAACGCTTCAGTCAGAGCAGCCAAACGAAGTTGTATCAAAGGAGACGCATAGGGGAGAAGCCCTTTATCTGCTTTGAATGTGGAAAGGGTTTCAGTTGCACCATGAACCTTAGGAACCATCACATGGTCCACACAGGCAAGGAGCCCTGTCAATCATTGGAAAGTGTTTCAATCACAGTGTGAATCTTACAGCACATCAAAATATCCACACAAGCGAGAAGCCCTAGAATGCAGAAAGAGCTTTGCTCTCAGTACACGTCTGAAATTGCATCAAAGAATTCACACAGAGGGGAGAAGCCATCTGAGGGCTCAGAGTGTGGAAAGCAATGCTCAGTGTCACATTTTTATCAGCAAAGTGCTATTCAAAAGCCCATAGGGAATGGAAGAAGCAACAGTTAGGCATTATGAATTGTTTAATAGCCATTGAAAGATGTTGGTTCCAAAAACAATTTTGAGCCCTCAAAGCCAACTGCAATACTGGTAGAAACAATTAAATGTATTTTAGGTAAATAAAACTTGACATGATATTATGAGACCGACCAACTCCAACATTAAATTCCCTTGATGGAAGACGATGGTTCTAAACAGTGGATTAACAATGGAAGGGATAAAGTGTGAGGGAGTTTCAATAAGTGACTTAGTGGATTGTAACATCTGAAACAGGAATTATTGACCTACAGTGGATGGTGTGGGAAACAGACCTTGAAATCCACATAGAGGAAGCGATTTGGATTACTTTGTGGGATAAGTATCTGCTTCAAACAATATTGGTTAAAAGTGGTTAACCGATTGACTAGCATCAGAGGCAGTAAGCCTATATGTACCCGTTGTTGGGGAACATGGGCAGGAGGGTGTTGTTGCATCCGTGTCCTGCTTGTGGGTAGACATCTTGTGTGAACAGCGTGCTGGACTAGATGGACCCTTGGTCTGATCCAGATCGGCTCTTCGGATGTTCTCCTGTGTAGACAAATGGGAGAAGCATTACTGCTTTTAACTTTTGTGAACCGCCCAGAGAGCTTCGGGTATTGGGCAGTATAGAAATGCAATAAATAAATACTGCCTTCTTTGACAGGGAGAATATTGCCTTGGGGGTGGGGGTGGGGGGGGGGCAGGAGAGAGAGGACTTCTGAAGTGATGGATTGTATGGACAGGAGTGGCCAAGAGAGGGAGGCAGTGGAAGGAAGGAGAAGTTGCAGGGGGAAATCATGCCAAGGGGGTGGGGAGAGGGGCTGCCCCAGAGGGGGAGGACAGTGGACGTCCAATGCTGCTGACATCCCATAACCTCCGGTGCACATGGCAGGCTCCGTGATGCACTTAAAGGAAAACTGGTTGTGGAAAGAAGGGATCTGGATCCCGCAAAGCCTCCAGGAGCAGCCGGAGCGGTGATGCCGCGGGAGAAAAGCCCCCTGCGGAAAAGCCCCAGTTCCCTGTCTCTGCCAGGAGGAGCCTCTGCCGCTCTTGCGCTTTCCTGGATGGATTCAATGTGGGGGTTAAAGGGAGCGAGAGGGTGCTGGGTCCTAGAGAGGCCCTGAAGAGCCAAGGCTGGATGAGGCTCCTCAGTTCCCGCCCCACACTTCCTGCCCTCCCCCATGGCAAAGCAGCCTGGGATTTTTGCCTTGTGTTGCAACCGCAGCCTCTCTTCCCCTGCAGAGGAGCCGGTGAGGGCAAAATGCACGGGGGTCCCAGGGAGGAGGAGAAGGTGGAAAGAGTTCCCAGGGCAGGAGCAGAGAAGGGAGGGAGCGAAGGGCCGGGGGGACGTTTGGGGGCAGGGGGTGGGTGAGAAGAGAGGGAGCCCCCTGCCCCCACCCCCATTTGGGGCCTTCCAGGAGACCCACGCCTTGCACCGCCTTCCCTCCCCAGAATTAGGGAATCCTGAAAGGGAAGAAAAGGCTACAGAAAGGGGGGCGGGGAGTAGGCTGACCAGATCAAATCCAGGTCAGGGCTCATGTAACTTTAACAGTTGTAGAGAAAAGGGAATTTCAGCCAGTGTCATTTGTATGCAATTAGTTCCTGGTGAAATTCCCTCTTCATCACAACAGTTAAAGGTGCAGGGGCCCTGCCTTCTTTTGTATATGGTCACTCTAGTATAGTGCCTGCAACTTTAACTGTTGTGATGAAGAGGGAATTTCACCAGGAACTAATTGCATACGAATGACACTGGCTGAAATTACCTTTTCTCTACAACTGTTAAAGTTACATGAGCCCTGACCTGGATTTTATCTGGTCACCCTAGCCGGGGGGGGGGGGGGGAGAAGCAGAAAGATCCTGGGTGGGGGGAGAAGGAATCCCATCTGTGGGCAAAAAGCTGTTGTAATGTCATGTTTGCGTTTTGTTTCGTTTCCTCTCCCTATTTTCAACTACGTGAATAAGTACCGTGGGGCATTTCCCCCCTTTAATTTAGTCCCAAAGCCTCGTAATAAACCTCAGGAGCTTTTATTAAGCCAAATGACAGTACCTTCCCATAGGGAAACCATACCTGCCCCATAGAGAGACGCAGGACAGCGCAGCGGCCTCTGCAACCTTGGCAAGGAAACATTTGTCATAGAAAACTCTTTGCCTATTTGGGATGAAAGAAATAAAGCCGGTTCAGTCACTTTGAGACCTCTGAATTCCTGCAGGCTTAATCTGATTTATTTATTTATTTTATTTAGCCTTCCAACGTGATAATATCAGTCTGTTGGCTGTCATAAGGGCTCTGAAGATCCATTTGCGCTGACTTTGTGTTAAATTCCAAGAAGCTGGTAGGTGATGTAGAAGGACCTGCACATTGTTCCATATTAGAGATTGTTTTAGCACAAAGTTTATCCTTATTATAACCTCGTCCCCAAAGGAGGCGACTTCTGGGCCTTGCCAAAACATCTGAGATAAAGAAGCATTAGGTGCATTACAACTCCAACAATTGTTCAAGTTAGACAAACTCTTATTAAGAAGATGTTGTGGAGTCCAATAAACCCCAAACAACATTTGTGCTGAATAAGAAGTAACCTGAGATTCACAGGAGTTTTGGATACAGATGCTAGGGCAACCGGCCATTGAGTAGGCAAGAGAGGGCACTCCAATTCTCTATTCCAATCCTGTCTTAAACTGGGGGTGCTCTATTTACTTACTGCTTATATATATATATATATATATATATATGGGTTGTGGACTGATGTGTCAATTCAGCTAAGTGTTTCTAACAGTAAGGAAGCTCTGAGGCAGCAAAAACAACTGGACTAAACCTAGATTCCAGCATGTATTTCAGATACAAGTATTGCCATTCAGCTGTAGTAGGTGAATTATATTTAACGCACAAATCAGAATAGGACAGAAACTCAACGTCTGGTCCTGTTAATTGAACCAAAGTAAAAATCATCTGGTTTCTCTTCAGATCGTATAAATCTTAGCAACAGGCCACTCTGAGAAGAAGTTGCAAAGTGTGTTACTCCTCACAGCTAGGGGCTCTGTGAGTCCGGAATCTTCCTGTGTACCCTGATAAGGCCTAACGTAACATCAACTGCCAATAACTATGAAAAGAAAATACTGTCCACCAACCCAATATGTCGTTCACTCCTACGGAACGAAATTCCTAGTGGACTACTAAAAAGAAAGAAAAAGGCCAATTGGAAGCCAAGAAAGTTTAGGGGAGTCGGTGAATCAAAACGAGACTGAAACTTAAGAGAACTCTTGCCGCCAGCCTCTATGGGCTTGTGTTTTAACCCACTCACCGCACGCCATTAACATACTCACTCCTCCACACAACACTTTAAACAACTGGCTTCGAGCTAAACAACTTGCAAGCCAATTGTTTTTCTCTGTTGCTTATTTGGGAGGAATAGCATACCGTCAGTAGTTTGTGAGCGACGTGTTACCCTCCACACAACACAATAAGCAACAAAACTGAAGATTGTTCCCCCCCCTTTGCTTAATGTGTTGTCTGAAACCAGCCCAAGTCTCTTCTTCAGGATTTGTGGCTACAGGTGCTGTAGCTTCTGAAGTAGCTTTTGGAAGATAGATGCTAAGGTCTTGAGCACCTTGATTCAGTGTTCCCCAATGATTTTATTTTTCTCAGTGGTGGAGCTCAGAATTCACTACTCTTTTCCATTTTAAAACATCCTCTCAATTGCTATCTGGATTAATTTTTCCTAACTAGACATGGCTGAGTTCTACACTTTAGATTCTCAGAGAAGCCTTTTTCAACTTTCCTCTGGGTCTGCAACATCCTGTTCTTCAGGTCTCTGCCTTCCTTTTAATTCCACACCATCCCCGCTCTCTTTCCTCCTTTTTCTGCAAAAGTTAAAACTATAATGTTATATGGTTGAAAGCTTTTCACATTGCATTGAATTAGTTTGGATTGGTGGAAGTTTAGGTAGAGCTAAATTACAATTCAACTGCTGTTAGTTTGGGCGAGTAGTCTTTTCACATTCTTTTCTAACAAGCCCTTATAAGTGTGTTGTGTATTTTGCATAGCGTACAAATGTATTTCTGGGGAACTAGGGTTGTAGGGAACCATTGCAGACATTTCCTGGGTATTAAGTTGGCCACAGCTGTATCTCCATTTGAATTCCTACAGGACAATCCTTACCTCAAGAGAGAAATCGGAAGCAAAAGAAGGAGACTTTTTGAGTTCTGTCGGCAGCAGAGATGGAGAAGGGAGAAAAGATGAAACAGCAAAACTTTGTAGGCCCTAAGGCAGGAAAAGGCCCCCATATCATCCAGGAAGGGAACAGTGCAGAGCCCTGGGAAAGAAGAGTGCAGGAGAACTTCCCTGGAAGCAACACCAGCTCAGATGTAGAGTGCCAGCAGTTCAGGAACTTCCTTAACCCAGACACCAGGGCCCCCCGAGAGGTTTGCAGCCGATTCCACCACCTTTGCTGTCAGTGGCTGAAGCCAGAAAGACTCACGAAAGCTGAGATGCTGGACCTGGTGGTCCTGGAGCAGTTCCTGGCTGTCCTACCCCCGGAGATGGAGAGCTGGGTCAGAGAATGTGGAACGGAGACCACTTCCCAGGCAGTGGCTCTGGCAGAAGGTTTCCTCCTGAGCCAGGCAGAGGATAAAGAACAGGTGAGAGCATTTCATCCTTAGAACTCCAAGGGAGTGAAATTTCAAAACTCTCCAATTGTATCTCAACTGGGAAGGGATGCCCCAGTTTCCAATGCTTTCCTTCCACAAGTATAGTTGTTTGTAATATGTGGAGCAGGCCCTAAATTTGGAGGACCTTTTAATAAAAATATGCATCATTTTCCTAAGATCAGTCTTTGTGCCAAAGGCCTGGAGAATGGCCAATGGAACACCAATTTATACACTGGTTTGCTTAAAGTCTGTTTCAGGTAAATTGGTTGAAAGCATTATTAAAACTAAATCCTTAAGTGTATAGAAGGACAAGCCCTGCTGAAAAAGAATCAACATGGCTTTTGCAAACGTTAGTCCTGTCTCACTAACCTTTTAGAGTTCTTTGAGAGTGACAAGAAACAGGTCGGTAGGGCAGATCCAGTGGACATTATTTACTTGGACTTCCAAAAGGCTTCTGATGAAGTCCCTCACCAGAGACTCCTCAGTAAACTTAGCAGTCATGGAATAATAGGAGAGGTCCTGTTATGGATCAGTAACTGGTTAAAGAAGAGAAAGCAGAGAGCAGGAATAAATGGTAAAGTCTCCCAACGGTGGGAAATAGTGGGGTCCCACAGGGATCGGTATTGGGACCAGTTCTTTTCACTTTATGAAAAGAGTGACCTGGAATTAGGAGTGAGCTGTGAACTGGCCAAATCTGCCAATGACCTTGAATTATTTACGCTGGTTTAAACCAAATGGATGCCTTTCTCTCAGGCCTGTTTACTTCAGATAATATTGCCTGCATGGAACAATTACCAACTTCTAGCTGATCAGCATTTATTTGACACATAATCAGTAGCACAGTTTGATTGGGCAGCCCAGAAGAAGCTGCTGTCCCACCACAGTAAGAAATAATAATGTACTATAAAGCTCATCATTTTTAAGTCTGAGTGGTCAAACATCTTAGAGGATGGCAAGCCCTGTTTGTTTCTAATCACTTTGCTGAGTTTTAAATGAAAGTTTTGTATTGGGAAAGTTCTCTTTTGAAATATATTTTATGCTGGATGTCAGGGAATGTCTGGGAGGTTCTCCCTTTCCTTCTGGTTGGTTTTAGTAGGTTGTTCAAGCGCGTTGCTTACTGCCCAAAGCACGCATCCTTAGACAATAACTGGAGTGAGTATGTGCTCCGTGGTTTGGACCATAGATCATCTTTAGAAGAAGCCCTGAAATGCAAACCGATTGGGAAATATTGCCCTTGGCCTTGACCTGACCAATTCCTTTCCTTCCCTAATTCCTCTTCTCTCTCTGGGATCCTCCCTCCTTTTCCAGGTGCAGGGGATGTTGGCCAAAGCATGCACAGATTTCCCTGAGGCAGAAAAGGCTCCACCAGGCACCACACAGAGACCACAGGACAGGTGGATCTTGCAGGAGGGTGACGGAGGATCCTCCTCACTGGGTAAGGATTAGTGGGACGTATTTCCCCATGGTCTCCTTCCCTTACTGACGCCTCAGGCGCATGAGCTGCTTTAATGTTTTTCTTGAGCCTGATTTTGTGGATGGATAGAGACTCTTTTTCTCTAGATAATCCAAAAAGATATGTTGTTTAGGAATGTGGTCAAACATTGTTTCAATTCGAACAATGAAAATGGAAATTCTTAAGAATGTTAGCTTACCTTCCCACCTTCTTTGCCTTCCTCACAGGGAACAGAAGAGCCTGCAGAGAAAGAGAACTGATCCCGGGGGATCCTTCTAGGCCTCCTTTGCTTTATGGTGGAGTGGAAATGGTTTCTGCACAGCCACGGCAGGTAAGGGAGTCCTGGGTGCCTCTGTCTCACGCACATCCCCTTGGTCCTAGAAGAACCTAACCCTTTAGCTTTTGATCTTGTCCAAGATGACAGCTAGGAAGGATTTGAAAGCCACTCATGAAGTTCTGGCATTCAGAAGGGGGACCTCACCATTATTGCCTTCATGGATTGCTACATAATGCATAAAGAGAACATCATTTCTTCTTCTTCCGTCAGGGTCCAGTCTCTTTTGAGGAGGTGGCTGTGCATTTCTCGGAGGAGGAGTGGGCTCTGCTGGATCCAAGCCAGAGGTCTCTGCACAAGGAAGTCATGGAGGAGAATCGTTGGAACCTGGCCTCTCTGGGTATGGAATGGGTCCCTCTGGGTAAGGCCCTCTCTTTGCCTTCAGTGACAGTGCATTATAAGGGTGTCATTGAGGACAATGATGCTTGGGCCATGTTCCTGGGATACTCTTCTCCAGAGAAAGCTCACCTGGTGATGGACAATGTGGATCAGGATTCATTTTTCTCCCTCTCCGGGTTATCCCTGTCTAATGCCGGGTTATCCTTGTCTATATAGGGGGTAGCTGGACCATGAACCGAAGTTGGTAGAAAGAAGTCCGTGCTAACGAGGCCACCAGAGCCTCAGGTGACAGAGATGGTTCATATATGTCAAATGCAAATTTCATAAGCGTTCCCAGCAACTCCTCGTCCAAGTCACTAATAAAAATGTTGAAGAGCACTGGGCCTAGGAGTGAGCCCTGCGGTAAAAACTCCCACCCATCTTGAACTCCTTTTAGTGTAAGGGTCACTTGCCATGGGACCTTATCACAGTTCTGAGTTAGTTAAGATTGGCTTTTTTGAAATCCAGAGGACGCATATGGCTACACTCAGCTTTTGTTTCCTTTGAAATCAAGAACTCAAGTATGACGTGGTCACTTTCCCCCAGAGTTCCTGTAACTGCCACTTTATCCACAAAGTCATCCCTATTGGTCAGTATCAAGTCAACGATAGCCGTTCCTCTAGTTCCGTCCTCAACGTTCTGTAGGAGAAAGCTATCAGCTACACATGTCAGGAATTTCTCGGAGGAGCTAATTTTGGCAGGATTTGTTTCCCAACAGATATCGGGGTAATTGAAGTCCCCCATTACTACTACATCGGATTTCTTGAAACACTGGCAATTTGCTTTTGAAAAGTACCATCCTCGTCTACTCCTTGATTGGGTGGTCGCTAGTAGACTCCGACTCTCATGTTCCTTTTATTCCTTGCCCCATTTACTTTAACCCAGATGCTGTCGATGGGACTTCCAGGCTCATCCTCCTGTATTTCTGTGCAGGGATAGGTATTTTTAATGTATAGTGCAACTCCGCCTCCCTTTCTACTTCTTCTGTTCTTTTTGAACAAGTAACATCCTTCAATTGCAATATTCCAGTCCTGGGCGTCATCCCACGAAGTTTCAAGTCATATTTGCCTTCACGGGTTAAGAGTTCAAGTCTGTTCTGTTTGTTTCCCATGCTCTGGGCATTCGTATATAGACATTAAAGACCATATGCTTTGTAGTCTGGCTTCCTACATTGTTGTGAACTCTATTTGTGGACGCTATAAGAGATGTTCTCTCTGTTATGGTGCATAAACCTGCATCCTTCGTTGCTTCTAATTTTACCTCTACCTTCCTGATAGGATTCATTTTAAAGCCCTCCTGATGAAGTTCTTCATGCTGTGGCCGAGCACATTTTTTCCCAGTCCTTGTGAGGTGCAACCCGTCCCTTGCCAGCAGTCCATCTTCCAAGTAGTGTAGCCCTTGGTCCCAGAATCCGGATCTCATGTCAGCACCACCTTCGTAGCCAGTTATTCACCCAGAGTGTTTTCCTTTCCCTTTCTGTTCCACTTCCAAATCTTGGAAGAATGGATGAGAAAGCTACCTTGGCCCCAAAATTCTTTCCTTCCCAAGGCTTCAAAGTCTGATTTGATTTCTTTATCGGTCTACTTGGCACTATCATTTGTTCACACATGGATGAGAAGCAACAGGTACATGTCAGTGGGGTTTATGAGCATTGGCAATCCTTCGGTCACATCTCTAATCTGGAAGACAACATCCCTGGCGAGTCTATGGGAGTGTTTGCGACATACTTGGGTTTCAATCCCACGCAGCAGGGAGTCTCCCTCCACGACTACCCTTCTCTTCACGTTGTAGGCCCTGGTTTCATCACCTCTGCTCGACTGACCTTCTGCCTCTTGTTCCCTGTGATGTGGGGTCCCTGTAATTCTTCCTCTGCAGGCTGTCCTCCAGTCTCATCCTCCAGGACCTGAAAGTGGTCCCATAGTTCTATTGGTTCCACTGATGCAGAGTGTCTTCCAGGTCTTCTGCTCCTCACAGTCACCCTTTTCCGGGGAGTTTCCTCTGCTTCGTTTTCCCTCGCCTCAGCATTCCCCACTTCTGCTTCAACTTCCTGTTCCTCTTCCACCTCCTGTGCTTGTCTTTGCTGTTGCAGTTCCACCATTCTGTCCAAGAACCCTTCGCCTTCTCTTATTCCTTGGAGGGAGGACACGAGTCGCTCAAGGGCACTCACTTTCTCTTCCAATAGTGCAACCGGCTTGCACAAGTTGCAAGTGTAGGCCATGTTGACCTCAGGCAGGAACACAAACATTGCACACACGTTGCAGGTCACCCCCACTGGAGAATCCTTTCCGTCCATAATCCCTTTCTGTTTCTGCCTTTCTGCCTGTATTGGAATAGCCTGTGCTTTTGTCCTGTCCTCCCTGAAGGGAGGCAATAGAGTCTCCTAGTAGATGAGTCTGTGTGTCTCAAGAGAACAAATCTTTGTTTGGAACCTCCCCCTTGACTTCCCCTACCAGGCACTAACAATTCTCTTTTACATGCATGTTGAAGGCACCTCTGGTCCTTGGACTTGTGGTTGTGCCCTCAGGATTTGAGTATCCTCCTCCTTGGTTGCACATCCCTCCTTCAATCTCTTCTCCATGTCCCATCTGAGTCTCAGTTTCTCAGAGAGATCCCAGGGCAGCCACTCTGGCTTCTTTCAATGTCCCCCATTTTTTCCTTCTCCTGGGAATAGTTAGTGCTTGTGCCATCAGAATTTAAGTTTTCGGGTTCTCTCATCCCTCTTGAACTCTGTTTCCCTTCCTAATTCCTTGCTTTGGGATCTGACTCAACCTTTCTCTGAGCTTTTTGAAGTTGGCTTTCTTAAGGTCTAATGTCCATGCCAACAAAGCTTTGTTTTCAGAGCCCTCGCTACCATGGATTCAAAGATGACACGGTCACTTTCTCTCAAGGTTCCTATCATGGATTTGAAGATATCGTGGTCACTTTCTCCATCTGTTCTTCTCTCTTGATTATGATTCACATTTTTCTTAGGAGCTGAAGGCAATGAAACAATTGGTCTGATGGCTAAAATATGAAGAGGAAAACACTCTGAAGGCCTTTGCATGTGGATAATGTTGAAGATGTTAGAGATCTTTAAGACAGATCATGGTCTCCATGGAAGAAGCACAGGAGAGCAGAGAACGGCATATTCAGGAGCTTGCTCTGCACAGTTAGCTTTCCATTTTGAGATACAACTAGACAGCAGGACAATCGTCATTTTGAAATAGAGGTCTGCTCAAAACAATAGCCGAACCCAGCAAGATGGTCTAGGAAGATGCCATGACTGAGGGTTTCAGAAGCCCCTGAGACATTGAAAAGAACCATTAGGGTTGAATTCCCACTTTTCATTAAAGAATTGGACAGGACGAATTGGCAGATTCATAGTGCATTTTGTTTTTACAGTATTTAATGTTGTATAGTTATTGTTTGAGTTACTTTATAAAAGTTATTCTATATAACTGAAAGCGCTGTATGCCACTATAGTTCTCAGTTGTATTGATCATCAGAGGATATCTAATCTGGTCGGAAGGATCTGCCTCTCCAGTTTTTATCCTGTTCATCAAATCAGCAAGTTCAAAAGGGAAACAGGCTACAGTTGTGAATAAGTACTAATGATAATGTCTTAGCATACAACTGTAAATTACGGACTTTACCCAGTCCTATAATGTATGTTATTGTATTATTCACGCTAGTAAAATAAATGTTTGAGATATGCTCTTGTTTACAATAAGGAAAACAAACAATTCCTTCTAGTAATAATGCCGTATATTTAACATAAATTATTAATATTGCACATTGCCAAAAGATCACATAACCAGTAATAATAATAATTTTTTTCTAATACAATTTGTGTTGATTACATCATCATTGAGATTTCCAAATAGAACAAGGATGAAACAGTTCCTTTCAATTACAACTTTCCATATAAAGAGAACGTGACTATATCTGTTAATTAACGAGAGTCCAGATGCCTCTCGACGCATCAGGACACGTATTGTGGAGCATAGATCCAAGTTAAAATACAAAATTGCTGAACCACCACTGGTTGAACATTTTACATTGAAACAACATGACCAGGAGGACTTTCGGGTTTTGGTTTTCGATAGGGATGTGCACTGGATCGGACCCGATCCACGATCCGAGTCCGGTCCAGTGGGAAATCGGATAAATTATCCGATTTCCGATCCGACAGCTGGATCGGCCGATCCAATCCGAACCGGTCCGAAAAGGCTCCGAACCGGTTCGGCGGATCGGCGGGCGCCCACTGGCGCCCACCGCCGCTTCCATTGGCGGGTGCCAGCGGGCACCCGCCGATGAAAGTGGACAGCGGGGGGGGAGGAGGGGGGCGCTTACCTTTCCGGCCCGTCTGCTCCCGTCCGGCGCCGGCAGCTACTACCAGCGGGCTCCGCGGCCTGCTCCAGGGTGGCGCGCCGGGTGATGTCATCACCCGGCGCGCTACTCTAGAGCAGGCCACGGAGCCCGCTGGTAGTAGCCGCCGGCGCCGAACGGGAGCGGACGGGCTGGCAAGGTAAGCAGGGGGCGTGTGGAGGGGAGGAGGGGGCGCACGGAGGGGAGGAGGGGGGCCCTTACCTTCCCGGCCCGTCCGCTCCCGTCCGGCGCTGGCGGCTACTACCAGCAGGCTCCGCGGCCTACTCCAGGGTAGCGCGCCGGGTGATATCATCACCCGGCACGCTACTCTAGAGCAGGCCGCGGAGCCCGCTGGTAGTAGCCGCCGGCGCTGGACGGGAGCGGACGGGCCGGGAAGGTAAGCAGGGGGTGCGCGGAGGGGAGGAGGGGTCGCGGGGAGGGGGGCCCTTACCTTTCCGGCCCGTCCGCTCCCGTCCGGCGCCGGCGGCTACTACCAGCGGGCTCCGCGGCCTGCTCCAGGGTGGCGCGCCAGGTGATCACCGGACGGACGGGAGCGAACGGCCCTAAAAGGTAAGCAGTGGCGGGGAAGCGGACGGCCCCAGGGGGGGGAGGGAGCGCGGGGGAGGGGGCTTACCTGCCGGGGCCGTCCACAGTGGACGGCCCCGGGGGGGAGGGAGTTAGGCCCCCCCTCACCCACCCGCCGCCATTTTTTCCTCATAGACTTGCATTGCAATGCAAGTCTATGGGGAAAAAAATGGCGGCCGATCCAAAAATTTCCGATTTTTGGATCGGGATCGTACTCAATCCGGTCCGGGGGGCCTCCGATTTTGTCCGAACCGATCCATGACAAAATTGGAGGTCCCGATCCGGGTCCCGATCCGATCCGGGGGGTCCGTGCACACCCCTAGTTTTCGACATTATTCATCCTCACAGTTATAATTGGAATAATTATGAGAATTTGCTGTTAAAGAAAGAAGCAGAATGGATTTACAGATTGAAGACTGTCTCGCCATACGGCTTGAATCAATGCCTTGATTTAACATCATTTTTACTATAAAGGAGACGTTTCCATTTGACCAACAGCCTTAACAATTAAATGATTACATTTCAGGAGTATTTTGGCCTTGCGTCAGGATACGCTCCCTCCCGTATTACGTATCAGATAATTGGTACTTCAACAACTGCAGCTGGCTGTAGCTCACATGAATCCCCAAAAGCAGCTTGCAAATCGTCAAGTCAGGAGATGAAGGTTTGTTTGGTGTTTTTCTCTCCAGCAGTTTACTTGTACGCGTCAAGTGTTGGCAACCAATATAATGGTTTTGCATTCAATTGCTTAAACTAGGTACACGTTGATTAGCCTATGAGATAAAAGAAATGGCATGTTTATAATCAACATCCCCATAAACGCCGCGCTAGTGAGGTGGTGAGTGTGTGTTTTCAAAAATATATATTGTATTAATATTTGAATAAATAGATTTAATTCTATTGTTTATTATGGCAAATAAGTGAGGGAATGCATGCAGCTTTAAGAACCTGTATTTAGTCTTTTTAGTTTTTCTGATTATTTTACAGATTTACTACAAACATTATTCTGACGAAGTCTAAACGCACGAAACACGGAGGCATCCGGACTCTCGTTAATTAACAGATATAGTCACATCCTCTTTATATGGAAAGTTGTAATTGAAAGGAACTGTTTCATCCTTGTTCTCTTTGGAAATCCCAGTGATGATGTAATCAACACAAATTGTATTAGAAAAAAAATGTTATTATTAATGGTTATGTGATCTTTTGGCAATGAACAACATTACTAATTTATGTTAAATATATGGCATTATTACTAGAAGGAATTGTTTGTACATCAAATCAGCAAACCATTTGGTTTGTTCCCTGACTTTGGGCAGATTTCTGTTTTTTATTCTTGCAGGCGATCGCAGGGAGAACAAGGAAAATGGAGAACACCAGAGAAGGAAATCGGAAACTGAAGAGCAGTGGGGAATCAAATCCATTTCTTTTGAAGGGTCAGACGTCCATGAAATTCCGATAATAGAAGATCCTGTTGAACAACACAATCAGAAGCTGCACAGTGGCAAGAAACAGCGGAAAGGCTCAAAGCGTGTCAAGACTCAGAAGAAAAGATTACAATGCTTAGAGTGTGAAAAGCAATTCCGTTACAATTCAGACCTTAACTTGCATAAAAGAATTCACACAGGGGAGAAGCCCTATCAATGCCTTGAGTGCGGAAACAGCTTTGCTTGGAGCACACATCTTAAGCAACATCTGAGGATTCACACAGGGGAAAAGCCCTATGAATGCTTAGAGTGCGGAAAGAGCTTTGCTCAGAGCACATTCCTTAAGCAACATCAAAGAATTCACACAGGTGAGAGGGCTTATCAATGCCTTGAGTGCGGAAAGAGCTTTACTCAGAGCATACATCTTAAGCGACATCAAAGAATTCACACAGGGGAGAAGCCCTATGAATGCCTTGAGTGCGGAAAGAGCTTTACTCAGAGCACGCCCCTTAAGCAACATCAAAGAATTCATACAGGTGAGAGGCCTTATGAATGCCTTGAGTGCGGAAAGAGCTTTGCTCAGAGCACGCCCCTTAAGCAACATCAAAGAATTCACACAGGGGAGAAGCCCTATAAATGCCTTGAGTGCGGAAAGAGCTTTGCTCAGAGCACATACCTTACAAAACATCAAAGAATTCACACAGGTGAGAAGCCCTATCAATGCCTTGAGTGTGGAAAGAGCTTTGCTCACAGTACGGCCATTAAGCAACATCAAAGAACTCACACAGGTGAGCAGTCCTATAAATGCCTAGACTGTGGAAAGAGCTTTGCTCGGAGCATACACCTTAAGCAACATCAAAGAATTCACACGGGTGAGAAGCCCTATCAATGCCTTGAGTGCAGAAAGAGCTTTGCTTACAGCACAGCCCTTAAGTTACATCAAAGAATTCACACAGGGGAGAAGCCCTATAAATGCCTACAGTGTGGAAAGAGATTTGCTCAGAGCATACACCTTAAGCAGCATCAAAGAATTCACACAGGAGAGACACCCTATAAATGCTTAGAGTGCGGAAAGAGCTTTGCTCAGATCGCGTCCCTTCAATCACATCAAAGAATTCACACAGGGGAGAAGCCCTATAAATGCCTAGAGTGTGGAAAGAGCTTTGTTCGGAGCGCATGTCTTAAGGAACATCAAAGAATTCACACAGGTGAGAAGCCCTATCAATGCCTAGAGTGCGGAAAGAACTTTGCTCACAAGACAAGCCTTAACTCACATCAAAAAATTCACACGGGTGAGAAGCCCTATCAATGCCTAGAGTGCGGAAAGAACTTTGCTCACAAGAAAGCCCTTATCTCACATCACAGATATCACACAGGTGAGAAGCCCTATGAATGCCTAGAGTGTGGAAAGAGCTTTGCTCAGAGCACGTCCCTTAGGAAACATCAAAATTCACACAGGAGAAACGCCCTATAAATACTTAAGAGTGCGGAAAAAGCTTTGCTCACATCACACACCTTAAGCGACATCAAAGAATTCACATGAAGGAGAAGCCATAAAAGTGCTCAGAGTGTGGAAAGCAATTCAATCAGCGGTTGCACTTTGCCTGACATCAAATGATCAGTACAGGTGAGAAGTGGTAGAAATGGTTTGTCCTCGGAAAGCTGTAACATACATCAAAGAATTCACACAATAGGCAAGGCCTTTCCTGGTGAGATTTGAACTCACTGCATTTCTTCCCTCCTACATGGGTGGAGATCCCATTTGGATGGTCCGCCCCTCTAGACTGATGGAATCCAAGTTATTTCTGAATTCTCTTGGGGATTTTCCAGTGGAGAGAGCTGGTGATCCAGCCAAAGCCCTAGCCTCTCTGTGGAACAGAGAGATCCGGAGAACCATCGACTGGATTTCACCTGAGTGCCCAGTCCAGCCCTGTAGAGCTCACTTGGCATACTAGGGTTTTGTGGTCGATGAAACAGACTGGTCGTCGGCTAGAGCGCAAGTGGCGTAAGACTCGAAGCGAAGATGATCGTGCCTATTGATTGACAGTGTGGGAAGCAAAGAAGGCCTATTTGGCTGCCTCCATTGCGTCCTTGAATAGCTGGAGCTCCTCATCAAGGTCCAGGGGGTGTTAATACCCTCCGCAGCAAATGGGGCCGTGTCCCCGTCAAGGACCCACTGCAACCAAAATCCCTTTCTCCCCAGGAAGCTTGACGCTGTTGTTAGTGCAGCTCCAGTTGAGGTGTCTGATGCCCCCATCTGCCCGATTGCCAACTGCGCCCTTATCTGGACAGTGATAGCCTAGCTACAGTGATCCATGCTCTGGCAACCTCTCGGTTGGATTATTGCAATGCATTATACGTGGGGCTGCCTTTGAAAACAGTCCAGAAACTTTAGCTAGTCCAAACCAGGGTTGTACGATTGTTAACAGGGACTGGCCAACGATGCCACATTATGCCACTGGCTGCCAGTCCAGATCCTGGCTAGATTCAAAGTGCCAGTTTTTACTTGGGCCCAGGTTACCTGAAGGCATGCCTCCTCCCATACGTACCTGCCTGGACCCTAAGATCATTGTCTGGGGTCTTTCTCTGTGAGCCCCTGTCAAAGGAAGTGAGGCAGATGGCTACCAGGAGAGGGCCTTTTCTGATGTGGCACCCTGACTGTGGATTGAGCTCCCCGGAGAGGTTCACTTGGCACCTCCATTGTATTCATTACGATGCCAGGTGAAGACCTTTTTTATTATCCCATTATTTTAACCTTCTACCAGCCTAGTCTTTTAACTCTGCTGTTTCAAAATTTTCAATCTCTGTTCTGCTGCTGTGTTTTTTTTTCTGGTTGTACATTTATACTGTTATATTGTGGTTTTGTATTGTGGTTTAGGTCTGATCCTGTAAATTGTATTTTAAGTTTTTAATTTTTGTAACCTGCCCAGAATACTTCATCTATGGGCGTTATAAAAATACAAACATAAATAAATAAACTAAAACTGAATCCTGGCAAGACGGAAGCCCTGTGGGTGAGCGGTTCCTGAGTCCGGGAGGCAAGCTCATTGCCTGTTCTGGAAGGGGTGCATTCCCTGTGGAAGAGCAGGTCCATAGTTCCGGGGTACTCTTAGACCCGTCTGTGTTGCTTGAACCGCCAGTGGCCACGGCCATGCAGAGTGCCTTTTACCAGCTTACCCTGGTTCATGAGCTACACCCTCTCCTAGACAAGGATATCTTCATCACGGTGATACAGACCTTAGGAACCTCCAGGCTGGATTACTGCAATGTGATCTATATGGGGCTAACCTTAAAGCTGCTCCGGAAGCTGGAGCTTGTGCAGAATGCAACAACTCAACTGTTGTCTGGAGCTGCTCCTTTTCAGCATGCAACTCCTTTCCTGAAGGAACTGCACTGGCTGCCTATTTGCTACCCGAGCAGGATTAAGATTCTAACACTATTGAACCAAGACCTAATCGACTTGGGACCAGGATACCCGAGAGAGTGCCTTCTCCCCTATCAACCTGCCCTGTCACTGAAGTCATCTGATGGTAACTTCATGGTGGTTCCACATGGACCTATGGTCCAATTAGAATCCACCAGGAGAAGAGCCTTCAGTATAGTGGCTCCCTTCCTCTGGAACTCCTTGCCTCTGGAGGTCAGGCAAGCGCCAACATTGTGTTTCTTTCAGCACCTTCTGAAAACGTTCCTGACAGCTCTCCCTGAAAGACCGGCTGTGGTTTTTCTCTGAACTCTGTTCTTTTAAATATAATTTCAATGTGTTTTTATTCTGTTTTAACTGTCTTATCTATTTGTTCACCACTCTGAACTCTTGGATGGGGAGCTGCATATAATTACTGTAAGTAAATCAATAAAGGATTCAAGTGATAACCCATAATTTCAGCAACACCAAAGAATCCACTCAGGTGAGAAGCCCTATAAAAGCTGAGAGTGGAAAAAGCTTCAGTCAGAGCAGCCACTTGAAGTTGCATCAAAGGAGATGCACGGGGGAGAAGCCCTTTATGTGCTTTGAAAGCGGAAAGGGTTTCAATTGCACCATGAACCTTAGGAACCATCACAGCATCCACACAGGCAAGGAAGGAGCCCTATCAATGCTCGGTATTTGGAAAGAGTTTCAATCACCGTGTGAATCTTAAAGCACATCTAAATATCCACACAAGCGAGAAGCCCTAGAATGCAGAAAGAGCTTTGCTCTCAGTACATGTCTGAAATCGCATCAAAGAATTCACACAGAGGGGAAAAGCCATCTGAGGGCTCAGAGTGTGGAAAGCAGCAATGTGCTATTCAAAAGCCCATAGGGAATGGAAGAAGCAACAGGCATTATGAATTGTTTAATAGCCATTGAAAGATGTTGGTTCCAAAAACAATTTTGAGCCCTCAAAGCCAACTGCAATACTGGTAGAAACAATTAAATGTATTTTAGGTACTAAATCACATAGTTTACATCAATTACTCTTGGGTAAGCAATAAAAGAAGGTTGGGTGGGGAATCCTGAACTTGGCATGTTATTGTGAGGCCAACCCACTCCCAACATAAAATTCTCTTGATGGAAGACGAAGTTTCTAAACAGTGGAAGGGATAAAGTGTGAGGGAGTTTCAATAAGTGACTTAGTGGATTGTAACATCTGAAACAGGAATTATTGACCCACTCTGAATGGTGTGGGAAACAGACCTTGGAATCCCCATAGAGGAAGCGATTTGGATTGTTTTTTGGGATAAGTATCTGCGTCAAACAATATTGGTTTAAAATGGAACAGCGTGCTGGACTTGAGTGACCCTTGGTCTGATCCAGATCGGCTCTTCGGATGTTCTCCTGTGTAGACAAATGGGAGAAGCATTACTGCTTTTAACTTTTGTGAACCGCCCAGAGAGCTTCGGGTATTGGGCAGTATAGAAATGCAATAAATAAATACTGCCTTCTTTGACAGGGAGAATATTGCCTTGGGGGTGGGGGTGGGGGGGGGCAGGAGAGAGAGGACTTCTGAAGTGATGGATTGTATGGACAGGAGTGGCCAAGAGAGGGAGGCAGTGGAAGGAAGGAGAAGTTGCAGGGGGAAATCATGCCAAGGGGGTGGGGAGAGGGGCTGCCCCAGAGGGGGAGGACGCCGGGCGTCCAATGCTGCTGACATCCCATAACCTCCGGTGCACATGGCAGGCTCCGTGATGCACTTAAAGGAAAACTGGTTGTGGAAAGAAGGGATCTGGATCCCGCAAAGCCTCCAGGAGCAGCCGGAGCGGTGATGCTGCGGGAGAAAAGCCCCCTGCGGAAAAGCCCCAGTTCCCTGTCTCTGCCAGGAGGAGCCTCTGCCGCTCTTGCGCTTTCCTGGATGGATTCAATGTGGGGGTTAAAGGGAGCGAGAGGGTGCTGGGTCCTAGAGAGGCCCTGAAGATCCAAGGCTGGATGAGGCCCCTCACTTCCTGCCCCACACTTCCTGCCCCCCCATGGCAAAGCAGCCTGGGATGTTGGCATCGTGGTGCAACCACAGCCTCTCTTCCCCTGCAGAGGAGCCGGTGAGGGCAAAATGCACGGGGGTCCCAGGGAGGAGGAGAAGGTGGAAAGAGCCCCCAGGCAGGAGCAGAGAAGGGAGGGAGCGAAGGGCCGGGGGGAGGTTTGGGGGCAGGGGGTGGGTGGGAAGAGAGGGAGCCCCCTGCCCCACCCCCATTTGGGGTCCCTCCAGAAGACCCACGCCTTGCACCCTCCTTCCTTCCCCATAAAAAGGGAATCCTGGAAGGGGAGAAAAGGCTACTGAAAGGGCGGCTGGGGGGGAGGGAGAAGCAGAAAGATCATGGGTGGGGGGGGGGAGGAGGAATCCCATCTGTGGGCAAAAAGCTGTTGTAATGTCATGACTTCTGGGCCTTGGAAAACAATCTGAGATAAGCCGGTAGGTGATGTAGAAGGACCTGCACATCGTTCCATATTAGAGATTGTTTTAGCACAAAGTTTATCCTTATTATAACCTCGTCCCCAAAGGAGGCGACTTCTGGGCCTTGCCAAAACATCTGAGATAAAGAAGCATTAGGTGCATTACAACTCCAACAATTGTTCAAGTTAGACAAACTCTTATTAAAAAGATGTTGTGGAATCCAATAAACCCCAAACAACTTTTTTTTTTTTTTTTTTGCTGAAGAAGAGTTAACCTGGGATCCATAAGGGTTTTGGATCCAGATGTTAGGGCAAACGGACATTGGTTGTGCAAGATAGGGCACTCCAATTCTTTATTCTAATCCTGTTTTAAACTGGGGGTGCCATTTTAACTTACTTCTACTTATATATATATATATATATATATATTTATTTGGGTTGTGGACCGATGTGTCAATTCAGCTGTTATAAGTGTTTCTAACAGTAAGGAAGCTCTGAGGCAGTAAAAGCAGCTGGACTAAACCTAGATTCCAGCATGTGTTTCAGATGCAAGTATAGCATTTCAGCTGCAGTAGGTGAATTATATTTAACACACAAATCAGAAAAGGACAGAAACTCATCCTCTGGACCTGTTAGCAACAGGTCACTCTGAGAAGAAGTTGCACTGTGTGATAATCCTCACGGCTAGGGGCTCCGTGAGTCTGGAATCTTCCTGTGTACCCTGATAAGGCCTAACGTAACATCAGCTGACAATAACTATGAAAAGGAAATACTGTCCCCCAACCCAATATGTCGTTCGTTCCTTCGGAACCAATTTCCCAGTGGACGACTAAAAAGAAAGAAAAAGGCCGATTGGAAGCCAAGAAAGTTTAGGGGAGTTGATGAATCAAAACTAGACGGAAACTTAAGAGAAGGACGGACCTTTGATTCCGTTCTCTTTCTGTCATTCTGTTCTGCATAGCTCCAAGTTTTGCAAACAGCTTTTTGCTGGCTTTGGGCCACCGTTTCCATGTTTGCCTTCTTTTTGAGAGAAAAAGGAAATGTTTACTTTGACCAAGTCTCTTCTTCATGTTTTGTGGCTACAGCTGCTGTAGTTTCTGAAGTAGCTTTTGGAAGATAGATGCTAAGGTCTTGAGCACCTTGATTCAGTGTTCCCTAATGATTTTATTTTTCTCAGTGGTGGAGCTCAGAATTCACTACTCTTTTCCATTTTAAAATGCCCTCTCAATTTCTGTCTGGATTATTTTTTCCTAACTAGACATGGCTGAGTTCTACACCTTGGATTCTCAGAGAAGCCTTTTCCAACTTTCCTCTGGGTCTGCAACATCCTGTTCTTCAGATCTCTGCCTGGGATAGGGAGCTGTGCCTTCCTTTTAATTCCACGCCAATCCCACTCTCTTTCCTCCTTTTTCTGCAAAAGTTTAAGTTATAATGTTATATGGTTGAAAGCTTTTCACATTGCATTGAATTAGTTTGGATTGGTGGAAGTTTAAGTAGAGCTAAATTACAATTGAACTGCTGCTAGTTTGGCTGAGTAGTCTTTTCACATTCTTTTCTAACAAGCCCTTATAAGTGTGTTGTGTATTTTGCATAGCGTACGAATATATTCTTTGTAATTATTGCATGTTTCACATTTCGCTGCTGCCTGTTTGTGATGTTCATTTGCATTTACTTTCTTTATGAACCGTTCACATCTTAAGACTTCCTGTGTGACTGGTTTCTTTTGTTTAACAAGTTGAAAGTGTATTCACTGTTCTCTTGCTCAAGTTTTAGAAACTCATTTTCAACCAAAAGCCTGATTCTGGGGACCTGGGGTTGTAGGGACCCATTGCAGACATGTCTTGGGTATTAAGTTGGCCACAGCTGTATTTCCATTTGAATTCTTACAGGACAGTCCTTACCTCAAGAAAGAAATTGGCAACAAAAGAAGGAGACTTTTTGAGTTCTCTCGGCAGCAGAGATGGAGAAGGGAGAAAAGATGAAACAACAAAACTTTGCAGGCTCTAAGGCAAGAAGAGGGCCCCATATCATCCAGGAAGGGAGCAATGCAGAGCCCTGGAAAAGAAGAGTGCAGGAGAACCAGCCTGGGAGTAACACCAGCTCAGATGTAGAGCGCCAGCAGTTCAGGAACTTCCTTAACCCAGACACCACGGGCCCCCGAGAGGTTTGCAGCCGACTTCACCACCTTTGCTGTCAGTGGCTGAAGCCAGAAAGACTCACAAAAGCTGAGATGCTGGACTTGGTGGTCCTGGAGCAGTTCCTGGCTGTCCTGCCCCCGGAGATGGAGAGCTGGGTCAGAGAATGTGGAACGGAGACCACTTCCCAGGCAGTGGCTCTTGCAGAAGGCTTCCTCCTGAGCCAGGCAGAGGATAAAGAGCAGGTGAGAGCATTTCATCCTGAGAACTCCAAGGGAGTGAAATTTCAAAACTCCCAATTGTATCTTAACTTTTTTTGCATGTCCTCTCGGGAAGGGATGCCCCAATTTCCAATGCTTCTCTCCTGTAAGTATAGTTGTTTGTGATATGTAGAGCAGGCCTTAAATTTGGAGGACCTTTTAATAAAAATATGCATCATTTTCTTGAAATCAGTCTTTCTGCCAAAGGCCAGGAGAATGGCCAATGTAACACCAACTTACATGCTTGTTTGTTTAAAGTCTGTTACAGGTAAATTGGTTGAAAGCATTATCAAAACTAAATCCTTAAACGTATAGAAGGACAAGAAAAAGAATCAACATGGCTTCTGCAAACGTTAGTCCTGTCTCACTAATCTTTTAGAGTTCTTTGAGAGTGACATGAAACAGGTCGGTAGGGCTGATCCAGTGGACATTATTTACTTGGACTTCCAAAAGGCTTCTGATGAAGTCCCTCACCAAAGACTCCTGAGTAAACTTAGCAGTCATGGAATAATAGGAGAGGTCCTTTTATGGATCAGTAACTGGTTAAAGAAGAGAAAGCAGAGAGCAGGAATAAATGGTAAAGTCTCCCAACGGTGGGAAATAGTGGGGTCCCACAGGGATCGGCATTGGGACCAGTTCTTTTCACCTTATGAAAAGAGTGACCTGGAATTAGGCGTGAGCTGTGAACTGGCCAAATCTGCCAATGACCTCAAATTATTTACGGTGGTTAAACCAAATGGATGCCATTCTCCCAGGCCTGTTTACATCAGATAATATTGCCTGCATGGAACAATTACCAACTCTTGGCTGATCAGCATTTATTTAATACATAGTCAGTAGCCCAGTTTGATTGGGGAGAGCAGAAGAAGCTGCGGTCCCACCACAGTAAGAAATAATAATGTACTATGAAGCTCATCTTTTTTAGATCTGAGCGGTCAAACATCTTAGAGGATGGCAAACCCCGTTTGTTTCTAATCACTTTGCTGAGTTTTAAATGAATGTTTTGTATTGGAAAAGGTCTCCTTTTAAATATTTTCCTTCTGGTCGGTCTTAGTTCAAGCGCGTTGCTTATTGCCCAAAGCACACATCCTTCAACAAAAACTGGAGTGAGTATGTGCTCCATGGTTTGGACCATAGATCATCTTTAGAAGGAGCCCTGAAATGCAAACTGATTGGGAAATGTTGCCCTTGGCCTTGGCCTTGACCTGACCCATTCCTTTCCTTCCCTAATTCCTCTTCTCTCTCTGGGATCCTCCCTCATGTTCCAGGTGCAGGGGATGTTGGCCAAAGCATGCACAGATTTCCCTGAGGCAGAAAAGGCTCCACCAGGCACCACACAGAGACCGCTGGACAGGTGGAACTTGCAGGAGGGTGACGGAGGATCCTCCTCCCTGGGTAAGGATTAGTGGGCCGTGTTTCCCCATGGTCTCCTTCCCTCACGCCTGAGGCGCATGAGCTGCTTTAATGTTCTCCTTGAGCCTGATTTTGCGGATGGAGAGAGACTCTTTTTCTCTAGATAATCCAAAAGGATACGTTGTTTAGGAATGTGGTCAAACATTCTTTCAATTCAAACAATGAAAATGGAAATTCTTAAGAACGTTAGCTTATCTTCCCACCTTCTTTGCCTTCCTCACAGGGAGCAGAAGAACCTGCAGAGAAAGTGAACTGATCCTGGGGGATCCTTCTAGGCCTTCTTCGCTTTATGGTGGAATGGAAGCAGTTTCTGCACAGCCAGGGCAGGTAAGGGAGTCCTGGGTGCCTCTGTCTCCTGCACATCCCCTTGGTCCTAGAAGAACCTGACCCTTTAGCCTTTGATCTTCTCCAAGATGGCGGCTAGGAAGGCTTTGAAAGCCATTCATGAAGTTCTGGCATTCAGAAGGGGGACCTCACCATTATTGCCTTCATGGATTGCTACATAATGCGTAAAGAGAACATCATTTCTTCTTCTTCTGTCAGGGTCCGGTCTCTTTTGAGGAGGTGGCTGTGCATTTCTCGGAGGAGGAGTGGGCTCTGCTGGATCCAGGCCAGAGGTCTCTGCACAAGGAAGTCATGGAGGAGAATCGTGGGAACCTGTCCTCTCTGGGTAAGGAATGGGTCCCTCTGTGTAAGGTCCTCTCTTTGCCTTCTGTGACAGTGCATTATAAGGGAGTCATTGAGGACAGTAGTGCCTGGGCCATGTTCCTGGGATACTCTTGTCCAGAGACAGCTCACCAGGTGATGGACAATGTGGATCGGGATTCATTTTTCTCCCTCTCTCAAAATCTTAGAATCTGGGCTAATCCCATGAAGCGGATTGGTGGGAGATTCAGGGCAAATAAAAGCAAGGACTTCTTCACACAGCACATAGTTAAACGATGGAATTCACTACCACAAGATGTAGCGATGGCCACAGATTTGGATGGCTCTAAAAGGGGGTTGGATTATTTCCTGGAAAAGAAGGCTATCAATGGCGACAAGCCCTGGTGGTTATGTGCTGGGTTATCCCTGTCCAGATAGGGGGTAGCTGGACCATGAACAAAAGTTGATAGAAGGAAGTCCGTGCCACCGAGGCCACCAGAGACTCCGGTGACAGAGATGGTTCATATGTGTCCAATGCAAATTTCATAAGCGTTCCCAGCAACTCCTCGTCCAAGTCACTAATAAAAATGTTGAAGAGCACTGGGCCTAGGAGTGAGCCCTGCGGTAAAAACTCCCACCCATCTTGCACTCCTTTTCGTATAACGGTCACTTGCCATGGGACCTTACCTATCCTGAGTTTATTAAAATAGGCTTTCCTGAAATCCAGAGGATGCGTATGGCTACACTCAGCTTTTGCTTCCTTTGAAATCAAGAACTCAAGTATGACGTGATCACTTTCCCCCAGAGTTCCCATAACTGCCCCTTTATCCACTAAGTCCTCCCTATTGGTCAGTATCAAGTCAAGGATAGCCGTTCTTCTAGTTCTATCCTCTACGTTCTGTATTAGGAAGTTGTCAGCCACACATGTCAGACATTTTTTGTAAGGGCCACTTTTGGTAGAATTTGTCTCCCAACAGATATCGGGGTAATTGAAGTCCCCCATTACTACTACATCGGATTTCCTTGAAACACTGGCAGTTTGCTTTTTTAAAGTTTCATCCTCGTGTTCTCTTTGATTGGGTGGTCGGTAGTAAACTCCGAGTATTATGCTCCTTTTATTCCTTGCACCATTTACTTTAACCCAGATGCTGTCGATGGGACTTCCAGGCTCATCCTCCTGTATTTCTGTGCAGGGATAGGTATTCTTAATGTATAGGGCAACTTCGCCTTCCTTTCTACTTCTTCTGTTCTTTTGGAACAAATTATATCCTTCAATTGCAATATTCCAGTCCTGGATGTCATCCCACGAAGTTTCAAGTCATATTTGCCTTCACGTGTTAAGAGTTCAAGTCTGTTCTGTTTGTTTCCCATACTCTGGGCATTCATATACAGACATTGAAGCCCATGTGTTTTGCAGTCTGGCTTCTGTCCTACATTGTTGTGAACTCTATTTTTGGACGCTATAAGAGATGTTCTCTCTGTTAAGGTGCATAAACCTGCATCCTTCGTTGCTTCTAAGTTGACGTATCCCTTCCTGATACGATTCATTTTAAAGCCTTCCTGCTGAAGTTCATCATGCTGTGGCCAAGCACATTCTTCTCAGACATTGTGAGGTGCAACCCGTCCCTTGCCGGCAGTCCATCTTCCAAGTAGCATAGCCGTGGTCCCAGAATCCAAATCTCTGACGTTGGCACCATCTTCGTAGCCAGTTATTCACCCAGAGAGTTTTTATTTCTCTTTGTGTTCCACTTCGAAATCTTGAGAAAGCTATCTCGGCCCCAAAATTCTTTCCTTCCCAAGGCTTCAAAGTCTGATTTAATTTCTTCATCTGTCTACCTGGCACTGTCATTTGTTCCCACAGGGATGAGAAGAAAGAGGTACATGTCAGTGGGGTTTGTGAGCATTGGCAATCCTTCGGTCACATCTCTAATCCGGAAGACAACATCCCTGGAGAGTCTATGGGTGTGTTTGCGACATACTTGGGTTTCAATCCCACGCAGCAGGGAGTCTCCCACCACGACGACCCTTCTCTTCACGTTGTAGGCCCTGGTTTCGTCGCCTCTGCTCGACTGACCTTCTGCCTCTTGTTCCCTGTGATGTGGGGTCCCCTGTAATTCTTCCTCTGCAGGCTGTCCTCCAGTCTCATCCTCCAGGACCTGAAAGTGGTCCCATAGTTCTATTGGTTCCACTGATGCGGAGAGTCTTCGAGGTCTTCTGCTCCTCACAGTCACCCTTTTCCGGGGAGCTTCCTCTGCTTCGTTTTCCCTCGCCTCAGCATTCCCCACTTCTGCTTCAACTTCCTGTTCCTCTTCCACCTCCTGTGCTTGTCTTTGCTGTTGCAGTTCCATGTTCTGTCCAAGAACCCGTCGCCTTCTCTTATTCCTTGGAGGGAGGACACGAGTCGCTCAAGTGCATTCACTTTCTCTTCCAACAGTGCAACCAGCTTGTATTTGTTGCACGTGTAGGCCATGTTGACCTCAGGCAGGAACACAAACATTGCAAACACTTTACAGGTCACCCCCACTGGAGAATCCTTTCCGTCCATAATCCCTTTTTGTTTCTGCCTTTCTGCCTGTATTGGAATAGCCTGTGCTTTTGTCCTGTCCTCCCTGAAGGTTAGCAATAGAGTCCCCTAGCAGATGAGTCTGTGTGTCACAAGAGAACAAATCTTTGTTTGGAACCTCCCCCTTGACTTCCCCTACCAGGCACTGACAATTCTCTTTTACATGCATGTTGAAGGCACCTCTGGTCCTTGGACTTGTGGTTGTGCCCTCAGGATTTGAGTATCCTCCTCCTCGGTTGCACATCCCTCCTTCAATCTCTTCTCCATGCCCCATTTGAGTCTCAGTTTCTCAGAGAGATCGCAGGGCAGCCACTCTGGCTTCTTTCAATTTCCCCCATTTTTTCCTTCTCCTGGGAATAGTTAGTGCTTGTGCCATCAGAATTTAAGTTTTCGGGTTCTCTCATCCCTCTTGAACTCTGTTTCCCTTCCTAATTCCTTGCTTTGGGATCTGACTCAACCTTTCTCTGAGCTTTTTGAAGTTGGCTTTCTTAAGGTCTGATGTCCATGCCAACAAAGCTTTGTTTTCAGAGCCCTCGCTACCATGGAGTCAAAGATGACACGGCCACTTTCTCTCAAGGTTCCTATCATAGATTTGAAGATATCGTGGTCACTTCCTCCATCCGTTCTTCTCTATTGATTATGATTCACATATTTCTTAGGAGCTGAAGTCAATGAAACAATTGGTCTGATGGCGAAAATATGAGGAGGAAAACACTCTGAAGGCCTTTGCAAGTGGATAATGTTGAAGATGTTAGAGATCTTTAAGACGGATCATGGTCTCCATGGAGGAAGCACAGGAGAGCAGAGTACGGCATATTCAGGAGTTTGCTCTGCACAGTTAGCTTTCCATTTTGAGATACAACTAGACAGCAGGACAATCTTCATTTTGAAATAGAGGTCTGCTCAAAACAACAGCCGAACCCAGCAAGATGGTCTAGGAAGATGCCATGACTAAGGGTTTCAGAAGCCCCTGAGACATTGAAAAGATCCATTAGGGTTGAATTCCCACTTTTCAGTCCCCAGTTAAAGAATCAGATAGGACGAATTGGCAGATTCATAGTGCATTTTGTTTTTACAGTATTTAATGTTGTATAGTTATTGTTTAAGCTATTTTGTAAAAGTTATTCTATATAACTGATAGCGCTGTATGCCACTCTAGTTCTCAGTTGTATTGATCATCAGAGGATATCTAATCTGGTCGGAAGGATCTGCCTCTCCACTTTTTATCCTGTTCATCAAATCAGCAAGTTCAAAATGGAAACAGGCTACAGTTGTGAATAACTACTAATGTTAATGTCTTAGCATACAACTGTAAATTACGGACTTTACCCAGTCCTATAATGTAAGTTATTGTATTATTCACGCTAGTATAATAAATGTTTGAGGTATGCTCTTGTTTACAATAAGGAAAACAAACAATTCCTTCTAGTAGTAATGCCGTATATTTAACATAAATTAGTAATGTTGTTTATTGCCAAAAGATCACATAACCATTAATAATAGTTTTTTTAAAAAAAACAATTTGTGTTGATTACATCATCACTGAGCTTTCCAAACAGAACAAGGATGAAACAGTTCCTTTCAATTACAACTTTCCATATAAAGAGGATGTGACTACATCTGTTAATTAACGAGAGTCCGGATGCTTCCTTGTTTCGTGCGTTTAGACTTCGTCAGAATAATGTTTGTAGTAAATCTGTAAAATAATCAGAAAAACTAAGACTAAATACAGGTTCTGAAAGCTGCATGCATTCCCTCACTTATTTGCTATAATAAACAATAGAATTAAATCTCTTTATTCAAATATTAATACAATATATATTTTTGAAAACACACACTCACCACCTCACTAGCGCGGCGTTTATGGGGATGTTGATTATAAACATGCCATTTCTTTTATCTCATGGGCTAATCAACATGTACCTAGTTTAAGCAATTGAATGCAAAACCATTATATTGGTTGCCAACACTTGACACGTACAAGTAAACTGCTGGAGAGAAAAACACCAAACAAACCTTCACCTCCTGACTTGACGATTTGCAAGCTGCTTTTTGGGATTCATGTGAGCCACAGCCAGCTGCAGTTGTTGAAGTACCAATTATCTGATATGTAATACGGGACGGAGCGTATCCTGATGCAAGGCCAAGATACTCCCGGAATGTAATCATTTAATTGTTAAGGCTGTTGGTCAAATGGAAACATCTCCTTTATAGTAAAAATGATGTTAAATCAAGGCATTGATTCAAGCCGTATGGCAAGACAGTCTTCAATCTGTAAATCCATTCCACTTCTTTCTTTAACAGCAAATTCTCATAATTATTCCAATTATAACTGTGAGGATGAATACTGTCCAAAACCAAAACCCGAAAGTCCTCCTGGTCATGTTGTTTCAATGTAAAATGTTCAACCAGTGGTGCTTCAGCAATTTTGTGTTTTAACTTGGATCTATGCTGGTGTTTTTCTCTCCAGCAGTTTACTTGTACAAGCAGTTTACTTGTACGTGTCAAGTGTTGGCAACCAATATAATGGTTTTGCATTCAATTGCTTAAACTAGGTACGCGTTGATTAGCCTATGAGATAAAAGAAATGGCATGTTTATAATCAACATCCCCATGAACGCCGCGCTAGTGAGGTGGTGAATGTGTGTTTTCAAAAATATATATTGTATTAATGTTTGAATAAAGAGATTTAATTCTATTGTTTATTATGGCAAATAAGTGAGGGAATGCATGCAGCTTTAAGAACCTGTATTTAGTCTTTTTAGTTTTTCTGATTATTTTACAGATTTACTACAAACATTATTCTGACGAAGTCTAAACGCACGAAACACGGAGGCATCCGGACACTCGTTAATGAACAGATATAGTCACATCCTCTTTATAAGAAAAGTTGTAATTGAAAGGAACTGTTTCATCCTTGTTCTCTTTGGAAATTCCAATGATGATGTAATCAACACAAATTGTATTAGAAAAAAAATATTATTATTAATGGTTATGTGATCTTTTGGCAATGAACAACATTACTAATTTATGTTAAATATATGGCATTATTACTAGAAAGAATTGTTTGTACATCAAATCAACAAACCATTTGGTTTGTTCCCTGACTTTGGGCAGATTTCTGTTTTTTATTCTTGCAGGCGATCGCAGGGAGAACAAGGAAAATGGAGAACACCAGAGAAGGAAATCGGAAACTGAAGAGCAGTGGGGAATCAAATCCATTTCTTTTGAAGGGTCAGACGTCCATGAAATTCTAATAATAGAAGATCCTGTTGAACAACACAATCAGAAGCTGCACAGTGGCAAGAAACAGCGGAAAGGCTCAAAGCGTGTCAAGACTCAGAAGAAAAGATTACAATGCTTAGAGTGTGAAAAGCAATTCCGTTACAATTCAGACCTTAACTTGCATAAAAGAATTCACACAGGGGAGAAGCCCTATCAATGCCTTGAGTGCGGAAACAGCTTTACTCGGAGCACACAGCTTAAGCAACATCTGAGGATTCACACAGGGGAAAAGCCCTATGAATGCTTAGAGTGCGGAAAGAGCTTTGCTCAGAGCACATACCTTAAAAAACATCAAAGAATTCACACAGGTGAGAAGCCCTATCAATGCCTTGAGTGTGGAAAGAGCTTTGCTAACAGTACGGCCGTTAAGCAACATCAAAGCACTCACACAGGTGAGAAGTCCTATAAATGTCTAGACTGTGGAAAGAGCTTTGCTCTGAGCATACACCTTAAGCGACATCAAATAATTCACACGGGTGAGAAGCCCTATGAATGCTTAGAGTGCGGAAAGAGCTTTGCTCAGAGCACATACCTTAAAAAACATCAAAGAATTCACACAGGTGAGAAGCCCTATCAATGCCTTCAGTGTGGAAAGAGCTTTGCTAAAAGTACGGCTGTTAAGCAACATCAAAGCACTCACACAGGTGAGAAGTCCTATAAATGTCTAGACTGTGGAAAGAGCTTTGCTCTGAGCATACACCTTAAGCGACATCAAATAATTCACACGGGTGAGAAGCCCTATGAATGCTTAGAGTGTGGAAAGAGCTTTGCTCGGAGCACATACCTTAAAAGACATCAAAGAATTCACACAGGTGAGAAGCCCTATCAATGCCTTGAGTGTGGAAAGAGCTTTGCTAACAGTACGGCCGTTAAGCAACATCAAAGCACTCACACAGGTGAGAAGTCCTATAAATGTCTAGATTGTGGAAAGAGCTTTGCTCTGAGCATACACCTTAAGCGACATCAAATAATTCACACGGGTGAGAAGCCCTATCAATGCCTTGAGTGCAGAAAGAGCTTTGCTCACAGCACAACCCTTAAGTTACATCAAAGAATTCACACAGGGGAGAAGCCCTATAAATGCTTAGAGTGTGGAAAGAGCTTTGCTCAGATCGTATCCCTTCAATCACATCAAAGAATTCACACAGGGGAGAAGCCCTATAAATGCTTAGTGTGTGGAAAGAGCTTTGCTCATGTCGTGTCCCTTCAATCACATCAAAGAATTCACACAGGGGAGAAGCCCTATAAATGCCTAGAGTGTGGAAAGAGCTTTGTTAGGAGTGCATATCTTAAGGAACATCAAAGAATTCACACAGGTGAGAAGCCCTATCAATGCCTAGAGTGCAGAAAGAACTTTGCTCACAAGACAAACCTTAACTCACATAAAAAAATTCACACGGGTGAGAAGCCCTATCAATGCCTATAGTGCGGAAAGAACTTTGCTCACAGCACAACCCTTCAATTTCATCAAAGAATTCACACAGGGGAGAAGCCCTATAAATGCCTAGACTGTGGAAAGAGCTTTACTCGCAGCACATACCTTAAACAACATCAAAGAATTCATACAGGTGAGAAGCCTTATGAATTCCTAGAGTGTGGAAAGAGCTTTGCTCAGAGCACGTCCCTTAAGAAACATCAAAATTCACACAGGAGAGACGCCCTATAAATACTTAAGAGTGCGGAAAGAGGGGGGAGTGGCCTAGCGGGACATGGAGTAGAATCGAAACTTTCCTGCTCTCATAAGAAGCAATGAAATATTTACAAAATCCCTAATTTGGAGGTGATGGAGTCTGGATTAATGACTTGATTTTGGGTCCGGAAGCCTTACTGCATCTGTGGTGAGAAAAGTAGCTGGATAACTGCTGTAACGGCAAAACGAAACTGATTCGGACGTGGAGGACGGGAGCTTGACAGAGTGCCAACTGAAGGTAATTAATGGACTTTAATTGGAAGCTGCAAGGTGAAGATAACTCAGAGGAAGAGGCGGAACTGATTTATGTGGGAAAAGTGACTTTTAACCTCCAATTGAAGGAGTTAGAAGCTGAAGTGCAATTGTTGATTTGAGTCCAGGCGAGAGGTGCGGATTTATGTGTTAAGCTTTATGAAAAGAAAGCAAAAGGGGGTTAAATCCAGTGCCCCCGCCTGGAGCAGAGCATCGAGAGATCACCCCTCTGATAAGAACTGGCTGCGTCTTGTGAGGGTTGCTGGAACTACGCCAGACAATATGTCGGACAAACAGCAGCAATCTGACAAGACAGGGAAATCCCCTGGCCATTCCGGAAATACTAAATATGGCACAGCTCCTACAGCAGCAGGTGCAGTACCAAAACCGGCCAAAGAGAGTCAAGCAGAGTCCTCAGATGATTTAATGAGCAAAATTCAGAATGTGATGGAGGTGGCTTTACTGAAGCAGGAGGAAAGATTAATGCAAAGAATTAAGGACTCACAGCAGGATTTTATGGTGGACCTTCAAACTGTGGTGGATAATATGGAGAGAATGGAGAAGAATACGAAGCTGCAGGAAGACAGCAAGAAACAGGGGGACCATTTGAAAGAGGTGGACTTGCGTTTAATTGCTTTGGAAGATCGGGACAGGAGAGTGAATATTCGAATCAGATCTTTTCGAGAGATAGAAGGAGAGAGTCCTAAGGATTTAAGAGACATAATTTTGGCATGGATTAAGGAAATTGAACCTCAGGAAACTTGGGAGATGGCGGATATCGAGAGAATTCATAGAGTGGGTTATGAGAAGAAGGGGATGCTCCCAAGAGATATAATTGTCAAATTTGCAAATTTTTATAAGAAAGAAAAGTTTATGCAAGCAATAAGACGTCAAGCCCAGCTGATGATACAAGCAACAGCAATTGAGGTTTATCAAGATCTATGCCCTCAAACGGTGCAGTGGCGGAAGAGTGTTAGACTGTGCACAGTGGCTTTGCGAAAGAGATCGATAACATACAGTTGGGGATACCCAGTCTTTCTGAGATTTATGTGGAAAGGGAAGCAACATAGAATAACATCGTGTGAGCAAGGGATGGAGCTTCTGGAAAAGCTGGGCTTAGTGGATCCCTCAGTTGCTGGAGATACAAAGCAGGATGGAGGTGCTGGAGGGAAAGGCGGTCCTGATCGTCCACAGGAGGAAGGTGCTGTCGGCGGAAGCCATCAATGAAGAAATATTATTGTAAAAGGGATAAGAAAAGATTATATGAGAGGGGAGGGTTGGATTTCTGCTCCGGGAATGTTGGGTTGCTTCTCTCCCCCCCCCCCCTGAAGAGTTCTAAGAATAATTGGGGCCATTGACCAGGAAGGCCTGGTGAGGAGGGGGGTGAAGATGGGGGGTAAATGTGGGTGGGTGGGTGAGGGAGGGGGGTATGTGTATCACAGAGGGAGACCAATATAGAGATGTGGGTGAAAGAGAGAGATGGATAATAAATTAAGGGTTGCAACTCTAAATGTTAAAGGGCTAGGAACTGTTATAAAAAGGAAGAGAATAGAAATGTTATTAAAAAAAGAGAAAGCCGATGTAATTTTTTTGCAGGAAACTCATCAAACAAAGGAGGGTGTAAATGATCTCCGGATGAGGGAAATGGGCGTGTATGAAAAGTCTTTTGGCACTTCTAAAGCGAGAGGTGTAGCGATTATAATTTCAAAAAAATGTGGTATCACTATACAAAGGGTGAAGAAGGATGAAGCGGGAAGGTTTCTGATAATTTCTTGCATGGTAGGGGAGGAGGAATATGTATTGATTAATGTATATGCTCCAAATGGAAAACAAATGGAATTTTTTGATGAAGTTTTTAATGCAGTGGGTGAAGTGGGTAAAAAGAATATTGTGATGGCAGGTGACTTTAATATGGTATTAGACAAAGGGAAAGACAGGGATAATATATTAAGCGATCTTAAGAGTGGTGGGAGGACGGGATTAAGCAAATTAATGGAGAGAAAAGAATTAATGGATGTTTGGAGAGTATTAAAAGGGGAAGAAAGGAAATACACTTTCTACTCACCAAGGTTTAAGAGTTGTTTCAGGATTGATTATATTTTTGTGTCAAAGAATATGATGTCTAAACTTATAGATTGTACTATAGGGGTAATTAAAGTCACAGACCATGCATTAATGACGTTGGATATTAAAATAAAGAAGGATTATAAACAAGTTAAGAGATGGAGAATTGATACAAGGCTACTAAATAATAGAAATATAGTGGAAAATATTAAAAAAGAAATGCAGGAAATATGGGAAATTAACTATAAGAACTTAAACGCGCAGGGGTTAATATGGGACACTATGAAGGCTGTAGTTAGAGGGATCTGTATCAGGGAAATGTGTACCCTAAGAAAACAACAAGAAGCACAAAATAAAAAGATTGAAAAGGAGGTAAGGGACTTAGAGGAGAAGCTAAGAGAGACAAAAGATAAACGCCTATTTGCCCAAATCCAAGCTAAGAAAAAAGAATTAGAGAGAGAAGAGTTAGAACAAGTCCAGAGGGATTTGCTATATTTAAGGAGGGATTTTTTTGAATATAGTAATAAAAATTCAAAGATGCTGGCTAGGTCCACTCAGTCAAAAAAGGCTAAGAGCATGATAGGGACAATTAGAGATAAGACAGGGAAAAGTTGTAATTTAATGAAGGATAAATTAAATATATTTCAGGATAGAGAATTATATACATCAGATATGGGATCACAGGTTAAGGTATTGGAATATGTAGAGAGGAATTGGAAAATAAGATTACAGGGGCAAGATAGGGATTATATGGAAGGATTAGTTACTGAGAAAGAAATAGAAGGAATTATTGCTAAATTAAAAGGAGGGAAATCTCCGGGATTGGATGGTTTGGGGTCGGAATATTATAAAGTTTTTAGAGGAATCTTAATACCAAGATTAAAAAAATTATTTAATAGTATAATAGAAGGGGGAAAGACACCCCCCCCCCCCATCGTGGGAACATTCCTTGATCATATTAATCCCGAAACCAGGAAAGGATCTGACTGATCCAGCATCTTATAGACCAATATCCTTAATAAATCAAGACTCAAAAATATTTACAGCAATAATGGCAAAAAGGATGAGTACGTTTATACATAAATACATTAGAAAAGATCAATGTGGATTTATCCCAGGAAGGCAAATGCCTAATTTAATTGGAAGAGTTTTAAATATAATTAATATTATTTCAAAAAGGAATTTAAAAGCAGGTTTATTAGCATTGGATATATTCAAAGCCTTTGATTGCGTGGAATGGCCAGCACTTAAAATAATTTTGAAAACATTTGGGCTTGGAGTTAAATTTATGGGAGTGATGGATCAATTGTATAAAAATAATAAAGCAGAAATAATGGTTAATGATGGGTTAATGCAACAGATTATACTAGCCCGAGGAACAAGACAAGGTTGCCCACTTTCACCGATCTTATTTGCGATATTTTGGCAAATGTTATAAGGGAGGATTCAAGATTGAAGGGAATAGGAGGGAAGGAGAAGATTAAAATAAATATGTTTGAGGATGACACATTACTGACATTAGAAGATCCCCTGAAGGTTGGGGAGCTGATTAAAGAGCATTTGAGAGAATTCGGGGAGATTACTGGTTTACAAGTTAATTGGGGGAAGTCAGAAATGATGTTATTTAATTATAACAAAGAGGAGATGGAGGAAGGTAAAGTAAAGTTAGGTCTTAGGCTTAAAAATGTAGTACGTTATTTAGGAGTTAATATTACAAAAGATTTAGATAGGTTAGAGGAAATTAATTTTGCAAGTTTGAAAAAACAGGTAGGGGAAAAGTTAGAGGTATATAAAAAATTAAAACATTCTTGGTTTGGTAGAATAGCGGTTATAAAAATGAAGATATTACCTAAGATTAATTTTTTGTTTAGAATGCTACCGATTAAAATATCGGATGCAGAGTTAAAGAGCTGGCAAAATATGATTAATGCTTATTGCAACGGAGATAAGAGAGCTAGGATTAACAAAGGGTTATGGTATAAGACACAAAAGACAGGAGGTTTGGGACTTCCAAATGTAAAGAATTATTATAGTGCTAATCAGTTAAGATATGTTATAAATAGTATATTGGGGAGGACGATTTAGAATGGTTAGGAACGCAAACAGGGGAGCTAGATTTTAAATTGCAAAATATCTTTTTTAATAATAAAATTCAAAAGAAAGATTTGAGGGGACTGGACAACCCGTTGCTGAAAAACATTCTAGAGATCTGGGAGAAAGTTAAAGGGAAGTTAATACCAGGAGACTCTCCACTCGCCCCAGTGGTAGTTGTGGGAAATTTCCCAAGAAATTTAAAAGTAGAATTGGAAGGCAGTTTGAAGGGTCAGGAAATTATTAAGCTAAGGAACTGGATGGAAAGAATGACAGATAAGGTGCAAATTAGAGAGTTGGTAAAAGGACAAAAGATAGCTTGGTTCAAATGCTTACAATTGGAAAAATGGACACAGGAATGGAAAAAGATAAATAAAAAGTGTAGAAATAATACAAGATTTGAAGATTTAATTGAATCAAGAGGAAAGAAGGAAGTAATTAAAACTAGAAAAGGTTTGACTAGTGAAATATATAAAATCCTGACAGAGGAGGCGGAATATCGAGATTTGCTTAAAATGATTTGGGAAGATGATTTAAAGGAACAAATTAATGAATAAGACTGGGGGAGGATGTGGGATGCAAGAATGTTAAAGCTTTTGTCGATTAGAATTAAGGAGAATTATTATAAGACAGTATGGAGATGGTATTTAACGCCGGTAAGATTTCATCAGATAGATAAAAAAGTGTCCAAGAATTGTTGGAGGGGATGTCAGGAGGTTGGAACTTATTTCCATATGTGGTGGAGCTGTAAACATGTACAAAAATTTTGGGAAAGGGTGTTTAAAGAAATAAGTGAAATAATTGGAAGTAAATTGGAATTAAGCCCAAAGCTGGCTCTACTAGCAATATATGGGATAAAGGGAATGAGAATATAAATAAGAGAGAATTAATAAACAACCTCCTGGCTCCCGTCAGAATAATGATTGCTAAAAACTGGAAAGGGCAAGGGATATATACTATAGAAGAATGGTATAAAGAAATATGGGATATGGCACTTAATGACAAGCTAACGTGTAAAATGAAAATAAAGAGGGGAATGTCCAGTAAGAATGATTTTGGAGATGTATGGAGCCTATTTTTGGAATATGTATTAAGAACGGGAAAGGGGCAAATACCTTCAAAAGAGTCTTTACACTTTTGGAAAGAAGAATAATGTATAATTGAAGGTCTCCTGGGGGGAGGGGAGCATGGGGGGTATGCGGTATGTATTGTATTTTATGTTGTTTTATGTTGTATTAAAATTTAAATTTTTTTTACAAAAAAGAGTGCGGAAAGAGCTTTGCTCACATCACACACCTTAAGCGACATCAAAGAATTCACATGAAGGAGAAGCCATAAAAGTGCTCAGAGTGTGGAAAGCAATTCAATCAGCGGTTGCACTTTGCCTCACATCAAATGATCAGTATAGGTGAGAAGTGGTAGAAATGGTTTGTCCTCGGAAAGCTGTAACATACATCAAAGAATTCACACAATAGGCAAGGCCTTTCCTGGTGAGATTTGAACTCACTGCATTTCTTCCCTCCTACATGGGTGGAGGTCCCATTTGGATGGTCCGCCCCTCTAGACTGATGGAATCCAAGTTATTTCTGAATTCTCTTGGGGATTTTCCAGTGGAGAGAGCTGGTGATCCAGCCGAAGCCCTAGCCTCTCTGTGGAACAGAGAGATTCGGAGAACCATCGACTTGATTGCACCTGAGTGCCCAGTCCAGCCCTGTAGAGCTCACTTGGCGTACTAGGGTTTTGTGGTCGATGAAACAGACTGGACGTCGGCTAGAGCGCAAGTGGCGTAAGACTCCAAGCGAAGATGATCGTGCCTATTGATTGACAGTGTGGGAAGCAAAGAAGGCCTATTTGGCTGCCTCCATTGCGTCCTTGAATAGCTGGAGCTCCTCATCAAGGTCCAGGGGGTGTTAATACCCTCCGCAGCAAATGGGGCCGTGTCCCCGCCAAGGACCCACTGCAACCAAAATCCCTTTCTCCCCAGGAAGCTTGACGCTGTTGTTAGTGCAGCTCCAGTTGAGGTGTCTGATGCCCCCATCTGCCCGATGTCGGACTGCGCCCTTAACTGGACAGAGATAGCCTAGCTACAGTGATCCCCGCTCTGACAACTTCTCAGTTGGATTATTTCAGTGCATTATACGTGGGGCTGCCTTTGAAAACGGTCCAGAAACTTCAGCTAGTCCGAACCAGGGTTGTATGATTGTTAACAGGGACTGGCCAACAATGCCACATTATGCCGCTGGCTGCCAGTCCAAGTCTAGATTCAAAGTGCCAGTATTGCCTCCTCCCATATGTACCTGCCTGGACCCTAAGATCATTGTCTGGGGTCTTTCTCTGTGAGCCCCTGTCAAAGGAAGTGAGGCAGATGGCTACCAAGAGAGGGCCTTTTCTGAAGTGGCACCCTGACTGTGGATTGAGCTCCCCGGAGAGGTTCACTTGGCACCTCCATTGTATTCATTACGATGCCAGGTGAAGACCTTTTTTATTATCCCGTTCTACCAGCCTAGTCTTTTAACTCTGCTGTTTCAAAATTTTAAATCTCTGTTCTTCTGCTGTTTTTTTTTTTCTGGTTGTACTTTTATACTGTTATATTGTGGTTTTATATTGTGGTTTAGGTCTGATCCTGTAAATTGTATTTTAAGTTTTTAATTTTTGTAACCTGCCCAGAATACTTCATCTATGGGCGTTATAAAAATACAAAGATAAATAAATAAACTAAACCTGAATCCTGGCAAGACGGAAGCCCTGTGGGTGAGCGGTTCCTGAGTCCGGGAGACAGGCTCATTGCCTGTTCTGGAAAGGCTGCACTCCCTGTGGAAGAGCAGGTTCATAGTTCCGGGGTACTCTTAGACCCGTCTATGTTGCTTGAACCGCCAGTGGCCACGGCCATGCAGAGTGCCTTTTACCAGCTTACCCTGGTTCATGAGTTACACCCTCTCCTAGACAAGGATATCCTGATCACGGTGATACAGACCTTAGGAACCTCCAGGCTGGATTACTGCAATGTGATCTATATGGGGCTAACCTTAAAGCTGCTCCGGAAGCTGGAGCTTGTGCAGAATGCAACAACTCAACTGTTGTCTGGAGCTGCTCCTTTTCAGCATGCAGCTCCTTTCCTGAAGGAACTGCACTGGCTGCCTATTTGCTACCCGAGCAGGATTAAGATTCTAACACTATTGAACCAAGACCTAATCGACTTGGGACCAGGATACCCGAGAGAGTGCCTTCTCCCCTATCAACCTGCCCTGTCACTGAAGTCATGTGATGGTATCTTCATGGTGGTTCCACATGGACCTATGGTCCAATTGGAGTCCACCAGGAGAAGAGCCTTCCATGTAGTGGCCCCTTCCTCTGGAAGTCCTTGCCTCTGGAGGTCAGGCAAGCGCCAACATTGTGTTTCTTTCAGCACCTTCTGAAAACGTTCCTGGCAGCTCTCCCTGAAAGACCGGCTGTGGTTTTTCTCTGAACTCTGTTCTTTTAAATATAATTTCAATGTGTTTTTATTCTGTTTTAACTGTCTTATCTATTTGTTCACCACTCCGAACTCTTGGATGGGGAGCTGCATATAATTATTGTAAGTAAATCAATAAAGGATTCAAGTGATAACCCATAACTTCAGCAACACCAAAGAATCCACTCAGGTGAGAAGCCCTATAAAAGCTGAGAGTGTAGAAAAAGCTTCAGTCAGAGCAGCCACTTGAAGTTGCATCAAAGGAGATGTGCGGGGGAGAAGCCCTTTATGTGCTTTGAAAGCGGAAAGGGTTTCAATTGCACCATGAACTAGGGGTGTGCACGGACCCCCGGATCGGATCGGGACCCGGATCGGGACCTCCAATTTTGTCCCGGACCGGTTCGGACAAAATCGGAGGCCCCCCGGATCGAGTCCGATCCCGATCCAAAAATCGGACATTTTTGGATCGGCCGCCATTTTTTTCCCCATAGACTTGCATTGCAATGCAAGTCTATGAGGAAAAAATGGCGGCGGGTGGGTAAGGGGGGGCCTAACTCCCTCCCCCCCCCCGGGGCCGTCCGCTGTGGACGGCCCCGGCAGGTAAACCCCCTCCCCCGCGCTCCCTACCCCCCCTGGGGCCGCCTGCTTCCATCCGCTGGCGCCCGCGGGCGCCAGCGGATAGAAGCGGACGGCTCCGGGGGGGGGGTAAGCCCCCTTCCCCGCCACTTACCTTCTCGGCACGTCCGGCGCCGGCGGCTACTACCAGCGGGCTCCGCGGCCTACTCTCGAGTAGCGCGCCGGGTGATGACATCACCCGGCGCGCCACCCTGGAGCAGGCCGCGGAGCCTGCTGGTAGTAGTAGGCGCCGGCGCCGGACGGGAGCCGCCGGGCCGGGCAGGTAAGGGCCCCCCTCCCCCCTCCCCCCTCCGCGCGCCCCCTCCTCCCCCCTCCCCCCTCCGCGCGCCCCCTCCTCCCCTCCACGCACCCCCTCCTTACCTTTCCGGCCCGGCGGCTCCCGTCCGGCGCCGGCGCCTACTACTTCCAGCAGGCTCCGCGGCCTGCTCTAGAGTAGTGCGCCGGGTGATGACATCACCCGGCGCGCCATCCTAGAGCAGGCCGCGGAGCCTGCTGGGAATAGTAGGCACCGGCGCCGGACGGGAGCCGCCGGGCCGGAAAGGTAAGGGCCCCCCTCCCCCCTCCGCGCGCCCCCTCCTCCCCTCCACGCACCCCCTCCTTACCTTTCCGGCCCGGCGGCTCCCGTCCGGCGCCGGCGCCTACTACTTCCAGCAGGCTCCGCGGCCTGCTCTAGAGTAGCGCGCCGGGTGATGACATCACCCGGCGCGCCATCCTAGAGCAGGCCGCGGAGCCTGCTGGGAATAGTAGGCGCCGGCGCCGGACGGGAGCCGTCGGGCCGGAAAGGTAAGGGCCCCCCTCCCCCCTCCGCGCGCCCCCTCCTCCCCTCCACGCACCCCCTCCTTACCTTTCCGGCCCGGCGGCTCCCGTCCGGCGCCGGCGCCTACTACTTCCAGCAGGCTCCGCGGCCTGCTCTAGAGTAGCGCGCCGGGTGATGACATCACCCGGCGCGCCATCCTAGAGCAGGCCGCGGAGCCTGCTGGGAATAGTAGGCGCCGGCGCCGGACGGGAGCCGCCGGGCCGGAAAGGTAAGGGCCCCCCTCCTCCCCCCCCCCGCTGTCCACTTTCATCGGCGGGCGCCCGCTGGCGCCCGCCAATGGAAGCGGCGGTGGGCGCCAGTGGGCGCCCGCCGATCCGCCGATCCGCCGAACCGGTTCGGAGCTTTTTCGGACCGGTTCGGATTGGATCGGCCGATCCAGCTGCGGGATCGGAAATCGGATAATTTATCCGATTTCCCACTGGACCGGACTCGGATCGTGGATCGGGTCCGATCCAGTGCACATCCCTACCATGAACCTTAGGAACCATCACAGCATCCACACAGGCAAGGAAGGAGCCCTATCAATGCTCGGTATTTGGAAAGAGTTTCAATCACAGTGTGAATCTTAAAGCACATCAAAATATCCACACAAGCGAGAAGCCCTAGAATGCAGAAAGAGCTTTGCTCTCAGTACATGTCTGAAATCGCATCAAAGAATTCACACAGAGGGGAGAAGCCATCTGAGGGCTCAGAGTGTGGAAAGCAATGCTCAGTGTCACATTTCATCAGCAAAGTGCTATTCAAAAGCCCATAGGCAATGGAAGAAGCAACAGTTAGGCATTATGAATTGTTTAATAGCCATTGAAAGATGTTGGTTCCAAAAACAATTTTGAGCCCTCAAAGCCAACTGCAATACTGGTAGAAACAATTAAATTTATTTTAGGTACTGAATCACATAGTTTACATCAATTACTCTTGGATAAGCAATGAAAGAAGGTTGGGTGGGGAATCCTGAACTTGGCATGTTATTGTGAGGCCAACCCACTCCCAACATAAAATTCCCTTGATGGAAGACGAAGTTTCTAAACAGTGGAAGGGATAAAGTGTGAGGGAGTTTCAATAAGTGACTTAGTGGATTGTAACATCTGAAACAGGAATTATTGACCTACAGTGGATGGTGCGGGAAACAGACTTTGGAATCCCCATAGAGGAAGCGATTTGGATTGTTTGTTGGGATAAGTATCTGCGTCAAACAATATTGGGTAAAAATGGAACAGAGTGCTGGACTTGAGTGACCCTTGGTCTGATCCAGATCGGCTCTTCGGATGTTCTCCTGTGTAGACAAATGGGAGAAGCATTACTGCTTTTAAGTTTTCTGAACCGCCCAGAGAGCTTCGGATATTGGGCAGTATAGAAATGCAATAAATAAATACTGCCTTCTTTGACAGGGAGAATATTGCCTTGGGGGTGGGGGTGGGGGTGGGGGTGGGGGGCAGGAGAGAGAGGACTTCTGAAGTGATGGATTGTATGGACAGGAGTGGCCAAGAGAGCGAGGCAGTGGAAGGAAGGAGGCGAATTGGGGCAGCGGTACATGGCAAGAGGGTGGGGAGAGGGGCTGCCCCAGAGGGGGAGGACAGTGGACGTTCAATGCTGTTGACATCCCATAACCTCTGGTGCACATGGCAGACTCCGTGATGCACTCAAAGGAAAACTGGTTGTGGAAAGAAGGTGTTGTAAAAATCTGAACAGATCTATGATTTTCACCACAAAACATGTCCATTTCCCCGGACACGCATCTTACACGCATCCTACATGTGTTCGCTGACATGCACACCCAAACCGTCCACACACAGCACCCCAAAGGCCCATTCCCCACTGCCTGTCCATTGTATCCATTTCTGCAAAAGTCAAGCTGCTTGCAAGTGATTTGGTGGCACAAGAACTAGGAGCTTGTCAATATTGCCATTGCTCCTTCTTCTCCAGGTCAGACTCCATTGTAACCAGGAGTGACTCATCCAGATGTGACCTTGGCACACCTGGAGAGAGACAAAATGACCATATAAGGGAATGCTAGAAGTGGAGGGACGTTGCAAAGCATCTCTGGGTACAAGTAAAATAGCACATGGCAATGCAATGCCACGTCTGGCCACTACTCGGGTCTACTCGAGAGTAGCTGTAGCCAGAAATGATGTTTTGGGGGCTGTAAACCAATGGGATGAGGGCTAATGTCATGTGACATCTGATGTATAAAAGTACTTGTTTGGGCCTTGGCGGGTGTGACTCTGGAAAGCAGTGTTAGCGTCCAGGGGTCACCTATTCTGCGCAGAATAAAATCAGTTTCCAAAGCTTCAAGAGGTCTTTCGTCAAGTGTTTCCTATCTGGACTTTGGACACTTGGAAATAGCATAATTTATGCAAAAAAGGGATCTGGATCCCGCAAAGCCTCCAGAAGAAGCCGGAGCGGTGATGCCGCGGGAGAAAAGCCCCCTGCGGAAAAGCCCCAGTTCCCTGTCTCTGCCAAGAGGAGCCTCTGCCGCTCTTGCGCTTTCCTGGGTGGATTCAATGTGGGGGTTAAAGGGAGCGAGAGGGTGCTGGGTCCTAGAGAGGCCCTGAAGAGCCAAGGCTGGATGAGGCCCTCACTTCCTGCCCCACACTTCCTGCCCCCCCATGGCAAAGCAGCCTGGGATGTTGGCATCGTGGTGCAACCACAGCCTCTCTTCCCCTGTAGAGGAGCCGGTGAGGGCAAGATGCACGGGGGTCCCAGGGGGGAGGGGAGGTTGGAAGGAGCTCCCTGGCCAGGAGCAGAGAAGGGAGGGAGCGAAGGGCCGGGGGGAGGTTTGGGGGCACGGGGTGGGTGGGAAGAGAGGGAGCCCCCTGCCCCCACCCCCCATTTGGGGTCCCTCCAGAAGACCCACGCCTTGCACCCTCCTTCCTTCCCCATAAAAAGGGAATCCTGGAAGGGAAGAAAAGGCTACAGAAAAGGGAGCGGGGGGGGGGGGGGCAAGAAGCGGAAAGGTCCTGGGTAGGGGGGAGGAGGATTCCCATCTGTGGGCGAAAAGCTGTTTTTATGTCATGTCGTTTTGTTTCCTCTACTTGTTTTAAACTACGTGAATAAGTACCATGGAGCATTTCCCCCCTTTAATTTAGTCCCAAAGCCTCGTAATAAACTTCAGGAGCTTTTATTAAGACTGGGGGTGCCATATTTACTTACTTATATATATATATATATATGGGTTGTGTACCGCCGTGCCAATTCAGCTAAGTGTTTCTAACAGTAAGGAAGCTCTGAGGCAGTAAAAGCAGCTGGACTAAACCAAGATTCCAGCATGTGTTTCACATGCAAGTATTGCCATTCAGCTGTAGTAGGTGAATTACATTTAACACACAAATCAGAATAGGACAGAAACTCATGGTCTGGACCTGTTAATTGATCCAAAGTAAAAATCATCTGGTTTCTCTTCAGATCGTATAAATCTTACCAACAGGCCACTCTGAGTAGAAGTTGCACTGTGTGTTAATCCTCACGGCTAGAGGCTCCGTGAGTCCGGAATCTTCCTGTGTACCTTGATAAGGCCTAACGTAACATCAACTGCCAATAACCATGAAAGGGAAATACTGTCCTCCAACCCAATCTGTAGTTTGTTCCTACGGAACCAAATTCCCAGTGGACGACTAAAAAGAAAGAAAAAGGCCAATTGGAAGCCAAGAAAGTTTAGGGGAGTTGATGAATCATAACTAGACTGAAACTTAAGAGAAGGACGGACCTTTGATTCCGTTCTCTTTCTGTCATTCTGTTCTGCATAGCTCCAAGTTTTGCAAACAGCTTTTTGCTGGCTTTGGGCCACCATTTCCCTGTTTGTCTTCTTTTTGAGAGAAAAAGGAAATGTTTACTTTGACCAAGGTTGGTTTCGGACAACACTTTAGTCACTGGTGGGTTGAGTAGCCAAATCACAGTTGGTTATTTTGTGGGTACTCCCCACAGAACATATTCCAAAACAACTGTGGGTGGTTAGGGCTGGCGTTGAGTGGACTAACAATCAACCCGGCATTTGACTGACACATCCCCCGTCCCTCTCCCCTCCTTCCCTCCTCCCTCGGTCCTCCCAGTGCTATCCCTGCAGCCTTTGCAAGTTGCGCCAGTTGTAGCAGAGTGGCAGCCGCCGCTTTGGTCGCTCTTGCCGCCTGCCTCTATGGGCTTGTGTTTTAACCCACTCACCGCACGCCATTAACACACTCACCCCTCCACACAACACTTTAAACAATTGGCTTCGAGCTAAACAACTTGCAAGCCAGTTGTTTCTCTCTGTACCTTATTTGGGAGGAATAGCATACCGTCAGTAGTTTGTGAGCGACGTGTTACCCTCCACACAACACTATAAACAACATAACTGAAGATTGTTTCTCCCCCCCCCCCCCCCGGTTGCTTAATGTGTTGTCCAAAACCAGCCCAAGTCTCTTCTTCAGGTTTTGTGGCTACAGGTGCTGTAGCTTCTGAAATAGCTTTCGGAAGATAGATGCTAAGGTCTTGATTCAGTGTTCCCCAATGATTTTATTTTTCTCAGTGGTGGAGCTCAGAATTCACTACTCTTTTCCATTTTAAAACATCCTCTCAATTTCTATCTGGATTATTTTTTCCTAACTAGACATGGCTGAGTTCTACACTTTAGATTCTCAGAGAAGCCTTTTCCAACTTTCCTCTGGGTCTACAACATCCTGTTCTTCAGATCTCTGCCTGGGATAGGGAGCTATGCCTTCCTTTTAATTCCATGCCATCCCTGCTCTCTTTCCTCCTTGTTCTGCAAAAGTTTAAACTATAATGTGATATGGTTGAAAGCTTTTCACATTGCATTGAATTAGTTTGGATTGGTGGAAGTTTAAGTCGAGCTAAATTACAATTCAACTGCTGCTAGTTTGGCCGAGTAGTATTTTCACATTCTTTTCTAACAAGCCCTTATAAGTGTGTTGTGTATTTTGCATAGCGTATGAATGTATTTCTTTGTAATTATTGCATGTTTCCCATTTCACTGCTGCCTTTATGTGATGTTCTTTTCCATTTAATTTCTTTATAAACCATTCACATCTTAAGACTTCCTGTGTGACATGTTTCTTTTGTTTAACAAGTTGAAAGTGTATTCAGTGTTCTCTTGCTCTAGTTTTAGAAACTTATTTTCAACCAGAAGCCCGATTCTGGGGACCTAGGGTTGTAGGGTATTAAGTTGGGTATTAAGTTGGCCACAGCTGTATCTCCATTTGAATTCCTACAGGGCAGTCCTTACCTCAAGAGAGAAATTGGCAGCAAAAGAAGGAGACTTTTTGAGTTGTTGGTAGCAGAGATGGAGAAGGGAGAAAAGACGAAACAGCAAAACTTTGCTGGCCCTGAGGCAGGAAAAGGCCCCCATATCATCCAGGAAGGGAGCAGTGCAGAGCCCTGGGAAATAATAATAATAAGAATAATTTGTAACCCGCCTCTCCCTCCGGATCGAGGCGGGGAACAGCAACAATATAAACATAAAAATCACAACATAAAAATCACAACAGCTCAGATGTAGAGCGCCAGCAGTTCAGGAACTTCCTCAACCCAGACACCAAGGGGCCCCGAGAGGTTTGCAGCCGACTCCACCACCTTTGCTGTCAGTGGCTGAAGCCAGAAAGACTCACAAAAGCTGAGATGCTGGACCTGGTGGTCCTGGAGCAGTTCCTGGCTGTCCTGCCCCCGGAGATGGAGAACTGGGTCAGAGAATGTGGAACGGAGACCACTTCCCAGGCAGTGGCTCTGGCAGAAGGTTTCCTGCTGAGCCAGGCAGAGGATAAAGAGCAGGTGAGAGCATTTTATCCTGAGAACTCCCAAGAGAGTTAAATTTCAAAACTCCCCAATTGTATCTCAACTGGGAAGGGATGCCCCAGTTTCCAATGCTTCCCTTCCGCAAGTATAGTTGTTTGTTATATGTAGAGCAGGCCCTAAATTTGGAGGACCTTTTAATAAAAATATGCATCATTGCCTTGCACTCCTTTTCGTATAAGGGTCACTTGCCTTGGGACCTTACCTATCCTTGTTTTTATAATCGGCTTTCCTGAAATCCAGAGGACGCGTATGGCTACACTCAGCGTCTGCTTCCTTTGAAATCAAGAACACAAGTATAATGTGATCACTTTCCCCCAGAGTTCCTGTAACTGCCACGTTATCCACGAAGTCATCCCTATTGGTCAGTATTAAGTCAACGATAGCCATTCTTCTAGTTCTATCCTCTACGTTCTGTATTAGGAAGTTGTCAGCCACACATGTCAGGCATTTTTTGGAGGGGCTACTTTTGGCAGAATTTGTCTCTCAACAGATATCGGGGTAATTGAAGTCTCCCATTACTACTGCATCAGATTTCCTTGAAACACTTGCAATTTGCTTTTCAAAAGTTTCATCCTCGTCTTCTCTTTCATTGGGTGGTCGGTAGTAGACTCCAAGTATTATGCTCCTTTTATTCCTTGCACCATTTACTTTAACCCAGATGCTGTCGATGGGACTTTCTGTGCAGGGATAGGTATTCTTAATGTATAAGGCAACTTCGCCTCCCTTTCTACTTCTGTTCTTTTTGAACAAGTTATATCCTTCAATTGCAATATTCCAGTCCTGGGCGTCATCCCACGAATGTTCAAGTCATATTTGCCTTCACGTGTTAAGAGTTAAAGTTTGTTCTGTTTGTTTCCCATACTCTGGGCATTCGTATATAGACATCAAAGACCATGTGCTTTTTAGTCTGGCTTCCTACATTGTTGTGAACACTATTTTTGAATGCTATTAGAGATGTTCTCTCTGTTATGGTGCATAAGCCTTCTCTGTGGTGGCCCCCCAATTGTGGAACAATCTCCCTGACGTGGCCTGCCTGGCACCAACATTGTTATCCTTTTGGCGCCAGGTCAAGACTTTTCTCTCAGGCATTTGGCAATATCTGAGGAGCCTGGGTTTGTTTTGTTTTGTTTTGTTTTTTGTAGCTTTTTGAAGTGTTGTAGTGGTTTTAAATGTACAGATTGTGTGTATGTTGTATGTTTTTGCTGTTTTAATTTTTGTATATTGTTTTTCATTGTTTTTAATCCTATGTAAACCGCCCAGAGAGCTTTAGCTTTGGGGCGGTATACAAATGTAATAAATAAATAAATAAATATCCTTCGTTGCTTCTAAGTTTACGTCTACCTTCCTGATAGGATTCATTTTAAAGCCCTCCTGATGAAGTTCTTCATGCTGTGGCCGAACACATTTCTTCCCAGTAATTGTGAGGTGCAATCCATCTCTTGCCAGCAGTCCATGAATCCAGATCTCACGTCGCACCACCTTCGTAGTCAGTTGTTCACCCGGAGTGTTTTTCTTTCCCTTTCTGTTCCACTTCCAAATCTTGAGAAAGCTATCTTGGCCCAAAAATTCTTTCCTTCCCAAGGCTTCAAAGTCTGATTTGATTTCTTTATCGGTCTACTTGGCACTATCATTTGTTCCCACAGGGATGAGAAGAAAGAGGTACATGTCAGTGGGGTTTGTGAGCATTGGCAATCCTTCGTTCACATCTCTAATCCGGAAGACAACATCCCTGGCGAGTCCATGGGAGTGTTTGTGACATACTTGGGTTTCAATCCCACGCAGCAGGGAGTCTCCCTCCACGACGACCCTTCTCTTCACGTTGTAGGCCCTGGTTTCGTCGCCTCTGCTCGACTGACCATCTGCCTCTTGTTCCCTGTGATGTGGGGTCCCCTGTAATTCTTCCCTTGCAGGCTGTCCTCCAGTCTCATCCTCCAGGACCTGAAAGTGGACCCATAGTTGTACTAGTTCCACTGATGCAGAGTGTCTTTGAGGTTTTCTGCTCCTCACAGTCACCCTTTTCCGGGGAGTTTCCTCTGCTTCGTTTTCCCTCGCCTCAGCATTCCCCACTTCTGCTTCAACTTCCTGTTCCTCTTCCATCTCCTGTGCTTGTCTTTGCTGTTGCAGTTCCTCCATTCTGTCCAAGAACCCTTCGCCTTCTCTTATTCCTCGGAGGGAGGACACGAGTCGCTCAAGTGCATTCACTTTCTCTTCCAACAGTGCAACCGGCTTGCACAAGTTGCAAGTGTAGGCCATGTTGACCTCAGGCAGGAACACAAACATTGCACACACGTTGCAGGTCACCCCCACTGGAGAATCCTTTCCGTCCATAATCCCTTTTTGTTTCTGCCTTTCTGCCTGTATTGGAATAGCCTGTGCTTTTGTCCTGTCCTCCCTGAAGGGAGGCAATAGAGTCTCCTAGTAGATGAGTCTGTGTGTCTCAAGAGAACAAATCTTTGTTTGGAACCTCCCCCTTGACTTCCCCTACCAGGCACTGACAATTCTCTTTTACATGCATGTTGAAGGCACCTCTGGTCCTTGGACTTGTGGTTGTGCCCTCAGTATTTGAGTATCCTCCTCCTCGGTTGCACATCCCTCCTTCAATCTCTTCTCCATGTCCCATCTGAGTCTCAGTTTCTCAGAGAGATCCCAGGGCAGCCACTCTGGCTGCTTTCAATGTCCCCCATTTTTTCCTTCTCCTGGGAATAGTTAGTGCTTGTGCCATCAGAATTTAAGTTTTCGGGTTCTCTCATCCCTCTTGAACTCTGTTTCCCTTCCTAATTCCTTGCTTTGGGATCTGACTCAACCTTTCTCTGAGCTTTTTGAAGTTGGCTTTCTTAAGGTCTGATGTCCATGCCAACAAAGCTTTGTTTTCAGAGCCCTCGCTACCATGGATTCAAAGATGACACGGTCACTTTCTCTCAAGGTTCCTGTCATGGATTTGAAGATATCGTGGTCACTTTCTCCATCCGTTCTTCTCTCTTGATTATGATTCACATTTTTCTTAGGAGCTGAAGGCAATGAAACAATTGGTCTGATGGCTAAAATATGAGGAAGAAAACACTCTGCATGTGGATAATGTTGAAGATGTTAGAGATCTTTAAGACGGATCATAGTCTCCATGGAGGAAGCACAGGAGAGCAGAGTACGGCATATTCAGAAGCTTGCTCTGCACAGTTAGCTTTCCATTTTGAGATACAACAGCAGGACAACCTTCATTTTGAAATAGAGGTCTGCTCAAAACAATAGCCAAACCCAGCAAGATGGTCTAGGAGGATGCCATGACTGAGGGTTTCAGAAGCCCCTGAGACATTGAAAAGAACCATTATCAATGCCTAGAGTGCGGAAAGAACTTTGCTGACAAGACAGGCCTTACCTATCATCACAGAATTCACATAGGCGAGAAGCCCTATAAATGCCTAGACTGTGGAAAGAGCTTTGCTTGTAGCTCACACCTTAAGCAACATCAGAGAATTCATACGGGTGAGATGCCCTATAAATGCCTAGAGTGCGGAAAGAGCTTTGCTCAGAGTATATTCCTTAAGCAACATCAAAGAATTCACACAGGTGAGAAGCCCTATCAATACCTTGAGTGCGGAAAGAGCTTTGCTCAGAGCATACACCTTAAGCAACATCAAAGAATTCACACAGGTGAGAAACCCTATCAATGCCTTGAGTGCGGAAAGAAGTTTGCTCACAAGACAGGACTTAACTCACATAAAAAAATTCACACAGGTGAGAAACCCTATGAATGCCTAGAGTGCGGAAAGAACTTTGGTCACATCACAACCCTTAAATTACATCAAAGAATTCACACAGGGGAGAAGCCCTATCAATGCTCAGAGTGTGGAAAGAGCTTTGCTCACAGCACACGCCTTAAGTCACATCAAAGAATTCATACAGGTGAGAAGCCCTATGAATACCTAGAGTGTGGAAAGAGCTTTGCTCAGAGTACGTACCTTAAGAAACATCAAAATTCACACAGGAGAGACGCCCTATAAATACTTAGAGTGTGGAAAGAGCTTTGTTCAGAGCACGTCTTAAGCAACATCAAAGAATTCACACAGGTGACAAGCCCTATCAATGCCCTGAGTGTGGAAAGAACTTTGCTCACAAGACACAACTTAAGTCACATCAAAGACATCACACAAGCGAGAAGCCCTATAAATGCCTAGACTGTGGAAAGAGCTTTGCTCGCAGCACACACCTGAAGTGACATCAAAGAATTCACATGAAGGAGAAGCCATAAAAGTGCTCAGTGTGTGGAAAGCAATTCAATCAGCTGTTGCACTTTGCCTCACATCAAATGATCAATATAGGTGGGAAGTGGTAGAAATGGTTTGTCCTTGGAAAGCTGTAACATGCATCAAAGAATTCACACAATAGGCAAGGCCTTTCCTGGTGAGATTGAACTCACTGCATTTCTTCCCTCCTACATGGGTGGAGGTCCCATTCAGATGGTCCGCCCCTCTAGACTGATGGAATCCAAGTTATTTCTGAATTCTCTTGGGGATTTTCCAGTGGAGAGAGCTGGTGATCCAGCCAAAGCCCTAGCCTCTCTGTGGAACAGAGAGATCCGGAGAACCATCGATTTGATTGCACCTGAGTGCCCAGTCCAGCCCTGTAGAGCTCACTTGGCGTACTAGGTTTTGTGGTCGATGAAACAGACTGGACGTCGGCTAGAGCGCAAGTGGCGTAAGACTCGAAGTGAAGATGACTGAGCATGCTGTAGAGCGCACAGTTGTGCCTATTGATTGACAGTGCTGCCTCCATTGCATCCTTGAGTAGCTGGAGCCACTCATCACGGTTCTTGGGGCCGTGTCCCAGTCAAGGACCCACTGCAACCAAAATCCCTTTCTCCGCAACAAGCTTGACGCGGTTCTAAGCGCAGCTCCAGTTGAGGTGTCTGATGCCCCCATCTGCCCAATTTTGTACTGCGCCCTTCTCTGGACAGAGATAGCCTAGCTACAGTGATCCATGCTCTGACAACTTCTCAGTTGGATCATTGCAATGCATTATACGTGGGGCTGCCTTTGAAAATGGTCCAGAAATTTCAGCTAGTCCAAACCAGGGTTGTATGATTGTTAACAGGGACTGGCCAACAATGCCACATTATGCCGCTGGCTGCCAGTCCAGGTCCGGGCTAGATTCAAAGTGCCAGTTTTGACTTGGGCCCAGGTTACCTGAAGGCATGCCTCCTCCCATATGTACCTGCCTGGACCCTGAGATCATTGTCTGGGGTCTTTCTCTGTGAGCCCCTGTCAAAGGAAGTGAGGCAGATGGCTACCAACAGAGGGCTTTTTCTGATGTGGCACCCTGGCTGTGGATTGAGCTCCCCGGAGAGGTTCACTTGGCACCGCCGTTGTATTCATACCAATGCCAGGTGAAGACCTTCTTTATTATCCCATTATTTTAACCTTCTACCAGCCTAGTCTTTTAACTCTGCTGTTTCAAAATTTTAAATCTCTGTTCTGCTGCTGTTTTTTTTTTCTGGTTGTACTTTTATACTGTTATATTGTGGTTTTATATTGTGGTTTAGGTCTGATCCTGTAAATTGTAGTTTAAGGTTTTAATTTTTGTGGCCTGCCCAGAATACTTCATCTATGGACGTTATAAAAATACAAACATAAATAAATAAACTGAAACTGAATCCTGGCAAGACGGAAGCCCTGTGGTTGAGCGGTTCCTGAGTCCGGGAGACAGGCTCATTGCCTGTTCTGGAAGGGGTGCACTCTCTGTGGAAGAGCAGGTCCATAGTTTCGGGGTACTCTTAGACCCATCTGTGGTGCTTGTACCGCAAGTGGCCCCAGCTACACAGAATGCCTTTTACCAGCTTACCCTGGTTCATGAGCTACACTCTCTCCTATACAAGGATATCTTGATCACGGTGATACAGGCATTAGGAACCTCCAGGCTGGATCACTGCAATGTGCTCTATATGGGGCTACCGGTAAAGCTGCTCCGGAAGCTGGAGCTTGTGCAGAATGCAACAACTCAACTGTTGTCTGGAGCTGCTCCTTTTCAGCATGCAACTCCTTTCCTGAAGGAACTGCACTGGCTGCCTATTTGCTACCGGAGCAGGATTAAGGTTCTAGTACTATTGACCTGAAAGACATTGTCACTGAAGTCATCTGATGGTATCTTAATGGTGGTTCTTGCCTGACCTCTAGAGGCAAGGAGTTCCAGAGGAAGGGGCCACTACATGGAAGGCTGTTCTCCTGGTGGACTCCAATCGGACCACGGTTCTAACAGTCAGGACGTTTTTCCTGATGTCCAGCCCGAATCTGGCTTCCTGTACCATGAGTTCATTATTTCGTGTTCTGCACTCTTGGGATGATCAAGAAGAGATCTTGAAGAATGCTATCATGTCTCCTCTCAGGCTTCTACAGGCTAAACATGCCCAGTTCTTTAAGTCTCTCCTCCTAGGTCTTTGTTTCCAGACTCTTGATCATCCTCGTTGCCCTCCTCTGAACCCCCTCCAGCCAGGGGCAGAGTGTGGATCAATTTGGCCTCTCTTTGCCTACACCTGTCTTCCGCCATGGACAACTCTACGTTGCTATGAGTCATTTGTGCTCATTGGAAAACCTCACGATTCAAGTCATTGATGGACCAGAACAAGGATGTTACAGGGGCCGCCCTGGAGTTTACACCAAGAACATTGTATTTAATGACATTTTGTAAAGATAAAAGATGTAATATTTTGAATGTCTAAACCCAGTTAGTTAAGTTAAACTTTTAATTATATTTGATTTTTCTAATCAGCCACACTTGGTGAATTTACTTCCCTTTTCTTCTCAGAGGCAGATTCAGTTGGAGGGTACATCTTACACCTATACTGGCAAGCCCCTTATACTTGGAAAAATGGGGGGGGGGGCTAACATCCCCCTTTGAAAAAGTGGAGAATCCCTATAAATAAACAAAGTGTAGAAAAAGCTTCACTGAGAACTGCTTTCTTAAGTTGCATCCAAGGACTTGATACTAGTAGAAAGGAATTTACTCTCCCCCCTTCTTTTTTATGGTTGAGACTGCAGGAAAGTTTGGAACCACCCAGAGCAAGAGAGGCCTGTGTACGTGTTAGAAGTGCATCCTTTAATGGAGATTGCCTCATGCAAATAGACAAAGAACAGACTCTTATGGAATCAACTGTTGCATAGTCTATGACTCATAGATGTATGAACATGCTAACTCGGATTAGCAACCTAGCTTGCTAGAAGCACTAACCAGTAATAGTCATGCCCTGTTAACATGTGACAATGCTAGCCAATGAAATAGCTGAAAATAAAAAATATAAGAAGTTCTGCCTTCCTTTGTTCAGAAGTTCAGATCCATGAACTATCTACACTACTGCTTTAAAACGGTTTATAAAACTGTTATAAACCGTTTTAAAGCAGTAGTGTAGATAGACCTCTGGTTTTTCTGTATAGGCATACCATGGCTGCAGACATAGGAATAAATAGATTAAGCTGGTTCCTCCCACCCTGTGTGTTTAATTGGGTAATGGCACACCAGGCTGAACCCTAATTACTCTCCTCTTGAGAGACATCAGTCTCACATGGGAGAGAAGCCCTTTCAATGCATTGAATGTGGAAAAGGTTTCAGTTGCACCATGAGCCTTAGTAACCATCACAGATCCACACAGGCGAGAAGCCCTATCAATTCTCAGTATGCGGAAAGAGTTTCAATCACAGTGATGTCAGTGAAGAGGAATTTACTCCCGCCTTCTCTTCTCTATTGTTAAGACCTTAGGAAAGTTCCAGACTGCCCAAAGCAAAAAACCTGTGTACATGCAGTACTATTTAGGTTCTTCAATGGGATCTGCTGTGTGTGAAGGAAACAAAGAGAAAAGTTCTTAACTTATAGATGATCAAATGACTTGTGTTTGATGACTCATAGATGTATGAACACACTAACTCAGATTTGCAACCGAGCTTGCTAGAAGCACTAACCAGCAATATGCATGCCTGGTTAACATGTGACAATGCTAGCCAATGAAATAGCTGGAAATCAAAAGGTATAAAAAGTTTTGCCTTCCTTTGTTCAAGGAGCTCTAATTTTTCTTTTCTGTAAAGGCATCCTTGGCTGCAGACATGGTAATAAATGGATTAAGCAGGTTCCTCCCACCCTGTGTACTTAATTTGGGTATAACGCTCTGGGCTTGGACCATTCTTTCCTTTTGAGGGCCATCAACAGTGTGGATCTTAAAGAACATCAGAATATCCACACAGGCAAGAAGCCCTAGAATGCGGGAAGAATTCACTTGAAAGAATTCATGAAGTGGAGAAGCCATATAAGGGCTCAGAATGTGGAAAGCAACTCCTTTTTTACATTTTCATCAGTAAGCAAGGCACTACTCAAACACCTGTAGGAAGTGGAAGAAGCAATGTTAGGCATTATAGCAATGTTAGGCATTGATATGATGTTGGTTTCAAAACTTTTATTTCTATTTCAAGCATGGCCAATTTGGATCACGAAACGGCCACTACAATATTGGCAGAAACCATTAATTTTTATTATTATTTTAGGTATTAAAGCTTCTACATTACATAAATGACTCTTGTATAAGCAATTTGAGAAGGGTTGGTGGGAAATCCTGAACTTGGCATGTTATTATGAGACCAACCAACTCCAACAACATATAATTCCCTTGATGGAACAAGACGTTTCTAAACAGTGGGTTTACAATGGAAGGGATGAAGTGTGAGGGGGTTTCAAGAAGTGTCTTGCCATTTTGGAAGCATCAGTTCCAATCCTTGGTGGATTGTAGCATGTGAAACAGGCGTAAGTGACCCACTCTGGACGGTACAGGAAACAGACCTTGGAATCCACTTAGAGGAAGCGATTTGGAATTCCTTGTGGGATAAGTATCCATTTAAAACAATATTGGTTAAAAATAGGGAAATAATGGTAACATATTAACCAGTATCAGAGGCAGTAACCCTATATGCACCACTTGCTGGGGAACATGGGCAGGAGGGTGCTGTTCCACCCATGTCCTGCTTATGGGTAGACAGTTTGTGTGAACAGAGTGCTGAACTAGATGGACCCTTGGTCTGATCCAGAACATTTGTCTGCACATGAGAACTGATGATGTTCTCATGTGCAGACAAAAGGGTTAGGGGGACAGGATGGAGGAGAGAGAGGGCTTCTGAAGTTATGGATTGCATTGACAGAAGTGGCTGAGGTAGGAAGGCCCTGGAAGAAAGGTGGGGTTCATGCCAAGGGTGGGAGGAGAGTGGGCGGACAATGCTGCTGACATCCCATAACCTTCGGTGCACATGGCAGGCTGCCTTAGGCACTCAAAGAAAACACGTCGGTGTGTGTAACGAACCGATCTGAATTCCGCGAAGAACCCAGAAGCAGGAGCGGTGAAGCTGCAGGGAGAAAAAGCCCCCTGCGGAAAAGCCCCCAGTTCTGTGTCTCTGCCAGGAGCATTTGGAGGAGCCTCTGCAGCTCTTTTGTGTTGAGTCCATCTAAAGGGTTAAATGGAACGAGTGTGCAGCTCCTAGAGGGGCCGGTGAAGAGCATTGGTTGGATGAAACACTCACTTCCTGCCCCTCCCCACATTGGGAAAGCTGCCTGGGGATGTTTGCATTGTGTTGCAAACGCAGCATCTTCTTCCCCTGCAGAGGAGCCGGTGAGAGCAAAATGCACAGGGGTCCCAGGGGGGAAGGGAGGGCAAGGGTCCCCAGGGCAGGGAGTGGGTGGGAAGAGGGAGAGCCCCCTGCTCCTCTGGTAACTGACCCACTTGGGGTCCCTCCAGGAGGCTCCCGCCTTGCACCTCCTTCCAGCCCCACAATTAGGGAATCAGGGAAAGGAAGGCTGGAGAAAAGGGGGGGGGGAGGGCTGGGAGGGAAAGATGCAGGGTGGAGAGGAATCCTATCCGTGGGCAAAAAAGCTGTTATGGGTTTACAAGCCTGGGGGTGGGGATTTACAAGGTAAATTTCTTGGTTGTAGTACTTGCCTGGGTGAGACCACAGGACTTATAGCCCAAGAAGCGCTGTGAGGTATGAAGTAAATTTCTTAACCCTAATAATAATAATAATAATAATAATATATTCTAACCCGCCTCTCCCTCCAGATCAAGGCGGGGAACAACAATAAATATAAACACAGAGACCATAAAATAGATAAAACATTAAAAACAAATAAAAACTAATACATTATTAAAAACAAAATTCAACTGGGTAGGCCCGCTGGAAGAGATCAGTCTTCACGGCTCTCTTAAATTCCAGAAGTCTGCTAATTTGTCGAATCTCTGGGTAACACCCGTCAGTCTAATTCTGGGTGATTGGAGTAAATTCTTCCCAGAGGACTTGAGTGTGCGGGGCGGATTATACAGGAGAAGGCGATCCCGCAGGTAATCTGGACCCAAACCATGTAGGGCTTTAAAGGTAATAACCAACATTTTATACTTTGCCTGGAAACTAATTGGCAGCCAGTGGAGTGATTTTAGGATTGGTGTTATGTGGTCACCCCTAGGTGTACCGGTGACCAACCTGGCTGCCATATTTTGAACTAGTTGAAGTTTCCAGACTAGGCACAAAGGTTGCTCTATGTACAGCGCACTGCAGAAGTCGAGTCTCGAAGTTATCAGCACGTGCACTACCATCTTTAGGTCTTCCAACTCTAGGAAGGGGCACAGCTGGTGTATCAGCCGAAGCTGATAGTAGGCACTCCTGGCCATCGCATCTATCTGGGCTGTCATTTGGAGCGACGGATCCAGGAGCACCCCCAAGCTGCAAATACAGTCTTTCAGGGGGAGGAATAGAAGATTGACGGAGGAATGGAAAAGATAGGAGTCACTGAGAGGAGTTCCTCCCCTTCCAGGTGGCAAGAAGTCTGTTTTGATTGGCCCTGCCTTCCATGGAGGTCGAGCTAACCTAATATTATAGCCATACACAAGGAGGGACCATTCCTATGGAGCACGCATCGAGTAGATAGTCTTAGGATGTTTGGGGTGCTAACTCTAACCCTGATAAGAAGTTTGGGGGCTCCCACTCTTTTCTGTGGGGCTGCTTGTCACAACCTCATGTTTTCCTATGGCCATTCTGAACGAAATACATAGGCCATTCCACAAAGAGGGGGGCAATTCTATGGAGTATTCATGGTTTTCTAGCTTAACACCTTCACACATATTGAACTTTTAATCGCATCAATTCAGCCCTGGTTACACTCTCTCTGTCCTATTGGGGCAGAGTCAGAACGTGATTTTCAACCACGAGTCTGGTTCCTGTGGGATGGGGGTTGTAGAGACCCATTGGAGACAGGTCCTGGGTATTAAGTTGGCCACAGGTGTATCTAATCCATGAAGCTCTCCATTGTTATTCCTACAGGGCAATCCTTGCCTCAAGAGAAAAGTTGGCAGCAAAGGAAAGAGACCTTTCGAGTCCTGGCGGTAGCGGAGATGGAGAAGAGAGTAAAAATGAAAGAGAAAATGTTTGCCGGCTCTGAAGAAAAAAAAATCCCCTGTATCATCCAAGAAGGGAGCAGTGCAGAGCCTTGGGAAAGAAGAGTGCAGGAGAACCAGCCTGGCAGTGACACCAGCTCAGACATAGAGCGCCAGCACTTCAGGGACTTCTGCTACCAGGAGGCCAAGGGCCCCCGAGAGGTTTGCAGCCGACTCCACCACCTTTGCCATCAGTGGATAAAGCCAGAAAGGTGCACAAAAGCTCAGATGCTGGACCTGGTGGTCCTGGAGCAGTTTCTGGCTGTCTTGCCCCCAGAGATGGAGAGCTGGGTCAGAGAGTGTGGAGCGGAGACCAGTTCTCAGGCGGTGGCACTGGCAGAAGGCTTCCTCCTGAGCCAGGCAGAGGACAAAGAGCAGGTGAGAGCATTTCATCCTGAGAACTAAAAGGGACTGTTTTCTTAATAACCCCCACGAGTATCTCAGCATCGTTTTGCATGTCCCCTAAGGAAGGGATGTGCCCAATTTCTAACCCTCTCCCCCAACAATAGTTGTTCTTAATTTATAGAGCAGGCCCCTCCTTGGAGGATAGTTAAACTAACAGCGCAAAGTCAAACTATGTAATTCCCTACCACAGGATGGTTTAAAACAGGGATTGGACAAATTCCTGGAGGAGAAGGCTGTCAATGGCAACTAGTCCTGACGGCTATATCCCACCTTCAGTATCAGAAGCAGTATGTCTATGTACACCAGTTGCTGGGGAACATGGGCAGAAGGGGGATGCTGTTGCACTCATGTCCTGCTTGTGAGTTTGTGGTCAACAGCTGATGGGCCACTGTGGGAAGAGAAGCCTTGACTAGATGGACCCTTGTTCCGATCCAGAATGGCTCTTCTAATGTTCTTATGATCACAGGAGAAATGACTGGGTTTGTGAAGTTCGGGGGAAGGAGGGGATCCTTCTTCAACTGGTGGCAGAGTCCTCCCAACTGGACAGGATTAGCATTTGTAGTCACCAAACTGCTGTGTTTACAGTGGAAGATGCTGGATATCAGAGAATGTCTGGACGGTTCTATCTTTCCTCCTGGTTGGTTTTTGGAGGGTGTTCAAGCGCTTTGCTCGTGCCAGGGTTGAACTATTTGCCCCAAATCACACATCCTTAGACAAAGAAACAACGGAGTATGTCCTCCGTGGCTTGGACCATAGATCAACTATAGAAGGAGTCCTGAAATGCAAACAGATTGGGAAATGCTGCCCTTATTTATTTATTACATTTGTATTCTGCCCCATAGCTGAAGCTCTCTGGGCGGTTTACATAGAATTAAAACAATCAAAAACAATATAAAAAATGTAAACAGCAAAAACATACAACATACACACAATACACACATACATTTAAAACCACTACAACAACCCAAAAAGCTACAAAAACAAAAACAAACCCAGGCTCCTCAGATATTGCCTTAGCCTTGACCTGAGCCATTTCTTTCCTTCCCTGATCCGTCTTCTCTGTCTGGGATCCTCCTTCCTGTTCCAGGTGCAGGGCATGTTGACCAAAGCACCCACAGATTTCCCTGAGGCAGAGAAGGCTCCGTTGGGCAGCCCACAGAGGAAGCTGGAGAGGTGGATCTTGCAGGAGGGTGACGGAGGGCCCTCCACACTGGGTAAGGATTAGTGGGACCTAATTCACCACAGTCTCCCTCTCTCACTTACGCCTATGGTGCAAGAGCTGCTTTGATGTTCTCCTTGAGCCTGGTTTTTCGGGGGTGGGGGTGGGAGAATCAGAAAGGAGGTGTTGTTTTGTAATGTGGGCATCCATTGAATCCAGTAAAACAATGAAAATTGAAATATTTAAGAACGTTAACTTACCTTCCCACCTTCTTTGCTTTCCTTACAGTGAGCAGAAAAACCTGCAGAGAAAGTGAACTGGTATTGGGGGATCCTTCTAGGCCTCCTTCGCTTTGTGGTGGAGTGGAAGCGGTTTCTGCACAGCCAGAGCAGGTAGGGGAGTCCTGGGTGCCTCTGTCCCCTTCACATCTCTTTGGTCCTGGAAGAACCTTCCCCTTTAGCCTTTGATCTCCAAGATAGTGGCTAGGAAGGCTTTGAACGTCACTTATGAAGCTGTGGTATTCAGAAGGAGGACCTCACCGTTCTTGATTTCATGTATTGCTGCATAATGAGTAAAGAGAACATCATTTATTGTTCTTCTCTCAGGGTCTGGTGACTTTTGAGGAGGTGTCTGTGCATTTCTTGGAGGAGGAGTGGGCTCTGCTGGATCTAGGCCAGAGGACTCTGCACAAGGAAGTCATGGAGGAGAATCGTGGGAACCTGGCCTCTCTGGGTAAGGCTCCCTCTTTGCTTTCTGTGTCAGTGCACAATACAGATGTCATTGAGGACAATGACATAATTGTACATAATGCCTTAAAAGTGTAGATAAAACAACTCACGTCCTCTCCAACCTTTACCTGTTCGTTTTTGTAAACCCACTATGAGATTTGGGTGCTGGTTTGAGTTTGGAAACAGCAGGATGTCTCTCCGGTTGGGGCTTCCCATCTCCAAGAAGTGGCCAAGGCCTATGCTATTGGCATCTGATCTGTAATTGCCTTTTTAATATGAATTTAGAGCAAAGTTTAAAAGCAGCCAATATGGTCCAGTAGCAGGATGATGCTTCTTGTTCTAAAAAGTATCCTATGGTTGTGCTGAAGTCTGCTTTGTGATTGTTTAAAATGGTAGTGAAGAGTGCTATGATGTCTCCCCTCAATCTCCTCTTCTCCAGGCTAAACAGACCCAGTTCTTTCAGTCTCTTGTCATAGGGCTTTGTTTCCAGACCCCTGATCATCCTCGTTGCCCTCCTCTGAACACGCTCCAGCTTGTCTGCATCCTTCTTGAAGTGTGGTGCCCAGAACTGGACACAGTACTCAAGATGAGGCTTAACCAGTGCCAAATAGAGGGGAACCAGTACCTTGCACGATTTGGAAGCTGTGCTTCTATTAATGCAGCCCAAAATAACATTTGCTTTTTTTACAGTCACATCACACTGTTGTCTTATATTCAGCTCGTGATCTACAACAATTCCATGGTCCTTCTTGCTTGTAGTATTGCTGAGCCAAGTATCCCCCATCTTGTAAACGTGCATGTGGTTTCTTTTTCTTGGGTGTAGACCTTGTCATTTATCTCTATTAAATTTCATTGTGTTCTTTTCAACCCAGGGTATTGGCTATCCCACCCAGCTTTGTATCATCTGCAAATTTGATAAGCATCCCCTGCACCTCTTCATCCTAGTCATTAATAAAAATGTTGAAGAGCACTGAACCCAGGACTGAGCTCTGCGGTACCCTGCTTGTTACCTCCCCCCAGTGTGTAAAGGTACCATTGATAAGCACTCTTTGAGTCCAATTCTGTAGCCAACTGGGTCCACCTAATAGTTCCATTTAGCCCACTTTTAGCTAGTTTGCTAATCAGAATGTCATGGGGCATTTTGTCAAAAGCTTTGCTGAAGTCAAGGTATACTATATCCACAGCATTCCCACCGTCCACAAGGGAGGTTGCCTGATCAAAGAATGAGTTCAGATTAGTCTGGCAGGATTTGTTCTTGACAAATCCATGCTGGTTTCTAGTAATCACTGCAGTGTTTTCAAGGTGCTTATAGATTGACTTCTTCATAATCTGCTCCAAAATTTCCCCTGAGATTGATGTCAGACTAACTGGTCTGTTGTTCCCAGGTTCCTCCCGTTTGCCCTTTTTGAAGATAGGGACAATATTAGCCCTCCTCCAGTTGTCCGGCACTTCACCCATCTTCCATGGTTTTGCAAAGATAATAGACAGTGGTTCTGAGAGTTCTTCTGCCAGCTCCTTTATTACTCTAGGATACAGTTCATCAGGCCCTGGAGATCTGAACCCGTTCAAATAAGTTAGGTGGTCCTTGACCATTTGTTTATCAATCTCAAACTGCAATCCTGCCCCTTCAGCTTGTACTTCACTTTTTCGGGGGGGGGGGGGGGAGGGTGTCATAGACCCTCTTTTGAGAGAAGACCTTTCCAAAGTAGGAATTGAGCAGCCTTTTCTTTCCTCTCTCTTTTACTATGCACATACCTGAAGAAAGCTTTTCTGTTGCTTTTAGCATCCCTTCTTAACTTCAACTCATTCTCTGCTTTAGCCTTCCTGATGCCATTCCGGCACTTCTGTGCAACCTGTCTGTGCTCTTCTTTTGTAGCCTGGCCTTCCTTCCACTTCCTATATGAGTCTGCTTTTTGTTTTCAGGTCACCTCTAAGCTTTTCGTGAAGCCACATTAGTTTCTTCTGTTGTCTTCTATATTTTTTCCCATTTTGGAATTGTTTGTAATTGTGCCTTTAAAATTTCCTTTAAAAAAAAAAAAACTCCCATGCATCTTGGACTCCTTTTCTTATTAGGGTCAATTGCCATGGGACCTTACTTATCATAGTTCTGAGTTCCTGTAACTGCCACTTTATCCACTAAGTCATCCCTATTGGTCAGTATCAAGTCAAGGATAGCTGACCTAGTTCCTTCCTCCACTTTCTGTAGGAGAAAGTTATCAGCCACACATGTCAGAAATTTCTTGGAGGGGCCATTTTTGGCAAAATTTGTCTCCCAACAGATATCGGGGTAATTGAAGTCTCCCATTACTACTACATCGGATTTCCTTGAAAACACTGGCATTTGCTTTTCAAAAGTTTCATCCTCATCGTCTGCTTGATTGGGTGGTTGGTAGTAGACTCCAACTATCATGTTCCTTTTATTCCTTTCCCCATTTATTTTAATCCAGATGTTCTTGATGGGGCTCCCAGGCTCATCCTCTTGTATTTCTGTGCAGGGATAAATACTTTTAACACATAGTGCGACTCTGCCTCCATTTCTGTTTCTCCTGTTCTTTTTGGACAAGTTATATTCTTCAATTGCTGTATTCCAGTCATGGGAGTCATCCCACCAAGTTTCAGTTCTACCTATCAAGTCATATTTGCCTTCATGTATTGAGTTCAAGTTCATTCTGTTTGTTTCCCATCCTCTGGGCATTAGGATGTAGATATCAAAGACCATGTGCTTTATAGTCTGGCTTCCTTCCTACCTTATTGTGAAGAGTATTATTAGGCATTATTAGAACTCTTCGTTCTGTTATTGTGCATAAGACTTCATCCATTGTTGCCTCCAAATTTACGTCTCCCTCCACCGTAGGATTCAATTTAAAGCCCTCTTGATGAAGTTCTTCATGCTGTGGTCAAACACATTCTTTGAAGTCCTTGTGAGGTGCAACCCATCACTTCCCAGCAGTCAATTTTCCAAGTCGCGTAGGCTGAGGTCCCAGAATTCGAATCTCTCACTCTGGCACCACCTTCGTCGCCAGTCGTTCACCCAGAGTATTTTTCTTTCCCTTTCTGATCCTCGTCCAAGAACTGGGAGGATGGATGAGAAAACTAATTGGGCCCCAAAATTCTTGTGTTTCCTTCCCAGAGCTTCAAAGTCTGATGTGATTTCTTTGTAGCTCTGCTTGGCAATATCATATGTTCCCACATGGATGAGGAAAAAAAGGATATGTGTTAGCAGGCTTCACGAGTTTTGGCAACCCTTCAGTCACATCTCTAATCTGTCCTCCAGAGAGACAGCACACCTGGTGAGTCCATGGGTCTTCATGACATACTTGGGTTTCAATCACATGCATCAGGGAGTCTCCCACAACGACTTCTCTTCTTTTTCATTGACTGACCTTCTGCCTCTTGTTCGCTGTGATGTGGGGTCCCCTGTAATTCTTCCTCTGCAGACTGTCCTCCAGTCTCATCCTTCAGTACCTGAAAGTGGTCCCATAGTTGTACTAGTTCCACTGGTGCAGAGTGTCTTCTAGGTCTTCTGCTCCTCACGGTCACCCTTTTCCTGGGAGTTTCCTCTTTGTTGGCTTTCCTCATCTCAGCATTCCCCACTTCTGCTTCAACTTCCTGTCCCTCGTCTACCTCCTGTGTTTCTCTTTGCTGTTGAAGTTCCACTGTTCTGTCTAAGAACTCTTCGCCTTCTCTTATTCCTTGGAGGGCAGATACTGGCCGCTCAAGTCCTCTCACTTTTTCCTTCCAATAGTGCAACCAGCTTGCACTTGTTGCAGGTGTCCGCCATGTTGATCTCAGGCAGGAACACAAACATTGCACACTCCTCGCAGGTCACCACCACTGGAGACTCCTTTCTGTCAATAATCCCTTTTTGTTTCTGCCTCTCTGACTGTACTGGAATAGCCTGTGCTTTGTCCTCTCCTCCCTGAAGGTTAACAACAGGGACCCATAGTATATGGGTGTGTGTTTCAAGACCAATTTTTTTGGTTAGAGACCTCCCCTTTGACTTCCCCTGCCAACCTCTCCCTGACAAACTCTTGTTTGCTTGCTCTGATTGCTCGCTCACTTCCTTATGTAGCTTCTAGCCTAGCTGGGGCAGCTTCCTCTCCTCTTCTCTGCTCAGCTAGGAGTCAGGAATCAGAGAGCTTCCAGGGCAGCCAAACTAGATTCTTTCAATGTCCCCTATTTTTTCCTTTTCCTGGAAATAGTTTCTGCTTGTGCCATCAGTATGTAAGTTTTCGGGATCTCCCATCCCTTTTGAACTCTGTTTTCCTTCCTAATTTCTAGCTATGGAATCTGACTCAACTTTTCTTTGAGCTTTTTGAAGTTGGCTTTCTTAAGGTCCAATGTCCAACTAGACTTCGTTTTCTGAGCCCTCGCTACTGTGGATTCGAAGATGACTTTCTCTCAAGTTTCCTGCCACTTTTACTTTATCCCTCAGTTCTTCCATACTGATTACGATTAAGTCCAGGACATCAGATCTGACATCAGATCAGACTATCAGAAGACACAAGGTTAACGAAATTTTCCATTACTACCATGACTTGCCTATGTGAAAGTTTGATCATTTCCCCCAAGAAAGCATCATCCATGTCTTCTGACGGGCTGGGTGGTCTGGGCAATAATGCGAAAAACATATTCTTGTTTCTCACTCCATCTTTACCCAGTTGTTTTTGACAGGGCTTCCTTTCTCAGAATGATGAGACCCAGCAGGTCTCAGTGATGCATATCAGATTGTACCTATCACCATATATTAGGATTTCAAGTTCATCCTGTTTTCTCCCATGATCCATGGATTGGTATATGGACGTCGGAGGCCACGAGTATTACACTTACCGAGTTTCTCTGCTCTATTTACGTAGAAATTACTGGGCTCTACCTCCACTGCCTTTCCTTTTCCTTTGACTCTTGTGTTCTTGTCCCTAATAAATGGCTCCATAGTTAATCCTGGACTTTTCATATCCCCTCCTCAGAAGTCATAGACTCAGAGAATTGTGGAGTTGGAAGGGACCACAAAGATCATCTAGTCCAACCCTCTGCAATGTGCAGGAAAACCCATTAAACCATCCATGAGAGGTGGCTGTCCAGCCTCTTCTTAAAAACCTCCAGAGATGGAGAACCTCTAATTTCAAGCCCTCTTTATTTTTTCACATGGCAGAGTCATGGAACACAGGCTGCAACATGACAACAGGCACGGAGAGGCACAGGGCCCCAATCCATGGCTGTGCACGCACTCAACTTTTTAATTTTTCATGACACCAACAATCTAAAAAGCACCTTTTACATAACCAAACAATGACAGTAACCAACACATAACCACCCAGCAAAGGTATTTGACCCTATTTTCTCTTGCATATAAACAGTAAACTAGTTTCCCCACGTTCTGTTATTTTAACCATTTCTTCTTATTCATTGAATCCACAGACAAACAGGTCATTTTTTTCTTGTCCCTTCACATAGTCCATAAGAGGTTTCCATTCAGTGAAATACCCAGATATTGACTTTTCTCTCATGAATGAAGTAAGTTTCGCCATCTCCGCCAACTCCAATATCTTAAGCATCCATTCATCCATTGTTGGTAACATTGGGCTTTTCCACTATTGTGCATATAGTAATCTCACTGCCGTTATCATATATAAAAATAAAATTCCATAGTTCCTCTTCATCTGATCATCTATAAGGCTCAGAAGGTAGTGTTCTGGCTTCAATTGTATATTAGTCTTTAATATTTTTTTAATTAAGGAATCAATTTGTATCCAAAATGTTTTTGCTTTTTTGCAAGCCTACCATATATGATAAAATGTCTCCTTCTCTTCTCCTCCTCCTCCTCCTCCTCCTCCTCCTCCTCCTCCTCCTTCTTCTTCTTCTTCTCATTTCCAACAAGTTCCCGAGGCACCTTTATACATTTTAGCCAATTTAGCAAGAGACATATGCCATCTATACATCATCTTATAAAAATTATCTTTAAGTCTAGTACTTAATGTAAATTTTAAGCCTTTTGACCATATATTTTCCCATTGATCCATAGGGATGTTATGTCCTAAGTTTTGTGCCCATTTTATCATATGGTCTTTCACTTGTTCATCTTCCGTCTCAAACTTCAACAATAACTTATACACTTTTGAAATAACATGTTCATCATTTGTACATAATGCCCTTTGAAATTCAGATTTTGTTTGTTTGAACCCCCACGTTTTTTAAATCTATTTTAAACCTTTCTGCAATTTGCATGTGAGGAAACACATGTGTAACCCTTGTTTATTAACCCTTCTCTTGATTTTAGATCATATTCACCTTGTGACAATTGTAACACATTGCTGTACTTCAACCCATCGTACACACTTTTCAATTCCCTTCCTGTGCTGATAGCCACAATGGTATTTTCTGGCAAAGCGTAGGTTTGTATTTATTCCTTACTCTCAAGATAGCCCGTCTCACATAATGATTATTAAAATCTACATTTACCTTGGCTTTGTCATACCACAAGTATCCATGCCACCCAAATCTCAGTTCATGACCTTCTAATTCCAATAATCTTCTGTTATTCAACATCATCCATTCTTTCACTCATAACAAACAGCTGGCAGAGAAATACAACTTCAGGTTTAGGAGTCCCACCCTTCCCTTTCCTTTGCATCCTGTAATATTTTATATTTAAATCTTGTTTTTTTCCCTTGCCATACAAATCTAGAAACATCCCTCTACCACTGCTTAATTTCAACTAGGGGTATGCACTGGATCGGGTCTGATCAACGATCTGGAGCCGATCCAGGGGAAATCGGATACAATTATCAGATTTCCAATCACCCCTCTGGATCGTCTGATCTTTCCCGAACTGGTCCGGTAGGACCCGATCCGGTTCGGGAAAAATCGGAGGATTGGCGGGCGCCTACTGGCACCCTCCACCACTTCCATTGGCGGGCGCCAGCAGGCGCCCGCCAATGGAAGCCGACAGTAGGGTGGGGGCTTACCTGGCGGGAGGATGTCCTCCTCCCATTGCCGGCTGTAAACTACTGCAAACTAGGCCGCGAGGTGCTCTCCTGTAAACTAGGCCTTTGCTGTTATCCACTGCAGCCCAGGCGGCAGTGGATGGCAGCGGATGGGCCCGCAGGTAAAGAGGATCGCGAGGGAGAGGAGGGATGGGGCTCCCACTTACCTGCTGGGGCCATCCGCTGGCGCCAGCAGACGGGAGCAGAAGGCCCCTGCAGGTAGCTCAAGGGGAGAGGGACAGGGAGGAGGGAGTTAGGCCCCCACTCACCCCCCTGCCGCCATTTTTCCCCATAGACTTGCATTGGGGAAAGTGTTATTTCCCCCAATGCAAGTCTATGGGGAAAAGTGGCAGCCAATCCGAAAATCGGACCTCTGATTTTCGGATTGGGATCGGGTCCAATCCGATCCAGGGGACCTCCGATTTTGTTCCGATCTGATCCGGAACAAAATTGGAGGTCCCAATCCGGTCCCGATCCGATCCGGGGGGGGGGGGGGTCCGTGCACACCCCTAATTTCAACCCCTCTTAATCAGGTTAGTGAAGAGCTTCAATTAAACCAAACATTTTCCAATGACATCGTGATTCGTGGTGTAATGAAGCTTTGGCAATTCTGTTGTCATGAAGAGATAACTACCTGATCAAATCCTGTAACCTCCACAAGGGAGGAGGATCAAATGCGATGATCTGGCTTTGGAGGATAATGAATCCAGATGATTTTCTGTGCTTGCTGGTGGAGTTTCCTGCAGTGTCCTTCTAGGGCCTTGGGCTCTCGATATGATTGCTCCGAAATACACTTAAACCAATTGAAAATCCTTGCATCCTTCACATTTTTCTTGGGAGCTGAAAGCAATGAAACAATTGTTTTGATGGCTGAAATATCAGGAGGAAAACACTCCAAAGACCTGACAAAACTTTGGTTAACAGCCAAAGCAACAGCACTGATGGTTGCAGACAAATCTTACTTTGTTGCCAAGATTGCATCTGCATAATGTCGAAGACATTACAGAAATTATCTGAATAGTCTGTATGGAGGAAGCATAAGAGAGCAGAGTATGGCATATTTAGAAGCCTACTCCGGACAGTATGCTTTCCATATTGTGATGCAACTAGACAGAAGGATAAACTTAATTTTGAAATGTACATTTGTTAAAAACAATAGCCAAACCCAGCAAAATGGTCTAGGAGGATGCGATGACTGAGGGTTTCCAAAGCCACTGAGACATTGAAAAGAACCAATCGGGTTGGCTTCCCACTTTTCAGTTCCCAGTTAAATAATCAGCTAGGACAAAATGACAGATTTTTAAGTGCATTTTGGTTTTACAGTATTTTATGTTGTTCATTTATGGTTTGAGGTACTTTGTAAGAGTTATATATGTAAATGAAAGAGTTGTCAGGATATTTAATATATTTGGAAGGATCTCACTCTCCACCAAATATTTGTTTATCCTGTGAATCAAACCAGCCAACCATTTGTTTATGTTTTTTGATTTCAAGAAAAAGCTGTTTTTATTCTTTCAGGCGAGCGCAAGCAGAGCAAGAAAAATGGCACACACCAGAGAAGGACAACTGAAACTGAAGAGAAGAGGGGAAACAAATCCATTTCTTCTGAAGGGTCAGACATCCGTGAAATTCTAATAGTGGAAGAACCAAGTAAAAGGAACATTCACAATAGGGAGACCCAGAGGAAAAGCTCTCAGTATCTAAAGACTCAGAATATACACCTGAACAAATGTCAACGATTTCACACGGAAGAGAAAAGATTTCAGTGCTTGGATTGTGAGAATCAATTCAAATTCAACTCACACCTTAAGCGACATCAAAAAATTCACACAGGGGAGAAGCCCTATGAATGTCCAGAGTGCGGAAAGAGTTTCATTACGAACACAGACCTTAAGTTGCATCGAAGAATTCACACAGGCGAGAAGCCTTATAAATGCTTAGAGTGCAGTAAGAGCTTTGCTCGCAGCACAAACCTTAAGCAACATCAAGGAATTCATGCAGCGGAGAAGCCCTATCAATGTTCAGTATGTGGAAAGAGTTTTCATCAGAAGAAAATCCTGAAAGCACATCAAAATATCCACATGGAAGAGAAGCCCTATCAGTGTTCAGTATGTGGAAAGAGTTTTCGTCAGACGGAAACCCTGAAAACACATCAAAATATCCACATGGAAGAGAAGCCCTACCAATGCTCTGAGTGTGGGAAAGGTTTCTGCAGTAGCTTAAACCTTAAACGGCATCAAAGAATTCACACAGGGGAGAAGCCCTATGAATGTCCAGAGTGTGGAAAGAGCTTTGGTCAAAGCATATCTCTTAAGCAACATCGAAGAATTCACACAGGGGAGAGGCCCTATCACTGCTTAGAGTGCAGAAAGAGCTTTGTTAGCAGCTCACACCTTAAGCAACATCGGAGGATTCACACAGGGGAAAAACCCTATGAATGTCCAGAGTGTGGAAAGAGCTTTGTTCGGAGCACAGACTTTAAGCAACATCAAAGGACTCACACAGGGGAGAAGCCCTATGAATGTCCAGAGTGTGGAAAGAGCTTCACTTTGAGCAGCAACCTTAAGCGGCATGAAAGAATTCACTCTGGTGAGAAGCCCTATCAATGCTTTGAGTGTGGAAAGAGCTTCATTGAAAGCAGCCAACTTAATTCACATCAAATAGTTCACACAGGGGAGAAGCCCTAGGAATGCCTATAGTGCAGAAAGGATTTTGCGCATAGCACACAACTTACGACATAATAATAATAATAATAATAATAATAATAATAATATATTGATTTATTACCCGCCTCTCCCTCCGGATCAAGGCGGGGAACAACATCAAATGTAAAATACACAAAACTGATTAAAAGCACATAAAACCAATACATCATTTTAATGATGTATTGTGTGATACCTGTATTTTTAAACCATTTTGAGAATTCATTGCTAGTAAATTCTCCACCTCGATCACTCTGGACTTGTACAACTGATTTCTGAGATCTTTTTTCAGCCCAAGTTACCCAGGTTCTAAATGCATGAAAAGCTTCTGATTTTTGCTTCAGTAAATAGCACCAACTGAATCTATATTTGTCATCTAAAATAACTAGAACATAACGTGCTCCTCCCTGACTGGGGGCAAATGGTCCAATCAGATCAATATGCACCAATTCAAATAACTCTTGTGATACCCTGTCACTTTTTTGATTAATAGGCTTGGTTTTTGATTTGGACTGCTTGCAAATCGCACAGTCTAGGAACCTTTTGCATTCATTTAATTTCACACTCTTGCACATTGAAGGCATTTTTTCTAGTACCTTGAAACTTGCGTGCCCCAAACGTCTATGTAAGACATGGACACAATTATCATGAACTGGTGTGTTTGAGCCACCAATGATTGTTCTGTGTTCATATAAAACAAACCATTTTTTAAATGTCCCTGTGCACTTATCTGTCCTTTTTTCACACAACAGGTGTTTCCTTCAAACACCACAATACAACCTGTGTCAGTTAGACTAGAGACAGATAAGAGACAAAATTCAAGGCTCAGAACAAATAGAACAGATGAAAACTCCATTCCTAGGCAGGATATGTAGCACACTCCTTCCCCTTCCACATTGGATTTCCACCTGTCTGCCAGTGTGATTGAATTAATTGAAGAAGTTTCCATTCTCACAAACACTTGAGGATCGTTGCAGATAATTCTACTGCTCGCTGAATCAATTAGCCACACTTCCTCATGAGTAGCATCACTGCATCTCACTGTAGCAGCTATGAACTGGTCATAACGCCTTGGCTCCTCTTGGTTCCCGAGCTGTTTACGTTTCTTCTCTTTGCCAGGTTGTAGCTTCACTCTGCAAAAATGCTGGATATGCCCCTCTTTACCACATCGATAGCATTTACGCATAGCAGCTAGCACTCTTTTCACAACTTCCGTTTGAAAACGCTTAGCCGGTTCCTTGGCGGTTGACTGTTTCCATAAGATTTATGATCGACTTCTTTCCTTTCTTGGCCGTACTCTGCATGTCGTTCTACACGCTGTTGTTCCTCCTGAAGAAGATGTCCGGTTAAATATTGCAAGTTAAGGTTGTCTGCTCTCATGCACTCCAAACTGGTTGTCAGGATATCCCAGCTATCTGGCAAAGAACTGAGAATAATATAAACCTTATTTTCCTCAGTGAATAGCATGCCAATTTCCTGTAACTGTGCAAAAAGAGTCCGCACTGTCTGTAAATGTTTAGACAAACATTCTCCTTCATGGAGCTTGGTTTGGTACAGTTGTCTCGTTAAGCTCATTCTGGACCTAGCAGTTCCACACACATAAATCTGCGTTAACTTGCACCAACATTCCAGTGCCGTATCCTCCCTGGAGATATGGACAATCTGGCTGTCTTCTAAACACAAAACGATATTTGCTTTTGCTCTCACCTCTAATCCGTCCCAAGCTTCTGCCTCCTCTGCAGTTTGTGCACCAGGACGCGGGACATTTACAACATTCCAACATCCATCTCTCCTTAGGAATATGTCTACTTTAAATGACCAAGTAAAATAGTTGTGTTCGTTTAACCTCTCCACTGGGACACCGCTTCCCAAATTCATCTGTGTCATCCTTCTGGGTTGACTGGAACTTAAAGCAGCCTTTAAATCTTCCAACTCACTATCAGGCTCTGATTCCGTCTCCTCCTTCAACATGAATTCTCAGGCAAAAAACGTAGCAAAAATTGCTGTTGAATCTTGGCACTTCTGGGCCCATAACCTGTCCGGTACTGAAAAAAGTTCTGCCAACAGAATTTCAATCAACAACCTTCTGCTTTGCATGGAGAGCTTTTCTAGAAGGAAAATATACTCACAGACATTCTGAGTTTCTTCAGCAAAAGATTTTTACTGAGGTACACACGATAACAACAACTTCCACTATCAAAGTCTACTAACAACAATAAATTCCTTATGTACAGATATATATATACATTTTCATACACAGTATCACATCAACCAATTATTCAATTAAGGAACAAGGAGATTAGCTTCTCTCCCTTATCTCTTCCAGTCTTATCCCACTTCTGTAACACCTGGCTCTTCTGTAGATAAATTTTACTTTTTTTTCTTCAGCACTGACACTACTGTCTTTAGGTCTTCCAACTCTAGAAAGGGGCACAGCTGCCATATCAGCCGAAGCTGATAGTAGGCACTCCCGGCCGTCTCATCTATCTGAGCTGTCATTTGGAGTGACGGATCCAGGAGTACCCCAAGCTGTGAACACAGCCTTTCAGGGTGAGTGTAACCCCATCCAGAACTGATTGACACAATGGGAAGCCACACTGAAAAAGCTCTCAGGATGTAAAGACTCAGAAGATACACCTTACCAAATGTCAAAGATTTCACACAGAAGAGAAAAGATTTCAATGCTTTGAGTTTGAAAAGCAATTTGATTTCTACTCAGAACCTGTATAAAATAATTCACTCAGGGGAGAAGCCCTATAAATGCTTAGACTGTGGAAACAGCTTGAATAAGAAGAGCAACCTTAGGTTGCATCAAAGCATTCACACAGGTGAGAAGCCCTTTAAATGCTCTGAATGTGGAAAAGGTCTCAGTAGCAGCATGGGCCTTAAACACCATCACAGAATCCACACAGGCAAGAAGCTCTTTCAGTGTTCAGTATGTGGAAAGAGGTTCACTCAAAACATGATTCTGAAAGCACATCAAAATATCCACATGGGAGAAGCCCTACCAATGCTCTGACTATGGGAAGGATTTCATCAGTAGCTTAAGACTTAAAACTAGGGCTGTGCACAGATCCGGATCCTGGATCCAAAGTGGATTGGGGTTATCCAGACCCACCGGATCCAGATCTGAACCGGATCGGGGGAGGTCCGGATCGGATCGGTCCGGATCGATCCAGAGATCCAGGGCACATTGCCCTTCAAATCAAATCAAATCAAATTTTATTTGCATTAAGCGAATAGCCTATCTGCATCCCACTGGAAAGCAGCATTCTATGGATGTGTATCAACATTCTTATTGTTTTTGCCCCCACTGGAAGCAGTGTTTCAAATCATCTTGGTTTTGATTATTAGATGCTCCCTTGTATTCAGTTCAGACCTCAGTAAAATCATGTAGCACTTGGGAAGAAAGATGCAGCCCAGTAAGCCAGCACTGGAAGCTAAGATTGAGAAGATCTGCACGGCTACCGTGTATTTCCCCTTGGTGCTCAGGTAGGTGGGCACAAAGGACACCCAAACACTGCAAAAGACCAGCATGCTGAACGTGATCAGCTTGGCTTCATTGAAGGCCCCAGGCAGCTTCCTGGCTAGGAAAGCCACTGTGAAGCAGATGGCAGCCAGGAAGCCCATGTAGCCAAAGGCAATATAAAACATGGTGAAAGACCCCTCATTGCATTGCAGGATGATCTCTCCAGCTTGGGAGTGCATGTCAGAATCAGGGAATGGGGGAAAGGTACCCAGCCAGATGGTACAGATTACTACTTCAACACCGGAACAGGAAATTACTATACCATTAGCCAAACCCTTCCCCAGCCATCTCCGCACCCTGTTCCCTGGCTTTGTGGCCAGGAAGGCCAGCACCACAGTGATCGTTTTGGCCAACACAGAAGAGATGGCAACTGAGAAGATGCTGCTGAAGGCAGTTTGTCGGAGAAGACAAGTTGGTTTGCTTGGATGGCCAATGAACAGGAAAGAGGACAAGAAGGAAAGCAGGAGGGAGACGAGGAGGATGAAGGAGAGGTCTCGGTTGTTGGCTTTGACTATTGGAGTTTCTAAATATTTGATGAAGATTCCTAGCACAAAGCCAGTGGTTAAGGACAAGAACAGGGCGAAGAAAGTTAGGACAATCCCTAAAGTTTCTTTATAGGACAGAAAACTTCTAATCTTTCGGACACATTGATGTCGGGCCTTGTTTGGATGCTCATCTTCTGGACACTTGGTGCAATGGTCAGCATCTGAAAGGAAGAAGAGCAATTTCACCATCACTAACATCCATCGTACATCCAGAAGAGTCTGTTCTGGACTTCATGTAACAATTGTCAAAATGGCCATAAAGCACAACCAGCATATGAGATCATTCAAGGTGTAGCAGGGCAAGGAGAGAGACAGAAGGTCCAAGGCAGAGGACATGCTTTGTGGTCAGAAGGTTTTCCAGACGATCAGATGAAATCTGCTTCCCTTAACTTAAGCCCATTATTTCCTGTCCGACAGATTTAGATGAGAGAGAAAAAGTTCTATCCTATCCCCTCAGGTCATCTTCCTTGACTTTCTCTGAACTAGTTCTAATTTATCTGAATGCTTCTTCACATGTTGTGTCCAGAACTGGACACAACATTCGAGGTGAGATTTCATCAGTGCAGAGTGGAGCAGAACTATTACTTCCCATCATCAAGAAACTATATCTGTATTGATGCGACCTAATACTATATTTGACTTCTTTTCAACCACAACACACTTCTGTGTCATAATGAACTCTAACTCCAAGATCGTTTATATACATAATATGCCTGTGTGTTCAATTTCTTTTTCTTAATTAAAGAAATTTGCAGTTATCGTTGTTACATTTCATTCTGTAACTGATTATTTTGATTATATGTTTCTATCATCTATGGTCTTAGTTCTTCAGAGTGTTTGTCATATTGCCAGAAGGGACACAGATCCTCTTTTGAGAGCAGAATGAGTTAAACTTGGAGTTGAGATATACAACCTTTTCTTTGTCCAACTGAATTTGAGCCTGCCTATCAGATACATGATCAGTATGACTTACAAATCAAAATGATCAAACATAGCAAAAGATGAGCAACTGAACACTGACTTCAGAATCAGTAAAAGCTGAGCCTCCCTTGGGAGGAAAATCCATCAGCAGGATGCCACTACCAAAAAGGTCCCTCTCTCCTGCCACCCTAATTCCACTTTTTCCTTGTTTCCTTGTCCTCAGGTTATAACCTTTCTTCTGAGGTCACTTACCTTCTTGACTGGACACGGTCCCTTCTGCACATGGAGCACAAGCATAGCAGCAAGGTGGCTCTCCTTCCTGGACCTTCCTGGCATATCCAAAATGACAGCTCTCGACACACCGGGAATATGGCACAGTCTTGCAATAAAGAGAAGTAGGATCAGGGAAAAGGTCTTAGATGTATTAGTGTCTATTGAAGTTAATCATAGAATTTCAAAATGGTCCAATGGAATCATTAGTCCTGATTACACATGTGGCTTTCATGGGAGTCCCTTTTAATGTGGTACTGCATGACAGTGAAACCTGCTCGGTGTATTGGTTTGTTTCAACGTATCCATCCCAGCTTTCCATATATTAGTAGATACAAGATAGTATACAAAACACACCAATGAAGAGCAGCATCTATTCACTTACTATATTTCTTACCCTCCTTTCATGATCATAGTCTTCCCAAGATGAAGTGAAGAACTTTTAAAACAGGCATGATGCTGTCTCTGGAAACTGTGGCAGCCTGAACTATCTCAACCTGCCCTCCAAGAATATTATTGGGGGAAGTGAGTCCAGATGCCAACGTCTTCCACTTGTTTCAGTCTACCTGGGATCCTTGCATGGGTGGGGGATGCATTAGGATGGTCCACATACATAGAGTAATGAATCCAAATGGTGTCTGCAGGGGCTTAAGGGGGGCAGGCAACTCATATGGTTGATGCTCCTGTTGAAAATCTGGTTGATTTGAGGAATGCAGAAATGACTCAAACAGCTGGCATGATTGTGCCTGAGCCACCTTTCCACAGTGGAGTTCATACAGCCCATGGTAGAAGCCACAGACGAGGGCAATGAAAGAAGAAGAGATGGTTTCAGTTGAGTTGGAAGCTAACTGAACATTGGGGAATGCTTATACTCAGGCATATTCATTGGCAGTGAAGGCTGCAAAACAGCAATGTCTCTCTGTTCCTGTTGAATTTCCCATATGCCACCCAACAGCGCTTTGCAGAGCTGTCTGGAGGTTATTTCATGCTGGCCTTATGGACACCATGGATCCATCAAGGCCAACTGTGTTATCTTTGCAAATCACTTTCAAGATAAAATCTCTTGCATCCACCAGACTCTGGTGTTATAGTAGGTGAATCAGGTCATGTATCCACTGCACAGTCTTGCCCAGTTTTGATGGATGAGCATCAAGTGAAGATGTTCACAACATCTTCCTGAGAGTATGACACTTGGAAGATGGCTGAAATGGAGAGGGCCTCCTCTCTGGTGGCCCCATAATTATGGAATGCTCTCTCTAAGGTAGTCCGTGTGGTGTCAACATTGTCATCCATTCAGCACAAGGTGAAGATTGTCTTCTACTCCTGGATATTACCACTTATATTTCCCTTGTTTCTCTGCATTAAAAAGTACTGTAATTTTCCCTCCCCAGATCTGACAGCAATTGATTAGGATTTGATGCATTTCTGGCTTCAGCTAAAATTTCTATCCCTGCTCTGACTAATTGCTCTAGGCCTGTTCTTTGCCAATTTCAGTTACAGACTGATGGGCTTGGCCTTGGGTTCCCTTTTCACCTCAATTTCATTCAACGTTCCACTGGTCCTTCTTCTGCAGACAGGTGTTTCACCCTCTGCATTTACTAGCTGTGGACTCTTGATGTTGTGTTAGGAAAGAAGTTGAAGATTGATTTACATTAAAAAATGGATTGGGTATTTAGCTGTTTACTCAACAACAAGTCCCATTATGCTGAATGGAAAGTTCTTCCAGCTTAGTATGCATAGAATTGTACTAGATGCCTCATGTATAGTTCTACATATGATTAGTTTTTAACAGAAGTCATAAACCAATACTATGACTGTGAAGGATTGGCAGGGCTCGCCATCTCTTACACAACGCCCATCAGCCCCAGCACATCATGGCCAGAGAGCCCCTCTGCCTTCCAAACAAGCTCAATGAGTTTGGCTGGACTCGGACAGCTGTGGGCAGCAGCAGCGCAATTGAATAACAGCTCTGGTCAGCATAGGCATGAGGAGGGTGTTAATCACTTTGATGACTGACATCTGGAGGAGGGAGGTGGTGAAAGCATTTGTAGGAGGAAAGGCCAGGGAGTATGGATAAAAGAGAAGAAAAGGAGATAAGGGGGAGGAGGAAGAGACACAGACAGACAGACAGACAGACAGACAGACAGACAGACAGACAGTCAGACAGACAGACAGACAGACAGACAGACAGACAGCACATTTTGGCTGGAGAGAGGGAAGTAAGAGAAGAAAAGCGAACCACTTTTTATAAGGAAAATGCCAGCTGCTGTTCCTCAAAACTCCTGGACGGAGCCAGTCAACATGGGAGAGGGGGAGAGAAGAGATCTTCAGCTCTTCCTACGTTGCCCCTTTAAAGACAAGCTCCGAAAAGGCCTCAGCAATCTCTACTGCAGAAGCCAGGAGGAGTTGGCATCTCTTGGAAAGGTACCGAGAGGAAACAGCCGTGAAAGGTTTGGCAGCTGTGGGGACTGTTGCTTCAGGGGCCGCTGGCTGGGACAAACTGTGAGGGGATTACTTGCCTGTCCCTCGTCAATTCATGCCTTAAGAGGAAAGGGGAGAAAATTTTCCTAGCAAATGAGCTATGTCCCAAGTGTTTATGTTATGTTTAAAGACTATCAGAATGGTGACAGGCTGCCTCTACAAGAGGCATTTAAAGCTCTTTCAAGGCGCATTAAAATGTTTACCTCTACAAGAACGGAGCGCAAATTGGGCGTAGAGGCACGCTATCCCTCCGATTATGCGCATTATTGAATGCGCGTTAAACAGCGAGTTTTATTTTGCTCCGGCCGTTAAAGCGCATTTTAGCTATGTGAACAAGCACTTATGTGCATTAACTACTTGTAAAGCGCATTTTGGTCATCCGTTAATGTGCTTCGCCACCTCTCGTGCAGAGGTATTAGGCGTAAATGCGCTTCAGCGATTATGCGCATAATCGCCTAACCAGGCGCAAAAGCGAATCCTTGTAGAGGGGACCTGGGAGAGTCTAATTAAACTTTTGAGTTGAAGTCTACCTCTAGTGACTGTGTCTCTGATGGAGTCCATGGTCCAAGGGGCTTTTGATGTGCCTTTACCACAAGACCAGCGCACAATGACACAAAGCATTTCCCCTACCTCATTAATTTCCAAGGGCCACACAATGGCTTTTGGGTCCATAGTGAGCTTTACATCTGTATTTCCCTGTCTCTCCATGCTCCCAATGGTCACTCTACCATGAGACCTGTTGGGAAACATTATCCACTTCACAATATCAAAGGGACGTTCCAACTCCCCATTCTCATCCAAATACATTCCACCCGTGGAAATATTAGAACGAAGGACTTCTTTTAAGAAAGTGTGAATCTAGAATGAAAGAAAAAGCAACCATCATTTGGAAAGCCTTTTGGGATATTCAGTATTGTAGCCCTTCTCAATTTTAAACCCCGTTTCTAGATGAACTGCGACCCATGCTCACCCATCTGGACTGAGACTGACTGACTGTCTTTGGGCCAATCTACATGAGGGATTTACTCCAGGGCTGCTGTGTGTCAGACTCATTAAGGGACACACAATACAGCTGACAGTTCGCTGCAACAGCATGGTTCCTTGCCTGAAAATCTGCATTTCCATAAAGGGTTTTTGTACTGGATTTCCCTTTTGCTGTGGCTTCAGTGTTAGGGTGACCAGATCGCCTTGGGTTTCCCGGTCCTAACCAGGAAAACTGGGGTGATCCAGGCCAACTGGGCCCCGGGGGCAAACTTCAGGGGAAATGGTGGGCTTGGTCCCCCCCAAACCAGCCCTGGAACCGGCGCGCTTGGGTCGCCGCCGAGAAAACATCCCCCTGGGCGGGCGAGGCAGGCAGGTAGGCAGACAGGCGCCCCTCCTCGGCACACTTCCTCCAGCCCCTCCCCCGGGCGATCCGGGGCTTCTTCTAGGCCAGCGCAACCATGCAGGCCGCAACTTCCAGCTCTTCCTCCAGGCCGAGCTGAGCAGTTTCTAGGCCTGCACAGTGGTGCTGGCCTAGAAGAAACCCCAGATTGCCCGGGGGAGGGGTGCCGAGGAGAGGTGCCTGCCTGCCTACCTGCCTGGCCCGCCCAGGGGGAAGTTTCCTTGGCGCTGCCCCAAGAGCGCAGGCTCCAGGGCTGGTTGGGGGGGGGGCGGATAGGACACTGAGCTGGGTGCCCTCACTTTCTCCTGCGAGGCGATACAGAGCAGCAGCAGCGGTGGCGGCAGCGCTCGAGCGAGCGAGCAACATGAGCTCAGGGGTGTCACCCATGAGGGGCCTGTGCAGGCCTAGAAACTGCCCGGATCGGCCTGCACTTTGACACTCCTGGATTTAACTGCAAAAGCAGCCTAGTCGGAATCAGTACAGGGGACTCTCATGCCAGCTCGGAGGTGCCGCTCGACTCCACAAATAAGAGCGGCCGCTTTGTGTGTGTGTGCTTTGAACAGGGAGGAGGGGGAGCGAGCGAGCGAGCAAGCGAGCGCTATGGTGGAAGCTTTTTGCTCCTTGGGCAGCCTGATACCCCACTCGAAAAGATGGTGTAGGGCTCCAGATACCATCATCCCCAAGGATGATGGGGGTTGTAGTCCAACACCAACTGGGGCTGTTTGAGCATGTTGCTGGGGATGATGGGACTTGAAGTCCCAACACAATCTCGTGGGCACCGCATGCCCCTTATGGGTGGCCATTTTGGACCTGGATTTTGGTTTCCAAAATCTGTTCACCCTGTGCAGTGTGGTTCATGGAGTGCACTCTAACCCCCCCAAAATAAATTCAGCTCAGCATGGTGGGAAAGCCTAGGGATACATTGAGGTCTTAATCAGAATTAATTTTCCTTGACTTGCACAGCACTTGCTCAACAGGGAGCTTGTGGGCTGGAGAAGAACATTGTGCTGAATCTGTGCCTATCCGGAGGTGTGAACCATCACTAAAGGGGTTAATTGGTTTTAAAGGTGTTCCGTTTTCCCTCAAATCAGCCGGCACTTTTGGATGACTTCTGTTCTTTTAAAATCTCCACTTCTGCTCCGAGAACAGCCCAGTAAACATGTCAACTCAGAAAGAATTCCCACTGTCTTCCAGTGCTCCACCCCTTTGCAGCTGCAGAAGTGTGAAGGTGTGGGGCTTGAAAGGAATATGTCAGGGCTGAGGGACTCCTGAATCATCCTTCTCCTTCCAGGGGAAGGCCTCCGTGGAGCCTGGCAAGCCACCACAACAGCTGGAGAGAAGGGCACTGCAGATCCTCCGCTGCATTGCTATGCATGGGGTGACCATATGAAATGGAAGGCAGGACTCCTGTATCTTTAACAGTTTCACAGAAAAGGGAATTTCAGCAGGTGTCATTTGTATATATGCAGAACCTGGAAAACGTCCCTCTTCATCGCAACAGTTAAAGCCGCAGGATGCCTGCCCTCTTTTGTATCTGTCAAGAGGGCAGGGCTCCTGCAGCTTGAACTGTTGGGAAGAAGAGGGAATTTCACCAGGTGCTGCATGCATACAAATGACACCTGCTGAAATTCCCTTTTCTATGCAATTCTTAAAGATATAGGAGCCCTGTCCTCCTTTTCATATGGTCACCCTATAGTTGCACATATACTCCTCTCCCTTTATTGGGCACTGACTTTCGCTGTACTAGGGTGACCAGATAAAATCCAGGTCAGGGCTCATGTAACTTTAACAGTTGTAGAGAAAAAGGAATTTCAGCCAGTGTCATTTGTATGCAATTAGTTCCTGGTGAAATTCCCTTTTCATCACAACAGTTAAAGTTGCAGGGGGCCTACCTTCTTTTGTATATGGTCACTCTAGTAATAATAATAATGATGATAATAATAATAATAATAATAATAATAATAATATTTATTTATAACCCGCCTCTCCCTCTGGATCGAGGCGGGGAACAACAACAATATAAAACACAAGAATCACAAAACAGTTAAAAGTTTTTAAAAACAAGAAAAAATACATCATTAAAAACATCTTAAAATTCATCTGGATAGACCTGCCGGAAGAGAGCAGGCTTCATGACTCTCTTAAATTCATGAGGACTGCTAATTTGTCTAATCTCCTCCGGCAGACCATTCCACAGTCTGGGAGCGGTGAAAGAGAAGGTCCTCTGGGTAACACTTGTCAGCCTAGTTCTGGCTGACTTGAGTAAGTTCCTCCCAGAGGACCTAAGTGTGCAGGGCAGATTGTACGGGAGAAGACGATCCCGCAGGTAACCTGGACCCAAACCATGTAGGGCTTTAAAGGTAATAACCAACACTTTATACTTCACCCGGAAACTAATTGGCAGCCAATGAAGCGATTTTAAAACTGGTGTAATGTGGTCACCCCTAGATGTACCGGGGATCAACCTGGCTGCCATATATTGAACAAGTTGAAGTTTCCAGACTAGGCACAGAGGTAGCCCTATGTACAGCGCATTGCAGAAGTCAAGCCTCGAAGTTACCAGCGTGTGCACTACCGTCTTTAGGTCTTCCAACTCTAGGAAGGGGCACAGTTGGCGTATCAGCCGAAGCTGATAGTAGGCACTCCTGGCCTTCGCATCTATCTGAGCTGTCATTTGGAGTGGTGGATCCAGGAGTACCCCCAAGCTTCGAACACAGTCTTTCGGGGGGGGGGGGTGTAACCCCATCCAGAACTGGTTGACACACCTCCAACCCCAGGTTGGGGCCTTTGACAGCGAGCACCTCCGTCTTGTCTGGATTCAGCTTCAGTTTGTTTTTCCTCATCCAGCCCATTACCGCCTCCAAACAATCATTCAGAGGAGACACAATATCCTTAGCTGACGATGTTGTCGAATTCATAGAGAAATATATTTGGGTGTCAGCAGCGTATTGATAGCACCCCGCCCCATGCCTCCGGATGATCTCTCCCAGCGTTTTTATGTAAATGTTAAACAGCATTGGGGAAAGGATGGCACCTTGTGGTACACCACATAGCAGCTCCTTTTTTGAAGAGCAGCTATCCCCAAGCATCACCATCTGGAACCTACCCAAGAGATAGGATTGGAACCACTGAAGCACAGTGCTCCCGATTCCCAATTCCCCCAGGCGCTCCAGAAGGATACCATGGTCGATGGTATCGAAAGCCGCTGAGAGGTCCAGGAGTACCAGCATGGACACCCACTCCCTGTCAATACTGAGGCATAGATCATCCACTAAGGCGAACAAAGCGGTCTCAACTCCGTATCCTGCCTTGAAGCCGGTTTGAAAATCAGTGTCATCCAAGACTGCCTGGAGTTCGAAGGCAACCGCCCTCTCGATCACCTTGCCCAAAAATGGAAGGTTTGATATTGGCCTGTAGTTATTAAGGTCCAGGGGATCCAGGGAGGGCTTTTTGTAGAAGCGGCCGTATAATGCATGCACCTTTAACTGTTGTGTTGAAGAAGGAATATCACCTGGAACTAATTGCATACAAATGACACTGGCTGAAATTCCCTTTTCTCTACAATTGTTAAAGTTGCATGAGCCCTAACCTGGATTTTATTTGGTCAGCCTACACTGTACATAAGAGTGGGACCATGAGAGGATTGGGGGATGAGGGGTTGTTGTTGTTGGAGTTCTTCTGGAAGCTTGCTGGTGCCTAGAGGCTTCACCTGTCTGCCACACCCAAGCAGTTCTTTTGAGGGGATGTCCCACTCTAATTTGCTATGTGTACAATGGAGGGAGCTAATCAGATTTCCTGAAAATGGAAATTTAGATGCCTTGTTTGCTTTTTCAAAATCACAACTAAGATTAGGGTGACCCTATGGAAAGGAGGACAGGGCTCCTGTGTCTTTAACAGTTGCATTGAAAAGGGAATTTCAGCAGATGTCATTTGTATGCATGCAGCACTTGGTGAAATTCCCTCTTCATCACAACAGTTAAAGCTGCTGGAGCCCTGCCTTCTTTTGTATATAGTGACTAGGGATTTGCACTGACCCCCCGGATCGGATCGGATAGCGGATTGGAATCGGACCTGGGGGGTTGGATCGGATCGGATCGGAGGATGGTCGGATCGGATCGGACCGGATGTCCGATCCGGATCGGACGCCATTTTGAATGCTTTTCCCCATAGCCAAGTATTGTTTTACAAAAATGCCTATAACTTTTTCATTTTTAAAGATAGAAGGATGAAACTTGGGCACATTGTAGACTGGTTAGGGATAGTTATCTGTGAGAAATTTCAGAAAGATTGGTACATGCGTTTTTTGGCAATTAATTTTGTAATAAATACCCAGGGATGCCTATAATTTTGTCATTTTTAAAGTTACACACATGAAGCTTTGCCACATTGTAGGTGGTACCTTGGGACCTATGTGTGTGAAATTTCAGAAACGTAGGTGCTTGTCTTGTGTGGCAACTAATTTTTAGAAAAATGGGTAGTAGTGGGGTAAATACAGTTTCACCTCCCATTTTTTTATTTTTAAAGATACAAACAGGAAACTTGGGCACATTACAGGGAACACTTGGCTTGATATATGTTTGAAATTTCAGAAACATTGGAGCTTGCCTTGTGTGGCAATTAATTTTTGAAACAATGAGGAAAGAAACACCTATAACTTTGTCATTTTTAAAGTTACACACATGAAACTTTGCCACATTGTAGGTGGTACCTTGGGACCTATGTGTGTGAAATTTCAGAAACATAGGTGCTTGCCTTGTGTGGCAATTAATTTTAGAAACAATGAGGGATTCATTGGACAGCACTTGCCCATAGGGATTCATTGGACAGTACTTGCCCATAGGGAATCATTGGACAGTACTTGCCCATAGGGAATCATTGGAAAGCACTTGCCCATAGGGAATCATTGCATTGCACTTTCCCATTGAGACATACAGTTATGCCTCCCACTTTTTATTTTTGAAGATACAAACATGAAACTTGGGCACATTGTAGACTGGTTAGGGATAGTTATCTGTGAGAAATTTCAGAAAGATTGGTGCATGCGTTTTGTGGCAATTAATTTTTTAATAATACCCAGGAATGCCTATAACTTTGTCATTTTTAAAGTTACATACATGAAACTTTGCCACATTGCAGGTGGTACCTTGGGACCTATGTGTGTGAAATTTCAAAAACGTAGGTGCTTGCCTTGTATGGCAATTAATTTTAGAAAAATGGGTAGTAGTGGGGTAAATACATTTACGCCTCCCATTTTTTTATTTTTAAAGATACAAACAGGAAACATGGGCACATTACAGGGAACACTTCGCTTGATATGTGTGTAAAATTTCAGAAAGCTGGGTCCAGGCATGTGGTGGCAAGGTGTCTGCACACACCACTTTGAAGACAGTAGAAAATTTCTCCTGTAACGATCCTAGCGATCGAGAGAGAGTGATCCTAGGCTCAGCTGTTCTGCTTGAGTAAAAAGTGAAAGTATCAAAGCAGACACGAGCCAAGTGCTTTAATGTAGTTACTTTGTTTCTCCTTTTGTAATGGATACTAGCTCAGTTGCAGCCATTGCATGCAAGGATCAAAGAGATCAAGAGAGAGTGTTTCCTTTTTCTTCGCGGGAGGCGGGAGTGGGAGACGGGGGAAACCAAGCCTCTGTGGAAAAACTTTTGAAACTTTTAATCTAAAAATTCCATAGCCATCAAATGCCTGGGCCTATAATTCTGAAATTTCTGACACATAAAAAAGCTATAGGCGTTTCTTTCCTCATTGTTTCAAAAATACCTTGCCACCACATGCCTGGACCCAGCTTTCTGAAATTTCACACACATATCAAGCCAAGTGGTACCTGTAATGTGCCCAAGTTTCCTGTTTGTATCTTCAAAATAAAAAAGTGGGAGGCGTAACTGTATTTACCCCACTACTACCCATTTTTCTAAAATTAATTGCCACACAAGGCAAGCACCTATGTTTCTGAAATTTCACACACATAGGTCCCAAGGTACCACCTACAATGTGGCAAAGTTTCATTTGTGTAACTTTAAAAATGACAAAGTTATAGGTGTTTCTTTCCTCATTGTTTTAAAAATTAATTGCCACACAAGGCAAGCGCCAATGTTTCTGAAATTTCACACACATATCAAGCCAAGTGTTACCTGTAATGTGCCCAAGTTTCCTGTTTGTATCTTCAAAAATAGAAAAGTGGGAGGTGTAACTGTATTTACCCCACTACTACCCATTTTTCTAAAATTAATTGCCACACAAGACAAGCACCTACATTTCTGAAATTTCACACACATAAGTCCCAAGGTACCACCTACAATGTGGCAAAGATTCATGTGTGTAACTTTAAAAATGACAAAGTTATAGGCATTCTTTGGGTATTTATTAAAAAATTAATTGCCACAAAACGCATGCACCAATCTTTCTGAAATTTCTCACAGATAACTATCCCTAACCAGTCTACAATGTGCCCAAGTTTCATCCTTTTATCTTTAAAAATAAAAAAGTTATAGGCGTTTTTGTAAAACAATACTTGGCTATGGGAAAAAGCATTCAAAATGGCGTCCGATCCGGATCGGACCTCGGTGGATCAGATCGGATCGGATCAGAGGTTGATCGGATCAGATCGGATTTTCCTGATTTTGGGGCGAATCGGATTCGGATCGTGGATCGGATCCGATGCACACCCCTAATAGTCACTGTAGTATAGCTCTTGCAATTTTAAGTGTTTTTAAAGCTGCAGGAGCTTTAATTGGTTGTCTTCATACAAACACATGAAATTGATCCACTCCAAGACCAATGAAAGGATATGAGGGAGGGAGCAAAAGGCTCTCTTTCCTGCCACGCAGTAGCCACAGTAATGCACACTAAGACATGTTTGGAAATCTTCGTGATGAGAATTTTACCAACCGCCGTGGAATTGCAAAAAGAAATAGGGATACCTGCCATGGCTGCAGCCTTGGAAATTCCAGCCTGTCTCCTCGACCCACCCTCAACATCCACTTGGATCGGGATGAATGTGCAGCGTTTAAGGTATGAGCCATAGCTTGGACACTGTTATAAGTACTGTAACTGTCTTGAAACAGAACTCTCTCAACTTCCTGCTGGGGGACTTTCTCTAGTTTCTCTTTTTCTGTACACCTTTTCCAGTTTCTCTTGGAGAACACGTGTTTTGAACAGATGCAATGAAAGGCTCTATTCCAAAACAGATCTAGAGCAGAAGAAAATGGTTCATAGAAGTCATATTTTGTCCATTTTGGTGTCTTTATTTTGAAGGTCCAAAAGCCGTGGATTAACTTTTCTTCATTCATTGCAAAAATCGCAGGGATGTCAATGTCCATAGTAGTTGTTGTGATCCAGAGTTTTGCCCCAATTCCTTTCTTTTCAAGTGCCATTTGAATCATGTAAATTGAAAGACAGTTGTTGTTAGGGTCTACATAGAATACAACAACATTGATGTGTCGCCAGTTGACAGATAGCTCACTCTCATATCTGAATCCTAGGCGTATTCTTTGTGAGAAGGCAAGACAAATTCCACTCCTAATCAACAGAGGTGCCATGACACTCACAAACCAGTCTCCATGGTCATGATCTGGAGCAACAAGACCGATCCACGTCCATCCGAAAAACAGGAGCAGTTGGACGATCCCCAAGTACTGTGTTTCTTCCTTTGGGGCCATCCGGTAGACAAAAGGGAATGGAGTTTTACCATGATGACCATGAGTCACAATGGCATAAGTGATCTAGTGAAGAAAGGAAGAGACTGGTGTTTTGCATTCTTTTGTTTTAAGGGTGAAGTTCAGCACCTGGTGGGAATATGGGAGAGGGCCTTCTTGTTGGCTGCTCCAAGGCTCTGGAACTCCTTTCCTAAGGAAGCTAGACTGGCTCCTTCTTTGCTGCACTTTTGGAGGCAGGCAAAAACTTTTCTATTCGACTGGCCTTTGGATCCTAATCTGGACCTTGTTAATGCATTGGATTTTTTAAATTATTATTTGACACATCTCTCTTAATCTTTTAAATGTTTTAGTACAATAGTTGATTTACTTATATTTTTAAACTTTTTATAGTTTTATTTATATGCTTTAATTGTATATGTCATAATTTTGGAAAGCTGCCTTGAGTCTTTGTATTGGAGAAAAGGTAGGGTACAAATAATATAAGAATAAGAATAAAGAAGAAGAAGAAATAGTAATAAATAAATATGATACCCTTGGTTTAAGACAGGATTGGAATAGAGAATCGGTTTGTCCTATTTTGCCTAACCAATGAATTGTTGTTCTAGTGTCTGTATCTGAAGCTTCTATGAATCTTAGGCTATATTATTCAGCAAAAAATCTTGTTTCGGGTTTATTGGACTCCATAACACCTTTTTCAATACGGGTTTATCTACCTTACATAACTGTTGGAGATGTAATGCACTTAATGCTTTTTAATTCATATGTTTTGGCAATGCCCAGTAGTTGCCCCTTTTGGGAGGAGGTTATAATATGGATAAACTTTGTACTGAAACAATCTTTGGGATGGATCTATGTGCATGTCCTCCTAAACCACGTACCAGCTTCTTGGAAGTTAAGACATGGTCACCACAAATGGATTTTCAGAGCCCTGATGACAGGCAAAAGAATTATATCATCATGTTGGAATTACAAATTCTCACCTCCCATAATGCAATGGATTGAGGACTAAACAGTGCTATCAACATTTGAACAGGTTTTATAAAGGCGAGACTTGCGAGTGGATAAATACATGGTTATATGGTCTGCTTTTCTTGAAACCTCTGCATAACTCTCTACCTTTTTTTAAAAAAGAATGGTTTACCTGATGGGAATATTGATGATATTCCTAGATGTGTATTTTTTCTGTTTTCTGTTGTGTTAATTTTCACAATAAAAAAGTATATATATATATATATATATATATATATATCAGGACCACCTGAAATTCTAGGAAGGTTAAACAAGTTGAAGAAGAACAAGAAGAAGAAGAAATAGTATTCCTATGGACAACATTTTGCAATCGACCAAACAGAACAGTTATAGACAAAAATGATGTAGAAAAGGAAGAGGAAAAGAGGAAAATATACACCACTGGATATGGAAGAGAAAGAACATGGCAACAGAAAATTTACAATTATACAATTGGAGACATCAGTCACGAGGATCACATTTTCTTTAATTGAAAATCTTCAGAAACTGGGCCTACCAAAATGCATCGACACCAACATCCACAAGAAGTCATACTAAAAACATCTTCAATAGTAAGGCAGTTTTTGAATCAGGAAAGACACCATGACTTGGCAAAGCCCATCATATTCATCTAGAAAAACCACTACGAGCGAGAAAGGAATGATACGAATAATGCAAGATCAAGTGATAGAAACCAAAAACTACCAAAACCACATTACAAAAAATAACAGTGGAAGAACAGATTCATTTAGGAAATGTCATCACTTCCAAGGAACAATAGACCATGTAACAATCTTAGATAATGCAGATCAAAAAGGTATACAGGAACAGAACAGTTCATAGGGGAAATAAAACAAATACTTTGTGATCAAACAGATATTACAATTTTAGACTAAAAAAGAAAAGCACACATACCTCATGGACATAGCAATAGCTAATGACAAAAATGTTGTAGAAAAGGAATAGGAAAAGAGAGAGAAATATACACCACTGGCTATGGACATTAAAGAACTATGACAACAGATTCATATAAAGGCAGTATGAAGATACTATCATTTTATTCAGAGTACCTTTTCTAATAATGCCTAATACGACAGCCGATGAGCTTCCCTTCAAGGGCTGCCACCAGCCTGACTGAGCTGGTTCCTGATCCAAGACCTTAAGATGATCTTCCTCTGGCCCCACATGTTGATTCCCCAGATCCCATTCGAAAATACCACTACTCTTAGGCTGACCATATGAAAAGGAGGACAGGGCTCATGTAACTTTAACAGTTGTAGAGAAAAGGGAATTTTAGCCAGTGTCATTTGTATGCAATTAGTTCCTGGTGATATTCCTTCTTCATCACAACAGTTAAAGTTGCAGTCACTATACTAGAGTGACCATATACAAAAGAAAGCAGGGCCCCTGCAACTTTAACTGTTGTGATGAAGAGGGAATTTCACCAGGAACTAATTGCATACAAATGACACTGGCTGAAATTCCCTTTTCTCTACAACTGTTAAAGTTACAGGAGCCCTGTCCTCCTTTTCATATGGTCAGCCTAACTACTCTCCTCCAGCACACAGTCTGGATGAGAATCTTCTGCAGTGGCAAGAGGTGCTTTGTAATGGGAGCACTGCAAAGCCAGTGCTCAGCTCCCTTTTATATGCAGATGGCCACCTCCTCTCCCATCCTAATTCCTACCTGTGGGATTTTGTAGATACCCGAGATGGATGATATAAGGATGGAGAGGTCAGATTCCGTCCCTTCAAGAATGGTCAGCGAGTTATTCTTTCTCCCACAGTTGTAATTAGGAAACTTGTTTTCCCCACCGGCAAGCAGGTCTAGAATGGCATAGGAAGTTGTTCTTCCATGATAGTGGGCCTCATAGATGTTGTAGCCCAAAGTGATGTTGGGTAAGAGCCTGAGATCCTCATTGATCTCCTGAATGGCAAACATGAAGGACAAGATGTACCAGTTCCTCACACGTACACGACTGCATAACAATTGAGAAAAACACATTAACTTTGATGTGACACACTGTCATCCTCCATGCAGAGACAGCAAAATATCAATCTCTTTGGTTTGCTTTTTATGAATTTATAGCAATTTCCATGCAATGAAAATGTCAGGAGAGCTGATTTTCACATAATAGTTTGTCCTCCAATTCCCTGAAAGTTTTCTTCCCCAGGAAAGAAACTTCCATTTTTCTTCCTCATTCTCAAGCCATTTTATAAGTCTTTTTTTCAATGTGTGTTGGTGGTTTATTGACAGTGAAGTAGCAGGGTTACTGTTTGTGTTTATCTTTGTATTGCACATCTCACTATTGCTCTGCAGCCTTCCGGTCTTCCTGCATTCTCTGATCTGAAAAGGCCCTAGTGGGAGGAATAAATTCATGATGTCTTCTTCTGGGTGGGAAGTGCATGAAGCCAAGGAGGCTAAGGCTGTCAGAGACATGATTGCCCAATGAACAACAGGACACTCTCACTCCTCCTCCTCCTCTTCCTCCTCTTATTTGTCACCAGCATTACATCCATTTTTATTTTTTATCATAAAACCTTCTGAAATTGAGCTATGGAAGATAAAGAGCTATGGCAACAGAAAAACTTACAAATATACAATTGGAGACATCAGTCGCCAGGATCACATCTTTTCTTTTCTTTTCTTAAATGAAAACCTTCAGAAACTGGGCCTACCAACATGCTTCGACACCAACATCCACAAACCAGTCATACTGAAAACATGTTCAATAATCAGGAAATTTTTGAATCAAGAAAAGTCACATGACTTGGCAAAGCCTATCATGTCTGTCTTAAAAAAAAAAAACACCTTGAGAGAGAATAGAAATATAGGAAGAGGAAAATGGAAAGAAGAAGAAACAGCAGAAACTCTAAATAACGGAATATTAGATAACATGGAAGAAAATGAAACATACAAATATTTAGGATTCCAACGAAACACAAAATCAATCATTCCACAGTAAAAAAATCTCAACTAAGAATGCAATATAAAACTTACCTATCACAAATCCTAAAACCTAAACTCAACTTTTTTAAAAAAAATTCAAAGCCATCAACACCTACGCAATACCCATTCTCACATACTCATCTGAAATCATACACTGGTCGCACACTGAACCTGAAGAAATAAACAGACTCAATCGCACCAAACTCACAAAACACCGCATGCTCCATCCCAACTCATGCATTGAAGAATAACAATCAGCAGGAAAGAAGGAGGAAGAGGTCTCCTAGACATTAACACAATGCATGCTAAACAGATAAAATCACTTGGAGAGTTCTTCAACACTAAAAAACACCCCCTTTCATAAAGCCATAGTAACGTCAGATAAAAATTACACCCCACTCCACCTAGCATTACAAAACAAAGACCAACCACGACCACTCACACTCGCAGAGTAATAAGAAAAATGGGCACAAAAAGCACTCCATGGGAAGTACTACTACATAATACGGAACCCACAAATAAACAAAAAACAATCGTACAAATGGCTCAGGAAGGGTGAGCTATTTCCAGAAACAGAAGGATTCCTAATAGCTATACAGGACCAAGTTATAGCCACCAAGAACTACCAAAAATACATTGTAAAAGATAATAGTGTAACAACAGACCAATGCAGGAAATGCCATCAGTTCCAAGAAACAATAGATCATATAACAGGAGATGTAAAATTCTGGCAGGAATGGACTACACTGACACACACAATACAGCTGCAAAAATAATTCACCAACAACTGGCCATCAAATTCAACCTTATCAAACAATCTACACCATACAATACATACTCACCCAAAACAATATTGGAAAATGCAGGTCATAAAATATACTGGGACAGAACAATTCATATCAGCAAGACAATACCCTGTAACCGACCAGACATAACCGTCATAGACAAAAAAAATAAAAATAAAAACACACATACCTCATCAACGTAGCAATACTAAATGACAAAAATGTTGTTGAAAAAGAAGAAGAAAAGAAAGAAAAATATACACCACTGGCCATGGAAGTTAAAGAACTATGGCATCAGGAAAAGGTCACAATTATTCCATTATTCACCTCAGTCACCGGCATCACATCAAAAAATTATACAGAAAACCTTCAGAAACTGGGCCTACCAAAATACATCCACACCAACATCCAGAAAGCAGTCATACTTAAAACATGCTTAATTGTCAGGAAATTCCTGAATCTGTAAAAGACAGCATGATTTGGCAAAGCCCATCATGTCCGTCTGGAAAAACTGCCACGAGCAAGAAAGAGAGCCAAACAGAGCAAGAAAGAGAGCCACACTCTGGAGCCAAACTGAGTCCCCAAACCCATGGTGCATGCAGGACAGAACTGTGGGACCTCCAAATGAACATGTGGAGAGTAGGAATAAGCACGGTGGTACACTGTCCAGGCAGCATCCTTATTTTTAAAACATGTTATAGTCAAGGGGCTCTTCCCCCAAAATTGTCACAGATCGTTCTCAATTATTCCTCCCCTAAAAAGCCAAGTTTCACTTCAGCCTCTTTATCTGTTTCTCAGCATAGACCACAGAACCTATTGCTCTGCAATTTCTGGCTATAATGGAGAAACGTGATTTAGCCAATTCACATCTTGGCATAGGGCCATTTTTCAGTTGCAGAAAGTCATTTAACCTAGAACATTTCTATGTGTAGTTCCAGTTGGCAAATGTTCACTCAAAGTAACCTTGCACCCAGCTGTAAGGAAGAGACCTCTCTTTAATTCCAGAAGGAGACATGTTGCCTGGTCATTCTTCCCTCCATGTCATTGCCATGGCACTATCAGATGAGGATCATTAATTCTTTAGACTTGCCTTAATATCTGATCCTTTTTGGCAGCTTACTTCAAATAGGGACTCCACAATCTTGGGGAGGGGAGAGAGTAGATATGTGGAAGTTCCTCTACGGTTCTCATAACAAAGAACTCTGCCTGATAATTTACCGTGGCCCCTTTCCCCTCTCCGTGAATGCTTAGTTGCGCAATGAATTGGCTTCTGCTTCCAACAGAGTAGATGCAATGCAAATATGCCCAAGTGTATTTGCGATCTTATAGTAGGAAGTTAGGCTGGGATTGGGGGGTGGGGAAGCCATGCAACAATGTTAGAGCTCCCCAAAGACAGAAATGTTCTGACTCCAACCCATGTCCATGTCTTATCACAGGTTTGAAAGCATATTTCTTCTTTTAGCTGAAACCATGAAAGCAGCATCCAGCTCTATGGAATCATGCTGAATTTGATAGTGTCTTAGTGCAAAGAAACCCCACCGACCCAACCAAATGAGATCACATGGAATGAAGTATTCCCTTCCTGTTAACAAAGCTCTGAATTCTCTGTCAAAAGGCAAAACCAGAGCAAAGTTGGGAGAGTCATTTTCCAGGGATGACCAAGGATACCAAAAATGATGGGGACAATTGGAGTGGTGGTTGGGAAGCGTGAAAGCACAATTACTTACGTATTAACCATGATTGAAGGAGCCTTGGAAAAGGTATCTGGTGCTAGCGACAGAATATATTCTGAAGATGTGATTCCACCAATGAGGTAGTCTCCTGGCCGGTAATAATTCGATGCCCCCTTTCGGGAACGTGGGCATTTCTGTGTCTGACAGGTTGCATGAGGCAGCAGCAAGAGCAACAGTGATATTATTTTGAGTTTGCCTCTCACACCTCTTTGCTGTCTGCTCCTCTCAGCCTGCATGTCAGAAGAAGCCAGAACGCTCTTGCAAACGTCTTTAGGAATGGAATGTCTTCTGAGCCCTAGATCTCAGCCAAAGCTTTTGGTTCCACAGGAGCTATTTTATGTACCCAACTTTTGAGGTAGTGTGCAGGAAGTCTTCACATGTTGCCCTCCATTCTGTGGTTTAGGTCATTGGTTTCAAAAACAATCTCCAGAAGACACAAATAAATAAGCTCTTGAGCTTTGACAAGAATAAGGAAAAAAAATACTATGTTCTTGATAATTACAAGGGGAAGCCTCATCTCTGTGGCACACGGGCTCTCAGTGTGAGTTGAGGCACAGATGCCGAGCTGGAGAAAAACATGTTTGTGAGGAGAGTCCACCTTCTGACACACATCGTGTAGGGGAGAAAAGTGAGCTTTGTCCTATGTTTCTTGATGGAACATGAACTAAACAGCACGGATCAACAAAAGTGTTTAAGAGGTATACCAGGATGGGGAACAGATAGTAATACAGATATTGTTGGACTGCAACTTCCATCAGTCCTAGCCAACATTGGCAATGCTGAGGACTGATGGGAGATGCAGTCCAAGAACATCGGGGGGGGGGGGGAAGACTTCTCCATCCTTGAGCTACACAAAAGTGCAACACAAGATGGCGTAGTTTTCCATCCCTTCTCCGCTTAATGACCCCTTCCAATTGCAGCACTGTGGGTGGATAAACCAGGTTTGGAAGAGAACAAAGAACAAATGTTGACTCATGATGCAGGGGTGCAAGGCGGGTGAGCAGCCAAGATGAACCCAAAAAGAGAGAATAGTCTCAGGATGCTATAGTCAAATGGATTGTAGAACATTCTTGCGTGTTTCGGTGATGAACTGATGGAATTGCCCACCGTCTGCTCTGTGGGCACTCGCCCCACCCCTGCTGGTCTCCACCCCCATAAGCTGGGCTGCACGAGCCCCTAAAAGAGCTTGGAAGCTGCAGGAGCAATTTGCACAAAAGGGGGAAATGTGCAATTTCCTGAGGAACTGAACATTGCGAATTTCCCCATTTCACTTTAATGACAGCCGCCATTAACATGGAAGAGGGGAATGTGCAATTTCCTGAGGAACTGAAAATTGCGAATTTCCCCATTTCACTTTAATGACAGACACCATTAACATGGAAGAGGGGAATGTGCAATTTCCACTGCCTTGGGAAATTGTACATTTCCTCCCCCCCTTGAGCCAATGGGGCAGTTTTGCAAGGCTGGAGAAAATGGGAGTGTCCTCCGACCGGCATTGGGGCAAAGGGAGCGGCTGCCAATTACTTGCCAAGGGCTCATGAGTGTTCAGCACTGGCCTGCATTTGCTTCTTTGGAACCCAAACAAGTCTGTGAGGGCCGGATGTGTGTGTGGGGGTGGGTGGGTTCTGCTGCCCTTTATAGCATCCTGTATCTATTCTCAATTTTGGACTCATAATTTAATTGGGTTCTTGGAATGGTGGAGACATTTAAGACGGAGGGAAATGTGCTGGGATTCATGAGAATCTGACCTGAGGAATCTGCTGTGGACCAGCAGACAACAACAACAACAAAAAATGCTTTCCTGAAATTTGCACAAATTTATTTGTAGGAAAATACACAAGTTTCTGCTGAGACAGGAAAAGATACACAGGGAAAAGTTGAATGGAATGGGGGACAGTACACTGAACATTATTTATTAAAATAAATGACAAAAATTGTTGCACACCCTCTTATGGAATTATTTGCATATTTTCCTTCAATTACAGCCTTTCCTAGCCTGGTGCCTTCCAGGTGGATTGGACTACAACTCCCATAATTCACAGTGGACAGTTGGTTGGATTTTGGCAGGCACAGCTGAAGGCAGGTCATCTCCTGAAGTGGGAAACCATGGCCGGCCTCCCTCTCTCCTGCTCTGCCTGCCCACCCATTCGCCTGGTTACTTTTGTTGGGGTGTGAATGCATATGCATGCCTCAAGAGGCCGGCTGTCAGTTGGGTTAGTTTCTTTCATGTATACGCATGACCATCTCCCCATTATGCTGCTCGTAAGATGTATCCACCTTCAGGAGCCACGTGGTGCCTCCACATAGGGCAAAGTATTGAGAGAAATCCCAGAACTTCCAGGTCAGGGTGGAAATATCTTCAGACCAATGCACTGGGGAGGTGGGTGTACATCAGCATGCAATGAAATGTAAGCCAGATGGCCATCTGGCAGCCAAATGGGTGGGGCCAGATGGGGTTGGGAGATGCACATGTGGGGTGGAGAGGAAGGCACGGCGTGGGGCATGAAGAAGCAAACGTCCAATTCCCTCAGTAAGTGGGCGATGGAATCAAAGACCTCTGATAACCTAAGAAACACTGATAGGTCAAATTTAACAAAATGTATACATCCCTAGCAATAGCCCAACACACCCATAGGGCACCCAATTATTGAAGGCGGCCATATTAGCATTACAAGTGAGCTGATCAAAATTGTGGATACTCTGGCTTGGGAAATAAGTAAATCGGGTTCCAATTTTTCGAGACATCAGAGCAGCCCTATTCAGAATGAATGCATTTGGAATAGTGCAACTCAGAGCCCGCAGCAGCAGCAGCAGCAGCAGCAGCACCTGGCATCAATGGGCACCACCACCTGGCCATCTCTGATCTTGCCATGACCAACTTTATTCAAGCCATCCTTTCAATGGCCCACCACATCCGCATTATAGTATGGCCCTACGTCTCAAGGGCGTTGAGCCTCTTGGAGACTCAGGACCAATTTCCATGTCAAAGAAGCTATCAGGGCACCTACTCCAGTGATACGTGGGGCTGAAACATAAAGGGGATGGGGACAGGGCCAAAGGCAAAAGTGGTGGAGCACCGGAAGAGGATTTGACTGTCTAGGGAAACTGGATTGGAACTCCAGGTGGGCTGGGTTTGGGATGTGGGCCTGAGCTTTACCATCCGTGCACCGTGGGGATGTTAAAAGGGTAGCTAGACCCAGCTGCCAAGTGCTGCTTGGATCACGCTGGATCTTCATGGGATGCCAATAAAACCACCACCACCAAATCACAGAATGCATCTCTGGACGCAGAGGTGTCTTATGGTTTGATGGTGTCTTGGTGACGTATAAAACTCCCAAAGATCCATGCCCGAGATCCATGTTTTGTGCTATGGTAATGTGGGAAATGGTAGATCCATGATTTTTATGGTTGACTCTTTGAAGAGAGATGTGATCTATGATTTGATTTTGAATTGTGGGGGGTGGATCTCAAAGAAAAACTATGCAAAATCAAGACAACCTATTTTGCTGCAGCCAATTCAGTCTTCTCTGTGTTTGGGCATTCTCTCTCCAAATGTGCGTGACTTTCCCCCTGCCATTTTTTCCCTCTGACACCAAATTCCACATCTCTCATTCTTGTTCTCATTTTTACTCTCATTTCCTCTCTTTGGTTTTCTTTCCCTCCCTTCCTCTCACTCACACTGTTCTCAGTATTTGTGTGTGTGTGTGTGATACCCCTCTTGCCATGGTTGATCTGTTCTCCATTGCAGTCAGAACACCCCCACTGCCCCCCAGTTCACTTTGATGCCCCAGTCAACCTCATTGTTATTTTTATTTTGCTGCATAGGACCTCTCAGAGGCCTTCTAAGGAAACTGAGATGTCAGGGCAACTGGAACTTGGGTCGCTGTGTTGCCTTGTGGTCACTTCCAGCTCAACAGTTCTATGATTCCATGATCCCAAGCCTGGACATAACGCTTGGATGTCTCATAGAATACACTGTCCTGGTTGTGTCAGTTGATGATATGTGGTTGAAAGAGGAGAAAGAGTCTTTTGCCAAGCCATTGGTTTTGACTAAAGAATATTTTTAGGGATCTTAAATGGGGCAGTCTCCAAGTCATAGGAGATATATTACAAGGGATAGCCCAAGGCTTATTTAGGGCACAGTGGCATATAAATCACAATTTTTTATTGTGGCTGAATATTCAGTTCTGTTTCTAACTTTCTGGTGATAAGGAATTAGGAAATGATCAGCCTACTTTAGCCATATCTTTCAGGTTGCCCTCAATTGCATTGCATTTGCTGATACAGATGGGGCTCAGCCGTAGCTTCAGATCCAAAGGGAATGATGGAAAATCTCACTTGGGCAGAGTTATCCTCCCCCCCCTCTGTCCCAGCCAGCTTCCCTGACTCTCAGCCAAGACTTTCAATGGCAAGGTGTCATTTACACATCAACTTTGCACTAAGTTCTCCAGGTTCCATTCAACATAATATTATCTCAAAATGCTCTTGATGCAGATGTTGATGTTGATGTAATCAAAAGCAACCCTTGGGGAAATCCCCATGAGCTTTGGCAAGAATGAGAATAAATCACTATGATTTTGATAGTTCATATGGGAGGGGGGAGACATCATTTCTGCAACTTCTTGAACTCTGTGTGCCTCCAACTGCAGTTTCGTGGATGATGGAGGAAAACATGTTTGTGTGAACTCCATATTCTGGTTTGGGGTCAGCAAATGGACAATTGAGTTTGGCCAGACCTTATGAAAACATGAATTGTCCTTCTACTGAGTCACAATAAGAAGCAGCCTCAAACCCGCATTATCGGTTATGAACAGCAACAGCTCCTCAAAATCTGAGGTTGAGAAATGCTGCTGAAATTGGTGACTAGTTACCAGTTTTTTATTTGTGCACACTGTTTGTGCAAAAGTAGTAAGCGAGCTCAGTAAACTCACTAAACTGAATCAGGTCCTAAAGTTTCAATGGCCCCAAACTAGCTTAGGACTATCTCATATTAGACATCTCCATGATCAGGAGGAGACCACCTGCTCCAAGATAAACAACTGTCCCATCTATTCCAAATCACCATGTTTGCATAGCACTGGTCACTGTATGTTGATGAGAATGACAACTAATGAGATGGAAGTTTAGTTCTAATAATATACTTTGAGCCCCCCGTACTTTTCACAATACAGCAGCTCATCCAGGAGGAGATATGGGAACTGTGCTCATCCTAAATGAGTGAAATATGTAGGACCATACAATGAGTAGGACCTACACATTATATGTAGTACATTGTGTAGTGAAATGTGTAGGACCTAAATATGTGAAACGTGCTCATTCTAAATGAGTTTAGGGTGTAGGACCATATAAACATTTGGACCTTATTCAGTTTACTTATTGAACTCTCTCTCTCTCTCAACGTTTCATACAAATAAGGAAGTAGTAAACAGCTTCAGCACCATGGCCGAGAAGAATCTTTCCCAGCCTCTGCTCCCTTTCCTGGCCATCCCAATTGAACCTCTCTTGCTAGTTCTGCTACCAATCACAATGAGGAGCTGACAGTCTAACCCCCCCTTCCCTCCCTTAGAAGTAGGGCTGGGCACAGTCCCCCTGATTTGCCTCAGAGGCTGTTTTGAAGTCCCAAAACAGCCCTGGTTCAACTTGGGGTGCTTTAGAGGTTGTCCTCCTCACCTCAGTGCTGAAGCTGAGGTGAAAGTCGGGGCCCCCGAGGCGACTTGGTCATGCAGGTTCCGGGTTCCAGCCACGCAGCCGGCACCCAGGAAAGCCGGTAGCAAGGCTGGGCAGGAGTCCATCGGACTCTTGACTTCCTGCTCCCTCCCTTGTTGCCCCCCCAACCCACATTCAATGCTGCTGCATCACCACCATGACCAGGAAACTCAGCATCTTCCCTAGAGCCAGGCTGCGATTTCAAGATATCACCGGGGACAGGGGGGACGGGGACTGTTTTAGTACATCTATGTCCACAAACTACGGTGGCCACAAAGGGCTATTTTCCCTTTATGGCCACCATAGTATGGCTGTGACAGCCGGTGAGCAGGGAGAGCAGGGTGAAGGAAGTGAGTCCAATGGACTTACAGCTGGCCTTGCACCGGCTTTCCTGGGACGGTGGGAGGGAGGGCCCAGTGATACTCACAGGGGCCTGAGGCACCCTGAAGCTTAAGTTCCAATCTGCTTTGGCTTTGGGGCACCTCAGGCCAACCTGGCACTGACTCGGAACCGAGGCGAGGTGGGCCAAATCATCCCGCCTTGCCTTGGTTTCGGAGAGTCGGCCCAAGGCAGTGCGCAGTCCTACTTAAAAGCACTCATGAACCCTCAAAGCTTTGCATCATCTTTTTTTATTGACCCATTTAGTGGGATTTAGATGTGAGCTGTAGTCTAGGATGTCAGAGAAAGCTTCTACTTGCCAATTGTACCCCAAATGGGAAGAAGAGAATAAGGAACTGGGAATCTCCACCACACAATAAGCCTCGGGCCAACACATCCTGAAGGAGACTTACACCCATTCCTTGACCAGGATAACCTGGCAACAATGGCCCATAATTGGACTTCTTCTGAAGACCATCCCAAATCTGCTGGTGGTACAAAATGTTAGGCTATCATACCAGGGGCTCATCTATGCCTGCAGGCCTTCCAGGATGGGTGGGGTGTTACAACTTCTGGGATTGTCCTCCAGGAAGGAGGACGATGTTCCTGGTGCAGCCTTTTTATTTTTAGAAGGGAGAGGTTTGTGCAATTGTGTGGGTGAGATCCTACACCAAAGGTAGTTTTTTTTAAAAAATAAACCTTCAAATTTGGCACCACAGCACACTGAGATCCATTCCGGGGATGGCGAAAATGCTGCCTTCACCCCTGATGAGCACGGAGCACCCCCCCCCCCAGCTCCGTGCTTGTTTGAAGAGCCCCGCTACTTGTGGGGAAGAAGGAGGACCTGGGAGCCCATACCACACTGCCCGTGGTCCTCTGGGTTGTCCCGGGACCGTGGGAAAAATTGGGATAAGTGGAGTCCCTGTTATCCCAGGACAACTGTCATCCCTGGTTGACCCTGGGATCAGCTGTGCATCATTTGGCCGCACAGGGACGACTTTGAGCTGACCCCGGGATAAATGACTGGAGTACACATTCCCCAGTTCTTAAATCCCTGCAGTGGATACTTATGAGGTACTGGCCCCAATTCAATGTGAGCTACCAAGCCCAATTCCCTTCAGAAGAGGGGAAACAAAATCCATGTCTGCCATAAAGGTTTTATATTTTATTTTATTTTTCATTCAGATACAAGTTATTTCCTAAAGGCCTACATCATATGTCCAGGAAGGTAAAAAAAGGCCTACATCATATGGCCAGGAAGGTATTTGCTATTTGGAAGAGTAAGTGCTGAATTATCTCTGTTTTTATCAGGAAGAGAATTAAACCAAAGGACTGCAGGATGAAATCCTGCAGGCCCACTTGTAGATCCTGCAGGAAACTATTGTTACTTGCACTGGACAGGTGAGCCCATATACTGTATAAGGTTCCCATCTGGGTAGCAAATCACACATCCATGCCAATCCTTGGAGACAGACTGGTCTACCTATTGACTTTGATCATTGCCCTATTTAAACTAAGGGTTTCCCCACCCTCACACCTCTGGCACTGAGGGAGCATGATTGATCAACCAGTACAAATGTTTGGCCATCGCATCCAGATGTCTTCCAGGTCTGCCCTAACCTGTGAAGTTGGGGTCTTCCACTCCAAAAACCTAGGGTGACCATATGGAAAGGAGGACAGGACTTCTGTGTCTTTAACAGTTGTATAGAAAAGGGAATTTCAGCAGGTGTCCTTTGTATGCATGCAGCACCTGGTGAAATTCCCTCTTCATCACAACAGTTACAGTTGCAGGAACCCTGCCCTCTTTTGTATCTGGTCACTGTAGCTAAAGAGGGCAAGGCTCCTGCAGTTCTAACGGTTGTGATGAAGAGGGATTTTCACCAGGTGCTGCATGCATATACATGGCACCTGCTGAAATCCTCTTTTCTATGCAAATGTTAAAGATGCAGGAGCCCTGTCCTCCTTTCCATATGGTCACCTTGAGGAACCCCATTCCACCCCCAGGTGGATACCAGCACCTGTGGTGGGGCAAGAACCAACCAGACTGGACCATTTCTGGAGGAGATGCCACCACAACATGCCTCGCCTGCCAGCTCACTGGATGGAGGTCAACTGACCAAGCCTGAACTGCATGCCAACAGTTGCTTATGCCGCTATATAGCTGGCCCAGATGCCAGACCGTGTGTGCCAGTTAGGACCCTCATGGGTGCTGGTCTCCTCCGCCAATCTGTCAAAAGAACACAGCTATCAATGTTGAATCAGACAGAAACCAAACCCATCTTCATTTCTGAATGTGCGCTTATGCATGCCTAAGACTGCCATCTCTCTCTGGCCCAGATCGTGATACCACTCAGTCCTGCTGCAATAGCGGCAGCCCCATTCTGAATGAGTGTGTGTAAAATTGAATAGTTCCATAAGCCTGATGTCTGATGTTTCTTCTCGGCTACTGTATAAATGGTACCGGGTAAGGGCCAGGCCCTTCCTGTGATAAAACCAGAACCCAAGCTCCTTGGCCTGGAGGGCAAAGTAGGAGATCAGACTGCTCATGGGCCACTGGCATTACCATGGCACCTCAGCACCTCTGGCCAGGTACAGGACCACTCTGACCATGACGAACTGAGCATCAGAAAATTGAACGGCCCTATCAGTTCCTCCCAGCATTCTTTGAACACAGAAATCCACTATGCTGGCTGCAAACCTCTTTCCACATGGCTACATAGGATGAATTGGCCAGCTTACTTCCTCAGATTCATGTGGATAGCGCCCCCCCCCCCATGGTGCAATATCATCCAGAACTCCAGCAATGAGTCAGTTAGGATGGGCCACAAGGCCTGACGCGCCTCTCTCAGCTCTGAAACTTGGCTTGAAGCCCAAACATTACTGCAAGTAAAGAGCTCCAGGAATGTCAAGTCTTGAGATATCCATGCTTCTATCCCAGGCTGAGGCCTGAATGTGTATACAGTGATGAGGGGAACTGGCCCCATCAAGGCATTATGTAAACATCTGATAAATGCCCAACCCAGTGCTAATACCCAACAAGGTTGAAGCATGCTCACTGGGGGGGGGGGGGGACTGTAACAGACTAAGCCAGTGAGAACACTCTAGATGTGCAAAATGGGGATATAGGAATGGACTAGGCTTTAAATCTTTAACTTAGTCCTGGTCCCTGTGATATACACAGGGATGGAGGCCTAGTTCCAGGCCAAACGGGGCACACTGGGGCCTTTGAGAAGGCCTCTAAACTGTGAAGGGACCATTGAACGAAGAACGTTCCCTTCCTATATGGTAATCTGGCAGTACCTGGATTTGATCGGATCGGAAATCCGATAAATATTGGAAGTTCCGATACAATAATAGTGTTTTCCCTATAGGTTTGCATTGGGGGAAAGAAAGCTTTCCCCCCCAATGCAAGTCTATGGGGAAAACACTGGGCCGGCACTCCCTCCTTCCCCCCACTTGCTCTCCTTACCCACCACCTCCATTGCCCCCACAGCCACCACCTCCGTCGTCGCCACTGCTGCTGGTCTGTAGTACTGCTAAACAGACTTTGCGGCCTGTTTATCAGTACAGAGAGGCGCTCCTTGGGCTACAACATCTATGAGGATTCCATGGTTGATGGTATCGAAAGCAGCTGAGAGATCAAGGAGAATCAATAGAGTCACACTCCCCCTGTCCCTCTCCCGACATAGGTCATCATACAGGGCGACCAAGGCTGTTTCCGTGCCAAAACCAGGCCTGAAGCTGGACTCAAATGGATCCAGATAAACTGTCTCATCCAAGAGTGTCTGGAGCTGGCTCACAACTACTTGCTCAAGGACTTTGCCCAGGAATGGAATATTTACCACCGGTCTATAGTTATTAAGATTTTTGGGGTCTAGGGAAGATTTTTTCAGGAGTGGTCTCACTACCACCTCCTTCAAATGGTCTGGGACCACTCCCTCTCGTAGAAAGGCAGTAATCACTTCCCTGGCCCAGCCAGCTGTTCCATGCCTGCTAGCTTTTATTAGCCAAGAGGGGCAAGGATCCAATATGGAAGTGGTTGCACGAACCTGTCCAAGCACCTTGTCAACATCCTTGATCTGCACCAACTGAAACTCATCCAAGAAAACAGGACAAGCCTGTGCTCTGGACACCTCGCTAGATTTACCTGCTATAATACTGGAGTCTAAGTCCTGACGGATGCCCAAGATTTTATTCTGGAAGTGCCTAGCAAATTCAGTACAGCGGGCCTCAGATGGTTGTACCACATCCTTGAGGCTGGCATGTAATAGCCCCTGGATAACTCTGAAAAGCTCCGCTAGGCGGCAGATTGATGATTTGATAGTGGCAGCAAAGTATTGCTTTTTTGCCGCCCTCACTGCCCCTGAATATACCTTTCTATAGGCACTTACCAGTGTTTGATTGCATCCTTCAGGAGTTCGTCTCCATCTGCCCTCAAGCCGTCTCCTATTTTGTTTCATTGCTCTCAGCTCTGGGGTATACCATGGAGCTGTACGAGCTCTACACAGGAGAGGGCGCTCAGGAGCAATCGTGTCAACCGCCCGGGTCATTTCTGCATTCCACAGATCAACCAGAGTTTCGACAGGAGAGCCAGCCCTATCAGCCGGAAAACTCCCCAGAGCCCTCTGGAAACCATCCGGATCCATTAGCCTCCGGGGGCGGACCATCTTAATAGGTCCCTCACCCTTGCAGAGGGGAAAAGCCGCTGTAAGTCTAAACCTCAGCAAGCAGTGATCTGACCATGACAAAGGGATTGATGTAAAGTCCTCTACTTTCAGATCACCATCTCCATGTCCAGTTGCGAAAACCAGGTCTAGAGTATGCCCTGCCACATGCGTTGGGCCGATGGCATGTTGGGACAGTCCCATGGTTGTCATGGAAACCATGAAATCCTGAGCTGTCCCGGATAAGGTGCTCTCAGCGTGAATGTTGACATCCCCCAGAACCAACAGTCTGGGGGCTCTCAGCAGTACATCCAAGACCACCTCCATCAGCTCATCTAGGGAGTACTAAAACATCAAGAAAATTAAGAGAGATATGTCAAATAATAATAATAATAATAATAACAATAATAATAATAATAATAATAATAATAATAATAAAACATCCAATGCATTAACAAGGTCTAGATTAGGACTCAAAGGCCTGTCGAATAGAAAAGTTTTTGCCTGCCTCCAAAAGTGCAGCAAAGAAGGAGCAAGTCTGGCTTCCTTGGGAAAGGAGTTCCAGAGCCTTGGAGCAGCCAACAAGAAGGCCCTCTCCCATATTCCCACCAGGTGCTGATCTTCACCCTTAAAACAAAAGAATGCAAAACACTAGTCTCTTCCTTTCTTCACTAGATCACTTATGCCATTGTGACTCATGGTCATCATGGTAAAACTCCATTCCCTTTTGTCTACCGGATGGCCCCAAAGGAAGAAACACAGTACCTGGGGATCGTCCAACTGCTCCTGTTTTTCAGATGGACGTGGATCGGTCTTGTTGCTCCAGATCAGGACAATGGAGACAGGTTTGTGAGTGTCATGGCACCTCTGTTGATTAGGAGTGGAATTTGTCTTGCCTTCTCACAAAGAATACGCCTAGGATTCAGATATGAGAGTGAGCTATCTGTCAACTGGCGACACATCAATGTCGTTGTATTCTATGTAGACCCTAACAACAACTGTCTTTCAATTTACATGATTCAAATGGCACTTGAAAAGAAAGGAATTGGGGCAAAACTCTGGATCACAACAACTACTATGGACATTGACATCCGAATGATTTTTGTACTGAATGAAGAAAAGTTAATCCACGGCTTTTGGACCTTCAAAATAAAGACACCAAAATGGACAAAATATGACTTCTATGAACCATTTTCTTCTGCTCTAGATCTGTTTTGGAATAGAGCCTTTCATTGCATCTGTTCAAAACACGTGTTCTCCAAGAGAAACTGGAAAAGATGTACAGAAAAAGAGAAACTAGAGAAAGTCCCCCAGCAGGAAGTTGAGGGAGTCCTTATAACAGTGTCCAAGCCATGGCTCATACCTTAAACGCTGCACATTCATCCCGATCCAAGTGGATGTTGAGGGTGGGTCGAGGAGACCGGCTGGAATTTCCAAGGCTGCAGCCATGGCAGGTATCCCTATTTCTTTTTGCAATTCCACGGCGGTTGGTAAAATTCTCATCATGAAGGTTTCCAAACATGTCTTAGTGTGCATTACTGTGGCTACTGCATGGCAGGAAAGAGAGCCTTTTGCTCCCTCCCTCATATCCTTTCATTGGTCTTGGAGTGGATCAATTTCATGTGTTTGTATGAAGACAACCAATTAAAGCTCCTGCAGCTTTAAAAACACTTAAAATTGCAAGAGCTATACTACAGTGACTATATACAAAAGAAGGCAGGGCTCCAGCAGCTTTAACTGTTGTGATGCCTCTACAAGAGGCAGTTAAAGCTCTTTCAAGGCGCATTAAAAAATTTACCTCTACAAGAACGGAGCGCAAATCGGGCGTAGAGGCGCGTTTTCTCTCCGATTATGCGCATTATTGAATGCGCGTTAAATAGTGAGTTTTAGTTTGCTCTGGCCGTTAAAGCGCATTTTGACTATGTGAACAAGCGATTCTCCGCATGTCAACAGTTTAAATCGCATTTCGGTCGTCCAGTAATGCTCTTTGCCGCCTCTCCTACAGAGGTATTAGGAGTAAATGCGCTTCTGCGAATATGCGCATAATCGCCTAACCAGGCGTAAAGGCGAATTCTTGTAGATGAGGATGAAGAGGGAATTTCACCAGGTGCTGCATGCATACAAATGACATCTGCTGAAATTCCCTTTTCAATGCAACTGTTAAAGACACAGGAGCCCTGTCCTCCTTTCCATAGGGTCACCCTAATCTTAGTTGTGATTTTGAAAAAGTAAACAAGGCATCTAAATTTCCATTTTCAGGAAATCAGATTAGCTCCCTCCATTGTACACATAGCAAATTAGAGTGGGACATCCCCTCAAAACAACTGCTTGGGTGTGGCAGACAGGTGAAGCCTCTAGGCACCAGCAAGCTTCCAGAAGAACTCCAACAACAACAACCCCTCATCCCCCAATCCTCTCATGGTCCCACTCTTATGTACAGTGTAGGCTGACCAGATAAAATCCAGGTTAGGGCTCATGTAACTTTAACAATTGTAGAGAAAAGGGAATTTCAGCCAGTATCATTTGTATGCAATTAGTTCCTGATGATATTACCTCTTCAACACAACAGTTAAAGGTGCATGCATTATACGGCCGCTTCTAAAAAAGCCCTCCCTGGATCCCCTGGACCTTAATAACAACAGGCCAATATCAAACCTTCCATTTTTGGGCAAGGTGATCGAGAGGGCGGTTGCCTTCCAACTCCAGGCAGTCTTGGATGACACTGATTTTCAAACCGGCTTCAGAGCAGGATACGGAGTTGAGACTGCTTTGGTCGCCTTAGTGGATGATCTACGCCTTAATATTGACAGGGGGAGTGTGTCCCTGCTGGTACTCCTGGACCTCTCAGTGGCTTTCGATACCATCGAGCATGGTATCCTTCTGGAGCGCCTGGGGGAATTGGGAATCGGGGGCACTGTGCTTCAGTGGTTCCGATCCTATCTCTCAGGCAGGTTCCAGATGGTGATGCTTGGGGATAGCTGCTCTTCAAAAAAGGAGTTGCTATGTGGTGTACCACAAGGTGCCATCCTTTCCCCAATGCTGTTTAACATTTACATGAAACTGCTGGGAGAGATCATCCGGAGGCATGGGGCAGGGTGCTATCAATATGCTGATGACACCCAAATATATTTCTCTATGCCTTTGACAACATCGTCAGCTAAGGATAGTGTGTCTCCTCTGAATGATTGCTTGGAGGTGGTAATGGGCTGGATGAGGAAAAACAAACTGAAGCTGAATCCAGACAAGACGGAGGTGCTCGCTGTCAAAGGCCCCAACCTGGGTTTGGAGGTGTGTCAACCAGTTCTGGATGGGGTTACACCCCCCCTGAAAGACTGTGTTCGCAGCTTGGGGGTACTCCTGGATCCACCACTCCAAATGACAGCTCAGATAGATGCGATGGCCAGGAGTGCCTACTATCAGCTTCGGCTAATACGCCAGCTGTGCCCCTTCCTAGAGTTGGAAGACCTAAAGACGGTAGTGCACACGCTGGTAACTTTGAGGCTTGACTTCTGCAATGCGCTGTACATAGGGCTACCTCTGTGCCTAGTCCGGAAACTTCAACTTGTTCAATATATGGCAGCCAGGTTGGTCACCGGTACATCTAGGGGTGACCACATTACACCAGTTTTAAAATCGCTTCATTGGCTGCCAATTAGTTTCCGGGCAAAGTATAAAGTTTTGGTTATTACCTTTAAAGCCCTACATGGTTTGGGTCCAGGTTACCTGTGGGATCGCCTTCTCCCGTACAATCCACCCCGCACACTTAGGTCCTCTGGGAAGAACTTACTCAAGTCAGCCAGAACTAGGCTGACGAGTGTTACCCAGAGGACCTTCTCTTCCACCGCTTCCAGATTGTGGAATGGTCTGCCGGAGGGGATTAGACAAATTCGCAGTCTTCATGAATTTAAGAGAGTCATGAAGCCTGCTCTCTTCCGGCAGGCCTATCCAGATGAATTTTAAAATGTTTTTAATGATGTATTTTTTCTTGTTTTTTAAAATTTTAACTTTTTTGTGATTCTTTTGTTTTATATTGTTGTTGTTCCCCGCCTCTATCCGGAGGGAGAGGCGGGTTATAAAGAAATAATAATAATAATAATAATAATAATAATTATTATTATTATTATTATTATTATTATTACTAGAGTGACCATAAGAGTGACCATATACAAAAGAAGGCAGGCCCCCTGCAACTTTAACTGTTGTGATGAAAAGGGAATTTCACCAGGAACTAATTGCATACAAATAACACTGGCTGAAATTCCTTTTTCTCTACAAGTGTTAAAGTTACATGAGCCCTGACCTGGATTTTATCTGGTCACCCTAGTACAGCGAAAGTCAGTGTCCAATAAAGGGAGAGGAGTATATGTGCAACTATAGGGTGACCATATGAAAAGGAGGACAGGGCTCCTATATCTTTAAGAATTGCATAGAAAAGGGAATTTCAGCAGGTGTCATTTGTATGCATGCAGCACCTGGTGAAATTCCCTCTTCTTCCCAACAGTTCAAGCTGCAGGAGCCCTGCCCTCTTGACCAGATACAAAAGAGGGCAGGCATCCTGCGGCTTTAACTGTTGCGATGAAGAGGGACGTTTTCCAGGTTCTGCATATATACAAATGACACCTGCTGAAATTCCCTTTTCTGTGAAACTGTTAAAGATACAGGAGTCCTGCCTTCCATTTCATATGGTCACCCCATGCAACTGTATAGCAATGCAGCGGTGGATCTGCAGTGCCCTTCTCTCCAGCTGTTGTGGTGGCTTGCCAGGCTCCACGGAGGCCTTCCCCTGGAAGGAGGAGGATGATTCAGGAGTCCCTCAGCCCTGACATATTCCTTTCAAGCCCCACACCTTCACACTTCTGCAGCTGCAAAGGGGTGGAGCACTGGAAGACAGTGGGAATTCTTTCTGAGTTGACATGTTTACTGGGCTGTTCTCGGAGCAGAAGTGGAGATTTTAAAAGAACAGAAGTCATCCAAAAGTGCCGGCTGATTTGAGGGAAAATGGAACACCTTTAAAACCAATTAACCCCTTTAGTGATGGTTCACACCTCTGGAGAGGCACAGATTCAGCACAATGTTCTTCTCCAGCCCACAAGCTCCCTGTTGAGCAAGTGCTGTGCAAGTCAAGGAAAATTAATTCTGAGTAGACACATTTAGCCAGCTGTCTTTGGGACAGGAGCAGAGATTCCAAAGGAACAGTCGTTCCAAAGACCAGGCCTATTATGAGGAAAACAAAGCATCACTATTGACACAGCTGTGAATGAGTGAGGCCAGTAAAAAATTGAACAAAAACAAAGGGGCTTCCCAGAGCAGGAACAGAAGACCTCAATGTATCCCTAGGCTTTCCCACCATGCTGAGCTGAATTTATTTTGGGGATCAGAGTGCACTCCATGAACCAAACTGAAGCCACAGCAAAAGGGAAATCCAGCACAAAAACCCTTTATGGAAATGCAGATTTTCAGGCAAGGAACCATGTTGTTGCAGCAAAGTCTCAGCTGTATCGTGTGTCCCTTAATGAGTATAACACACAGCAGCTCTGGAGTAAATCCCTCATGTAGCTTGGCCCAAAGACAGTGGCTGAATTCGGACGACATATTAGGCAATGGAGGGGTAAATAGCGTACTGGCCATGCGTTAGGCAGACGGAGCTCCACACACGACATGCTGCAGCCGACGCTGCTCGGCACCGGCAAACGCCCCGGTTTCTAAGAACGTACGGTGGCCATCTTGGTTGCAGCATCTCCTCCCTCCCACCTCCCTCAGTCCCCCAGCCGTATCCCAGCATGCACTGTGAGTTCTGCCGGCTGCATAGAACGGCCGGGGCTTTTCGGCTGCTCTGGCTGGCAGAACTCTATTCCCAAACGGAATAGTCCTTGGAGAGAGGGGGGGCTCAATTCAGATGACACTTTAAACAATGGGGCTTCGGGCTAAACAACATGCAAGCCCGTTGTTTCCCTCCGTTGTTTAAATTGCCCGATTAGCATACTGTCACTTGTGTGTGTGTTGTGTGTTACTCCCCACACAACTCAATAAGCAACACAACTGACAATTGTTCGCCCCTCCTCCGTTGCTTAATCTGTCATCCAAATTCAGCCAATCTGTCAGTCTCAGTTCAGATGGGTGAGAATGGGCCACAGTTCATCTAGGAACAGGGGTTAAAATTGAGAAGGGCTCCAATACTGAATATTCCAAATGATGGTTGCTTTTTCTTTCATTCTAGATTCACACTTTCTTAAAAGAAGTCCTTCGTTCTAATATTTCCACGGGTGGAATGTATTTGGATGAGAATGGGGAGTTGGAACGTCCCTTTGATATTGTGAAGTGGATGATGTTTCCCAACAGGTCTCATGGTAGAGTGACCATTGGGAGCATGGAGAGACAGGGAAACACAGATGTAAAGCTCACTATGGACCCAAAAGCCATTGTGTGGCCCTTGGAAATTAATGAGGTAGGGGAAATGCTTTGTGTCATTGTGCGCTGGTCTTGTGGTAAAGGCACATCAAAAGCCCCTTGGACCATGGACTCCATCAGAGACACAGTCACTAGAGGTAGACTTCAACTCAAAAGTTTAATTAGACTCTCCCAGGTCCCCTCTACAAGGATTCGCTTTTGCGCCTGGTTAGGCGATTATGCGCATAATCGCTGAAGCGCATTTACGCCTAATACCTCTGCACGAGAGGCGGCGAAGCACATTAACAGATGACCAAAATGCGCTTTACAAGTAGTTAATGCGCATAAGTGCTTGTTCACATAGCCAAAATGCGCTTTAACGGCCGGAGCAAAATAAAACTCGCTGTTTAACGCGCATTCAATAATGTGCATAATCGGAGGGATAGCGTGCCTCTACGCCCAATTTGCACTCCGTTCTTGTAGAGGTAAACATTTTAATGCGCCTTGAAAGAGCTTTAAATGCCTCTTGTAGAGGCAGCCTCTGTCACCATTCTGACAGTCTTTAAACATAACATAAACACTTGGGACATAGCTCATTTGCTAGGAAAATTTTCTCCCCTTTCCTCTTAAGGCATGAATTGACGAGGGACAGGCAAGTAATCCCCTCACAGTTTGTCCCAGCCAGCGGCCCCTGAAACAACAGTCCCCACAGCTGCCAAACCTTTCACGGCTGTTTCCTCTCGGTACCTTTCCAAGAGATGCCAACTCCTCCTGGCTTCTGCAGTAGAGATTGCTGAGGCCTTTTCGGAGCTTGTCTTTAAAGGGGCAACGTAGGAATAGCTGAAGATCTCTTCTCTCCCCCTCTCCAATGTTGACTGGCTCCGTCCAGGAGTTTTGAGGAACAGCAGCTGGCGTTTTCCTTACAAAAAGTGGTTCGCTTTTCTTCTCTTACTTTCCTCTCTCCAGCCGATGTGTGTGCGGTGTGTGCGTCTGTGTCTCTTCCTCCTCCCCCTTATCTCCTTTTCTTCTCTTTTATCCAGTACTCCCTGGCCTTTCCTCCTACAAATGCTTTCACCCCCTCCCTCCTCCAGGTGTCGGTCATCAAAGTGATTAACACCCTCCTCATGCCTATGCTGACCAGAGCTGTTATTCAATTGCGCTGCTGCTGCCCAGAGCTGTCCGAGTCCAGCCAAACTCATTGAGCTTGTTTGGAAGGCCAAGGGGCTCCCTGGCCATGATGTGCTGGGGCTGATGGGCATTGTGTAAGAGATGGCGAGCCCTGCCAATCCCTCACAGTCATAGTATTGGTTTATGACTTCTGTTAAAAACTAATCATATGTAGAACTATACATGAGGCATCTAGTACAATTCTATGCACACTAAGCTGGAAGAACTTTCCATTCAGCATAATGGGACTTGTTGTTGAATAAACAGCTAAAAACCCAATCCATTCTTTCATGTAAATCAATCTTCAACTTCCTTCCTAACACAACTTCAAGAGTCCACAGCTAGTAAATGCAGAGGATGAAACACCTGTATGCAGAAGAAGGACCAGTGGAACGTTGAATGAAATTGAGGTGAAAAGGGAACCCAAGGCCAAGCCCATCAGCCTGTAACTGAAATTGGCAAAGAACAGGCCTAGAGCATTTAGTCAGAGCAGGGATAGAAATTTTAGCTAAGGCCAGAAATGCATCAAATCCTAATCAATTGCTGTCAGATCTGGGGAGGGAAAATTACAGTACTTTTTAATGCAGAGAAACAAGGGAAATATAAGTGGTAATATCCAGGAGTAGAAGACAATCTTCACCTTGTGCTGAATGGATGACAATGTTGACACCACACGGACTACCTTAGAGAGAGCATTCCATAATTATGGGGCCACCAGAGAGGAGGCCCTCTCCATTTCAGCCATCTTCCAAGTGTCATACTCTCAGGAAGATGTTGTGAACATCTTCACTTGATGCTCATCCATCAAAACTGGGCAAGACTGTGCAGTGGATACATGACCTGATTCACCTACTATAACACCAGAGTCTGGTGGATGCAAGAGATTTTATCTTGAAAGTGATTTGCAAAGATAACACAGTTGGCCTTGATGGATCCATGGTGTCCATAAGGCCAGCATGAAATAACCTCCAGACAGCTCTGCAAAGCGCTGTTGGGTGGCATATGGGAAATTCAACAGGAACAGAGAGACATTGCTGTTTTGCAGCCTTCACTGCCAATGAATATGCCTGAGTATAAGCATTCCCCAATGTTCAGTTAGCTTCCAACTCAACTGAAACCATCTCTTCTTCTTTCATTGCCCTCGTCTGTGGCTTCTACCATGGGCTGTATGAACTCCACTGTGGAAAGGTGGCTCAGGCACAATCATGCCAGCTGTTTGAGTCATTTCTGCATTCCTCAAATCAACCAGATTTTCAACAGGAGCATCAACCATATGAGTTGCCTGCCCCCCTTAAGCCCCTGCAGACACCATTTGGATTCATTACTCTATGTATGTGGACCATCCTAATGCATCCCCCACCCATGCAAGGATCCCAGGTAGACTGAAACAAGTGGAAGACGTTGGCATCTGGACTCACTTCCCCCAATAATATTCTTGGAGGGCAGGTTGAGATAGTTCAGGCTGCCACAGTTTCCAGAGACAGCATCATGCCTGTTTTAAAAGTTCTTCACTTCATCTTGGGAAGACTATGATCATGAAAGGAGGGTAAGAAATATAGTAAGTGAATAGATGCTGCTCTTCATTGGTGTGTTTTGTATACTATCTTGTATCTACTAATATATGGAAAGCTGGGATGGATACGTTGAAACAAACCAATACACCGAGCAGGTTTCACTGTCATGCAGTACCACATTAAAAGGGACTCCCATGAAAGCCACATGTGTAATCAGGACTAATGATTCCATTGGACCATTTTGAAATTCTATGATTAACTTCAATAGACACTAATACATCTAAGACCTTTTCCCTGATCCTACTTCTCTTTATTGCAAGACTGTGCCATATTCCCGGTGTGTCGAGAGCTGTCATTTTGGATATGCCAGGAAGGTCCAGGAAGGAGAGCCACCTTGCTGCTATGCTTGTGCTCCATGTGCAGAAGGGACCGTGTCCAGTCAAGAAGGTAAGTGACCTCAGAAGAAAGGTTATAACCTGAGGACAAGGAAACAAGGAAAAAGTGGAATTAGGGTGGCAGGAGAGAGGGACCTTTTTGGTAGTGGCATCCTGCTGATGGATTTTCCTCCCAAGGGAGGCTCAGCTTTTACTGATTCTGAAGTCATTCCAGTGCCAGATGAATATCTTTCTATCTGCTCAGCTGTTTCATTGGGGAGTGTGAATCTGGTTTTCGTTGTGTTCAGTTGCTCATCTTTTGCTATGTTTGATCATTTTGATTTGTAAGTCATACTGATCATGTATCTGATAGGCAGGCTCAAATTCAGTTGGACAAAGAAAAGGTGGTACAACTCAACTCCAAGTTTGACTCATTCTGCTCTCAAAAGAGGATCTGTGTGCCTTCTGGCAATATGACAAACACTCTGAAGAACTATGACCATAGATGACAGAAACAAATAACCCAAATAATCAGTTACAGGATGAAATGTAACAAAGATAACTGTAAATTTCTTTAATTAAGAAAGAGAAATTGAACACACAGGCATATAAGAGGGTACTTGACTTGAAAATATGATGTATATAAACGATCTTGGAGGTAGTGTTGATCATGACACAGGAGTGTGCTGTGGTTGAAAAGAAGTCAAATGCAGTATCAGGTTGCATCCATAGAAATATAGTTTCTTGATGATGGGAAGTAATAGTTCTGCTCCACTCTGCACTGATGAAATCTCGCCTCGAATGTTGTGTCCAGTTCTGGATACAACATGTGAAGAAGCATTCAGATAAATTAGAACTAGTTTAGAGAAGGTCAAGGAAGATGACCTGAGGGGATAGGATAGCACTGAGGACCAGAACTTTTTCTCTCTCATTTAAATCTGCTCGACAGGAAATAATGGGCTTAAGTTAAGGGAAGCAGATTTCATCTGATCGTCTGGAAAACCTTCTGACCACAAAGCATGTCCTCTGCCTTGGACCTTCTGTCTCTCTCCTTGCCCTACTACACCTTGAATGATCCAGTTCTCATATGCTGGTTGTGCTTTATGGCCATTTTGACAATTGTTACATGAACAATGTATGATGGATGTTAGTGATGGTGAAATTGCTCTTCTTCCTTTCAGATGCTGACCATTGCACCAAGTGTCCAGAAGATGAGCATCCAAACAAGGCCCGATATCAATGTGTCCAAAAGATTAGAAGTTTTCTGTCCTATAAAGAAACTTTAGGGATTGTCCTAACTTTCTTGGCCCTGTTCTTGTCCTGAACCACTGGCTTTGTGCTAGGAATCTTCATCAAATATTTAGAAACTCCAATAGTCAAAGCCAACAACCGAGACCTCTCCTTCATCCTCCTCGTCTCCCTCCTGCTTTCCTGCTTGTCCTCTTTCCTGTTCATTGGCCATCCAAGCAAACCAACTTGTCTTCTCCGACAAACTGCCTTCAGCAGCATCTTCTCAGTTGCCATCTCTTCTGTGTTGGCCAAAACGATCACTGTGGTGCTGGCCTTCCTGGCCACAAAGCCAGGGAACAGGGTGCGGAGATGGCTGGGGAAGGGTTTGGCTAATGGTATTGTAATTTCCTGCTCTGGTATTGAAGTAGTAATCTGTACCATCTGGCTGGGTACCTTTCCCCCATTCCCTGATTCTGACATGCACTCCCAAGCTGGAGAGATCATCCTGCAATGCAATGAGGGGTCTGTCACCATGTTTTATATTGCCTTTGGCTACATGGGCTTCCTGGCTGCCATCTGCTTCACAGTGGCTTTCCTAGCCAGGAAGCTGCCTGGGGCCTTCAATGAAGCCAAGCTGATCACGTTCAGCATGCTGGTCTTTTGCAGTGTTTGGGTGTCCTTTGTGCCCACCTACCTGAGCACCAAGAGGAAATACATGGTAGCCGTGCAGATCTTCTCAATCTTAGCCTCCAGTGCTGGCTTACTGGGCTGCATCTTTCTTCCCAAGTGCTACATGATTTTACTGAGGTCTGAACTGAATACAAGGGAGCATCTAATAATCAAAACCAATATGGATTTGAAACACTGCTTCCAGTGGGGGCAAAAACAATAAGCATGTTGATACACATCCATAGAATGCTGCTTTCCAGAGGGATGCAGATAGATCTAGCTATACAAGGAGTCCTCCACTGCAAGGTGGGTGAGCTCTGGGTTCATATTGTTCCAACAGGACAGAAGGGGAAGGTTTCTGCAACATGGTGTTCCCTTGGTAGTCACTTATTTTTGTTTTATTTTCATTCATTTATTAAAAATATTCCATACCCGTATTTCAGGGCAGAAGCTCTCCTAAGGTTGCACATAATAATAATACACATAAAACCCCAAGGAACATCTCTTAACATTCTAAAATACCAATACAATCAGCAACAACAGGAATCTAGAAGGACAAAGACAATCTAATGTAACAAGTTTTCAGGCCCTTCTTAATAGCCCATAGCAATGGGGGCTGATGGACCTCCAATGGCAACATATTCCAATGATATGGGGCCACTGTTCATCTGTCCAACTTTCATGTTGTTATCTTGTAAACTACAAAAGTTATAGACTTTTTCCTCCAATGCAAGTCTATGGAAAAATGACAAATCCGAATGTTTCGAACACCCGAATCGATCCGAACCGAATCGAACTGGATATGGTAGGTCCAAATCAGCATCAGCAGCAAATCGGGGGTCCGTGCACAGCCCTACTTTGTTCCCCAACCCCAGGTACAATTGTCCTGCTTGAATTAAGTTTCAGCTTGTTTACCTTCAACCACCCCAATTCAGCCCTGGCATGATAGTGCTGAGTGATCATCTACATACTGTTGAGACTTCTGTCCAGACCTCCAAATGACTTTCCCCAGTGGGTTCATGAAGAAATTCAAAAGCATGGGGCAGAGATTGTCCAACTCATTTCAACAGCAGCCCCAGGTTGGTTAGGAGTATAGAATCACAATAGACAATTGCAACTGATATTGCTTGATGGGTACAGAAGCAGCCAATCTCTGTTCTGGAAGACCAAATGCTCTGTGGATGTTCGCAGTTACCAGATAATTCCGGGGCAGAGTGCACACCCCTATCATCTACATACTGATGATACTTCAGCACAGTCTTCCAAATGACTCTCCCCAATGGGTTCAGGGAAAAATTCAAAAGTATAGGGCAGGGATATTATGGGAATCCCAAAAGGAGTGGTGGAAGAGTCCAACAGACATCCCCCAGTTTAGTGTCCTGAACCCCACACACTGAGCCACAGCCAGTTACGAGACCCATTTGCCAAGTGCCGCACAGTCCGCGAGTGCCCAACAGCCAGAAACGGAGGCAGGCAGTGATTACTCAGGTCCTTCCTCCAGCTGGACTATCCATCTCTTCCCTCCAAAAGGCCTCGTACCATCAACTGCTCTGTGGAACAGTTCCATCAATGTTTTGTTTTTAGTATTGGTTTCTTAGAGTGTAACAATTATGGACGCAAAATGGACTTCAGGAAAATGAAATGTAGGATGATAAGCTAAATGTTTTCTACTGTATCTACAGTTACAATAAACAGTTAGCTGATTGAGTATGTCACAAAATATAAATACCTAGGAACTTGACTTAATGAAGGTAATGAACAAACATAAGACATAAACTCAAGAATTGAGATGACAAGAACAGTGTTTGTCAGAACAAGGCAATTGCTATGTAATTGATCTTACAGCAAGGATTCAGATGGTAAGGTATTACATGTTTTTAATGTTATGTCATGGGGTGGAGGCTTATACACCTGAAAATAACAATTTGAGGAAAATCAAATATTTTAAAATGTGGGTATAATGATGTATGTTGAAGATATAATGGACTGACAAATGAGGACATACTAGGTAGGGTAAGCGAATGATCAGAATAAATGCCTACCATCAAAAGAAGAAAATTACAAAGTCTTGGTCATAGTATTCAAGGAGAAAAATGCACCATCCTCCAACTTATTATGCAAGGGAAAATTGAATGAAAAATATCAGCAGGAAGATGCAAACATCACGGCTAAAGGACTTGAGGGAATGGTATGACTGCACTTCTATACAATTATTTAGAACACCAGCGTCAAAACCAAAACTTTGGTAGAAGATTATCCTGAAAGGCCAACAATTATGATGAAGAAATAAATTCTTAAAAACTGAACTGTCCTTTGTTTTAATTCTCTTCCTGATAAATCTGAGAGACTTCAGTGTGTCCTCGTTCAAATAGCAAATTCCAAGCAACCAGCTTAACCTTCTTACTAGGGATGTGCAGGTACCCCCCCCCCCGATCAGATCGGGACCCGGATTGGGACCTCCAATGTTGTCCTGGATCGGTTTGGACAAAATCGAAGGTCCCTCGGATCGGACCTGATCCCAGTCTGAAAATCGGACGTCCGATTTTCGGATCGGCCGCCATTTTGGGTGTTTTTGTCATAGGCTTGCATTGGGGGAAGAAAGCTTTTCCCCAATGCAATCCTATGTCGAAAATATGGCGGTGGGTGGGTGAGTGGGGGCCTAACTTCCCCCTCCCTGTTCCTCTCCCCGCACTCACGCTCCTTACCTGCTGGGGCCAACTGCTGCTGTCTGCTGGCTCCCGCAGGCACCTGCAGATAGTAGTGGACAGCCCCGACAGGTAAGCCCCCTCCCCCTCACACTCCTTACCTGTTGGGGTGGCTGCTTCCCTCCAGTGCTGCGATCTATTGAGAAACAGGCGTCGCAGCCTAGTTCTCAGTAGAGCACAGGGTGATGACGTCATCCCCCATGCTCTACTGAGAACTAGGCCATGAAGCCTGTTTCTCAGTAGATCGCAGCACCGGAGGGAAGCGGCCGCCCCGGCAAGTAAGTGGGGCCCTCCCCCTCCTCCCCCTTGCGCTCCTTACCTGCCAGGGCCATCTGCTGCCATCCGCTGCCCCCTTCTACTGAGAAACAGGCTTCGCAGCCTGTCTCTCAGTAGTGCATTGGGTGATGTCATCACCCGGCATGCTACTGAGAGGCAGGCCGTGAAGTCTGTTTCTCAGTAGAAGGGGGCTGTGGATGGCAGTGGATGGCCCCGGCAGGTAAGGAGCATGAGAGGGAGGAGGGGGCTTACCTGCCAGGGCTGTCTGTTGCCATCCGCTGCTGCCTGCAGGTGGCAATAGACAGCCCCGGCTGGTAAGGAGTGTGAGGAGGAGAAGGAGGTCCAATCCTCCAATCTTATCCGAACCAGATCGGGTCCTTTCAGACCGGTTCGGATGAGATCGGATGATCCAGAAGCCAGGATTGGATTGGATAATTTTATCCGATTTCGGTTGGATTGGCTCCGGATCGTGGATCGGACCTGATCTTATGCACACCCCTACTTCTTACCTTCCTGGCCAAATGCTGTAGGCCATTATGAAATGTCTTGTATCTGAAAGATGTGCAATGAAAAATAAATTTAAATATAATTCTTTATGGCACACATAGATTTTGTTTCCCCTCCTCTGAAGGGAATTGGGTCTGGTACTTCCCACTGAATTGTGGCCGATACCTCACTAGTAACCACGGCAGCGATTTCAAAACTGGAGTGATAGGCTTACATCTCTCTGCTCCTGTTAACACAAATGTAGCAGCACTATGTACCACCAGCAAGTTTTGGATAACCTTTAGAAGAAGCCTAATTGAGAGAGCATTGGAACAGTTCAACTGGGAAGTTAAAGTTATCAAAGCATGGACTACTGTTGCCAGGTAATCCTGGTCCAGGAATAGTCCCCAGTTCCTTATTCTCTTCTCCCCATTTGGGGGTACAATTGGAATGGTGTACCAGACTTTAGAGTTTCCTGCATCTCGTGAGTGAATCATATGCAGGGTCTCAAAGTATATTTTGAAGATTAAACTCCATTTCCTTATTTGTCATAGTCACTATCATGCTTTGACCTGTGTCATGCAAACATGATGGTTTGGAATGGAAAAGATTGTTGTTGACCTTGTAGCAGATGGTCTCCCGATCAAGGAGATGTCCGACATGGGAGAGTCCGAAGCTAGTTTGGGGCCATGAAACTTTAGGACCTGATTCAGTTTAATGATTTTACTGAGCTCGTTTACTACTTTTGCACAAACAGTGTACACAACTAAGAAACGGGTAACTAGTCACCTATTCCAGCAGCATTTCTCAACCTCAGATGTTGAGGAGCTGTTGCTGTTCATAACCAATAATGTGGGTTTGAGGCTGCTCCTCGTTGTGACTCAGTAGAAGGACGATTCATGTGTTCAAGATGTACAGTATCCTAAAGGGCTGGCTTGGCCTTGGCTCTTATGGTAGTGTTTCTATTGTTAAGGTCTAGCCAAGCTGAATAGTCCATTTGCTGACCCCTGAGCAGAATATGGAGTGGCTTCAATGTGTTTGCACAAACATGTTTCCTCCATCCAGGTCCATACAGGTGGAAATCCATAGAGTTCAATAAGTTGCAGAATATAATTTTTTTAGTTCAGTCGGGAAGTTACAGTTCTCAAAGAATGGACTACTGTTGCCAGGTTAACATGGGCGTAACTGGAAAAGCCTGAGTTTGGGGCATCAATGTGGAGGAAAATGAAAGCAGCAACAGTATTATTAAAGAAATGAGCTTTTGAATCTAGGGATGCAACCTGTCCAAATCAGGTGGTACTGCACATTTGGGTGATCGTAGCGTGAGATCTGCATTGCAGTGCTGGGACTAAGCGTGGGATCGGCAGTGATGATATAACCTGATGCAACATCTGTATCCCACCAAACAGGTCACTAACAGAAGGAGATTATGCACAACTGGGATGAGCTCACTGGTAGTGCTGCTGTGAGGGGGGATTTAGACTGGCATCCCACCAGCACCACTCTTGTGTTGACAACTAAAATTGTTGCTGGGCTGGAGCATTTCCCCTATGAGAGTGGGTTGCAACAGCTGGGATTGTTTAGCTTGTAAACAAAGAAGGCTGGGAGGAGACATGGCAGAGGTGTACACAATAATGCATGGTGTGCAGAATATGGATAGGGAGGCATTTTAGTCCCAGGATTATCCCATGCAGCTGATTAGTGGGAGATTCAGGACAGATAAAAGGAAGGGCTTCTTCACACAGTGCAGAGTTAAACTATGAAATTCCCTACCACAAGATGTGATGATGGCCACCAATTTGGATGGGTTGAAAGAAGGTGGATAAATTCCTGGAGGAGGAGAAGGCTATCAATGGCTACTAGTCCTGATGGCTATGTGCTACCCCCAGTATCAGAGGCAGTATGCCTATGCACACTAGTTGCTGGGGAAATTGGATGATAGGCTCATGGGATTTGCAGTCAAACAATATTGAAGGGCCACATGTTCCAGAGTATACAACTTAACATCTTTTCCTGATCTGGGCTCTTTAGTTCCTTAAAGGAAGGTCGGACCAAGCTTTCTTTTCTGCACCACAACCTGTCTCAGAAGATGGAGTCTCATTGCAAACACATTTTCCTCCAACTCTGGCACCTGTGCCTTAACCCACACAGAGAGCCTATGCACGGCAGAGACAATGCCTCCCTTTATAATTATCAAAAACCTAGTGATTTATGCAGATTCGTGCCACTGCTCAAGAGATTATTTATTTATGTCTGCTGGCAATTGCCCTGAGACCCATGACCTAAACAGCAGAACTGAGGGCAGCAAGAGAAAACATCTCGCACCATGCCTGAGAAGTTTGCTACATAAAAGAGATGTGTGCAGCCTCCAGCTTGGGCTGAGATTTAGTGCAGGCTGGGGTAGGAACCCTCCCCACCCATTGGCTCAGAACTCTGTGCATTTGTAAAGACCCGGCAGCCTCTCTGACCTGCTGGCTATGGAGGTGAGAGGCGCAGGCAGGCAAGAGGTTTAGCAAGCCAACCCATAATGATATCGTTGCTGCTGTTGCTGCTGCCTCATCCAACCTGTCAGGTGCAGAAATGCCCAAGAATGCAAAAGGGGGCATCAAATTACTACCGGCCAGGAGACTACCTCATAAGTGCAATCACATCGTCGGAATTCATTCAATTTGAACAATCGCAAACGTTTTCCAAGTCCCCTCTTCCTATGACTTATCCGTAAGTAATGATGATTTTGTGCTTCCCAGCCTACAATCCCACTCCCTCCATTTCATGGAGCTCACCCGTATTTTCTGGTACCCCTGGTGATCTCTAGAAAATCACGCTCCCTACTTTACTCTTGTTCTGCCTTTTGATACAGAATGTGGGGCTTCATTCATATGAAGGCAACCCTTAGTTCCATAGCACCTCATTTGTTTGGGAAATTAGAGTTTCTTTGCACGAAGGCACCATCATATTCAGCATCAATGCATATGGCTGGATGCTGCTTGCATACTTTTAGCCCAAAGAAGAAACATCCTCTTTGCTTGTAGACCCTGTGATAAGACACAGGGTGAATCCAGGGTGCTCCTCTCTTTGGGGAACTCGAAACACAAACACCATCACAGGGCTTCTCCCTCTATTCCTCAACATAATTCCCTACTATAAACTAGCAAATACAGTTCAGTGTATTTGAGCGTCAGATATTCTGTTGGAAGCACAAGCAAATTCATTGTGCAATTAAACGTTCAGGGTAAGAGGAAAGGGGGGGGGCTAAATTATCAGGCAGAGTTCCTTGTTTTGTAGAGTTAGTTTCTAATAGTCCCCACTGATATTTTGGGGGAAAGAATGCTTCTTCCGGGGGGGGGGGAAGAAAAGAATAAGTAGGCAATTCGTCTCTGTCTGCAGTCAAAACAAATCTCTTCTCTACAGCTGGTGAAAGAACAGTTTCCAGCTGGAACTGCCGATATATTTCTTCCAGGTACAAAGTACTTCATGCAACTGCAAAATGGAAATTACACCGCCATACTTGTGGCCCAGTGCTAAGGTGTGAATCAGCGAAATCCTATCCCTCCATTATAACCAGAAAGTGGGGGAGGGCAGTAAGTTCTATGGTCTATGCTGGGAAAATGAATCAAGATACGGAAATGAAACTTGGTCAAGTAGGAGAGGAGGGTTTGAGGGTTATCTGTGATAATTTCAAGGTGGAAAGAACAAGGAATGGCTTCTTTGTTGGGATTTTACTAGCCATTTTACTAGCAGAGAGCTTCTACTTTTGGGTAGCATAGAAATGTGACAAATAAATACAAGACTCATCTTGCAAATACAGGACTCCATGTACCCATAAATGTACATGGATTTCACCTGCTAGTAACATTTCTCCCATTTGTGCATACAATGTTTTCAAGGTTCAGATTAGTTCATCCAACTGCAAAATGGGCATCTGTACTATGTTGAAGCAACCACAGTGCAACTTGAGACAGTGGGGCAGCTAGGGAGTTTTACAGCTGCTCTACATGAAGCATTTATTGTGTGACTAGCAAATATGCCCGGAATTGCTCGGGTCCGTGAATAATGTTTATAACATTTATTTAATAATGTTTATAACATTTATTTAATAAATAATAAATTTCTCTGCTGCTTTAGGTTAGTGGTTTTTGTTTTTTTGTTTTTTTTTGTTTTTTTTAGTTTGGTTGAGTTAGTGAATTATCTTCTTAGAATCAACGGAAAATTGTGTTAATAAGAACTGTATTTTAATTTAGAGCTTTGTGATAAACCACAATTTTTGTTTTACCTGCAATGCCTACACTTCTCATCGTGCTTTGGCCAGAGCAGTCCTCTAAACTTCAGAAACAATCAGGAAACACAGCACCCTGTCTACCAGCTAAAAAAGATGCAAACCTAAAAATATGTTTTCAAAATATACCCAACGTTGTCCAGATATTCAAATAGCATATAGTAGGGAAGCAGATCTTAGTAGACATGGGGAACTGTTGTATGTGTGTGCTCTGAAGTTATTATTATGAAAAAAGGAAAGCAGCCAGAACACATGCCAGTGCTAGGCCTGTGAGTTAACTTTTAAACAAATTATATTCATTTTTTTTCCTCTCTCACCCTCACGACAACCCTGCAAGGTTGGACAGTCCTAGGCCTGTGAGGTAACTTTAAAACAAATTAAATTACCTTCTTCCTCTGCTCTCTGTCACCATCAATGCAGGCTGGAAACAAAAAGAGAGCGAAGCTCTGGTGCTAAGTAAAAATATATTTTTCTTTATTCCTTATATACTCTCTGTATGCTCGACGCGTTTCGGTGATGAAACCTTCGTCAGGAGCTAAACAGAAATTAAAATACAAACATAAAAATCATTACAGATTGTCTTAAGATGGCATGAAAACAACATCCCTCCTCATTCCACAACCATCAATGCAGGGCCAGGGCTGCCTTGAATCTGTCACCACAATTTTCCTTGTCCCCCACAGAAAACAAAAACTACAACTCCCAGCATGCCTTTTGCTATGGTGCCCGACTTGCCCAATGGGAGTCCTCCTGCTGAAGCTCATGGGAAGTGAAGTTTGGCTGAGCCACTCCACACTACACTGAGGGAGTTGGCTGGCTGATTCACAGGTAGCTTGGCCATTGCCGTTGGTGACAAGCCCAGAGCTGTGAGCTCCCGCCCTTCTGCTCCCGATGGTGCCTAGTAACCAGGCACTCTCCCTTCAGGGCCAGGATGGTGAGCTACTTCCAGATTATGGCTGCCAAAGCCAGATACGTCTACCCTCCCGCCCAAGGTATGCTGGGAATTGTAGGCACAAGCCTAGCTCTCTGAATAACGTTAATCCTTGAATACACCTGAGTTGTTATGGGAGAGCAGGCTTTCTTAGTTATGGCACCCTGCTTAAGGATTCCTTTTTCCCAGGCAAGCTGGCTTGGTGACTGCATTAATGGCTTTTAAGTGCCAAGTGATTTTTTTTTAAAAAAAAAATTCCAGGGCCTTTTAACTTGATGAGATTTTTTATGCTGGGGTCCCTCCTCCCCCATTATAACTAAACCACAGCATTCCAAGACAGATGCAAGAATTACTGGATAAAGTTTATGTTTTTTATGTAAAAGCCTGACTATACCATTGAGACAGAAGAGTGAATGGAGGATTGACTGACAGCTGAGGCTAGAATGGAATGGCGGCGGTGGGGGGGAGGGTTAGTGGCAGTTGGAGAAAGCCAGTTGGAAGGAGAACAAAGACAGTCAGTGAGAGGTCAGGAAAGTGGGGGCTGAATTAGGACTGAGAGATAGTGACCTGGTTTGCTAACCCATGCTTTATTTAAAATCAACCACTGTACATGCCAGTATTACTAGGCTGACCATATGAAAAGGAGGACAGGGCTCATGTAACTTTAACAGTTGTAGAGCAAAGGGAATTTCAGCCAGTGTCATTTGTATGCAATTAGTTCCTGGTGAAATTCCCTCTTCTTCACAACAGTTAAAGTTGCAGGGGCCCTGCCTTCTTTTGTAACTGGTCACTCTAGTATAGTGCCTGCACCTTTAACTGTTGTGATGAAGAGGGAATTTCACCAGGAACTAATTTTCTCTACAACTGTTAAAGTTACATGAGCCCTGTCCTCCTTTTCATATGGTCAGCCTAGTACTACACCTCCCAGCATGCCCAGGTGCCCACACCCTCTGAGACGTCCTCTTGTTGCAGATGCTGCTCCTCGATAGAGCGTCAAGCAGTAGCATCGCCAAGGAGGGGATGTAAGCAACTGTCAGTGGACATGTCCAGCTCCCGCCAATCCTGCCGGGATTTCCTCGTCCTGCACTTCTCACCCACCAAGTGCTCCATCTGGAGCCTGTACTGAAGGGCTGGGCCAGGCACTTCCCTCCTTTGTTGGGTCTGTTTCTGGGCATGTGCAGAGTGCCTCCCCTTCCTTTCTCCCTCTTAATGGCAAAAGTTGTGTGCTGGCTTCCCCCAGATTCTGAGAAAACAGCGATATCAGGACAGAGTGCCTTTGAACACGTTTGGCCCCTGAAAGCCACGCTGTTGTATCTAGTCATGATTTTAAAACCACGCAGAGGGTGGGAGGAGGCATTTATGTGGGTTGTTTCCTTTTATGTGGAATTGATTACTTTCGTACGACTTTCTGTGAGCATTTGTAATGTTTTCTACATCTGTCTTCAAGTTAATGTTTTCAATATAAAGATCATATTATCTTTAGGCATTGAGAATCACAAAACTCATAGATTTGTTCCTGTATACATATTTCTTAGATTGTGGTCTTTAGCACTGGTCCTGATTTATCCACTGATCCACTGGTTTGCAAAGGTGAACATCCAAATTCAGATTAGGCCTCCAAATTATCATCTGAAAGTGAAGTTCATGGGATTATTCTCCTAAGGCTGAACACTCAATTTCTACACAGGAGCATCCATCCACCCAAATCTTTTAAAGCAGCCAAAACTACCAAAGCTGGTGCAACTTCTTCAGCCATTTACCGACCTTTCATGGACCATGTGGGTGTGCTTTTATTCTGTGGAGGCCATCAAATGTCCCTCTTAAGGAATCAGGAGTCATTGCTCCACCTTTGTGTTGAAGCAGTAAATGGATATCTGTTTACCTTATTCGCTCCCCCCAACAAACATATAAACCTTATGTGAAAATAAGCTTTCCTGAAGATTTTCATTGCATAGAAATGGCTATAGATTTAACAAATGAAAAAAAGAGATGGACATTTTGTTGCCTTTGAATGTAAGCTGATAATATGACACATCCGTTTTAAGATTTCTCTTCCCACCCCACCCCCCACTCCATTGTTTTGCAGTCGCGTACGTCTGAGAAACTGGCACATCTTGTCCTTCCTGTTTGCCATTCAGGAGATCAATGAGAATCCCAGGCTCTTACCCAATGTCACCCTGGGCTACGACATTTATGAGAGCCATTTTTATGGGAGAACCGCTTCCTATGCCATGCTACAGCTGCTTGCTGGTGGGGAAAGCAGCCTTCCTAATTACAGTTGTGTGAGAAAGACTAACCAGCTAACCATTCTTGAAGGGACTGAATCTGAGCTCTCTCTCCTTATTTCAGCCATGTCAAGTATCTACAAAATCCCACAGGTATGAATCAGGAATGGAGGCCCACTGCTTGGCTTAGCTACCATTTCAAAGCACATCTGGCCATTGAGGAACCTAGGGCTACCTCTAGACGGGTGCTTTTCCCTGTGGTGGCTTCGGAGTGGTGGCAGGTCATTTACATGATGCTGTCGCCACTCCGAAGCCATCTAGGGGCAAAGCCCCGATGCTCTGCTCTAAAAAAGTTGGGCATTTACCCCGACTTTTTTAGCTTGGAGCAACGCGACAATGGCATTTGCCATCTGTCGCTCTTGCTCCGGAACTTCTGGTAGGCGTGCCACAGTCTATGGTGACCACTGATTGGTCGCCATGGGCTGGGCAGGGAAAGGAGTGGACCAGCGAGCATAAGCTTGCTGCACCACCTCCGTGTCTCCACAGACCTCCCCACTTCTTCTCCACCCTATTTGAAAAAGTTTTATTTTTTTAAAAAAACCTTACCTTGGAAGACTGCCGCTCGTGCTCTGCTTGGCAGGAATGGTGGCGGCTGCAGGAAAGCCCGCTGTGGCACTCCTTCCGTTGTAGATGGGCGGAAGGAGTGCAAATGCGGGGCACGACTCCTGCTGCCGCCAGCGCAACACCTCCCGCCATCATGAAGATGAGGGCTAGTTCTCTGGAGTATGTTTTGGAGATGAGTAGTGTTAGTTTGGAATGGAATCCAGGGAATTGAAAAGTGGAAGGCCATCCTAAGGGCTGAGATCAGGGATCAGCATAGCCAGCCAGTGGGCAGCCCTTGAAAGAAAGTTCAACAGCAGTCTACCATATTAAATTGCCCACTTGCTAATCTTCTCTAGGGTTCCTAATTTCAGGTTGGGAAGGCTTCCTGCTGCAGAAGTTACCCTCAGACACAACACAAGACGTGTGGCAATAACTGTGAAGCTCAACAGGATGGGCAAAGGGTGGGCAAGAATTTGTCTGCAAGTTGCATGAGGGGCCTGCTGGCTCTTTTGGCAGCCCCCACCTAGTAGCTGTTTGGAGACCTGCGTGGAGGTGAACTCTCAATACACTGTAATTTCCAGCTCTTTGGGACTTTGCTATGTGGCCACGTCTGCTAGCAGCACTGGGCTGCGACCTCTAAAGGGTTCTGAGGAGACAGTGATCCTTCCGGACCTATTTAGGTGCCCACCCTTGAGCTAAAGTCAGAGCCCTGCTCCCTTTTCTCCTCATGATGCCTCTTCATTGCTGTAATTCCTCAATAAGGCACAAGTGCGCCCCCAAACATATCTGTAGCAGAGTTGGGAGGGGGCAAACCTTCCCTTCAAGGGAGGCTCACTCAATGCAGGGAGCAGATTCATCATCTACTTACAAGTATACCATTCCACTGTGTTTCGAATAAGTGAAAGGTTACAAGTCAACCCTTTGAGAGAAAGAGAAGAACTGCCTTTGGGATGCCATGGTTTTCTCAATGGATGGGGTGGCTTGGGTTCCTGGCCCTCCACTAGAAGGACCTGACTGTACCTCTTTGAGCATTCTTTGGTCTCCACCTCAGCATACACCTCACACCTATCATAGAGATAGGCATTTGTTAGATATGAATAACTTCAGGTTAATAGATATCTCATGAGCATCCTGAAAATAGAAGAATGCAATTCACCAGTTTCATCCTTTCCTCACTAGATCACTTATGCCATTGCTGCTCGTGGTCATAATGATAAAACTCAGTTCCCTTTTGTCTACCGGATGGCCCCAAAGGAAGAAATGCAGTACCCGGGGATCGTCCAACTTCTCCTGTTTTTCAAATGGACGTGGATCGGTCTCTTTGCTCCAGACAATGACAATGGAGACAGGTTCATAAGTGTCATGACACCTCTGATGAGTAGCAGTGGAATTTGTCTTGCCTTCTCACAAAGACTACGCATAGGAATCAGAGATAGGAGTGAATTGACTGTCAACTGGAGACATGTCAATGTAGTTGTTCTCTATGCAGACCCCAACCACGGATGTGTTCCAATTTTCTATATTCAAAGACAACTTGAAAAGAAAGGAATTGGGGCAAAAGTCTGGATCACAACAACTTTTCTGGACATTGACATCACCTTGACTTCTCTGCTTGATGACTTCATGTTCATCCGTGGTTCTTGGACCTTCAAAGTGAAGACACAAAAAAGGACAAAATATGACTACTATGAACCATATTCTGCTGCTCTGAATCTGCTTTGGGATGGAGCCTTTCATTGCTTCTGTTCGAAGCATGAGTTCTCCATGAGAATCTGGAAAAGATGTACAGAGAAAGAGAAAATGGAGAAGGTCCCCCAGCGAGAACGTGAGAGAGTCCTCTCTCAAGACAGTTACAGTACTTATAACAGTGTCCAACTCATGGCTCATACCTTAAATGCTGCTCATTCATCCCGATCCAAATGGATGTTGAGGGTGGGTCAAAGAGGCAGGCTGGAATTCCAAAAGCTGCAGCCATGGCAGGTATTCCCTTTTCTTTTTACAATACCACTTAGGCTGACCAGATAAAATCCAGGTCAGGGCTTTAACAGTTGTAGAGAAAAAGGAATTTCAGCCAGTGGCATTTGTATGCAATTAGTTCCTGGTGAAATTCCCTCTTCATCACAACAGTTAAAGGTGCAGGCACTATACTAGAGTGACCATATTCAAAAGAAGGCAGGGCCCCTGCACCTTTAACTGTTGTGATGAAGAGGGAATTTCACCAGGAACTAATTGCATACAAATGACACTGGCTGAAATTCCCTTTTCTCTACAACTGTTAAAGTTACATGAGCCCTGACCTGGATTTTATCTGGTCACCCGAACACCACTGCAACTGATGAAGACATGTTTGGTAATCTTCACCATGGAGATTACCAAACATGTCTTAGTGCACATAACTGTGCCCAATGCATGGCAGTGTGAGCCACAGGAAACGGAACCTTTTGCTGTCCCCATAGCACCCTTAGCACCCCCAACCCTGGGACATTCTATGCGATTGAATGATTATTAACATTTCCCCCCCTTGCAAATGGACTGCAAGAAATGGTCCTTGATAGCCTGTTTTGGTCTTTTTCCTAATCCCATTGAGGATGAAAATCTTGTCTTCTCCGTGAACTCAAAGTGGGTTTTGTAGTAGATCCATTTGACATGTTTCATGGCTCTACCTACCCAATCTTATTGGTTCTTGTGCCGCCACAGCCTCAAACACCAGACCTAGACGAGCACACCCCTCTCTGGCTAAGCACCACCACTTAAATATACCTGAGGGAAGGGTAAAAGACGCACCACTTTCCCCTTATAGGAGAGAGGGAAAAGGTGTTAAGGGTTTTTGAATAAGGTTCTCCTGTGAGTATGTTGGCTGAAGGTGTAATGATCTGTGTTTCTTTATTAAACTTATAGAGCAGGTAACAAAGCCAAACCGACACGTGGTTTGTGGTAGCAAAAAATAAAAGAAAACGTTTATTGTTTTTCAAATCAATTTCACACCTGCTTATTCTTAACACTTCTAATAATTTACTAATAATCCTAAATCCTAACAATCTCTTCACGCACACTCCTGACTAGATCACACACACAGCTATCTTCCACACAACTACCCTCCACCCAACCAAGACAATAAAATAATCCAAACCCCTCCCTCACCCTATATATACTCCTCCCCCTCCCTTTCCCAGCATCATCATCCACACCCACTCAGTCCAACATTCCGCACTCTCCATACACACTAATCCAGACATACATAGGGAGATGGAAATGTGGGGTATCGTCACAGTTCTATTTCAGTTATGTTCACCTGATATGGTGCACAAGGTGCCTGCAGTCATGTGGCCACAAGACAACTGGGTTGGGCTTTCCGGTGGTCATAAATATCAGTAAAACAAAATCTGATAATAAAATTATTTATCTATTCCCAAAATAAAGAAATATATGCGTACAGACATATTGTATATAACATAATTAGCACAATTACCAAGACAGGACACTGCAGTTTTTAGTCCTGTAGCTATACAATATTATGTTTAATTTTTTTTACAAATTTTATTAGAGGTAGAAACTCTGCTTTAAATGATATTAAAATATAACAAAATAATTTTATTCAAAGGTTAAAATCTCACCAATTTATTAATCTTGACATTCCTTCCTCCAGAACATATACTAGCAAAAAGGTGCACATTGTATCATATTAAATAAACTGGAAGTGGGGCAAAAGTTCCACTATAAATAACTGTTTCAGAGGATGAACCCTCATTTCACATTGGCTAAATCTTCTATGGACATGTTAACTGCCAATTGGTTTTGAATATCTTTTTTCCTCTGTGTAAATCAGTTGTCAGGAATGTCCAGTCCACGGAGTGGGAGAAGAGGATGAACGGGTGGGCCAAGGATGTGGTAAGCACATCCTTTCATTGGGAGAGATACCTGCTGCTCTTAAGGAAGTGGTAGTATGACCACTGCTCAGGAAACCCACTCTGGATCCTATGGTTTTGGATAACTAACACCTGGTTTCAAATATGCTAAGTTTCTCAACAGGGCGATGGATGTGGAGGATGCCACTTACCTACACCCATTTCAGTTGGGTTTCTGGTCTTCTTGTGGGACCATATCATCCTTGGTCACCTTCATGGATAACCATTGAGAGACAGGGGAAGTGTAACTCTGTTGATTCTACTCCATCTCACTTTTCTTTTTTAAGCCATCGGTCCTGGTTTCCTTCAGGACAGGCTCCATGGGTTGAGTATTGGAGGCACTGTATTCAAGCAGTTCTACCTACAGGGACAGTTTCTACTCCATTTCTCTTTTCCTTTTCGAAGCCATCAGCCCCGGTATCCTTCTGGACATGCTGCATTGGTTGGAAATTGGAAACACTGTATTCCATTGGCTCTGCCTTCTACCTATATGGGCATTTTCAGAAAACAACACTTAGTCATCAGTGCTCTCTAATGCCAAGAGCAACTTGGGCTAGGATACTTGAGAACATGCTTTCTCCATTAGGAACCTGCCCAATCTCACTGAGTTATTCTGAAGAGGGATTCTTGGTGGACCCACATAGATTGGAGATCTGCTTGGAAACCAGCAGGAGCAAGAGTTTTAGTGTGTGTGTATGCCAACTAAGGTCAGGCATACCCTGACACTCCTTTGTTTTCAGCAGTTCCTGAAGACCTTTCTTTTCAGGCAAGCAGGGTGGAATCTGGGATTGTAGCATTAAATAATATTTCAGTTTGGTCTCAGATCTTGTTGGAAGACGTTCCTCACTAGGAGTTCTCCTGGGTACTGCAACTTCTACTCTGCCTTGTTGCCTTGAATTGAGCCATGTGGGCTTATGCTCGGACCAGAACAGGACAGATCCAGGCTTCTTAGCTGAAGTTGCACGCTTCTAATAATATCTCTCTCTCTCTGCTGTATCCTATTCCATACGGGCCCCATTGTGGAAGGGTCTAACGCAGGAGTTCCCTCCAAGATTTTTCTGGATCTGTCTGTCCCTTCTTCCTCCTGGTTCATGTAACCCTTTGGTCACAACTCAGGGATTGATTATGTTCCATCCCTGAACTTAGTTGTGGCTAGTTTTCAAACCTAGTAAAACCTGGGACACCAATTTGGATATCAGAGATACTTCATCTCTCCCCTCTTCCAAACACACACACCTGAATTATCATCAAACAACAGTAATTATGGATATTAATAAACAGATACTACAGCAGCATAGTAGCATAGACAAAAATGCAACAATATCCCCAAGTCCAAAAAATCAGTTCCTTGGAAAGTTTATGTCCTTTCGTTTTACTCACAGTTAATCCAATGCTGCAAACAGTTATTGGGTGACTATTTTTTCATTCCATTTTTGTCAATATGAAAAAATGAGTGTGTTGCAAATATATTGACCCAGTGGCAGTGGTTTCCTCTAGTTCCTGAAAACAAACAAACAAACAAACAAACAAACCCATCCTGTGTGCACTGTAATATATACTGGTCCAGTAGGAAGCATTGGAACTGTAGTCCAAAAGATCTGGAGGCACCACACTGGGGAAAGCTGCCATAGGGTGCAAATTCATCTCATATATCTAATGATGCTGATTCTGCTCATTACCAAAATGCTGAAGTAGAAAGAGAAGACTCAAGAAGGAATCTCAGTCGTGACTCTGAAATAGCAAAGACGGTTAGCCACTCTGTGTTTATATGGGATATGCATTGACTGCAAGCCATAGAGAATTAGAGCTTGAAGTGATGAGGGCTAAGATACAGAATACTTCAAAATGTTTTCTAAATGCTGGTTGTTTTCTCTGTCATTTTAGATCCACGCTTTCTTAAGAGAAGTCCATCTTTCTAATATTTCCATTGATGGACTGTATCTGGATGAGAAAGGGGAGCTGGAACCTGACTTTGACATTGTGAATTGGGTGCTGTTCCCCAATATGTCTTTTGGGAGAGTGAATATTGGGAGTGTGAAGACACTGACATTGCCAGGCGTAAAGCTCACTATTAACCCGGAAGCCATTGTGTGGCCCAGCTATTTTAATAGGGTAGGGGAAATGATTTGTGTCATATTATTGGTCTGTGACCTCTGTAAAGCTCTAATAGTATGTAGAATACTATTTATAAAATGCCTAGTGGAATTCTATGCAACATACCTGGAAATACATTCCATCTAGCATAGTGGGACTTGCTGTTCTCTGTAAAGACATACAGGGTTGCATTGCAAGAGGAACCTTCCCATTGAAGTTCAGGCTGGGGTGTGATTATTGTTCTGGCCTCTCAATACCCATTGGCCTGCATGACTATATGCATTCAGCTAAACATCCAATCCACTCTTTCATGTAACTCAATCTTCAACTCCCTTAATTACACAATGTGAAGAGCTCATAACCAGGAAATGCAAAAGATGGAATATTTAGCTGCAGTTGGAGGACTAATGGAAGGATGAATCAAATTGAGGTAGAACAGTCAAGGTGAAAAGACAATGCAAGGAGAGACCTTCCCAGCTGCAATGGAAAGTGTCCAAAACAAAAACAAAAACCCAAGACTCGAAAAGAAGCTTTTTCCTCTAAGATGGAAATTGGTCTGAGCAGGGCTAGACATTTTACAAAGAGACAGCAAATCCTAATCAGTTTTGGTGACAGATTTGGAGAGGGAGAATTAAAATGCTCCTTAATTTCGTTGATTTATTATATGTATATACTTAATGCAGAGAAACGGGAACTATGAGAGGTAACACAATATCCATTCCAGGGGCAGGGCAGAACAGTTTTAGAACCAGACACAAGAGAAAATTTTGTAGAGCAATAACAGGAGAACATTTTTTTTTGTTCATGGCAGTTTCATCAGCTTGCTATGTTGAGAGCCCTGATTCCAGCCCTATATGAGTAAGGCTTAGAATGTGATGACCCACTGACTCCTGCAGTTGTAGGAAGGGCAGGATGCACTGCCAATCTCAAACCTGTTTGCTTTGCAACTCTAGAGCGGGGGGGGGGGTGTTTTTGGAGGTACAAGAATCTTAACTTTTCTGTAATCCCCTTGCAGGTCCAGAAAGGTATAGAATGAGGAGAAGGAGGAATCAACAATTCAGTGAATATAGAGGAGTGCAGGCCATCTCCTCTGCTGGCCTTTCTCTTATTCATCAGGTGTTCTAGTTCCTGCCCCATCTTGCCTGGTGTTGATGCATCTCTAGGCCAACTCCTCACTTATCCACGATTTAATTATATTTGAGTGAGCCAATCTGGAATGCATCACTGAAATCTGGGTGTGGAATCTGGGTGAGGTCGATCTGGCCCACCTGGGCCTCCGTGGGTTTTCAGTACCACATCAATCCACATTGGAGGAGGAGGGAATGGCTGTGGTCATTAAGACTACTGTATTACTCACTGGGAACCCCTCCGAACCAGGGCAGGAGCTGAGGATCTATAGCAGGCATTGGGCCAGTGTGACAGGTTGCCAATGCCGTTGTGGTCTCCCTGACTGAGCTGGCTGAGGTGATCTCATGCACATTGTTCCTGGGAGACACCAACATTCATGCCAAGGTTGTCTTGACAATGGGACTGCCTCAGGATTTCATGGCCTCCATGACAATCATGGAGCTGTCAGTATGTCATTGGCATTATGAATAGGGTGGGGGATATACTCAGTGTAGCCTTTGCCTCTGGACATGAGAAGGGTGGTCCAGATAGTATGGGTGCTGAAGTTACCCCATTATCATGGTCAGAGTACTATATGGTGAAGTTTGGGCATTCCCTGTAAGGACCATTAAGGTGGTCCACACCTTGCATTTTATGGAATCCAATGGGGGAATTTCCAGTGGCTAGAGCCAGCAATCCTGTTGAGGCTCTAGTCATACTATGGAATGGTGAGACACAACGGGATGTTGACATGATCACATTTGAGTGTCCTCTTTGCTGCTGCATAGCCCAAGCTGCTTCCTGGTTCTCTGGTGAGCTCCAGGAAATGAAACAGGTTGGAAGATAGCTAGAGCATAAGTGGAATAAGATTCATTGTAAGGCTGGCCGGACGCACAGGAGAGTGCATAATCATACCTATTGAATGGTAGTGAGAGGAGAAAACAGGCCTACCCTGCTGAATCCATTACATTTTCAAGTAACATTCAGCAGAGCTTTTCTCAGTGGCTTGAGTCTTGAAATAAGAACAATTAATGTAGTATATGAATAGGTGCTGCTCTTCGTTGGTGAGTTCTTTATGCAACGTTGAATGTTTTTAAACACAGAAATCTGGGATGGATGTGTTGAAAAAGGTAAATACACCAAGAGGTTTCACTGCCATGGCATTATGCATAAAAGAAGCTTCCCTTTAAAGAGCCACATGGGTAATCAGGACTGGAGATCCCACTTGATCCTTTCCAAACTCTCTGATTAATTTCCATAGACATGTTTTCCTTGATGCTCCCTCTCTGTATCACTAGACTGTGCCTCATTCCCAGTGTGTCAAGAGCTGTCGCCCTGGATATGCTAAGGAGGTCCAGGAAGGAAGGCCACCTTGCTGCTATGCTTGTGCCCCATGTGCGGAAGGGACAATCTCCAGTCAAGAAGGTGGGTGACCTCAGAAGAAACTTTGTTCCCTGAGGAAAAATGGCCAATAGGGTGACAGGAGAGAGGGAACTCTTTTGGTTGTGGGATCCTGCTAATGGAATGTCCTCCTCAGAGTGCCCCCTGCTGCTGATTCTGATATACTTCCAGTGCCAACTGAAGATGGCTTATTTGCCCGGCTATTAGGGTAGATAGAGCAAAACTGGTTTTCATTGTGATCAGTTGTTCTTCTTTTGCTGTCTTTTATTATTCTGACTTGCAAGTCACATTGCTAGAATTTCTGATGGGCAGGCTCAAAATCATTTAAATTAACGGTTGTCAAAGTAAAGACAAAACTGCTCAACTCTCATTTGACCCAGACTTCTCCAAAAAGAGGATCTGTGTAACATCTGGCATATGTGACAGAGAGGCTGAAGGGGTAGGAGTGCAGCTTGAAATTGACAGAGAACAGCTGGTCAGGGAATATCTTGGCAACTTAAATGAGTTCAAGTTCCCAAGTGCAGATGAATTGCATCCTAGGATGTCGAAGAAGCTAGAGGATGGACTTTCAGAAGCTCTATCTATTACCTTTGAGGAATTCACAGGAAGTAATAATTCCATTTAGGGGTGTGCAGCAGATTGGGTCCGATCCACGATCCGGACCCGATCCAGGCAAAATCGGATACAATTATCCGATTCTGATCCCTAGCATCTGGATCATCCATTCTAATCCGATCTGATCCAAAAGGACCCAATCTGGATCAGAAAAGATTGGAGGATCAGACCTCGGACCTCCTCCCCCCCTTCCCCCACTCACGCTCCTTACCTGCTGCCTCCTCGCTGCTGTCCACTGCCGTCTGCTGCTTCCATACTACTGAGAAACAGACCTTGCGGCCTGTCCCACAATAGAGCGATGGCACGACGGGTGACATCATCACTTGGCACGCCCTTGCTCTACTGTGGAACAGGCCTTGCAGCCTGTTTCTCAGTAGTACTGAAGCAGCGGGCAGCAGTGGATGGCAGCAGGTAGGCAGTAGGTAAGGAGATTGAGTGGGGGGAGGGGGAGGGAGGGGGAGGTCCCCTGTTACCTGCCGGTGTCCCACAAGGTCTGCTTATCAGTAGTACAGAAACAGCGGACGGCAGTGTGGGATGCCGGCAGGTAAGGAGCATGAGTGGGGGGGAGGGATAGGGAGGGGGAGGTCCTCACTTACCTGCCGGGGCTGTCTACTGCCATCCGCTGGTCCCTTCTACTGAGAAACAGGCTTCGCAGCCTCCCTCTCAGTAGCGCGCTGGGTGATGATGTCACCCAGCATGCTACTGAGAGGCAGGCCATGAAACCTGTTTCGCAGTAGAAGGGACCAGAGGATGGCAGCGGACGGCAGTGGATGGCCCGGGCAGGTAAGGAGCACAATTGAGGGAGGAGGGACAGGGAGGGGGGAGTTAGATCCCCACTTACCCGCCCCCATGTTTTCCGCATAGGCTTGCATTGGGGAAAAGCATTCTTTCCCCCAATGCAAGCCTATGGCAAAAACACCTAAAATGGCGTCCGATACGAAAATCGGATGTCCGATTTTCAGATCAGAATCGGATATGATCCGAACCGGGAAGCCTCCAATCCACTCTGATCCAATCCGAGGCATCGGTTCCCATTCCGATCCGATTTTTTGGGTCCATGCACACCCCTAGTTCCATTCTATTCGATGCTGATGAAATCTCTGGTTCTGGACAGTACATTTTAAGAAAGATTCAGATAAATTAGAACAAGTTGATAAGATCAAGAAAAATGACCTGAGGTGATATGAGAGTGCTGCCACACAGAAGAGGGCCACAACCTGTTCCCTAACATCCAAGACTGTAGGTCATGTAGTAATGGTCTTATGTTGCAGGAAGACAGATTACAATTGATCAGCAAAAAAAAAAAAAACCCTTCTGAACACAATACATGTCCTCTACAAGGAAACTTTTGTCTCTCTCTCCCTGCCATACTTCACTTTGTTGACTCGTTTATCACAAGCTGGCAATGTTCCATGACCATTTTCAATATTCAGCCCCTTACTGGGCCAATCATGGATTGCTTTGGAATATCCAGGCCCACACAGTATAGATTATTCATGGGTTAAACAACATACAGATACCCTACAATTAGTTATTAGTTTAACTGTGTGTTTTAACCCAGGATTTACATACAATGTCTGAGTTTCGATGTCATGCAACAACCTCCAATTAACCCAATATTAACCCAATATTAACAAAAAGGCTGTGGAATACACCTGGCATGCACTGTGGCAAATTGTGCGCAAACTGTGAACGTCTTGGTTATTCAACCTCTGATTGGGCTTATTTGGAGTTGCTGCCTCAATCAAGACACTGAAGGTGTTGGTAGTTTGTTTAACACATGATTAAACTATTATATTCAGGTTCAGACATCACGTAGCCACATCCAACTGCTCCACTTGGGGGTTGGATATTCAAATAGGTTATGAAAAGGGTTGGCATAAAGCACAGAAAATCTTGGGTTAATTAACCCATGATTTGCAACTGCTACAAGTGAAGAGCCCAATCATTTCCTGAGCTCTCCCTAACCCACATATTTACTGCAATTGTAACAGAACACAAGCTGTTCTCAATGTAAGACTGATGTTATTGCTGCTGAAATCATTCTCCTTCTTTTCAGATGCAGACTATTGCACCAAGTGTCCAGAAGCTCAGCATCCAAACAAGGCCCGAGATCAATGTGTCCCAAAGATTATAACATATCTGTCCTATGAAGAACCTTTAGGGATTGTCCTAACTTCCTTGGCCCTGTACCTGTCCTTAACTGCTGGCTTTGTATTAGGAATCTTCATTAAATTCCTAGATACTGCAGTAGTCAAAGCCAACAACCGAGACCTCTCCTACATTATCCTCATCTCCCTCCTGCTTTCCTTCTTGTCCTCCTTCTTATTCATTGGCCAGCCAAGAAAAGTGACTTGCCTTCTTCGACAAACGGCCTTCTGCATCATTTTCTCAGTTGCTCTCTCTTCTGTGTTGGCAAAAACGATCACTGTGGTGCTGGCCTTCCTGGCCACAAAGCCAGGGAACGGTGTGCGAAAATGGCTGGGGAAGAGTTTGACCAATGCTATTGTATTTTCCTGTTCCGGTGTCCAAGTTGTCATCTGCACCACCTGGCTGGGTACCTTTCCACCCTTTCCTGATTCAGATATGCATTCCCAGCCTGGTGAGATCATCCTGCAATGCAATGAAGGATCTGTCACCATGTTCTATAGTGCCCTTGGCTACATGGGCTTCCTGGCTGCTATCTGCTTCACAGTGTCTTTCCTAGCCAGGAAGCTGCCTGCGGCCTTCAATGAAGCCAAGCTGATCACCTTCAGCATGCTGGTCTTTTGCAGTGTTTGGGTGTCCTTCTTGCCCTCCTATCTGAGCACAAAAGGAAAATACATGGTCACTGTGCAGATCTTCTCTATTTTGGCCTCTAGTGCTGGGTTGCTGGGCTGCATTTTTATCCCCAAGTGTTACATTATTGTATTGAAGCCTGAACTGAATACAAAGGAGCATCTAATAATCAAATCCAAACTTGGCATCTGATCAATAGTAGTAGAGATTGGGAAGAATTCTGTCCTCACTAAAATATGGATTAGAAACACAGTTTCCAGTTGGGAGAGGGGAAATAATTATGGAACAGATCCAGGACTTACTCCTTTCCCAAGGGTTACATGTAGATCCAGAAATACAGGGAGGCCTTCAGTGCAAGTAGTGGACTATTACCAAGGCCAATCAAGGTCTCTGGACTGGAGAGAGAGAGAGAGAGAGAGAGAGAGAGAGAGAGAGAGAGATTGTCAGAGAGAAAAAATGAAAGAATGGCATGGGAGAACAACACACACATGGAGAGAACGGAGGCCCATACACAGAGGCAATAATTTGAACCATTAAAACAATTTGTCTTGATTTTGCATGTGAATTATATAGGAGATCTCCCCCCACTCCAAAATAAAACCATCTTAAAATTGCATATGCACAACCCTAAATTTTAAGGCTGTTCATACCCCCCTATGCTCCGGGGGCCAATTCAGAGTTTCCAAATTATTATTATTATTATTATTAATTTATTTATTCCATTCATATACCGCTCCATAGCCGAAGCTCTCTGGGCTCCAATTTGATTTGGGGCATGTTGGTACTGCTCCAGCCCAGTTTGGATTTGGTTCCAAATCTGCAGCAAGCTAGCTGGTGCAGTTTCATCAGTGCGAGACCAAATGGGAGTCCATAGTACTCAATCATCCCTCTCAATTACACCTCCCCTCACGTTCACCCCCAAACTAGATGAGCTGTTGCCCCACAATTGTGGGGACTTACCTGAAGCCTAAGCTCATGCTGGTTCGCCACCAGTCCTCCAGGAGAGCAACTATGGACTGTCAGAGATCTACTGTTGCAAACTATGGTGGCTGGATTTACAGCAGGCCATAGCAGTTCTTCATTAGGACAGTGAGCTTGCCAGTGTGCACGGAGGCTTCAGGTAAGTCCCACAAATGGGTAGTCAGGGAGGGGCAGCTGTTGGCCATTGGTCCAAAGCGCCTCAGCTGATTCTGCTGAGACACCCTAATCCAGTCCCAAACTGGATTCAGGTCGAGGTGGGCCAAAGCACATCCCTAATAAAAATCTTGGATGCCCCATTTCCTGCACTGCCATGGCACAACAAACATCGATCTCAGGCATGGATCCTTGGGATCTTAATGGATCCCCAAAACACCATCAAACCATAAATCACCTCTGGGTCCAAAAAGGTGATTTGGTGATGGTTTAGTTGTTATCCCAAGAACATCCATTGTGATTGAAGCAGCATTCAGTGGCTGGGCTTAGCTGCTCTTCACACTCAGGGACCATGGACCAAATCCAGCCAACTGGGGCTCCAATCCACTGCAGTCAAATCCTCTTCCAGTGGCCCCAAGCTCTTTGTCTTTGTCAGTGCTCCCATTCTTTTTCAACCTCCCCCATCCCTGGAGTATGACTCCGGATAGATTTTCCCAAAATTAATTTCGACTTTGGTCTTCAAGAGGTTCACCATCCCTGAGCCTGATCAGTAATATGATGGTGACCTCTTGGGCCATTTAAAAGGAGGGTTTGCTCAGAGATGGCCATGGCTGAATCAGAGATGGCAAGGACAGAAAGCTCTAAAGAATGGCCCAGAGCAGGTATGAGCAGTGGAGCGAGGCAGGGCGCTGGGCGGCTGGCAGCTGCCCATGGAAACCAGCTGTTGGCACTGCTGCCAGCCCTGTAATGTCAAATCTGAATTCAGCATCTCTGATATCTAAGAAAATGGAACAAGATTTACTTCTTTCCCCACCAGGGGTATGGAGGGTTTTGATGAGCTCACAGATGGTATTTATGGGGCCGCCTTCCTTAGCTGGGTATGTTCGACAAGAGGTAAATATGTACAGTTTTTGTGAAATCTGGCCCATCTGTGTTTTGTGGATTCTCAGGCCTCTTTAGTTCCATTGTTCTCTCATTAATGGGATTGGATATATATGCATGAATTTCATCCTGTTTGCATGTGCACATTTGTACAACTCAATGCCAAATGTAAAAGAATGCTCAGAAGTCCACATCATCCACCGTACACGGACAATCCTTGAAATCCGGAGGTCAGGTTCATAGAACCCCACACTCATTTGAATCCATTGAGGACTTCTCTAATATCCCTCTCTACATCTCCCAGAATTCTCAGCCAGCAAGGTCATTGAGAGTTATGGGAATTGTAGTCCAACACTTCTGGAGGACACCAGGTTGGGGAAGGCTGTAACAGGGGGAGAATGGAGATAAATCATCAGCTGTGTGTATTAGTTCTTTTTTGACTGGGGGTTTTGGTTTCTCCAGCCACTGTGGTGGGGCTGGGAGGGTCAAGAAAGGGAGCTGGGCTGGGAAACTGCCCCAAATGCTGTGCACTGTTGTGTCCATCCAGGATGGGGAAGGTTTGGCTCTCCAGATGCTTTTTGACTACATCTTATAAGAACCTAAGAAGAGACATGCTGCGTTAGACCAATGGGTCATTTACTCCAGCAATCTCTTCAAGCAATGGCCAACCAGCTGTCAACCAGCAGGAGTTGGTGAAAATGGCTCTCTCACCCATGTTTCCAAGAAACTGGTGTAGATATCCCCCATCAGCTTTCACCATTGGCTTTACTGGCTAAGGCTGATGGGGCTTGAACTCCAAATCAAATCAAATCAAATCAAATGCTTTATTAACAGTCAACAGACCATAAAACAATAGGTTACAAATTTGTCAATTTTAACAGATTTATAAAAATGTCCTCAAGTGACAATTTGTGATCTAACATGTGAAGCGAGATATACATTTTTCGAGACTTGGATTGTAATAAATTTCTCCCTACCCTGGAGAAGGATAGAAACCAAAGATTCTCTAGAGCAGCCAGGAAGTTTCTGGATAATTGGTTGCAACAAATCATTCCTGATCCCATTATAATAGTTGAAATTAAAGAGCACATGTACTATTGACTCTATCTCCCAGTTATTACAGGGACAGAATCTATTTCCTGCAGGTATTTTTTTATATCTTCGCTCCAACAGTTTGGATGGGAGAGCATTCAAACTGGCCAAGATAAATGCTTTCCTATCTTTTGGAACAGAAAGCCAATCCAAATACACCATTCCTCCTTCACCAGGGTAATCTAATAAACCTAAGGCCGCCGGGGGAACTTGAACTCCAACATTATATGGGGAGCAATGTCCCCAAATCCTGGGATGCATTTCAAAAGCTTTTCTGTATCCAGGCTCTTCAGTTCATGTTTCTCTAAGAACGGTCAGGCCAAGCACAAATTCTGACCATGTCAAGAAGATGGAGCCTCATCTGCAACTTCTTGCAAACATGTTTTTCTCCAACTCTGTACGTGTCACAGAGAATCCAAGCAGTTGCACATGTGATGCTTCCCCTGATAATTATCAAAATTATTATGATTTATTCTGATTCTTGTCAAAGCTCAAAAGATTTTTCTTAACTATAGATTTCAGTTGAGACCAATGACCTAAACAACAGAATTGAGCACAACGTGATACAACTTCTTGCACCATGCCTGAAATGTTTGCTACCTAAAAGAGCTCCTATCCAAACAAAAGCTTGGGTTGAGATCTGGTGCAAGTGGAGATGACCATGCTTGTAAGGCAGCTTAGTAGAACCACCAACCCCCTTTGGCCTAGAACTCATTGCATTTGAAAGATACTGCAGCCCCTGCCTTGCAAGACTTTTCTGGCTTCTTCCGAAAAACTGGCTAAGGAGCTGAGAGGCGCAGTCCCAACGCAGGTGTAGCAGCAAAACCTAGAATGACGGTGCCATTGCTGTTGCTCCTTTGGCTACTGCCTCATGCAGGCTGTCAGGTGGAGAGGCACAAATGCCCAAGAAATCGAAAGGGAGCATCACATTACTCCCGGCCAGGAGACTACCGCATTACTGCAATCACATCTTCGGACTTGAATTACTTTGTATTATCAGAAAACTTCTCCATTTCTCCTCGTCCCCTGACTAATCCGTAAGTAATCATGATTTCATGGTTCCCAATGTATACTATGATTGTTCCCATTCACTGTAGGCCATCCATATTCCCTGATCATCCCAGGTAAAAGACTTTCCCTCCTTTGCTCTCGTTGTGTCTTTTGATGAAGAATTCAGAACTTCAGTAACATGAAGGCAACATTTAGTTCAGTATGACCACATATGGTTGGAAAATTAGAGTCCCTTTGCAAAGATTCAACCAAAAGAATGAAGACCTTCTTTGCTTTTAAATCCAGTGTTAAGACCAAGGGTGGAGGTAAGCTGTCTCTTCCTTTGGGGTGGTCTATATGCAAATGCTATCACATGGCTTCCCCTCCATCACCCTCATAACTGACTATTATAATGCAGCAAATGTAGTTGTGTGTATTAGCTCTTCTATAATAAACAGAAGCACATTCATTGTGCAATCAAACATTAAGGGACAAGGGAAAAGCAGGGCAAATTGTCAGGAAGAGTTCCTTGGTACAAGAACTGGACAGTTAGTCTCCAGGATTTTGCCCTGACATTTTGGAGAGCCTGTGGTATTTAGCATCCCCAATGCGATTCAGTATAAGCAAGAAGTAAATCCTGTTCCATTTTTCTAGATCAGAGACTCTGGATTGAGATTTGACTTTTCTGGAGTAGCACATTTCAGGGCTGGCAGCACTGCCAACAGCTGGTATCCGTGAGCAGCTGCCAGATGCCCAGCACCCTGTCTGGGTCCGCAGCTGATGCCTGCTCTGGGCCTTTCTACACAGCTGGCTGGGGTGGCCTCGGAGGTGGTGTTGGAGAACCCTAGGACTGTAATTTTGGGGACTTCAACATCCACACCAAGGTTATTCTGACAGGGCCTGCTTGGGACTTCATGGCTACCATGACAAACATGGGGCTCAGTACATCGCAGGCCCAACACAAGGGGCAGGACATGCCCTAGACCTGGTCGTTACTGTTGGTCGGATGGGGGATGATCTGGTTTTGGAGGGGCTTTCAACAACCCTGTTGTCATGGAGACATCATTTCCTTGTGAAATTTGGCTTTCCGGTTGCAGATCCTCCCTACAGGGGTGGGGGACTGATTAAGATGGTCTGCCCCCAGAGACTTATGGAATCCAAAGGATTCCTGATTGCTCTGAGGGATTTTCCGGATGAAAGGGCTGGTGATTCGGTCGAGGCCCTGGTCTCACTATGACATGGGAAAGGCCATCGATATTATTGCTCCCGAGCACCCACTCTGATGCTGTGCAGCCTATAACTCCCTTTGGTTTTTAGAAGATCTGTGGGGAATGAAATAGGCTGGATGAAGGCGAGAGTACAGGTGGCGCATGTTTCAGAGCGAATATGATAAAAAATTAGCAAAAGCTCTTTGGTGTGCCTATTATGCAGCAGTGAGGATGGCAAAAAAAATATAACCTACTTTGCATCTGTTATCTTGTCCTCTAAATATTGCTCAGCAGTATTATTCTGAGTGGTTAAGAGCTTCCTAGGACAAAGCTCAGGTTTAGAGAAATCAGGATTAGAACCCTTGGTCATTTGCTGTAATAAATTCACTAGGCACTTAGAGGAGAAAATTGATCTCGAGATGAATGAGCCTATCGGGACGGTATATGAGCAAAAACTTTAAACTGTTTTCTGTTAGAATAATAACAACAATTTGTAAAGAAGTGCTCCAGTTTTTGTGTAGCTCCTGACGAAGGTTTCACAACCGAAACACGTCGAGCATACAGAAGATAAGACATAAGAAATAAAGAAAAATATATTTTTACATAGCACTAGAGCTTTGCTCGCCTTTTGTCTCCAGCTTGTTGGTGCTTCCTTCCCTCTTTGTTCCATAAGTATTCCTGTTCCACCCCATGGTTATTAAGCTGTGGGGTGCCACAGGGCTCTATTCTATCCCCCATGCTCTTCATTAGGGGTTTTGAGGTTGGGTGTCATCAGTATGCTGATGATACTCAGCTCTCCTTCTCCTTGTTGTTGTAGTCAGCTGGGGTGGTGAAGGTGCTGAACCAGTGCCTGGAAGCTGTAAGGGGCTGCATGAGGGCTAATAAACTGAAGCTGAATCCTGACAAGATGGAAGCTCTGTGGATTGGTGGTTCCCAAATCGGGAAGTTGGGTCAGCAACTTGTTCTGGATGGGGCTTCACTCCCTCTGAAGGAATAGGTGTATAGCTTGGGAGTTAGATCCATCCTTGTCACTGGAGGCCCAGGTAGGCTCCATGGCCTGGAATACTTGGGGCCAGCTTTGACTGATCCACCAGCTACAGCCTTTCCTGGACAGGGATAACTTAGCCTCAGTAGTGCACACACTAGTAGCTTCTCGATTGGACTACTGCAATGGACTTTCTATGGGACTACCCTTGAAGAATACTCGGAAGTTGCAGCTAGTGCAAAATGCAGCAGCTAGACTGCTGACTGGAACATCTCATAAAGACCATGTAACACCGGTCTTAAAGGAATTGCACTGGCTGCCAATACATTTCTGCTCAGAATTCATGGTGTTTGAAATGACTTTTAAAGCCTTACATGGCTTCGGACCTCAACACTTGAGGAAGTGCCTCTCCTTATGTCTGCCTGCCCGAGACCTGAGGTCTGTCGGAGAAGCCCTTCTCCCTACTCCACCAACACAAGATATACACTATGGTGGGATATGGGAGAGGGCTTTCTCTGTTGTGGCACCCTGGCAGTGGAATGCCCTCCTCCTGGAGGCCTGACTGGCTCCAGCACTGGCTTAATTTCAGTGCCAGGTTAAGACATGACATTTTAGCAAAGCCTTTTAATTGGATTTTCCTGTTTAAAGATTTCATACTGGTTTGATCTGTTTTAGAATTGTATATTTCTTGTTCTATTTCATATGTATGATTTCATCTGTATGCTGCCCTGGGAACCTTGTGATATAGGGCAGGATATAAATGTTTTAATAAATAAAATTAATACATAAAAGCAACCTCTAATATCACAGGCCGTAAACTATTTGCTTAGGAACATGGGTGGGGGAGTTGCACCATGTCCCAGATGGACCTCTGGTCCGACCCAGCATGGTTCTTCTTATGTTCTTATGTAGGTACAAAGTTGTTTATGCAACTGCAAACTGGGAATTATGAAGAATCATGGAGCCACAGTCATGGCCGTCTGTTCAAGTTTTTATTGGCAAAATCACATTCATTATCAGCAGAAATGGGTGTGTGTGTGGAGTAGGTTCTATAGTGTATGCAGAGAAAATGGATCAATGGACTGAAATGAAACTTGGCAGGTTTTCACTGCCATGGGAAGCCCCGAAGTGGAGGATGAAATTAACAAGGACATTGAAAGAGGAAGAGGGGGATATTGCTATGCTTGACTAAATATTGTGCAGGCATCTTTGCGCACTTGTGCAAGATTCCAACACACCTACCCTGAAAAACAAAGGTGAAGAACAAATTGCCATGTTGATATGTGCTCAGAAAATCCATTGGATTTGGTGGTCTGATGGAAGGAGGGGAGAGGAATTTCCCTCTGCAGCCAGTAACCCCAATGGCAGAAAAGGTGCTGATGTAGGGACCCAGAAAACAATGAGTTTTATAACAATAATGCTAAGTGTTCTAGCTAGGAGATGGTTGGAGAAATGAGGAGAAAAACAGGTAAGATCTTAAGCAACCAATGGATATTTATTTACCTTGCAATGAGGAATATCTGTTGTCCCCAACTAAAATACAACTCTTTGTGTGTGAAGATCAGCTCTTCTCAAATACAAATTGCCAGAAAATGACTCTAGATTTATAAAACAAAGAGAGAGATTTTGTTTTCCTTGAATGGAGATGACAGTGTGCTACCTGTATTTTCATTTGTATTTATTGTTTTGCAGAAAAGTATTGTTGAGGTACTTTCACATCTTGTCCTTCCTGTTTGCCATTCAAGAGATCAATCAGAATCCCAGGCTCTTACCTAACATCTCTCTGGGCTACAACATCTATGAGGCAAATTATTTTGAAAGAACGACTTCTTATGCCATGTTACAACTGCTTGCTGGTGGGGAAAGCAACCTTCCAAATTACATCTGCGGTAGAGAGATAAAGACTACTTTCCTGGCCATTCTTGAAGGGCTTGACTCTGACCTCTCCACCCTTATTTCAGCCATGTCAGGCATCTACAAAGTCCCACAGGTAGGCATTAGGGAGAGAGCAGAAGTCTTTGTAGGTGCAATTGTGTGCATGTTTGTGTGTGTATAGTGCATGTGCTGTTAACTCCTGCAATGTGCTGCACATGGGGCTACCTTTGTCCCACTTTCAGAAACATCAATTACTTCAAAATATGGCAGCCAGGTTGGTCACCGGAACACCTAGAGGTCACCATATTACACCAACATTAAAATCACTCCACTGGCTGCCAATTAATTTCCAGGCAAAGTACAAAGTGTTGATCATGACTTTTAAATCCCTAGAGGGCTTTGGGTCCAGTTTACCTGCAGGATCACCTTCCCTTGTACAATCCGCCCTGCACACTCAGGTCCTCTGGGGAGAACTTACTTTGTTCAGCCAAAACTAGGCAGACAACTATTACCCAGAGGACCTTTTATTCTGCCGCCTCCAGACTGTGGATTGGCCTGCCTGGAGTGATTCATCAACTTAACACTCTTTCCAAGTTTAAGACAGTCCTGATTAGGGATGTGCACTGACACCCCGGATCGGATCGGATAGCGGATCGGAATCGGACCTGGGGGGTAGGATCGGATCGGATCAGAGGATGATCGGATCGGATCGGACCGGATGTCCGATCCGGATCGGACGCCATTTTGAATGCTTTTTCCCATAGCCAAGTATTGTTTTACAAAAATGCCTATAACTTTTTCATTTTTAAAGATAGAAGGATGAAACTTGGGCACATTATACACTGGTTAGGGATAGTTATCTGTGAGAAATTTCAGAAAGATTGGTGCATGCGTTTTGTGGCAATTAATTGTTTAATAAATACCCAGAAATGCCTATAACTTTGTCATTTTTAAAGTTACAAACATGAAACTTTGCCACATTGTAGGAGGTACCTTGGGACCTATCTGTGAGAAATTTCAGAAACTTAGGTGCTTGCCTTGTGTGGCAATTCATTTTAGAAAAATGGGTAGTAGTGGGGTAAATACATTTACGCCTCCCATTTTTTTATTTTTGAAGATACAAACAGGAAACTTGGGCACATTACAGGTATCACTTGCCTTGATATGTGTGTGAAATTTCAGAAACATTGGAGCTTGCCTTGTGTGGCAATTAATTTTTGAAACATTGAGGAAAGAAACAGCTATAACTTTGTCATTTTTAAAGTTACACACATGAAACTTTGCCACATTGTAGGCGGTACCTTGGGACCTATGTGTGTGAAATTTCAGAAATATAGGTGCTTGACTTGTGTGGCAATTAATTATTTAATAAATACTCAGGAATGCCTATAACTTTGTCATTTGTAAAGTTACACACATGAAACTTTGCCACATTGTAGGCGGTACCTTGGGACCTATGTGTGTGAAATTTCAGAAACATAGGTGCTTGTATTGTGTGGCAATTAATTTTTGAAACAATGAGGGATTCATTGGATAGCACTTGCCCATAGGGATTCATTGGACAGTACTTGCCCATAGGGATTCATTGAACAGTACTTGCCTATAGGAAATCATTGGAAAGCACTTGCCCATAGAAAATCATTGGAAAGCACTTGCCCATTGAGAAATACAGTTATGCCTCCCACTTTTTTATTTTTGAAGATACAAACAGGAAACTTGGGCACATTGTAGACTGGTTAGGGATAGTTATCTGTAAGAAATTTCAGAAAGATTGGTGCATGCGTTTTGTGGCAATTAATTTTTTAATAAATACCCAGAAATGCCTATAACTTTGTCATTTTTAAAGTTACATACATGAAACTTTGCCACATTGTAGGTGGTACCTTGGGACCTATGTGTGTAAAATTTCAAAAACGTAGGTGCTTGCCTTGTATGGCAATTAATTTTAGAAAAATGGGTAGTAGTGGGGTAAATACATTTACGCCTCCCATTTTTTTATTTTTAAAGATACAAACAGGAAACATGGGCACATTACAGGGAACACTTCACTTGATATGTGTGTAAAATTTCAGAATGATAGGTCCAGGCATGTGGTGGCAAGGTGTCTGCACACACCACTTTGAAGACTGTAGAAAATTTATCCTGTAACGATCCCAGCAAGAGAGAGTGATCCTAGGCTCAGCCGTTCTGCTTGAGTAAAAAGTGAAAGTATCAAAGCAGACACGAGCCAAGTGCTACTTTGTTTCTCCTTTTGTAATGGATACTAGCTCAGTTGCAGCCAAGCGTGCAAGGATCAAAGAGATGAGAGAAAGTGTTTCCTTCTTCTTCCCGGGAGGCGGGAGGGTGCAATTGACAGCCCCAGCCTCTGTGTAAAAAAGGTTAATAACTTTTAATCTAAAAAATTCGTAGCCACCAAATGCCTGGACCTATCATTCTGAAATTTTACACACATATCAAGCGAAGTGTTCCCTGTAATGTGCCCATGTTTCCTGTTTGTATCTTTAAAAATAAAAAAATGGGAGGCGTAAATGTATTTACCCCACTACTACCCATTTTTCTAAAATTAATTGCCATACAAGGCAAGCACCTACGTTTTTGAAATTTTACACACATAGATCCCAAGGTACCACCTACAATGTGGCAAAGTTTCATGTATGTAACTTTAAAAATGACAAAGTTGTAGGTATTCCTGGGTATTTATTAAAAAATTAATTGCCACAAAACGCATGCACCAATCTTTCTGAAATTTCTCACAGATAACTATTCCTAACCAGTCTACAATGTGCCCAAGTTTCCTGTTTGTATCTTCAAAAATAAAAAAGTGGGAGGCATAACTGTATTTCTCAATGGGGAAGTGCTTTCCAATGATTTCCTATGGGCAAGTGCTTTCCAATGATTTCCTATAGGCAAGTACTGTCCAATGAATCCCTATGGGCAAGTACTGTCCAATGAATCCCTATGGGCAAGTGCTGTCCAATGAATCCCTCATTGTTTCAAAAATTAATTGCCACACAATACAAGCACCTATGTTTCTGAAATTTCACACACATAGGTCCCAAGGTACCGCCTACAATGTGGCAAAGTTTCATGTGTGTAACTTTAAAAATGACAAAGTTATAGGCATTCCTGGGTATTTATTAAAAAATTAATTGCCACACAAGGCAAGCACCTATGTTTCTGAAATTTCACACACATAGGTCCCAAGGTACCACCTACAATGTGGCAAAGTTTCATGTGTGTAACTTTAAAAATGACAAAGTTATAGGTGTTTCTTTCCTCATTGTTTCAAAAATTAATTGCCACACAAGGCAAGCTCCAATGTTTCTGAAATTTCACACACATATCAAGGCAAGTGGTACCTGTAATGTGCCCAAGTTTCCTGTTTGTATCTTCAAAAATAACAAAATGGGAGACGTAAATGTATTTACCCCACTACTACCCATTTTTCTAAAAATTAATTGCCACACAAAACAAGCACCTACGTTTCTGAAATTTCACACACTTAGGTCCGAAGGTACCACCTACAATGTGGCAAAGTTTCATTTGTGTAACTTTAAAAATGACAAAGTTATAGGCATTTCTGGGTATTTATTAAACAATTAATTGCCACAAAACGCATGCACCAATCTTTCTGAAATTTCTCACATATAACTGTCCCTAACCAGTGTATAATGTGCCCAAGTTTCATCCTTTTATCTTTAAAAATGAAAAAGTTATAGGCGTTTTTGTAAAACAATACTTGGCTATGGGAAAAAGCATTCAAAATGGCGTCCGATCCGGATCGGACCTCGTCGGATCGGATCGGATCGGAGGTTGATCAGATCGGATCGGATCGGATCAGATTTTCCCAATTTTGGGGCGGATCGGATTCGGATCGTGGATCGGATCCGATCCGATGCACACCCCTAGTCCTGATTGTTATTTTAATATTGTATCGGTTTTATATGTCCTTTTAAGCAGTTTTATGTATTTTCTTTATATTGTACTGTTTTATTAAATGTTGTTACTGCCTCAATCCAGAGGGAGAGGCAGGTAATAAATAAATATATTATTGTTGTTGTTGTTGTTGTTATTATTATTATTATTATTCCTTTTTTATACTAGACTACTGAAGAAGACCTAAGTTTAGAATGCCATTGGTTATTTTGTGTACTGAATTAGATTGTACAACTTGATTTTATTGTCCTCTGACACTTAATAACTGTCTATTTTCACCAGTTCATCTATCACAATTGGTTTGTTAATTCAGGGATCAGGAAGTAATAACATCTAGAAGTGTCCTCAAGAATACCTCTTTCCTGTATTTAGAATAAGTGAAAGCTTAGCACTAATATGAGGGGTACTGTGGTTTTCACAATGGGTGGGATGGTATAGGTTCCCTGCCCCTACCCCCCGACAAGTACACTATTGCACATGTTTCAAGAAATTACACAAGAATGGCTGAACCAGAAAGGACCCTTGAGATATTCTCTTCCTTTCCACACTAGATCAGTTTTGGAATTGTTTCTCACAGTCCTAATTATGAAACACATTTCCCTTTTGTCTACCGGATGGCCAGAAGGGAAGAAACCCAGTACACAGGGATTATCAGACTGCTCCTGCATTTTGGGTGGACCTGGATCGGGCTCATTACAACAGAGAGTGAAATTGGAGAGAGATTTCTAAGTGTCTTGACACCTTTGATGACCAGCAATGGAATTTGTGTAGCCTTCACAAAAAGAACACGGAACCATTCTTTGAATGTACCATTTGGCATGTGGGGAAATGTCAATGTAGCTGTAATCTATGTAGATTCTCACTCTAGATTTCTTCCAATCATCTATACAGAATGGGACCTTGGAAACAAAAAAACTGGGGGGAAATTCTGGATCACAACGACTGTTCCTGAAATGGATCTCTCCTTAGCTGGTAAACCTAATAAATTCAAGTTCATGCATGGTTCTTGGACCTTCAAAGGGAAGCTACTCAAAAAGACAAAGTATGACTACTACCATCCTTATTCCACTGGTCTGCGTCAGTTTTGGGACAGAGCTTTTGATTGCTTCTGTTCAAAGCATGTGTTATCCAAGAGAATCTGGAAAAGATGCCTAGAGAAAGAGAAACTGGCAACTCTGTCCCAGGAGGAGCTTGAGAGGGCTCTGTCTCAAGACAGCTACAGTACTTACAATGGTGTCCACGCCATGGCCCATGCCATAAATGCTGCATATTCACTCAATTCAAAGAGGACGTTAATGGTGGGTGGAGGAAACAAGCTGGAACATCAAAGCCTGCATCCTTGGCAGGTATTTCCTTTTCCTTTTGCGACACCACCAGAAATTGTGAAAGATTTTTTGTGAAGAAGACTGTAAAATGGGTTGAGAGCACATAATTATTTGTACTACATGGCATTATAGGCTGGAAACAGAGTCTATTTTGAATCCTCCATAGTATGCTTGATGAGCCCCCAATGGGATTTATTCTGAGTGGTGCAGGGATTATTAACACACTCTGCTGCAAATGGACCAAGTATCAGTTGAGAACCCATTGTGATAGTTTTACAAAGTACATTAAATATAACATTGTTTGTCTTCTGAGGAACCTTGGGACTGTTCTTATCACAGATTTTGTTGAGCTGTCTGATGCCTCCTCCAACTCAATCTTGTGCGTGAGCCACTCGGCCAAGCTAGGAGTTGGGTAAAACCCGGCTCCTTTCTTGAGCTATACTTCTGTGTAGGGCTGTGCATGCCACCCAGATCCAATTTGGATCCAGATTTGTGAGGTTCAAATCTGGCCCGATCCACTTCGGAGTGATTCAAATCTCCCCCGATCCAATTCGGATCCAGATCCGGAGTGAGATCCGGATCTCTTGATTGATGGGATGCCTTTTCCCCCCTTAGACTTGCATTGGGGGAAAGAAAGGGCTGTAACTTCTTTATTTTTAAAGATATAAAAATGAATCTAGGGCACTTTGCAGATGGGCTGCTGTTACTCATGTATGCAAAATTTCAAAAGCATAGGTGCAAGTGTGTAGTGGCTATTAATTTTTGAAAACCATTCAAGAAATGCCTATAACTTCTTTATTTTTCAAGATCCACACATGAAAGTTGGGTACATTGCAGATGGCATGTAGCTACTCATGTGTGCCAAATTACAGTAACATAGGTGCAGGTGTGTGTAGTGGCTATGAATTTTTCAAAATGTGACAGACAGGTATGTGCAGGCGCATTGCACGAGTAAGAAATAGATCCTTGGGACTGACCCACCAGATCTGGCTACTCCACAATGCTGGCAAACAGGGGTGGGCAGCCGGGCTGGCATCGCAGACTGTGGTCTGAATCTGTGTCTGGCTGCCTGCACCTGCACAGTTGTCCAATGTTACGTGTCTGGATTGTGTCTTGAAAAATAAGAAAGTTACTAGCACTTGTGGATTGCCTGGAAAATTGCAGTTTTAAAAATTCCTTGCACATAAACGCCTGCAGCTTTTTAAAAAAAATTTAGCACACCTTGTTTACGTCACCTATTTCAGGTGTAGCTGCATTGGTGAAAGATTGCAAAAGCATCCCTCCCACTTTTTTTTTTTTTGCCACTGCTCCAGCCAATGTGCCCAGCTCTACCCAGAACGTGACTTTTATTTGCCTCTGCTCCAGCCAATGTGTGCAGCTCTGGCATGAAGAACTGCCAACCTGCCTACACAGGGAGGGCGGGCAGACTGGGTCATTTTTCAAGCATGATGAGGTCAAGGCGGTGCATGAGGGTTGTTTTGATGGTATTCGCAGTTGTCAAAGCAGCACATGAAATGCTTCTGCTAGGATCCTCCAGGTTTCCTCACTTCCGGGGTATCTCCTGGCCCAACGAGGCCCTGCCAGACTATGGCTGGCTAAAATAACTGTAACGCCCATGCTATTCCCCTACCTGCCAATTCTTTCCTTCATACTAAGACATACGTGGCTTAATCTTGAGACAAGGCAGCATTTATGCTACTGCTAGGAGCAGCATAGTTCCTCCCAGTCCGTTCAGTTCAGTGGAGTGGGTCCACTTTGCTAGGCAGAGGAATTTCTGCAGAGCGTAATTCCTCACTGTCTGTGCGGGGCTGCTTGTGGGATCCTCCAGGTGGGAGCTCTTCCAGGGTATCTCCTGCCCCAGTGAGGCCCTGCCTGGCTAAGGCTGGCTCTAAAATAACTGCAACGCCCGTGCTAGTCCCCTACCACCCCCCCAATCCTTTTATTTGTACTTAGACATGTATGGCCTATTCTAGAGACCAGGCAGCAGTTCTGCTACTGTGCCACACATGCATAGGCGTGGATTAATAATAATATGCTTTTAGTTTTAGTGGGATCCTCCAGGTTTCCTCCCTTCCTGGGTATCTCCTGGCCCAATGAGGCCCTGCCTGGCTAAGGCTGGATCTTTAAGAAAGGTCTTCTTCTATCCCTGCTCCTGTGGTGATACACAAGAGTCCATGTGCTGGCGGGCAGACTGGGTCACCCCAGAAGCGACAGGGCAGCATGGTATGGGACCACTTTGAGGTGGCACCAGATCCCCGCTTTGCTGTCTGTCGGCATTGCAAGGCTGCCATCAGCAGGGGTAAAAGTTCTAGGGCAGATCACCACCTCCAAGATGCTTTACCACCTGAAGAGGAACCACCATGTGGTCCTGCTTGGGAGAGAGGCGAGCACCTCCCAGCTGACTGGTGGGGTAAGGGCAAGCAGAAGGCTGCTTCTGCTAAGAGTTCTCCTCCATCTCCCATCCCCAAGCGTCTTAGGCAGGCCACCATGGAAGACATGGGGTGGGGGAAGTATGGGGCCACACATTGGAGGTTTTCCATGCCCAACCAGCTCACCAATTGTATCGCTGAAATGGTGGCATGGGATGACCAGCCATTCAGACTTGTGGACATTGCAGGGTTCAAGAGGTTGATGGCTCTTGTGATTCCATACTATAAGATCCCCTCTCGTACCACCCTTAGCAGCCGTGTGGTGCCCTTCCTGTACTGGGCATGCAGGGAGTTAGTGCTGGGTTGACTGTGCCAGGCAGAGGCGCATATATGCATTTCGCTTCAGAAGCCTGGGCTGTCCAGGTGCTATCCCTTCCCCCCCAATATGAATATCCTTTTGTACTTAGACATTTATGGCTTAACCATTGAGATAAGCAGGCAGATATGCTTCTGCTAGGATCATCCAGGTTGCCGTGCTGCAGGGGCTTCAGAAGCCTGGGCTGTGTCCTGGCGCTTCCTGCCAGATGTGCAGTCGACCCACCACAAGGCTTAGGGATGGACTAGCTTCACTTTCAATGATTGGGGACAGTTCCAACTGGCCCTCTGCCTCTGTGCCCACCTCTGCCAAAAATAACTGCCTGCCTGCCTGCCTGCATCAGCCTGCCTGCCATCTGACTCTGTGCACAGGGATCGTCTTCCTCCTGCTAGCCTCCTCCATTACTGAGGGGATTCAGAAGCATCTCACACATTGCCTTTTTTGAGCCACTGTGCCTGCCCGGCCTGCCTTGGTGGGTCGATGACATGCATGTGTGTTTTTGGCTTCAATCAATACCAACATCGAGAGAAGCTATGTGAAACTGACGCATGCATTCTCATCATGGAGTGCTGCCATGAGTCCACTCCCTGCAGCCCTTGGGTAAGGTCGCCAACTTTAAGGACTAGATCTTTAAAAATGAGGATTTATTATAGCACTTAGCAGCAGCAGCATGGTGTGCATTACTGGAAACAGTGCATGTTGTTGAGAGCTTACTTCCTTTTTTTATTTTTTATAATATTTTATTTTTCAACATAATACAACATAAAATACATAACATAACCAACATACCCCCCGTGCACCCCTCCCCCCAGGAGACCTTCAATTATTCATTATTCATCTTTCCAAAATTGTAAAGACTCTTTTGAAGGTATTTGCCCCTTCCCCGTTCTTAATACATATTCCAAAAATGGGCTCCATATATCTCCAAAATCATTCTTACCGGACATTCCCCTCTTTATTTTCATTTTATACGTCAGCTTATCATTAAGTGCCATATCCCATATTTCTTTATACCATTCTTCTATAGTATATATCCCTTGCCCTTTCCAATTTTTAGCAATCATTATTCTGACGGGAGCCAGGAGGTTGTTTATCAATTCTCTCTTGCTTATATTCTCATTTCCTTTATCCCATATTGCTAGTAGAGCCAACTTTGGGCTTAATTCCAGTTTACTTCCAATTATTTCACTTATTTCTTTGAACACCCTTTGCCAATTTTTTTGTACATATTCACAGCTCCACCACATATGAAAATAAGTTCCAACCTCCTGACATCCCCTCCAACAATTCTTGGACACTTTTTTATCTATCTGATGAAATCTTACCGGTGTTAAATACCATCTCCATACTGTCTTATAATAATTCTCCTTAATTCTATTTGACAACAGCTTTAACATTCTTGCATCCCATATCATCCCCCAGTTATGTGCCTTAATTTGTTCCTTTACATCATTTTCCCAAATCTTTTTAATAATTTTAAGAGAGTCCTGATAATCATCTTCCTCTATCAATATTTTGTATATCTCACTGGTCAATCCTTTTTTAATTTTAATTTCTTCCTCCCTTCCTCTTAATTCAATTAAATCTTCAAATCTTGTATTATTTCTACATTTCTTATTTATCTTTCTCCATTCCTGTGTCCATTTTTCCAGTTGTAAACTTTTGAACCAGGCTATCTTTTGTCCTTTCAATAACTCTCTAATTTGCTCCTTATCTATCATTCTTTCCATCCAATTCCTTAACTTAATAATTTCCTGATCCTTCAGACTCCCTTCCAGCTCTACTTTTAAATTCCTTGGGAAGTTTCCCACTACTACCACTGGGGCGAGTGGAGAGTTTCCTGGTATTAACTTTCCTTTAACTTTCTCCAAGATCTCTAAAATATTTTTCAGCAACGGGTTGTCCAGTCCCCTCAAATCTTTCTTTTGAATTTTAATAATAATAAAAAAATTGCAATTTGAAATCTAGTTTCCCTGTTTGCGTTTCTAACCATTCTAAATCTTCCTCCCCTAATATACTATTTATGACATATCTTAACTGATTAGCAATATAATAATTCTTTATATTTGGAAGTCCCAAACCTCCTTTCTTTTGTGTCTTATACCATAACCCTTTATTAATCCTAGCTGTCTTATCTCCATTGCAATAAGTGTTAATGATATTTTGCCAGCTCTTTAACTCTACTTCCGATATTTTAATCGGCAACATTCAAAACAAAAAATAAATCTTAGGAAATACTTCCTTACTTCCGAGTAACAGCTTACTTCCGAGTAACACCTGCAGCTGTGCATCTGAAATTGGGCACAGAAGAGTCCGCTCAAGGCCATCTGTGAGATGCCCATGAGTACTGGATGATGTCTCTTGAATAAGAACCACATTTCAGCCACCTGAAACAGTGTATTTTGAAAACTTACTTCTGAGTAACGCTTGCACCAATTGTTCTAAAATTTGCCACACAAGACTAGCAACACGCAGTCTGCACTGTCACCAAGTTTCAAACCTGTAACTTGGAAAATTAAGTAGTTTTAGGCCTTTTTGACTCAAAAATCAACTCTAGAGTCGATAGGGCAAAATGTAGAAATGATATAATATCAGATTTCTGATAATTATTGGAAATACAAGACGATATGATATGGTTCACCTATGATATTATCGGAGATGATAATTTTTTTGGTCTGAAATTCCGATAACTATACAACATTTTCAGGCGTGCACATCCCTACTTAAAAGGCATCCTATTCTCCAGATTGATTCGGACAAAACCGATCCGATCTGGATCAATTCGGACCTCCCCCAATCTGATTCAGACCCAGTTTTTGGAGATCCGAATCACCCCAATCCGCTGCGGATTCGGGATCCAGATCCAGATCTGTGCACAGCCCTACTTCTGTGCTTAGGGGAAAACACCCTGCGTCACTTCTGCTCAGTGCCACACAACTCCGAGTAGGTAAGACAGAGAGGTCCCAAATAGCAAGACATATATCCTGAGTTGTGATCTGTGCAGCCCATGATGATCAGGCCTCAGAACTTGCCAATCACCATAAGATGCCAATGAGTGGTCACCAACCCCCTTCTGATCTCCTAAGATTCACGCACATTCCTGCCCATTCGAAACAACCTATTTACCCATCCTAGACGAAACTAAATACCGGTATGGAGTAGGCAAAAAACCCTGTACACTAGAGTTGATCCATGGCAGGTAAGATCTCTATTCAGCCCCCCTTCCAAATGGAGCAACTGGCTAATTCCATGCAAGAGATAGGGTGGGGGGAGCAAGGGGAGCATGCCTTTATAGGCTTGCCCCCATCCCACACTTCACGCTGTACATTTGCCCAAGGCACGTGCAGCATTATTTCTTCCTCCTCCTGCCCAAAAATGACTACTCCCACCTGACAGAAAGCGAATAGAGCTTAGTAGGTTAATGAATGGGCATAGCTGGGCTTAGCATTTCTATAGCCTAGAGTGTGGTTCCTCTTTCCTGCTTCTCCTCTTCCCTCCTTGTTTCTCCCTCTCTGCCTTCCTCCATAATGGGTAGCACATGGCTGGCTTTCTCTTGCTCCTGTCAGCCTTGTAGAACACAAAGAAATGGGCTGAACCAACCTTTTTGAAAACCTATGCTATGCTTGCATTTGTATGTGCCAAATACTTTTGAGTAGAGCTGTTTTATGTCCTCACTAAAGAAATGTGTGGTCTCTTTTTAGCTTTTTGTGTGCATGCAGGACTGGTAAATGCTCACTCCCCTGCCCTTTGTTTTTGCATTTTTAACAGGAAAAAGCAATAAGAATTAACCCCATCAAGAGTGTTATAAACACTGGCTGAATTCAGATGACACGATAAGCAACTGGGGGGGGGGGGAATCGTCAGTTGTATTGACTATCGTGTCATCCGAATGCTGCCATAGTCAACTCAGCGCTGATCTTAATCCACACCACGGTTGATTATTTATTGCCATGTTGTGTGGGGAGTACCCCCTAGATGAACAACTGTAAAGTTGAGTATTACCCTACCATTGACTATCATGTTCTCCGAATTCAGCCACTTCCTTACATGAGAGGATGGTTCCTGCAACTCTAAAGGAAACAGTAGTAGGACCACTCCTTATGAAACCAACTCTGGACCCTATTGTTTTGTGAAACTACCTCCTGGTTTCTAATACCACACTTTTGGCTAATGTTTTTGAGAGAGTGATGTCTGGGAATTTGCAGGCAGGCCTCAATGATACTGCTTATCTTCACCTGTTTCAGTTGGGTTTCTAGGCTAGTTGTGGAATTCCATCAGCTTTTGTCTCCTTGATGGATGACCTTCATTTAGAGATATAAAGAGAGAGACAGGCTGAGTGTAACTCTGTTGATTCTGTTTGATGCAGCGAGAGACAGTTTAGTTCTGTTGATTCTACTTGATCTCTCTTCTGCTTTTTACGGCCATGGTATTCTTCTAGACACTCTTGCCTCTCAGCAATTTCTATTCTCAGAGAACCTGACACAGTTCTTGTAGCAGATGCAGTTGAGTTGTCTGCTCACTCCAGCTGCCACTTGATTTCAAATACTGTTTGTTTGTTTGTTTTGTCAAGGTTCTTGAGATTGTCGTGGACCATTTGCAAACAAGCTTGGAGGATACCCTCAGTGGCTGAGTGTTCCTTTTCATAGCCTGGACTGGGACGCCAGATCCAGCTGCTTCTGGAAAGATTGACTTTGACCATGGTTGTGCAAGTGCTTGTTACTTCAAATGAAGGGTCCATCAGACTCAGCTTTTGTACCTGAATCTGGACCCTCTGGATCACCCTTATGTTTCTGTTGGACCCATTCTATTGGCTCTCCCTTTATGAAGGGTCCATCTAAACAAGAGTTCCCTCAGAGCTCTTGCTCCCCTCTTCTTCCTTGTGGCTTATGCAGCCCTTGTATCAGAAGACAGGACTGCCTTATGTTCCTTCCCCTGATACTTAATTCTGGCTCATACGTCCACCCAGTAAAACCTGGGATACCAAAATAGCTGCAACCCCCAACTCCACATACCACCATCCACCCACATCTGAGGTATCATTAAACTAAACAAAAAATGAATATGCAACAGCAAAAGCAACAAATGAACAACAATGGAACACTATCACCCAGCTTGGAAAAAAATATTCCCTCTTTCTTTAAAGATTTAGATATGCTTTGAAAATCTCAGTTCCTTTTGCCTTATTCAAAGTGAAATGAAAGTTTTAAAGAATTAGTGTGTGTCCCTTCCTTGATTGCATTTCTTTCAAGATATCGAAAGAATGTGCGTTGCAAAAATATTGAACCAATGAGGGTGGCAGTGGTCTCCAACAGGGCCTCCAAAATAAACAACGATCTTAGTATTGTACAATATATACTGGTCCAGTAGGTCCAGTTCAGAGGTCAACAGGATGAGGAAGGCTGCCTCAGGGTGCAAATTCAGCTCATATATGTAACAACTGCACCAAAATAAGGTGACTTCATGTTTTCTAAATTCTGTTTATTTTCTCTGACATTCTAGTTTCACACATTCTTAAGAGAAGGACGGCTTTCTAATATTTCCTTTGACGGACTGTATTTGGATGAGAATGGGGAGCTGGAACCTGACTTGGATATTGTGAATTGGGTGCTGTTTCCCAACCGTTCTCATGGGAGAGTGACTATTGGGAGTGTGAAGAGACAGGGAAATACAGAAATAAAGCTCACGATTAACCCAGAAGCCATTGTGTGGCCCACACATTTTAATGGGGTAGGAAATATTATTTGTTTCACATGATTTATTTGTAACATCATTTAAGCTGTATTAATATCTGGAATATTAGTCATGAGACTTCTACAGCATCCCACCATTAAGGGGATATCACATTGCTAGGGATATGGTGAGAAGGAAATGGAAAGAGAGGTATTGTAAAAAGAACCTTCTAAGCGGAATGTTTAGCTCGTCAAAGCCATCCTGGTTTGTGATTCTTATCCTGGTCGCTGAATGCATGTTAAGCTACATGGTTATGTCCAGTCAGCTAAACTCAGATCCCCATTCACATTTCCATGTAAATTAGTCTTTAACAGTACGAATCACACAACTTGAAGTTCAAACAACTCATACATGCAAAGGGCCGAATAAGGAAGGAAAATGAATTGAATTGAAAATCAGGCTGATGTAAGAGAAATAATATGAATGAGGTGCAAAGTCAATGCAACAGAAAGGCCTCCCAAGCTGCAACTCTTCATGGTAGTGTACATAGGCCAGGGAGGAAGTCTTTTCATGGATTAAGAAAAACTGGGCTGACCTTAAAGTGATTCTAAACGTAGAGGTAAGGAAAGCCATGTAAGAAGTAAGACGATGCCAAATTGATGGAGCAGACCAGTTATGGAGCCAGAGTCAAGGTAAGATTCCGTTAGGAGATCCCCATCCATTCTATAGAGCAATAGCAGGACAGCATGGAGGTAGTTTGTTTCAGGGCAGCCTATGCAGTTTTCCATGTTGATTGCCCTGAATCTTCCTATCTGAGCAAGAGTTGCGCACCATAACCCACCCACCCATCCGATACAGTTGTGGGAAGAGGGAGATGAGTTGCCAATCCCAAACTGTTCATTTTAAAGATATGATGCAGGGTAAATGGTTTTGTAGCAACAAGGGTCTTTCTAGAGTCCCTTTGTGGCTTGGAGATGTCATGGGATGGGAAAAAGGAGGAAACAACAGTTCAGAGGATATAGATGAGAGCAGACCATCTGTTCAGCTGACACTTCCCTTTTTCCAGAGGTACCTATTTTCATTTAGCATTAAGGTTAGGGGAATAATTGTGGCCATTTCAAATATGATCTTTCTCACCTGGAAAGCTCTCCAAACCAGGGCAGGCGATGAGGACCTATACTTCACATTGAGCAGGCAAGATAGTTTGGTGATGCTTGTTGGTGCCCAACCCACCCTGCTGCCCAATGGTTCCCCCAACTGAGCTGGCTGAGAATAGCGTTCTAGAACCCCACATCAATGGTCTTAGGAGAATTCCACATGGACACAGAGGTGGAATTCAGTGAGCTGTATCAGTTCTTCATGACTTCCATGACAATTATGAGGCTATTTCAATTTGCAATAAGGCAGGGAATACCCTTGATGTCGTTTTTGCCTTTGGACATGATGAGCGTAATCTGTTATTGTGGCATCTGAGGTGATCCCTGGTTCCCTGGTGAGCTATGAGTAATGAAACAGTCTTGGAGATGGCTAAAGGTCAAGATTGATAACATTCATAAGAACATAAAAAGAGCTGTAACGGATCAGACCAAGGCTCATTTAGTCCAGCATTCTGTTAATGCAGTACCGAAACAGCTGCCCTTGGGGAACCCTGTACACAACAGCAACCTAGACCACTGTTCTCCATCAACAGGTGTACACAGACATACTGCCTCTGATACTGAACATAGTACATAGCCATAAGTATATTTAACCATTGAGAGTTCTATCCTCTGGAAATTTGTCCCATGAAATTTAAAAGCCATCCAAATTGGTGACCATCACTACAACTGGTGGAAGTATATGCCATAGTTTAACTATGTTCTGTTATTCATTGTATGAGCATCTGGACATGTGTGAGAGCGCATACTCATACCTCCTGCTCCTTCACTCTTACTTAGACATTTTATTGCATCTATGGCAAATATCCATTACAAACAACTTAGCTTGAAACACCATTTAATGACAGAACATAAAGCAAGAGACACCAACTTAAGATATCTCCTGCAAAGTCTATTACAATAGCTTTCAGACTGACTACACAACTACATGTTGAAGCTGTAGCAAATAAATTGACTGTATGGGCCTGTTCACATGGCAGCACCATTTTTCTGCAATTGCCAAGCGGTCCTGTAGCCAGTGTCTGTAATCCATGACAGATGACATACGAACCTACCATGTTTAAAATAACCGTAACGGCAGACCAAGGTTCTCATGATGGAAATAACTAGGGATGTGCACTGGATCGGACCCGATCCACGATCCGAGTCCGGTCCAGTGGGAAATCGGATAAATTATCCGATTTCCGATCCCGCAGCTGGATCGGCCGATCCAATCCGAACCGGTCCGAAAAAGCTCCGAACCGGTTCGGCGGATCGGCGGATCGGCGGGCGCCCACTGGCGCCCACCGCCGCTTCCATTGGCGGGCGCCAGCGGGCGCCCGCCGATGAAAGTGGACAGCGGGGGGGGGAGGAGGGGGGCACTTACCTTCTCGGCCCGGTGGCTCCCGTCCGGCGCCGGCGCCTACTACTACTAGCAGGCTCCGCGGCCTGCTCTAGGGTGGCGCGCCGGGTGATGTCATCACCCGGCGCGCTACTCTAGAGCAGGCCGCGGAGCCTGCTGGAAGTAGTAGGCGCCGGCGCCGGACGGGAGCCGCCGGGCCGGAAAGGTAAGGAGGGGGTGCGTGGAGGGGAGGAGGGGGCGCGCGGAGGGGGGAGGGGGGAGGGGGGCCCTTACCTGCCCGGCCCGGCGGCTCCCGTCCGGCGCCGGCGCCTACTACTACCAGCAGGCTCCGCGGCCTGCTCCAGGGTGGCGCGCCGGGTGATGTCATCACCCGGCGCGCTACTCTAGAGCAGGCCGCGGAGCCTGCTGGAAGTAGTAGGCGCCGGCGCCGGACGGGAGCCGCCGGGCCGGAAAGGTAAGGAGGGGGTGCGTGGAGGGGAGGAGGGGGCGCGCGGAGGGGGGAGGGGGGCCCTTACCTTTCCGGCCCGGCGGCTCCCGTCCGGCGCCGGCGCCTACTACTCCCAGCAGGCTCCGCGGCCTGCTCTAGGATGGCGCGCCGGGTGATGTCATCACCCGGCGCGCTACTCTAGAGTAGGCCGCGGAGCCTGCTGGAAGTAGTAGGCGCCGGCGCCGGACGGGAGCCGCCGGGCCGGAAAGGTAAGGAGGGGGTGCGTGGAGGGGAGGAGGGGGGGCGCGGAGGGGGGAGGGGGGCCCTTACCTGCCCGGCCCGGCGGCTCCCGTCCGGCGCTGGCGCCTACTACTACCAGCAGGCTCCGCGGCCTGCTCCAGGGTGGCGCGCCGGGTGATGTCATCACCCGGCGCGCTACTCGAGAGTAGGCCGCGGAGCCCGCTGGTAGTAGCCGCCGGCGCCGGACGGGCCGAGAAGGTAAGTGGCAGGGAAGGGGGCTTACCCCCCCCCCGGAGCCGTCCGCTTCTATCCGCTGGCGCCCGCGGGCGCCAGCGGATGGAAGCGGGCGGCCCCAGGGGGGGTAGGGAGCGCGGGGGAGGGGGTTTACCTGCCGGGGCCGTCCACAGCGGACGGCCCCGGGGGGGGGAGGGAGTTAGGCCCCCCCTTACCCACCCGCCGCCATTTTTTCCTCATAGACTTGCATTGCAATGCAAGTCTATGGGGAAAAAAATGGCGGCCGATCCAAAAATTTACGATTTTTGGGTCGGGATCGGACTCGATCCGGTCCGGGGGGCCTCCGATTTTGTCCGAACCGGTCCGGGACAAAATTGGAGGTCCCGATCCGGGTCCCGATCCGATCCGGGGGGTCCGTGCACACCCCTAGAAATAACTCACCATGGGTTGGAGACCAACTCACAGATGACACGTTAACCCACCATGGGTCAAGCAAACCATTATGGGTTAAATAAACCACTGTGGGCTAAGGCGTCATTGGAACTTAGTCTGTATGTAATAGAAGGATTGCAGCCTGAGAATACCCAGTGATATATTTGAGGTTCAGTGCTGTTTTACATAATTACTGTTATTCAAAAATTGTATTTTAGTTTATTTCATTATTTTAACTTGTATCTTTTAGTTTTGTACATTGACTTGAGTACATGTATATCAAAGATGGCATAAAAGCATTGAAACAAGACAAACAGACCAAAGAGCTTTCCCTGCCATCCTGTAGTGCATAAGTAGTGCTTCCCTGAAACAACGGCTTAGTGTCAATTATGGTCATTAGGCCTAGAGATCTCATTGGGTCTTTTCCAAACTGTTATTCCTTCCCATAAAGACAAATGTACCAACACATTTTCCTTGATGCTCCTTCTCTCTATGGCTAGACTGTGCCTCATTCCAGATGCTCCAAAAGCTGTAGCCCTGGCTATGCCAAGGAGATCCAGGAAGGAAGGCCCCCTTGCTGCTATACTTGTGCTCCATGTGCAGAAGGGACAATCTCCACTCAGGAAGGTGGGTGACTTCAGTGGACAGGATTTTCTCTTAGGAAACAAGGAATATATGAGTCTTCCCAATCATCTCCCCATTCCTATCTTTATTCTCTCTTGTCTTCTTTCAAACCCTTTAGAAAAACTTTTCATGAATGCATAACATACGAAGGCTTTATGAAGGATTCCATTTCTGGATAGGAAACAACAGGAGTCCCTTAGAATAAGCCACTTTGTATCACCCAGTAAAAATACCTCACGTAGTTTTTGTAAAGTTAAAAATCAGATAACCACATAGTGACCTGGTTTGCACGATCATCAAAGAACACCACTGCTTACTTATGCCACGACAAGTCATGGCACCCATGGTTTGCACAATCAAGTGGCCTATTCAAGTCCCGACAATGGCTTGTTGTCTCATATGAACCTAGGCAGCATGGCTTAGTGTAGGATTATGGGAGACTCTGACAAGACATGCTGCCTGGGTTCAGCCAAGATGGAAAACTATGGCAACAACCTCTGGTGGATGAATGTTCTAAATGACCACCAACACACACTATTGCGTCTTAAGGATTCTACTCAAACTGGTAGGAATTCTGTAACATCTCAGAGGAGCAGCTTTTCTGGCCCCAGTACCTGAGATCCTCCTTCACTGACGAAGCTTTAGATTGAACCTTGTGTTCACAAAGCAGGTCCTCTATTAGGGAATGTTTGTCCTATATATTGCCCTGCAATATATGGATGTTTCCTGACCTCTCCTTCATGCCCGTCTCTGTTCTGAATGGAATATAACATAGAGTGTTCTCAATGTATGGTTGATGTTAGTCAAGATGAATTCTCTCCCATTCTTTTCAGATGCAGACCATTGCAACAAGTGCCCAGATGATCAGAAGCCAAGCAAGGCCCGAGTTCAATGTGTCTCCAAGGAAAAAATTGTTCTTTCCTATGAAGAACCTTTGGGATGCATCCTGGCTTCCTTTGCACTATTCTTCTCCTTAACCACAGGCTCTGTGTTAGGAATCTTTATTAAATTCCAAGAAACACCAATAGTCAAGGCCAATAACCGGGACCTGTCCTATATCCTCCTGGTCTCCCTCCTGCTTTCCTTTATATCATCATTCCTGTTCATTGGCCCTCCAAGCAAAGCAACCTGCCTTCTCCAACAAACAACTTTCAACACCATCTTCTCAGTGGCCATCTCTTCTGTGTTGGCCAAAACTATCACTGTGGTGCTGGCCTTCCTGGCCACAAAGCCAGGGAGCAAGTTTGGAAGGTGGCTGGGGAAGAGTCTTGCAAACACTATTGTAATCTCTTCTTCCATCGTCCAAGTTCTCATCTGCACCATCTGGCTGGGGATCTCTCCACCATTCCCTGGCTCTGATATGCACGCCCAGCCTGGAGTGATCCTAGTGCAATGCAATGTAGGGTCTGTCACCATGTTTTATATTGCCCTTGGCTACATAGGCTTCCTGGCTGCTATCAGTCTGACAGTGTCTTTCCAAGCCAGGAAGCTGCCTGGGTCCTTCAATGAAGCCAAGCTGATCACTTTCAGCATGCTGGTCTTTTGCAGTGTTTGGATGTCTTTTGTGCCTACCTATCTGAGTACCAAGGGAAAATACATGGTAGCCGTGCAGGTCTTCTCTATCTTGGCCTCCAGTGCTGGGTTACTGAGCTGCATCTTTCTTCCCAAATGCTACATTATTCTACTGAGGTCTGAATTGAACACAAAGGAACATCTCATGATGAAAACCAAAGATGGCAGCTAATCAGAGCTAGAGATTAAGACTAATTCCACCCCCACCACAAGCTGAATTAGAACCCAAGTTCCGATTGAAACAAATAATGATGTAACAGGTCCAGAGCCTGTTTCCTTCCCCATGAGTTCAGCTATATCCAGAAATTAAGTGAAATTAAGTGAAATTAATTTAATGCTACATTATTTTACTGAGGCCTGAACTGAACACAAAGGAACATGTCATCATGAAATCCAAAGGGGGTGTGGCCAGGATGGCTGAAGTTCAGCCACAATAAAACATAGCTCCGTCTCGGAGAGCTGGGAAAAGCCTCTAAAAATGTCTGTAGACATTATGTAAGTAATGTCTTTTGTACTTAATAGCTGCTGGAGAATGTCAAGGTCTTCATGATAAGTTCAAATAGAAGAGCTTCCCCCTAATTACTGCTGTTAGAGAATAGATAAACATTTGGCCAGAGCCAAACACCGGAAAGAACTTTAAGCCTTTGCATATCTTTAGTGGTAATAAACCATTTTGATTTTTAAATTTCGGGGGGAATGAGCATGGATCCTACTTAAAAGTAAAACAGGAGAGTCTTGAATCTTTTTAAATAGCTAAAAACAACTGTGAGGGTTTCTAAAAATAGATTTGTAGAAGAAGGGGGGGGAAATGGCGTATGGCTCTGACTCAGATATCCACATCGAGCCTGACTTGCAGGCTGAATTAGACCAGCAGAGGGCTTTGAATCTGAAGGTAGAGTTTGAAAAGCAACTGAAGTCCATCACGGCTGTGATGGAGAAGACATGTAAAAATCTTTTGGGCCCTTTTGAAGAGGAACTACAGTTCAACGATGTCTCAGAAACTGCTACAAAAGCAAGGGACTTAGGAATTGCTCATTCTAAAGTTATAAAAGAATTTCAAAGAGTAGATGCTGAGCTTAAAAATTCACTTGAACAGATTCCGAATCAAGATCGAAGATTTAATCTGAACCAGAGAGCTTTTCGGCTATGAATTTTTTTACTTTAAAAGTTCCAAAAGTTCAAAAATGGAGGCTTTGACAACTGGAAAACTGCACCCCCCTCCCCCCATTAGCTGTCAAAGCCTCCGTGTTTGAACTTTTGGAACTTTTAAAGTAAAAAAAAAATCATAGCCACAAATTGCCTGGACCTATCTTTCTGAAATTTCTCACAGATAAGTACCTCACACCCATCTCCCATGTGGGCAAGTTTCATGCTTCTGTCTTTCAAAATAAAAAAGTTAAATGGGTTTTTATCTTCATTTCCCCCAAAATACCTTGCCACTACATGCTTTAAGCTATGGTTCTGAAATTTCCCACACATGTCAACCAAAGTGGTATCTCTAATGTGGACAAGTTTCATGTTTGGATCTTTAAAAATAAAAAAGTTAAAGGCAGAACTGTCTTTCCCCCCACTGCTACCCATTTTTCAAAACATTATTGCCAGCAAAGGCAACCACCTATGTTTCTGAAATTTCACACACTTGCGTTGCGACATACGATCTGCAATGTGGCAAAGTTTCATGTGTGGATCTTTAAAAATAAAAAAGTTATATACATTCCTGGTTTGTTACTAAAAAAATCATAGCCACAAAATGCCTGGAGCTCTCTAAAGTTTCTCACAGATAAGTACCTCAAACCCATCTGCAATGTGACCAAGTTTCATCCTTCTATTTTTTAAAATAAAAAAGTTATAGGCATTTTTGTAACACAATACTAGGCTATGTGGAAAATCATTCAAAATGGCATCCGATTTTCCAATTTTTTTCCGATTAAAGTCGGAGACAAAAATATCGGATCGGAAAAAAATTGGATCTCCAAATTTTAGAATCAGAATCAGTATCGGATGTCCAATATTCTCTGATTTTAATCGGAATCGGATATCATATCCGATACAATTTACATCCCTAATATTAAGCACCAAACTTACTCAACTTTTTTCCAAGATTTGGCATGGTGAAGATCCCCCAGATACTTGGAAAACATCCAGGATAATAGTTATACCTAAACCTGGGAAAGATAATACAAAAATAGGGTCCTATCATCCAATTGTCAAATTTTTGTTTGGTGAAATGTGTTCTTGTCCAGTAAGAAGTTTTTTCTAGAACTAAGAAAGGAAGAACCATTTGAGATTGCCATCTCAAGGTTTTGTAAAGTTGCCAAATAGAGTGCAGCTGGATAGCTCTTTGACCAAGGTCGTTTGTTTTTCTTCCTCTGGACTCTCGGGCATAGCAACACACAAGGGGATATGCAATCGACACTGTGATAGGTTCACAATGCTATGAATATATGACATGTGATGAAACAGTGCTGACAGAGAGTTTGTGTCCAGTTGGTGTGTCTATAGAAAACGTTTCTTCTCTTGCTCTGTATATACTTGTATAGTAAACTTAGCCTAGTAGTTTAAAACACTACTGTGTCTGAGTATTTCTTGCGACCAGGAGATCTGCCTGCTACCAGTGGCCTCTGTTGTTTTCCGCTGATGTGTGCTTGCACTCCATGCATGCTCAGAGAGTGCAGTGCATCAAAATCCTAACATTACTAAACCAGGATCAAAAACTTTTTTCATCTATTCTAGTCCATCGGTTAAACAAGTTGGTGGGTGACCTCAATCATACTGACCAGAATGGTTTTATTCCTCAAAGACATATATCGGACCTGATACAACAGGTCTTAAATATTATTCACGAAGCAACTATAACAGGTCATTCACTGTCGTTAATATCACTTGATATATTCAAGGCCTTTGACTGCCTGAAATGGCAATATTTAGTAAGAGTCCTAAATTACTGGCAACTGGGAACTAAATTTGTATCTGCAGTCTCTAAACTACTGCAACGGTTTGAACCAATAATATAAGTTCTCCACTTATTAGCTTGGAACAAGGAACAAAACAAGGTTGCCCCTTGTCACCTTTACTCTTCACCCTTTGTTTTTGAACCATCAGCTAATATAATACGTCAGCATCCAGGTATTGTTGGATATAGAAGAGGGGGGAAGAACACGTGATAAACATGTATGCGGATGACATGACAATTTTGTTGGGAGATCCTTATCACTCAGTTTCTAATTTAAAGCAAGAACTTGAAGAATTTAAAATAGTGGCAGGGTTAAAAGTTAATTATGAAAAAACTATTAACATGCCATATAATGTGCTTCCTAATCATCAATATCATATTAGTTTAAATTGGGCACATTGCAGATGGGCTGTAGGTACTCATGTGTGTTAAATTTCGGAAAAATGGGTGCAAGCATTTACTCACACGGAATTTTTAAAACTGCAATTTTCCAGGCAATCCACAAGTGCCAGTAACTTCCTTATTTTTCAAGATAGAATCCAGACACGTAACATTGGACAACTGTACAGGTGCAGGCAGCCACACAGAGATGCAGAGAGCGCACGTCAGTGAGACAAAGCTTGTCTCGATTTTCAGTTTTGAAGCCAAAAACAGACATCGGCCCAGCAAGGCAGGCACATTGTTTCATAAAACAGAGGCAGTGAGAGATGCTTGGGCATCACCTCAACATAGGAGGCGAAGAAGAGGATCCCTCCCTTCAGAGTTGAGTTACTGAACTGTAAGCACAGTCAGTCATAAATAATAATAGGAATGATGATAATAATAATAATAATAATAATAATAATAATAATAATAATAATCAATAGATCCATGGGGCTGACCCACCAGATCCAGCTACTCCACAATGCTGGCACACAGGTAGGTGGGCGGGCAGGTGGGCAGAGAGGCAGAGCTAGGCAGAAAGATAGGCAGCTATGTGCTGCCTCTCTGCCAGCCTGCCTGCCCACCCACCTGTGTGCCAGCATTGTGGAGTAGCCAGATCTGGTGGGTCAGCCTCACGGATAAATTGCTTACTTGTGCAATGCGCCCGCACATGCCTGCCTGTCTCTGCCTGTCTGTGGCTCTCTGCCAGTCTGCCAGCCCACCTACTGGAAATCCAAACCAGCCTGGCATCCCTGGGTGCCGGCTGCGCAGGGCTGGGTCTCCAGATCAATCTAGATCGATCTGGAATGATCCAATCAAGTCCAGACTGATCTGGAGCTCCCTCGATCCGGTCCAGATTCAGATCTGGGAGGTCTGGATCACCCCGATCTGCTTTGGATTCAGGATCTAGATCCAGATCCATGCAGAGCCCTAGTTCTCAGGCATAGGTCCTTATCTCATGAAGATCCATTGTGATCAAAGTGGCACTTGGTAGCTGGCTTTATCTGGTCTCCAAGAGGTTCACCATCACTGACCCAGAGGTTCTCCATCCCTGACCTTGATCAGTAATATGGTGGGGGAATCTTGGGCCATTTCAAAGGATGGTTTGATCAGACGTGGCCATGGCTAAATCAGAGATGACAAGGACACAAAACTCTAAACGAAGATCCAGAACCAGCATCAGCAGTGGACCCAGACAGGGGTCTACCCAGAACAGTGCATAGTGATGTGAACATCTGGGATGGGGAACATTTGCCTTTCCAGATGTTCTTAGATTTCATATCATAAGAATATAAGAAGAGACATGCTGGATTAGACAAAAGTTTCATCTAGCCCAGCAATACAGCTCTCCCTCCCATATCTCTCAGTAAGTGGTTAATATAGCTCCCATCAGCTTTCACCATTGGCTGTACTGGCTAAGGCTGATGGGACTTGAACTCCAAGAATATATGCAGAGAAATATTCCCCCCCCCCCACTCCCTCTGGGATACATTTGTTAAAAAATTATTTATCCGGGCTCTTTAGTTCATGTTTCTGTAAGAAAGGTCAGGCCAAGCACACCTTCTGACCACGTTAAGAAGATGAAGCCTCTTCTGTGACTTTTGCAATCATGTTTTTCTCCAGCTCTGTACTTGCCCCTGGAGTGTCATGGAACGTCCATGAAGTTGCACATGTGCTGCATCCCCTGATAAGGATCAAAATCATTATGATTTATTCTGATTCTTTTCCAAGCTCAAAATATTTTTTTTACTACAGATTTCCTTTGAGACCAATGATCTAAACAACTGAATTGAGGGCAACATGATGCAACTTCTTGCACCATGCCTGAAATGTTTGCTATCAAAAAGAGCTCCTGTCCAAAGAAAAGCTTGGGCTGAGATCTGGTGCAGGTGGAGATGGCCATGCTTGTGATACAGTTTCGTAGAACCATCCACCCCCTTTGGCACAGAACTCATTGCATTTGAAAGATACTGCAGCCCCTGCCTTGCAAGACTTTTCTGGCTTCTTCCGAAAAACTGGCTAAGGAGCTGAGAGGAGCAGTCCCAACGCAGGTGTAGCAGCGAAACCCAGAATGATGTCGCCATTGCTGTTGCTCCTTTGGCTGCTGTCTCATGCAGGGTGTCTGGTGGAGAGGCAGGAATGCCCAAGGAATCGAAAGGGAGCATCGCATTACTCCCGGCCAGGAGACTACCGCATTACTGCAATCACCTCTTCAGAGCTGAATTACTTCAAAGGACCAGAAACCTTCTCCATGTCTCCTCATCCCCTGACTAATCCGTAAGTCATCATGATTTCATGCTTCACAACATGAACTCCAATTGCTCCCATTCCTTGTAGACCACCCATATTTTCTAGTCCCCTGGTCATCCCTGTTAAATGACTTTCCCTGCTTTGCTCTCATTATGTCTTTAATTGAAAATGCAGAGCTTCATTAACATGAAGACAACATTTAATTCAGTATGATCATATAAGGTTGGAAAAGCCGTTTCTTTGCAAAGTTGCAACCTAAAGAAGGAAGACCTGCTCTGCTTTTAAACCCAGTAATAGGGCACAGGGTGGAGGTAAGGTGGTTCTTTCTTTGGGGTGTTCTAAATGCAAATGTCATTACACAGCTCCCCCCCTCCAGCCTCATCACAACTGCCCATTATGATGTAGCAAATGTAGTTGTGTGTATTTGTTCTTCTATAATGCACAGAAACAAATTCATTGTGCCATTGAACATCTAAGGAGAGGGGAAAGATAGGGTAAATTGTCAGGAAGATGTCCTTGATACGAGAACTGGAGAGTTAGTTTCAAGGATTTCTCCCTGATATTTTGGAGGGCCTGTGGTTTTTAGCTTCCCCAGCCCCTATCTGAAGCAACTTCCAGGAAAGTATTGGTAGAATTAATATTCCCTTATCTGACACTGCCATTGCAATGAGACTGAGGAAAGAACTTTTCACCAAGGGAGAAAATAATAATAATAATAATAATAATAATAATAATAATAATTATAATAATAATAATAATTTACCCACCTCTCCCTTTGGATCGAGAAAAATGAATGACAAGGTAACCCGTCTTTTTCTGGGGTGAAAGGCAGGTCTCTTCTTTACAGATGGGAGCAAGGATACTTTGAGAGAAGGGTGTCCAAAGATGACGTTCTCAACCCGATTGACAAATTCAAAGCAAATAGATCATCAGGTTTGGATTGTTTCCATCCTAGAGTCTTCAACAAACTCAAATATGAAATTGCTGATCTTCTAAACAAACTATGCAACATGTCCCTAAGCTCAGCCTCTGTACCAGAGGACTGGAGGATGGTCAATGTAACACCAATTTTTTAAAAGGGATCCAGATAGGATCTGGGAAATTACAAGTCAAATAGTTTAACATCTCTTCCAGGTAAATTGATTGAAAAACAAAATTAGGAAGCATATAGAAGGACAAGTCCTCAAAAAGAATCAACACATCTTCTGGATAGATAAGTCATATCAGTTCTTTGAGAAGGTCAATAACATTGGGGTTATGGTAGACATCGCGATGAAAATGTCAACCCAGTGTGCAGCCTCTGTAAAAAAAGACAAACTCTATGTTAGCACTATTAGAAAATGAATTGAAAAGAAAATTGCCAGTGTTAAGCTGCAGGTTTACAAATCTATGGTGCCACAACGCACAGAATACAGTGTACAGTTCTGGTTGCTACACCCAAAAAACGATATTGTAGAGCTGGAAAAAGTGCAGAAAAGGGCAACTACAATGATCAATGGACTGGAGAAACCCCTCTATGAGGGAAGGTTAAAACAGCTGGGATTATTCAGCTTGGAAAAAGGAGGCTAAGAGGAGTTATTATAGAGGTGTACAAAATTATACATGGTATGGGGAATGTGGCTAGGGAGACATTTTTCACCCTCTCTCAAAATACTAGAACCCAAAGGGGTCATCCCATGAAGCTGATGGGGGGGGGGGGGGAGATTCACACAGTGCATAGCTAAATTATGGAACTCACTACCACAAGACGTAATGATGGCCACCAGTTTGGATGGCTTTAAAAGGAGGGTTGGATAAATTCCTGGAGGCAAAGGCTATCAAATGCTACTAGTCCTGAGGGCTGAAATCAACCTCCAGTATCAGGGGCAGTAAAATATTTGCTGAGGAACATGGGTGGGAGGATTGCACCATGTCCTAGATGGACCGTTGGTCTGATCCAGCATGACTCTTCTTCTGGTCTTACGTAGGTACAAAGTAGTTTATGCAACTGCAAACTGGGAATTATGAAGAATTATGGGGCCACAGTCATGGCCTTATGCTCAAGATTGAATCAGCGAAATCACATTTCTTCATTATCAGCAGAACTTTGGGGGGGGGGGCAGAGTAGGTTCTATAGTCTATGCTGAAAAAATTGATCGATGGACTGAAATGAAACTTGGCAGGCATTGACTAGCAAGGGAAGCCCCGAAGTGGAGGCTGAAATTGACAAGGACATTCACAAGAGGAAGAGGGGGATATTGCTGTGCTTGACTAAATAGTGTACAAGGAGTTTGTGCACATCTGCAATTTCCCCCAAAACACCCCCCAAAAGGAGGTTTAGAACACACTGCCACCTTGATATGTGCTCAAAGAATCCATTGCATTTAGTGACCTAATGGAAGGGGGGGGGGGGATTGGGAAAGAAAACTCCCTAAGGACCCAGCAACCCCAATGGGAGAATGGTGCTAAGGTAGGGACCGACAAAACAATGGCTTAATTCGGATGACACAATAATCAACTGGGGAAGGGAAACAATTGTCAGTTGTATTGACTATCATGTCATCCGAATGCTGCCATAGTCAACTCAGCGCTGATCCTAATCCACACCACAGTTGATTATTTATTACCATGTTGTGTGAGGAGTACCCCCTAGATGAACAACTGTAAAGTTGATTATTACCCCACCATTGACCATTGTGTTGTCCGAATTCAGCCAATGAGTTTTGTAAAAATGATGCTGTGTATTCTAGGTAGGAGCTGGTTAGAGAAATGAGGAGAAGAAGAAGTCAGATCTTAAGCAACCAATGGATATTTATTTACCTTGCAATGAGGAATATCCATTATCCCCAACAAACATACAAACTATTACGTGAAGAACAGCTCTTCCGACATACATGTTGCCAGAAAATGACTATAGGTTTATAAAACAAAGAGAAACATTTTCTTTTCCTTGAATGGAGGATGACAGTGTGACATGTCTATTTTCATATGTATTTATTGCTTTGCAGAAATGTACTTTTGAGGAATTTTTACATCTTGTCCTTCATGTTTGCCATTCAAGAGATCAATCAGAATCCCAAGCTCTTACCTAACATCACTCTGGGCTACAACATCTATGAGGCAAATTATGCCCGAAGAGCAACTTCCTATGCCATGTTACAACTGCTTGCTGGTGGGGAAAGCAACCTTCCAAATTATAGCTGTGGTCGAGAGACAAAGAATACTTTCCTGGCCATTCTTGACGGGCTTGACACTGACCTCTCCATCCTTATTTCAGCCATGTCAGGCATCTACAAAATCCCACTGGTAGGAATTGGGGAGAGAGCGGAAGCCTTTGTGTGTGTGTATGCGTGTGTGTATAGTATACGTGCTGGTAACTTCAAGGCTTGACTTCTGCAATTCACTGTACATGGGGCTACCTTTGTCCCTCTTTCAGAAACTCCAACTAGTTCAAAATATGGCAGCCAGGTTGGTCACCAGCACACCTAGGGGTGAGCATATTAAACCAACATTAAAATCACTCCCCTGGCTGCCAATCAGTTTCCAGGTGAAGTACAAAGTGTTGATTATTACCTTGAAAGCCCTACATGGTTTGGGTCCAGGTTACCCATGGGTTCACCATCCCCTGTACAATCTGCCCCACATGCTCAGGTCCTCTGGGGAGAACTTACTTCAGTCAGCCAAAACTAGACTGACAACTATTATCCAGAGCACTTTTTCTTCTGCTGCCCCCAGACTGTGGAATGGCCTGCCAGGGGAGATTTGTCAACTTAACATTCTTTCCAAATTTAAAACAGAATAAAGATGAATCTCTTCTGGCAGACCTACCCCAGATGAATTTTAAACCTAAGAATTTTATGATATCCTGACCGTTTCTTTAATATAGAATCAGCTTTGTTTGGTTTATATTGTATTGTTGTATTTCATGTTTTCCCCCACCTCAATCCAGAGGGAGAGGTGGGTAAGAAAAGTATATTATTATTATTATTATTATTATTATTATTATTCCTTTTTATATACTAGACAATCTCTTCCTTTCCACACTAGATCAGTTTAGCCATTGTTTCTCACGTTCATAATTATAAAACAAAGTTCTCTTTTTTCTACCGGATGGCTGCAAGGGAAGAAATCCAGTACCCAGGAATTATCAAACTGCTCCTGCATTTTGGATGGACCTGGATTGGGCTCATTGCACCACACACTGAACTTGGAGAGAGATTTATTCATGTTTTGAAACCTTTGATGACCAGCAATGGAATTTGTATAGCCTTCACAAAAAGAACACGGAACCATTCTTTGAATGTACCATTTGGTATATGGGAAAATGTCAATGTAGCTGTACTCTATGTAAATGCTCACACTAGGTTTCTTCCAATTATCTATACACAAAGGGACCTTGAAATGAAAAAAACTCAGGGGAAACTCTGGATCACAACAACAGTTCCTGATCTTGATCTCATCTTGGCTGTTCCACCTAATAACTTCAAGTTCATCCATGGTTCTTGGACCTTCAAAGGGAAGACACACAAAAAGACAAAGTATGAGTACTATTATCCTTATTCCACTGCTCTGGATCTGTTTTGGGACAAAGCCTTTCATTGCTTCTGTTCAAATCATATGTTATCCAAAAGAATCTGGAAAAGATGCACAGAGAAAGAGAAACTGCCAACGCTGTCCCAGAAGGAGCTTGAGAGGGCTCTGTCTCAAGACAGCTACAGTACTTACAGGGGTGTCCAAGTCATGGCCCATGCTTTAAATGCTGCATATTCATCCAGTTCAAAGCAAATGTTGATGGTGGGTAGAAGAAACCAGCTGCAAAATCAAAGGCTGCAAGCATGGCAGGTATTTATTTTTTCTTTTTGCAACACCAGCAGAAATGGTGAAAGACTTGATGTGAAGAAGACTATAAAATGCATTAAGAGCACATAATTGGTCCTATTCGGGGTGTGCAGCGGATCGGGTCCGATCCATGATCTGGTTCCGATCCAGGCTGGATCGGATAAAATTATCCGATCCGATCCCCAGCACCTGAATCGGCCGATCTGATCTGAAAAGGACCCAATCCAGATCGTGTTGGATCGGAGGATCAGACCCCCTCCCCCCACTTGTGCTCCTCACCTGCTGGGGCCATCTGTGGACGGCCAGGGCAGATACGGAGCGTGAATGCGGGGAGGGGGCTTACCTGCCAGAGCCGTCCGCTGCCAGTGGGTGCCAGCAGATGGCAGCAGACAGCCCCGGCATATAAGGAGCGCGAGGGGGGGGCTTACTTGCCAGGGCTGTCCGCTGCCATGCACAGGCTGCCATGCACAGGTGCCAGTGGGCGCCAGTGGATGGCAGCGGATGGCCCCGGCAAGTAAGGAGCGCAAGGGGTGGTTAGAGCAAACCAGCTGCAAAATGGTGGGTAGAGGAAACCAGCTGCAAAATCAAAGGCTGCAACTATCACAGGTATTTCTTTTTTCCTTTTGCAACACAACCAGAAATGGTGAAAGACTTGATGTGAAGAAGACTATAAAATGCATTAAGAGCACATAATTGTTCCTATTGCATGGCAGAATAGGCTGGAAACAGAGTCTATTTGGATTCTTCCACAGTATCCTCAAGGAGCCCCCAACAGGATTTATTCTGAGTGGCACCGGGAATATTAACACCCTCTGCTGCAAATGGACCCCTGTACCACTTGAGAACCCATTGTGATATTATTAAAATACATTGAACATAATATTGTTTGTCTTCTCAGTAACCTTGGGGCTGTTGTCATCACAGATGTTGTTGATTTGTCTGATGCCTCATCCAAGTCAATATTGTAAGATAACTTCCCATTACTGTGGCTGATGTGGTGGATAGTGGGCTTGCAGCATTGTGCATGATCACGTCCCTCTCAGCACTGTCATTTTGTGGATAATAAAATCTAGAAAGGATGAGAAGAGAAGTGAAGTGAATGATTGGGAGGATCCAGAGTTGTGGGGAATATTACAACCTTGCCTACAAGTTAAAAGAAGGTAACAGTCTTGCATTTGCAGACAGATAAGAATGCTAAGAAATAACAACACAGACAACAGAGCTTGGGATAACTACAGCCTCTTTATTTAATTGGGTAATTCACCCTTTCCTAGATCTGCATGTGAGGGTGTGGGAATTTAATTAATCCTTTCGTCAGGCAACTAGACTGCGTTATGGATGAGCCACTCTGCTAAGCCAGGAGTCAGGTAAAACTCCTTTCTTGAGCTACGCTCTTGTGCTTTGAGAGGGAACCACCCTGTGTCACCCTCACCTGGTTCCACACAACTCTGAGTAGGTGAGACAGAGAAGTCCTTCGGGATGTGTATCGTATCATTCCAATGTCTGATAACGATCTGATAAGGTCATTATCAGACATCCAATTAACAATAATGATACATTTCTAAGGAGGCCCTATCTGATCGGATCCAAAATCCATCTGTCCAATAAATATCGGATATATCAGATTATCAGACCGCCAGTTTAGGGCTGGCCCTCCCTCCCCCCACTCACGCTCCTTACCTGCGGCCTTCCCCACCGCTGCTGCCATCATCACTCGGCACCTCTCTGTACTGACTAACAGGCCGCAAAGCCTGTTTAGCAGTACTATGGACTGGCGGCAGCGGGGAAGGTCGCAGGTAAGTGGGGACCCATGGGGACCCCTGGGGACCCCTGGGAAATTCTCCCTCCCTTCCCCCTCTCACGCTCCTTACCTGCGGCCTTCCCTGCCGCCGCCGCCCCGTACTACTGCTCAACAGGCTTTCTGGCTTATTCGTCAGTACAGAGCTGCACTGAGTGATGATGACATCACTTGGCGCGGCTGTGTACTGACGAACAGGCTGGAAAGCCTGTTTAGCAGTAGTACAGGGTGGCGGCAGTGGCGGCGATGGAGGAGGCGGCAATGACAGAGGTGGCGGCGGGGGCGGGGAGCGGGGGTGGTGTGGCGATAGGGGCGGGTACGAGTGGGGGGAGGGAGCGCGAGTGGGGGGAGTGAGGGAGTGCCAGCCCAGTGTTTTTCCCCATATACTTGCACTGGGGAAAAGCTTTCTTCCCCCAATGCAAACCTATAGGGAAAAACACTGTAATCGGATCGGAACTTCTGATAATTATTGGATTTAGGATCCGATCAAATCTGGGTACCCCCTTATATGATCGGATCTGAAATTGTTTTATATTGGAATTTCCTATGACAATACAATACGATAATTTCGGCCATGCACATCCCTAGAAGTCCTGAAAAGCAAGACATATATCCTGAGTCGTGAGCCACACAGCCCTCAAAGATCAGGCCTCCGAACTTCCCAATCAACATAAGATGCCACCGAGTTGTTACCAAACCTCTTCTGATGTCCTAAGATTCCCACACAAACCTGCCCATTCCAAACAATCTATTTAAATACCCTCGACTAAATTAAACACCAATATGGAGTAGGCAAAAAAAACTGTACACTGAAGCTCATACCTCTCAGCCCAACCTACCTCACAGGGTTGTTGTTGTTGTGAGGATAGAAATGGAGAGGAGGAGGATTATGTACACTGCCTTGAGTTAGGCTGACCAGATAAAATTTCAGCCAGGGTCATTTGTATGCAATTAGTTCCTGGTGAAATTCCCTCTTCTTCATCACAACAGTTAAAGTTGCAGGCACTATACTAGAGTGACCATATACAAAAGAAGGCAGGGCCCCTGCCACTTTAACAGTGTTGAGGAAGAGGGAATTTCACCAGGAACTAATTGCATACAAATGACACCGGCTGAAATTCCCTTTTTTCTACAACTGTCAAAGTTACATGAGCCCTGACCTGGATTTTATCTGGTCACCCTATTGTATGAGCCAAAATACTTTTGAGTAGAGCTGTTTTATTTATTTTCTAAAGAAAGGTATAGTCTCTGTTTAGCTTTTTGGTAAATGATTATTCTCCTTGCCTTTTGTTTTTGCCTTTTTAACTAGAAAAAGCAATAAGAATTAACCACATCAAGAGTGTCATAGACTCTTCCTTACATGAGGGGGGTTGTTTCTGATACTCTTAAGGAAGCAGTAGTAGGACCACTCCTGAAGAAACCAACTCTGGACCCTATGGTTTTGTGAAACTACCACATGGTTTCTACCACCCCACTTTTGGCTAATGTTCTTGAGAGGGTGGTTTCTGGCAATTTGCAGGCAGGCTTAGATGGTACTTCTTATCTTCACCCATTTCAATTGGGTTTCCTGTCTGGTTGTGGAATTCAATCAGCTTTGATCTCCTTGATGAATGACCTTCATTCGGAGAGAGACAGCATGAGTTTAACTCTGTTGATTCTACTTGATCTCTCTTTTGCTTTGTTTGTCCCTGGTATTCTTCTAGGCATTCTTGCCTTCTTAGCAAGACACAGTTCTTCTAGGAGATCCACTTGAGTTGTCTGCTGCCTCCAGCTGCCACTCGGTTTCAAATACTCCCTTTTTGGCTAAGGTTCTTCAGGTTGTAGTGGGCGATTTGCAGACAAGCTTGGAGGATACCACTTATCTACATTCATTTCAGTCATGTTTCTGGTTTGGGACCAAATCACCCTTGATTCCCTTAATAATAATAATAATAATAATAATAATAATAATAATAATAATTTATTTCTTACCCGCCTCTCCGTCTGGATCGAGGCGGGGAACAACAACATGATAAAATACATAAAACTGATTAAAACATGACACATATTATTAAAACTGCATAAAAATCCTAAAACATCCTAAAAACATCCTTAAAACCTTCTAAAATTCCACTAGATATGCCTGCCGGAAGAGAACAGTCTTTGTAGCTTTCTTAAATTCTAAAAGACTGTTAAGTTGACGAGTCTCCTCCGGCAGGTTATTCCACAGTCTGGGAGCGGCAGAAGAGAAGGTCCTCTGGGTAACGGTTGTCAGCCTAGTCTTGGCCGACTGCAGTAAGTTCTTCCCAGAGGACCTGAGCATGAGGGGCGGATTGTATGGGAGAAGGCGATCCCGCAGGTAACCTGGACCCAATGGATGATCTTCATCAATCGAGAGACAGGGTGGGGGTGTAACCCTGTTGATTCTACATGATGATCTCTCTTTTACTTTTGATATCATTGGCCTTGATATCCTTCTGAACTTGCTCCTTGGTAGGGTGTTAGAGGCACTGTATTCCAATGGTTCCATTTCTACCAATGTGTTTTCTTCAAGAAAGTAGGATCATCACTCCCTTGGCTCTTGAGCTCTCAGATACATCCATGTGCAATATAATTAAGTTTTTTTATTTGATCTCCATTGCATTGTCATACTAATGTTGTTTCCCCCCCCCCCCCCCCGATCCAAAAGGAGAAGTGGGTAAGGAAATTGCTGTTGTTATTATCTCTTTCTCGCTCATGGTGGTTTTTCTAAACAGACATGACAGGCTTTGCCAAGTCATGCTGTCTTTTATTGATTCAGGAATTTCCTGATGATTGAGCGTGTTTTAATTATGACTGCTTTCTGGATGTTGGTGTGGATGTATTCTGATAGGCTCAGTTTCTGGAGGTTTTCTGTATATTGTTTTGATGTGATGCCAGTGACTGAGGTGACTAATGGGATAATTGTGACCTTTTCCTGTTGCCATAGTTCTTTAACTTCCATTGCCAGTGGTGTATATTTATCTCTCATTTCTTCTTCTTTTTCAACAACATTTTTATCGTTCGATATTGCTATGTCGATGAGGTATTTTTTTTCTTTTTTGTCTATGACTGTTATGTCTGGTCGGTTACAGGGTATTGTCTTGTCAGTATGAATTGTTCTGTCCCAGTATATTTTATGATCTGCATTTTTCAAGATTGTTTCAGGTGAGTATGTATTGTATGGTGTAGATTGTTTGATAAGGTTGAATTTGATGGCCAGTTGTTGGTGCATTATTTTTGCAGCTGTATTGTGTCGTTCTGTATAATCCTTTCCTGCCAGAATTTTACATCCTCCTGTTATGTGGTGTATTGTTTCTTGGAAGTGATGGCATTTCCTGCATAGGTCTGTTGTTACAGTTATCTTTTAAGATGTATTTTTGGTAGTTCTTGGTTGCTATAACTTGGTCCTGTATAGCTATTAGGAATCCTTCTGTTTCTGGAAATAGCTCACCCTTCCTGAGCCATTCATATGATTGTTCTTTATTTATTTGTGGGTTCTGTGTAATGTTGTAGTGCTTCCCATGGAGTGCTTTTTTTGCTCATTTTTCTTTTTTCTCTACAAGTGTAAGTGGTTGTGTTTGATCTTCGTTTTGTAGTGCTAGGTTGAGTGGAGTGTAGATTTATCTGCTTTTACTACGGCATTATTATTATTATTATTATTATTATTATTATTATTATTATTATTATTATCCCCTGTGTCATCTTATATGACCAGAGCCTTGATTCAAGATTTGCTCAATGAGAGCAAATAAATTGAGATTTAATCCCGGTAAGGTCTAGGTCCTATGGATGTACAATCTCCATGTCTCAGATACACACTGTTTTCTTGATTTAGACAGTTTGGCAGTCCCCAAGCAGCAGCCGGTTCATAGCCTTTAGTAACACCTAGGTCCATCATTGTCGATGGAGTCCTAAGTAATCCCATTGGCTTAGAGTGCTTTTTTACAACCTTGTCTGAACTGCCAGATCCAACTGCTTCTGGAAAGCTTGATTTTGACCATGCTGGTGTCAGTGCTCATTACATCACATGTGGCTTAATGTAATTCTTTCTACGTGAGGCTACCCTTGAGGCTTCTCTAGAAGCTTTAGGTAGTGTAGAATGTGGCTGTGCACATGTTTTCAAGTTCCACTTCATCTCTGCATCTGACGTCTTTGCTGAAGGCTCTGCACTGGTTTCCACCTGCTATGAGTTCAAGGTTAGGGTTTTGTAAAGGTCTATAAAGCCAAAACAACCCAACCACTTGGGACACGGATACTGTAGGACACAGCTTATCCTTTATTGTCCTACCCTATAATTGAGGTCTTCTGAAGAGGCATTCCTGGCATTCCCACATGGATTGGAGATATGTATGGAAACTAGGGGTGTGCATGGCAAAAAATATTGTAGTTTATCATTATGGTCATTTCAGACAAAAAAAAATATCGTCATCATTCATATCATAGGTGAACTGTATCTCTTCACGATAATTATCGTGAAAAAATGATATTTTTGCAGCCCTATTTTTAAAGAAAAAAATGCCTATAGCATGTATTTTAAAAGTTAGAGGCTTGAAACTTGGTCACAATGCTTAGGGGGTATGCCTAAGTGTGTGTATGAAATTGAGATCAATCCCTCCAACCCTTGATTTTATATGAATTTTTAAAAGATCGTTTCCGTTCTGACAGGTCTGAAGGAACGCACGTGGTGAGCTGTCATTCTGATCTGTCAGAACTGAAATGATCTTTAATAAATTCATATAAAATCAAGGGTTGGAGGGATTGATCTCAAATTTCATACACATACTTATGCATACCCCATAAGCACTGTGACCAAGTTTCAAGCCTCTAACTTTTAAAATACAGAAGATATAGGTATATTTATAAGGCAGTCCGATAAAACGATAAAATCGCCCGAAACTTATCGTCTCCGTTGATTATCGTAGGTTTTTGTATCGTATCGTTATCGTTAAACACATGCACGATAATGACTTCATCGTATTGTTATCGTACATTTTAACAATACGTTACACATCCCTAATGGAAACCACCCACAATCAGTCAGGCATCAATTAGATGTTGAGTTGTTGGGTTCTCCTCAGGTGCTCCTGACTCATCAGCTTCTCCTCAGACCAGAGAAAGGAAGACTCAGCTTTCATAGCTGAATCTGGACCCTCCTGATGACCCTTGGGTCTCTGCTGGACCCATTCCATTGGCTCTTCCTTTATGAAGGGTCCATCTAAACAGGAGTTCCCTCAGAGCTCTGGCTCCCCCTTCTTCCTCATGGACCCCTTGTGTCAGAAGACAGGGCTGCCTTATCTTCTTTCCCCTAATACTTAATTCTTGCTCATGAATCCACCCAGTAAAACCTGGGATACCAACACAGCTGCAACCCCACCTCCACACACCACCATCCACCCATATCTGAGTTGTCACCAAAAACAATCAAAAACTAAAGATGCAACAGTAAAAGCAACAAATGAACAACAATGGAACAATATTCCCCAACTTCAAAAAAAATTCCCTCTTCAAAGCTTTAGATGTGCTTTGAAAAGTCCAGGTCCTTTTGACTTATTCAAAGTGAACTGAAACATAATAAAGAATTAAAGTGTGTCCCCTCCTTGATTGCATTTCTTTTAAGATATCAAAATTAACCGTGTTGCAAAATTATTGAGTCAAAGAGTCTGCAGTGGTCTCCCCCCGGTCCTCCAAAATAAACAACAATCTGAGTGTGCTACAATATATACTGGTCCAGTAGGTATGATGTAGTCCAAAACAGCTGGAGTTCGCCAGGTTGAGGAAGGATATATTAGGGTGCAAAGTCAGTTCATCTCGGTAACTACAGAGACAAAATGAGGTGACTCAAGAGGATATCCCAGGTATGACTGAAAAATCAATGGCTGACAGACACTTTGAGTCCAGCTGGGATGTGCATTGCCACCAGTTCATAGAGGATAAGGGCTCTAATCCAAGAAGGAGGGCTAAGGTATTGAATATGCTTTCTAAATTCCATTTCTTTTCTCTGTCATTCTAGTTTCACACATTCTTAAGAGAAGGACGGCTTTCTAATATTTCCTTTGATGGACTCTATTTGGATGAGAATGGGGAGCTGGAACCTGACATGGATATTGTGAACTGGGTGCTGTTTTCCAACCGTTCTCGTGGTCGAGTGACTATTGGGAGTGTGAAGAGACAGGGAAACACAGAAATAAAGCTCACTGTTAACCCGGAAGCCATTGTATGGCCCACACATTTTAACGGGGTAGGAAATATTATCTGTATTACATGATTTATTTGTAACATCATTTAAGATGTATTGATATCTGGAATAATAGATATGAGACTTCTACAGCGTCCCTACATTAAGGAGATATCACATTGCTATGAATATGGTGAAAATATAACAGGAATAGAGGTATTGTAAAAGGAGCCTCCTCACAGCAGCACAGAATGGGGAATATTTAGCTCCTCAAAGCCACCCTGAGTCAGCTAAACCCAGATCCCAATTCACATTTTCTTGTAAATCAGGCTTTATTACAAATAGCGCAACTTGAACTTCAAACAACTCATAAATTCAAAGCACCAAATAAGGAGGAAGATGAATGAAATCGTGAATCAGATTGATGTGAAAGCGATAATATGGAGGAGGTGCGAAGCCAATGCGATACAATGGTGTTCCAGACTTCAACTCCACATGGCAGAGAACTAAGGCCAGGGTGGAAGCTTTTTCATTTAGTAAGGAAAAAACTGGTCTGAGCAGGGTTAAAATTTGTTTACAAACGAACAGTCGGCAAGGCCTGATCACTTTCTCGTTGATCTGGAATGGGTGGTTCTAAAACCAGAGGTAAGGAAAGCCGTATGAGAAGTAAGACAATGTTGAATTGATGGAGCAGAACAGTTACAGAGCTAAGTCCAGGTAAGATTTCGTAAGGAGATCCCCATCTGTTCTCTAGAGGAATAGCAGGACAGCATGGAGGCATTTTGTTTCAGGGCAGCCTATGGAGTGTTGAATGTTGACAGCCCTGAACTTTCCTATATGAGAAAGAGTGTGAGCACCATAACCCACCCGCCCATCCAATGCAGTTGTAGGAAGAGTGGGATGAGTTGCCAATCCGGAACTGTTCAAAGATGGAGAAAAGAGGAATCAACACTTCAGAGGATATAGATGAGAGCAAGCCATCTCTTCAGCTGACCCTGCCCTTATCCCAGTGGTATCTGGTGGCATGGCTCCCGGTTTCTCTTGCCCAGGGGTGGTATCATTCAAAGCAAGTTTCATTCACAACAATATCTCACTCATCCATCATTTTATTAGGGCTGCCAATTAAATTTTACAGTCATTCAATTCATGACCATCCCTACACCCTGTGGAAGGATATTCCATAGTTTGACTATGTTCTGTGGATTATTCATTGAATGAACACCTGGACATGCATGAGAGCTCATAATCATGTCTCTGGATCATTCACTTTTATTTTGACATTTGATTGTAGATTGTACTTATTTATATATTTATGACATTTTATACTGCCCATCAGCTGAAAGCATCTGGGCAGTGCACACTCAACAACCATAACATACAGCAAGTATAAATTTAAAACTATCATGTACTTTTCATTTTTTTACATTGTCTTGTGTACATGTATACAAAAGTTTGCATATATGGCTTGAAACGAGCCAACAGACCAAAGAGGTTTCCCTGCCATGCTGTGGTGCATAAGTAGTGCTTCCCTACTGGTATCACTTATGGTCACTTGTGCTACGGATCGAATTGGGTCTTTTCCAAACTCTCTTATTCATTTCCATTAACTCAGACATGCCAACCTATTTCCGTTGATGCTCCTTCTCTTTATTGCTAGACTGGGCCATATTCCAGATGCGTCGAAAGCTGTCGCCCTGGCTATGCCAAGAAGATCCAGGAAGGGAAGCCACCATGTTGCTATACTTGTGCTCCATGTGCAGAAGGGACAATCTCCATCCAGGAAGGTGGGTAACCCTAGTGGAAAGGATTTTCTCCCTATCATGATCTCCTCTCCTCTCCCCTCCTCTCCTCTTCTCTTCATGAATGCATATCATAAGAAGGATTTATGAAGGATTCCTCCAACAGGAGCCCTGTGGAATTAACTCGTTTGGACCACCTAGTTAACATACCTCACACAGTTTCTGAGAAGATAAAAATAGGAGAACCACAAAGTGACCTGGTTTGCATGATCATCACAAAACACTGTGGCTTATTTAAGCTATGAGAGGTCATGGCACCAATGTTTGCTCTTCAAGCCCCAGCAATGGTTTGTTGTCTCATATGAACCTGGGCAGCATAGCTTAGTGTAGAATTATGGGAGATTCTAACAAGCCATGCTGCCCAGGTTCAGATCAGATGGCTCTCAAGGCAACTATCTCTGGTGGATGAATGTTCAAAATGATGGCTCTCATCAACCTAGCAGGAATACCACAATGTCACAGAGAGACAGTTCTCCTGGCCCCACTAGTTGAGATCCTCTTTTGCTGATGAGGCCTTGGATTGAACCTTATGTACACAAAGCAGGTACTCTACTAGGGAATGTTTGTCCCTCTCACTTCCCTGCTTTACATGGATGTTTCCTGACTTCTCCTTCATGCCCATCTCTGCTCTGAATGGAATAGAACACAGAGTGTCCTCAATGTACGGTTGATGTTAGTCATGATGAAGTCACTCCCATTCTTTTCAGACACAGATCATTGCAACAAGTGTCCAGATGATCAGCACCCAAGCAAGGCCCGAAATCAATGTTTCCCCAAGGACATAATTGTTCTTTCTTATGAAGAAACTTTGGGATTCATCCTGGCTTCGTTTGCACTATTCTTGTCTTTAACCACAGTCTTAGTGTTAGGAATATTTATTCAATACCTAGAAACACCAATAGTCAAAGCCAATAACCGAGACCTGTCCTACATTCTCCTCATCTCCCTCCTGCTTTCCTTTTCTTCATCTTTCCTATTCATTGGCTCTCCAAGCAAAGCAACTTGCCTTCTCCAACAAACAGCATTCAGCATCATCTTCTCAGTTGCTGTTTCTTCTATGTTGGCCAAAACAATCACTGTGGTACTGGCCTTCCTGGCCACAAAGCCAGGGAGCAAGGTCAAGAGATGGCTTGGGAAGACTCTTGCAAACTCCATTGTAATCTCTGCTTCTGGTGTCCAAGTTGTCATCTGCACCATCTGGCTGGGGATCTCGCCACCATTCCCTGACTCTGATATGCACTCCCAGCCTGGAGTGATATTACTGCAATGCAATGAAGGGTCTGTCACCATGTTTTATACTGCCCTTGGCTACATGGGCTTCCTGGCTGCTATCTGTCTGGCAGTGGCTTTCCAAGCCAGAAAGTTGCCAGGGGCCTTCAATGAAGCCAAGCTGATCACCTTCAGCATGCTGGTCTTTTGCAGTGTTTGGGTGTCCTTTGTGCCCACCTACCTAAGTATGAAGGGCAAATACATGGTGGCCGTGCAAGTCTTCTCTATCTTGGCCTCCAGTGCTGGGTTGTTGGGATGCATCTTTCTTCCCAAGTGCTACATTATTGTACTGAGGCCTGAACTGAACACAAAGGAACATCTCATGATGAAAACCAAAGACGGCAGCTAATCGGAGCTAGAGATTGAGAATAATTCCACTCCCCACCACAATCTGAATAAAAATCCCAAGTTCTGCTTGAGGCAAACAATTCTGAAATAGGTAGGCTGACCATAAGAAAAGGAGGACAGGGCTCATGTAACTTTAACGGTTGTAGAGAAAAGGGAATTTCAGCCAGTGTCATTTGTATGCAATTAGTTCCTGGTGAAATTCCCTCTTCATCACAACAGTTAAAGTTGCAGGCACTATACTAGAGTGACTATATACAAAAGAAGGTAGGGCCCCTGCAACTTTAACTGGTGTGATGAGGAGGGAATTTCACCAGGAACTAATTGCATACAAATGACACTGACTGAAATTCCCTTTTCTCTACAACATGAGCCCTGTCCTCCTTTTCTTATGGTCAGCCTAGAAATAGGTCCAGAGCCTATTTCCTTCCCATGGGTTACAGCTATATCCAGAAATAAAGTGAAGCCTTCAATGAGAAGAGGGTGAGCCATTGGGGGAGGGGTTGGAATTATACCTTCTTCTCATGGCAAACATATCATGTTGTTTGACAAGATCAGATTAAGGCACTATTGTGACTGGTTGCTACCTTTAACAACAGCAACAACAACAACAACAAGAAGCCATGGATCAGGACATGGGTGGGCACTTATGACTTTCCAGATGTTTTGATTTACACCTCAGTATCAATGGTGATGCTGCCCATGCTGGTGACTTTGTAGGCTAAATGTTCTGAAGGGTTGTCAGTTGCCTATCTCTGGATTTGCAAGTTGTGCAAGGCACCCAGGCGGTCATGGAACAGGGACCAAGGTGGCAGCATACAGGCACCTTCTTGCTCTTGCCAGCTCAAAGCTTTGTCATGGTTTACGTGCCAATTTGCAGGGTCTACAACCACCTGGGGTCAACGGGGGATCTTGTTGGTGGGAACTGTATTTACCACTGGGCTGTGCAATGAACAGAGATTCATTTCCTGATTCCAGTTGATGGGAACACAACAGAGGCTAACTGTATATTTATCCTACCAAAACACTATGATTGGGTAGCTTCATTTGTAAGCAGGGGGCAAGCAAAATCTTGAGAGAAGATAGAAAACTTATTTGTTTTTTGAGGACAGCAACTCTCTAAAAACATTGGGAAACTAAGTCTGTAACCTGGGGGGGGGGGGGCGAACTTTCTGAGAATATTAGTAGCAGATATTAAGTCTGTAGCCCAAGGAGCGTGTCAAATTCTCTGAGAACGTTTGTAAATGTTGTCTTCATTTAATTTTTTTTCATTGCTATTTCCCTTCAATTTCTGAAATAAATTATTTCCTTTCTTCACAAACTAGTTGCATTTCTTGGCTCCTCCTTTCAGGCTTGATCAAGTGGGATGTTTAGGAGTCAGTTCAATACCCTTTTTCATATCAGCCCAAAGTTATAAAAGGGGAGGGAATTGCTTAGGAGCCCAACTATCCGGTTTTGGCCAGAAAGGTCTGGAAATTCATGCTCTCAAATGGGGTCCTGGAGGGATGTTTAACATCTATTGAAATGACTGGGGAAGTTCCGGGGGGGGGGGGGGAATGCAAAGATATCATCTTAGCCCTACTAATGGTGTGGCCCATCTCACACTTTCTGGAGGCCCAGAAGATGCACCCTTTCATGACATCTGAAAGGCCTCTTAAAATTGCACAAAGAGGCTCTTTCTCAGGTCTTGATTGGCAGGAGCAGGAGGAGCAGTCATCTTCCCTGTTTCTCTCCCAGAAGTCTCAAGTCTCACAAGACTTCCAGGATGAGTTGTCTGAACTCTCGCAAGACTTCAAATGCTACCACTTCCAGGATGAGTTGTCTGAAGTCTTGCAAGACTACAAACACCAGATAACTTGTCCTGGAAGTCTTGCAAGACTTGAGACATCTGGGAGAGGCGGGTTCACACTTATGCGGTGCCAATAAGGAAACCACTGCTGGCCAGCTGGCTGGCCAACCAGGCTGGGAGAATGTGGAGAGAAGAAGTGCAGGGCTTTGTTATTTAATGTTCGGGTTGACTGTATGCTAACTATTAGGGATGTGCACTGACCCCCCGGATCGGATCGGATAGCGGATCGGAATCGGACCTGGGGGGTCGGATCGGATCGGATCGGATCGGAGGCTGGTCGGATCGGATCGGACCAGATGTCCGATCCGGATCGGACGCCATTTTGAATGCTTTTTCCCATAGCCAAGTATTGTTTTACAAAAACGCCTATAACGTTTTCATTTTTAAAGATAGAAGGATGAAACTTGGGCACATTGTAGACTGGTTAGGGGTAGTTATCTGTGAGAAATTTCAGAAAGATTGGTGCATGCATTTTGTGGCAATTAATTTTTTAATAAATACCCAGGAATGCCTATAACTTTGTCATTTTTAAAGTTACACACATGAAACTTTGCCACATTGTAGGGGGTACCTTGGGACCTATGTGTGTGAAATTTCAGAAACGTAGGTGCTTGTCTTGTGTGGCAATTAATTTTTAGAAAAATGGGTAGTAGTGGGGTAAATACAGTTACGCCTCCCATTTTTTTATTTTTGAAGATACAAACAGGAAACTTGGGCACATTACAGGTACCACTTGCCTTGATATGTGTGTGAAATTTCAGAAACATTGGAGCTTTCCTTGTGTGGCAATTAATTTTTGAAACAATGAGGAAAGAAACACCTATAACTTTGTCATTTTTAAAGTTACACACATGAAACTTTGCCACATTGTAGGTGGTACCTTGGGACCTATGTGTGTGAAATTTCAGAAACATAGGTGCTTGCCTTGTGTGGCAATTAATTTTTTAATAAATACCCAGGAATGCCTATAACTTTGTCATTTTTAAAGTTACACACATGAAACTTTGCCACATTGTAGGCGGTACCTTGGGACCTATGTGTGTGAAATTTCGGAAACGTAGGTGCTTGCCTTGTGTGGCAATTAATTTTAGAAAAATGGGTAGTGGTGGGGTAAATACAGTTACGCCTCCCACTTTTTTATTTTTGAAGATACAAACAGGAAACATGGGCACATTACAGGTACCACTTGGCTTGATATGTGTGTAAAATTTCAGACAGCTGGGTCCAGGCATGTGGTGGCAAGGTATTTTTGAAACAATGAGGAAAGAAACGCCTATAACTTTTTTATTTTAAAAGTTAGAAGTCTGAACATTGCTCACTTTGTAGATGGGTTAGGGGTAGATATGTGTCAGAAATTTCAGAATTATAGGTCCAGGCATTTGATGGCTATGGAATTTTTAAATTACATGTTTCAAAAAAATTTCTACAGAGGCCAGGTCTTCCCCTCCCGCTTCCCGCGAAGAAAAGGAAACACTCTCTCGTCTCGATCCCTTTGATCCTTGCTAGTAGTATCCATTACAGGGCTCGTGTTTCCTTTCCTACTTTCACTTTTCAAGCAGAACGGCTGAGCCTAGCTGAGTTTTGCAGCCATGCGTGCAAGGAAGGATCACTCTGGTCTCGATCCCTTTGATCCTTGGTAGTATCCATTACAGGGCTCGTGTCTGCTTGAGTACAAAGTGAAAGCAGACACGAGCCCTGTAATGGATACTACCAAGGATCAAAGGGATCGAGACCAGAGTGATCCTTCCTTGCACGCATGGCTGCAAAACTCAGCTAGGCTCAGCCGTTCTGCTTGAAAAGTGAAAGTAGGAAAGGAAACACGAGCCCTGTAATGGATACTACTAGCAAGGATCAAAGGGATCGAGACGAGAGAGTGTTTCCTTTTCTTCGCGGGAAGCGGGAGGGGAAGACCTGGCCTCTGTAGAAATTTTTTTGAAACATGTAATTTAAAAATTCCATAGCCATCAAATGCCTGGACCTATAATTCTGAAATTTCTGACACATATCTACCCCTAACCCATCTACAAAGTGAGCAATGTTCAGACTTCTAACTTTTAAAATAAAAAAGTTATAGGCGTTTCTTTCCTCATTGTTTCAAAAATACCTTGCCACCACATGCCTGGACCCAGCTGTCTGAAATTTTACACACATATCAAGCCAAGTGGTACCTGTAATGTGCCCATGTTTCCTGTTTGTATCTTCAAAAATAAAAAAGTGGGAGGCGTAACTGTATTTACCCCACCACTACCCATTTTTCTAAAATTAATTGCCACACAAGGCAAGCACCTACGTTTCCGAAATTTCACACACATAGGTCCCAAGGTACCGCCTACAATGTGGCAAAGTTTCATGTGTGTAACTTTAAAAATGACAAAGTTATAGGCATTCCTGGGTATTTATTAAAAAATTAATTGCCACAAAATGCATGTACCAATCTTTCTGAAATTTCTCACAGATAACTACCCCTAACCAGTCTACAATGTGCCCAAGTTTCATCCTTCTATCTTTAAAAATGAAAAAGTTATAGGCGTTTTTGTAAAACAATACTTGGCTATGGGAAAAAGCATTCAAAATGGCGTCCGATCCGGATCGGACCTCATCGGATCGGATCGGATCGGATCGGAGGTTGTCCGGATCGGATCGGATCGGATCGGATTTTCCCGATTTTGGGTCGGATCGGATTCGGATCGTGGATCGGATCCGATCCGATGCACACCCCTACTAACTATCAGTGTCCAAAAGTTTAAGTTTCTAGCTCATCTGGAAGTAGGTTGCAAGTTCAGGACATACAAACATGCACACATTTGTTCTACTTTATATTTATAGATTATAATTTTGTAATATAATGTGACAAACCGCATCAAACAGTCTGGCTTCAACATTCTGAATCTGCTGATGTTTCCCAGCACTTTTCAGAGGCAGACGCAGGTAGAGCAGTTCTCAGTAGTCCACATCTGATAGGAGGAATCATGTCAGACCACTGCAGCTGTGTCTCCATGTCCCCTCCCTGCCATCTTGCCTGCTGCTGTACAGAGGACCCTGTTTGGCAAAGCTGAAGGGATTCCATCATACCACCCCTTTCTAATGCAACTAGATCTCTATGATACAGGACAGGTTGGGATGCTCCTCCATTCTCACATCTACTTTTCAGTTTCACTGACGTGGCATGGAGCAGCAATACTTTCAACCCAGGAGGTCTATTATCTAAGCGACTCAAGGTCTCTGGTCTGAAGGACAACCCAGGAGCAACTAACACCCACTTACACTCCATCCGGTGCAATCTCTCTCTTTGCCTCACCCCCTTTTTTAAAAAAAATATCTCATATTATCTCTTGCTTCTTGCACTGTAGACACGGGCCATGCCCAGGGCTTCCATGATGCCTGCAGAAACCTGACACAGCCCCCACAAAGCTCTTCCCTCCATGATTCTTCCCATTATTATTATTAGAAGTAGTACTGAGTGGGCATTTGGGCAGCCAACGCAGGCCAAAGATCCAGCCATCCAGAAACAGAGAGGGAGTGAGAGAGAGAAAGAAAGAAAGGGATTGTCAGAGGAAAAAATGAAAAATGGCAGAGGAGAATGACACAGAGATGGAGAGAAAGGAGGCTTAAACACAGAGGCAACAACTGGAACCATGAAAGCAAATTGTCTTGATTTTGCATGTGAATTATATAGGAGATCTTCCCCCACCCTCCATAATAAAACCATCTTAAAATCACATACGTGCAACCATAAAAATGAACGCTGTGCATGTCCCCCCCCTTTGCTTCGGGGGCCAATTCAGAGTCTCCAAATCAGATCCAATTTGATGCAGGGCACCTTGGTACTGCCCTGGCCCAGTGCAGATTTGGTTCCGACTCTGCAGCAGGCTGGCTGTTGCAGTTTCCTGGGTGTGAGACCAAATGGGAGTCCATAACACTCAACCTCCCCTCCTGCTCGACTTCTCCCCTCCCGTTCATCCCCAAACCAGGCAAGCTGTTGTCCCACAACTGTGGGACTTATCTGAAGCCTAAACCCATGCCAGCTAGCCAGCTATCCTCCAGGAGAGCTACTATTTTTTTATTATTATTATAATTTTTATTAATTTCAACACAATAAACATACACATTATAAAGCATACACAATATAAACCAAACTACAACCCTCAACAATCCCCCCATGCACCCCCCCGAGACCTTCTCATGATCATTCTTCCTCCTTCCAGAATTTTTAACGATTCTTTTGAAGGCGTTTGTCCCTTTCCCGATCTTAAAACATATTCCAAAAAGGGAGTCCATATTTCTCCAAAATCACTCTTACTGGGCATTCCTCTCTTTATTTTCATTTTACATGTCAACATATCATTCAAGGCCATATCCCAAATTTCTTTATACAAAACTTCTATTGTATAGCTTCCTTGCCCTTTCCAATTTTTAGCAATGATTATTCTAACTGGTGCCAGGAGGTTGTTTACCAATTCTCTGTTAGTTATATGCTCATTCTCCCTATCCCATATTGCTAGTAGAGCTAACTTTGGGTTTAGTTCCAATTTACTTCCAATTATGTCACTTATTCCTTTAAAAACCCTTTCCCAAAATTTTTGTACATGTTCACAGCTCCACCACATATGAAAATAGGTCCCAACCTCCTGACATCCCCTCCAACAATTCTTAGACACTTTTTTATCAATCTGGTGAAATCTTACAGGTGTTAGATACCATCTCCAAACTGTATTATAGTAATTCTCCTTGATTCTAATCGACAGTAACTTTAACATTCTTACATTCCATATCCTCCCCCAGTTATCATCATTAATTTTTCCCTTTACATCTTCTTCCCAAACCTCTTTTATAACATTAAGTGAGTCCTGAAATTCCTCCTCTATCAATATTTTATATATCTCACTAGTCAGTCCTTTCTTAGCTCCGGCTTCTTCTTTTTTCCCTATTAGTTCAATTAAATCTTCAAATCTAGTATTGTTTCTACATTTCTTATTTTTCAACCTCCATTCCTGTGTCCATTTTCCCAATTGTAAACATTTGAACCATGCTATCTTTTGTCCTTTAAACAATTCTTTAATATGCTCACTATCCTTCATCTTTTCCATCCAATTCCTTAGCTTAATTATATCTTGATCTTTCAGTCTCGCTTCTATCTCTGGTTTTAATACTCTTGGGAAGTTTCCCACTACTACAACTGGGGCGAGTGGAGAGTCCCCTGGTATCAACTTCCCTCTATACTTCTCCCAGATCACTAATATATTTTCCAACAATGGGTTGTCCAGTACCTTCAATTCTTTCTTTTGCATTTTAGTAAAGAATATATTTCCCAATTTACAATCTATCTCTGCTGTTTGCGGTTCCAACCATTCCAAATCTTCCTCCCCTAAAATACCATGAATAATATATCTTAACTGATTAGCAATATAATAATTCTTAATATTCGGAAGTCCTAAACCTCCTTTCTTTTGAGCCTTATACCATAACCCTTTATTTATCCTAGCTCTTTTATCCCCATTACAATAAGCATTAATCATATTTTGCCAACTTTTAATCTCCGCTACTGAGATTCTAATCGGTAACATTCTAAACAAAAAATTAACCTTAGGTAAAATCTTCATTTTAATAATCGCTATTCTACCAAACCAAGAATGTTTTAATTTTCTATATATCTGTAATTTCTCCCCTACCTCTTTTCTTAACCTTACAAAATTAAGTTCCTCTATTCTTTCTAATTCTTTATCTATATTAACTCCTAAATATCGTATTATATTTTTATGCCTTAATCCTAACTTAGCTTTACATTTCTCCATCTCTTCCTTGTTATAATTATACAACATCATTTCTGACTTCCCCCAGTTAACTTGTAATCCCGTAATTTCCCCAAATTCTCTCAAATGCTTCTGAATCGTCTCCCCACTTTCTAGGGGATCTTCTAGTGTCAATAATGTATCATCTGCAAACATATTCACTTTAATCTTGTGATTTCTTCCTATCCCCTTTAATCTTTCATCTTCCCTTATTATGTTTGCTAAAATTTCTATAACTATTGCAAATAAGATCGGTGAAAGTGGACATCCTTGCCTAGTTCCTCGAGCTAGTGTAATTTGTTGCGTTAACCCATCATTAACCATTATTTCCGCTTTATTATTTTTGTACAGCTGGTTAATCACTCCCATAAATTTATGTCCAAACCCAAATGTTTTTAAGATAATTTTTAATGCTGGCCACTCCACGCAATCAAAGGCTTTGAATATATCCAATGCTAATAATCCTGCTTTTAAATTCCTTTTTTAAATAATATTTATTATATTTATAACTCTCCCAATTAAATTCGGCATTTTCCTACCAAAGATAAATCCGCATTGATCTTTTTTGATATATTTAAAAATAAATGTACCCATTCTTTTAGCCATTATTGCTGTAAATATTTTTGCATCCTGATTTATTAAAGATATTGGTCTATATGATGCTGGATCCATCAAATCCTTACCTGGCTTCTGTATTAAAATAACCAAGGACTGATCCCACGATGGCGGAGTCATTCCTCCTTCTATTATATTATTATATAATTTTTTAAATCTTGGTATTAAAATATCCTTAAATATTTTATAAAATTCCGGCCCCAAACCATCAATCCCCGGAGATTTACCTCCTTTTAGTTTATCGACAATTCCCTCAATTTCTTTCTCAGTGACCAAGCCTTCCATACAATCTCTATCTTGCTCATCCAGTCTTATTTTCCAATTTCTTTCTACATATTCCTGAATCTTGTCTTGTGAAACCGCGTCTGATGTATATAGTTCTTTGTAAAATTCCTGAAAAGTAATTAATTTATCTTTCATTAAATTACATCTATTCCCTAACTTATCTCTTATTGTCCCTATCATATTCTTAGCCTTCTCTGACTGCGTGGATCTGGCCAGCATCTTTGAATTTCTATTACTATATTCAAAAAAATCTCTCTTTAAATATAACAAATTCTTTTGAACTTGTTCTATATCTTCTTTCTCCAATTCCTTTTTTTTTGCTTGAATTTGGGCATATAACCGCTTATCTTTTGTCTCTCTTAATCTCTCCTCTAAACTCTTTATCTCTTCTTCAGCCTTTTTATAAAGTACTTCCTGTTGCTTGTTAAGTGTGGACATTTCCCTAATACAAATCCCTCTTATTACCACTTTCATAGTATCCCATAATAACCCCTGCGATTTAACTTCTTTTTCATTTATCTGCCATATTTCCTGCACTTCCTTTTTTAATTTATCCACTGTGTTTTTATTTTTAAAAATTCTTCCGTCCAGTCTCCATCTCTTTGCTTGTTTATAATCCTTCTTCATTTTAATATCCATCATCATTAATGCATGGTCAGTGACCTATGAACTACTATGAACTGTCAGAGATCTACTGCAGCAAACTGTGGTGTCTAGATTTACAGTCTCCATTAGGACAGTGAGCTTGCCAGAGGGCACAGAGGCTTCAGGTAAGTCCCACAAGTGGGTAGGCAGGGAGGGGCAGCTGCTGGCCATTGGTCGAAAACTGATTCAGGCCGAGGTGCCACAATCTGGCCCGGAACCAGATACAGGTCGAGGTGGGTCAAAGCACGACTCTAATGAAAATCTTGGATGCAGCTTTTCCTGCATGGCACAAAAAAATAAATTGATCTCATGCATAGATCTTTGGGATCATTATGGATCCCCAAACCACCATCAAACTATAAATCACCTCTCAGTCCAAAAACATTATTTGGTGACAGTTTAGTTGTTATGCCAAGAAGTTCTATTGTGATCGAAACAGCACCTGGTGGCTGGGTTTAGCTGCTCTTAACACCCCCACGGTACAGGGGGTGTTAAGAGCATTTGTCAATGCTCCCGTTTTCTTTCAACCTCACCCTTTACTGAAATGTGAACCAAAATAGAGTCTCCCAAAATGAATCTGGCCTTTCGTCTCCAAGCAGTTTACCAACACTGACCCAGATCAGTAATATGGTATGGGTATAGACCGTTTTGATGAGCTCACAGGTAGTATTTGGATATATGTGCAAGAATTTCATCCTGTTTGCATGTGCACGTTTGTACAACTCAATGACAAATGTAAAAGAATGCTCAGAAGTCCACATCATCCACCATACATGGACAATCCTTGAAATCCAGAGATCAAGTTCATAGAACTCCACACTCATTTGAATCCATTGAGGACTTCTCTAATATCCTTCTCTACATCTCCCAGAATTCTCAGCCAGCAAGGTCATTGAGAATTATGGGAATTTGTAATCCAACACTTCTGGAGGACACCAGGTTGGGGAAGGCTATAACAGGGGGAGAATTGAGATAAATCAATTCTAATTTGACGCTGCAGTTCTTCCTGATCAGTGACAGGGTCCATTGACAAAATAATACTGCTACTGCTACTACTGAGTTAAACAACCTTGCTTGGACCACATCAATGGATTAAACCAGGGACAGGCAGAATGTAGATCAGCACCAGACTCCTCTGCATCTGAGGCGCCGCTGCACTGATGAGCCAAGAGGTAGGTACTACTGGCTGGTATTTTTGTGGTCCACATTGCCACTATGGTCATGCTCTTTGTCTCCACTATTGCTAATAAAGAAAAGCCAGACAGCATAACATTAAACAACAACAGGAAGGACATTTTGAAGCCAAAAAACTCAGGAAACCGCAGCAAGTTCTTTATTTTCTCAGCATTCTGTTGTTCCAGTGTTTGGCACAGTTCCTGCCTCAGAAGTTCTGCAGTCTGTGTATTACCCTGATAGAGGCTTGGGAAGATCGTTGTCACGCCCAGCCCAGAAGCAGCTCCCTATGCTCTTTGTTGGGTATGGAATACAGGAAATCCCCTGTGGATTTCCTTGGTATGTGAGGAATTGACCATGCTACATTGTCCATGCAGACCATTTTGAAATAAAGGAGATCATCATGTTTTTAATGTTGTATTGTTCTCTTGCTTTTTAAAAATTTTAACTGTTGTGATTTTTATGTTTATATTGTTGCTGTTCCCCACCTCGATCCGGAGGGAGAGGCGGGTTACAAATAATAATAATAATAATAATAATTATTATTATTATTATTATATCATCAGCTATGTGTATTAGTTCTTTTTTGACTGGGAGTTTTGGTTTCTCCAGCCACAGTGGTGGGGCTGGGAGGGTCAAGAAAGGGAGCTGGGCTGGGAAACTGCCCCAAATGCTGTGCACTGTTGTGTCCATCCAGGATGGGGAAGGTTTGGCTCTCCAGATGCTTTTTGACTACATCTTATAAGAACCTAAGAAGAGACATGCTGCATTAGACCAATGGGTCATTCACTCCAGCAATCTCTTCATACAATGGCCAACCAGCTGTCAACCAGCAGGAGTTGGTGAAAATGGCTCTCTCACCCATGTTTCCAAGAAACTGGTGTAGATATCCCCCATCAGCTTTCACCATTGGCTTTACTGGCTAAGGCTGATGGAGCTTGAACTCCAAATCAAATCAAATCAAATCAAATGCTTTATTAACAGTCAACAGACCATAAAACAATAGGTTACAAATTTGTCAATTTTAACAGATTTATAAAAATGTCCTCAAGTGACAATTTGTGATCTAACATGTGAAGCGAGATATACATTTTTCGAGACTTGGATTGTAATAAATTTCTCCCTACCCTGGAGAAGGATAGAAACCAAAGATTCTCTAGAGCAGCCAGGAAGTTTCTGGATAATTGGTTGCAACAAATCATTCCTGATCCCATTATAAAAGTTGCAATTAAAGAGCACATGTACTATTGACTCTATCTCCCAGTTATTACAGGGACAGAATCTATTTCCTGCAGGTATTTTTTTATATCTTCGCTCCAACAGTTTGGATGGGAGAGCATTCAAACTGGCCAAGGTAAATGCTTTCCTATCTTTTGGAACAGAAAGCCAATCCAAATACACCATTCCTCCTTCACCAGGGTAATCTAATAAACCTAAGGCCGCCGGGGGAACTTGAACTCCAACATTATATGGGGAGCAATGTCCCCAAATCCTGGGATGCATTTCAAAAGCTTTTCTGTATCCAGGCTCTTCAGTTCATGTTTCTCTAAGAACGGTCAGGCCAAGCACAAATTCTGACCATGTCAAGAAGATGGAGCCTCATCTGCAACTTCTTGCAAACATGTTTTTCTCCAACTCTGTACGTGTCACAGAGAATCCAAGCAGTTGCACATGTGATGCTTCCCCTGATAATTATAAAAATCATTATGATTTATTCTGATTCTTGTCAAAGCTCAAAAGATTTTTCTTAACTATAGATTTCAGTTGAGACCAATGACCTAAACAACAGAATTGAGCACAATGTGATACAACTTCTTGCACCATGCCTGAAATGTTTGCTACCTAAAAGAGCTTCTATCGAAACAAAAGCTTGGGTTGAGATCTGGTGCAAGTGGAGATGACCATGCTTGTAAGGCAGCTTAGTAGAACCACCAACCCCCTTTGGCCTAGAACTCATTGCATTTGAAAGATACTGCAGCCCCTGCCTTGTAAGACTTTTCTGGCTTCTTCCGAAAAACTGGCTAAGGAGCTGAGAGGAGCAGTCCCAACGCAGGTGTAGCAGCGAAACCCAGAATGCCGTCGCTGTTGCTGTTGTTCCTTTGGCTGCTGCCTCATGCAGGGTGTCTGGTGGAGAGGCAGGAATGCCCAAGGAATCGAAAGGGAGCATCGCATTACTCCCGGCCAGGAGACTACCGCATTACTGCAATCACATCTTCAGAGCTGAATTACTTCAAAGGATCAGAAACCTTCTCCATGTCTCCTCATCCCCTGACTAATCCGTAAGTCATCATGATTTCATGCTTCACAACATGAACTCCAATTGCTCCCATTCCTTGTAGACCACCCATATTTAAAATGACTTTCCCTCCTTTGCTCTTGTTATGTCTTCTGATGGAGAATTCAGAACTTTGTCAACATGAAGGCAACATTTGGTTTGGTGTAATCATATATGGTTGCAAAATTAGACTTTCTTTGCAAAGTTTCAACCTAAAGAAGGAAGACCTTCTTTGCTTTTGATCCAAATTCATTGTGCAATTGAACATTCAGGGAGAGGGGAAAGGCAGGGTAAATTGTCAGGCAGAGTTGCTTGGCATGAGAACTGAAAAGTTAGTTTCAAGTATTTCACTCTGAAATTATGGTGGTTACCAATCAATAAACAGACCTTGGGGTAATGGTGGACAGCTCAATGAAAATGTCAACCAAGGGTGTAGCCTCTGTAAAGAAGACAACCTCTATGTCAGTATTATTAGAAAATGAATTGAAAATAAAACTGCCAGTATGAAACTGCCTTTTTACAAGTCTATGCTGTGATCACACTTGGAATATGCATGAAGTGGAGAATGGATAGGGAGACATTTTTCTCCCTCTCCCACAATACTAGAACCCAAAGGGGTCCTCCCATGAAGCTGATTGGTGGGAGATTCAGGACAGATAAAAGGAAGAACTTCTTTACACAGCGCACAGTTAAACTATGGAATTCACTACCACAAGATGTTGTGATGGCCACCAATTTGGATGTCTTTAAAAGGGGGTTGGATACATTCCTGGAGGAGGAGAAGGCCATCAATGGCTACTAGTCTGGATGACTATGTGCTACCTCCAGTATCCGAGGCAGTAAACTACTTGCTGAGGAACATGGATGGGAGGGTTGCACTGTGTCCGAGGTTGGTCTGATCCAGCATGGCTCTTCTTATGTTCTTATGTAGGCACAAAGTAGTTTATGCAACTATAAAATGGGGATTACGAAGGATCATGGAGCCACAGTCATGGCCTTGTGTTCAAGTTTGAATCAGCAAAATCACATTTCTTCATTATAAGCAGAAATGGGGGGGCAGTGTAGGTTCTGTCATCCATGCTGAGAAAATGGAACTGAAGTGAAACTTGGCAGATGTTCACTAGCAAGTGACGCTCCGAAGTGGAGCCTGAATTTACCAAGGACATTTACAAGAGGAAGAGGGGGATATTGCTATGCTTGACTAAATATCATACAAGGTTTTTGTGCACTTGTGCAATTTCCCCAAAATACACACACACACACACACAGACACACACACGAAGAAGAGGTTAAGGACACATTGCTGCTTCGATATGTGCTCATAAAATCCATTGCATTTAGTGACTTGATGGAAGCGGAGGAAGAGGAATTTTCCTAAGGGCCCTGCAATCCCAGTGGCAGAAAAGGTGCTGAAGTAGGGACCAGGAAAACAATAAGTTTTGTAACAATTATGCTGTGTATTCTAGGTAGGAGCTGGTTGGAGAAATGAGGAGAAAAACAAGTCAGATCTTAAGGAACCAATGGATTTTTAAATTTACCTTTCAATAAGGAATATCAGTGTCCCCAAAACACATACAAACTATTATGAGGAGTTCAGCTCTCCTGACATTGATGTTGCCTTAAAATGACTATTTTCATTCGTATTTATTGTTTTTCAGAAATGTACTTTTCAGGAACTTTTACATCTTGGCCTTCATGTTTGCCATTCAGGAGATCAATCAGAATCCCAGGCTCTTACCTAACATCACCCTGGGCTACAACATCTATGAGGCAAATTATTTTGGAAGAACAACGTCTTATGCCTTTTTACAACTGCTTGCTGGTGGGGAAAGCAATCTTCCAAATTACATCTGCGGCAGAGAGATAAGGAATACTTTTCTGGCCATTCTTGAAGGACTTGACTCTGACCTCTCCACCCTTATTTCAGTACTTTCAGGCATCTACAAAATCCCACAGGTAGGAATTGGAGAGAGGGCAGAAGCATTTGTGTGTGTGTGTGTAGTGTAGTGTACGCACTGATAACTTCAAGGCTCAACTTTCGCAATTCGCAGTACATAGGGCTACCTTTGTCCCTTTTTCAGAAACTTCAACTAGTTCAAAATATGGCAGCCAGGTTGGTCACCGGCACACATAGGGGTGACCCTATTACACCAACATTAAAATCACTTCACTGGCTGCCAATTAGTTTCCAGGCGAAGTACAAAGTGTTGGTTATTACATGTAAAGCCCTGCATGGTTTGGGTCCATGTTACTTGTGGAATCAACTTCCACTGTAGGGGCGTGGCTATGAACGCGACGGGGTAAAGTCATAGATCCTCGTTGCTCCTTATAAAAGCTTTGAATTAAGCACTAATTCCTTATGGAAGAGTCTCAAGAGAGGCATAAAGACATGTTATGTTGACAGGGAAAGGCTGGAAGTGATTAATTATCCGACCGGGAGCTGAAAAGCGACAGAGCTTGATGGTTGTTAAAGTGAAACCAGGCGCTTCGAGCTAACAACAAAGAAGGAAGACGTCGGTGAGGTAATTTATTGACTTTTACGAATGATATAAGGAAGACTACTTGATTAGTTTACTGGGGGAGAGTTTTGGACTTGAAATAGAACAATATGAGTAAGCTCCAGTAAACTGGCAGTTTGGGCTGACTGGCTGTGGCAAAAAAAAAAAAAAGAAAAAGTAAAGGAGAACCCAGACGGACGGAGAGAGGGGATAATTTACGAGCAACAAGGAGTGATGTTATAAGAAGCTTTATTCCCACTCCAGCCTGGGTTAAACTTGTTAAAAGAAAGTCTGTTATTGTCTCTGGAACTGATTGATCTCTGGAGGGACAGAGGAGGGGTTGTAAGAGTCGTCAGCTCTTGAAGGAGAAACGAAAGTGAAGCGGCCATATTTGAGGCGATTTATGGACTTATAAATGAGGATTTAAGGCAGACTGGCTGAGTAGGTTACTGGGGGAGAGACTGTTGGAAATAAAACTGATTATTGAGAAGATGATTAAAGTCAATCCCCAGTGAACTTGTAATCCAGTCTGACGTAAACAAGAGGAACAAGCAGACAGGGTGGGGGATAATTCATGAGAAAGAAGGAGGGACGACAGAAGAAATCTTCTGCTCCCACCCCAGCCTGGGTAAGATCCTCAAAAGAGCGCGGTTCGGATCGTACCTGGCAGAGATTGACGCGTCTGGAGGAGCAAAACATGCCAGACATTCCAGATAAGAAGACAGCAAAGAAGTCTCCAGTAAAAATACCAACTGCAGACCCAGTTGTAATTCCAAAGACTACCAGAGGAGGGCAGCCAGACCCAATGGACGAGTTAAAGGTGGATATAAATAAAATGCTTGTTGGGCTTGAAGAGCGCTTGGCCAAGCGCATTAAAGATACGCAAGAGGAACTTATGGAGGGCTTAACACAAGTGGTGAAGGATGTTGGAGTGCTGCAGACAGACACAAGAGCTCTGGCTGAAACTTGCAAGAAGCATGAGGACCAACTTTCTCAACATGAACAACGCATTATCGCTATGGAGGATTGGGACAGACGAGCAAATCTGCGCATAAGAAAATATCCGGAACAAGAAAGAGAGAATTTAAAAGATTTAAGAGATACAATTCTGTCGTGGTTAAAAACACAATTTCCGGAGGGGGCCTGGGAGGAAGATGATCTTGAACGGGTGCATCGAGTTGGTTTCAAAGGCAGAGGAGTGCTTCCAAGAGACATAATTGTTAAATTTGCAAATTATTATAAAAAAGAAAAATTGATGCAAGCAATCAGGAAACAACCTCAACCAATGATTCAAGCAACAGCAATTGAGATTTTTCAGGATCTTTCCCCGCAGACCATCCAGTGGAGGAAGAGTGTCAAGATATGTACAGCAGCATTGAGGAAGAAATCGATAACGTACAATTGGGGATATCCAGTATTTCTGAGATTTGCTTGGTGTGGGAAGCAAGAAAGAATAACATCGTGTGAGCAAGGAATTCAGCTGTTGGAGGAGTTGGGCATAATCGATCCCAACGACCCGGGAGAAGTAGTCCAAGAAGAAGGAGCGGTTGGAGGGGCTAGTCAATGAAATGGGATCAGTGGGGAAAGGGTAAAGGAGTGGAGGTTCGGACTTTGCTCTGAGGGTTGGGCCGGTTCCCCCCCCTGAAGAGTTCTAAAATAATTGGGACCAGTGCCCAGAGGTCTGGTGAGCAGGGGGGTAAAAGGAGGGTAAGTGTAGGGGGAGGGAAGGGAGGGGGGGTGGGGGGGATACTGAGGGTCTGTGTGGGGGGAGGGAGGGGAAGGGGGGTATGGGGTTCACCGTCCGAGATCAATGGATACATATGGTTGAAATTAAGAGATGGAAAATAAATTGAGATGGGCAACTTTAAATGTTAAGGGGCTAGGAACGGTGGTTAAAAGACGAAGAATTGAAACAATGTTGAAAAGGGAAAAAATTGATATAATCTTCTTGCAGGAAACTCATCAGACAAAGGAGGGGGTTAATGAGTTGCGAATGAGGGAAATAGGAGTGTATGAAAAGTCATGTGGTACTTCTAAAGCGAGAGGTGTGGCAACCATAATCTCGAAGAAATGTGGTATTGACATTCAAAGTGTAAAGAAAGATAAGAATGGAAGGATCCTTATAATCTACTGTACGATGGAAGGGGAAGAATTTGTGTTGATTAATGTCTATGCTCCAAATGGGAATCAAATGGAATTCTTTAAAGAAGTGTTTGATATGGGGGGAGATTTAGGGAACAAAAATATTGTGATGGCAGGAGATTTTAATATGGTAATTCATAAAGGGAAAGATAGGGATAATATTATTAGAGATGCTAGAGGTGGGGGGAAGACGGAATTAGCTAAATTAATGGAGGGGAAAGAATTAATGGATGTATGGAGAGTATTAAAAGGAGAAGAGAGGAAATATACCTTTTACTCACCTAGATTTAAGAGTTATTCAAGGATTGATTATATATTTATATCAAAGAATATGCTATCAAATTTAATAGATTGCGATATAGGAGTAATAAAGATCACTGACCATGCATTAATGTCGATGGAGATGAAGAGAAAGAAGGATTATAAACAAGCAAAGAGATGGAGAATGGATGGAAGAATTTTTAAAAATAAAAATATAGTAGAGAAATTTAAAAAGGAAGTACAGGAAATATGGCAGATAAATGAAAAAGGAGTTAATGCGCAAGGATTATTATGGGATACAATGAAAGCAGTAATAAGAGGGATGTGTATTAGGGAAATGTCCACACTTAAAAAGCAACAGGAAGTACGTAATAAAAACGTTGAAGAAGAGATAAGGAGACTAGAGGAGAGATTAAGGGAGACTAAAGATAAGCGGTTATATGCCTTAATTCAAGCTAAGAAAAAGGAATTGGAGACAGAAGAATTAGAACAGGTTCAGAAGAACTTGTTGTATTTAAAGAGAGATTTTTTTGAATATAATAACAGAAATTCCAAAATGCTGGCTAGATCCACGCGGTCAGAGAAGGCTAAGAATATGATAGGGACAATTAGAGATAAATTAGGGAATAGATGTAATTTAATGAAAGATAAATTAAAAAATTTTCAGGAATTTTACAAAGAATTATATGCATCAGAGGCGGTTACAAATGATAAGATACAGGAATATGTAGAAAGAAATTGGAAAATAAGACTGGATGATCAAGATAAAGAGAGTATGGAAGCCTTGGTTACTGAGAAAGAAATTGAGGGAATTATTGCAAAACTAAAAGGAGGTAAGTCTCCGGGGATTGATGGACTGGGGCCGGAATTTTATAAAATATTTAAGGATATTTTAATACCTAGATTATTAAAATTATATAATAATATAATAGAAGGAGGAAGGACCCCGCCATCTTGGGATCAGTCCATGGTTATTTTAATACAGAAGCCAGGCAAGGATATGACGGATCCGGCATCTTATAGACCAATATCTTTAATAAATCAGGATGCAAAAATATTTTCAGCAATAATGGCTAAAAGAATGGGTTCATTTATTTTTAAATATATAAAAAATGATCAATGTGGATTTATTGTTGGTAGGAAAATGCCAAATTTAATTGGGAGGGTTATAAATACAATAGATATTATAAAAAGAAGAAAGTTAAAAGCAGGATTAGTAGCTTTGGATATTTTCAAAGCCTTTGATTGCGTGGAATGGCCAGCATTAAAAATAATAATAAAAACGTTTGGGTTTGGAAATAAATTTATGGGAGTGATTAATCAGATGTATAAAAATAATAAAGCGGAAATAATGGTTAATGATGGGTTAACGCAACAAATAAATCTAGCTCGAGGAACTAGGCAAGGATGTCCACTTTCGCCGATTTTATTTGCAGTAGTTATAGAAATTTTAGCAAATGTAATTAGGGAAGATGATAGATTAAAGGGGATAGGTAGTAATGATAAGATTAAAGTAAATATGTTTGCGGATGATACGTTGCTGACATTAGAAGATCCCCTTGAAAGCGGGGATCTGATTCAGAAACATCTGAGAGAATTTGGGGAAATTACAGGATTACAAGTTAATTGGGGAAAGTCAGAAATGATGTTGTATAATTATAACAAGGAAGAGATGGAGAAATGTAAAGCTAATTTAGGATTAGGATATAAAAACATAATACGATATTTAGGAGTTAATATAGATAGAGAATTAAATAGACTAGAGGAACTTAATTTAGTAAGGTTAAGAAAAGAGGTAGGGGAGAAGTTACAGATATATAGAAAATTAAAACATTCTTGGTTTGGTAGAATAGCGGTTATTAAAATGAATATATTACCTAAGATTAATTTTTTGTTTAGAATGTTACCTATTAGAATATCAGCGGCTGAGATTAAAAGTTGGCAAAATATGATTAATGCTTATTGTAATGGGGATAAAAGAGCTAGGATAAATAAGGGGTTATGGTAGAAGGCTCAAAAGAAAGGAGGTCTAGGACTTCCGAATATTAAGAATTATTATATTGCGAACCAGTTAAGATATGTTATTCATGCTATTTTAGGGGAACAAGACATGGAATGGTTAGAATCGCAAACAGTAAAGGTGGAGTATAAATTACGAAATATATTTTTTACTAAAATGCAAAAGAAAGAATTCAAAGTACTGGACAACCCATTGTTGGAAAATATATTAATGATCTGGGAGAAGTATAGAGGGAAGTTGATACCAGGGGAGTCTCCGCTTGCCCCAGTTGTAGTAGTGGGTAACTTCCCAAGTGTATTAAAATCAGAGATAGAAGGGAGTCTGAAAGAACTAGATATTATTAAATTAAGGAATTGGATGGAAAAGATGAAGGATAGTGAGCATATTAAAAATTTATTTAAAGGACAAAAGCTAGCGTGGTTCAAGTGTTTGCAGCTGTTAAAATGGACACAGGATTGGACCACAAAGAATAAGGAATGTAGAAATAATACTAGATTTGAAGATTTAATTGAACAATCGTGGGATAAAGAAGAAGCTAGAGCTAAGAAAGGACTCACTAGTGAGATATATAAAATATTAATAGAGGAAGAATTTCAGGACTCACTTAAGGTCATAAAAGAGGTTTGGGAAGAAGATATAAGGGGGAAAATTAATGAAGATAATTGGGGGAGGATATGGAATGGAAGAATGTTAAAGGTATTGTCGATTAGAATTAAGGAGAATTATTATAAGACAGTTTGGAGATGGTATTTAACACCTGTTAGATTTCACCAGATTGATAAAAAATTGCCCAAGAATTGCTGGAGGGGGTGTCAGGAGGTTGGGACATATTTTCTAGGGATGTGCACTGACCCCCCGGATCGGATCGGATAGCGGATCGGAATCGGACCTGGGGGGTCGGATCGGATCGGATCGGATCGGAGGATGGTCGGATCGGATCGGACCGGATGTCCGATCCGGATCGGACGCCATTTTGAATGCTTTTTCCCATAGCCAAGTATTGTTTTACAAAAACGCCTATAACTTTTTCATTTTTAAAGATAGAAGGATGAAACTTGGGCACATTATACACTGGTTAGGGATAGTTATCTGTGAGAAATTTCAGAAAGATTGGTGCATGCGTTTTGTGGCAATTAATTGTTTAATAAATACCCAGAAATGCCTATAACTTTGTCATTTTTAAAGTTACAAACATGAAACTTTGCCACATTGTAGGAGGTACCTTGGGACCTATCTGTGAGAAATTTCAGAAACTTAGGTGCTTGCCTTGTGTGGCAATTAATTTTAGAAAAATGGGTAGTAGTGGGGTAAATACATTTACGCCTCCCATTTTTTTATTTTTGAAGATACAAACAGGAAACTTGGGCACATTACAGGTACCACTTGATATGTGTGTGAAATTTCAGAAACATTGGAGCTTGTCTTGTGTGGCAATTAATTTTTGAAACAATGAGGAAAGAAACACCTATAACTTTGTCATTTTTAAAGTTACACACATGAAACTTTGCCACATTGTAGGTGGTACCTTGGGACCTATGTGTGTGAAATTTCAGAAACATAGGTGCTTGCCTTGTGTGGCAATTAATTTTTTAATAAATACCCAGGAATGCCTATAACTTTGTCATTTGTAAAGTTACACACATGAAACTTTGCCACATTGTAGGCGGTACCTTGGGACCCATGTGTGTAAAATTTCAGAAACGTAGGTGCTTGTATTGTGTGGCAATTAATTTTTGAAACAATGAGGGATTCATTGGACAGCACTTGCCCATAGGGATTCATTGGACAGTACTTGCCCATAGGGATTCATTGGACAGTACTTTCCTATAGGAAATCATTGGAAAGCACTTGCCCATAGAAAATCATTGGAAAGCACTTGCCCATTGAGAAATACAGTTATGCCTCCCACTTTTTTATTTTTGAAGATACAAACAGGAAACTTGGGCACATTGTAGACTGGTTAGGGATAGTTATCTGTGAGAAATTTCAGAAAGATTGGTGCATGCGTTTTGTGGCAATTAATTTTTTAATAAATACCCAGGAATGCCTATAACTTTGTCATTTTTAAAGTTACATACATGAAACTTTGCCACATTGTAGGTGGTACCTTGGGATCTATGTGTGTAAAATTTCAAAAACGTAGGTGCTTGCCTTGTATGGCAATTAATTTTAGAAAAATGGGTAGTAGTGGGGTAAATACATTTACGCCTCCCATTTTTTTATTTTTAAAGATACAAACAGGAAACATGGGCACATTACAGGGAACACTTCACTTGATATGTGTGTAAAATTTCAGAATGATAGGTCCAGGCATGTGGTGGCAAGGTGTCTGCACACACCACTTTGAAGACTGTAGAAAATTTCTCCTGTAACGATCCCAGCGAGAGAGAGTGATCCTAGGCTCAGCCGTTCTGCTTGAGTGAAAGTATCAAAGCAGACACGAGCCAAGTGCTACTTTGTTTCTCCTTTTGTAATGGATACTAGCTCAGTTGCAGCCAAGCGTGCAAGGATCAAAGAGATGAGAGAAAGTGTTTCCTTCTTCTTCCCGGGAGGCGGGAGGGTGCAATTGACAGCCCCAGCCTCTGTGTAAAAAAGGTTAATAACTTTTAATCTAAAAAATTCGTAGCCACCAAATGCCTGGACCTATCATTCTGAAATTTTACACACATATCAAGTGAAGTGTTCCCTGTAATGTGCCCATGTTTCCTGTTTGTATCTTTAAAAATAAAAAAATGGGAGGCGTAAATGTATTTACCCCACTACTACCCATTTTTCTAAAATTAATTGCCATACAAGGCAAGCACCTACGTTTTTGAAATTTTACACACATAGGTCCCAAGGTACCACCTACAATGTGGCAAAGTTTCATGTATGTAACTTTAAAAATGACAAAGTTATAGGCATTCCTGGGTATTTATTAAAAAATTAATTGCCACAAAACGCATGCACCAATCTTTCTGAAATTTCTGACAGATAACTATCCCTAACCAGTCTACAATGTGCCCAAGTTTCCTGTTTGTATCTTCAAAAATAAAAAAGTGGGAGGCATAACTGTATTTCTCAATGGGCAAGTGCTTTCCAATGATTTTCTATGGGCAAGTGCTTTCCAATGATTTCCTATAGGAAAGTACTGTCCAATGAATCCCTATGGGCAAGTACTGTCCAATGAATCCCTATGGGCAAGTGCTGTCCAATGAATCCCTCATTGTTTCAAAAATTAATTGCCACACAATACAAGCACCTACGTTTCTGAAATTTTACACACATGGGTCCCAAGGTACCGCCTACAGTGTGGCAAAGTTTCATGTGTGTAACTTTACAAATGACAAAGTTATAGGCATTCCTGGGTATTTATTAAAAAATTAATTGCCACACAAGGCAAGCACCTATGTTTCTGAAATTTCACACACATAGGTCCCAAGGTACCACCTACAATGTGGCAAAGTTTCATGTGTGTAACTTTAAAAATGACAAAGTTATAGGTGTTTCTTTCCTCATTGTTTCAAAAATTAATTGCCACACAAGGCAAGCTCCAATGTTTCTGAAATTTCACACACATATCAAGGCAAGTGGTACCTGTAATGTGCCCAAGTTTCCTGTTTGTATCTTCAAAAATAAAAAAATGGGAGGCGTAAATGTATTTACCCCACTACTACCCATTTTTCTAAAATTAATTGCCACACAAGGCAAGCACCTAAGTTTCTGAAATTTCTCACAGATAGGTCCCAAGGTACCTCCTACAATGTGGCAAAGTTTCATGTTTGTAACTTTAAAAATGACAAAGTTATAGGCATTTCTGGGTATTTATTAAACAATTAATTGCCACAAAACGCATGCACCAATCTTTCTGAAATTTCTCACAGATAACTATCCCTAACCAGTGTATAATGTGCCCAAGTTTCATCCTTCTATCTTTAAAAATGAAAAAGTTATAGGCGTTTTTGTAAAACAATACTTGGCTATGGGAAAAAGCATTCAAAATGGCGTCCGATCCGCATCGGACCTCGTCGGATCGGATCGGATCGGATCGGAGGTTGATCGGATCGGATCGGATCGGATCGGATTTTCCCGATTTTGGGGCGGATCGGATTCGGATCGTGGATCGGATCCGATCCGATGCACACCCCTAATATTTTCATATGTGGTGGAGCTGTGAACAAGTACAAAAATTTTGGGTAAGGGTTTGTAAAGAAATAAGTGATATAATTGGAAGTAGGTTGGAATTAAACCCGAAGCTAGCTCTACTAGCAATATGGGATAGTAGGAATAAGGATGTAATAAATAAAGAATTGGTAAACAACCTCCTGGCACCTGTTAGAATACTGATTGCTAAAAATTGGAAAGGGCAACGAAGTTATACAATAGAAGAGTGGTATAAAGAAATTTGGGATTTAGCTTTGAATGATATGTTGACGTGTAAAATGAAAATAAAGAGGGGAATGTCCAGGAAGAGTGATTTTGGGGAAATATGGACGCCCCTTTTGAATTACGTTTTAAGATCGGGGAAGGGACAATTGCCTTCAAAAGAATCATAAAAATTTTGGAAAGAGGATGAAGGATAATGAGACGGTCTCGGAAGGGGGGGGAGCACGGGGGGTAGTTGAGGGGGGAATTGGTTTTATGTTATTGTATGTTATATTATTGTTTATTTGTGTATGTGTTTGTTGGAAAAATTAATAAAAAAAAAAAATATTAATCAAAAAATAACTTCCACTGTACACTTTGCCCCACATGCTCAAGTCCACTGGGGAGAACTTTCTTCAGTCAGCCAAAACTGGGCTGCCAACTGCTACCCAAAGGACATTTCTTCTGTCACCCCTAGACTGTGGAATAGCCTGCTGGGAGAGATTCATCAACTTAACACTCTTTCCAAGATTAAGACAGCCATAAAGACTGGGCTCTTCCAGCTGGCCTACCCAGCTGAATTTTAAACCTAAGAATCTTAAGATATCCTGATTGCTAATTTAATATTGTATCAGTTTTCTTTGATTTATATTGTATTGTTGTATTTTATGTTTTTCACTGCCCCAGTCCAGAGGGAGAGGCGGGCAAGTAATAAATAAATAAATATTATTATTATTATTCCTTTTTATATACTAGACAATTGAAGAAGACCTATGGTTAGAATGCCAATGGTAATGTTGTGTACTGAATTATATAGTACAACTTGATTTTATTATCTTCTGTCACTTAATAACTGTCTAACTTCGACAGGTTATCTATCCCAATTGGTTTATTGATTCAGGGATCAGGAGGTAATAACATTTAGTAGCATCCTAAATCATCCTTTCCTGCATTTAGAATAAGTGAAAGCTTAGCATTAATGCCTATGAGGGATGCTGTGGTTTTCACAGTGGGTGGGGTGGGATAGGTTCCCTCCCCCCCCCAGACAAGTACACTATTGCACATGTTTCCAGAAATCACACAAGAATGGCTGAACCACAAAGGACTTTTGAGATAAGTTGGCTCATGACCTCAACATATTCTCCAGACCTATCATAGTGACAGGCATGTTGTTAGACAATTCTAATTTCAAGTTAATAGACATCCACCCTTTATCCTGAAAAGAAAGCAGTTCAAATCTCTATTCTCTTTCTTTCCATACTAGATCAGTTTTGGAACGGTTTCTCATGGTCATAATAATAAAATTCTTTTGCCTTTCATCTACCGGATGTCCGCAAGGGAAGAAACCCAGTACCCAGGGATTATCAAATTACTCCTGCATTTTGGATGGACCTGGATTGGGCTCGTTGCAACAGGCAGTGAAATTGCAGAGAGATTTATTAGTGTCTTGACACCTTTGATGACCAGCAATGGAATTTGTGTAGCCTTCACAAAAAGAACACGGACCAATTTTTTCAATGTACCATTTGGCGTATGGGGAAAAGTCAATGTAGCTGTACTCTATGTAGATGCCCACACTAGATTTGCTGTAGTTGTCCATACACACAGGGACTTTGAAAAGAATTCAAGTGGTGGAAAACTCTGGATCACAACGATGGTTCCTGGTATGGATCTCACCTTGACTTTTCCACCGAATAACTTCAAGGCTGTCCATGGTTCTTGGACCTTCAAAGGGAAGACACACAGAAAGACTAAGTATGACTACTACTATCCTTATTCTGCTGCTCTGGGTAAGTTTTGGGACAGAGCCTTCCACTGCTTCTGTTCAAAGCATGTGTTATCCAAGAGAATCTGGAAAAGATGCATACAGAATGAGAAACTGGAAACGCTGTCCCAGGAAGAGCTTGAGAGGGCTCTGTCTCAAGACAGCTACAGTTCTTACAACAGTGTCCAAGCCATTGCCAATGCTTTACATGTGGCATATTCCTCCAGTTCTAATCGGATGTTGATGGTAAGTAGAGGAAACAGGCTGGAAGATCAAAGGCTGCAAGCATGGCAGGTATTTACTTTATCCCTTTGCAACACCACCAGAAATGGTGAAATACTTGGTGTGAAGAAGACTATAAAATGTGTTAAGAGCACATAATTTTATCCTACTGCATGGCACTACAGGGCTCCATCACCCCAATTTCTCCTTCTCCATTTGCCTTCACATTTTTTACCTCCGTTTCAGAAGCACTCCTCCCTTTCACTATTATACCTATACCAGTGAACTCCCTTTTTGCTCTCTCCCTGCTATTGCACCTCCCCACCCTGCCTGCCCTTTCTCTCTCCCCCTCCAGTTCATTGGTTCCTGTCATTGATGGACATTGTGATGGACTTGGCAGCCTGCGCCCCTCCCTCATTGGCGCTCCTATTATTACAAAAAATGCATACATCTATGTAATTTTTAAAGCTAAAGAGATGAAACTTGGGATCCCGAGAACTCTTAAGTAGAGCTTTTGGTGTGCCAAGTTTGAAACAGATAGGTCCATGCCTTGGTTTTTAGGAATTTTGTAAATGCAAATTAACCAAAATGCTTACATCTGCATCATTTATATAGAGAAAGAGATGAAACTAGGCCTGGTGGTCTCCAGGAGAGATTTCAACATGCCAAGTTTAATAATAATAATAATAATAATAATAATAATAATAATAATTTATTTATTTCCTCCTCTCCCTCTGGATCAAGGCAGGGAACAATATCAAATATAAAATGCATAAAACTGATTAAAAGCACATAAAACAAATACGTTATTAAAATACCAAAAAAAATACCAATAAAACTCTTAAAATTCAGCTAGATAGGCCTGCCGGAAGAGATCGGTCTTTATGGCTTTCTTTCTTACAGTCAAAGAGAATATTAAGTTGACAAATCTCCTCTGGCATGCCATTCCACAGTTTGGGAGTGGCAGAAGAGAAGGTCCTCTGGGTAACAGTTGTCAGCCTAGTTTTGGTTGACTGTAACAAATTCTTCCCAGAGGACTTGAGCGTGTGGGGCAGAGTGTACAGTGGAAGTTGATCCCACAAGTAACCTGGACCCAAACCATATAGGGCTTTAAAGGTGATGACCAACACTTTGTACTTCACCCGGAAAGTAATTGGCAAACAGTGGAGTGATTTTAAGATTGGTGTTATGTGGTCACCCCTAGGTGTACCGGTGACCAACCTGGCTGCCATATTTTGAACTAGTTGAAGTTTCCAGACTAGGCACAAAGGTAGCCCTATGTACAGCGCATTGCAGAAGTCAAGCCTCGAAGTTACCAGCACGTGCACTACTGTCTTTAGGTCTTCCAACTCTAGGAAGGGGCGCAGCTGGCGTATCAGCCGAAGCTGATAGTAGGCACTCCTGGCCGTTGCATCTATCTGGGCTGTCATTTAGAGCGACGGATCCAGGAGTACCCCCAAGCTGCGAACGCAGTCTTTCGGGGGGGGGGGGTGTAACCCCATCCAGAACTGGTTGACACACCTCCAAACCCAGGTTCGGGCCTTTGACAGTAAGCACCTTCGTCTTGTCTGGATTCAGCTTCAGTTTGTTTTTCCTCATCCAGCCCATTACTGCCTCCAGGCCTTCATTCAGAGGAGACACATTATCCTTAGCTAACACTGTTGTCAAAGGCATAGATAAATTTAGTTGGGTGTCATCAGCATATTGATAGCACCCCGCCCCATGCCTCTGGATGATCTCTCCATCTTCATGTAGATGTTAAACAGCATCGGGGATAGGATGGCGCCTTGAGGTACGCCACACAACAGCTCCTTTTTTGAGGAGCAACTATCCCCAAGCATCACCATTTGGAACCTACCTGAGTGGTAGGACTGGAACCACTGAAGCACAGTGCCTCCAAGTCCCAATCCCCTCAGGCGTTCCAGAAGGATACCATGGTCGATGGTATCGAAAGCCGCTCAGAGGTCCAGAAGTACCAGCAGAGACACACTCCCCCTGTCAGTACTCAAGCATAGATCATCCACTAAGGTGACCATAGCAGTCTCAACTCTGTATCCTGCCCTGAAGCCAGTTTGAAATGGGTCAGATTGGTTCATACCTTGATTTTTGAAGAATATTTTAATTTCCCTACTCTTTAAACCCTTTTGCTGATAGTTCACCAGTGCAATCTTCCACCTCTTTGCATTTGTGAAGGATCGTTTTTCCTTTCCTTTGATCATGCAAAGCGGAGCTTCTCCATTTCATAAAATAGAGATGACTGGTTCCCTTACTCCAAAGTAAATCCCACTGCCTTCAACTGTATTTACATCCAAATCATACTAGATTCACACCCACCCACCCATCGCATGATTTTACTTCAAAGTTACATTGCATTCTCTTCCTGTCAGATCGAAAGATTGATCCTATGTTCTTTCAGTTGTTAGTCTGTTGCCAAGGAGAGGGCTAGCAATTCACTGGTCATGACTCATTGGAAAGGACAGCCTTTTGTCTTGCAAATTGGGTCTCCTTGGAAATGTCATATGGGCTTGATTTTGTATTAAACTGCTTTGCATAAGAAGATTTCAGGCAGTAAAACGAACTATCCCTATGCCTCCATGTTGGACTGTGGATGCAGTACTATGAAAGTGCACACTTTTGGTAAAAAAAAAAAAAAAGCCCACTAGCACCAGGAAATGTTTTCTCCCACCGTCTAGGATAATATATTATAGGACAATATAGGAGGATGAATAATTACACAAAACAGAATACAACGACTAGGGAGATTTGTAAGGCACTTGGAGAGGTGATGAAAGCCGACAGAAATGGACGTATGAGGAAGGATCAGAGTGGTTCGAAAGGTAAAGGTGGATAGGAATCAGGGTGAAGTTCTGCAATTCCAACAGGACAGGGGTTCAGCAAAACAAGGAAGGGAGCCAAACAAAAAAAAAGAGGGAGTTGGAGCACTGAAACCTTCCTTCCAACTCCTAACGCGTCCAAAGATGAAAAGGAGGAAATAAATTATAAAACTGCCCCTGTCGATTAAAAGCACGCCCTATTCTTTCGTCTTTGAAAACGGCCTTCAAGACACCCCTCCAACACCCCCCCCAATACAGAAGCGGATTTACTGGTTTACGTTTGGGTTTTCATTGCGCACTTCCAAGATGAAACCGACCTTCCCAGATACAAAATAGGCAGGGAGAACGGAGGAAAAAAGCAAGAATAGTGCAAGACAGGGACGATGCTATGTGAGTTCACAGCACCAAAACTACAAAGGATGGACTCTCAGAGTGCAATAAACACAAAGTGTGATGGAGCCCATAAGCGGGACACAGAGTCTATTTGGAATCCTTTCAAATATGCTCAATGAACCCCCAACAGGATTTATTCTGAGTGGTGCAGAGATTATTAACACACTGCTGCAAATGGACCAAATATCACTTCAGAACCCATTGTGATAGTTTTTCAAAGCACATTCAATTAGGGATGTATATCGTATCATTCCGATGTCGATAACAATATGATAATCACTTTATTGGACATCCAAGTAACGATAACGATATGATACAAAACCCCTCCGAAATTATCGGGTCCGATAATTTTTTGGTCTGATAATATCAGATTTTATCGGAACATTGGAGCGCCATTTAAATATGCCTATAACTTCTGTATTTTATAAGTCTGAGACTTGAAACTGGCCCACAGTACTTATGGAATCTGGCTAGTCATGTGTGTAAAATTTCAGAACAATCCCTCCACCCTTGTATTTGATATGAATTTATGAAAGATGGTGTAACTTTTGACAGCTCTGAATGACAGCTAAAGGCACGTGTTTTTAGGTTCCGCTCCATATCCGCATCTAAGAGCTTTGCTGGAGGCTGTGAATTGTATTCCCATCTGCTACAAGACCAAGTTTAGGGTTTTGTAAAGGTCTATAAAACCAAGAAAAGCTTGAGACTTGGATACCGGAGGACACAGCTTCTCCTTTATTGTCCTACCCTATTACTGAGGTCTTTTCTCAGTCCCATTGTCATCACAGGCATGCCTGGTGGGAACACGAGAGAGGGCCTTCTTGGTGGCTGCTCCAGTGCTCTGGAACTCCCTTCTCAGAGAAGCTAGACTGACTCCCTCCTTCATGTGTTTTTGAAGGCAGACAAAAACATTTTTGTTCGGTATGCCTTTGGCATATTATCTATACCTAGGACTTTGAAAAAAATTATGTTTTTTATATGTTTTAAATGTTTTAGTATTGAAATATGTTTACCTATATTTTTAACTTTTGTATATTTCTAATTATAGGTTTTAACTATATATGTTGTAATTTGGTTAAGCCACCTTGAGGCCCAGCATTGGGCAAAAGGCAGGATACAAATAATAATAATAATAATAATAATTATTGGTGATAATAATAATAATAATAATAATAATAATAATAATAATAATAATAATGTCCAAAGCAGCAGGAGGATTCCAGGTTGAGGACTGCTGCCTTCAGTTGCATATTCAGCACATCTAGGTAACTACTGAAGCAAAATGAGGTGACTCAAGAACATATCCCAGACATGAATGAAAAATCAATGGCTGACAGCCACTTCGAATCCACATGGGGTGTGCATTGCCCCCAGTATATAGAGGATTAAGGCTCTAATCCAAGAAGCAGGGCTAAGGTATTGAATATGCTTTCGTGTTTTCTAAATCCCATTTCTTTTCTCTGTCATTCTAGTTTCACACTTTCTTAAGAGAAGGATGGCTTTCTAACATTTCCTTTGATGGACTGAATTTGGATAAGAATGGGGAACTGAAACCTGACTTGGATATTGTGAATTGGGTGCTGTTTCCCAATCGTTCTCATGGGAGAGTGACTATTGGGAGTGTGAAGAGACAGGGAAACACAGACATAAAGCTCACGATTAACCCGGAAGTCATTGTGTGGCCCGCACATTTTAATGGGGTAAGGAAAATTATTTGTATCACATGAATTATTTGTGACATCACTTAAACTGTACTAATACCTGGATTATTAGACATGAGACTTCTACAGTAGGGTGACCAGATAAAATCCAGGTCAGGGCTCATATAACTTTAACAGTTGCAGAGAAAAGGGAATTTCAGCCAGGGTCATTTGTATGCAATTAGTTCCTGGTGAAATTCCCTCTTCATCACAACAGTTAAAGTGATGGCAGCATTCCATTCATTTCAAAATGGCCAGCAGGACCTCCTCTGAGAATTGTAGTTGTCAGCCAGGTGCATATAAGGGAAGACAGTCTGCTAGGTATGCTGGTCCCAAGTTGCTTAGGGCTTTAGAGGATAACAACATAACCTTGTATGTGGCTAGGTAGTTAACAGGCAGCCAGTGCAGTTCTTTTAACACAGGTTTTATATAAGGAGAGCTGGGTGTCCCCATGAGCACCCTAGCTACTGGGTTCCACAATAGCTGCAGCTTCTGAACCTCACACATGGGTAGCCCCACAAAGAGTGTGTTACAGTAGTCTAATCATGAAGTTACCAGTGCATGAATGACCATGGCTAGGCTATCTCTAGCTAGGAATAGGCATAGCTGGTATACCAACCACAGTTGATAATAAATGCTCTGGGCCACCAAGGCCACCTGGGTCTCCAGTGAAAAGATGGATCCAGGAGCACCCCCAACCTATGGATTTACTCCTTCAGAGGGAGTGCAACCCCATCCAGAACAGGCAAACACCCCTGACCTGGGAACCACCTACCTTCAAGGCCTGTGTCTGATTGGGATTCAGCTTCAGTTTGTTGGCCCTCACTCAAGCTGTAACTCTATCCAGGCACTGGTTCAGAACGTGCATGGCCTCTCCCAATCCAGATGTTACAGAGAAATGGAGCAAGGGATATATTTCAAGGATACATTACAAAAAACATAGCTTTAAACATCATTAAAAATAGACCATAAAACAAGAGAAGTTGAACTACGTTATCTACTGCAAAGTCAATTGCAATAGCAGGGCAACATCATATTTGGCCACTCTTGCAATAGCAGTTCTGTAGCCAGTATCTGTAATCTGTCTGCTGGTGAGACAGATGACATACTAACCCACGAAGTATAAAATAACCATAATTGCAGAACATGGGTTCCCACAGTGGTGTTAAACGGGAAATAACCTACAGTGGGTCATAACCAGTTCATAGATGACATGCAAACCCACCATGGGTTAAACTAACCATTATGGGTTAAATAAACCACCATGGGCTAATGTGTCAATGGAACCTAGTCTGTGGCTCAATTCGGATGACACAATAAACAACTGGTGTGGGGGAAACAATTATCAGTTGTTTTTACTATTGTGTCATCCGAATGCTGCTATAGTCAACTCAGTGCTGATCCTCATCCACACCACAGTTGATTATTTATTACCATGTTGTGTGGGGAGTACCCCCTAGGGTTAGGGTTAGGGTTAAGGTTAGTCAACCCACCATTGACTATTGTGTCGTCCAAATTGAGCCTGTATGTAACATAAGGATTGGAGTCTGGCAGAAATGTTGATATATTTGGCGATTCATTGTTCTTCATAATTACTGTTGTTCTACAATTGTATTTTAATTTATTTCATTATTTTAACTTGTATCTTTTAGTTTTGTACATTGACTTGAGTACATGTATACAAAAGACGGCATATAAGCATTGAAACAAGCCAACAGACCAAAGACCTGCCATGCTGTGGTACTACCCTGAAACAATGGCCTTGTGTCACTTATGGTCACTAGGACTAGAGATCCCATTGCATCCTTTCCAAACTCTGTTATTCATTTCCAGAAACACAAATATACCAAACCATTTTCCTTGATGCTCCTTCTCTTTATTGCTAGACTCTGCCTCATTCCAGATGTGTCGAAAGCTGTCACCCTGGATATGCCAAGGAGATCCAGGAAGGAAAGCCACCTTGCTGCTATACTTGTGTTCCATGTGCAGAAGGGACAATCTCCAATCAGGAAGGTGAGTGACCTCAGTCGACAGGATTTTCTCCTGGGAAATGGGAAATGTTTGAGTCTTCCCAGTAGTCTCCTGAGCCCTATCATGATTGTCTCTTCTGTTCATGAATATATATCATAAGAAGGCTTTATGAAGGATTCCTCTTCTGCATAGGAAACAACAGGAGTTCTTTGGAAGTAACCACTTTGAACCACCCAGATCACATACCTCACACAGTTTTTGAAAAGATAAAAATAGGATAACCACAAAGAGATCTGGTTTGAATGATCATTGCAAAACACTGTGGCTTCTTTATGCTATGAGGAGTCATGGCACCAATATCCACTCTTGAAGCCTGGGCAACAGTTTGTTGTCTCATATGAACCTGGGCAGCATGGCTTAGTGTAGAATTGTGGGAGGTTCTAACGAACCATGTTTCTAAGGTTCAGACGAGATGGCAAACCATGGCAACTACCTCTGGTGAATGAATGTTCAAAATGACCACCAACACACAATATTGAGGATTGAGGATTCTACTCAAACTGGTAGGAATTCCGTAACATCTCAGAGAAGCAGCTTTCCTGGCCCCAGTACCTAAGTTCCTCCTTTGCTGATGAAGCCTTAGATTGAACCTTGTGTTCACAAAGCAGGTTCTCTACTAGGGAATGTTTGTCCCTCTCACTTGCCTACTTCACATGGACATTTCCTGACTTCTCCTTCATGCCCATCTCTGCTCTGAACGGAATATAACACAGACGGTTCTTGATGCACTATTGATGTTTATCATGATGAAGTTTCTCTCTTTCTTTTCAGATGCAGCCCATTGCAACAAGTGTCCAAATGATCAGCAGCCAAACAAGGCCCGAGATCAATGTGTCCCCAAGGAAAAAATTGTTCTTTCTTATGAAGAACCTTTGGGATTCATCCTGGCTTCTTTTGCACTATTCTTCTCCTTAACCACAGGCTCTGTGTTAGGAATCTTTATTAAATACTCAGACACTGCAGTAGTCAAAGCCAACAATCGGAACCTCTCCTACATTCTCCTGGTCTCGCTATTGCTTTCCTTTTCATCATGTTTCTTGTTCATTGGCCCTCCAAGCAAAGCAAATTGCCTCCTCCAACAAATAGCCTTCAGCATCATCTTCTCAGTTGCTGTCTCTTCTGTGTTGGCCAAAACTATCACTGTGGTACTGGCCTTCCTGGCTACAAAGCCAGGGAGCAAGGTCGGAATATGGCTAGGGAAGAGTCTTGCAAACTCTATTGTAATCTCTTCTTCCAGTGTCCAAGTTGTCATCTGCACCATCTGGCTGGGGATCTCTCCACCATTCCCTGACTCGGATATGCACTCCCAGCCTGGAGTGATATTACTGCAATGCAATGAAGGGTCTGTCACCATGTTTTATACTGCCCTTGGCTACATGGGCTTCCTGGCTGCTATCTGTCTGGCAGTGGCTTTCCAAGCCAGGAAGTTGCCTGGAGCCTTCAATGAAGCCAAGTTGATCACCTTCAGCATGCTGGTCTTCTGCAGTGTTTGGGTGTCCTTTGTGCCCACCTACCTGAGCACGAAAGGTAAATACATGGTAGCTGTACAGGTCTTCTCTATCTTGGCCTCCAGTGCTGGGTTATTGTGCTGCATCTTTCTTCCCAAGTGCTACATTATTGTACTGAGGTCTGAACTGAACACAAAGGAACATCTCATGTTGAAAACTAAAGATGGCAACTAAGAAGAGGTGGAGATTGAGAATTCTTCCACCCTCACCACAATCTGAATTAGAATCCCAAAGTCTGATGGTGGCAAATAATTATGGAACAGGCCCAGAACCTGTTTATTTCCCTTGGGGTAAGCTATATCCAAAAAGAAAGAAGGCCTTCAATGCAAAGAGTGTGACCCATGGGGGGAACCCTTCTCATGGCAACACATGGCTATAGGAATGGGTCTTGTCCCTTTGTTCAACAAGAGCAGATTGTGGCACTAATGTGACTGCTTGGTACCTTTAAAAACAAATAATGAAAGCAATGGACCAGGATCTGGATGGGTAGTGGTAACTTTCCAGATGGTTTGGCTTACAACTCCCACCATCCCTCACCAGGGCCTTCAACCATCAACAGCCCTTTGGGGCAAATCCTTAGGAGTTCTTGTGTTCAATACTGCTTTGTATGTGTTGTTTTTTTAGCATAGGAGCCACAGTCTCCTTTTAGATAAGGCATCAGTGAAATTAGTTTTACTACTGCAATGGGCAATTGGGAGTGTTAGACTCTCTAACCTATGAAAATTGAAAAGGTTTTATGAATCTTCCTGAAATTTACATGTGCCAGAAAGTAATGTTGGTTTACGTAATCTGAAAACTATGGGATGGTTGGTAAAAGATTGAAGGAGGAAGGGCAGCTTAAATTGGAAAATAAAAGAAAATTTTCCTCACGCAAAATGAAGCAGAAAACCATAGGGGCAATACTATTTGCCCACAGTATCTGAAGAAATTATAACTTAGCAAATTGATATATTGATGGTGTCCTGGTCCTCCTTTGTTGTAGCTGATGGAATGGGATTTAGAGTTTTTTTAAAATGTATTTCTTAAAAAATAGATTTTATTTGTACAATGAGACTGTCATAATAATGCACAGTTCCTCCTTTCCCAGCTACTCCTGCACCAAGCAAAGCTGGTTGCTCCTTTTTCACTGCTTGGGGTGGCACTGAAGCAATGGGGCCAGGAATGGAGCAGTCTATGACCTTGCTCCCTTCTCTGTCACCCAGAGTGCTTTGGGGACTGGTTGATCATTACCATTAACCGAAGGTATAAGTGTATGAAAATCATCTGATGTTTCTCATATATATTCTGCATTTCACAACAGATTATGAGGCTGGATATTTGGAAGACCATAATCCTTTACAGTTTTACCAGGAAGAGATTGCAAATTATTTTATATCATTATTTTAAAAAACTTCGTTATATATTAGGTCATTATAATTGATGTTAATGTCGGGAAATTTTCTTTGCTTACACCAAAAGATATCTTCAGTTAAACTGTCTCTGTATTTAAAGGATCAGATACATGTTTTTGTGGTATTCCTTTTGCAGTCTTTTTTGGCCTACCTCGTTACTGAGTTTGAGAAGCAAAATGTGAAGAATTACCTACAGAAAAAAAGAACTAAGCAGTTACTGTCAAAAACAAATTTTAAATGAGCTCGCATAGAAGGAATGTCAAATGTTTGTTATGTTGGATTCATTTTTTCCATTATTATTATTATTATTATTATTAATTACACTTATATACCGCCCCATAGCCGAAGCTATGTCAAAGAAACAGAAAATAACAACAAAAATAAAAAATGGAAAAATCACATTACAAATACAGGAACATCATCATTTTTCATCAAGTGTACCAAAAAACGGGGAGGGGGGATCATATAGTCATATACTTGTCTATTCACAAGTTGTGCCTGTATATCACCCGTTCAAATGTTGATGACGTTATTAAGTCCATAATTAATTGCATGATGGGAGGTGAGCAGTTTTCCTTCCAATATGATAGTATAAGTCTTTTAGCTGTCTTAAGGGCTTTGAAGATCCATTTGCATTGAACCTGTGTTAGTTTCCAAGAAACCGGCAGGGATTCTAGAAGGATTTGCCCATCCTTCCATATTAAAGATTGATTCAGGACAAGATTTATCCTTATTTTAACCTCCTCCCAAAAGGACATGACTACAGTGCATTGCCAAAACATATGAATTGAAGAAGCATTAGGTGCATTACATCTCCAACAATTATGTAAATTAGATAGACCCTTGTTGAAACGGCATTGTGGGGTCCAGTAGACCAAAAACAGGATTTTTTTGCTGAATAAGACATAGCCTAAGAGCCATTGAAGCTTCAGATACAGACTCTAATGCAACAATCCATTGGTTAGGCAAAACAGGACACTCCAATTCTCGATGCCAATCCTGTCTTAAACTGTGGGTATTGTATAATTTACTGCTACTAAATATTTTTATATATGAGTTGTGGGTTGATGTGTCTGTTCAGCTGCTATAAGTGTTTCTATAAGGCTCTGAAGCTGTAAAAGCAGCCAGACCAAACCTAGATTTCAGCAAGTGTTGCAATTGCAAGTATTGCCATTCAGCCATAGCAGGCAAATTATATTTAGTACATTAATTAGAAAATGGCAAAAACTCATCATCTGGACCTATTAATTGGTCCAAAGTAAAAATTGCCTTATCCATCCGTGTCCTGCACAAAAACTTTTTTTCTAATTCTTAAATCAGGATTTCCCTATAAAGTCAACTTTGCATGAGATAATGGGTCAAACTGCAATTGACATGATACTATGCCCATACCTCTCTAGCAGCCAAAATTGTAAGAGGAGAGTTATTTAATCTAACACATTGAGAAATGAGTGCCATCCATTTAGGCAGAGGTTCGAACCATAAGGATTCCAAAACTTACCAGGGTGGCATATCTAAGCAAACTGGAAAAGACCAGAACTTAATACAAGTCAATAGACAGAGCCAATGATACAAAGCGAGGACTAGAAATCCAAACCTGATTTCTTTAATCGGAAGTTGCATCTGTTTCAAAGATATTCGAGGTGGGGAAGACTCCCAGAAGAATTTATGAAACAAAGCATTAAGTTATTGAAATCTGTGTGGTCAAAGCAGCACACAAAGTCACAAACTGTGGACAAAGCATGCATTGTAATTATTAATTTCAATCACTTTGTAGCAGTATGAAATGCGGCTCTAAGGTGCACCTTCGGCGAGGTGGCTCTGGGTCTAGGAGAGATGCTGTTGCTGCTGGGGGCAGTTCTGGATGACAAATGCACGAACAATGAAATACCAGTTAATGCTGTTAGAAGATCCAGACATCACGCTGGCGACCTGTGGGACTCTAAACCCAGCTACCTATCTTCCACTGATGGACACAGCTAGCACACCAACACACGATTGTGTGACTGTAATTGGCCAAACATGGGCAGCACGGCCAGATCTGAAAGACCAGCCCCTGAAAAATCCAGATTGCATCTGGTACACTGATGGCAGCTCATTTGTTGAAGAAGGAAAAAGGAAGGCAGGATATGCAGTTGTGTCACTGGAAGAAGAGATAGAAACTGGTGCTTTACCATTTGGAACTTCAGCGCAGCTAGCTGAAATAGTAGCTTTGACTGGAGCTCTAGAATTGGCGGAAAGACAAACTGTTAACATCTATGTAGACTCTAAATATGCATATGCAATGATACAGTCACATGCAGCATTATATCGAGAGAAAGGAATGATTGATTCAAAAGGCAAGCCAATAAAATATCAGCAACAAATTCAGGCTCTGCTGGAAGCTGTAAATAAGCCTCGGAAAGTAGCTGTGATGCATTGTAAAGGGCATCAAAGAGGAGAATCAGAAGTCAGTCGAGGGAACAGAAAGGCAGATTTGTGTGCAAAAAGGGCAGCACGAGAAATGATCCCAATATTGTATGCAGCCCCACTGTCTCAAGAAGAGAATCCCTGGCAGTATACAAAAGAAGATGCTGACCTTGCACAGCAACTGAAATCAAGGCTAGAAAAAGGACTATGGGTGGTAGCAGACGGAAGGCCTTTTGTACCTCGATTAGAAGTGAAGAGACTAGTAGAAACACTTCATGAAAACACCCACATGGGGGCAGAAGCCATGTATAATTCAATACATCCATACTTCTATGCCCCTCGACTGTCCAGCATCACCAGAGAAGTAGCCAGGAGATGTGTAACCTGTGCAAAGACAAATGCCAGAACAGGTCCAGTAGGGCCAGCAGGCCAGTTAGCTGTTGGAGCTGGGCCCATGGAAGTGCTGCAAGTAGATTTTACAGAAATGCCTAAGAGTGACGTGTACAGATATCTATTATTAATAATCTGCACACTGACTGGCTAGATTGAGGCCAAACCCACCAAGACAGAGAAAGCACGCGAAGTAGTAAAATACCTGCTTGAACATCATTTGCCAGTCCACGGGCTACCCCTGCAGTTGAACTCAGACAACAGAAGTTCGTTTATAGCGGAAGTGGTTCAAGAGACTACAAAATACTTAGGCATCGAGTGGAAGTTACACACAGCATGGCACCCACAGAGCTCAGGGAAAGTTGAAAGAATGAACCGGACTGTCAAAGAACTACTGACCAAATATATGCAGGAAACTGAGATGTCGTGGGTGGAACTTTTGCCACAAGTATTGTTCAGAATACGGAACACTCCCAAAGGAAAGAGTAAATTGACTCCTTTTGAGGCGATGTATGGTAGACCCTCCCCATTGTGGAGGAAATATGGCAGCAGGCAGGATGTCCCAAGAGAGGTAGTCCCATGGGCAAAACGCATAGCAGAAGTGAGAAAGCATTTAAATTGGGAGGTGCCGTTACCCCTTACAGACTCAGTGCATAACATAGAGCCAGGAGACTGGGTTTATGTAAAGAAATGGAAAGCAGATCCCCTAAAGCCAAAATGGTCAGGCCCGCATCAAGTTATGCTAGTCACTCCAACTGCTATTAAATGTTTTGGTTTTAAATCCTGGACGCATTACAGCAGAGCCAAACGTGCTGAACCACCGGTGCAGTGGAAGGCCAGCCCAGTGAAAGGGACTCTGAGAGTTAAACTCAAGAAATCTTAAAGCGTCTGCCTGACCCAAGTATCCCCTGCCATGTCACACCCGAAAGCTGACACCCTGCGCAGAGAGAGGAGACACCGAGGAGGAAGCATCAGCCCACAGGAGCTGTCACATCCGGAAGCTGACAGCCTCCTCTGGAGAAGAATCCAGCAAATGGACTTCTACCCCATCAGACTATCTAAATGAACTTTATGCCATGATTGATGGGCCACTGATTATAGTTTTAATCATAGCATTAATTGTAATTGGAATAATAATAGTGTGTTGTTTCAAACCAGAACAGTTCCTTGGCAGGCCTCGCCAAAATGTACTCCCTCTTTTGGCAATTAACCCTAATAACCATATGTTTGAGTAAACCTGCGGAAAAAGAAGAGCCCAATCTGTGGATCCAAATCGTAAAGCAAACTGCAGCAATGCTCACTAATAAATCTTGTATAATCTGTGCACTGACCCCAAAGTCCCACCAAGATGGACTTCCGTTCTTGCCCATCCCCCTCAACAGAACTGGGATTGTAACAGATTGGGGTTTTCAAGAGGTGCCTTTTAAATATACACACTATGATTCCAGCAGAGCCCTCAAAGTAGTTTCCTTGCCAGGGCAAATCTGCATTTCACAGAATGGTTCTGGGATGTTCATAGGCCAGTCAGAATGTCAGGAGACTTGGTATTCTGACCAAGCAGCCCCCAGAGAAGGAAATTGGAATTGTGGCAACTTGAAAAAAGTACCTTTCAAATACTGCGGCTGCTCATTAGGCGAAGAGTGGATGCACACTTGGGGGGAGGAACTGTACTCACTTCAAAAATGGGGTCCGTATGCTGAGGCCTGCCACACTTATTTCTGTGACCCTCGCTTTTCTCCAGTCCCGAAATAAAGGACACGGACACCACTTGTGGTGGATTTGTGGAGAATGGGCTTTTAAACAATTACCCCAAAATTGGAAAGGAAGTTGTTACTTGGGAATTGTAGTTCCAGGATTGTGGATGATTTCCCCTGATACCCACGAGAGAGAAAAAAGATCTTTAGATCTAAAAAGCATAGCTGGAGGAGGGAGTCAGAAATGGGGTACTGAAGAATGGCCAGCTGAACGTATAGTTGACTGGATAGGTCCTGCTACCTGGGAACCTAATGTGACCGGCAGGAGCAGCCACTATTTGACGAACAGGCTTATACGTTTACAAGCAGTAGTGGAAATCATAGCAAATCACACAGCTGATGCTTTAGATTTAATCGTCAATCAACTTGCCCAGCTCCGGACTGCAACTCTACAACTGAAATTAGGACTAGATTATGTATTGGCAGCGCAAGGTGGCCTTTGTGTTGCCCTGAATTTTTCTGATTGTTGTTTCAAAATAGATGACAATGGAGAAGTTATAAAAGGCCTAGCCAAAACCATAAAAGAGGTAGCCCATGTGCAAGTCCAAAATTGGAATGGATGGAGTTTAGATTGGCTCACATCTTGGCTCCCTAATTTTAGATGGCTTAAAACTGCATTCTTAGTATTTTGCTTAGTTATGATTCTAATCTGCATTTTACCTTGCTGTATCCCGTGCTTTATGGCTTTGGTGACACGAGTAGTAAACTCTATCGTAGAACGCAAAATATATTCTCATTATGTATCGTTAACTATGCAAGAAGATGTAAAATATGAAGAAGTAGAAAGCTAGACATAGTCATGAATATATTTAGTTCCCTGTTTTGCACTCCACACATGCTTAAAATCCTGCCAGCAGCTTTTGAGGCACAAAGAACAATGAATGACTATAAACAAGATGAATGTAACTAACAGTGATTTTTCTTTTCTGTAACCTTACGCTTCTGCAGCCAAATGATGTGTATCATTTTCATACAACCTACCTCAACTTTTTAAATTATAGTAAGAACCATGATTATTTAAATATATAAAAATAAAATTGGTTCTGATATATAAATAAAATTGGTTCTTAAAGGGGGGAAATGAGACATGGAATTTAAAAATTCAGTTTGCTTCTTTCCCTTCACAACACCAAATGGGGTTTAGATCAGTTGATCAGTTGTAAATCAACCAGATACAAATCTTATGTAAATCCTAGAGATTCCTTTCAGGGCAGATGGTCTCAAGTACCGGTGATTTGAAGACAATAGATCAACATTGAGGTGACAAGTACCTAGCTTTATGGGAGAAGCAACCGGTTCAAAGGATGCCTTGTTTTCCAGCCAGAGAGGCCCTGATTATCTCATGTTTGGAATGTAAGATTGACCTTGCTTGCTTGCTTTCCTGTATCTTTGCTTGCAAATAGAAGTGTTATTTTTTACTCCCTAGTTCTGAGTTGTAAAAAGCTTCTATTCACATATGTCACCAGAGAGGGGAGTTTCTTTTTGATGCCAAAAGAGTAAAAAGCCTTTGTTTAGTTTGCTAGGGGCGGTTCTCCCTGAATTTGAGCCAGAAGGCACAGGGGCTCGCCACAGCGCTGTTCTTTAAATAAAACTTAATTAAACCTACCTCCTGTCATCTGAGTTTGATTTTAAGTTGGTCCAGCCAACAGTGTGGAAAGGGCCATAGTCCCTGTCCTGCACTAGTCTCACTTTTTTCCTCTGTACTCCCGGCTTATTTTGTACCTGCGAAAGTTTGTTTCATCTTGGAAGTGTGCAATGAAAACCCAAATGTAAACCAGTAAATCCACTTCTGTGTTTGGGGGGGGGTGGGGGGGGTCTCGAAGGCTGTTTTCAGTGATGAAAGAATAGGATGAGCTTTTAATCCACCAGGGCAGTTTTACAACTTATTTCCTCCTTTTCATCTTTGGACACATTAGGAGTTGGAAGGAAGGTTTCAGTGCTCTAACTACTCTTTTTTGGGGGGCTTCCTTCCTTGTTTTGCTGAACTCCTGTCCTGTTGGAATTGCAGAACTTCACCCTGGCACCTATCCACCTTTACCTTTCAAACCACTCTGATCCTTCCTCATACATCCATTTCTGTCGGCTTCCATCACCTCTCCAAGTGCCTTATAAATCTTCCTAGTGGTTCTCTTCTGTTTTGTGTAATTATTCCTCCTCCTATATTGTCCTATATTATATTATCCTATATGGCAGGAGAAAACATTTCATGGTGCTAGTAGGCTTTTTTTTTTACCCATGGGCTAACAGGCTTTCCTACTTATGCATCCACTATCCAAAGTGGAGGCCTAGGGCTTGAATTTCGTTTTCTAGTTCCTTTTACTGCCTGAAATCTTCTTAGGCAGAGCAGCCATAGACATTTCCAAGGAGACCGGATCCGCAAGACAAAAGGATATCCTTTTCAGTGAATCATGACCAGTGAATTGCTAGTCCTCTCCTAGGCAACAGATTACCATCTGAAAGAATGTAAGAGTGATCTTTCGATCTGACAGGAAGAGAACAACGCAATGTAACTTTGAAGTAAAATGGAGCCATGGGGGGGGGGTGTAAATTTAGAATGACTTGGATAGGATTTACTTTGGGGTAAGGGAATCAGCCATCTCTATTTTCTGAACTGGAGATGCTCAGCTTCGCATAATCAAAGGAAAGGAAAAGCGATCCTTCACAAATACAAAGAGGTGGAAGAGCGCACTGGTGATCTATCAGCAAAAGGTTTTAAATAGCTGGAAAATTTTTAAAATCTTTAAAACTCAAGGGATAAACCGATCTGATTCAGTTTTGAAAAAAAAAAACATTATCTCTCCTGGAGACCTATCACCAAGCAGTTTTGTCTCTTTATCTATTATAAATTACGCATGTGCAAGCATTTTGGTTAATTTGCATTTTAAAACTTCCTAAAAATCAAAGCATGGACCTATCTGATTCAAACTTGGCTTGCGGAATGATCTATTTAAGAGCTCTGGAGATCCCCAAGTTTCATCTCTTTAGCTTTAAAAGTTACCCAGGTGTAATCATTTTTATACATTCTAATAGGAGCTCCAGTGAGCGAGGGGCGAAAGCTGCCAAGTTCATCACAATGTCCATCAATGACAAGAACCAATGAACTGGAGGGGGAAGGAGAAGGGGCAGGCAAAGTGGGGCAGGCACAATAGCAGCAGGAGAGCAAAAAGAGAGTTCACTGGTATAGGTATACTAGTGAAAAGGAGGAGAGCTTGCAGCACTTCTGTAATGGAGGTAAAAAATGTGAAGGCAAACTGGGGGGAAAAATGTTGTGATGGAGTCCTTAGTCCCCCCCCCCACAGATGGAGATCTTAAAGGTGGGGGAGGATTATAGAACCATAGAACAGTAGAGTTGGAAGGCCTAACCTGTGCTGAGTAGAGAGGAACTAGTACCTTGCGTGAATTGGAAGCTAAACTTCTATCAATGCAGCCCAAAATAGCATTTGCTTTTCTTGCAGCCACATCACACTGTTGGCTCATATTCACCTTCTGATCTACAACCATTCCAAGACCCTTCTCACTTGTCGTCTTGCTGAGCCAAGTACCTCCCATCTTGTAACTTTGCATTTGGTTTCTTTTTCCTAGGTGTAGAACTTGGCATCTGCTGTCTGAAAAAGCCCATAATGTAGCATCTCTGTTTTATTAGGAACAGAATTAAACTAAAGAACTCTTGATCTTCATGACATTTATTTGCTTATTACATTTATCTACAACTGGCCTTTCAGCATGAGCTACCTAGGCAGTTTACAATACATCAAGAGAAACCTCCAAAAGAATAAAAAACGACAACTCAAAAAGACCCATCCCACTCAGGGCTATTTCTTTGGGGGTTCACCAAGGGGCTGCTTTGGGAGTCAAATTACCAGGGTGGGAAATGACCCTGGAACCTGGTGGAGCTGAAGTAGGGTGAAGGAAAGGACAGTCCAGGTGCAGCAGTGTCCTGAGGGAATCTTTGCCTGACGGCTTCCCTGTTTCCGAATGAAGAAATGCGTTTGAGAAATGCACCTGGTAGTCACCCCAAAGTGAGAGAAGGATGTGGTTCCAGGCTGGCAAAACAGGGAAGACGCATGGCCCCCTGCCACTCATGTCCCTGTTCCAAGGTGATCTGTGGAGCCTTACACTGCCACCTAATCAAGGGATGAGCAAATTGATGAGCAGGTGTTTTGATCCCCAGGGTCCATCAGCCATAACCAAAATCACCAATAGTAAAGGGATGATGAGAGTTGTAAGCCAAAACATATGGAGGGCAACATGTTCACACCCAATCTTGATCCATAGCATTGATCCATAGGAGAAGAAGGAGGAGGAGGAGGAGGAGGAGGAGGAGGAGGAAGAGGAGGAGGAAGAAGAGGAGCAGCAGCAGCAGCAAAGGAACAATAATGCTAATTATGCGTCACCATCAAAATAAGAACAGAAACCTCTAATGCAACTACTTCTTTCAGAAAACATTGCCCATAACTGTACTGCTAGATCAATGGAACCCCATGAGAAGATGGTTAAAATATATATTTTTTCCAGGGTTCCCCCTCCTTGCACTGAAGGCCTCCCTTTATTTCTGGATCTACAGGCAACCCTCGGGAAAGGAACAGGTCCTGGACCTGTTCCATAATTCTTTTCCCTCCGTCAGAACATGTAACTCTTATCCAGATTGTGGTAGGAATGGAATTCTTCCCCATCTCTAGTTCTTGGAAGATGCCATCTTTAGTTTTCATCATGAAATGCTCCTTTTTATTCAGATCAGGCCTCAGTAAAATAATGTAGCACTTGGGAATAAAGATGCAGCCCAGGAGACCAGCACTGGAGGCCAAGATAGAGAAGACCTGCACAGCTACCATGAATTTCCCCTTGGCGCTCAGGTAGGTTGGCACAAAGGACACCCAAATGCTGCAAAAGACCAGCATGCTGAAGGTGATCAGCTTGGCTTCATTGAAGGCCCCAGGCAGATTCCTGGCTCGGAGAGCCACAATGAAGCAGATGGCAGCCAGGAAGCCCATGTAGCCGAGTGAAACATAAAACATGAGAATAGACCCTTCGTTGCATTGCAAGGTGATTTGTCCAGGCTGAGAATGCATCTCGGAATCTGGGAAGGATGGAAAAACTCCCAGCCAAATGGAGCAGATGACAAGTTGGACACTGGAACAACAAATGACAATGGAGATGGCCAAACTCTTCCCAAGCCACTTTCTCACCATGTTCTCTGGCTTTATGGCCAGGAAGGCCAACACCACAGTGATCGTTTTGGCCAACACAGAAGAGATGGAAAATGAGAAGATGATGCAGAAGGCCATTTGACGGAGAAGGCAGGTTTCTTTCCTTGGCTGACCAACGAAAAGGAAGGAGGACAAAAAGGAAAGGAAGAGGGAGACGAGGAGAATGTAGGTGAGGTCCCGGTTGTTGGCTTTGACTACGGGAGTTTTTAAGTATTTAGTAAAGATTGCTATCACAAAGGTGGTGCTTAGTAATAAGAAAAGGGCAAAAGACACCAAGATGATCCCCAATGGTTCTTCATAGGACAGGAAATTTATGATCTTGGGTATACATCGATCTCGGTCCGTGTTTGGCAGCTGGTCTGCTGGACACGCGTTGCAATGGTCTGCATCTGAGAAGAAGGAGAGCAATTTCAGTTTCACTAACATCCATCTGACATCCACAACAGTCTCTTTTCTGTTTTGTTGGGTGGGGGATGATGGGAAGATGGAAGAGAGAACGTTAAGTAGGGGTGAAGAGAGGCAAAAGCTCCAGGACATTCTTTGTAAAAGCGCTCCGGAAAAGGGATGGGCTTTGCATGCACCATGTTCAATCCTTAGCCTCCTCATGAAGAAAGGATTTAAGGTATAGGGCCATAGGAACATTGGAAATTGCCATATACTGAGTCAGACCATTGGTCCATCTAGCCCAGTATTGCTGATGCTAACTGGAAGTGGTTCTCTGGTGTTTCAGGCAGGACTTTTTCCTATCCTCACCTGGAGGGATTGAATTGGGACCTTCTGCTTTCCCAGCTTGTGTTGTACCACTGGCCATACCCTGAAGCTTCCATTGGGAAAGAAAAGCTGACTCTATGAGACCTGGCAGAGCTGCTGCTAGTCAAAGGAGACAATACCGGGAAAGATGGATTGACTCAATGGCTCAATTCGGACGACACGATAGTCAATGGTGGGTTGACTAACCCTAACCCTCACGCTAACCCTAGGGGGCACTTCCCACACAACATGGTAATAAATAATCAACTGTGGTGTGGATGAGGATCAGCACTGAGTTGACCATGGCAGCATTCGGATGACACAATAGTCAAAACAACTGACAATTGTTTCCCCCACACCGGTTGTTTATTGTGTCGTCCGAATTGAGCCAATATTTGATTTATCTTATGTATAGTAAATATTTATTGATGGCCTTTCAGGGAAGGAATCATCCCAAGATGGATATACAGGCAACTTCCTATGCCATTCAGATATGATGTCCCCAGTGTATTAAGTCCAAGAGAAAGCTAAGGGTAAGATGGGACTGATAGAAAAATTATTCATGTATTAAATTTGAATCTAAATATTTAAGTGCTAATTGTTGTGTTAAACTTGAAAAACGGAGCTCCCTCCTCTCCCTCTGCCCTCCACTCTCTTCCCCTTATGTGTTATCTCATTTTAGTTTGTAAGCCTGATGGAAGGGCCTCTCTGTCTCTCTTTATTAATGTGAGCTACTTTGGGAAATAATAATTGTTGGAAATGCAAGATAAAAATGTAGTAAAGAGATACATTTACAATAAAATAAAGTAAAATAAAACTGTAAACTAGCCTGAAAGTAGGAGCAACTTTTTAAAATAAAATAAATGAAAAATACTATTTTATGCTCACAATAACCCTGTGAGATAGGTTGGGCTGAGTGGTGGTGAATGGCCCAAGGCAGTAAGTCCCCACTGAGGAGGGATTTGAACTCAGGTCTCACCCATTCAATTCTGATACTTTTGATCAGTCTGAGAGATTTCATAGGAGATCCACTTCCATGCCAGGAGCAGCCATCCTTCATAAAACCTTCTCTTTCCCTCTGATGAACCATATATGTTGATGTAGGCTAAAAGTACCACCTTGAGTGACTGCAATTTGGCATCCCTGTGGAGCTTTTCTTGGGTTTTATTTCCAAATACAAATTATCATGTTAATGCCTTCCCATTTTTTACACTACCAAACTGGTTTGGACCCGGCACGTTCTTATGTAATATAAATGCAGAATCATTGAGGAGGTAGAAGCAGGTTCTACCTAAATTTCTGGTTGACTACCTGACAATAGTATTGGCCCTCAAAAATCAAAATCTCTTGATTCACAGGTTGGCTTTTACTGTTCTCATATTCTTTTAAATAGGTGAAGCTTTGCCCTTAGTCTCTTTCTCCTTGGAATCCTCTCACGCAGGAGTCGAGAGATGCTCTGTCAGGATTTAGAGCTTTTCTACATGAGGAACTGTTTTATGACAATGTTAAATTTCTTCTCATGCTGACAACACACTAATGTAATCAAAGGCCTAAAATTATTTGCTTGTGGTTCATCAATGTTATTTGAAAGACTAAATAAAAATACTTATTTACACAAAACGTTTAGCAGAGTGGATCGAACTTTGATTCAAACCAGACTAATTTTACATGCTGGACTTACTGGGCAATTAGGAATGGCTTAAGCAAACCTCCCTGGGGAGGACATTCTAGTAGCAGAGTGTCACAACCAAAAAGCCCCCCTCTCTCTGGTCACCACACACCTGATTTCAGTTGGAAGGGAGAACTGGAAGAGAGTCTTCCATTATTTACATAGTGTTTGTCCAAGTTGAATATTTGGCAATTTCCCAGGGAACACGCTGTCCTCTGGGATCACGTACCTTCCTCAGTGGAGGCTGTCCCTTCCGTACATGCAGCACAAGTATAGCAGCAAGGTGGCTCTCCTTCCTGAACCTCCTTCACGTATCCTGGGTGACAGCTCTCGACACACCTGGATCGAGGCACAGTCTAGCAACAAAGAGAAGGAGCATCAAAGAATAAATGTTATGTGTATTTCTATCTAAGGGAAGGAATCGTGGTTTGGAAAAGATCCGAACCCAGCAGGAACCCCAGGCTCTTAATTTGAGGAAAGCACTTTACTTAATGGTTCATTTCAACATTTATAGCCCTCCTTTCTGTACCTAAGTAGACTCAAGGCAGCAGACAAAGCTAAAAGTTCCAAGGTACAATATTGGAAGAATCTTAAACCAGTTGGATATTCATAAACACAGTGGAGAACAATCCAATCTGATGAAAGGTTCAGCTTATCTAACTGCATTTATTGAAACATTCTAAGTTTTACATATTTTATCTGTGCAAAATGTCCTGAAACACAATGGCTGAATTCAGATAACACAATAAGCAACTGGGGGGGGGGGGGGGGAACAATCGTCAGGTGTATTGACTATCATGTTGTCCAAATGCTGCCATAGTCAACTCAGTGCTGATCCTAATCCACACCACAGTTGATTATTTATTACCATGTTGTGTGGGGAGTACCCCCTCGATGAACAACTGTAGAGTTGATTATTACCCCAGCATTGACTATCGTGTTGTCCGAATTCAGCCATTGTGTTGTAATGTCCTTGTTCTGCAATGTCCTTGTTCTGGCCCATCGGTGACTTGAATCTTGAGGTTTGCCAATGCGCACAAATGACTCATGGCAACATAGAGTTGCCCATGACAGTAGACAGGTGTAGGCAGTGAGAGGCTAACTTGGTCCAATTTGTCCCTGGCCCTTGTTAGGGCTAGTGGCAAAGGCCTTAAATCACATCAAAGAACTCATACAGGCAGAAGCTGTGCAATGAGTGTGCATTGAGTCCAGGGAATTATTCAAACTTAAGGGATCTCCCAGGCAATTGACTCAAACAAATTAGTGTTGTGCCAAATCCTGCCCACTATTTTTGGGAAAATTTTCTCTCCCTGCGAAAGAGGCATTCTTTTTTCTGGCCCTTTCACGGGGAAAGAGAGAATTTTGGAGAATTTTCTCTTGGAAAGGAGGACAGGGTTTCCACACACCTTTTTAATTGTAGCCAGTTGTGGAGGGGGCTTCTTTCTATTTTTGTTATTTATTTTTTTAAACACCCCTGGCACTTGGTGGTGCTCAGCAGTTCTTCCAGACTGGCTATTGGAGACCATGTGACCTCACCCTCTCCAATAGGCATCCTGGAAGAATTCCTAGGCTCCTGAAAGTACTGCCTACACTTAAAACGGGTGTGGAAACTCTGTCTCCATCTCCAAGGAGGAAATTCTCCAAAATTCTCACTTCTCCCAGCCTCTTTTGCCAGAAGATTCATTCCCCCCATGAAATGCTGAAAATGGAAGAAGCAAAATAGCATTAAAATAAATCATTTCCCTTACCTTTGAAAGCTGAGAGGGCCACACAATGGCTTTTGGGTTAATGGTGAGCTTTACGTCAGCAGGCCTGTGCCCCTCTAAACTCCCAACTTTTATCCTTGCAATAGTTTCATTGGGAAACAGCACCCAATTCACGAGATCAAAGTCAGCTGTCGGCTTTCCATTCTCTTCCAAATTCAGTCTGTCCATGGAAGTATTATAATACTTTTCCAGGAAAGGGTGAAGCTAGAATGAAGGGAAAACAACCAGCATTTAGGAAACATGAAACCAAGTTAAATATCTCAGCTGTGCTCTGATCTCCTATAAAATGGGGGAGATACTCAACTGGAGACATAGAGCTTCTCTACATTCTAAAAAAGCTTCTCTACATTCTAAAAAAAATTCTGCTGCCTTACCAGGACATCCTGCTTTTGCTTCCTTCCTCAGATTGCAATGGGCTCTATTACACAGATAGCCACAGGTAGCTATGTGGTTTGAATTAGGGTTGTGCACGCCAAAAAATATCGTTTATCGTTATCGTCATTTTGGACCAAAAAAAAATCGTCTTCATTCATATCATAGGTGATCCGTATCATGATAATTATTGTTAAAAAATGATATTTTTGGCAGAAAGAAAAAAATGCCTATAACTTCTGTATTTTAAAAGTTAGAGGCTTGAAACTTGGTCACAGTGCTTCTGGGGTATGCCTAAGTATGTGTATGAAATTTGAGATTGAGCCCTCCAACCTTCGATTTTATATGAATTTTTTAAAGATCGTTTCCTTTCTGACAGGTCAGGCAAGCTGTCATTCTGATCTGTCAGAACGGAAATGATCTTTAATAAATTCATATAAAATCAAAGGTTGGAAGGATCGATCTCAAATTTCATGCACATACTTAGGTGTACCCCATAAGCATTGTGACCAAGTTTCAAGCCTCTAACATTTTAAATACAGAAGTTATAGGCATTTTGTTTTTTAAAAATAGGGCTGCAGAAAATATCGTGAAGATGATACGGTTCACCGACGATATGAATGAAGACGATAATTTTTTTGGTCCGAAATGATGATAAACGACGATATTTTTTGGCATGCACACCCTTACTTATCATTGACAATAAAAAATATTTTTTAAAAAAAGAAACTTGGATTTTTTTACAAGAAAATCCATTCCACCTCACGGAGTAGAAAGGAAGTCCAGAAACAGCAATGGTTAACATGAGGCAGCCATCCTGGCCTGGCTAGAGGCAGACACAAAGGGTTGCCAATACTTTTTCAGAAACTCTTTTGTGTGACTGAGGTTCTTTTTTCCCAATCTTAACTGCCCTTTCTCCCTCAATCTTTAACCAATCTTCCTGAAATTTTCAGATTATATAAAATATGCATTTCTTTCTGGCACATGTAAATTTCAGGAAGTTTGGTGAAAAAAATCTCAATGTTATGAATGTTAGAATAACCAACCCCAATTACTCCATTATAATTGTAGAATACTTTTTTACCCCTGTCAAACTAACTACAGACACACAGCAGTGCATCCTTAAATAACAGCACAGTGCACAAGAAATCAGAGGAAAATCAATGAATTTGAGAGGAAATATACTCCAATTCCAATCTTTGGAAACAGACTCATGTAGGTTTAGATTCGAGTCTCAGGGTTTGAGGTGCTGGATCCAGTGAAATCCAAATAGAAAATTAATCCACACAGGAATTGAAGGAAATGTTTTTAAAAAATAAAGTTGTGAAATCTGAGCCTCAACAAGAAAAACAAATGAAACCTAGGAAAGCTAGATTCTTTTTCAAATAATCCACTAGTAAGAACATCTAGCACAGGAAAAAGGCTAAATGTCTGTAAACGTTACAAGGACAAGTTCTGATGAGGGAGGAATACATTCTCCCCAAAGAAGTACCAAAGATTCATCTGAACTGTGCAAAGTCAGTGGAAAATTCAAAACAGAAAAAAAACAGAAAAATAATCCCTTTGTAAAATTATTGCAACACTTAAACCTAAAAATGAAAAGAAAAGAAAAAAGAAGAAGAAGAAACCTAAACACAAAGTGATCTAAAAACAAAGTTCTGTACAGTGAGTGTTCTAGAGAGGAGAGAAAAGTTTCAGCAGAATTTTGTTCTTTCATCGTTACAGGTTCATGTGTGTTGCAGAGGGGTTTGGGGATGTAAGTTCTGAGACATCCAAACTGAAGTCCCAGCTTTTACTAAGTGGAGACTTGAATAGCAGGGAAATAATTTTACCCATCCCTGGCTTGTGATTCAAGGTTTTCCCAAACCTGGACAAAGAAAAGGACAGACAGAGTGTGGTAGAACCCATCTGTAGGTGGGCCCTTCCTCAAGCGGTAGAACTGGATGCAGTAGAGACAGATTTGGGAATCAGGAGATTCCAACTTCAGCTGTGAAGGTTGGATCTCTCTCAGGGCATTAAGGAGCCACCCCTGGATGGGGGCTTCTTCTCATGTCACCAGAGCTCCAAAATTATAGTCCTCTGCCAGGAACCTCACAGATGTGATTGACCTCAGAATTGGACAAAAAATCTTACCTCAATAATATATTTGAATCTGGATAGGGGATAATGATTCCAGAGTTGGACAACAGACTGTGATTTGCTGTGATCATGCAGGAAAAATAGAGTGGAGTACCTGCCATGGCTTCAACCTCCGATGTTCCAGCCTGTCTCTTCCACCTACCATCCACATCCGCTTTGATCGGGATGAATATGCAGCATCTAAGGCACAGGCCACAGCTTGGACACTGTTGTACGTACTGTAGCTGTCTTGAGATAGGGCTCTCTCCATCTCCTCCTGGGGCAACGTCTCCAGTTTCTCTTTCTCTCTGCATCTTTCCCAGCCTTTCATGGACAAGGCATCCTTTGAAGACAAACAATGGAAGGCGTTTTCCCAAAACAGGGTCAGAGCATAGGACTCTGGTGCATAGTAGTCATATTTTGTCCTTTTTTTGGTCTTCATTATAAAAGACAAAGAGCCATGAACATGCACAAAGATGGCAGGGACATCTGACAAGTACCGGTTGATGTCCTGAAAAGCTGTTGAGATCCAGACTTTTGTACCAATGCTAAGTGAAACAAAGAATGGAATAATATAGGAGCAACAATCTTGGTAGTATACAACTACAGTGCCTTGTGTACGCCAGACTTTTGGAAACAACATGTCCCATGAAAGCCTTGGTGGCACTTGTCTCGAGAAAGCAACACAAATCCCAGTGCTGATCATCAGGGGTGTGATGGCTCTCATGAACCTCTCACCATTGTCATTGTCTGGGGACAAGAGGCCAATCCACGTCCATCCAAAATACAGAAGCAGTTGGACAACCCCACGGTATTGGGTTTCTTCCACTGGGACCGATCGGTAGATAAAAGGGAACTGAATTTTGTCATTAAGAACATGGGCAGCAAAGCCATAGCTGATCTACTGAGGAAAGGAAAAGACCAGTGTTTTGTTTTATTTTCAGAATGAAGTTCAGATACTTATTAATCTGAAATTATTTGCATCTAATCAAGTGCCCATCATTATGATGGCTCTCTGATGCATGTGATGGGTAGGCAAGATGCCAAAATATCTCAAGGACCCTTTGCAGTGTAGCTATTCTTTGCATGATTTGTTGAAGAGTTACATTGCAACCCCTATGGGATCCTTGTCAGTGGGGGCCAGGAAATCCCAGACAGTGTCAAAGGCCATTTTCATTCCCCCATTAAAGTACATGGGGACCTTTCACTTGATCTAAAGAGTCCTCTTGAAGACCCCACAAGCTTTGAGATAGGGCGTGGCAGGTTCAACCCCTAGTCCCTAAACCTCAAAGGTGTCCTACAGGATTTGAGTGTTCCCTGGCTCAAGCTGAGGTGAATGTAAGGGGAGATGGCAGCATAGTTTGCTGGGTTCACGTTCAGCATGAGCAACCTCTTGTTCCTACCGACACTGCTGGGAGGCAGGCAACACCCTCCCTTCCGATTACTCCATTAGGGAGGCCCTCTAATGGTCCAAGTGGTTCTTCCTTGAGGTGGTTGACCTTCTTGCTCCAGACATACCTGTGGGATCTTGTAGATACCCGACATGGTTGTAATATGGACAGAGATGTCAGATTCAGCCCCTTCCAGAATGGCCAGCACATTATTGTGTCCTCCGCAGCTGTAGTTGGGGACATGGTTTGCGCCATGAGTAAGCAAGTCTAGCATGGCTTTGGAAGTCACTCTTGCATGGAAATGGCTCTCATAGATATTGTAGCCCAATGTGATGTTGGGTAAGAGTCTGGGATTCTTGTTGATATCATGAATGGCAAACGTGAAGGGCAAGATGTGCCACTCCTTCACAGGTGATATACTGCAGATAATGATGGTTATTTTTTTAAATTTTTGTGAACCACCCAAAGAGCTTTTGCTATCAAGCATTACAGAAATACAATGAATGAAATGAAATGAGGATGAGGATGATGAGATGTGTTATGCAAATACAGTATCATGTTATTTAGATGATCTAGAGAGCTTTTCAGGATCAGATGAGGAAGTAAAGAGTGGGAAGAAATGACATTGGAGCAATGTAAGCAGTTGGATCCCCCAACGATCAGTAGTGGGACCAGCTTTGGATCCAAGCTAGCACTGAATGACCAAGAAAAAGATCTTGGGGTCATGGTGAACAGTTCACTGAAAATAAGCCTACCAGAATACATCCACACCAATACACAGAACACAGTCATCATTAAAACATGCTCAATCATCAGGAAATTCCTGAATCAATAAAATACAGCATGACTTGGCAAAGACCGTTATGTGCATCTAGAAAAACTGCCATGAGCAAGAAAGAGATAAAATAATAATAATAATAATAATAATAATAATAATAATAATGCCTGACTCTAATAGGAAAGAGGAATTGAGCAAAGCTTCCCCTTAATCAAAGAGGCTAGGAAGAGGATCCCTTTGGGATCCTTCCTTCATAGTTGAGTTACTGAACTGAAAGCACAGATTTAATAATAATAATAATAATAACAACAATAATAATAATAATACAGCCTGCCTGACTTAAATAAAGACAAAAAGACAGCCAAAATAAAAAAGGGGTACAGAAGGGTGGGTGTGCCTGTCACTCCCCCGAGGGCTTGAGGGTGGAGTATCCCAGCAGGAACAGATTGACTTTAAGAAAGACCAGCTGCTCCACCACCTCAGTGTCCAAGCAAGAGCGGTGGGGTGTCAACATGTCGACCGCCATGGAGAAAACCCTCTCGCTTGGAACACTGGTCAGTGGGCAGCTGAGTCTATCCCTGGCCACCCGAGCCAAGTCGGGCCAAATCCGGCTATGGGATAACCAGTAGGCCTGGGGGGCGACAGAGCAGAGCTCACTGAAAATGTTGACCCCATGTGCAGTTGCTGCAAAAAAGTCAATTTCCGTGTAGGGCATAATAAAAGTGCCACTGTTGTAGGGCCCTTATTCAAATCCACGGTGCAACCACTTGGTATACGACGTACCGTTCTGGTCACCCCATCTGAAAAAAGGATATTGTAGAGCTGGAGATGTTGCAATAAAGGGCAACTAGAACACTCCAGGGGTTAGAGTAGCTCTCCTTTGAGGAAATGTTAAGATGTCTCGGACTCTTTAGCTTGGAAAAAGGAAAGTATGACAGAGTTATATAAAATTATACATGACCTGGAAATGCAAGAACTTGGGGCCATCCCATGAAGCCAGTGGGTGGGAGATTCAGAACAGTCCAAAGAACTCGTTCTTCACTATGGAATTCCCTTCCACAAGATGCAGCGATAGCCCTGAAGTTGGCTTTAAAACATGAATAGACAAATTCCTTGTTGATGAGGCTATCAGTGGCTACAACTCATGATGGCTATAGGTTACTTCCATATCAGAGGCAGTTATGCCTCTGAAAACCAGCTGCTGGGGAACAGGAGTGGCAGGGTGTGGTTGTGCTCATGTGTTCTTGTGGGCTTCCCATGGGTAGATATCTGGGTGGCCACCATGAGAAGAGATTGTTTGACTAGATGGGCTATTGGTCTGATCCAGCATGGCAATTCTTATGTTCTTGGATTCTAATCATTTCTAGGTTTCTATTGCAGGGAGGATGGGCATGCCTTTGTTGCAAGGTGGATTTCCATTGGTCACGGAAAATCAAATATGGGGAGATTGTGCTCTATTCCATGAGTGGTGAAGTCCGCAGATTAGATAGATAGATAGATAGATAGATAGATAGATAGATAGATAGATAGATGATAGATAGATAGATAGATAGATAGATAGATAGATAGATAGATAGATAGTTCATGGAATGTTGGAAGTAGCTTTGGTGGAACTGGCTTATTTAAATAAATGTGGATGAATGAATGTTCGTCTGCTGAAACTGAGTACTCATCCTCTACACTGGAAGGAGAATAATTCAATAAAGAGCACTTCCAGCCGGATGAATTAGAAGCAATCCAGACCTTGACAGAAACAAACCATCAGGATGCCACCAGGACTCGTTGCTCTTGTCACAATTTGCATTTGGACCACCCCCAAGGAAGAGCCACCAGAGTTGCAGGCTCTGTTTTATCACAGGGTTGAAAAGCAAAGACGTTCTTCATCTTTCGGTGGAAGGTATGCAAGGGAACCTTCATTTTCAAGTCATATATCCTCACATTGAAATCAACATTGCATAGTTGTTAATTATGTTCCTAATTCTCCTTTGAAAGGCACAACAGGTGGGAAGTAGGGAGACTAGGGCAGGATCTGCACTACTGCTTTATAGCAGTATCACAGTGCGCTGGCAACTGTTGGGGCCCAGGACATAGTCCATGTACCACTTCCGTACCACTTCCATAGTGTTATATCCTGCTTGGTGTAGATCTGGCCTAGGAGTGCCAGGAGATATATAGGTGGTCTCCAGTAAATCAAGGCAATCACATCGCAGGCAGAGGAGACCAGGCATACCAGGAGATATAGAGGTGCTCTCCAGGAAATGGGGGCAAGCACAAGACAGGCAGAGGAGCATTAAGTCTCGTTAAGAAATCTTTACTCACCCATCCAGTTTGGTGAAAGGGGGCTTGGAAAAGACAAATGGGTCTTGCTCACCAAAATATTGTGCCGATACAACTCCGCCAATGAGCTGATCTCCTGGCCTGTAATAATTTTTTGATTCATATCGATCTATGAAGAGATATAAGGGGCATTTTGCCTTCTGCATCCCAGAGGCTTCACAGGGCAGCAGCAACAGAAGCAGCAGCAGCAGGGCTATCATTCTGGGTCTGCAGGTTTGCAACACCTCCCTTCTGACTGCTCCTCTGGACTCCAAACCAGAAGGAATATTTATTTTTTTAAAAAAATCCTTGCAAGAATGAGGCCCTTTCCACACCAGGCTTTTTGCCTGCGATGGCCCCCGGTTGCTCCTTGTGCGGCGATGGTGTGTATTAGGTACTTCTGGGATCGCCCTCCCTCCCTGTGCGGCAATGGTATGTATTAGGTACTTCCGGGATCACCCTCCCTCCCTCCACACCCTTATGGTGTAGAAAGGGCCTGAGGCTGAAGTATCTTTACAAACACAGATAGTGTCCAGCTCTGACTTCGGCTCAGAAGGGGAGTTCTAGCAAACTTCACACAGACAGCCTGCCCAAGCTCTCAATAGTGCCGGAGTTATTTTATGTACGAAACATTTCAGTCCCTGTCCAAAAAGTTACGTCATGTGTTCCTGGGTCTTGATGTTTATCTTATTAGTCCCAAAGTCAATCTCCAGAAAAATCCTCTTGGGCTTTGGAAAGAATACTAATAAATCACTGTGATTTTCAAAATCCAAGGGGGAAGAAGTATTGCATGGAAAACTTTTGGCCCAGGTGGAGAACAGGAGATAAACATGTTTGTGAGAACTGACTGGCGGCTCCACCTCCTGAAGTTGGTCAAGTAGGGGGAAAGGTGAGCATGGCCTGACTTTTACCTGACAAAACACTGTCAGATGAGCCAGGATCAAGAGAAAGCTTTTGTCTATATTGTATACAAATCAGCATATGTGACACAGTTTTTACTTGTGAACATTGAGCGCATGAAACACTTCCTTCTTCTGGGGGTGATGATACCGCATTTGGAGGCCCAGATCTCTTTCCACCAGTCTTGCCCTAGCAGTGTCAGTACACAACTACAGCATCAAATGAGATTGCTAGTCAAAAAGTGACATGGCCGTAGGGGAAAATCCATGCACCAGACTCATACCCCTATAGAGGGCTACCATGGATAGGTGTCTCTGTGCCAGCGCTAGAAGCTTCCAACATGACATGCTAATAGTCATCTGTGGAGTAGACTATTCACACAGGGTTGACTATTGGTATCTCCTCACCCTCTCTGCCCTCCCCACCCAATGGTACTGCTGGTTCTCGCTTTCCATATCAAGACACCACAAAGAAAGATGTCACTCTCCGTGGCATCCTGATATGGAAAATGGGAACCAGCACTAATGCCATTCCATTGGGAGTGGCAGGGGGGCAGAGATGCAGCACATGGAGAAGGGTGCTGTCCCTCTGCGCTCCCTATCCCTCCACCACAATTCCTTTGCCATTAGTTGCTATGGGGAGGGCAGAAAAGGACATTGTCAGAGAGCCCTGACAGCATCTTTCTCCACCCTCCAATAGGCCCAAATGGCAAACGGAGGGCAGGACACAGGTGGAGGCTCCCCTCTTGCATCCTGCCCTCCGTTTGCCATTTGTGGCTATGGAGAGGGTGGCGCAAGATGCTGTCAGACCCCAGCTCTATCTCATCCTCCTTGACCACAAAGTGATGGTGATGGGGGATGCTACAAACTTCTCCTGCTGCTTGAGAATGGCAGGAGTTCCTAGCATCCACCATCGCCAGTACCTCGCGGTGAACAGAGGACAGGGTGCAGGAGGAGAGTGGTGGAGGACACCCTTCGCAGAAGGATATCTCCCATGGTTTGTCATTACACGTCAAGCCACAGGAGACTTCCTTCACCCCTCCCCATCCTGAGAGCCATTTGGATGTTGACTTGAGGGGATAGAATGAGGTCCTTCCATCTCCTCAAGCCCATATTCAGATGGATTGCAGAGTGAGGGGGGCAAGGGACATCCTCATCCCTGGGAAAACATGGGGTGCCGCGATCAGTGGCACCCCACCCAGGAAGGCATGTGCCCATCCCGGGAAGCATGTGGTGGAGCTGCCTTTCACAATGCCCCACCAAGGGGTGACATGATTGGCAAGTCCCCAAGTGCTTATAGAGCCCCGCTGGGCAAGAGCGACAGGAGTTTCTACTGTTCTTGCCCCGGGACTTTGTAGGCATGTTAAATAGTCAACGGAACCTGAAAGGCAACACAATAATCAACAGTTGTGCAGATAATCCAAGAAATAACCAACTGTGCTATAGTTTTTTCCCCAACCGATGATACAATAGTCAACGGTTGACTATTTCAGCAACGGATGACTGTTTAATCAACGGTTGACTATTGTGACATCCGAAACCAGTCTTGGAGAGCTCAGTTTTATAGGAGAGCACAGATACAGTGAGCATAACGTAAACTTGGTAGAATGGAGAAGACCAGTGGGATACATTCATCTCTGGATGCACACGCTATAGGAAGGACAAGGGTGGTTTACTGGAGATGGTGTTGTTCTGTATGTCAATGCAGGAATAATGTCAAACAAACTAGAAACTCCACAGAATTACCCTGGGTGACAATACCAAACAGCCATATTGGTGACATGCTCTTAACCTGGTGACCAAAATGCACAGAACGATATTGAGAAAGATACGGAAATCCAGCAGGCATACAAAAGGGAAAGTGTTGTAGTATTACAGGCAATATTGCTTAGTCAGTTATGGGATCATGCATGAATGTTGTTAGCAGTAATGAGTTTGGCTTGGCTTGCTATAATTATTCCCTACATTCTCCATTGTCTCTCATAGCTAGTTTAAGATGGAGTATAATATAAAAACTGTGTTAAAAGAACTGCACTGGCTGCCTGTTAGCTACCGAGTCACATACAAGGTTATAAATACATATATAACTAATTAAAAACATATAAAACAAATACATTATTAAAAGACATCTTAAAATTCAACTGGGTAGGCCTGCCGGAAGAGATCAGTCTTTACGGCTTTCTTAAATTCCAGGAGACTGCTAAATTGGCTAATCTCCTCCGGCAGGTCATTCCACAGTCTGGGAGCGGCAGAAGAAAAGGTCCTCTGGGTAACGGTTGTCAGCCTAGTTTTGGCTGACTGTAGTAAATTCTTCCCAGAGGACCTGAGTGTGCGGGGCGGATTGTATGGGAGAAGGAGATCCCACAGGTAACTTGGACCCAAACCATGTAGGGCTTTAAAGGTAATAACCAACACTTTATACTTTGCTCGGAAACTAATTGGCAGCCAGTGGAGTGATTTTATAGCTGGCATAATATGGTCACCCCTAGGTGTACCGGTGACCAACCTGGTTGCCATATTTTGAACTAGTTGAAGTTTCTGAACTAGGCACAGAGGTAGCCCTATGTACAACACATTGCAGAAGTTGAGCCTCAAAGTTACCAGCATGTGCACTACCATCTCTGCCTGCAGAGATCCCTTATATTTCTCTTGGCTTCCTCCAGGGGTGAAAATATAACCCCCCTCAAATAGAATACCTTGTGGTAGCCCCCATCAGAGTACTGTGTGTTCCTTTAAGTGCTGCTTTCAGTATAGGAATGAGATGGAATTGCCGGGGTTGGGGAGAGGATTTCTATTTCCCCTATGAGGTCCCTCCTGACTAACTAGACCGGTGAAGCATGTTGGGCTTGGATTGTGGAGGCCTGACCACCAGGAAGGGTGAGCAGGGAAGGACAAATTTGTCTCTAGTGGGCCTGGGAGCCAGGTGTTTTTAATGAAAGGTCTTATGGGCCTATCATCCCCAGCTTGGCTTCCAGAGTCGCGTGTCTTCTTTAAACAAGAAGTAAATCTCAAAGGAGGGGTAAGAAAATCCAAGTTTGCCATCAATATTTTTATTTTGTATATTAAACACAGTTAAGGATCTACAAGATCTCAAGGCCAGAATGTCATACGATAGAAATGTGGAAGTCATGACTGTTGTCCAGCATTTGAAAGAACAAGGCATGTAGCATCCCTACTTTCTGCAGGAGCAGGAATAAATGGTGGAATCATTTCTTTTCGAGAATTGGATTTGACGTTCATCCCAAAATGAAGAATGTGATTGACGAGGGTTTGGTAGCTCCGAGGCAAAGATCTGGTCCTTTGGGCATCTGAGCAGAAAGAGAAGCATCTTATGTAGAGGGCTCAGGGCGGGTGATCCAAGAAATAGCCACTTCTGGGATCGGCGCTTTGAAACTGCATCACAAGCGTGATGGCCAGGGTTGCACCTGGGCCATCGCAAGTTGCGGCCGCCATTTGTCTTCTTGTTTAAGCAGAGAAGAGCGCAAGAGTGCTCCAGAAAAAGGTGAGTCTTTTTTTAAAAAAAAACAATGTGCACGCAGGCCCCCACCCCCCTCCCTGCCCTCCTGGGGGTGGCATAACTGGTGCCACCCCCTCCCCTGCTGTGTACGGAGCTGCGCAGTGCAGCTCCATGCCCAGTTTGCAGCTGCGCTTACTCGCGATTAAGTGCAGCCGCACCTGGGATGGGTGGGCACATTCTTCCACGGGCCCGGGAAGTTCCAGGGACCACAGAAGGATCGGGATTTTTCTGGGTTGGGTTTTCCCAGAAAAATCCCATGACCACCACCCCACCCCAGGACTCCCTGTGCATCATTTGGACTCACAGGGAGCAGCTGGGGGCCATCCCAGGCGTTTTGCTTGGTGTGCAAAGGGCCTTAGTCTGCATAACCTGTTCAATTTGAGGAACCAGGCCAGAGGAAGCGGTTTTTTGGGGTGGGGGAGTGGGAAAATGAAGACGTTGTTATTTCCTTCTGTCACCGAATCCCTCTTATGGTTTGCAGACTGGGATAATGCTCTCTAGCACTCTCTCATGGTGCTACTGCATTCCCACAAGAAGATTTAGTTCAATGATGCAAGACACTGGGTGGCACAAAGAGGAAGGTGTTTGGATCCTCCCTGTATTTCTGGATCAGCCTGGAACTGGCTAGAAATAAAGCAGCCCTGAATCCATTCCAGAATATTTCCCTACCAGCATAGAAAACTGTGGTTTAGGGCCAGATTCTGGTAGGGACAGATCTTTTCACTAGTACTTCGAGTGATCTTTGATTTTGATCGTGAGATGCTCCTTTGTATTCAGATGAGGCCTCAAGACAATGATGTAGCACTTGGGAAGAAAGATGCAGCCCAGGAGCCCAGCACTGGAGGCCAAGATGGAGAAGACCTGCACGGCTACCATGAATTTCCCCTTGGTGCTCAGGTAAGTGGGCACAAAAGACACCCAAACGCTGCAGAAGACCAGCATGCTGAAGGTGATCAGTTTGGCTTCATTGAAGGCCCCAGGCAGATTCCTGGCTCGGAAAGCCACCACGAAGCAGATGGCAGCCAGGAAGCCCATGTAGCCTAGAGAAACATAAAATATGACAATAGACCCGTCATTGCATTGCAAGATGATTTGTCCAGGCTGGGAGTGCATGTCGGAATCTGGGAAAGGTGGAGAGACTCCCAGCCAGATGGCACAGATTACAAGTTGGACACTGGAAGAAGAAATGACAATGGAATTGGCCAAACTCTTCCGTAGCCATTTTCTCACTGTGTTCCCTGGCTTTGTGGCCAGGAAGGCCAGCACCACAGTGATGGTTTTGGCCAACACAGAAGAGACGGCAACCGAGAAGATGATGCTGAAGACTGTTTGTCGGAGGAGGCAGGTCGCTTTCCTTGGCTGACCAATGAACAGGAAGGAGGATGAAAAAGAAATCAAGATGGAAAAGAGGAGAATGTAGGAGAGGTCCCGGTTGTTGGCCCTCACTATGGGAGTGTCTAAGTATTTAATAAAGATTCCTATCACAAAGCTGGTGCTTACTGATAAGAATAGGGCAAAGGACACCAGGATGATTCCCAAAAGTTCTTCATAGGACAGGAAGGCTATAACCTTGGGTATACATTGATCTCGGTCCATGTTTGGCTGTTGTTCTGCTGGACACTCCTCGCAATGATCTGCATCTGAAAAGAAGGAGATCTATTTCAGTCTCACTAACATCCATCTGACATCCACAACAGACCTATTTGGTTGGATGGGGGGAAGATGAGAAGGTGGGAGAGAAAATGGTTGAGGACATATCTTTGTAAATGCTTTCTGTTAAAGGGTTAGGCTTTGCAGGCACAACATCCAATTCTTAGCCTCATCATGTAGGAAAGGACTTCAGGTATAGAGTCGTACAAACATGGGAAGCTGCCTGATACTGAGTCAGACCATTGGTCCATCTAGCCCAGTGTTGCTGGTGCTAACTGGAAGTGGTTCTTGTCTGTTGTTTCAGGCAGGACCCTCTCCTATGCTTACCTTTGGGGAATGAACTGGGACGTTCTGCATGCCCAGCTTTTGCTCTAGCACTGAGCTACACCCAAGAGCTTCCATCAGGAAAGAAAAGCTGTCTCTGCGGAACATTCCAGAGCTGCTGCTAGTCAAAGGAGACGATTCCATGTGGGATGGATTGATGGGTTGACCTGATATTTGATTTATCCAATTTATAGTAAATATAAATCCTTGACAGATTGTGCTCCCTCGTCTTCCTCTGCCCTCCCCTTCTGTGTCTTCTCATTTTAGTTTGGAAGTCTGATGGCATGGCCTCTCTCTTTCATTTTTTTTATTAATGTGAATCAGTTTGACAGACAATAATGTTTGGAAGGGCAAGGTAAAAATGTAGTACATAAATACATTTACAAAAAATGGGAAAAAAATTGTACACCACCCTTAAAATAGGGGCAAAGTTTTTAAATAAAATAAATGAAATATCCTATTTTGTAGGGATGTGCACGGACACAAAAAATCGCATCGGAATCGGAACTTCATATTTAGTAAAATATTGTATCGGAAAAATCGGAGGTCCGTCGTATCATATCAAATCCGATACCAATATGAAAATCAGATATCCTATTTTTGAATCGGACACCATTTTAAATTATTATCCCCATAGCATAGTACTGTTTTAAAGAAGTGTCTATAAATGTTTTATTGTTTTTGATAGAAGCATGAAACTTGGCCACATTGCATATGGGTAAGAGTTCCCAAAGTTCCAAAATAGTGGGTTTGACAGCTGTCCAACAGCACCCCCTCCCCTGCCTTCTCCCCCCTCTGTTAGCTGTCAAACCCACAATATTGGAACTTTTGGAATTTTTAAAGTAAAAAATTCATAGCCACAAAATGCCTACACCAATCTTTCTGAAATTTCTCACACATAAGTACCTCAAACCCATCTGCCATATGGGCAAGTTTCATGCTTCTATCTTTAAAAATAAAAAAATTTAAATGCGTTTCTCTCCCCATTTCTCCAAAAATACCTTGCCACTACATGCTCAACTCTATGTTTCTGAAATTTCTCACACATCACTAATTACATATATTCTCTAATGTGGCTAAGTTTCAAGGTTCTATCTTTAAAAATAAAAAAATTGAAGGCATGTCTTTCCCCCACTGCTACCCATATTTCAAAAATTAATTGCCACCCAAGGCAAGCACCTATGCTTCTGAAATTTCACACACATGAGTAGCAACTTACCTTCTGCAATGTGGCAAAGTATTATGTGTGGATCTTTAAAAATAAAGAAGTTATAGGCATTCCTGTTTTTTTCAGTAAAAACATTCGTAGCCACAAAATGCCTTCACTAATCTTTCTGAAATTTCTCACACAGAAGTATCTCTTACCCATATGCAATGTGGCCAAGTTCCATGCTTCTATATTTTAAAATAAAAAAGTTATAAGCTTTTTTGTAACACAATACTAGGCTACGGGGAAAATCATTCAAAATGGCGTCCAATTTTCCGATTTTCTCCGATTAAAATCAGACCAAAATATCAGATTGGGAAAAAATGGATGTCCAAGGGAGTGCATCGGAATCATGAATCGGATGTCCAATTTCCTCTGGTTTAAAACTGTATCAGATATTGGATCCAATATGGTGAACATCCCTACTATTTTGTGGTAACAATTACCCTGTGAGGTAGGTTGGGCTGAGTGTTGGTGAATAGCCCCATGCTGTAAGTTCCCAATCTGAGGAGGAATTTGATCTCAGGTCTCACCCATTCAATTTTGATGCTTTTCATAGGTCTGACAATTTCTGAAAAATCTCTTAGGAGATCCACTTCCATACCAGGTGCAGCCGTCCTTCATAAAACCTTCCCTTACCCCCTGATGAACCCTATATGTTGATGTAGGCTAAGAGTCCCACCTTGAGTGGCTGCACTTTGGCACCACATAGAGCTCTTGAATAGACACATATCTTGGGTTTCATTTCCAAATAGACATTCTCATGTTAATGCCTTCCTGGTTTTAACAATTCCAAACTGGTTTGGACCTGCCTAGAATCGTTAAGGAGGTAGAAGCAGGCTCTTCATAAATTTCTGGTTGGCTACCTGACAATAGTATTGGCCCTAAAAAAGCAATCTGTCTTGGTTCAGAGGTTGGTTTTTATTGTTCTCATACTCCCTTAAATAGGTGAACTGTCACCCTCAGTCTCTGTCTCCTTGGGATCCTCTGATGCAGGAGTCCACAGATGCACTGTAAGAATTTAGAGCTTTTCTACATGAGGAGTTGTTTTTAATGACAGTGCTAAACCTCCTCTCGTGTGACGACACACTAATGTAAAGGCCTGAATTTATTCATTTGTGGTTTATCAATATTATTTGAAAGACTAAATTAAAAAAAACTATTATTTACAGAAAACATTTAGCAGAGTGGGTAGAATCATGATTAAAACCAGATTAATTTGATGTGCTGGACTGACTGGACAAATAGGAATGGCTTATGTATGCCTTCCTGGGGAGGCCATTCAAGTTGCAGGGTGCCACAACCAAAAAGGCCCCCGCTCTCTGGTCACCACATACCTAATTTCAGATGGTAGGGAGAACTTGACCAGAGTCTCCCATTATTAATGTACCGTTTGCCCAAGCTCAACTATTTGCCCGGTTTCTCAAGGGCAGATGCCTTCCTCTGCGATCACGTACCTTCCTCAGTGGAAACTATCCCTTCTTTACATGGAGTACAAGCATAGCAGCAAGGTGGCGCTCCTTCCTGGACCTCCTTCGCGTATCCTGGTTGACAGCTCTCGACGCACCTGGACCGAGGCACCGCCTAGCAAGAAAGAGAAGGAGCATCAAGGAATAAATGTTAGGTGTATTTGTGTTTAAGGAAAGGAATTACGGTTTTGCAAAGGATTCAAACCCAGCAGGAACTCTAGTTCCAGAGACCCCAGGCTCCTAACTTGAGGGGAGCACTTTGGGTGTAGCTGTTCTTATATTAAAGAAACTAAAATCCAATCCCAGAATCATAGTAAAACAGAAATGCAGCAATAAAACACGCAAAGTTCTACTAAAACAAATTCCATGAAATAAGCCTGCTGTTCATGTGATGGAGATTCATGAACAGTGGGGGGGGGGGGGGGTTGGGGAGGGGTATTCTACTGTTGTTGTGCATGTTGGTCCCACAGCCAGCCTTCCATATGGTCTGCAGTAATTTTTAAACAGCATTAAATAAAGAAAAAGCTGAGTAAAAACAAAGAATATAAGAAGACCCACATTGGATCAGGCCAAGGGTCCGCCTAGTCCAACATTCTGTTCACACAGTGGCACAACTAGCTACCGAGCAGGAACCCACAAATAGAATCTGAATGTCTGAGCACCTTCCCACCCATGTTCCCTGGTATGCATAAGCTTACTGCCTCTTGGATCACTCATGTCAACTGCCACTCATAAAACAGGGCACTCTCCTGTTCCCCTCCCTTCTGCATCCAAACATTCACCCCCAATCTACACTCCTTGTTGGAAGAATGCACAACAGAAGCAGAAATCTGGAGGGGTGTGTTTTGGGGAGTACCTTGACTTTGCCCTCTAAGCCTTTTGGGATAACTCTGGGGCTCAGGAGTCAACAGAATGAACTACACCATCAGTGGCTAGGGAGGAGATCCTAGGCATTGCCTAGTAACCTAGTCTTCCCCCTCCACCCCGATTTGTATTGGTATTAAAGTGCAGTGACAACTCTTGGGGCCCATGACACGTTCCAGAGACTGTTTTCAAACCACATTTAAAATGTTCTGTCCTGCTTGTTGTAGATCTGGCTTATGTCTCATGTTCATCAACTGTCCTCTACTATCACAGTTTCCTGTCCCAGTTATTGTCACCAGCTTCACCTCAGGTGGTTGCCTCACTCAGAGCAGGGCTTCCTCAGATGTTCTATCAGTATAGAAGTCTGGTGGAAGGAGTTGTTCAATCTGGGACCTCCTGCTTAGTCCATGGAGGGGGTTGAACTGTACCAGCACCTTGATTTGCATCCTGAAGCTGACTGGAAACCAAGGAAACTCTTTTAAAAGAGGTGTGATGGTGTTTCAGTGTCCTGCCCCAGTTAGCAATTCAGAAGTCACATTCTGAATGACCTGAACCACAGCATGGGGGTAAGAAAAAGATTCCTTTCCCATTCTGTACCACTCATGCACCACTTTGGGACCGAAGCCTGAATCTGAAACGGGGTGGGCTGATTTGGCCTGTCTCATTCTGAATCCAGGTAGGGACCACTTTTTATGGAAATGGCTCTTTATGGCCCCCATAGTTTGTGACCGATCTAGGAAAGTAGAGAGCACCCATCTTCATTTAAAATGGTGGCTTTCATCAAGGACAGGCAGTTGTCAAACAGCTCAGGTAAGTGGGCAGGGGCAATGGTTCCAGATTTGGGGTCCAAGGAAGGGGAGGTGTTTGATGGACTCTCGGTTGGCCTCATGCCCAGCTTTCCTGTGCAATCACTGAGCAGCTATTCAGTGGGCACCCAAGAACTCACAACAGCCAATCCCGTTTGGCTGTCCAGATCCACTTTGGATGCAGATCCAAAGAAGTTTGTCCCAGACCCAAAGCAACCCAATTCGAATCGGAGCTGATTCAGAGCTTTCTAGAACTGCATGGGATGGGCAGTGGGGTATCTCTCTCCAACCCTTGCTCAAATGGGAGGATTATGAGATGTCCATGGAACAAACTGGATGGGGAGCTCAGGGCCAGTGTGCTTCAATGCTATCTTGCCATTGCTCTATGGAACAGATGGAGGAGACCTCACAATGCTCCTCTTGTCTTGATGCTGCACTGGAGTCAGAAAATAGGACAGATTCAGAGCTTGTGATGCTACGAGAAAGCTCATTTTTTACAAAGCAATGCTATACCTGTTTATTCAATAGTGATCCCCACTAAGCTCAATGGGACATACTGCCACGTCCACAGGAGTGCAGCTGACATCCCATAGGAATTATTCAATACATCTTTTTAGAGATTAACTGATGTCCCAGGCAATCATATGAAACAAATAATTTCCCTGACCTGAGAAAACCCAGAGGGCCACACAATGTCTTTTGGGTTAATGGTGAGCTTTATGTCGGTGGGCGTCTGCCCCTCTAGACTTCCAACTTTTATCCTCGCATGGGTCTTGTTGGGAAACTGCATCCAATTCACGAGATCAAAGTCAGCTGTTGGTTCTCCATTCTCTTCCAAATATAGTCTGTCCATGGAAGCATTATGAAACTTTTCCAAGAAAGCATGAAGCTAGAATGACAGAGAGAAAAAACCCAGCGTTTTGGAAACAGGAATCCATGTTGGTATCTCAGCCCTCTTTACCTTGGACTCTAGTTTCCCATGAATTGGGGCCGATGCATATCTGGACACATAACCATTGACTGCTGTTGATTATTTTCAGTCATAATTGAGAGATGCATTCTTCAGTTCCCTCTTCCATTTCCAGCATTTGGGGATGAACAGGCTCAGCATCAGCATCCATTCTAATACCAGTTAGAGAATGGGTGGTGAAGTGCTTTGGGGTGTGGGTCCAGATTGCCTCCCACCCCATACCTCATGGGCTGGAAAGGAGTGAGGGACCCCTGCTGTCACCCCTTTATTCCTTTCCTTCATGCTGGAAGGAGACACAGAACATTTGTGACTCCTCCCAGCATTGAGAAAGCACAGGCCACCCTTACAGCTTACTGCAAGGACACATTTGAGATTGGAGAGAGCAGTGGGGATGAGAGATGGCAGAATCTGGGAATCACCCATGGGGAGAGGCAGCACACTCTCCTTCGCCCTTACAGGCAAGGTCCTCCACCTCTTAGAGATTGGAGATCGCGGCAGGGATCCCTTCCAAGGGGTTTCCATCAGAGAGTGGCCATGAAAATATAGGAACATCTAGAGATCCCCACTGGATCACACCAAGGGTGCATGTAGTCCTGTGTTCTGTCCATACAGTGGCCAAGCAGCTGCGCTGATGATAACCACAAGCAGGACATAAATGCAATGGCACCCTCCTGCCCATGTTCCCCAGCAACTGGTGCACATAAGCATGCTGCCTCTGAAACTGGAGATAGTATAGAGCCTCCAGGATTGTCCGGCCTTTCAGGCCTATGGAAGCCACACTAGCTACAGTCACAGCACCTTCTACTCACCTTATAGTCTGCTTAGAGCCTTGGCAGGTAAAGCCACATCACGGATGAATACCAAGTAGAACATGTGTAAACCGAGAAAGCAAGAAGCAATTTACAGATGCAATATCTCTAACAGTGTTGTTTAAATCAGGGGTCCCCAACCCCTGGGCCATGGACTGGTACCACAAACTGTTGTCACCAGTGTAGGGTGCCCAGATTGCCCGGGGTTTCCCGGTCCTGACCGGGAAAACTGGGGTGATCCAGGCCGACTGGGGGGTGGCGGGGGGTGGGGGGGTCACGCGGTAGCAGAGGAGAGCTGCGGCAGTGAAAAGCAGAGGAGAGCAGCGGCGGCAGCAGAGAGTGGTGGCGGAGAGCGGCAGACCCGGTAGGTCCGGGCTGGGTTTTTTTTGGGGGGGTGGCTTGGTGGTGGGGTTTGTTTTGGGTGGGGGGACCCCCCGCCACTCCCCCACCCCCCATCTGAAAGAAAACCCCACCACCAAGCCACCCCCCCAAAAACACCCAGCCCAACCCCCCAACCCCCCCCCCCCCCCCGGTCTGTGGGAAAATTGTCTTCCACAAACCAGTCCCTGGTGCCAAAAAGGTTGGGGTCCACTGGTTTAAATCACAGTAGACAAAGAAGGGGAAAGGAATTCAGAGGAAAATCAATGAATTAGAGAGAAAATATACTGCAAATCTAAGCGGAAGAGACAGGACCACGTGCACTTAGATGGAAGGCCCAGGTTCCCATGATCCAATGAAATCCAAATAGAAAATCAATCCACATAGGAATAGAAGGAAATGTTAAAACACAAAGTTGTGAAGTCTAAGAGCTCCATCAGATGAGTGTTTTATTGCACACTCGTTACTGGGCACTGACGGGTTTTTGCAGTTGTGAAATCTAAGGCTCACCAGGAAATAAAATTAAAAGGAACTAAAATAAAGGAAAAAGGAAGTGAAACCTAGGAAGGCTAGTTTATCCAAAGTGAACCATAAACCAAAATATCTACTCCAGGAAAAAGCTAGATCTATATAAACATTGCAAGGAATAGTTTGAAGGGAGCAATAAACTCTCCCCTGAGAAGCAGCAAGGATTGATCCGAACTGCACAAAGAGTCTGTGGAAAACTTGGCACACACAAATAAACAAATAAAGCCAATGTAAAACCACTGCAATTAAAAAGTGGAGACTTGAATCAGTACTTAATACAGAAATAATATAACCCAGGTCAGGCTTCTGACCCAAGGGTTACCTGAAACAGGAGAAAGGAAAGGACAGACAGAGACTGAGAGAGCTCCCCTCTCTGGGAGAACTCCTGCGAAGATGGGCCCTTCCCCAAGTGGTGAGGGGAAGAGAGCCTATGGAATGGGACTCAGCAGAGACAGATTGGATGATGAGGAGAGTCCAGCTTCAACTGTGAAGGCTGGATCTCTCTCAGGGCATCAGGGACCAGCCCCTGAATGGGGATGCTTCTGACATCACCATAGTGGGCACAGGTGTAGACCTCTGCCAAGATTTACCTCAGGATAGGCCAAAAATGGTACCTCACTATTATATTTCAGTCTGGATGGAGAATAACCAGTCCAGAGTTGGAGAATGGACTACAATTCACTGTGGTCATGCAGGAAAAAGAAAGAGGAATACCTGCCATGGCTGTAGAGTTTGCAATTTCAGCCTGTCTCTTCCACCCACCATGAACATCCACTTGGATCGGGATGAATAAGCAGCATCTAAGGCCCGGGCCACAGCTTGGACACCGTTGTACGTACTGAAGCTGTCTTGAGTTAGGGCTCTCTCAAGCTCCTCCTGGGGCAACGCCTCCAGTTTCTCTTTCTCTCTGCATCTTTTCCAGCTTGTCATGGACAAGACATGCTTTGAATAGAAACAACGGAAGGCTTTATTCCAAAACCAATCGAGAGTATGGGAAAATGGTACATAGTAGTCATATCTTGTCCTTCTTTTGGTCTTCATGACAAAGGACAATGAGCCATGGAAATAAGGGGAGATCTTAGGTCCATATTCCAAGTTCATGTTGACGTCCTGAGCAGCTGTTGTGATCCAAACTTTTGTCCCAATTTTGTGTGACAAAATGAATGAAATGAATGCTACACCGCTGCCTCGGTAGCAAAGAAATACTGTGACTTGTGTACCCCTGACCGAGTTTACTTTCTGTTTAAACACTGTCTCTGCATTCTCCTCTAATATTCGTACTGAGGAGGCAACACAAATCCCACTGCTGATCATCAGGGATGTGATGGCTCTCATGAACCTCTCTCCATTGTCATTGCTTGGAGCAAAGAGACCGATCCAGGTCCACCCAAAATACAGAAGCAGTTGGACAACCCCCAGGTACTGGGTTTCTTCTTTTGGGACCATCCGGTAGATAAAAGGGAACTGAGTTTTGTCATTAAGAACATGAGCAGCAAAGCCGAAATTGATCTAGTGAGGACAGAAGAAAACAGGTGTATTGTTTTATATTCATAGTACATTTTGTGACTTCTTAACCTGGGGTTATTAGTATCTATCCAAGTGCCTGTCATTATGGTGGGTGTGAGGTGCTTCAACCGACAAGAGAAGTATCAAAATATCTCATGGACCCTTTGCATTGGGTGATGTGTTGAAGAGTTCCATTGGAGCCCTTGTGGGATCCTTGTCAGTGGTGGACCAGGACATCCTAAACTGTGGCAAAGGCATCTTTCTTTCCCCCATAAGAGTGAATGGGTACCTTTCACTTAATCAAAAGCGTCCTCTTGATGACCATATGAGATGTGGCTTCACCTTTCTCCTTGTGAGTCTCAAGTTCCCAATTTGGGCCCTGTCCTATTTGAAAATCCAAGCTTAGGTAACGTAAAGGGCAAGTTCAGGTTGCTTCTTTATTTTATTTTATTTTATTTTTGTCTTAAAATATAGTTTTAAAGACTCTTCTCTTTTGTTGCTTATTTCCCCTTTCCCCCCTTTCCAGTTGCCTATCAACTAAATGGACAGTTTCCTGCGGTACCCAATAGGCTTTTACTGAATCCCTCCTTCAGGGAGGGTCTCCAAGTTGAAGCCTCTGCCAAGTGGCCAACCTAGCGGGCCATCTCCCCCATCCAACACAGACTGAGTTCTGTTAGATAAGCTCCTGGGAAGATTACTCCTTGACTCCTGGAGAGTGTTGGAGAATCTCCTCCTCCACTTCTTCTCTTGACTGGTGTATGTTTCTTACTTCTTCTTCAGCCTCTGAGTCTGAGTGAGGCTCCAAAATGCTATCCCTCACACTAGGGAGAATGGGTCTTATCCTGACAATGACATGAAATCAGCAGTGTGTAAAGCTAGAGTTGAGCTATGCCGAGGAAGGACTTTTTGTGTCTGCAGTCAGAAGGACAAGATGGTAAAATACTTCAAGCAACAAAGGGAGGCAGTTCTGATCCCCCACCCCACCAAGAGCACCCCTTTAAGTTCAGTGGAGCTTACTCCCAAGTAAGTGTGCCAAGGTTTACAGACTTACAGCATAATCTTACATCTTGTAAGTCCTGGCTTTTCTGGGGGCTGTGAAGAAACAGTACAGCACAAAAACAAGACTCCCTCCTCCTTTGCACACATGCCAAGGAGGGAGGGAGGGAGGGAGGGAGGGAAGTGTTCCCTCAATACATGTCTGCCATATAAAGAAGCTCATCCCAATACTCCAAAGAAACCAAAAAACAGAAAGACATAGTAAAGTGGCAGGTTTTTTTTAGTTTTTTGCTTAATGTAGAGACATCAGAGTTTTCTTCTTGATTATTTCTACTTCTGGTATCAAAGGCAGTAAGTCTATGTAAACCAGTTGCTGGGAAACTTGGGCAGGAGGATGCTGTTGCAATTGTGCCATGTTTGTGGGTTCCCTCTCAAAAGCTGGTTGGCCACTGTGTGAACTGAAAGCCAGATTAGATGGACCCTTGGTCTGGTCCAACATGGCTCTTCTAATGTTCTTATGAACTGGTTAAAGTTTCAAGCTTCAAGATAAGGTGTGGGAATTTCAACCCCTATTCCCTAAGTCTAATGAGTTTCCTGCAAGGCTCCAGAGCCCCCTGGCCCAGGCTGAGGAGGATGTAAGGGAAGGTGGCAATGTACTTCGCTGGGTTGGTGTTCAGCATGAGCAACATCTCATCCCTGCCAACACTGCTGGGAGGCAGGGCAACCCCCTCCCTCCCTTCACACTAGTACTTTTGGGAGGCCCTCCTTTATCACCAGCGAAGGTGACCAGGATGGTCCCAGTGGTTCTTCCTTGACATTGTTGACCTTCGTGCTCCTGACATACCTGTGGGATTTTGTAGATACCTGACATGGTTGAAATATGGATGGAGATGCCAGATTCAGCCCCTTCCAGAATGGCCAGCAGGTTATTCTGTCCTCTGCAGCTGTAGTTGGGGACATGGTTTGCTCCACCAGTAAGCTGGTCTAGCATGGCTTTGGAAGTCAGCCTTGCATGAAAATGTGTCTTATAGATGCTGTAGCCCAGGGTGACGTTGGGTAAGAGCCTGGGATTCTGATTGATCTCCTGAATGGCAAACATGAAGGACAAGATGTGCCAGTAACTCACGTTCGATACACTGCAAATGATGATGGGGAAAAAGTTCTTTAGAACTATGATGTATGGGTTAGTGCTGCTTTCTCTATGTATGTATGGAAATCATTTTGCACTTTGTATGATTTATTTTAATGTTGTTGTTTTTTAATCTTTGTGAACCACCCAGAGAGCTTTGGCTATTGATTGGTATAGAACTATAATGCATGAAATGAAATGAGGATGATGATAAGATGTGCCACACTCTCATGCACCACTCAATGAAAACACAGTATCATTTGTTTTTGTTTATACATCTAGAGAACTTTTGGGGATCAGAACTGACAGTAAAGGTTGGGGACAAATGGCATTGGAGCAATTTAAGCAGTTGGATCCCCCAAGGATTGGTAGTGGGACCAGCTTGGGATCCAAGCTAGCAGTGAATACCCAGAAAAGAGATCTTGGGGTCATGGTGAAGAACTCAGTGAAAATGTTGACCCAGTGTGCAGTTGCTGCAACAAGTCAGTTTCCATGTTGGATATAATAGAAGTGCCAATGTAATCCAGCCCTTACAGAAATCAATGGTGCAACCACATTTGAAATACTGTGCATAGTTCTGGTCACCCCACCTCAAAAAGGGTATTGTAGAGCTACCCATGTGTGTGGTTCGAAAGCTGCAGCTAGAACGCAGCAGCTAGGGTGCTCACGGGGACACCTAGCTCTGCTCATACAAAGCCTGTGTTTAAAGAACTGCACTGGCTGCCTGTTAGCTACCAAGCCACATACAAGGTTAAACTGTTATCCTACAAAGCTCTAAACAACTTGGGACCAGCATACCTAGCAGACCGCCTTCCCCTCTATGACTTGGATGACAACTACGATCCTTAGAGAAGATCCTACTGGCCATTATGAGATGAACGGAATGCCACCATGAAGAACCTTGACAGCAGACCCTTCTCTGTAGTAGCTCCCACCCTCTGGAAAACCTTCCCTCATGAGGTTCGGGAGGTGGAAAACATAACATCTTTTAAACGCCTCATGAAAACATACCTTTTCACACAGGCTTTCCCTGGATTTTAACTAAGGGCACATCTTGATGAGTGGTTTGCCCACGGTGGCTTCGGAGTGGCAGCAGGTGATCTACATGACACAGTCACCATCCCAAAGCCATCCGGGGCAAACCCCCAAACCTCCACTTTGAAAAGTTGGGCACTTACCCCGACTTTTTTAGCTTGGAGCTAGGCGACAACTGCATCTGCTACGGAACTGCAACGGAGGCGTGCCACAGCCAAGTGACCACTGATTAGACGGCATAGGCTGGGTAAGGAAGGGTGTGGACCAGCGAGCCAAAAGGTTGCTGGACCACATTCGTGCCTCTGCGGACCACTGTTAACAACAACAACAAAATTTAAAGATCACCTTCTCCCATACGATCCGCCCCGCACACTCAGGTATTTCAGTAATTTTAACATTAACATATTCTGTAGAACAGGCTTGTCTTAACTGTGACCTGTAGAATCAGACATGTGACCAAGGCCAGATCTACACAAAGCAGGATAAAACACTTTGAAACCGTTTTGAAAATTGTATATGGAGTGTGTCATGGGTCCCAACAGTTGTCAAAACTGTTATAAACCATTTTAAAGCAGTAGTGTAGATCCTGCCCAAGGCCATGCCCTCTTGAGGGCTGGTCATGTCAGGATGGGAACACTGCCTTGGGGGCAGGGCATGTTGTCCTCCTTTTTTGTTTCCAAAATATGGTCACCCCAGAAATGCCAACAATCACAAAGCAGGCAGAGGAGCATTAAATCTTGTTAAGACAACTTTACTTACCTGCGAAATCTGGTGAAAGGTGGCTTGGAAAAAACATATGGGTATTGTTGGTCAATATATTGTGCAGATACAACTCCGCCAATGAGTTGATCTCCTGACCTGTAATAATTGGTTACTTCATATCGATCCATGAAGACCTTCAAGGGGCATTTTGCCTTCTGCATCCCACAGGCTCCATGGGGCAGAAACAGCAGCAGCAGCAGCAGGGCTATCATTCTGAGTCTGAGGGTTTGCAACACATCCCTTCTGACTGCTCCTCTGAACTCCAAATCAGAATAAGTTTAACAAAACGAACAACACCTTGCAAGACTTCACAAATATGGATGATGTCCAGCTCTGACTTCAGCCCAGAAGGGGCGTTCTATCTACACACAGACACAATCCCCTTAGCAGCCTGCCTGAAATCACAAGCTCTCGGTGGTGCCAGAGATAGTTTATGCACCAAACATTTCAGTCCCTGCCTAAATATATATGTCTTGCTTTCCTGGGTCTCAATGTTTACGTTATTGGTCTCAAAGGCGAACTCCGGACAAACCTCTTGAGTTTTGGTAAGAACACTAATAAATCACTATGATTTTCAAAATCCAAAGGGGGAAAAGTATTGCCTGGAAATTTTTTGGCGCAGGTGGAGAGCAGGAGAAAAAAACTGTTTGTGAGAACTGAGTGGTAGCTCCAACTTCTGACATAGGTCAAGTAGGGGGAAATGTGAGCTTGACCTGACTTTTACTTGACAAAACACTGCCATATGAGCAAGGATCAAAAGAATACTTTTGGATATATTGTATATGAATGAGCACACATGACACAGTTTTTACAGGTGAACATTATGAGCACTTGAATCACTTCCTTCTACTGAGGGTGATGCTTTGGAGGCCCAAAGGCCTGCGGAGGCTCAGATCTCTGCCCACCAGTCCTGCCCTAGCAGTGCCAGGGCGTGAGAAGTCCACACATGGGCTCTCTTAACTATGAACCCTCCCCCAAACTAGGATCTCCTCCAACAGAATGCCAAGGCTGTGTGCCCGTTTTGTGCCAGAAATCATGAGTTTTGTGCCACCATGCACAGCTGTATTCTGATACATCGAATGCAGGATTACTGTTAACCTACACAAACATCAACATTGTCCTGTGATCACCAAACCTGTGCCAATATTCTGTGCTAGTTTTGCACTGTTATTTTTGAGCTTTCCGCAACGACCAAAAGTGTGGAAATGCCATACCCTTGGGTGTGGTATGATGAAGGCAAAAGGATCCACATTCTCATATCACTTCCAAAGCCAACGTTTTGTGTTGTTTTGTACCCCAAATCCCAAGTTGCAACTTCAGCTGTAACTCACAAAAGCTCACGCTAATTTATTAAAACTTCTAAACAACAACAACAACAACAAAAAGCGCCTGTGTTTGGTGGAGATGCTAGTTTGCAAGGTTCACAGTCAACAGAGCTGGGAGAATGTGACCTCTAGTTAAAAAGAGCCAAAGGACTACAGGGGAAAATGCACACACTGGACACATCTGGGGAGGGATCCTGTGGATAAGTATTTCTGTGTCAATGCTAGAAGCCTCCAGGTCAAGATGGGAGAGTTGGAGTGCTTGGTTTCAAAGGAGAGCAAAATGGAAACATTGTAAAATGGAGAGAACCAGTGGGATATGGTCATGGGTTTGTTTTGTCTTTTTTTTTTGTAGCTTTTTGGAGTGTTGTAGTGGTTTTAAATGTACAGATTGTGTGTATGTTGTATGTTTTTGCTGTTTTAATTTTTGTGTATTGTTTTTAATTGTTTTAAATCCTATGTAAACCACCCAGAGAGCTTCGGCTATGGGGCGGTATACAAATGTAATAAATAAATAAATCTCTGAATATTAATTCAGTAGGAAGGACAGGGATGGTGTTCGGGAGAGGACGTCATTCTGTACATCAAAGCAGCAAAACGGCAAACATTAAACCTTAAATGGGGCTGAACCCTCTACAGAATCACTGTGGAGTCAAATGCTTGGGAGTTACTAAAACCCACGGTAACAGAAGCTTAACTAGAATGTATACAGCAGAGAAGGAAAGGTAGCATCATGTTCAACAGTTCACCTGCATTGCTAAAGAGCCAAGTCAAGGAAGCTATTAGAGAAAAGAAGGACGTCCTGCCTAAATGAGGGGAACCAAAGAGGAACACAACATGAACACGGGAATGAAATAAGGAATGCAAAACAATGTTTTGAGCAGCACATTGCTAAGAACAACAAGGCCAACAATAAAGATTGTTTAAAAACATCACAAGCTGGAAACCTGCTATGGAGTCATATGGACTATTGGATGACAATGGCATTCTAAAAGAAGATAAGGAGATAAGTGGTGAAGTGTGGGTTGTCTTGAACTGTGGTTGTTTGCTGAACCTTGGGTTAGCATGTTTTCTGAACCCAGGACATATTTCCACAGCATCGCAGTGTGGCGTATTTTCTCGAAAAACAACTTTGAAAACCCATGGTTTGTTGTTGGGCTGTTCAGAGTGGTTAACAAACGCCCTTCCCCCATGTCCCGTACACGGGGCCACGGGGAGGCGGTTGCAGGCAAGGGGAGAAGAGAGACATGCCCTGTCCCCACTGGTGGGTGACACATAATTTGAACCATACATACTTGTGTTTTCTCTTTATTTCCCCCTTTTGTCCCACAACCCACAATAGAGAAAACATGCTGAATTCAGACAACATGCTAAGCCATGGTTCAACAAATAATCCACAGTTCAACAACAACCCACACTCAACCACTAAGTGTAGGTTAGTGTGCTGTGTGAACTGCCCATCTTTATTCCATTGAATCATTTGTTTTAACTAGACTGACCATATGAAAAGGAGGACAGGGCTCATGTAACTTTAACAGTTGTAGAGAAAAGGGAATTTCAGCCAGTGTCATTTGTATGCAATTTGTTCCTGGTGAAATTCCCTCTTCATCACAACAGTTAAAGTTGCAGGGGCCCTGCCTTCTTTTGTATCTGGTCACTCTAGTATAGTGCCTGCTAATTAGTTTCTGGGCAAAGTATAAAGTGTTGCTTATTACCTTTAAAGCCATACATGGTTTGGGTCCAGGTTACCTGTGGGATCGCCTTCTCCCATATAATCCACCCCGCGCACTCAGGTCCTCAGGGAAGAATTTACTCCAATCAGCCAGAACTAGGCTGATGAGTGTTACCCAGAGGACCTTCTCTTCTACCGCTCCCAGACTGTGGAATGGCCTGCCGGAGGAGATTTGACAAATTACCAATCTTCTTGAATTTAAGGGAGCCGTGAAGACTGATCTCTTCTGGCAGGCCTACCCAGTTGAATTTTAAGATGTTTTTAATAATGTATTAGTTTTTATTTGTTTTTAATGTTTTATCTGTTTTATGGTCCTTGTATTTATATTTATTGTTGTTCCCCGCCTCGATCCGGAGGGAGAGGCAGGTTAGAAATAAATGAATAAATATATTATTATATTATTATTATTATTATTATTATTATTATTACCTTTTCATCCAGGAATTGGTCCAATCTCCTTTTAAAGCCATCCAAATTGGTGGCCATCACCACATCTTGTGAAAGTGAATTTCATAGTTTAACTATGCACTGTGTAAAGAAGTCCTTCCTTTTATCTGTCCTGAGTCTCCCACCAATCAGCTTCATGGGATGACCCCTTCGGGTTCTACTATTATGGGAGAGGAAGAAAAATATATGGTAGCAAGATATCATGGGTGGGGAGGCAGCTGGGTTCCTATAGGGGAAGGCGGCGTAAGGGGGTGTTTGTTGCTCCTGGGTTGTCTTTCAGTTCAGAGACAATGACCCCATTCAGAAGACACACTGAGACATGGGGGCTAAGCTTTCTGAGCTCAACATTATGGCTTAGTGTGTCATGTTATATACATATTTTATGGTGTTATGTATTTGTTATGGTGTTTTGTATTTGTATTTGTACCCCACCTTGATCCAGATGGAGAGGTGGGTAAGTAATAAATAGATGATGATGATGATGATGATGATGATGATGATGATGATGATGTGAACTATGACTTAGCATGCCATATGAACCATTCCTAACCATTGTGACTACATAAGAACTGTTTCAACATGCTCTCTAACCATTTGCTGCAAAATGGTTACCAGCCTAATCATGGTTTAGCGGGTTGTCTGAAAAGGTCCAAAGTGTGGCCTTGGTGACAGTCCCCCTGGGTTGAAGGTATTGCTTCTCAATGCCAGGTCAGTGAATGGGAAAGCAGAAGAGAACCAACAAGGGATCCCGCAATAAGTAAATGCAATTTTCCATGAATCCCCCCATCTGATGAGCCCCAAAATAGCAGAACAATAAGTTTAAGTATGGCTGTCCAACCCAACTATACAAGTTGGTACATTAGAAAAAGACCACAAATGCATGGGAGGGACCCTCGCAAGGTAAATACAATGAACAAACAAACAAGGACTTTGTATATTAATTGTGAAACTGTATAAATGCTAGAAATTCATACAATTGTAGCTGGATACTGGATACATATTTATAAATAATGTGCCCTATGGGTAACATAAGAGGTAATTCTATAATATATCATGTAAACAATCAAAAAGAACAATGAAAAAAACCAGGATGGTTCCAGTTACTTCTTTCTAAATGGACTTATAATTAACCCAATTGTTACAGAAAGAAAACAGGTTACATCACTGAAAATACTTTTCATTAATTGACAAATGATACTCAGTAAATAGCAGATGACAACTCCGGAATGTGTTGTACATTTCAATGCTTCATCATCAGTCAAACCATATGAAGAAAGTGACTGTGCAATGTTAATTGGTTTTGTGGCCATGTTCTATATCGCTCTCACTCCACGATGGTCTAGAAACTAAACTGCATAGAGTCTAGAGTTTAGGTTCTCATGGGAGCTCTGAAGGTTAGCTCACAGTCTCTCAATTATCACTCTGCAGGCAATGTTTCTCATGTCCTCGTACTTTCCTGATCAATATCAAATGTGTGGGAGGAACGTTGTGGGTTGAAATGTGTATCCAGTGGGGGGGGGGGTGCAGAGCTCCACTAACTATGTCCTCTGCTCTGATTTCAGAGTGACTCCACTTGCTCCGCTTTGTTGGATTATCCGACGGAGCTCTGTTCCGTTTTTGGATAACAGCTCCATTGTAGCGTATGGCAATTAACAAAAATGCTTACATCTCCATCATTTTTAAAGGTAAAGGTATGAAACTTGGCATGGTGATAGCTCTTAAGTAGGGCTTCAGACGTGCCAAGTTTGAAGCATATCTCTTCTTCCCTTGATTTTTAGGATTTTTTTAAAAAAATCCCCCACAAACCCATACAAACACACACACACACACCTGGTTCTGCATTAATTCACCCCTGCACATTTATGGAGGGAGCTTTCATCCTTTGCCTTGCTGATGCACAGCTGTGCATCCCTCCCATCCCTTCCCTGAGAAATATACATCAGGTAGAATGGGACCCACATTAAAAACAACATCAAGATGATCTCTCCATATTTATACATCTGTCCCATGACATTACTGATGCTCAGCATCCTGCTGAAATAGAGATTCAGAAGAGTTTATTTATTTATTTATTATTTTATTATTTTATTATAATTACATTTCTATACAGCCAAAGCTTTCTGGGTGGTTCACTACAGTTTCAATGATAAAATGCAGCAACACAATAAAATATAATCTACAACTTTTAAAAGTTTAAAGCTACAGCATAAAACCAGAGTAAAAACCAACAGTAGCATAAAAATCTAAACATACAATAGCAGTTTTAAAACAATAAAAACAGAAGAACTTAATATGCCTAGGAGAATAAAACGGTCTTCCCCCAGGGACCCGTTCCAGTTCCCCACTCTTGAACAAAAATAGACCAATCGTGTTGTCAGGTGACACTAAGAGGTTTACCTCTGAAGTCCCCCATTCCTGAAAAAACTTGAGATAGAACTGAAGATGTGGCTGCTACTCGTGTGGGTCCCTACACCGATGTAGGGTTGATAGATCCAGGGTGAGTCTGGGCTTTTTTTTTTTTTTTTTTTCTTTTTTTTTGCAGGGACAGGCTCCACCTGGTGCTAAAAAGACCACAACATAGGTGGCCAGGTGAACCTCTGTAGGGAGGGCATCTTACACTGGTGGCTGCATCAGGTAACCTCACATGTGGTGGCAGTGGTGGGATATGGAAAGAGAGTGTACATGTTTTTTGCCTCAAATAGCAGCAGAAATAATGGGGCTTTATTTCTTACACTGCTGGATAAAACAGGGACAGAGGTTTCTGTACTCAGGAAGTAAGAGGAAAGCACAATAGTATCATGAGATATCATTCTTAAATGGATTTCAAGAAAACACAAGTAGTAACATTGTGCAAATGGGGGGGGGAACTCTGAGGAGAAATGGAGCTTTTAAGAATGAAATAGGAAGGACTCTTGGTGACATGTAACAATCTGAATCACCCTTTTGAGGGAAAATCAGTAGATGAGTTGAAAATGATGTTAATATATCACCGCAGAGGCAGGGGTGCTGGAGAGGCAGAGGTAAGTCCACCAAGACATGCTCCTATAGAAATACCACCACATGTGAGGTTACCTGACGCAGGTCACATCACAACTGGTGGCTGTGTCAGGTAACGTCACGCCCCTCTCCACTGTTAGAGCGTTGTGACCCTATGAGGAGAAGCTTCAAAAATATACTTTTGCCAAGGCTCCCCCTCCTTGCAGTGAAGGCCTCCCTCTATTTCTGGGTCTACATGCAACCCACGGGAAAGGAAGAGGCCCTGGATCTGTTCCATAATTATTTTGCCTTCATCAGAATATGTGATTTTCATCCAGACTGTGGTGGGGGTGGAATTTTTCTTCATCTCTAGCTGTGATAAAATGCCATCTTTAGTTTTCAACATTAGATGCTCCTTTCTGTTCAGGTCAGGCCTCAGTAGAAGGATGTAGCACTTGGAAAGAAAGATGCAGCCCAGTAAACCAGCACTGGAGGCCAAGATAGAGAAGACCTGCACGGCTACCATGTACTTCCTCACTTTGGGGCTGACAAGTATCAGCATAATTACTTACATCAATCCAATTTTCACACTAAGGTAGCTTTCCCAACCTGTTCCTTCTAGATGTTTTGGACTACAGCTTCCAGAATTCTGGACCATTGGCCATGCTGGCTGGGCTGATGGGCAACCAAGTCAAAGCATCTGGAGGACACCAGGCTGGGGAAGGCTGCCCTAAGGGATACCCTGTAAAATCTGCTAGGTCTGTCCTGACATGGGGCACATGTTTTATACCTTAATTGCTTGGCTGTTTGGGAGTGTGTATGGAATTAGGCCAAAGGCAGAAGAGAAATGGGTGGTTTCCAAGATGGATGGAATTTCTGAGAAATAGCAGCTGTAGAAAAGATAAACACAATGTGCTGGCCAAGAGATGAAGGGTCCCTAAAAAAGGCCATGGATTCAACAAAGGATAAGAATAAGGGCATAGTGACCTGGCAACTGTCCTCATAATCATGAATGTGACCAATGAGATTGATAACCATTAAAAACAGAAGGATGGAGCCTGGAGAAGAAGGCCCCAGATGCATTCGACTTGCACCATTTTCGCATTTGTATGTAATGAATTGAAGATTGCAAGTGTTTGTGGGAATTGAGGAGAGGCCAGCATGACATTTTTCACCCATCCCTACAAATTGATCGGTCCTGTCCTAATCCATAGCCTGATCAGATGCCACCTTTAGTTTTCATCATGAGATGCTCCTTTGTATTCAGGACAGGCCTCAGTACAATAATGTAGCACTTGGGAAGAAAGATGCAGCCCAGCAACCCAGCACTGGAGGCCAAGATTGAGAAGACCTGCACGGCTACCATGTACTTCCCCTTGGTACTCAGGTAGGTGGGCACAAAGGACACCCAAACACTGCAGAAGACCAGCATGCTGAAGGTGATCAGCTTGGCTTCATTGAAGGCCCCAGGTAGCTTCCTGGCTAGGAAAGCCACCATGAAGCAGATGGCAGCCAGGAAGCCCATGTAGCCCAGGGCAACATAAAACATGGTGACAGACCCTTCATTGCATTGTAGGATAATCTCTCCAGGTTGGGAGTGCATGTCAGAATCTGGGAATGGGGAGTTGGTCCCCAGCCAGATGGTGCAGATGATAACCTGGACACTGGAACAGGAAATGACAATGAAGTTGGCCATGCCCTTCCCCAGCCATCTCTTGACCTTGTTCCCTGGCTTTGTGGCCAGGAAGGCCAGCACCACAGTGATTGTTTTGGCTAACACAGAAGAGACAGCAACTGAGAAGATGATGCTGAAGACAGTTTGTTGGAGAAGGCAGGTGACTTTCCTTGGCTGGCTAATGAACAGGAAGGAGGATAAAAAGGAGAGTAGGAGGAAGACAAGGAGAACAAAGGAGAGATCCCGGTTGTTGGCTTTGACTATCGGAGTTCCTAGGCATTTAATGAAGATGCCTAACACAAAGACTGTAATTAAGGACAAGAGTAGCGCAGAGATAGTCAGGATGATCCCCAAAGGTTCTTCATAGGACAGGAAAGTTATTATCTTCCGGACACAGTGATTTCGGTCCTTGTTTGGCTGCTGATCGTCTGGACACTTTGTGCAGTGGTCTGCATCTGAAAAGATCAAGAGAAACATCTCCCTTACATCTTTAGCAATCTCTGTTCTTCTACATGCCATGAAGTATATTTTTCTGAAGTGATTGGCAGCACAGGTCAGTTTCATGCAGGACAGAGTCATACCTGCTGGGCCACATGCGTCCATATGAACAACCCACATGTAGTGTTTTATGTGTATAAACATGAGATTAAACAAGGGATTGGGAACCTCTGGCTTGTTTACCTAATCTGGCTCATGTAGGTTGTCTATTCAACCCATGAAACCTTCTTTGCATGACTAACATCTGTTGGACACACAGAGCAGAGATGGAGATCTGGGAGAGGTCAGGAAACACCTGTGGAGAGAAGCAAAGGTTCCCTGGCAAGGGGACATGCATTGTACTCAGAAGAGTCAATGTGTGTCCTCATCACCAAAGTAGGATCTCAGGAAAACAATGTCTCCATGAGACATTACAGAACTCCTGCCAGTCAGAACAGAGTAGCCAATCCTGCGTTCGATGGATTGATGATACTAAAATATGGAGTAGCATGTGTAAGACCTCTTCCAGAAACTTTCAGATGAGGTTGCAATGCTCCCAATAGTATCCAATGCCCCACTTGTTAAGGGGGAAGAAGCAATAAGTCCAGTAAAATCTAGCAGTTGAAGAAATACTCATACACAGTAAGTTGTGTATAATACAAGTCATTTACTTGTGTTCTAATATAGAAATATACAAGGCACAACTGGTTCTTCTAGATATATACACAGGCTCTAAATATATACAGTCTTCTGTCAAATCTCTCATACACAGTCTTTGTCTAAAATACTCTAGCCTGACCCACTACAGCTATTAATATTAAAGCTGTCTTATATACATTTCTAGACCCTAGCTCAGCACAGATCAATTACCTTATCCTAGCAGAAACATTACCACTATCAGATTGACCTTTACAATTTCAGACTAGAAAAAACTCTTTCTCTGCTTATTGTATTCAGCTGGCTGTTTCTGTCCTTCTGGACACTAAAACTTTTGTCCAATCAACTTAGACTTAGAATTTTCCCTAACACCTCTTCAAAATTGAAGATCTAAGTTGTTTAAAGTTGTCTTTTTTCACTTAGCATCTCAAAACTTAACATTTTAGTTATTTTAGTATGCTGGTATCTTGTCAATGGTTTGGTAAATATATCTGCCATATTTTTTTTTAATTTACAGTATATTAGCTTAATCAAACCATTCTCTACATACTGTTTAACATTCAAGTACTTAATAGCTACATGTTTTGTCTTTGCTCTGAACATTTGAGAATTAGCTAAAGCAATATACGATTGTGAGTCGTCATAAACACTCACAGGCAAATCACAAACAATTTTTACATCTTTTAACAATTGAATAAAAAATTCTAATTCTCCGCAGGCACTCGATAAAGATGCATATTTTGCTTCATAAGTAGATGTTGCAATGCTGTCTTGTTTCTTGCTTTTCTAAAATATCAGTGACTTATCAAGTAGAATAGCCATTCTACTTGTGGATTTCTGGTCTGTGGGATTTCAAGCCCAGTCACTGTCTACAAAGCATTCTAAGGACTTGTTTTCAAAACATGACAGTGTTAGACAAAGATTTAAAGTACTTTTCAACTATCTCAACACTCTTTTGATACCTAACTATGCAGCAACAGTTGGCTTCACAACTTGCTGACTCAGAATGCCTACGCTGCAAGCAATGTCAGCACGTGTCTACTGGCTAATGTACAATAAACTCTTAATAACAGACTGATATAACTCTGGGTCATTGAAATTTTCTCTTTCTAAGTTGGATCTGAAATCTGTTAACATTGGACTCTGTACATTGTTACAATCGATCATTTCACATGATTCAAGCAGATTCACAATTTTCTGCTTTTGATTTAGGAAATACTTTCTATTCTTCTTGGTGATCTGCAATCTCAAATAATTACTCACTTTTCTAAGTGATTTCAGTTTGAATTTCTTTTTTAAACTTGTTGCAACTTCTTGTATCAGGTTTATAGATTTTGAAGATAGAAGAACATCATCAACATATACTAAAGCTACAATAAAACTATCACAATCATCTCTTACATATAAATATGGATCTGCAATACCTCTTTGAAAGCCTAAGCTTTCCACTAGAGCAGCATTTAAAGAGTCATTCTAGTATTTCGCGGACTGTTTAAGACTATAAACTGCCTTTCTAAGTAACTAGACTTCATCATCATTATTACAAAAACCAGGAGGTTTGTTCATGTAAATTTCTTCTTTTAAATCTGCATGCAAGTAAGCAGTTTTCATGTCAGACTGGATCTGAATTACTTGCTTTTTAAATCTGCGTTCAGCCCAAGTCACTCAATTCGTGAAAGTCTGAAACATTTATGATTTTTTCTTTAGCATAAACACTCAACTGAAACGGGTTTTGTCATCTAAGACTACAGTTCAGATGACTGATTCTGGGGGCAAATGGAAATAAGTGGAAACATTCATTCCTGGAATGGGTAGGACATCAGAGCCCTGTCCCAATCTAGAAATGAGAATTTCCACTCATTTTGGGGCTTCATATGGAAAACGTTAAATCTCTGTTATACAAGTGGTGGGACACACTTGCACAACAGAACCGACAGGAGGGGCCACATACACAACTGAATTGCAGGGGAACAGCAGAATCAGCAGGGTTGCAATACCTCATTCGACACTGCTCCAATTTTTTTTTTTAAAAAAATGATATTCACCAAAATGTTCGTCGTTAATTTATTAATTTATATGATTTTGAATCTCCCCTCCAGAAAATGTATTTCATTGATTTACAAACCAGGATATGAAAACATAATAGAAGAGCAATTAAACACAACTGGTGAACATGTCAAACATGCTGGGAAACATGGGGCAGGAGAATGTGGTTGCACTCATGTCCTGCTTATGGGTTTCTCATTGGCAGATGGTTGGCCGCTGTGTGAACAGAATACTGGAGGAAATGCACCCTTAGTCTGATCTAGTAGGGCTCTTCTTATGTTCTCATGTTCTTATAATCAAAATGAAACTGTACTGCATCCATTTCTGGGCACCACACTTCAAGAAGAATGCAGACAAGCTGGAGGAGGTTCAGAGGAGGGCAACGAGGATGATCAGGGGTCTGGAAACAAAGCCCTATGAGGAGAGACTGAAAGAACTGGGCATGTTTAGCTTTGAGAAGAGAAGACAGAAGGGGACATGATAGCACTCTTCAAGAACTGAAATGGCTGTTACACAGCTGAGGGTCAGGATCTCTTCTCGATCATTCCAGAATACAAGACACGGAATAATGGGCTAAAGTTACTGGAAGCCAGATTCCGGCTGGACATCAGGAAAAACTTCCTGACTGTTAGAGCAGTGTGACAATGGAACCAATGACCTAGGAAGATCCTGGGCTCTCCCACCCTAGAGGTCTTCAAGAGGCAACTGGAGAGCCATCTGTCAGGTATGCTTTAAGGTGGATTCCTGCATTGTGCAGGGGGTTGGACTTGATGGCCTTATAGACCCTTTCCAACTCTACTATTCTATGATTCTATGAAAGATCAACATCATCAAAACTGAAAACCTGGGCAAATAAAGACATTTTACCAGGAACCAAGATGACATCACATTTGGCAGCAGGCATGTCTCCCTGACTGAGACATGCTGTTAGCAGGGTGCCACAACTGAAAATACCCTCTCTCCACTCACACTTTCATGAAATTTCAGATAGTGTGGGAATCTGGAAGAGAGTCTCCAATGACAAATGCAAAGTTTGGGCAAACTGAAATATTTGTCATTTTCCCCAAGGGGAACACGCTTTCCTCTGGCATCGCCTACCTTCCTGAGTGGAGATGGTCCCTTCTGCACATGGAGCACAATCATAGCAGCAAGGTGGCTTCCCTTCCTGGACCTCCTTGGCATACCCAGATCGACAGCTCTTAACACACCTGGAATGAGGCACAGTCTAGCAATAAAGGAGCATTAAGGAAAAAGCATTTGATTTATTTGTGTCCAATGAAATGGATCATAGAGTTTGGAAAGAACCCCGTTGGATTTCTAGTCCCAGTCACCCCAGGGATGATGATGATGATGATGATGATGATGATGATGATGATGATGATTTGAGGGAAGCATTTTTTTATGCACAGTGGCATGGCAAGGAAAACACTTTGGTGTATTTGTTTGTATCATTATATATATCATTACTTTCTGGACATAGGTAGACTTAAGGGAGCGTACAAATCTGAAGGGTACAATATTGCAAAATACAATAATAGAATAAACTAAAATATAATCCTAGAATAACAGAAATAACATAAAACAGTGATGTAAAGCAACCTTAAAAACACACCAGTGAAAAGAAGCAATAAAACATGTCACTTGAAACTCCTATTTTTATTTATTTATTTATTTATTGCATTTCTGTAACGCCCAACAGCCGAAGCTCTCTGGGTGGTTCACAACAGTTAAAAACGTCCCCAAATTACTTACATTTAGGGTGCCTCTACAAGAGGCATTTAAAGCTCTTTCAAGGCGCATTAAAAAAATTACCTCTACAAGAACGGAGCGCAAATCGGGCGTAGAGGCGCGCTATCTCCCCGATTATGCGCATTATCGAATGCGCGTTAAATAGCGAGTTTTATTTTCTCCGTCCGTTAAAGCGCATTTTGACTGTGTGAATAAGCGCTTATGCACATTAACTACTTGTAAAGTGCATTTTGGACATCTGTTAATGCACTTCGCCGCCTCTCGCCGCCTCTCGTGCAGAGGGATTAGGCGTAAATGCGCTTCTGCGATTATGCTCATAATCGCCTAACCAGGCGCAAAAGCGAATCCTTGTACAGGGGACCTTAGAAAGATTTGAGTGTAAGTTTATCAGCTGGAAAAGATGGCAAGGAGATTGTTTGGGCTGTTCACGGACTTCTCAACCCACTTTGGAGGCCAATTCAGAGCTTCCGAATTGGCTCCAATTTGCCTTGGCCTGATTCAGGCCTGTTCCGACCAGCTTCTGATCTGAATCTGAAGCTAGATCCAGACATCCAAGGTGGGTTGGATGTTATGATTTCCAAGGTGCCCACTGAGCAGGCTGATTGGTAGTCCATCAGACCCCACTCGCCTTCCCAAACCTGGTGAGCCACTGCCCCTGCCTTCCTTTGGGATTTATCTGACCCGTCCACTTGCGCCCGGTAGCCATTTATTCTCTGTGAGAGCCACCATTTTTAAGTACTATGGGGCTCTGTCTTTTCCTAACTCTAATTTTGCAAACTATGGAGGCTGTAAAGGGCCAGTTCCAGCTTTCATGAAGGATGGAGGGTTGCCAGACATGAATGGACAGGTCAGATAAATCCCACAGGCAGGCAGGGGCATAGGCTTGGCATCATCCCAAATCGGGCTGAAGCAGTCTGCAGTGCTTTGGGCCTGATCTGACCTGCTTCGAATGACTTCACTCCATTCCAGTCCCAATCCAGATTCGAACCGAAGCCTTCTTTGATTCGGGATCCAGATCCAGACACAGCCCTAGAGGTTATCTCTTTTTAAGATATAATTCCATAAACTAGGTGCCACAACTGAAAAGGGTCCCCTTCTCTCTTTCATCCAAATTATTTTTTTTCTCTCCTCAAATGTTCAGATTTGGGTTTGGCAGCTAATTACACTTCCTGTAGTTGCATAGTGGGTGTGGTAGGGAGTGTTGGGCAGTTCTCATGAGCCAACCCTGGTTCAAAATGGAAGGTTCAGGACCGTCAACATACCAAACTGCAGAACCTACCCTGATCCGGAATGCTTTCATGCTGTTCTGTTGTTGCTCTGTAGAACAGATGAGATCTCACAAAATCTCCCCTTGCCCCATGCACTATAACTGTTCTGCCCCACCAGCTGGGCATTGTGCTGTGTCTTATATTGTGCTCAGCATTTAGAACCCCTTTGATTTTCCCTCTTCAGAACCTTCAGCAACTGATTGTTCATTGTTGTTGGTCTCTTCCTAGGTAACACCTCTATCCCTGCTCAAACAAATGCCCTTTTGAAAAGAAAAGGCTCCTCCAACCATGTTCTCAGCCATTTTGAGTTGCAGCCTGGAAAGCCTGACTTTGCATTGTATTTTCACCTCATCCATATAATCTGTTTTACCTCAATCTGATCCAATCCTCCATTAGTCCTCCTTCTGCAGTTAAGTATTACATCCTCTACTTGTTGGCTGTTAAGGTTGTGTGATTAAGCAAGTCGAAATATGGATTGGGATGTGAATTTAACTGATTCTATTTCCTAATGTGTGTTGAGATTAGGGGTGTGCACGGACCCCCCGGATCGGATCGGGACCCGGATCGGGACCTCCAATTTTGTCCCGGACCGGTTCGGACAAAATCGGAGGCCCCCCGGACCGGATCGAGTCCGATCCCGACCCAAAAATCGTACATTTTTGGATCGGCCGCCATTTTTTTCCCCATAGACTTGCATTGCAATGCAAGTCTATGAGGAAAAAATGGCGGCGGGTGGGTAAGGGGGGGCCTAACTCCCTCCCCCCCCGGGGCCGTCCGCTGTGGACGGCCCCGGCAGGTAAACCCCCTCCCCCGCGCTCCCTACCCCCCCTGGGGCCGCCCGCTTCCATCCGCTGGCGCCCGCGGGCGCCAGCGGATAGAAGCGGACAGCTCCGGGGGGGGTAAGCCCCCTTCCCCGCCACTTACCTTCTCGGCCCGTCCGGCGCCGGCGGCTACTACCAGCGGGCTCCGCGGCCTACTCTCGAGTAGCGCGCCGGGTGATGACATCACCCGGCGCGCCACCCTGGAGCAGGCCGCGGAGCCTGCTGGTAGTAGTAGGCGCCGGCGCCGGACGGGAGCCGCCGGGCCAGGCAGGTAAGGGCCCCCCTCCCCCCTCCCCCCTCCGCGCGCCCCCTCCTCCCCTCCACGCACCCCCTCCTTACCTTTCCGGCCCGGCGGCTCCCGTCCGGCGCCGGCGCCTACTACTTCCAGCAGGCTCCGCGGCCTACTCTAGAGTAGCGCGCCGGGTGATGACATCACCCGGCGCGCCATCCTAGAGCAGGCCGCGGAGCCTGCTGGGAGTAGTAGGCGCCGGCGCCGGACGGGAGCCGCCGGGCCGGAAAGGTAAGGGCCCCCCTCCCCCCTCCGCGCGCCCCCTCCTCCCCTCCACGCACCCCCTCCTTACCTTTCCGGCCCGGCGGCTCCCGTCCGGCGCCAGCGCCTACTACTTCCAGCAGGCTCCGCGGCCTGCTCTAGAGTAGCGCGCCGGGTGATGACATCACCCGGCGCGCCATCCTAGAGCAGGCCGCGGAGCCTGCTGGGAGTAGTAGGCGCCGGCGCCGGACGGGAGCCGCCGGGCCGGGCAGGTAAGGGCCCCCCTCCCCCCTCCCCCCTCCGCGCGCCCCCTCCTCCCCTCCACGCACCCCCTCCTTACCTTTCCGGCCCGGCGGCTCCCGTCCGGCGCCGGCGCCTACTACTTCCAGCAGGCTCCGCGGCCTGCTCTAGAGTAGCACGCCGGGTGATGACATCACCCGGCGCGCCATCCTAGAGCAGGCCGCGGAGCCTGCTGGGAGTAGTAGGCGCCGGCGCCGGACGGGAGCCGCCGGGCCGGAAAGGTAAGGGCCCCCCTCCCCCCTCCGCGCGCCCCCTCCTCCCCTCCACGCACCCCCTCCTTACCTTCCCGGCCCGGTGGCTCCCGTCCGGCGCCGGCGCCTACTACTACCAGCAGGCTCCGCGGCCTGCTCTAGAGTAGCGCGCCGGGTGATGACATCACCCGGCGCGCCACCCTAGAGCAGGCCGCGGAGCCTGCTAGTAGTAGTAGGCGCCGGCGCCGGACGGGAGCCACCGGGCCGAGAAGGTAAGTGCCCCCCTCCTCCCCCCCCCGCTGTCCACTTTCATCGGCGGGCGCCCGCTGGCGCCCGCCAATGGAAGCGGCGGTGGGCGCCAGTGGGCGCCCGCCGATCCGCCGATCCGCCGAACCGTTTCGGAGCTTTTTCGGACCGGTTCGGATTGGATCGGCCGATCCAGCTGCGGGATCGGAAATCGGATAATTTATCCGATTTCCCACTGGACCGGACTCGGATCGTGGATCGGGTCCGATCCAGTGCACATCCCTAGTTGAGATGCCAGAACAATAATCACAAAACAGGGTGTCTTCAGGGAATGAAACATCCCCCACCCTGTGCTATTTTGGGAAGGTTCCTTTTAAAATGAAAACTTGTATGTATTTACTGAACAAGTCATTTCACCTCATCCATATCATCTCCTCTACTTCATTCTGATACAATGTCCCATTCATCTTCCTTCTGCAGCTAATTATTCAACTCTCTGCAATTATTAGTTGTTAGCTATTCAAGTTGTACTTTCAAAGAAGTTGATGTCTGATTCACATGGAAGTGTGGATTAGGATATGAGTTTAGATGGCTGGATAGCCTAGTGTGTTGAGAAGGAAAAACATTCATCACAAAACAGGACGGCTTCGGGAATTAAACATTCCCCAGTCTCTGCTGGTATGAGAAGTTTCCTTTTTCATTGCAACCCTGCATGTGTTCACTCAACAAGTCCCACTCTACTCAAAGTGACTTACGTCTAGTAAGTGTGCATAGAATTACACTAAAAGTCTCATATAATGCTACATTTCATTAAAATGTAAAAGATGTCACAAGCCAATAACATGTCTCAAATAATTTCCCCCACCTCGTTAAACTACAACTGCCACACAATGGCTTCCAGGTTAATGTTGAATTTTATTTCAGGCCTTGCTTGTCTGTTAATGCTCCCAATTTTCACTCTACCACGAGAACGGTTGGGAAACAGCACCCAGTTCACGATATCAAAGTCCGCTTCCAGCTCCCCTTTCTCATCCAAATACAGATCATCCATGGAAATATTGGAAAGGTGGACTTTTCTTAAGAAAGTGTGAAACTAGAATGACAAAGAAAACAACCAGCATTTGGAAAACATAAAGGAATAGTCAATGTTTTAGTCCTTTTCACTTTGAGCTCCAATCCTTTATGAACTGGGGCCAATGCACATCCCATCTGGACTCAGAGTGGCTGAGAGTCATTGGTGTTTCACAATCACAGCTGAGCTAGTTTCTTCAGTCCTCTCTTTCTACTTCCTCACTTTGGGGCTGACAAGTATCAGCATAATTACTTACATCAATCCAATTTTCACACTAAGGTAGCTTTCCCAACCTGTTCCTTCTAGATGTTTTGGACTACAGCTTCCAGAATTCTGGACCATTGGCCATGCTGGCTGGGCTGATGGGCAACCAAGTCAAAGCATCTGGAGGACACCAGGCTGGGGAAGGCTGCCCTAAGGGATACCCTGTAAAATCTGCTAGGTCTGTCCTGACATGGGGCACATGTTTTATACCTTAATTGCTTGGCTGTTTGGGAGTGTGTATGGAATTAGGCCAAAGGCAGAAGAGAAATGGGTGGTTTCCAAGATGGATGGAATTTCTGAGAAATAGCAGCTGTAGAAAAGATAAACACAATGTGCTGGCCAAGAGATGAAGGGTCCCTAAAAAAGGCCATGGATTCAACAAAGGATAAGAATAAGGGCATAGTGACCTGGCAACTGTCCTCATAATCATGAATGTGACCAATGAGATTGATAACCATTAAAAACAGAAGGATGGAGCCTGGAGAAGAAGGCCCCAGATGATAGGCAAAGACGGGTTGAATTTATGGACCCAAAAAACTTTTAAAAGACTAGTTAGCCCTGAGGGGAAGCTGAGAAGACTGCACCACCATCTCAAAAACAGGGACTTGGCAAGCCTGCGAAACTTCTTTTCTATCCCACCCATCGTCCACAGCTTGGATTTGGCCAATTCATTTTGTGTGTTTGTAAGTTTGAATGCAATAGGTACTAATGATGTGCTTCTGTTCGTGTTACTTTAGAATGTATAACTATGTTTCCATTAATAAATGTTACATAAATAGTGCTTAAATTCAAACTCTTGTGTCAGTTCTCATTTTATCCAAAAAGGACCTAATATTTTGGGGTTGTTAATTAGTCTAGCTTCCCAGCAAGGCTGGAACAACAAAATTAAAAGATCTGGTGTCAATCATACTTAAATTGCCATAACACACTATAGGAATGGCAGGAGGAAAGTGTGCGTTAAAGTAGCTGTGTGCAAGAGCCCACAATCAAGATGCCCCCACCTGACTGTGAGACTCCTTCAGTCAACACCAATAATTGTATCGCTTTCATTAGGTAAAGTTCACGAAAGGTTCAAAATACCCTTTTGAATTCATTCTGCCCTCCCCTGGTGAAAAAAAAATCATTTTCAAAAACACAGCTGCTAGCATAGTATATCTGCAACACACCCAATTTTTACACCTTGAGAGAAAAGCACTCAATAAACAACATTTTGCATCCTCTGTTTAACTCTGAGTAAAGCCACATGGCCTAGACTGTTGTAGCAAATCTAGACTTTGGGAGTCTTGTCTTTTGACCAAAGGGTTGCATGAGCCAGGTGGAAGGACAAAGCTAGAGAGAGCTCCCCTGCCTAAGCAGAATCCTATGTAAATGGGACTTTCCTCCAGTGGGAAACCTATGGAAGAGGAAATAGCAGAAGCTTAAGGGACAATGAGGAGAGTCCAACTTCACCTCAGAAGGCTTTGTGGACTAAGTTGACATCTCTTCCAGGCACCAGGGAGAAACTACGAAATAGGGATTTATTTATCATTTATTTATTTATTTATTTATTATTTTATTATTTTATTTCTAACCCACCTCTCCATCCAGATCGAGGCGGGGAACAACAATAAATATAAATACAAGAATCATAATATAGATAAAACATTAAAAACAAATAAAAACTAATACATTATTAAAAACATCTTAAAATTCAACTGGATAGGCCTGCCGGAAGAGAGCTATCTTCACGGCTCTCTTAAATTCCAGAAGTCTGCTGATTTGTCGAATCTCCTCCGGCAGGCCATTCCACAGTCTGGGAGCGGCAGAAGAGAAGGTCCTCTGGGTAACACTCGTCAGCCTAGTCTTGGCTGATTGCTCACTATAGTAAGCAAATAATTTGATCTCCACCAGGAGCCTCACAAACAAGTTTTGCCTCAGAGCTGGGCAAACATGTTACCTGAATATAATATCTAAAATGGATGCTGGATAATGATTTCTGTGTAGAACAATAGTTTGCAATTTATTATTATTTCTTATATAATTTATAACCTGCTCCACTTTGAAAACTATCAGTGCAATGTACAATAAGTTAAATCACAAAATGCAAAAATGTTACATGAAAGAAAAAGAAAAAAAATCAATTAAGCAGTGGCAGGATTTTCTCATTAGTGCATCCTTGCCTAAAAAGAAATATCTTCAGCAAACGTCATAGGATTGGAGCCACCACAATAAAGGCCCTCATCCTGATGACTTCCAAGGAGGGTCTTCAAACCATTTGGAACAACCAGGAGTGCCTCTTTGGAAGACCTCAGTGATGACAGGGCAGGATGATCACAGTGAACATATGGTATATTATTGCTTGGTACTTGGAAGTGCTTTAAGTATTATATTGGACCATGGCTGTTTCGCTTGTATGAAGATTTTTGAGAATAAGTTGCTATATCCTAAGGGAATGTGTATTTATAATAATTAGCTGCCTCGATCCTGAGAGAGAGGCGTGTAAGAAATAAATATGTTATTATTGTTATTATTATTGTTGTTGTTGTTGTTGTTGTTTCAAATATCCTGATCCAATGTTGTTCACGGATTTATAGACAACTAGAACAACCTTAAACCTTGCCCAGTAGCATATGTGTAATCAGTGTGAAGTTTTCAGTACTTGACCGCAACCGGGAAACTGTATTCTGCCCTAGTTGTAGCTTCCACACTACCCTCAAGAGTGTATAGAGCACACTGCAGTACTCCAGGCCTGAGGTTACTAATGCCTCTACAACTGTGGCCAAACTATCCCCTTTCAGGAATGGTCACAGCTGGCATACAAGATGAAGATGGAAAATGCACTTCGAGCTGCCAAAATCCCTTGATCCTCCAAGGACAAGGAGGGATCTAAGAATACTCTTAGGCTATGAGCTTAAACCTTCAGTGGGAATGCAGCACCATCTAAAATGGGAAACACTCACCCAGAAGGTCTCTATCTTACCAGGATTCAAACTCAATTTATTGGCCCTCATCCAATCCATTGCTGAGTCCAGGTACTCATCCAGAATTTTTATAGCCACACCCAATGTAGATTTTACAGGGAAACAGAACCACATGTCATGAGCCAACTGATGACTCTTCGCTTCAAAAGCCCTCATGACTGTTCCAAAGGCTTCCTATAGGTGTTAAACAAAATTGGGGACAAGACTGTGCCCTGGGGGACTCCAAGGGTCAGGAGTCAAGGAGTCAAATAATCACCACCAATGTTACTTTCTGAAACCAGTCCTGCAAATAGGAGTGGAATCACTAGAGCACAGCGCTTCCAACAACCAACAAAAAGAGCCAGTCAAGGATGGCAGAGTGAGTAGAATCAGCAAGAGCAAACTCCCCCTTTCTCTTTTTCCATAATAGTCATCCATCAGGGTGACTAAGTCTGATTTGAGAAACGAGCCAGTCAGTTGCAGCGGGAAGCAGTTACTCATCTCAAGAGGAGATCCAAATGTCCCATAAATGTTTTTATTTTTATTTTTATTTACTTGGCACATTTCAAATCAATTTCAGACATCTACAAGGCATTCCTGAATGGCTTATTACAATATCATGCAATGAGGTTGTTGCTTGGTATTCACTGTGTGAAAGAGCCTGTAACTTAGCATCTCTGTTTTCAGGAACAGGACTGCAATTCTTGAGATCCCACATTTCAGGAGAAACTTCTACCAAGTAGGACAATACAAGAAAGAAAATACATTAATAAAAACCACAATAAGGCTTCCGAAATTCCTGTGCCGCTGCAACTGCAGCTGGTGGGTGGGAGCAGTGATGGAGGTGATCATTATTTCCCACTCTCTCTCTCTCTCTCTCTCTCTCTCTCTCTCTCTCTCTCTCTCTCTATTCTAATTGGGCTTTTCAGCCCATCTAGCAAAGTATCTTTGAAAAAGGAGGGAAAGAGACTGGAGAAGGTTAAGGATAAATTGTATCCTGGCCTCTCCTTTCACCTCCCCATCCTGCCTGTGAAGAAATCCATAATGATGTTTTCTGACACAATCTGGGTTTATATTTGATCTATATTCTCAAAATCGCTCATCTCACATAATGATTATTAAATTCTACATTCACCTTAGCTTTCTCATACCACAGATACCCATGCCAATCAAATCTTAGATCATGTCCCTCTAATTCCAGTAGTCTTCTATTTTTCATCAAGATCCAATCCTTCATCCACATCGAGCAACAGGCAGAGAAATAAATCCTCAAATCTGGCAAATCCAAACCTCCTCTCTCTTTAACATCTTGTAATATTTTAAACTTCACCCTTGGTTTTTTGGATTGCCATATCAATTTAGAAATCTCTCTCTGCCACTGCTTGAATGGTAACTCCAAAGTTACAATAGGTATTGTCTGAAATAGGTACAACATTCTTGGTAAAACATTCATCTTAATTGTTGCGTTCTCCCCATCAAAGACATCTGAAGTTTGTCCCATCTTGTTAAATCTTGTGTAACTTCATTCCAGACCTTAAAATAATTCCTAGGGGTGTACATCAGATCGGGTCCGATCCACGATCCAAAGCCGATCCGACTGAAATCGGATAAAATTATCCGATTACGATCCTGGCTTCTGGATCGTCCGATCTCATCCGAACTGGTCTGGAAGGACCCAATCTGGTTTGGATAAAATCAGAGGATTGGACCTCCTCCTCCCCCTCATGCTCCATACCTGCCAGGGCCGTCCACTGCCGTCCGCTGCCCTCTTCTACTGAGAAACAGCCTTCGTGGCCTGCCTCTCAGTAGCACGTGCACTACTGAGAGGCAGGCCGCAAAGCCTATTTCTCAGTAGAAGGGGCCAGCGGACAGCAGTGGACAACCCTGGCAGGTAAGGAGCGTGAGGGGGGAGGTGGCTTAACTGCCAGGGCCGTCCGCTGCCGTCCGCTGCCTTCCGCTGGCGCCCATGGGCGCCAGCGGATGGCCCTGGCAGGTAAGGAGCGCGAGGGGGAGGGGGACCACTTACCTGCTGGGCGGCCGCTTCCCTCCGGTACTCTGATCTACTGAGAAACAGAAATTGAGATCAGCATGACATTTTTCACCCATCCCTACAAATTGATCAGTCCTGTCCTAATCAATAACCTCTTTTTAAACAGCAAGCCACCACTTACAATCCTACACCTTTTTGTCCTTGTCTATTAAATTTAAGTGAATTCCAGTGGAATTGCTTCAATGTGAAAACTTTCCCTTCTATACAGTGAGACCATGTGACCCAGTGAGGAGAAGGTAAAAAAAAGCATTTTTGCAGAGACCCCCACTTTGCAGTCATGGCCAGCCCCAGATCAGACAGTATCCCATAAGGAAAGGAATATGCCCTAGATCTGTTCTATCTTTCCTTTTTTTCTCCTCTACCAGACCATGTGATTCTCATCTAGGTTGGGATGAGGATGGAATTCTTCTCCATCCCTGGCACTGATCAGATGCCACCTTTAGTTTTCATCATGAGATGCTCCTTTGCATTCAGGTCAGGCCTCAGTACAATAGCGTAACACTTGGGAAGAAAGATGCAGCCCAGCAACCCAGCACTGGAGGCCAAGATGGAGAAGACCTGCACGGCTACCATGTATTTCCCCTTGGTGCTCAGGTAGGTGGGCACAAAGGACACCCAAACACTGCAAAAGACCAGCATGCTGAAGGTGATCAGCTTGGCTTCATTGAAAGCCCCAGGCAGCTTCCTGGCTAGGAAAGCCACAGTGAAGCAGCTGGCAGCCAGGAAGCCCATATAGCTAAAGGTGGTATAAAACATCAGAAGAGACCCTTCATTGCATTGTGCTAGGATCTCTCCAGAATGAGACTGCATGTCAGAGTCAGGGAAAGGTGGAGAGATTCCCAACCAGATGGAGCAGATGACAACTTGGACACTGGAACAAGAAATGACAATGGCATTGGCCAAGCCCTTCCCCAGCCATCTCTTGACCCTGTTCCCTGGCTTTGTGGTCAGGAAGGCCAGCACCACAGTGATCGTTTTGGCCAACAGTGAAGAGACAGCAACTGAGAAGATGATGCTGAAGGCTGTTTGTCGGAGGAGGCAGGTCGCTTTCCTTGGCCAGCCAATGAACAGGAAGGAAGACAAAAAGGAAAGCAGGATAGAAATGAGGAGAAGATAGGAGAGGTCCCGGTTGTTGGCCTTGACTATCGGAGTTTCTAGGTATTTAATGAAGATGCATAAAACAAGCCCAGTAATTAAGGACAAGAATAGAGCAAGAGAAGTCAAGGCGATCCCCAAAGGTTCTTCATAAGACAGGAAAGTTGTAATCTTGGGGACACATTGATCTCGGGACTTGTTTGGATGCTGATCTTCTGGACACTTGGTGCAATGCTCTGCATCTGAAAAGGAGAGTGATTTCAACATGACTATCATAAGTTGTATATTCAGAACAGTCTGAATTCTATTCCATTTAGAACAGAGATGAACATATGGGAGAAGTCAGGAAACAACAGTGTATAATAGGGCACAGCAAGAAGGAAATGTTCCTCCGTAGAAGACCTGATTTGGGACCAGAAGGATCAACTTTTGGTCTCAGTTCAGACTACACGTTTCTCAACTGTGGTTTTAGAACTCCACTGTGCAGTTTTTACACAACCATTGAGAAATGTATTGTTTGAAGGGAAAACTCCACCCCATGGTGGAGGGGTCTATTTATTTATTTATTTATTTATTTATTACATTTGTATACCACCCCACAGCCGAAGCTCTCTGGGTGGTTTACATAGGATTAAAAACAATTAAAAACAATATACAAAAACTAAAACAGCAAAAACATACAACATACACATAATCTGTACATTTAAAACCACTTCAAAAAGCTACAAAAAACAAAACAAAACAAACCCAGGCTCCTCAGATATTGCCAAATGCCTGAGAGAAGAGGAAAGTCTTGACCTGGCGCCAAAAAGATAACAATGTTGGCGCCAGGTGGGCCTCGTCGGGGAGATCGTTCCACAATTGGGGAGCCACCACAGAGAAGGGCCTCTCTCTTGTTGCCGACCTCCGAGCTTCCCTCGGAGGAGGCACTCGGAGGAGGGCCTTAGATGTTGAACGTAGTGTTCGGGTACATACGTAGTGTTTTTTGTTTTTGTTTTTTGAGAAAACACTCCATGCTGAATATCCACGCTGTGCAGAGGGCAGTTCCTGAACAACGGTTGTCTTCCATATTGTGTGGAGGGCTCCACAGAGTTTCCTGTTGCATTGAGTGAACTTTTTCCACTGGCTACAAAGTTCTCTGGCAAAACTGGTGAAAAGAGGGATTACTGCTCTAGGAGAGCTGCCTGCATTGGTGGGTTTTTTTTCCCAACAATGGCTGATAGGATACCACCAGGAGGACTGGGGGAGGGGGGAGCAGAGGAACTGTAAGTCAGACACCGCATTGACTTTTTCTCACCTCCATGGTAGCCAGTACTTACACAACAGTGGAGTTGGCACACGTTGTGTGGGGAGTGCCCCCTACAAAATCAATGGTTGAGTGGAGTTTTCACACTGCCTAGAGAAATGTGTTGTCTGAACTGGACCATGGTCTGGACCAAAGGTTTCTCTGTGAAACGTAACAGAGTGTCCCATTACATTTGGAACAAAGATGGGGATTTGGGAGAGGCCAAGAAAGTTCTCTCTGTGAACTATGAAAGAAGCTGTCGGTCAGAGTGCAATATGTATTAGCATACCGCAGGAAAACTATGGCCATAAATAACACAGTTATATGCTTTCTGTGGCTCTAAAGCACTTTCTTCTATGAAAATTGTGGTTGTAGATCATTTTACAGTGAAAATTTAAATAGAACGAAGCACTTTAAGGCCATAAATGCCAAAAAAAGCTACACAGTTAACATACTTAATTTTCCATAGTACACTAATGGCAGCCCCCATTAGCATCATGCCATTTAGACTGCTGGGGGACCACACCACTAACTCTGGTGGATTGCCAAGTAAGGGTGGAGCTGGTCTGCGGTCAACTCTGGTGGTCAGCTGTTTGGCAATCCTGCCTCATTAGAGTCCTTGGCAGATTTCTCCAACATCCCTAGTCTTGAAGTTCCCTGTTTAGTCAAGTATTTTTATGAAAAGACGCTAGACGTAATGTTAGGTAGGATGTTATAATGACTGATTTTGACCTGGTTCAGCAGAGTGGTCTTCAGAGGGTGAGAAGCCTATCAAACATGATAACCAAATGTCTGCCACGATAGGCAACTATAAGTTTTCAAGGGTGAGCACTTTGTTGATTGAGAGAAACATACCTTTTAATAACAAATATGATAGCCATTATCTCTGTTATGCATCCCATCATTTGTCTGTTACATTTGTACTGTCTTTAATGATGTGCCCTGATACTTTTACCATTGCAACCAACTCTGATATATATATATATATATATATATATATATATATATATAGGTACCATCTTGTGTTATCTGGATGGATGGACCACACCAGATAAATTAATCCTTGAAGCTCAGAACACTCAGCTAGAATTATAAATTAGTTGCTGATAGTGGGGTCCCTGCAGACAGACACAGTTTTCTCTTTTGGTCAGGTGAGTCACAAACATACCTGTTCAGGGAAGGGAAACAAGCTAATCAGATGGAGCAGGAAAGTTTTGCCCACCTCAATGGAATGTTTTGCTAAGTGGTTTAAGGAATAGAAAAATGAATCAAAACAGGGTATTGGAGACTATTGGGCCAGTTCAAACATTCAGTTAATTCCTCTAAAGTCACCCACCTTCCAGAGTGGAGACTGTTCCTTCCTCACACGGAGTACAAGCATAGCAGCAAGGTGGCTCTCCTTCCTGGACTTCCTTTGCATATCCAGGGTGACAGCTCTTGACGCACCTGGACTGAGGCACAGTCTAACAATAAAGAGAAGGAGCATCAAGGAAAACATATGGGACAAACATTACAAATATGATGGAAATTAAACATACAGCATGGAAGTACCCAGCGAGATCTCTAGCCCTAGTGATCCTAAGTGTCCTCTAGCCCATTTCAGGCAAGTATTATGCACAGTAGCATGGCAGGGAAACCTTTTTGGTCCATTTGATTTAAAGTAAGTCCCTAAATAAGAAAATGAAATGGAGGGAAAGGCTCATAGTGGTTCAAAACTGAAAACAAAATCACAGGCTACATCAAATTAAGAGAATAAAAATCTTAAGTGGAAACTAAAATATCTCATCATTAAATCCAAAGACAAATGACCAATAATCCCCTTGCTACTTCAAACTCATAATGGACCAAAGTTACAAGGAAGAATCCAGAATATAAAACCTCTTCCTGCCAATTGTCTCCATCCACCTAATAGTTAGTTTTGGCACTCAGAACTGTGCTTCATCAGATTTTCAAATAGAACATGTAAAAGAATCAAATGGAGGATCTCCCATGTGCTAGCCTGAGCCTAGACTATGAAGGGCTTTAAATGTCTCAGCACGTTGAAATGCATCCTGAAGCTGATTTTGAGCTAGGGAAAGTAAATGAAAACAGGGGTAATGCTGTCCCGGTAGTATGCCCCAGTTAACAACTGAATGCCACCTGAAATAGCTCAACTGTTTTCAGTGGAGTATTGCCCCACTTGTAAATAATTATGGCATTCTGGAAATGGGTGGGGCTGGGATGGGCAAGGGGTAATTCAAAGCTGCATTATCTGTCTGGGAGAAACAGGCAGGAGAGAGGTAGGGAAGAGTGAGTTCAAGTGGTGGAGTCTTACAAGGACCAAGACAATCTTGGGTTCCCAGCGACTGGTGGAGATGACCATGCAAGAAGATAAATATCTTGAGTTCCAGCCTGGAAAGCCTGACCTTGCATTTTTGTTTCACCTCATACATACTGTCCTTTTACTCCCAGTCTCGTTTTACCTTCCATTAGTTCCTGTTCTGCAGATACGTATTTGATAATCTGCACTTATCCATTGAAGCCTGCTCAAGTAGTGTTATTACGAAAGCAGAAAATCGACTTACATGCAAATATGGATTCGGATAGACATTTAGTTGTATGAATATAGTCATGCAGCCTAAGATGGGATGAGAGGCCAGAGTCATAGAGCCTATCCACACTATAGATATAAAACATTTTAAACCAATATAGAATGTTTTAAACCAATATAAAACGGTTTATATTGGTTTAAAATGTTTTATATTAATTTAAAACGTTTTGTATCTATAGTGCGGATAGGTTCATAATCACAAACCATTGTGGTGTGGGATAGCTAAACATAACCAACACTGTGATACTTGGGAAGGTACCGATTACAATGCCATCCTGTACATGTTGACTCAAAAACTAAACACACAATATGCTCAGTTGACCTTACATCCAGGTAAGTGTGCATAGAAGTACACTAGTAGTGTGCCATGCATTTTTCTACATATTGTTAGCTCCTGACAAATGTCACGGGCCAAAAATGTGACAGACACACTTTCCCCTACCTCATTAAAATATCTGGGCCACACAATGGCTTCCGGCTTAATGGTGAGCTTTATATCAGGGGTTCCTTGTTTCTTTAAACTCCCAACTTTCACACTTCCATGAGTCTTATTGGGAAACACCACCCAGTTCACGAGATCAAAGGCAGCTTCCAGCTCCCCTTTCTCCTCCATATACAGTCCATTCATAGAAGTATTAGAAAGATGAACTTCTCTTAAGAAAGCATGAAACTAATATGAGAGAAGGTGAAAAAGAAAACAGCATTTTGAAGGACAATTGCTGGCAATTTATTGTTGTTGTTGTTGTTGTTGTTTTACTATAGAACACATAAAGTTTTCCAGATCAAGAAGTATCAGAGCAATGTGCAATCAGTTACATCACAGAATACAGAAATGTTACATAAAAGCAAGAAGATCAATAAAACAGGAGCAGGATTTCCTCAACAGTTCATGCTTGCCTAAAAACAAATGCTTGCCAGAAAAGCAAGAATACAGTCACCTGGCAGGATAATCAGGGAGAAGGTACGTCCTCAAGTTTCTTGGTCTCAAGTCGTTCAAGGATTTATAGACACGTACAAGAACCTTAAATCCGGCCCAACAGCAGATTGGCAGCCAGTGCAGAGCTTTCAACAGTGGTGCTGCATGTTAATATGGCGTTTCAGCTGACAATAGCCAGGAAGATGCATTCTGCTCTAGTTGTAGCTTCCACTCTACCCACTAATTCTGCATAGAGCCCTTTGCAGTAAACCAGTCTTGAGGTTACCAACATCTGCACCACTGTGGTCAAGCTATCCCCTTTCAGGAGTGGGCATAGATGGCATACAAGATGAAGATGGAAAAATGCACTCTGAGCGGCCAAAATCCCTTGATCCTCCAGGGTAGGGTGACCAGATAAAATCCAGGTCAGGGCTCATGTAACTTTAACAGTTGTAGAGAAAAGGGAATTTCAGCCAGTGTCATTTGTATGCAATGAGTTCCTGGTGAAATTCCCTCTTCATCACAACAGTTAAAGGTGCAGGCACTATTCTAGAGTGACCATATACAAAAGAAGGCAGGGCCCCTGCAACTTTAACTGTTGTGATGAAGAGGGAATTTCACCAGGAACTAATTGCATACAAATGACACTGGCTGAAATTCCCTTTTCTCTACAACTGTTAAAGTTACATGAGCCCTGACCTGGATTTTATCTGGTCACCCTACTCCAGGGACAATGAGAGATATAACTGTACTCCCAGACTACAAGCCTGCTCCTTCAGAGGGAATGCAGTGTCATCTAGAATGGGCAATGAGCCTATCTCTGAGACATGGGAACAACTCACCCACATGGTCACTAACTTACCAGGATTCAAACTCAATTTTTTGGCCCTCATCCAGTCCATTACTGAGTCCAGGCCCTGGTCAAGGACTTTTATAGCCACAACCAATGCAGATTTTACAGGGACATACAGCCACATATCATTAGCATACTGATGATCCTTCACTCCAAATCCCCTCATGACTGTTCCAAAGTGCTTCATAAAAGGGTTAATCAAGATTGAACCCTGCTGGAACCCACAGCTCAGGGGCCAGGGCCTCACATAATGAGCACCCAATATTATTTTCTGAAACCAAACCCTGCAAAACGGAGTGGAACCACTAGAGTACGATGCCTCCAACACCCAACAAATGAAGCCAGTCGAGGATGATACCAGGGTCAATACAATGCAAATGCAATGGCAGAGTGAGTAGAATCAACAGAGTCAAACTCCCGCTGACACTTTCTCTTGTAAAAGTCATCCATCAGAGTGACTCTGATCAGATCTATACCAAGCAGGATATAGTGGTATGAAACCAGTACGAAAGTGGTATATAAAAGGCAGGAGCCATACCAAGCAGGATATAGCAACGCACTTCAATACCACTATAAAGCAGTAGTATAGCTCCTGCCTTTTATATACCACTTTCATCCCACTTTCATACCACTATATCATGCTTGGTGTAGATCTGGCCTAAGTGTGAGTCAATCCCATAGCTAGAACAGGACCCCAATTTAAATCGGTCTAGATAATCAGTATCCTCCAGGAGTATGTGCACCTGGCCAGCCACCACCCTTTTGAGAACCATAGCCACAATGGGGGTGGGTGGGTACTTGCCACCGGGTGGTTGTTATCCAAATCTATTGGATTCACAATGGGTCTCTTAAACAGTGGATCTTCTATGGTGTCCTTAAGAGCAGCAGGTGAGAATGTGTTTACCAGACTCTGGACCCAACCAGTCTTACTGTCCCACTAGCATTCATTAGCTGCAAAGGCTGGGAGGGCAGGGCATGAAGTCTGATGCAACACTGCAAATACCTTGTCCACTTCATTGGGATACTTTAAATGAAATGGATCCCACAAGATGGAGCAGACGGAGAAACCAGACAGCTGGACTCCATCTCCTACAAGCACAGCATCACGGTCACCATGAAGACAAACATGTTCTTGCTCGAAGTGCTTCGAAAAAGATTTCAACGAAGTCTTGAGGGGCCAAGGAATCCCTTTGCTAGGAACTGTGAAAATGAACCCTGGACCACTCATGATAACTCCTCCAAGCATCTAATGGAGGATGCAATGGAGAGATAAAATAGGCTCTGTTTTTTGCCCACACTGTCATGTGAAAGGCAAGATTCATGTGACATAGCAACATAGGCTATATCATGTGTTTAGTCATCTTCACCCAAAGGTGTTTTTTTTTTTTTGCCATTTTTAGTGATGTTGCAAAAGGAAAAAGGAATACCTGCCAGGGCTGCAGACTTTTACGTTCCAGCTTGTCTCCTCCATCCATCAGCAACTTCTGCTGGGAACGAGATGAATATGCAGCATGTAAAGCACGGGACACTACTTGGACACTGTTGTAAGTTTTGAAGCTGCCTTGAGACAGGACTCCCTCAATTTCCTCCTGGGGTGGCATCTCCAGTTTCTCTTTCTCTATGCATCTTGTCCAGCTTTTCAGAGACAACACATGCTTTGAATGGAAACGATGGAAGGCTTTGTTCCAAAACGATATAGTAGCAAAGGAAAATGGATCATAGTATTCATGTTTTGTTTTTTGGGGTGTCTTCAGTATGAAAGACAAAGATCCATGGAGAAATGGAAATTCTTCAAAAGACAAGTATAAGTTGATGTCCTGAAAAGTTGTTGTGATCCAGACTTTGCCCTTACATAGTTCGTTTTGAAGTCTTTCTTGTATCATAATAATTGGAGCACAGCCATAGTGAGAGTCTGCATAGAAAACAATGGTATTCACTTGTCTCCCCACGATGGATAGTTCACTCTTAGACATATTTACTACATTTTTCCGTGGTAGTCTCTTTGTGAACTCAACACAAATTCCACTGCTGATCATCAGCGGTTTCATGGCACTCATGAACTTCTCTCCATTTTCAGTGTTCGGAGCAATGAGACCAACCCACGTCCACCTGAAAAACAGGAGCAGTTGGACGATCCCAGAATACTGGCTTTCTTCCTTTGGAACCATCCGATAGACAAAAGGGAACTGAGTTTTATCATTAAGACTATGAGCAGCAATGCCATAGCTGATCTAGCAAGGAAAGCCAGAAACTGGTATTATGCATTGTTTTGTTTTCAGGATGCAGTTTGGTCATTTATTTTATTAACCTGAAATTATTCATGTGTACCAAAATGCCTGTCACTATATAAGGTGAGGGATATATCCGTAGGGGGATGGTAAAAATATCTCAAGGATCCTTTGTGGTGCAGCCATCCATTATAGTATTCTCTCAAAGTATGGGTAGATTTATCCCCCTCCCAACTCCAAAACAGACAGGGACCCTCATGTGCCCTGTAGCCTGAGTGTTGCCCAGCTCTGCTTTACTTTCACCCTTGTTCTCACGTGGCTCATGACAACTAACCTATTTTAGTGCAATCTCTACTCCTGAGATCCTAATAATCATAATCATAATCATAATCATAATCATAATCATACATTTATTTCTTACCCGCCTCCCCATTTGGATCGAGGCGGGGAACAGCAGTAAATATAAAATATGATAAAATACATGAAACTGATTAAAAACATGGTACACAACTTTAAAATAGCAATAAAACATCCTAAAACCACCCTAAAAACATTCTAAAATTCCACTGGATATGCCTGCTGCAAGAGACTAGTCTTAAAAGCTATCTTAAATTCTAAAAGACTGTTAAGTTGATGAGTCTCCTCCAGCAGGCCATTCCACAGTCTGGGAATGGCAGAAGAGAAGGTCCTCTGGGTAACGGTTGTCAGTCCCTTTAAAGAAGGGACTAAGAACAATGGGATGTCAGGATGAACCCAGGAAGAATACTCAGTGGGAAATGCAATACAGGAGATAGCTGCTGCAGATGGGAGCCCAATGCTGGCTTAGCTCAGCTTCCATTCAAGTGTTATTACACAGTGAGGGGGTAGGTATTGGCAGGGTTGGTGAATGGGCCTTTCTGAGCCTATGGATGCTAGAAATGTGCCTGGCCATGCTGACTCCTGCCCTGCCTCTCATTCCAAAGCACCACCACTACCACCTCCAACAGACACACCAGATGACAAGCTTCCCCAGTGGGCAGAAGTGCTTTGGACTGGGAGCTGAGCCAAGCCAGTGCTCAGTTTCTGTCCATATGCACCTGACCTCCTGTTCCTTCCCAATTCCTACCTGTGGGATTTTGTAGATGCTTGACATGGATGAAATAAGGATGGAGAGATCAGATTCAGCCCCTTCAAGAACAGCCAGCATGTTATCCTTTCTCCCACACTTGTAATTTGGAAGGTGGCTTTCCCCACCAGCAGGCAGACCTAGCATGGCATAGGAAGTCGATTTCCCATCAAAATGGCCCTCATAGAGGTTGTATCCCAGGGTGATGTTGGGTAAGAGCCTGGGATTCTCACTGATCTTTTGAATAGCTAGCAAGAAGGACAAGATATGCCAGTACCTCAAAGCAAGGAACCTGCAAAAATATAAAAAATCATAATAGATCAGTCACACTGTCATTCTTCATTCAAAGAAAACAAAATATCATTTACTTTCTTTTATCATTCTAAAGCCCTTTTCAAGCAGTATAAATCTCATAAGGGCTGACTGTCACATAATGGCTTGTATAGTCATAGGGGACAGCAAATGGGCCTTTGTTCAAAGGTGAGTCAATAATAATTCCCTTGAGTCAAAGAAAGAGAAATTATGTAGGTATCCTTCAGAGGAGAAGTCACCAGACTTCCAAAAAATACTTTTTTGAAGTTTCATGAAACTTTGTGAAATGACTACAGTAGCTTTGGTGGTCATGGTTGCTTTAAGAAGGTGTGGATGAATGAGTACTTGTCTGGAGGAACTGAGTGCTCAGACTTTACACTCAAAAGAGAATAAGTCAATAATCATCACTTTTGGCAGTCCAACCCTTAACTGCAGTAGAACATCAGGATGCCACAAGAATTCACTGCTGGTTCTCACTTTCCCTGCATTTCACTTGAGCAAGTGAAATCAGCTCTGTTGCAGTATAATGAAAACGTCCTAGGGATATGATGTGATGATCTACTAGACTTTGGCTAGAGCTACACTACTTCTTCATACTGTTTTGAAGCAGTATACATTCCATGTACCACTTTCATTGTGTTATATCCTCCTTCTTATTCCACACTGGTAATGATTTGACAGAAGGCGTAGATCTGGCCAGAGTTTACTTGGACTTTCAAGAGGCTTAACAACCCATGTCAAGGAAGTAGCACCTAAAATGGAACAATACCCCTGTGATTGAAGGTTGCAACAGCTCAGATTGTTTAACTTAGAGAAAAAGGAGAATGTGGACAAGGAGACATTTTTCTGCCTGTGTCATAATACTAGAACTCAATGTCATCACATGAAGCTGATTGATGGAGATTCAGGACAGTTGAGAGGAAGTCTTCCTTCATATAGTGCATAGTAATCTGTGAAATTCACTAATATTGGATGCCTTTAAAATGGGATTATAAAGAGTTCTACAGGAGGAGTCTGTCAATGGCTATTAGTCCTGATGGATTTATGCAATCTCCAGAATCAGAGGCACTATGACTATGAATTGTAGATGCTAGGGAAATGGCTGTTTCGCTCCCTCTCCTGCTTTATAGTTTCTAACGGGCAACTGGTTGGCCACTGTGGAAACTGAACTCTGGACCCTTGATCTTATTTGTCATGGTTATACGTGAATGTTCTCATGATTCAGGAGGTCAGAATAGAAATCCCTGGACCCAAATTCAGTCCTTAGCTGTTCTGCATCACAATTCCAGAAGGAGTTTCATGAAGTACATGATACCAGGTAAAAACCAAAACAAACTACAGGCACAATTTCAATTGGAAACTGTTATCTCAAACTATGATTGCACCCCAGCTTTAAAGGAGTTACCTGCCTTTCACCACAGAAGGAGAGTGGCTTGATCATTAGTTCTTTCTCCCTGGGAGAAATATAATTTCCCTCCAATTTCTTTGCAAAGACAATGTCAGCTGTGGGACATTAATTTTGTTAATATCTTCCAGACGGTTATGTCAGACGAAACTATGAATGCCTCTACAAGATTTTGATTTGATGCCCGGTTGGCCGATTATGCGCATCTTCGCCCAATCGCTTTTATGCCCAATCCCTATACACAGGAGGCAGTGAAGCGCATTAACGGTTGTATGAAATACGTTGCATGTTGACGTGCATGCAAATGCAAAGAATCGCTTGTTTACATGGTCATAAGATGCTTTAACTCCCACGGTAAATTAAAACTCACATTTAACGTGCATTCAATAATGCGCATAATCGGACAGAAAAAGCGCCTCAACCCCCGATTTGCGCTCCATTCATGTGGAGGTAAAATTGATAATGTGCTTTGAAAGAGCTTTAAATTGCTCTTGTAGAGGCAACCCCTGCAAGCAATATCTAGCCCTTGACAATCATGCTGTATTAGATGCTGCCTTAGTGTTTATGATCCCCCTTTTTCCCTTAAAAAGATGAAACGTACAAGAGGGGTAAAGTGAGGAAAGCAATTCACAAGGTACATTCAGGGGTTCCAGACCTTATGGTCTGTCTCCAAGAGATAGGAAGACCCGGAGTGCAGGTTAGGAAGCATTAAATCATCATTATGTACCTATCAACCCTGTTGAAAGGGGACTCGTAAAAGATGTACGGTTGTTGATACTGAAAATATTGGGAAGATACGACTCCGCTAAGAATGTAGTCTCCTGGACGGAAATAGTTGGATGCTCCATCTCCAATCATGTTCCAAAAACAAGACACATGAGGAAGCAGCAGAAGTAGAAGCAGCAGTTGCGGCGATATCATTGTGGGTCTGCTGATTGCAACACCTCCCTTGTGACTCCTCCTCTCACATTCAAAACCATCTAGTCAGAAGAAGCCAGAATATTCTTGCTAGAGCAAAGCTGAAGTGACTGTACAAATGCGACACGTTCTTAGATGAAACGAAACTTCATCCCCCATCTCCTTGCCTGTCTTAAATCTCATCCCAAGCTCTTCATAGCCTAGGGTGTATTTTACGCACCAACTTATCAGGCACTGTACAAGATGTTGCCTGACAATGAACCTTTCATTCTGACATTTACTTTAAAGATCTCAAAGGCAATCACCAGTGAGCTCTCTTGAGATATGGAAGCAATAACACTAAATCACTATGTTTTTGATAATGATAAGAGGCAGGGGGATCCCTTCTGCAACTGGGACCATTATGTGCCTTCAAGGCACAGAGGCAGAACTGGAGAAAAACATATTTGTGAGAACTCTCTGATGTGGCTCCATCTTACAACGTGGGTCAGTGAGAGGGTGAAGGGGAGCTTGGCCTGACCTTTATTAGAGAAACTCCAACAAAAGAGCCGGGATCAAGAAAAACTTTTAGGATGCGTACAAAGGGTCAGGAATACGTGGCCCTGTGCTCATTTATCTATTCATTTATCCCACTCTCCTATCCAAAGACAGTATACATGTTCCTCCATCTCCACCTTTCCATTTCACCTTTCTCCTATTCTACCTCACATCAACCACGTAAGGTAGAATAGGCTGTGAGCCAATGACTGACCCAAAGTCACCCAGATAGCTCCGTGGCACAGTGCAGCTTAGAACCCAGGTCTCCCGAGGCCTAGCCCAGCACTCAAGAAACTATACCACACTGCAACTCCCATCATCCCTAGCCAATGGTGTGGAATGATGGGAGTTTCAACCCAGTGAAATCTGAAGGACCACACTTTCTCCTTCACTGATGTCAAAATATGCCCACAAAACTTGGGGTAGTTTTCCAGCCTTGTCCTTGACATTGCCAATGTTATCAGCACCTTATCTAAAGATGGTGTCCACTCATGGCTTCAGATCCAAAGGGAATGATTATACATTTCACTCTTGCAGAGATCTCCTCCTCCCCTGGTTCTCTCAATCTCAGCCCACATTCTAAGGGGCACAGTATAATTGGTGCAAATGTCCATCAATTTGTTCAGATCCATTCAATATATTATTACATCATGTTGTTCTTGATGCTGGTTTTTATTTGGCTATGCTTTTAATTTTGTATTTATAAAATATAAAATTAATATAAAATTAAAATATAAAATACAATATAAGAACGTTGGAAGAGGTAATTTGGGGGGAAATCCCCTTGAGCATTGGGAAGAATAAGAATAAATCACAATCATTTTGATAGTTCTAAGAGGAAGAAGCATCAACTATGCAACTTCTTGAACTCCGTGTGTCTCTAAGTACCAATGAATGGGTGGAGGCAAACATTTTCTGGAAATTCACTGAAGCCACTCTGTAAGAACAGAAGAAGAGCCCTGTTGGATGAGAGCAAGGGTCTATCTAATCCAATACTCCATTCACACAGAGGCCAACAAGCTATCGACAAGGGACCCACATGCAGGACATGGTGCAACTGTACCCTCCTGACCATATTCACCAGCAGCTGGTGTATAAAGGCTCACTGCCTCTGATCCTGGAATTAGCACATAGACACCAGGGCTAGTAGCCATTGAAAGCCTTCTCCTCTAGGAATTTATCCAACCCCCTATTTAAAACCATCCAACTTGGTGGCCACCACTATGTCTTGTGGTAGAGAATTCTATAGTTTAATTATGCACTTTGTACAGTCACTTCAGCTTTGCTCTAGCAAGAATATTCTGGCTTCTTCTGACTAGATGGTTTTGAATGTGAGAGGAGGAATCACAAGGGAGGTGTTGCAATCAGCAGACCCACAATGATATCGCCGCAACTGCTACTTCTACTTCTGCTGCTTCCTCATGTGTCTTGTTTTTGGAACATGATTGGAGATGGAGCATCCAACTATTTCCGTCCAGGAGACTACATTCTTAGCGGAGTCGTATCTTCCCAATATTTTCAGTATCAACAACCGTACATCTTTTACATATTCTGGTTAGAGGTCAAAGTGAAGGCGCCCTGTCCACGGATCAGCCAGTGGTGTTCTTTAATACTTTAGTGTTGTGCATAACACAAAAACTATTTGCCTTCATTATCGCAGAGGAAATCCAAAAGTGTCATGAATGTATTTTTTATTATTATTATTATTATTTTAACACATGCCAAATCATGTCCAGAGAACTACAAAATACTCTTCAATGGTTCTTTACAACACAGTGCAATGAATATGCGATGGCCAATGTTGAAGATTGGGATTTGTTGTTCAAAGAGCCAGTAACATAACATCTCCTATTTACCATGAAGAAAAATAAACCGAAAAGTAGCTCCTTTTTGAGATTTTTCTTTGAAAACATCAAAATTAATTATACTCCACATATCAGGATAAACTCCTACCAAGCTGGCATACAATACATAATTTTTTAAAAAAAACACATCATAAGGTTTCCAAGATGTCTATCCCTACCAGAGGCTTTAACAAGTAGCGTGGGAGAAGTAGGGGAGGTGATCTTTGCCTCCCCATGGTCCAATCATTTCTTTTTCTTTTTTTCTTTTTTGCTAGATGGGCTTTTCAGTCCATCCAGCAGGGCTGCTTAGGAGGAGGAAGGGAAGGAGGCTGGAGAAAGCTCAGGCTAAAACACATCCTGGATTCTCCTGGCTCCTCCCTTCCCCACCTCCCTGATTGTCACATGTTCCCCAACTCCAAGGTTGATTTTCCAACCTCAGAGAGACTCTCAGTGATGTCTGCAAGGGGACAGGGGTGGGGAGTGGATCACCACCACTCTCCTTCCAAGGTCGGAGCACTGCCTCTCACCTGGGAGGAGATGGGGGAACCTGGTCCCTAGGATGCTTATCAATGATATTTAAAACAACTACTCATAAGGATCCATCCCACAGGGCAGTTCATGGTAGAGACAGGAGGGACAGTCCAGCTGGAGCAGATGAACGTTGTCATGTCTCCACACCAAGGATTATATTTGAGAAATGAATCTCACAATTTTTAAGGGAGAAACAGTTTGAGAAGGTGCATTTTTTTAAAAGGAAAAAAAATCACCCTTTAGACTACATGGGGAAGTTGTGCAACTTTGGAAACCACATGAGAATTTAGACCTTTTTACGATATGATTGCATTCGACTTGCACCATTTTCGCATTTGTATGTAATGAATTGAAGATTGCAAGTGTTTGTGGGAATTGAGGAGAGGCCAGCATGACATTTTTCACCCATCCCTACAAATTGATCGGTCCTGTCCTAATCCATAGCCTGATCAGATGCCACCTTTAGTTTTCATCATGAGATGCTCCTTTGTATTCAGGACAGGCCTCAGTACAATAATGTAGCACTTGGGAAGAAAGATGCAGCCCAGCAACCCAGCACTGGAGGCCAAGATTGAGAAGACCTGCACGGCTACCATGTATTTCCCCTTTGTGCTCAGGTAGGTGGGCACAAAGGACACCCAAACACTGCAAAAGACCAGCATGCTGAAGGTGATCAGCTTGGCTTCATTGAAGGCCCCAGGCAGCTTCCTGGCTAAGAAAGCCACAGTGAAGCAGATGGCAGCCAGAAAGCCCATATAGCTAAAGGTGGTATAAAACATCAGAAGAGACCCTTCATTGCATTGCGCTAGGATCTCTCCAGAATGGGACTGCATGTCAGAGTCAGGGAAAGGTGGAGAGATTCCCAACCAGATGGAGCAGATGACAACTTGGACACTGGAACAAGAAATGACAATGGCATTGGCCATGCCCTTCCCCAGCCATCTCTTGGCCTTGTTCCCTGGCCTTGTGGCCAGGAAGGCCAGCACCACAGTGATTGTTTTGGCCAACAATGAAGAGACAGCAACTGAGAAGATGATGCTGAAGGCTGTTTGTCGGAGGAGGCAGGTCGCTTTCCTTGGCCAGCCAATGAACAGGAAGGAAGACAAAAAGGAAAGCAGGATGGAAATGAGGAGAAGATAGGAGAGGTCCCGGTTGTTGGCCTTGACTATCGGAGTTTCTAGGTAGTTAATGAAGATGCATAAGACAAGCCCAGTAATTAAGGACAGGAATAGAGCAAGAGAAGTCAGGATGATCCCCAAAGGTTCTTCATAAGACAGGAAAGTTATAATCTTGGGGACACATTGATCTCGGGACTTGTTTGGATGCTGATCTTCTGGACACTTGGTGCAATGCTCTGCATCTGAAAAGGAGAGTGATTTCAACATGACTCTTGTGAATCATATATTCAGAACAGTCTGAATTCTATTCCATTTAGAACAGAGATGGACATATGGGTGAACACTTTGTTGGCTGAGAGAAACATAACTTTTTAATAACAAATATGATAGCTATTATCTCTGTTACACATTTCATCATCTGTCTGTTATGTTTGTAGTGTATTTAATGATGAGCCCTTCTTCCTTTACCATTGGAAAGTTTTGTCATTTTCCAACTCTTTTTGAGCAATAATTTGGGACCACCTGGTGTTATCTGGCTGGAGAAGAGATGGATGGGCCACATCTGACAAAATATTCTTGAAGCTCTAAACATTCTGCTAGCATTTCTAAATCAGTTGCTGATAAGAGGATTACTGCATACAGCCAAAGTTATCTCTTTTGGTCAGGTGAGTCACAGACACAACTGTTCAGGGAAGGGAAACAAGCTAGTCAGATGGAGCAGGAATGTTTTACCCATCTGAATGGAATGGTTTGCTAAGTAGAATAGAAAAATGAATCAAAACAGGGTATGGGAGACTAATGGGCAGGCTCAAATATTCAGTTAGTTCCTCTGAAGTCACCCACCTTCCTGAATGGAGACTGTCCCTTCCTCACATGGAGTACAGGCATAGCAGCAAGGTGGCTCTCCTTCCTGGACTTCCTTCGCATATCCAGGGCGACAGCTCTGGACACACCTGGACTGAGGCACAGTCTAACAATAAAGAGAAGGAGCATCAAGGAAAACATATAAGACAAACATTACAAATATGATGAAAATTAATCATACAGAATGGAAAGTACCCAGCGAGATCTCTAGCCCCAGTGATCCTAAGTGTCTTCCTGGCCATCTCAGGCAAGTATTATTTAAGCACAGTAGCACAGCAGGGAAACCTCTTTGGTCCGTTTGATTTAAAGTAAGACCTTAAATAAGAAAATGAAATGGAGGGAAAGGAATCAAAAAGAGGTATGTTCCCTTAATGTGGGATATTTCCTAAAATACTACATGTCTTTAGTTGTGCAGTCCAGCATACCAGGAGTCTCACGCAGTATGGGCTACACATGATTTCACAGGATCATGGTTGGAGGAAACCAACTAGGATGTCAACTAGTCAAAATACGGCAAAAAAAAAAAAAAACGCTGTTTCATTTTGGTTCAAACTCCACAAAGCTTCATGAAACGTTTGTTTGCATGGAGGGTAAGTTGAAAGCAAGGACAATTTGTGACATTGCACAACTTCAAGACTAATAATGAGGCATGTCAGATAAGACATCAGCCTAAGGTTCCAATTGCAACATTTGCACCTTTACCCTAGTGTCAATGAGCGGGTGGAAATGCCCAAATTACACAGGCTCCCAAAATTGGGCACTTCCCCCATTGCGGCAATGGCATGCGCCATTGAAGCAAGGAGGAGAAGTGCACAATTATGGTGTCCAGGCATGCAATTCCCGAGTGCTCACTAGAGCTTCACAAACATTCAGGTGGGGGTCTGCATTCACGCTGAGACTGGGTCCCGGGGGGAATGCTGTTGGGTCCACAGCACTCCCAGACCCAGTCAGGTATTAACAGCATCACTACTCATGGCTCTGATCTTAAAGACATTGAGGATTTCACCCAACTCTGTAACTCTTGAAGTTATTGTGCCTGTTGAAAATATATTTTAAAACTTAAGAAAGGAAGACTGAATATCCCATTAACTAGGGATGTGCATCGTATCGGAGGAAATCAGGCATCTGATGTCCGATTCCGATGCTGGCCGCGGGAGATCCGATTTCTCCCGATCTGATTTTTTTGATCCAATTAATATCAGGAAAAAATGGAAAATCGGGCCTCCATTTTACGTGTTTTCACGATAGGCTTGCATTGGGGAAAAGAAAGCTTTCCCCCAATGCAATTCTATGGGGAAAACATGGTGGCAACTGACTGGGGACCTCCCTCTCCCTCCCTCCCTCCCTCCCTCCCCCCACTCGAGCTCATTACCTGCTGCCTCCTCACTGCCGCTCGCTGCTTCCATACTACTGATAAACAGGCTTTGCGGCCTGCTTCTCAGTAGAGAGCGACGTGACGGGTGATGAAGTCACCCATTGTGTCGTGCTCTACTGAGAAGCAGGCCGCAAAGTAAGGACAGCAGCGGGCAGCAGCGCGGGATGCCAGCAGGTAAGGAGCATGAGGGAGAGGGGGAGAGGGAGGTCCTCCCTTACCTGCAGGCATCCCGCACTACCATCCACTGCTTCCGTACTACTGATAAACAGGCTTTGCGGCCTGCTTCTCAGTAGAGTGACGAGGCTCTGGGAGATGACGTCACCCGGTGCCTCGTCATTCTACTGAAAAGCAGGCCACAAAACCTGTTTATCAGTAGATGGAAGCAGTGGACAGCAGCGTGGGCTGGCAGGTAAGGTGCATGAGGGGGAGGGGAGGGAAGGGGAGGTCCCCCTTTACCTGCCAGTGTCATCCACTGCTGTCCGTTGTCATTGTCTACTGCTAATTAGGCTTAGCGGCCTTGTTCTCAGGAGATCGATGAGGCCCCGGGTGACATCATCATCCGGCGCGTCGTCGCTCTTTTGAGAACAAGGCCGCTAAGCCTAATTAGCAGGAGATGATGGCAGCAGATGGCAGCGGACGACACCGGCAGGTAAGGAGCATGAGTGGGAGGGGAGGGCCACCATTTTTGGTGTTTGGTGTTTTGGTTTTGATATTGTACCGCCATTGTAGGTGTTTTCCCCATAGGCTTGCATTGGGGGAAAGAAAGCTTTCCCCCAATGCAAGTTTATGGGGAAAACACCTACAATGGCGGTATGATATTGAAATCGGGACTTCCAATTTTGTATCAGTATTAGATCGGATCCGATAACACAGACCTCCGATTTTTCCGATCCGATATTTTTCAAAATCTGAAGTTCCGATTCTGATACCGATTCGATTTGGGGGGGTCCGTGCACATCCCTACTTTTAACTTGTCAAACTAATGAAAATGTGCCACACAGGGTCTTAATGGATGGTTTGTAATGAAAAGTAAATGCAAAAGAACATCAGATACAGAAGTAAATGTGAAGCATGCACAGATTAGAAAGGAAATACATACGCACACTATGCAAAATATATTAGGGGTGTGCATCGGATCGGATCCGATCCACGATCCGAATCCGATCCGCCCCAAAAATCGGAAAATCCGATCCGATCCGATCCGATCCGATACACCATCCGATCCGATCCGATCCGATCCGGCGAGGTCCGATCCGGATCGGATCGGATCGGCGGATCGGACGCCATTTTAAATGCGTTTTTCCCATAGCAAAGTATTGTTGTTTTACAAAAACGCCTATAACTTTTTCATTTTTAACGACAGAAGGATGAAACGTGGGCACATTGTACACTGGTTAGGGATAGGTATCTGTGAGAAATTTCAGAAAGATTGGTGCATGCAGTTTGTGGCAATTAATTTTTTAATAAATAACATGGAATGCCTATAACTCGGTCATTTTTAAAGTTACACACATGAAACTTTGCCACATTGTAGGTGGAACCTTGGGACCCACGTGTGTGAAATCCCAGAACCGTGGGTGCTTGCCTGGTGTGGCAATGAATTTTTGAAAAATGGGTAGTAGTGGGGTAAATGCAGTTATGCCTCCCATGTTTTTATTTTTAAAGATACAAACAGGACACTTCGGCACATTACAGGGAACACTTCCCTTGATATGTGTGTAAAATTTCAGACAGCTAGCTCCAGGCATGTGTTGGCAATGAATTGTTGAAAATTGGGTAGCAGTGGGGTAAAATACAGTTTTGCCTCCCATTTTTTTATTTTCAAAGATACAAACGGGAAACTTTGGCACATTGCAGGGAACACTTCACTTCAAATGTGTGTGAAATTTCCGGAAGCTAGGTGCAACATTTTAGTGGGAAACGAACGTTTATTCATGGCATTTCACATGGGATTTATGGGTTGGTTTTAAGAGCTACAAACCTCTAACTCGCTCACATGGCACAGGACCTATGCCCGCTCAAACGCTGGAAATTTAACAAACTTTGGTGCAATGCTTTAGTGGGAAAACAAAGGTTTATGCATGGCATTTCACATGGGATTTATGGGTTGGTTTTAAGAGCTACAAACCTCTAACTCGCTCACATGGCACAGGACCTATGCCCGCTCAAACGCTGGAAATTTAACAAACTTTGGTGCAATGCTTTAGTGGGAAAACAAAGGTTTATGCATGGCATTTCACATGGGATTTATGGGTTGGTTTTAAGAGCTACAAACCTCTAACTCGCTCACATGGCACAGGACCTATGCCCGCTCAAACGCTGGAAATTTAACAAACTTTGGTGCAATGCTTTAGTGGGAAAACAAAGGTTTATGCATGGCATTTCACATGGGATTTATGGGTTGGTTTTAAGAGCTACAAACCTCTAACTCGCTCACATGGCACAGGACCTATGCCCGCTCAAACGCTGGAAATTTAACAAACTTTGGTGCAATGCTTTAGTGGGAAAACAAAGGTTTATGCATGGCATTTCACATGGGATTTATGGGTTGGTTTTAAGAGCTACAAACCTCTAACTCGCTCACATGGCACAGGACCTATGCCCGCTCAAACGCTGGAAATTTAACAAACTTTGGTGCAATGCTTTAGTGGGAAAACAAAGGTTTATGCATGGCATTTCACATGGGATTTATGGGTTGGTTTTAAGAGCTACAAACCTCTAACTCGCTCACATGGCACAGGACCTATGCCCGCTCAAACGCTGGAAATTTAACAAACTTTGGTGCAATGCTTTAGTGGGAAAACAAAGGTTTATGCATGGCATTTCACATGGGATTTATGGGTTGGTTTTAAGAGCTACAAACCTCTAACTCGCTCACATGGCACAGGACCTATGCCCGCTCAAACGCTGGAAATTTAACAAACTTTGGTGCAATGCTTTAGTGGGAAAACAAAGGTTAAACTTTATTATTTTAAACCTTCAGGAAAGGGAGGGGGAGGCTGTGTTTGTGTGTGTGTGTTTGACAGCTTGATCCACCAATTGTGCTTTAGAATACATGACTGAATCACCCAATCCTGTGAAGACTTTCTTCAGCCTCCAATCGCAATGCTGGAGGAGGGCACCAGTATATATTCTCTCAGCCCTGCCCTTCTGGCTCTTTGTGGGTTGAACGTGGAGGAGATTAGGGAGTGTTTTGGAGCTGTGTTGGAGAGACTGTATTGATTTGATTGCATTTGGAGGTGGTTTTGAGGAGTTTCTGATCTTTTACTTCAGCTTTTCTTGTTCTCTCTCTTGGCTTTCCTTTCTCTCTTGCCTTTCCTTTCTTAGATAGCACGTTTGTTTGTCTGTGAGTTCAGTTTGTCTTTGCAGTGAGTGTGTTTGTTTGTTCTACTTTCGCTTTCTGAAAAAAACCCAAAAAAATAATAAAAAAATATTTCTATCCTCTCTCTCTCTCTCTCTCTTTCTCTGTGTGTGTGTGTGTGTGTGCGCGCTTGTGAGTGAGTGTGTGTTGCTGGGCTGTGTAGCCTGCTGCTACAAACACAAAAAAAGTCAGCAAATCACACACTTACACAAAAATAAATAATAATAAAAATAAAATGAAGCGTGGCACTCAAAGGGGGGGTGCTCCCAAGGCAGCATTTGGGAGAGGCCGCTCTGGGCATGGCGCTGCTGCTGCTGCTGCTGGGACCAGCAGCAGGCAGCCTACTTCCACACCCCCAGTTAAACTGAGGCGTTCTCCACTGGGGCAGCAGAAGCAGGCAGAGGCAACTCAAAGTAGTGCCTGCAGGGCACTCTTTCAGCAACATGAGGCAGGTGCTGGGAGCAGCAGTGGGCATGAAGAAGGAGCACTATATCCAGCTCCTTCTTTGGTGGGTGAGCCTGTGAACCCGCTGACTGATCTTTTCCCAGATCTTGTGGAAGTCAGCGAGGTTCAGAGTGAGGAGGAGGACTCTGATGTGGGGCAAGAGGAAGAGCAGGCAGCACCAGAGACTTACTCTCCACAATCCGTCCTCTCTTCCACTCATTCCCTTGCTCCTGAGGTGACACCACAGAGCGAAGGCGCCGGCAGGCCGTCTGTGTCACCCCAGAAGCGACAGGCAAGCAAGGTGTGGGACCACTTTGAGGTGGCAGTGGATTCCCGCTTTGCTGTCTGTCGCCACTGCAAGATGTCAGTGAGCAGGGGAAAAATGCCAGGCCACTTCACCACCACGAACCTCACCCGCCACATGCAGAGGCACCACCAGTCTGTTTTGCTTGGGACCGAGGCGGGCACCTCGCAGCAGACTGGTGCTAGCGGCAAGGGCAAGCAGAAGGCTCCTGCAACTTCTGCCAGCTCTCGACCTCCCATCCCCAAGAGGCTTCGCCAGGCCACCATGGAAGAGATGGGGTGGGGGAAGTATGGAGCCACAAGGTGGCGTTTTCCAGCGCCCAACCAGATCACCAATTGCATCGGTGAGATGGTGGCGTTGGATGACCAGCCATTCAGCCTCGTCGAGAACGCAGGCTTCAAGAGGCTGATGGCTCTTGTGGTTCCATACTACAAGCCGCCGTGTCGCACCACCCTGAGCAGGCGTGTGGTGCCCTCCCTGTACCAGGCATGCAGGGAGTTAGTTCTGGGTCGTCTGTGCCAGGCAGAGGCACAGAAGGTGCACTTCACTTCGGACATCTGGTCCAGCGAAGGAGGAGTGCACGCTTACCTGTCCCTGACGGCTCACTGGTGGGGAGCCTCAGGGCAGGAAGCACCCAGGACTTCTGGGACTGGGAAGGAGGGCTGCCGCTGGGCCCTCCTTCATACCGCAGTCATGGACCAGTCCCACACGGCGGAGGAGATTACGGAGGCCATGAACCGCATGGTGGCAGGGTGGCTGGGCGGGCACCAGCACACCCGCGGTTACATGGTCACGGACGGGGGAGCCAATATGCTGAAGGCGGTGCGCGATGGCGGATTTGAGGGCATCCGCTGCATCGCGCACGTCTTCAACCTGGTCGTCAGGGATGGCCTTGGAGGCAGCAAGGCCCCTCTCCCTCCCCAAATCCGTAATCTCCTAGAGAGCTGCAGGAAGGTGGCTGGGCATTTCCACCACAGCGTGAAGGGCAGTCGGTTGCTGCGGGAGAAGCAGCAGGAGCTGGGACTTCCGCAGCACCGGCTAGTGCAGGACGTGGCAACACGTTGGAACTCCACCTACCACATGCTCGAGCGTATGGTGGAGCAACAGCGTGTTGTCCACGAGATGTTCAGGGTCGGGGACATTGGCATCCAGGCCCCACTGTCCAGGCAGCAGTGGGAGGCCATGTCCCAGCTTCTGGTGGTCCTCAAGCCGTTCCTTGAGGCCACCGAGACCCTGAGCAGCAGCACTGCCCTTCTCAGCCAGGTGCTCCCCGTGGCCAGGCATCTCCAGAATCAGATGGGCGAGTTTCTGGAGGCCGGGGATGCCGTCACCGGCAGGCGCTTCCTGCCAGAGGTGCGGGAAGTGGTGACGAGGCTGAGGGAAAGCCTATCCCGCCGGGTCCAGCCTCTCTACAACGAGAGGCAGTACATGTTGGCCACCATGTGCGACCCGCGCATCAAGGATGGGTTATGTGGGCAGACTTCCCGGGCAGGTTGGGTGGAAATGCTGGTGACGGACGTTCGGGCGGCCCGGGATGCCAGGATTGGGCAGGCAGAGGAGGAGCCCACCGAAGCCCAGGCGCTAAGTCCGCTGAGCACCACCAGCAGCGGCGGCACCAGCACCACCACACCCAGCAGGGGGACAGGCCAGGGGTTTTGGGACAAGGCTTTGCAGGCTGCGGTTGGGCATAGAGGCACTCAACCCAGCCGCCGCCAGGATGACGCTGCAGCAGCAGTGCAGCGTTACCTGGCGGAGCAGATGGAGGACGGCTCCATCGAACCCCTGGCCTACTGGTCATCTCGGCGCCAGATGTGGCCTGATCTGGCGCGGGTGGCCATGGACAGAATCAGCTGCCCACCGTCCAGCGTTCCAAGCGAGCGGGTGTTTTCCATGGCGGGCGACGTGGTCACACCCCACCGCTCTCGCTTGGACGCTGAGATTGTGGAGCAGCTGGTCTTCCTCAAGGTCAATCTGCCCCTGCTGGGATACCCCACCCTCATGCCCGCGGGGGAGTAATTGGCAGGCACCCCCCATCCATCCCACACCTTTGGGCAGGCACCGGCAGGCCCTTGATTTTTTAATTCTTATTTTCGGTTAATTAATTTTCTTTACTTTAATTTACTGGCTGTGTTGTTTACAGCTCAGTAACTCAACTCTGAACGATGGATCCCGAAGGGATCTAGTTTCTTCTCCTAGCCTCTTACATTGAGGGGATGCACAAGCATCTCACACATTCTATGTTGTTTGACTTGAACCAATGTGCTTGCACGTGTGCCTCTGAAATTGGACTCCGATGGCTCCCTCCAGGCCTTCTGTAAGGTCCCACACTTCCATGGGCGTTTCTTCTTGTAAGACCACGTCAGAGGCTCATGAGAACTTTGGATAAGAAGAAGGCTTAATTTTATCGCCAAGGAACGCATGCACCTCTCTGACTATGAACGAAGGACGCGATAGGATTCCTCTTCCAGGCTCCTACATTGAGTGGATGACAAGCAGCATCCCACACTGTTTCTGACTGTGTCTTTTGGACTTATGTGGCAGCCTTGCAGGGCTGTCACTGTGTGTTGTGTTTATTTTGGCTATATGATTTAAAAAACTGCCTGCCCGCCTGCCCACCTGCTAGGTTGCCGCCATTGTGAAGTAGCCGGAATGCGTGGGCTGGTCTCACGGTTCTATTGCTTACTTGTGCAATGCGCAAGCGCCTGGCATCATGCCCGCCTCTGCCTCTGCCTCTGCCTGCCTGCCTGCCTGCCCGCCTGCCCACCTGCTAGGTTGCCGCCATTGTGAAGTAGCCGGAATGCGTGGGCTGGTCTCACGGTTCTATTGCTTACTTGTGCAATGCGCAAGCGCCTGGCATCATGCCCGCCTCTGCCTCTGCCTCTGCCTGCCTGCCCGCCTGCCCGCCTGCCCACCTGCTAGGTTGCCGCCATTGTGAAGTAGCCGGAATGCGTGGGCTGGTCTCACGGTTCTATTGCTTACTTGTGCAATGCGCAAGCGCCTGGCATCATGCCCGCCTCTGCCTCTGCCTCTGCCTGCCTGCCTGCCTGCCCGCCTGCCCGCCTGCTAGGTTGCCGCCATTGTGAAGTAGCCGGAATGCGTGGGCTGGTCTCACGGTTCTATTGCTTACTTGTGCAATGCGCAAGCGCCTGGCATCATGCCCGCCTCTGCCTCTGCCTCTGCCTGCCTGCCTGCCTGCCCGCCTGCCCGCCTGCTAGGTTGCCGCCATTGTGAAGTAGCCGGAATGCGTGGGCTGGTCTCACGGTTCTATTGCTTACTTGTGCAATGCGCAAGCGCCTGGCATCATGCCCGCCTCTGCCTCTGCCTCTGCCTGCCTGCCTGCCTGCCCGCCTGCCCACCTGCTAGGTTGCCGCCATTGTGAAGTAGCCGGAATGCGTGGGCTGGTCTCACGGTTCTATTGCTTACTTGTGCAATGCGCAAGCGCCTGGCATCATGCCCGCCTCTGCCTCTGCCTCTGCCTGCCTGCCTGCCTGCCCGCCTGCCCACCTGCTAGGTTGCCGCCATTGTGAAGTAGCCGGAATGCGTGGGCTGGTCTCACGGTTCTATTGCTTACTTGTGCAATGCGCAAGCGCCTGGCATCATGCCCGCCTCTGCCTCTGCCTCTGCCTGCCTGCCTGCCTGCCCGCCTGCCCACCTGCTAGGTTGCCGCCATTGTGAAGTAGCCGGAATGCGTGGGCTGGTCTCACGGTTCTATTGCTTACTTGTGCAATGTGCAAGCGCCTGGCATCATGCCCGCCTCTGCCTGCCCGCCCGCCTGCCTGCCTGGAGGTGCCCATGCAGCTGTGACTTTGCCTCTGCCAGTGGGACTTTGCCTCTGCCACTGGGACTTTGCCTCTGCCACTGGGACTTTGCCTGGAGGGAGCTGTGCCACTGGGACTTTGCCTGGAGGACCCTGTGCCAATGTGACTTTGCCTGGAGGAGCTGTGCCAAACTGTGACTTTGCCTGGAGGACCCTGTGCCAATGTGACTTTGCCTGGAGGGAGCTGTGCCAAACTGTGACTTTGCCTGGAGGACCCTGTGCCAATGTGACTTTGCCTGGAGGGAGCTGTGCCAAACTGTGACTTTGCCTGGAGGACCCTGTGCCAATGTGACTTTGCCTGGAGGGAGCTGTGCCAAACTGTGACTTTGCCTGGAGGACCCTGTGCCAATGTGACTTTGCCTGGAGGACCCTGTGCCAATGTGACTTTGCCTGGAGGAGCCTATGCCAACGTGACTTTGCCTGGAGGAGCCTATGCCACTGGGACTTTGCCTGGAGGACCCTGTGCCAATGTGACTTTGCCTGGAGGGAGCTGTGCCAAACTGTGACTTTGCCTGGAGGACCCTGTGCCAATGTGACTTTGCCTGGAGGGAGCTGTGCCAAACTGTGACTTTGCCTGGAGGACCCTGTGCCAATGTGACTTTGCCTGGAGGGAGCTGTGCCAAACTGTGACTTTGCCTGGAGGACCCTGTGCCAATGTGACTTTGCCTGGAGGGAGCTGTGCCAAACTGTGACTTTGCCTGGAGGACCCTGTGCCAATGTGACTTTGCCTGGAGGGAGCTGTGCCAAACTGTGACTTTGCCTGGAGGACCCTGTGCCAATGTGACTTTGCCTGGAGGGAGCTGTGCCAAACTGTGACTTTGCCTGGAGGACCCTGTGCCAATGTGACTTTGCCTGGAGGACCCTGTGCCAATGTGACTTTGCCTGGAGGAGCCTATGCCAACGTGACTTTGCCTGGAGGACCCTGTGCCAATGTGACTTTGCCTGGAGGACCCTGTGCCAATGTGACTTTGCCTGGAGGGAGCTGTGCCAAACTGTGACTTTGCCTGGAGGACCCTGTGCCAATGTGACTTTGCCTGGAGGGAGCTGTGCCAAACTGTGACTTTGCCTGGAGGACCCTGTGCCAATGTGACTTTGCCTGGAGGGAGCTGTGCCAAACTGTGACTTTGCCTGGAGGACCCTGTGCCACTGGGACTTTGCCTGGAGGAGCCTGTGCCACTGGGACTTTGCCTGGAGGAGCCTATGTGCCACTGGAGTCCTCCGATCCACAGCGGCCGCACGAATAAGGTAAGTGTGTGCAGTCAACGCAGGGACACCTGAGAGTGTCCAGAAGTGGGGCAGTGTGAGATCTTACTTCCGAGTAAGCAAGCAGGCAGCCCCGTGTGCCTACTGGGGCGTGGGCACTCAGGACCGGGCAGATGCCAGTCCTGGGTGAGAGGGAGCCAATGGTGGAAAAGTATGATTTATCTCATGTTAATTCTTTCCCCCCCCCTCCTTCTTTTGCAGCCTATGGAACTCTTCGCCACTGCGCAAAGCGCACCCGTGAATCCAGACTGCCCATCTGCCCCAGCCACGGCCGCATGGAGGTGGCCCCTCGATTCACGTCACCCCTACGACTCAGGTAAGAGTGCAGGCAGAGTGGCCATATAGAAAAGAAGGCAGGGCCCCTGCACCTTTAACTGTTGTGATGAAGAGGGAATCTCAGCAGGAACTAATTCCATACAAATGACACTGGCAGAAATTCCCTTTTCTCTACAACTGCTGAAGTTAGGAACCCTGACCTGGATTTGATCTGGTCAGCCTAACGTAGGGTGCTATTAGGAGTGAATGAATAACCCAAGGACAAAAGAAATGGTGATTCTCTAATGATCCGGTAAGCTGTGTCCTGCCAGACACAAAAGGATAGCCAATCCCTCTAACAATGGGCTCAGAAGAGTGATTTAGAAAGGGAGGGGTGCAGGAGAAAGAGGATTGCATCACAAACAAGAGAAGTGTGCCGGTGGGAGACTAGTTACTAGGACTTGTTTGTATTAATTAATACAAATCTTTATTTATTTTCCTTTCTTCTTTTGCAGTATAAAAGTATTTATGTAATATTCATTATCCCCCTCCTCTTCTTTTGCAGCCTATGGCACTCTCACTGCCACAGTGCCCGGGAAAGGAGAGACTTTGCCCATTACATGCCAGCCTGCCCGCCCGCTGCTGATGCCGCCTGCCGCCTTCCAGATCGTTCCTGCGAGGCGGGCCAGCTGCCTTTCTTGCACAAGCCATGGGACTAGGGGTCCTCCAGGAGAATCTCACCGAGTCCTCAACGCCCTCAGGACTATGGTAAGTGTTCTGTGAATGGGGGGGCACCTTCCACCTAACTAAAGGGTGGCTGTCTGCCTGCTAAGTTCCGAGTAAGCAGGCAGGCCCGTGTGCCTACTTTGGCGTGGGCACTCCGGAACGGCCAATCCTGGGTGGGAGGGAGCTATTTGTGTTGAAGTGGTCAACTAATATTCATTCTTTTCCCCCCCTCCTTCTTTTGCAGCCTATGGAACTCTTCGCCACTGCGCAAAGCGCACCCGTGAATCCAGACTGCCCATCTGCCCCAGCCACGGCCGCATGGAGGTGGCCCATCGATTCACGTCGCCCGCACGACTCTGGTAAGAGCCTGTCAGAGAGCTTACCCACGAGTAAGCAAGCAGGCAGCCCCGTGTGCCTGCTGGGGCGTGGGCACTCAGGACGGGCACATGCCAGTCTTGGGTGGGAGGGAGCCAGTGGTGGAAAAGTATCATTTTCCTCATATTCTTCCCCCCCCCTTCTTCTTTTGCAGCCTATGGAACTCTTTGCCACAGTGTCCAGGAGAGACGGTAATGCAGACTGCCCACCTGCCCGTCACTGCCCGCCTGGAAGTGGCATCTTATCAACAACGCCCTCAGGAGGACTACGGTAAGTGTTCTGTGAATGGGGGGGGGGCACCTTCCACCTAACTGAAGGTTGGCTGTCTGCCTGCTAACTTCCGAGTGAGCAGGCAGCCCCGTGTGCCTGCTTTGGCGTGGGCACTCAGGAAGGGCAATCCTGGGTGGAAGGGAGCTGGTTGTGTTGAAGTGGTCAACTAATATTCATTCTTTTTTCCCCCCCTTCTTCTTTTGCAGCCTATGGCACTCTCACTGCCACAGTGCCCGGGAAAGGAGAGACTTTGCCCATTAAATGCCAGCCTGCCCGCCCGCTGCTGATGCCGCCTGCCGCCTTCCAGATCCTTCCTGCAAAGAGAGCAAGCCGCCCTCCTCGCACAAGCCATGGGACTTGGCATTCGCCCTCAAGGAGAATGTCACCCAGTCCCCAATGCCGCTGTTGGACTTTGCCCATTAAATGCCAGCCTGCCCGCCCGCTGCTGATGCCGCCTGCCGCCTTCCAGATCCTTCCTGCAAAGAGAGCAAGCCGCCCTCCTCGCACAAGCCATGGGACTTGGCATTCGCCCTCAAGGAGAATGTCACCCAGTCCCCAATGCCGCTGTTGGACTTTGCCCATTAAATGCCAGCCTGCCCGCCCGCTGCTGATGCCGCCTGCCGCCTTCCAGATCCTTCCTGCAAAGAGAGCAAGCCGCCCTCCTCGCACAAGCCATGGGACTTGGCATTCGCCCTCAAGGAGAATGTCACCCAGTCCCCAATGCCGCTGTTGGACTTTGCCCATTAAATGCCAGCCTGCCCGCCCGCTGCTGATGCCGCCTGCCGCCTTCCAGATCCTTCCTGCAAAGAGAGCAAGCCGCCCTCCTCGCACAAGCCATGGGACTTGGCATTCGCCCTCAAGGAGAATGTCACCCAGTCCCCAATGCCGCTGTTGGACTTTGCCCATTAAATGCCAGCCTGCCTGCCCGCCTTCCAGATTCTGCTGTGGAAGGAGAAATAAATAATACTAGGTGCTGCAAGAGACCATGTGGATTGGCTCTACATCAAAGCAGCCTTCTGGTTTAGAATTACATAGTACACAAGAAAAGAACAATCACTTATCCTGCAAGATCCCTTCCCAGGCTAGGATCTGAATAATAGCTATTAGCTAGGATCTGAATAGCTATTACCTGGGATTAGCTACTAGTGCATTTGGTAGCATTCCTGCAACCAACACCTGTCTTGTCATGTAAATGTATGGGTCCCTAAAGCAATTTACAATCACTTTACATTTTACAAATGAATAAGTGAAACTTTCTTCCCTCATTACCAATCCACACCAGGCAGGCAATGTCCCCTTCCTGAAGGTTTAAAATAATAAAGTTTAACCTTTGTTTTCCCACTAAAGCATTGCACCAAAGTTTGTTAAATTTCCAGCGTTTGAGCGGGCATAGGTCCTGTGCCATGTGAGCGAGTTAGAGGTTTGTAGCTCTTAAAACCAACCCATAAATCCCATGTGAAATGCCATGCATAAACCTTTGTTTTCCCACTAAAGCATTGCACCAAAGTTTGTTAAATTTCCAGCGTTTGAGCGGGCATAGGTCCTGTGCCATGTGAGCGAGTTAGAGGTTTGTAGCTCTTAAAACCAACCCATAAATCCCATGTGAAATGCCATGCATAAACCTTTGTTTTCCCACTAAAGCATTGCACCAAAGTTTGTTAAATTTCCAGCGTTTGAGCGGGCATAGGTCCTGTGCCATGTGAGCGAGTTAGAGGTTTGTAGCTCTTAAAACCAACCCATAAATCCCATGTGAAATGCCATGCATAAACCTTTGTTTTCCCACTAAAGCATTGCACCAAAGTTTGTTAAATTTCCAGCGTTTGAGCGGGCATAGGTCCTGTGCCATGTGAGCGAGTTAGAGGTTTGTAGCTCTTAAAACCAACCCATAAATCCCATGTGAAATGCCATGCATAAACCTTTGTTTTCCCACTAAAGCATTGCACCAAAGTTTGTTAAATTTCCAGCGTTTGAGCGGGCATAGGTCCTGTGCCATGTGAGCGAGTTAGAGGTTTGTAGCTCTTAAAACCAACCCATAAATCCCATGTGAAATGCCATGAATAAACGTTCGTTTCCCACTAAAATGTTGCACCTAGCTTCCGGAAATTTCACACACATTTGAAGTGAAGTGTTCCCTGCAATGTGCCAAAGTTTCCCGTTTGTATCTTTGAAAATAAAAAAATGGGAGGCAAAACTGTATTTTACCCCACTGCTACCCAATTTTCAACAATTCATTGCCAACACATGCCTGGAGCTAGCTGTCTGAAATTTTACACACATATCAAGGGAAGTGTTCCCTGTAATGTGCCGAAGTGTCCTGTTTGTATCTTTAAAAATAAAAACATGGGAGGCATAACTGCATTTACCCCACTACTACCCATTTTTCAAAAATTCATTGCCACACCAGGCAAGCACCCACGGTTCTGGGATTTCACACACGTGGGTCCCAAGGTTCCACCTACAATGTGGCAAAGTTTCATGTGTGTAACTTTAAAAATGACCGAGTTATAGGCATTCCATGTTATTTATTAAAAAATTAATTGCCACAAACTGCATGCACTAATCTTTCTGAAATTTCTCACAGATACCTATCCCTAACCAGTGTACAATGTGCCCAAGTTTCATCCTTCTGTCGTTAAAAATGAAAAAGTTATAGGCGTTTTTGTAAAACAATAATTTGCTATAGGAAAAAGCATTCAAAATGGCGTCCGATCCGGATCGGAAAATCCGATCCGCGGATCGGAATCGGATCCGATCCGATCCGATCCGATCCGACCCCCCAGGTCCGATTCCGATCCGCTATCCGATCCGATCCGGGGGGTCAGTGCACATCCCTAAAATATATTACAGTTAAACTGTTACTAAGGCCTAATAAAAACATCAACGTGAGCAGACCCTATGTTAGGAGGCCCAAAACAATGTTGGTATTCTCAAGTAGGCCCTGCAGCAGTTTGAAATCTTACTTAGTTCTACTTAAACTTCCAACAGTTCAAACTAATTAAATGAAGCGTTTGAAGCTTTTGACATTATAGCAATATGGTAGAAACATTTAGAGAAAAGAAATTGAGTGGGGGTTGAAAGAAAGCTTTAGCTACCTATCCCAAGGAGAGGCTGTCATGTATCCAGAGGAAGGTTGAAGCCCAAGCTTCACAAGTGAGAAAAAAATTAATTAATTATTTAGATATAATCTCACTCACAATAAGGATATAACAATTCCTTTTGGTTACAATAACATATATTTAACATAATACATTGAAAATTCCTCAAAATGCAAAGAGGATATAACAATTCATTTTAATTACAATAACTTTTTTCAAATACAAAGAGGATATGACAATCCCTGTTAGTTACAATAACTTTTACAATAACTTTACAAGAGTCTGGATGCCTCCTCGTTTCATACTGATGATTAGACTTCGTCAGAATAATAATATAGTGATTTCACCTCACTTAGCGCTGCGGTCATAAGACAAATTTTCAATGGATTATGTTAAATATATGTTATTGTAACCAAAAGGAATTGTTATATCCTTATTGTGAGTGAGATTATATCTAAATAATTACTTTACTAGTGTGACTAGTTTTGAATTAGTAAAAATTCTATAAGCAGGACTGGGTAAAGTCTGTGTTTGTACAGTTGTATGCCAAGGCATTCTTATAATACTCATTATTTGCAACTGTAACCTGTTTTTCTGCAGGCCAATAATGTGACAGACACAATTTCCCATACCTCATTAAAATATCTGTGCCACACAATGCCTTCTGGCTTAATGGTGAGCTTTATATCAGGGGTTCCTTGTTTCTTTAAACTCCCAACTTTCACTCTTCCACGAGTCTTATTGGGAAACAGCACCCAGTTCACGAGATCAAAGACAGCTTCCAGCTCCCCTTTCTCATCCATATACAGTCCATTCATAGAAGTATTAGAAAGATGAACTTCTCTTAAGAAAGCATGAAACTAATACAAGAGAGAGAGAGAGAGAGAAACATTTCAAAGGACAACAGTTTCAATTTATTGTTATTTACTTTAGAATGCATAAAGAACTCCACATCGAGGAATATCAGAGCAAAGTACAGTAAGTTGAATGACAGAACACAAAAATGCTACAGAAAAGCAAAATGATCAATAAAACAGGAGCAGGATTTCCTCATTAGTTCATGCTTTCCTAAAAATATATGCTTACCAGAAAAGGAATATCTTCAGCAACTACTATTATGGCCACCATACTAAAGGCCCTACTCCTTTAGTTCCCAAGGGGATGGTCAAAACAAGTGGGACAACCAAGAGCTCCTGTTTGGAAGACCTCAGTGATCGGGCAGGATAACAAGGGAGAAGGTATATGTCCTCAAGTTCCTTGGCTTCAAGTCGTTCAGGGATTTATAGGCAAGTACAAGAACTTTAAATCTGGTCCAGTCGCAGATTAGCAGCCAGTGTAGAGCTTTCAACAGTGGTGCTACATGTTGATATGGGGGGGGGGGGGGGGAGTCACCTGATAACTGCCTGCAAGGTGAATTCTGCATTAGTTGTAGCTTCCACACTACCCTTTAGCCCTTTGCATTAATCCGGTCTTGAGGTTACCAAGGCCGGCACCACTGTAGCCAAGCTATCCCCTTTCAAGAGTGGGAGTAGCTGGCATACAAGATGAAGATGGAAAAAAGCAGTCTGAGCCACCAATGTCACTTGATCCTCCAGTGACAATGAGGAATCTCAGAGTACTCCCAGACTATGAGCCTGCTCCTTCAGAGGGAATACAGCACCATCTAGTAAGAGCAATGAGCCTATCTCTTAGCAGGATTCAAACCAATTACTTGGCCCTTATCCAGTCCATTACTGCGTCCAGGCAGTGGTCAAGGACTTCCATGACCACAACTGATGCAGATTGTACAGGGAGATAGAGCCATATCTCATCAGCATACTGACGACCCTTCCAAATGCTTCAATATGAAGCATTTGGAACACTAATGAGGTGTTCCAAATGCTTCATATTGGGGACATGATTGTACCCTGCAAGAGCTCACAGCTCAGCAGCCAAGGGGTCAAATAATGATCACCCAATTTTACTTAAGGAAATCAACACTGCAAATAGGAGTGGAATATACATCCAACACCCAACAAAAGAAGTAAGTTGAGGATGATGTCAGGGCCAATAGTATGAAAATGCAATGGCAGAATGAGTAGAATTCATAGGGCCAAACTTCCCCTGTCTCTTTCTCTTGTGCGAGTTATCCATCAGAGTGACCGTGTGATTCAGTCCCATAGCTAGACCAAGACCCTAATCAGTATCCTCCAGGAGTATCTGCAACTGGCCAGCCACCAGCCTTTTGAGAACCATAGCCACAACAGGGGTGGGTACTTGCAACTGGAATGAGTTATCTAAATCTATCGGGTCCATAATGGGTTTCTTAAATAGTGGATCTACTCCTTAAGAGCAGCAGGGACCAGCCCTTCATGTTAGGATGTGTTTACCAGAATCTGGATCTAACCAGTCATACTCTCCAACTAGCATTTATTAGCTGAAAAGGTTGGGGAGGGCATGAAGACTGTTGCATCATTGCAATCACCAAGTCCACTTCATGAAATGGATCCCACAAGATGGGGCAGATGAAGAAGACAGCTGGACTCCATCTCCTACAAGCACAGCATCACGTTCACCATGAAGACAAACATGTTCTTGCTCAAAGTGCTTCGAAAAAGATTACAATGGGGCCTTGAGGGGCCAAGGAATCCCTTTGCTAGGAACTGTGAAAATGAACCCTGGACCATGATAACTCCTCCAAGCATCTAATGGAGGATGCAATGGAGAGATAAAATAGGCTCTATTTTTTGCCCACACTGCCATGCGATAGGCAAGATTAATGTGACATAGCAAGATAGGCCATTTTCAGTGATGTTGCAAAAGGAAAAGGGAATACCTGCCACGGCTGCAGACTTTTACGTTCCAGCTTGTCTCCTCCATCCATCATCAACATCCCCTTGGAACGAGATGAATATGAGGCATGTAAAGCACGGGCTATGACTTGGACACTGTTGTAAGTAGTGAAGCTGTCTTGAGACAGGACTCCCTCAATCTCCTCCTGGGGCAGCTTCCCCAGTTTCTCTTTTTCTGTGCATCTCGCCCAACTTTTCAGAGACAACACATGCTTTGAATGGAAACGATGGAAGGCATTCCTCCAAAACCATATAGTAGCAAAGGAAAATGGATCATAGTATTCATGTTTTGTTTTTTGGGGTGTCTTCAATATGAGGGACAAAGATCCATGGAGAAACTGAAAACCTTCAGGTTCAACATACAAGTTTAAATTGATGTTCTGGAAAGTTGGTGTGATCCAGACTTTGCCCTTGCATTGTTCATTTTCCAGAATTTGTTGTATCATAATAATTGGAGCACAGCCATAGTGGGAGTCCGCATAGAAAACAACTGTATTCACTTGTCTCCCCACGATGGATAGTTCATTCTGAGACATATTTAATACGTTTTTTCGTGGGAGTTTTTTTGTGAACTCAACACAAATTCCACTGCTGATCATCAGAGGTGTCAAGGCACTCATGAACCTCTCTCCGTTGTCAGTGTCTGGAGCAATGAGACCGACCCATGTCCATCTGAAAAACAGGAGCAGTTGGACGATCCCAGAGTACTGGGTTTCTTCCTTTGGAGCCATCCGGTAAACAAAAGGGAACTGGGTTTTATCATTAAGAATAGGGGCAGCAATGCCATAACTGATCTAGCAAGGAAAGCCAGAGACTGATATTACATATTGTTTTGTTTTCAGGATAAAGACCGGTCATTTATTAAGCTGACTTTATTAATATCTACTGAAATGCCTTTCACTATGAAAAGTGAGGAATATATGTGTAGGGGGATGGCCAAAATATCTCAAGGATCCTTTGTGGAGCAGCCATCCATTGTAGTATTCTCTCAAAGTATGGGTAGATTTAGCCCCTTCCCAACTCCAAAACAGACAGGGGGCCTCATGTGCCCCACAGCCTGAGAATTGCCCAACTCTGCTTTAGTTTCACCCTTGTTCCTACGTGGCCCATGACAACTTCCCTATTTTTAGTGCAATGTTTGCAGTTAGCATCCATTTATAATAGGGATTAAGAACATTGAGAGATCAAGATAAACCCTGGAAGAATACACAATGAGAAACATAACACAGTAAATGGTTTGTGGAGATGGGAGCCCAGTGTTGGCGTAGCTCAGTTTCCATTCAAGTGCTATTAAACAGTGAGGGGTAGATATTGGCAGGGTTGGTGAATCGGTCTTTCTGAGCCTACGGGTGCTAGAAATGTGCCTGGCCATGCCGACTCCTGCCATGCCTCCCATTCCAAAGCACCAGAACTGCCACTACTCACTTCCAATACGCACTCCATGTCATGCCCCTACTTGAGGAGTTCTCTTCAGAGGAGGAGCTAACGGAACCAGAAGTCCAGGATACCCCAGAAACCCAGGATGCCCTAGAAGTCAAAACCCCAGACCAGGGACTGCCATTAGCTATGGACTCAAGATCACCATGAGGGCACTTCGCCGGCACCTCTTGCTCCCGGGGGCAGCTGCTGGCCTTCTTCTGGGAGGCTGAGCTGGTGAGTACAGGGGAGGAGACCAAATTCTCCCATGTGCTGAGAAAGGAGGGCAGGATTCAATCCCAGCTGAAAGCTACGCGTGGGGCACATCTTCTGCAATGTATTTTCTGGGCATACGAAAAGAGGAGGCAGATGAAGGGGTTCTCCTCTCAAAGTGGAGCCATTTTGCAACATCCACAGTGGCAATAGGCAAAGCTAATGGAGCAAAAGAAAGTATTCATTCTCTCTCTCTCTCTCTCTCTCTCTCTCTCTCATTGTCATGCTTCACCTGGAGAAGTCCTCCTCAGAGGAAGAGCTAAAGGCCCTGGAAACCCAGGACACCCCAGACCAGGGACTGCCACCAGACCGACAGGAGCCTGATCCCTTGGGGGAGGTGGTTGCAAGGCCCTCCCTGTCAGGGGAAAGGTTGAGCAACCCCCTGACCCCAGGGAGTATCATCACCTCAAGCAACAGGCTAATAGGGCTCCTGTGCCATGAAGTGCTCGCCTGCAGGGAAGGACTCCTCAGGAGAAAGTTACTCCTCAGGAGTAAGGCTCTGCAGAAGGAGGCTTGATCATGCCAGTTGAGCTCTGGGTGGGGTCCAGCAGGCCATGGGCTTAATAGCCTGCAGTAGCAAACAGCCAGCGTTGGAATAGCTGTGATCCACCTGCCTTGTGTTTCCTGAACTGTGCTGCTGCCTGATACCCTGTTTCTTGACCTTTGAACTGCCTAACGACTCTGCTCTTGGGCTATGTAACATACTGACTGTTGACCCGTGTTTTGACCTCTTGCTGTTCTTTGTGACCGCTCTTGTTGATGTCTGCTCCTCTTGCCTGTTTTCCCTCCTGTGCTCTGCTCTCAGCCTGGAATTTGACCACTGCTATTGTAATCTGAACTGCAGCGAGAGTCTGTTACTGCCAGAATGGGACACTCCAGATGACAGGAATCCCTGCTGCTTTGGCGTGGGAACAGACCGGGCCAGTGCTCAGCTTCCATTTCTATGCACCTGGCCTCTTCCTCCTTCCCAATTCATACCTGTGGGAATTTGTAGATGCTTGATATGGATGAAATAAGGATGGAGAGGTCAGATTCAGCCCCTTCAAGAACAGCCAGCATGTTATACTTTCTCCCGCACTTGTAATTTGGAAAATTGTTTTCTCCACCAGCAGGCAGGCCTAGCATGGCATAGGAAGTTGTTCTCCCATCAAAATGGCCCTCATAAAGATTGTAGCCCAGGGTGATGTTGGGTAGGAGCCTGGGATTCTCATTGATCTCTTGAATAGCTAGCAAGATGGATAAGATATGCCAGTACCTCAGAATAAGGAACCTGCAAAAACAAATTAAAAATCATAATGGATCAGTCACGCTGTCATTCTCCATTCAAAGAAAACAAAATAGAATTTACTTACTTTTATCATTCTAAAGCCGTTTTCAAGCAGTATAAATCTCAGAAGAGCTGATCCTCACACAACAGGTTGTATAATCATTGGGGACAGAAAATGGACCCACGTTTAAAGGTGAGTGAATAGTAATTTCCTTGATTCAAAGGAAGAGATATAAGGAAGAGATATTATGCCACCGTCCTTCAGAGGGGAAGTCAGAAGACTTCAAAAATACTTTTTTTTTAAATTTCATGAAATGTTGTGAAATGATTGCAAGTGTTGCAGAAGCTTTGGTGGTCTTTGATGCTTTAAGGAAGTGTGGGTGGTTGAGTACTTTGTGGAGGAAATGAGCGCTCAGACTTTGCACTCAAAAGAGAAGGAGTCAATTATCATCACTTTAGGCAGTCCAACCCTTAACTGCAATAGGATATCAGGATGCCACAAGAATTCACTGCTTGGGCCCCACTTTCCCTGCATTTCACTTGAGCAAGTGAAATCGGCTCTGGGGCAGTGTAGCGGAAACATATCAGGGATGTGGGGTGATGATCTAGTAGACATTGGCTAGATGCACACTACTGCTTTATCGCGGTATTGAAGTGCACTGATAACTGTTGGGGGCAATCCACAACCCATGTACCACTTTTATCGTGTTACATCCTGCTTTTTATTTCACAGTCCTAATGATCTGACACAAGGTATAGATCTAGCCAAGCTTTCAAGAGTCTTAAAACAAAGAGGCCACCAGCATGGTGAACAACCCATATCAAGGAAGCTGCAACGAAAGCGGAGCAATACCCCTATGACTGAAGGTTGTCTTGCTTAGAGAAAGAGGAGAACGTGGATAGGGAGAGTTTTTTTCTCTTCGTGTCATAATACTAGAACTCAGGGTCATCACATGAAGCTGATTGATGGAGATTCAGGACAGTTAAGAAGAAGTCTTTCTTCACACAGCACATAGTAAATTCACTTACAGTGGTTGGCTTTAAACTGTGATTAGAAATATTCCTCTAGGAGAAGGCTATCAATGGCTATTAGTCTTGCAGGCATTATGCTACCTCCAGTATCAGAGGCAGTATGACTATGAACCCTAGATGGTAGGGAAATGGCTGTTTCACTCTCTACCCTACTTTACAGTTTCTGACAGGCATTTGGTTGGCCACTGTGAGAACTCTTTTCCGTAATTAGCATAGAGCGTATACTATCCATCAAAGAACTCCAAAACAGGTGCACCCCTTTAAGCAGACTATCTTAAACCAAATGAAGAACTAATGGATCTTGAATGCGCAATCAAGACAACTCTGCAGTCTCCAAAATTAGTTCTCAATGTATGTCATAGGTTTTCGGATTATTGAATGTCAGCTATACAGTGTTGAGGAATTAACATGGGGGATTCTTCCTTATGTCATCAGCTGTCATGCCCTACCTGAAGAAGGATTTGTCTAAGGCGGAGGAGGAGGAGGAGGAGGAGGAGGAGGAGGAGGAGGAGGAGGAGGAGGAGGAGAGCCAGAACAACAGGTCACAGCCAGAGCCAGGTGAGGAACTGGAGGCTTTGGCTGATTTCCCACCCCTGGAACCATTAGAAGAGCCACCTGGCCCATCCAGTGCCACTCCTGAACTCCCCCAAATGCAGGAATCAGAGCCTTAGACCATTCATTCCTCTGAATGGCATAGGTTCAGCCATGAGCAGCAAAAGAACAAGAGGAAGCCACAGAGTGGGTCCTCCCTTAAAAGCAATATGCTGTGCTGATTAACGACCAGCTATACGTCAGCACAACCAAAGTGAGCTCTCTGCTGCAAACAACAGAGCCATAACCCCCCATGCTTCGCCTTGCAGATTCCTAAACCCTCGGCTATCCACCTGGACCACTCTCTTAGACACCCGCTGACTGGCCTTGATGTTTGGTAAGACTGACTCCTGTGGACTGAACTCTGGACCCCTGGACCTCACCTCTGCCTTCTTCTGCTAAACATATTTGGAATCATGTATGACCCTTGGCTGGACTGGTTTCTCGCTTGTGACTCCTGGGACTATCTGAGCCTTGTCCGGGGCACTTGCCGGCCATGAAGCAGGACATCAGTAATGTGTGATCAAAGGCAGAGTCAGTACCTATTACTCTCATATGTAAAGATTATTTCAAACATTAATGATGGAAATAAATTTTATGTTCCCCATAACAAGCTACAACAGCATCGATTTCTTGGGGAGTGATGCATTTCCTCTCTTTTGGCAAAATGTGTAAGTGGCCACCATGCTCAACATGGAAGGAAGCCCTGATGTCATTCCACCTCACCATGATGCATTTTATAAACTAAGACCAGATCTATACCTCGCGTCATATCAATGTGATGTCATCATAGTGATGCTATATCCCTCCATCACATTTATACCTTGAAGTGCACACCATGACATCTGTAGTGGTATTTGGGATAATATGGAATAAAAAGTGGGAAATGCTAGAAAAGTGGTATATAGGCTATGTAATGTGCCCAAAACAGTGAACTTCAATACTGATAAAAAGCACTGGTGTCAATCTAGCCTGAAACACTTTTGTACATATATTTTGTATTTAGTGTGGAAGTTGTCACTTTAGAAAATTCGACTTCCTTCTCCCATCGGAGTTCAGCTGCCATTAGTTATTTTTGTTTTTGACACCGCTACTCGAAATAATTGTTTAGACATACAGTTAGACCATTCCCTCAAGTTCTTTAGCCACGATGTTCACCTTCTTCCCTCACGTCTTTTCCCTTCAATTTTCCCTCATATAATAAGTTGGAATATGCTGCATTTTTCTCCTTCTGATAATATGACCAAGATATTGTATTTTTCTCCTGTTGATGGTTGAAAATAAATGGTCTGTTTCTGAAAAAGAGGACTGTACTTTGGTCTTGGAGAAGGGCAGAATAATAGCTCCATAGGACAGTTCAGTCCCTGCAGGACTGCAACATTTCATCCCACCTATCTATCTATCTATCTATCTATCTATCTATCTATGTATTGATCTATCTATCTATCACAATTCTATCCGGACTTCCCTCCAATGAGCCCAAGGAAGCATACATCCTCCTCCTCCTCCTCCTCCTCCTCCTCCTCCTCCTCCTCCTCCTCTGTATTTATCCTCATAACAACTCTGTGAGTTATTGTTGTTAGTAGTAGTAGTAGTAGTAGTAATATCCCACCTTTTGTCCAATGCTGGGCCTCAAGGCAGCCTTACAAACTTAAAAAAATGTACAGTTAAGACTTATAAATAGAAATATACAAAAAGTTAAAAACATATGAAATACTTTTCAATATTAAAACTTTTAAAATACATAACAATTTTAAAAGTCCTAGGCATAGACGGAGGTCCAGATTATTCTCCAAAGGCCTGCCGGAACAAGAAAGTTTTTGCCTGCCTCCAAAAGCACATCATGGAGGGAGCCAGTCTAGGTTCCCTGGGAAAAGAGTTCCAGAATCCTGGAGCAGCCACCGAGAAGGCCCTCCCCCGCATTCCCACCAGGCGTGCCTGTGATGGTGGTGGGACCGAGAGAAAGGCCTCCCCAGAAGATCTCAAAGCATGGGCAGGCTCATAAGGGAGAATATGGCATTTCGGATAACATGGACCTGAGCTGCATAGGACTTTATAGGTCATAACCAGCACTTTGATTTGTGCCTGGAAACAGACTGGAAGTCAATGGAGCAGTTTTAATAGGGGAGTTGTATGCTCCCTGTAACCTCTGGTCAACACTCTGGCTGCAGCTCTTTGAACCAGCTGAAGTTTCTGAACACTCTTTAAAGGCAGCCCAATGTAGAGCATGTTACAGTAATCCAATGGGGATGTAACTAAGGCATGTGTCACTGTGGCCAGGTCCGACATCTCAAGGAACGGGTGCAGCTGGCACACAAGCTTTAACTGTGCAAATGCACTCCTGGCCACCACTGAAATCTGGGCATCATGGCTCAGGGCTGAATCCAGGAGTACACCCAAGATGCAGACCTGTGTCTTCAGGGGGAGTGTAACCCCATCGAGCACAAGCTCAGTCCCTATTCCCTGATCTGCCTTTCGACTGACCAGGAGCACCTCTGTTTTGTCTGGATTAAGCTTCAATTTGTTTGTTCTCATCCAGTCTGTTGCTGCCACCGTTTTAGCACCGAAACAGCTTCCTTGGAGTTGGGTGGAAAGGAGAAGTAGAGTTGGGTGTCATCAGATATGTTAGTCCCTGGAAACAATTGGCTGGCCACCAGCTCATATTGTTCCTTTATTCCTTTATATTAAACACTTCGCGAATGTCAGGTTATGCTCAGGGAAACAACCACAGAAAGTTCCCATCATGTACTGTTCTGTTTAAACATTGAAGGAGAAACTATCTTGAGTAAGTACTTACACCTTTTAAAGCTATGAAACCCGGAGACCCACCAATATTGTGTCAGATTTAGGCTGACTATATTTTGGAAACCCAAAAAGCGGACACTCCAACATGGTCGGCCCCCAGAGGGCATGCCCACCCCAACTTGGCCTTGGCCGCATGTCTGATTCTGCAGTTCACAATTAAGACAAAGCTGTTCTACATGATATGTTAATATCCCGCAAGGCATGCATTTGTTCCCATTTGTTTTGATTTATTTGTGGCATTTCTATGCTGCTTCTCTGAGGACGGTTCACAAAAACGTATCAAAGAATAATAAAAAAAAACACCACCAAATAAAAACAGAGTAAAAAATAATTTACAATGGCCTTAAAAACCGTAATGACCACAAGAATTATAATAGCAACATGGAAGTGCTTCATTTCTGCACAGACATTCTCCTTTTATTGAAACTTAGATTGTAAATGCCTTGGGGCAAGGACCTGTCTCTAAAGGTGTAATCCTATGCATATTCAGACAGAAAAAAATCCTGCAACTTGTTGTAGGATATTTTTCTGTCTAAACATGCATAGGATTACACCCGTGCATCCTTAGGTAAGGTACAAGAGGGGGAAAACATTCCACCACTAATCAGTTTTATGTATTTTATATTTGATGTTGTTCCCCGCCTCGATACAGAGAGAGAGGAGAGTAAGAAATAAAATTATTATTATTATTATTATTATTATTATTATTATTATTATCTTCTGCCACTCCCACACTGTGGAATGGCCTGCCGGGAGAGATTCACCAACTTAACAATCTTCCAGAATTTAAGAAAGCTATAAAGACTGATCTCTTCCGGCAGGCCTACACAGTCAAATTTTAAGAGTTTTATTGGCATTTTAATACTGTATTAGTTTTATATGCTTTTAATCAGTTTTATGTATTTTCTATCATTTGTATTTGATGTTGTTCCCTGCCTCGATCCAGAGGGAGAGGAAGGTAAGAAATAAAATAATAATTATTATTATGTTTTACAGCAACCGCTGATAGCTAAACTTAATGAAATCCCACAATCCACTCCTGGGTTTAATTTACTGACCTTCCCTGGCTGGGCCTTGCAGGAAACTATAGGGACAGACAGAGCAGCATATAGCATACATAGAATGCTGAGACTGGCAAATCTAAAAGCAAGTGTGTTGCTTTTCAAGAACCAAGGAAATTCAGTGGGTCTTACTTTTGAGTAAATATCTAGGGATGGAAATGACCACAAACTTGATCACAATCTGCTACTTTGCGATCCAAACAGGAAGCAGCAGCATGTAGCATAAAATGAGCTATAGTAATTAACACAGGAAATAGAAACTTATTCTATTACAGAATATTTTCCTGTATCATCCTGTGTGCTTCCAGAATTAATCATGGATTTTTAATTCCAGTAAAACATTTTTTCCAGTTGTTTCCAAATACAGACACAGAACATGAAAAGCTTCCTTTTCTTGAGTCAGTGATAAAAAGCTTTTATTTCTGCACACTGGCTATTGAAAAGTTCAGATGAGTATCATCAGAGCAAATTTTCAAGGGCTCATTTATTAATTTGAAAAGTGGGTTCAACACATAACACTACCTTTGATTTTATATTGGATGTCTAGATGGTGTAACATCCTGGGTGACACTGACTTGGTTGTGAACTGTATAAGATCTGGTCATCCATTACACAAAGCCATGAAATTCATTAAACAAAAAAACTATGGTTTACAAAACTATGTTAAGGCTCTACGGTTTCCAACCAAGCAACAAAAAGCAGGGAAATGGGGTGTTATGGCTCACAAGCCTTAATGCCACATTCTCCCTAAGGAGCAGAAAGTGCAAGTGAAATACTCATTCTCCCAAAGAAGATAAACTAGGCTGACCATCTGAAAAGGAGGACACGGCTCATGTAACTTTAACAGTTGCAGAGAAAAGGGAATTTCAGCCGGAGTCATTTTGTATGCAATTAGTACCTGGTGAAATCCTCTCTTCATCACAACACTTAAGGTTGCAGGTGCTACTAGAGTGACCACATACAAAAGAGGGCAGGGCCCCTGCAGCTTTAACTGTTGTAATGAAGAGGGAATTTCACCAGGTACGAATTACATACAAATGACGCTGGCTGAAATTCCCCTTTCTGTACAACTGTTAAAGTTACATGAGCCCTGTCCTCCTTTTCATATGGTCAGCTTAGATAAACCATGAGGACAGAATGGAGAATATGATATACAGAGTAGGGGTGTGCATCGGATCCGATCCGATCCATGATCCGAATTTGATCCGCCCCGAAATCGGAAAAATCCGATCCAATCCGATCCGACCAGCCCTCCGATCCGATCCGACGAGGTCCAATCCGGATCGGATCGGCGGTTCGGAAAGTTTTTAATGGCGTTGTTAGCTTACTCCCAACTCCATATATCTGATATTCAATAAACAGAAAGCCTATCCCATGGGTTGAAAACTAATTTTAACATCTGAAGAACTGTCTGGATTAGGTATTCATGATTCAATCAATCAATCACCTTTATTTGCAGTCAATAGACCAGGGTATAACATATAAACAAGATACGACATATAAACATATAAAAACAGAATTAAATATTTCATTTAAAAAATTTAGATGGTAAACCAAGAAAAAGTATCAGTATTTAAAAATTTATGATTAGTTTAACACAGTATTTAAGGAAATAGATCTAATTCCCGACCATCTGGGCCCTTGCAAGACTAGCCAGGTTCAGGAACTTGGCAACCTGTATCGTTATGGACTTATCTGTACCCTGCAGCAAAATAATCGTAAGAATATCAAATGAACGGCCTGGGTAAGACTGCAAAATTGCCCATATCAAATCTGCTCTGGCCAATTGGCATAAGCTGCATGAGAACAGAACATGGGTGATGGTCTCTACCTCTGTACCATTACAGGGGCACCCTCTGTTATGCCAAGGGGTTCTTTTGTACCGACCCTCCAGTAGCTTGGAGGGGAGGACATTGAACCTAGCTAGAAAAAAAGCTTTCCTATATTTAGGTACGGATAACCACCTCAAATATTGTGAGCCATCCTTTCCAGGATGGAGGCGGAGGCCCAGTGAATACAGAGAACAGGGACCCTGTGCAGCTCCAAAAAGCTCCTGGATGTCTATATCCAAAAGTCTTTGTTTGATAATTGCTCTGGCCTTGTCCAGTCCAGATGAAAGCAAATGGGAGGGGGGAGCGAAAGCCCTATAGTGTGTTTTTCTCCCCCACCGCTTTGATCCAAGGGGAAACGGATCAGTCTGTAAGTACTTTAGCAACTAAGGAGTTGGAGGAAATTACGAGGTGGCATCGAAGCCAGTAGTGGATTGTATGAATCCAGGCAAGACATTTTAATGAATTAATTCCAACTTCTAAATTCAGAGCCACACCCGGGACACATCTAGGACACTAAGGATTATCCTTAGGAATCGATGTTGGAACCCTTCAAGGGTGCTTTTTAAATGTGGAAACCAGATCGGAGCTCCAAAGAGAGCTTGTGACACAGTAGTTGACTTATAGATGGAAACTGCTGCGGGTATAAATTCCTCCCCCCCCCCCACACTTCATAAAATAGAACCGAGCTAGAGCACCAGAGCTTTGTTCAGCTTTGGATTTAATATGTTTTTCATGAATCTTCCAGCTGAGACCCCCTCTACAAGAATTCGGTTTGAAGCCTGGTTCTCCGATTATGCACATCTTTTCGGAAGCGCTTTATGGTAAATGACTGTATGCGGGAGGTGGCCTTACCGGTTGTTTGAAATGCGCTTTAGAAGTAGTTAATGAGGAGAATCACTTGTTTACATAGTCAAAATGTGCTTTAATGGGCCGCAGCAAAATAAAACTTGCTATTTAACGCACATTCGATAATGCACATAATCAAATAGATAACGCGCCTCAACTCCCGATTTGCACTCTGCTCATGTAGAGGTAAAAAAATTAATGAGACTTGAAAGAGCTTTAAACCTCTCGTGTAAAGGCAGCCTGAGTGCTTCATGACACCATATACCTAAATAGTTGTATGTGTCTACTCGTTCAATACTATTCCCTAGCAAGCACCACGGGAATCTTACTTTCTTTCTAGAGAAAACCACCACTTTGGTTTTGGTGTAATTGATTGTTAGAAAGTTAGTATTACAGTAGTCAGCAATACCCTTCAGAAGTCTCTTGAGACCCAGTCACGTCTGAGATATTAGAATGGCATCATCCTCATAGAGCAGAATGGAGACTTTGGTTTGGCCCATCTTCGGAGGGTGAGATGGTAATGTCTCCAGTTCAGTGGGGAGGTCTGCCAAGTAAAGATTTAATAAGGTGGGAGCAAGGACGCACACTTGTCTGATGCCTCTAGTAGTAATAATCTCATTAGTTACATGTCCTTGTCTGTTGGAGAGGATTTGGTCAGATGTATTGAAGTACAAGGACTGGATCAGAAAAAGTAATCTGCTTTCGATGTTCAGCTGTTCTAGTTCAAACCGCAGATGCTCACAAGATATTGAGTCGAAAGCAGATTTGAGATCAATAAAAGCCGTAAATAATTTATCTCCTTTGGGCGCCGAATATTTATGTGCAAGATGGGCCAAGACCATCGAATGGTCTAAATCCGATCTGTTCCACTCCCAGAATTTTATTATCAGTGATCCACTCTTTAAATTTAAGATTTAGAAGACTAGTGTACAGCTTGCCGACTGTGGAAAGGTGACTGATGGGTCTATAATTATGTGGGTCATCCTTAGGGCCTTTTTTGTATATTGGAATAACAAGTGCCTTAAGCCAAAGCTTGGGGATTTGGCCAGACTTATTTATTAGCAAGAATAAGGCTGCCAACGGGGGGGGGGGGGGGGGGGCACCAGGGGATATTGTGTTTAATCATTTCCGCGGCGATTCCATCTGGGCCAGGGGCCTTCCCTGTCTTTAGTTTGCATATTAAGTCCTCAATAGTTGTGGGGTCCCATGTTGGGCCGTTCCGTAGAGTCCAACGCCACCTTGGGAGGAAAAATTAGAGTTCGGCATTCACTAAAAATGGTCCTAAAATTATTTTCCCAGGTGTCGGGTGAGATGTAACAGTCCACAGTGCCTTTTGTGTTGTTTAAAGAACCTGACACTATTTAGCATTCTTTGTGGCAGAATCTGCAATAAGTAATTGCCAAATCTCCTTGTCCGCCATACTTTGTTTCTTCTGCAAGAGCTTTTGATGGTTCTTCCTTAGGTTATAATATATTTGTGGTAATTGGCGCTCGTTGATAAGCCGATATGAGCGGGATATAAAGTGGATTTTCCTCCTTTGCTTCCTACATTCCTGCTCCAGACATGTATTAGCACTTTCTCTAAGTCTTTTCATGTTGGTGATTGTCCTTTGTTCAAATGAATGTAGTTCTTGCATCATCTCCTTGTAAGCTGCAATGCCGTTTTTAGCTAAACTGGTTTCAAACATTCGCTTACTGGCGCTAATAAACTGAGGAGTTTGGACAAACTTATTAAAGGCTTGTATAGTGGCTTTGGGCCATTTAATCCTTTCTGGAACTGCACTCCCAATTGAGCTGTGTGGTAGGGAAGGATCCATTCCCAGCCTAAAAGAACCGGGAATAGTAAAAGAGAACTCCAGAGGGAGATGATCACTCTCAAGTCAGTCTAACACTCTGATGTTACAAACTGAGGTTTTCAATTTTTTGTGAGTTAAAATATAATCAATAACACTTGACCCAATGGGGGAGATAAATGTAAACTCCCCCTATTCAATATTCATGATGCATTCATTGTCACTTCTTTGATTTAAGACAGTATATTTAAAGTGATGCACCTCTTTTGGAGTTCGTTAATGGATCACATATCTTAATGCTGGAAAACGTCATACTTTAGGACAGATATGGGCAGAAAATAGATCTATCCTGAACATCAAGTCTCAGCATTCCTGATCACTGTCCATTCTGTTAGAGACTTTTATGAGTTGAACTCCAAAACAACTGGAGATCTACATTCTGCCTCCCCCAACCTAGTGCCCATCAGATGTGTTGGGTTCCAACTCTCAACATGAGGAGATGCTCTAAAAAACAGAAGTAGGTGGCTCTAAGTTGTTTCATCATCAGTTTTCCACAACTCCACAGTCACCTCTGCATGTCATATTCTCACTTTTTGCCTCCTTAAGGAGGATGTAGCATTAAGGCTTGTGAACCTTAACACCCAATTTCCCTGCTTTTTGGTGTTTGGCTGAAAGCTCTAGACCCTTAACACTGTTTTGTAAACCATAGGGTTTTTATCTCTACAGTGGTAGATTCCTGCATTGGGCAGGGTGTTGGACTCGATGGCCTTATAGGCCCCTTCCAACTCTACTATTCTATGATTCTATGAGTGTGGCATGTATGATGATGTCATCAGGATGGCCACCATCAAAATCCAAAAAAAATAAAATTATCTGTAAATTGTGGGTGGATTTTAATTTATAAGGTTTCATTTTAAAGATAAATCAGAAATCTACAGAATAACAATAATTTCCATGGTGTAAAGGGGTTTGTTTGTTTGTTGCTCCTGAGCCTGAGGTTTGTACCCATGCTCTATGCATTTTGTGAACTGGAAATAATTCAGGTTGGGAACTGTTCGAATATTGGGGAACTGTTTAAAGCATTGTTGAAAATTGTTGCTAATGCTTAAGGGTATTTTTGGGACTGTTGTGCGACAGAGAATGTTATATCACTACTTACATCCTGGATGGAAAAAAATTGTAGGCCATTCCGATTAGGTGCATTGCTTATTCCTCCCCTTTTGTTATCCGAAGGCCTAAATGAAATGACACTGCATAGCATTGGAAGTTATTTGGGGCAGGGGTCTGGCACAGTCATCGGCTTAGCACCCCAGGCCCTTAGCACAGAATAGGTGGTGTGTGGGGTCTCCTTTTTTCTATTCCACACCCTCCATTTATAGCTTCTGACATCCTGGCTTTTGTGCCAACCATACTGGCCAGCACTGAAAGATAGGAGCCTGTTATTGGAAAGGGATTTACGTCTGCATCCAGGTTTCCATACATCAGGTTTGGTGCAGTGGGCTTCTTGAGTCTTGTGTGGGAACATATGCTTGCTTGGCCCTTGCTAGAGGCAAACCAACAGGGCAGCTATCCTGCTGGAACAAACCATAAAACAAACTGTTCAAATATAGTCCAGGGCCTTGTGTGATCAGCACTGTCAATAACTTCTTTCTTCTTCCATGTTTGCTTGCCAAGGGATTTTCTGTGTACTCTTTTGACAGAGCGTCCAGCTTCTCCGCTTGGTTGTCACAGACTGGCTCCTCCTTTTTTCCCCTCCTCAGCCTTGTGGTCCCGTTGCAAAGAGCTGGTATAAAGGGGGTTGTCAGGCTGGCAGAAGAGGAAACATCCAGAAGTGCAAAGATCCAGCTTTCACCTCCATCTGATTCATCCACAGGCTGCCCTCTCAGCACCATGGGGACAGGCCGGAGACTCGGGGGATCCACCATCTTTCTCCTGCTCCTGTTTCTCCTTCCTTGGGACACCTCGGCATCCACCCCAGAACCGTAAGCCGCTTCCTGAGGGCTTCCCACAACCCTGCCCCTGCCGCCTGCCTCCTCTCTGTTTTCCACCAATTTTGGTTCTCCCAGCTTCCCCTCTTCCCACCTCCAGAGAGCAATCCCAAGTCTCTCTGTGCAGCTTTACAGAGTGGTGAATTCACACAACTGATGTTTGACCTATGACATTCACTGCCACAAGAAGTGGCAGCGAATTCCATACGCAAAGAAATCAGTGATGTGAATTCACCCTCCATAAAGCTGTGTGGAGGAACTAACAAGGGGCTGGATCCAGATTTAACCTGGATCAGTTGCACTGGGGGAAATGGACTTCCCATCCCATCCCTGCCCACTGCAGCCCCTGCAAATGCCACACAGCATCAAACAAGGTGGGATTCAGCCTTCTGTTCTAGAGTGGAGTGCTTTCAAATGTTTCTTTCAATGGCCTGGCCCACATGAGAAGCCATGGTACCTTCTTTTCCCACCCCACACATAGTCATTGCACATTGCCTAATTTCCATAATTACCCTTGCCGGGCACGGCTTATCATGTTGTCCAAACCTGGTGAAGGTGGGCGGCAAGAGTGGCTTCCAAACTACCCTTCAACTCTGGTTTTAGGGTTTGGATGACACAACAGTGTGTGCCCAGTGAGGGTCATTATGGAAATTAGGTGATGCAGGACTGGAAAAACAAGCCACTGTGGCTTATTTTCCTTCCCAGATCATGGGAACCCAGTCAGCGTTAGGTCTTGTGGCTTAATATTGCTTCATGAGGAAATGGCTACCTGTTTCTTTTATCCCCTTTTTCCATATGGGAACCCAAATTCCAGTGATTATATACTGAAGTGGAGAAAGAATCCACAGAGCAGCAGCTGTGTTAGATTTGTCAATCTGCCCACCTCCCAAAGAGGAAAATGTGTCCTCCCCTCATTCCCTTTAGGCAGGAGAAAGAAAATGCTTTTTTTTCAGAGAGTTGAAGTGAAGAAGTCTTGAAGGAGGCATCACTATCCATTTCATCCTTCCATACCTTTATTTTCCCCCATGGTTGCTTCTGGTTAAATTTGGCAGACTTTGGAGCCCTGTAAGAACCCATCAGCCCTGTTTAACTAGAATCAAGCAGAGTTCCCTCTTTCAAACTGTCATTGCCTCTCAGATGGTAGATGAACTGCTGTCTGTCGCCAGCCACTGAGAACTCTTTCTTCCAAGCATTATCTGAATTTGAAACCACCGCCATGCAGAGAGAGGTGATGAAGAAGGCAAAACCCACTCCTACCTTAGATTTTGAGCAGTGGGTTGTTGAGCAGTGGGTTGATCATGAGCCACCCACAATCTTCCCGGTCCTCTGATGGGAACTCTTTCCCCCTTCTAGACAGAAAATCTGTGTCCAGCTGAGCCACCTGAATGAGCCGGTGACCCTGAGCATCACACTAGAATATGGAGGAGAGAACAAGAGCCTTATCAGAGAAGTGAAGACAGAGGATTTCTTCCAGTGTGACCCATTTGAGGTGAGACTATCTTGTGCTCTGTTTTCTATTTCTTGTCTAAACCATGTGTTCCCAGATATTTTACCAAGGAAAACCAGGACTGCCATGTGCAACAGTCAAAATGATTAAGAAAAGTAATACCAAGGAAAAAGTGATAATACTTCATTTTTAACCTGCCTTTTCTACCCAATGCTACTTCATAGCATAATAGTATGGTAGGCTGCCTCTACACGAGAGATTTAAAGCTCCTGCAAGGCTCATTAAAAATGTTACCTCTACATGAGCGGAGCGCAAATCGGGAGTTGAGGCGTGTTATCTATCCGATTATGCGCATTATTGAATGCACGTTAAATAGCAAGTTTTATTTTGCTTCGGTCGTTAAAGCGCATTTTGACTATGTGAACAAGCGATTCTCTGCATTAACTACTTCTAAAGCGCATTTCAAACAACAGGTAAGGCCACCAGTTGTGCGCTCAATTACCTCCTGCGTACAGTCATTTACCATAAAGCGCTTCCGAGAAGATGTGCATAATCGGAGAACCAGACGTCAAACCAATTTCCTGTAGAGGGGGTCGTAGAGTTGGAAGGGGCTTATAAGGCCATCGAGTCCAATGCCCTGCTCAATGCAAGAATCCACCTTAAAGCATCCCTGACAGATGGCTGTCCAACTGCATCTTGAATAACTCTAGTATGGGAGCGCCCACTCCCTCCCTAGATAATCAGTTCCATTGACATACTGCATTAACCATCAGGAAGTTTTCCTAATGTTCAGCCAGAATCTGGCTTCCTGTAACTTCAGCCCATTTCAACCTTTTAGAATGGGAAAAGCTGCTTAAAAGCTGGGAAAGTGGCAGTCAGGGAAGGGGACAAGGCCTGGGGAACCTTTCTGGAGAACCCCAGAGACCTGAATTATGCCTGCCGGCCTAAGGCTGCTGTCTTCCTCCTTTCCCATCCTGCAGATTCCCAAACAGAATGGTGAGTCCCCCTCAGAGGTTTTTCTCACAGTGTTGGTGGAGGGGGAGACATTGCATTTTGGGAGCCAAACAACAATGCTTGTCAGGAACATGGAGAGCCAGACAGACAAACCCATCTACAAGCCAGGACAGAAAGGTAAGCGAGAGAGGCTTCAGTGGGGAAAGGATGCTTGGGAAGTCCTGCGTCACCTTTGCAAACAGCCCAAAGCCTTTTTGGATAAGTCCAGTCAGCAGCCAGCTTGGTCCCTCCCCAGGCCTGGAGACATGTCCTTTGTTGCCTCATCGACAGTGGCAAAGCGCAGGCACTCATCGTGACAGTCCCCATAGCCATGCCCCCAAGGAGAGTCCACACATTCCGGCAGCTGTGTGAATCCATCTTAACAAGACAGTTTTTGTCTCCTCTGAGAGCATCCTTTGTAAAGCGAATGCATCTTAATCACCCACCCAGGACCAAGCCACCCAAAAGTACTTTGCATTGCAACAGGGACTGATGAAAACAATGACCCAGTTTGCACGACACCTGCTGGCTTAATTTAGCTGTGGGGGTTGTCATGCTGTGCCTGGGGCCTGCGGATGTCCCTGCTTGCTGCCGTTTGCAGAGTGCTTAGCAGACAGCACCGGCCGCCATTTTGAAAAGCAAGCAGCAGTGTACTCATCATAGCTTCCCATGTTGTGCAGACCCAGCATCATGGGATGTTTGTGGGGGCCCAGACAACCCTCAAATAACCCTAAAACAAGCTATGGATTATTTGAGGGTTGTCTGCTCCCTCAAACATCCCAAGATGCCAGATTTGCACAACACAGCAAGCTACGAGCACACTGCCGCTTACATATTCAAAATGGTGGGCAGCGTGCTCTGCTAAGCCCCAGGGAGAAATTTACCCATGGTGGCTTAGGCCCTTTCCACACTGGGGATTTTCCCCATGACCACCCCTGGGTGCTCCCTGTGCATCGAAATGATGCACAGGGACTCCAGGGGGCAGGGGGGGTGGGCATAGGTTTTCCCAGGGATAAAGAAAACCTGCAAAAAACTGATTCCTCCAGCAGTCCTGGGGCCATCCCGAGACCGTGGGAGGTGTGGGTGGCCATGCCACCTGGTGCCCGCTTACTTGCAAGTAAGCGGGCACCAGAAACGGGCACAGAGCCACACTGCGCAGCTCCGTGCCCATCAGGGGAGGATGTGGCAGCAATTCCACCACCCCTGGGATGGCAGGAAGGGGGTTGGGGCCCCAATTTCAGGAGGGTTACTAACCTTTTTCATTGGAGCACAATTGTGCTCCCTGCTCCAGGTTGGTTTTTTTTTAAAAAAAAATGGCGGATGCAACGTCTGTTTCCTTCTGGGATGCCACGTTTGTTTGCACAAGGGTGACGATCCCGGAAGCTGATAAGTCCGGGATCATCCCCCCTCCCTCCGTTGACACCTGTAGGTGTAGAAAGAGCCTTTATGTTACACCCAACCAAGCCCAATACTTTGGGAAAATCTACACACACATCCAGCTACTGTGAAAATTGCAGCCACGCTCAGAAGGAACAGGGAGTGCTGCAGATGACTTTAGCATCCCTGCTCATAAAAGAGTGTTGGAGCGGCTTCCCTTCCAGCCCTGCCTCCACTACGCCACTGGTAGTTGACCACTAGGTTTGTGCTATTTATGGCTGTTTCTACACCGGCCTTTTTCCCCCGGGGTTATCCCTGGGTGCTCCCTGCACGTCCAAAGATGCACAGGGACTCCGGGGGGCAGAGGTGATGGGCACAGGTTTTCCCAGGGATAAAGAAACCCCAGGGAGACCCAATTTTCCCTACGGTTCCGGGATGATCCCAAGGACTGAGGGTGGTGTGGCCGCCCATCCCAGCTTCTTCCCTCTTCCCCACAAGTAGTAGGGTTCTGCAGGAGGGGAAAGAGCCAGGCCAGGGGGAGTCTAGGGGCATCGGGGAAGCGGGGTTGGGCCTTTTTTGTTGTTGTTTTTGTACTCACTTTTGCATTGGAGTGCAAGTGTGCTCCCGGCTCCAACGCTTTAAAAAATTGTGGTTGCGATCAGCATGATGTCCCTGTTTGCAAGTAAGTCCAGGATCGCCCCAGGCCGTCCCTCTACACCCTTAGGCGTCGAAAGGGCCTATGAGACCAGCAGCGTCAGCCAGAGAGAGTAGAGAGACAAGAAAAAGACGCTCCTAAGGATTCCCACATGTCTTCTTTTGGTGCTGGAGATGCTGCCAGGGGACTTTTTGCATGCCGCGCACACCCTCTGCCGCATTGCCCTGAGATGCATACGACGACACGCACGCATGCACACGTGGCTTCAGCGGCGTCTCATTGAAACACTTCCCCTCTTCCTTCCTCAGTTCTGCGCCACATTGTTTCTTTGGATGAAGATTTCCATCCCCTGAACGAGAAGGTAAGTTTCATCATTGTATTTTATCTTATTTTACATTTTTAATCTGTCCCAATCTGCTGGCAGTGAGTACCTTCTACACCACTCTTTCCCAACTTAGGCCCAATCTACACCAAGTAGGATATAACACTATGAAAGTAATATGAAAGCAGTAAAGGCAGGAGCCACACGACTGCTTTATAGCGGTATTGAAGTGCACTGACAACTGTTGGGGCCCATTGACACATACCATATACCGCTTTCATAGTGCTATATCCTGCTTGGTGTAGATCTGACCTTTGTGTCCTCCAAATGTTTTGGATCAACTCCCAGCATTCCTGAACTGGCTGAGGCTGATGTAGTTAAAGTCCGAAACTCCTGCACAGCACCAGAAGTGAAAGGACTGGTTGCTGTTACTGAACCACTGAGGTGGAACTGGTGGGTCCCTGAAATGAATTCCCTTTCCCGACATGAACCTACCCGTTCACTACGCTCAACATCAATGGTCCTCCTCCGGGTGCCGACTCTGAGGGAAGCTCGGAGGACGGCAACAAGGCAGAGGGCCTTTTCTGTGGTGGCCCCCCAATTATGGAACAATCTCCCCGATGAGGCCCGCCTGGCGCCAACACTGTTCTCTTTTCGGCATCAGGTCAAAACTTTTCTTTTCTCCCAGGCATTAACAGCTTAAGTTGAGGTTTTTAACTGACTTTGTGGCCAGGCTTAACAGTTTAAAATGTTTAAAATGTCAGCTGTTTTATGTTTATGGTTTTAAATTTTGTATATTGTCTTGTAAGTGTTCAATCTTTTAATTTTTGTAAACCGCCCAGAGAGCTTCAGCTATGGGGCAGTATATAAATGTAATAAATAATAATAATAATAATAATAATAATAACAATAATAATAATAATAATAATAATTCATAGCTTATGTTTGACTTCTGGGAAGTTTTCTGGTGGGTAAGGTCCATTATGGCAGGGCATTATGCTTTTTGTGACAGCCTCCATGACGATCCCTTCAGATTTTAAATGTGTCCCCTGGGCTACAAAATGTAGGGGAGCCCTGGTCTACCACTTCTGTTATGCTAAAACAGACATCCCTGTTTGTGGGTCTTTGTGAGTGTGGTTCACAGATGGATAATTGACACGGGGTGGTGATGTTCATTAATTCACTAGGGTGAGTAAAACAGGGATAATGTTGACCACCTTGGGGTCATAGTGCTGCAGTAAAGACACTATATAATTTTTTATTACATTTTCAAATTGCCCAATAGCCTAAGCTCTCTGGGCAGTTCACAATCCCAGCCATAGAATACAACATGACAAGACACAGTATAAAACTGTGTATAAAAAGTCCCACGTCAAACCAAAATAAAAACTCAGCAGCAGTTACAGCCCAGGGAAAGCCTGGGTGAAAAGGTAGGGTGACCAGATAAAATTCAGGTCAGGGCTCATGTAGGGTGACCATACGAAAAGGAGGACAGGGCTCATGTAACTTTAACAGTTGTAGAGAAAAGGGAATTTCAGCCGGCATGCAATTAGTACCTAGTGAAATTCCCTCTTCATCACAACAGTTAAAGTTGCAGGCACTATACTAGAGTGACCAGATACAAAAGAAGGCAAGGCCCCTGCAACTTTAACTGTTGTAATGAAGAGGGAATTTCACCAGGAACTAATTGCATACAAATGACACTGGTTGAAATTCCCTTTTCTCTACAACTGTTAAAGTTACATGAGCCCTGTCCTTCTTTTCAGATGGTCAGCCTAGGGTAGGCAAGGGGTTTTTCAATTTTACAATAAAAATTAATTCGAAACAAAACAACTCAGTAGGACTTGCCGAAAAATACACATGGGGCCTGTTCAGACAAAACGGTAAGCCATGGTTAGCCTGCTAACCTTTTGCAGTTAGTGGTTAGTGAATGCCTTTAAACCATGGTTATGTAGCCATCATAGTAAGGAATGGTTCACATGACATGCAAAGCCATAATGTTTAGCTCAAAGTGCTTAACCACCATGGCTTAGCATATCATCTGAACAGGGTCATAGTCAGTAACTAAGGTTCAGGAGAGGCATTTCAACCCTTTAGAATGGGGGAAATTCTTCACGAAAGCTGGGAAACCACCAGATGATCAGTGGTCGGGAAGGGGGTGGGGACTGGGGAACATGGCATGGCCACCTGAGGAACTCTGAGGGGGCAGATTAGAACCCCAGGAGGGCTGGATTTGACTCCTGGGCCTTTAATTCCCCACCCCTTGCCTAATAGTAGGGCCAGCATCTACTGTTTTCAGTGCTGTTAAAACTAGGGCTGTGCATGGCTCCCTGTGATGATACCCCACATTTCTGTCTCCTTAAGTATGTCTGGGTTAGTGTGTTTGGAGAGTGCGGAATGTCAGACTGAGTGGGTATGGCTGATGATGCCAGGAAAGGGAGGGGGAGGAGTATATATTGTGTGAGGGAGTGTTTTAGATTATCTTATTGTCTTATTGTCTTGGTTGGGTGGAGGGTAGTTAAGTGGATGATAGCTGTGTGTGTTCTAGTCAAGAGTGTGTGAAGAGATTATAAGTACCTAGGATTATTATTAACAAGAATATTTGAAGTATTAAGAATAGGCAGGTTTTAAATTGATTTGAAAAGACTGGTAACAACAATAAACGTTTTCTTTTATTTTTGCTACCACAAACCATGTGTCAGCTTGGCTTTGTAACTTGCTCTATCAGTTTAATAATGAAACACATATCATTACTAGGGATGTGCACTGGATCGGACCCGATCCACGATCCGAGTCCGGTCCAGTGGGAAATCGGATAAATTATCCGATTTCCGATCCCGCAGCTGGATCGGCCGATCCAATCCGAACCGGTCCGAAAAAGCTCCGAACCGGTTCGGCGGATCGGCGGATCAGCGGGCGCCCACTGGCGCCCACCGCCGCTTCCATTGGCGGGCGCCAGCGGGCGCCCGCCGATGAAAGTGGACAGCGGGGGGGGGGAGGAGGGGGGCACTTACCTTCTCGGCCCGGTGGCTCCCGTCCGGCGCCGGCGCCTACTACTACTAGCAGGCTCCGCGGCCTGCTCTAGGGTGGCGCGCCGGGTGATGTCATCACCCGGCGCGCTACTCTAGAGCAGGCCGCGGAGCCTGCTGGTAGTAGTAGGCGCCGGCGCCGGACGGGAGCCACCGGGCCGGGAAGGTAAGGAGGGGGTGCGTGGAGGGGAGGAGGGGGCGCGCGGAGGGGGGAGGGGGGAGGGGGGCCCTTACCTTTCCGGCCCGGCGGCTCCCGTCCGGCGCCGGCGCCTACTATTCCCAGCAGGCTCCGCGGCCTGCTCTAGGGTGGCGCGCCGGGTGATGTCATCACCCGGCGCGCTACTCTAGAGCAGGCCGCGGAGCCTGCTGGTAGTAGTAGGCGCCGGCGCCGGACGGGAGCCGCCGGGCCGGAAAGGTAAGGAGGGGGTGCGTGGAGGGGAGGAGGGGGCGCGCGGAGGGGGGAGGGGGGCCCTTACCTTTCCGGCCCGGCGGCTCCCGTCCGGCGCCGGCGCCTACTATTCCCAGCAGGCTCCGCGGCCTGCTCTAGGATGGCGCGCCGGGTGATGTCATCACCCGGCGCGCTACTCTAGAGCAGGCCGCGGAGCCTGCTGGAAGTAGTAGGCGCCGGCGCCGGACGGGAGCCGCCGGGCCGGAAAGGTAAGGAGGGGGTGCGTGGAGGGGAGGAGGGGGCGCGCGGAGGGGGGAGGGGGGCCCTTACCTTTCCGGCCCGGCGGCTCCCGTCCGGCGCCGGCGCCTACTATTCCCAGCAGGCTCCGCGGCCTGCTCTAGGGTGGCGCGCCGGGTGATGTCATCACCCGGCGCGCTACTCTAGAGCAGGCCGCGGAGCCTGCTGGTAGTAGTAGGCGCCGGCGCCGGACGGGAGCCGCCGGGCCGGAAAGGTAAGGAGGGGGTGCGTGGAGGGGAGGAGGGGGCGCGCGGAGGGGGGAGGGGGGCCCTTACCTTTCCGGCCCGGCGGCTCCCGTCCGGCGCCGGCGCCTACTATTCCCAGCAGGCTCCGCGGCCTGCTCTAGGATGGCGCGCCGGGTGATGTCATCACCCGGCGCGCTACTCTAGAGCAGGCCGCGGAGCCTGCTGGAAGTAGTAGGCGCCGGCGCCGGACGGGAGCCGCCGGGCCGGAAAGGTAAGGAGGGGGTGCGTGGAGGGGAGGAGGGGGCGCGCGGAGGGGGGAGGGGGGCCCTTACCTTTCCGGCCCGGCGGCTCCCATCCGGCGCCGGCGCCTACTATTCCCAGCAGGCTCCGCGGCCTGCTCTAGGATGGCGCGCCAGGTGATGTCATCACCCGGCGCGCTACTCTAGAGCAGGCCGCGGAGCCTGCTGGAAGTAGTAGGCGCCGGCGCCGGACGGGAGCCGCCGGGCCGGAAAGGTAAGGAGGGGGTGCGTGGAGGGGAGGAGGGGGCGCGCGGAGGGGGGAGGGGGGAGGGGGGCCCTTACCTGCCCGGCCCGGCGGCTCCCGTCCGGCGCCGGCGCCTACTACTACCAGCAGGCTCCGCGGCCTGCTCCAGGGTGGCGCGCCGGGTGATGTCATCACCCGGCGCGCTACTCGAGAGTAGGCCGCGGAGCCCGCTGGTAGTAGCCGCCGGCGCCGGACGTGCCGAGAAGGTAAGTGGCGGGGAAGGGGGCTTACCCCCCCCCGGAGCCGTCCGCTTCTATCCGCTGGCGCCCGCGGGCGCCAGCGGATGGAAGCAGGCGGCCCCAGGGGGGGTAGGGAGCGCGGGGGAGGGGGTTTACCTGCCGGGGCCGTCCACAGCGGACGGCCCCGGGGGGGGGGAGGGAGTTAGGCCCCCCCTTACCCACCCGCCGCCATTTTTTCCTCATAGACTTGCATTGCAATGCAAGTCTATGGGGAAAAAAATGGCGGCCGATCCAAAAATTTCCGATTTTTGGATCGGGATCGGACTCGATCCGGTCCGGGGGGCCTCCGATTTTGTCCGAACCGGTCCGGGACAAAATTGGAGGTCCCGATCCGGGTCCCGATCCGATCCGGGGGGTCCGTGCACACCCCTAATCATTGCACCTTCAGCCAACATACTCACAGGAGAACCTTATTCAAAAACCTTAACACCCTTTTCTCTTCTGCTATAAGGGAAAAGTGGTGTGTCTTTTACCCTTCCCTTAGGTTGGGGCTTAGCCAGAAAGGGGTGAGCACGTCTAGGCCTAGTGTATGAGGCTGTGGCGGCACCCCCCCCATCCAATTCAGATCTGGATCTGTCAGGTCCGAACTGGTCCTGATTTACTTTGAATCGGTTCAGACCTCAGCCGATCTGATTCGGATCCAGATCCGAAGCAACATTCAGATCTCCGAATCGAGATTCGGATGCCTCATTTTCCCCATAGACTTGCATTGGGGGAAAGAAAGGGCTATAACTTCTTTATCTTTAAAGATATACAAATGAAACTTGGGCACATTGCAGATAGGCTACTGTTTTAAGTGCTGTAATACTGTGGCAGGGAGTGAGCATAGTGTGGTGGGCTAGATCTACACTAGCGCTTTTTAACATTTTGTAAACCATCCAGTAAGCTTTGGTAATGGGGTGGTATAGAAATGTAAATAATAATAATAATAATAATGATGTATCAAAGTGGACGGACAACTGTTGAGACACATTACTCATGCCACATACAACTTTTCTAGCATTGCTTCCTGCTTTTCATTCCGCATTATCCAAAATACCGTAACCGACACCATTCTGTGTGCTAGGAGGTATAAATGTTGAAGCGGAATATAGAGTCAACATGATGGGATTGTTTCAATACAACACGAGGTGTAGATCTGGCCCCGGGCAAAGAGAATTGGCTCTAGAGTGTGGTACTATAGGGCAGCAGCAGCAGTGGAAGCGATACCCCCATTGACGCTTTTAACATGAGCGGCTTGTGGCCGTGTTCTCTTGTGACTTCCAGGACCCCGAGAGAAACCGCTTGGCCCAGTGGCAAGATGTGCAGCTTGACGTGGGCCTCATCGAACCCTCCTTTCTTCTTGATTCTGAGCCTGCTGAAGGCACCTCCAGTAGTCCATTAATTGACTCCAGTGACCTATTTAACTCCAGTGGCCTAACTATCTTCATTGAAAAACTTGGAACTCTCTTTATTGTGGAGGAATACAGTAAGAAGGATTGATCCCTCTTGCACCCGGTGATTAGATGGCCATGATTTATTTCTGCTGATTTGTACTCTGCACTGCCTTATAGAGAGAAGGATCTTAAAATGGAATATATAGAGATATAGATATAGATTCAACCATCAAAAAAACTTGCCGGTTTAAAAGACCAGAAGCAAAGGCTATCTCATGTTGCTCCAAACTCCACAAAACCAAGAAATTGGAAGCTAAAGCCCTGTGATCACTCATGGTGTTGTACAAAGTCACAAACTGGGCTTGCTTACAACTTACCTTCCCTCCGTGCACCCTCATTTTTCCTGGGTTTTTTAGTCCGAAAGCCAGATTGGGAGGATGGCGTGCCTGGGACAAGCAAAGATGCTTCATGTTGTCCTGGTCCTGTATTGCCTTATGAAGCATCTGAGCCTTATTGTATTGCTAGAGGTATCCTACCGTGAGGTGACTCGCACCTTTATCCTGTGAGTTGACCCATGCCTTTACTGGGTGAGTTGATAATGAAACATCGGTATCTCCTGAGAATCGTTACTGCTGCATATCGTTCATCTGAGAGCAGTTTCTGTAGAATGTGGAATGGCAAGGGGTGTTGAGGCTGGTTTCACCTTCATTCTCCTTTATCCTGGTTTCACCTTCATTCTCCTTTATCTCTTTCCTCCCTGTAGAACTTCCCAATTTTGAGGTTTCGGTGACGGCGCCCGAGCTCCTGACAATAACGTTTGACTAACTAGAAGTGACTGGTTGCAGCAGGTAAGTGAGATGAGCCTGGATTTCTTTTCTTCGTTCTCGTTCTTGGAACCAGGGAATGGAGAACTTTGGTTCATGCCAGTAAAGCTGCCCTCCCCACTGGCTTTTCCTCTCATGCTATGGCCCCATTTCCACCAACCTCTACTATTCCATTCTGCAGATGGAACAGCTCTCCTAGCTGTGTGCCATCAGAGGCCTGCAATGACATGGCACGCCCTTTGAGGAGCTGCATTGAGCATCACACCTCATCTGGCTGCATTGCCCAGCTCAAGGCATCTTGACAGCAATGCCACCCCACTCCTCACATGGTGGGCCATGTCATTGTATCATGAGTCTTCTGGCTGTGAGGACAGCCAAGGAGAGGGACCAGAGCTCAGGGGTGGAGCATGTGCTTTGCATGCAGAAGGCCCAATCTTCAGTCCCAGCATGTCCAATCAAGAGCTGGAGAGAGGTTGTCAGTCAGAATAAACCAGGGTGTTCAGCCTCAGGCCTCTGGGACAATGTGGTCCACCATCCAGGTTCCTGATCTAGTTCTTCAGGGTTCCTCACATGGTCACCCCCCCTTTTCACCACAACCACCAATCATTTGGTGGTTCCCTGGCTTTTGAATAGTTTTTCTCCCATTCTAAGAGGTTGAAATACCTCCCCCAAGGCTTAGTGTCTGGCAGGAACAGCTTAACATTACAATTTGCTGACATTTTGGCCGAGCCCTTTTTGCCTTCAGCCTCACTCGCCACGGGAACGTGGCCCCTGAGAGCTTTTCCAAAATGGAGGTTCGACACCAACTGCCCCCAGAAATAGTTAATACTGGGCTAAATAGATCAATAGCCTGAGGTTTTGTAAAGTAGGCTCCCATGTTCCTATGAAATCGTCTTAAGTCCTTTTTTTTTAATTGTATATTTTTTATTAATTTTTCAACAAAACAAAACAAACATACACATAATACATAAACAAACTAACTCCCTCGACTACCCCCGTGCACCCCCCCGAGACCTACTCACATTCATCCATCATCCTTTCAAAATTGTAATGATTCTTTTGAAGGCGACTGTCCCTTTCCCGATCTTAAAACATATTCCAAAAAGGGAGTCCATATATCTACAAAATCACTCTTACTGGACATTCCCCTCATTATTTTCATTTTACATGTCAACATATCATTCAATGCTATATCCCAAATTTCTTTATACCATTCTTCTATTTTATAACTTCGTTGCCCTTTCCAATTTTTAGCAATCATTATTCTAACGGGTGCCAGGAGGTTGTTTACCAATTCTCTATTAATTATATGCTTATTCCTACTATCCCATATTGCTAGTAGAGCTAACTTCAGGTTTAATTCCAATTTACTTCCAATTATATCACTTATTTCTTTAAAAACCCTTTCCCAAAATTTTTGTACTTGTTCACAGCTCCACCACATATGAAAATAGGTCCCAACCTCCTGACATCCCCTCCAACAGTTCTTGGACACTTTTTTATCAATCTGGTGAAATCTTACAGGTGTTAGATACCATCTCCAAACTGTCTTATAATAGTTCTCCTTAATTCTAATCGACAATAACTTCAACATTCTTACATTCCATATCCTCCCCCAATTATCTTCATTGATTTTTTCCCTTAGATCTTCTTCCCATACCTCTTTTATAACCTTAAGTGAGTCCTGAAATTCCTCCTCTATTAATATTTTATATATCTCGCTAGTGAGTCCTTTCTTAGCTCTAGCTTCATCTTTTTTTTCTATTTGTTCAATTAAATCTTCAAATCTGGTATTGTTTCTACATTTCTTATTTTTCATCCTCCATTCCTCTGTCCATTTTACCAGTTGCAAACACTTAAACCACGCTATCTTTTGTCCTTTAAACAAATCTTTAATATGCTCACTATCCTTCATCTTTTCCATCCAATTCCTTATCTTAAGAATATCTTGTTCTTTCAGTCTCACTTCTATCTCTGATTTTAATGCTCTTGGGAAGTTTCCCACTACTACCACTGGGGCGAGCGGAGAATCCCCTGGTATCAACTTCCCCCTATACTTCTCTCATATCGATAATATATTTTCCAATAATGGGTTGTCCAGTACCTTCCATTCTTTCTTCTGCATTTTAGTAAAAAAAATATTCCGCAATTTACATTCTATCTCTACTGTTTGCGATTCCAACCATTCCAAATCTTGCTCCCCTAAAATAGCATAGATAGCGTATCTTAACTGATTGGCAATATAATAATTCTTAATATTAGGAAGTCCTAAACCTCCTTTCTTTTGAGTCTTATACCATAACCCCTTATTTATCCTAGCTCTTTTATCCCCGTTACAATATGCATTAATCATATTTTGCCAATTTTTAAGCTCAGCTACTGAAATTCTAATAGGTAGCATTCTAAACAAAAAATTAACCTTAGGTAATATCTTCATTTTAATAACCGCTATTCTACCAAACCAAGAATGTTTTAATTTTCTATAAGTCTGTAATTTCTCCCCTACCTCTTTTCTTAAGCTTACAGAATTAAGTTCCTCTATTCTTTCTAATTCTTTATCTATATTAACTCCTAAATATCTTATTATATTTTTATGTCTTAATCCTAACTTAGCTTTACATTTCTCCATCTCTTTCTTATTATAGTTATACAACATCATTTCTGACTTCCCCCAGTTAACTTGTAATCCTGTAATTTCCCCAAATTCTCTCAAATGTTTCTGAATCATCTCCCCACTTTCTAGGGGATCTTCTAGTGTCAATAACGTATCATCCGCAAACATATTTACTTTAATCTTATCTTTTCTTCCTATCCCCTTTAATCTTTCATCTTCCCTAATTACATTCGCTAAAATTTCTATAACTATTGCAAATAAAATCGGTGAAAGTGGACATCCTTGCTAGTTCCTCGAGCTAGTATTATTTGTTGCGTTAACCATTATTTCCGCTTTATTATTTTTATACATCTGATTAATCACTCCCATAAATTTATGTCCAAACCCAAATGTTTTTAATATTATTTTTAACGCTGGCCATTCCACGCAATCAAAGGCTTTGAAAATATCTAAAGCTAATAATCCTGCTTTTAAGTTCCTTTTTTTTATAATATTTATTATATTTATAACTCTCCCAATTAAATTCGGCATTTTCCTACCTAAGATAAATCCACATTGATCATTTTTAATATATTTAAATATAAATGTACCCATTCTTTTAGCCATAATTGCTGAAAATATTTTTGCATCCTGATTTATTAAAGATATTGGTCTATATGACGCTGGATCTGTCAAGTCCTTGCCTGGCTTCTGTATTAAAACAACCAGGGACTGGTCCCACGATGGCGGGGTCATTCCTCCTTCTATTATATTATTAAATAATTTTTTTAATCTAGGTATTAAAATATCCTTAAATATTTTATAAAATTCCGGCCCCAAACCATCAATCCCCGGAGACTTACCTCCTTTTAGTTTTCCAATAATTCCCTCAATTTCTTTGTCAGTAACCAAGGCTTCCATACACTTCCTATCTTGGTCATCCAGTCTTATTTTCCAATTCCTTTCTACATATTCCCGAATCTTTTCTTGTGAAAGCGCCTCTGATGTATATAAATCTTTATAAAAATCCTGAAATATACTTAATTTATCTTTCATTACATTACATCTATTCCCTAACTTATCTCTTATTGTCCCTATCATATTCTTAGCCTTCTCTGACTGCGTGGATCTAGCCAGCAACCTGGAATTTCTATTACTATATTCAAAAAAGTCTCTCTTCAAATATAATAAATTCTTTTGAACCTGTTCTATTTCTTCTTTCTCCAATTCCTTTTTTTTAGCTTGAATTAGGGCATATAACCGCTTATCTCTTGACTCTCTCAGTCTCTCCTCTAAACTCCTTATCTCTTCTTCAGCCTTTTTATTAAGTACTTCCTGTTGCTTTTTAAGTGTGGACATTTCCCTGATACAGATCCCTCTTATTACTGCTTTCATCGTATCCCATAATAATCCTTGCGAGTTAACTCCTTTTTCATTTATCTGCCATATTTCCTGCACTTCCTTTTTTAATTTATCCACTATGTTTTTATTTTTAAAAATTCTTCCGTCCAGTCTCCATCTCTTTGCTTGTTTATAATCCTTCTTTATCTTGATGTCCATCATCATTAGTGCATGGTCTGTGATCTTAATTACTCCAATATCGCAATCTGTTAATTTAGGTACCATATTCTTTGATATAAAAATATAATCAATCCTTGAATAACTCTTAAATCTAGGTGAGTAAAAAGTATATTTTCTTTCTTGCCCTTTTAAAACTCTCCATACATCCATTAATTCTTTCCTCTCCACTAATTTAGCTAATTCTGTCTTCCCCTCTCCTCTAACACCTCTTATTATATTATCCCTGTCTTTCCCTTTATCTAATACCATATTAAAATCTCCTGCCATCACAATATTCTTTTTCCCTAGATCTCCCACCATACTGAATACTTCTTTAAAAAAATCCATTTGTTTCCCATTTGGAGCATAGACATTTATCAGCACAAATTCTTCCTCTTCCAACGTACAGTATATTATAAGGATCCTTCCATTCTTATCTTTCTTTATACTTTGAATATTAATACCACATTTCTTAGATATTATTATTGCCACACCTCTCACTTTAGAAGTACCAAATGACTTTTCATACACTCCTACATCCCTCATTCGTAACTCATTAGCCCCCTCCTTTATCTGATGAGTTTCCTGCAAAAAAATTATATCTATTTTTTTTTCAACAATGTTTCAATTCTTCGTCTTTTAACCACCATTCCTAGCCCCTTAACATTTAGAGTTGCACATCTCAATCTATTCTCCATTTCTTACTTTCAACCACGTCATTAAATTGGTCTCGGTCAGTGAAACACATACCCCCCCTCCCTTCCCCCCCCCACCCCACCCCACTTTTACCCCCCTCCTCACCAGTCATCTGGGCACTGGTCCCAATTATTTTAGAACTCTTCAGGGGGGGGGAACACGGCCCAACCCACAGAGCAAAGTCCGATCCTCCCCTCCTTTTTAACCCTTTCCCCACTAATCCCTTTTCATTGACTGGAACCTCCAACCGCTCCTTCTACTTGGACTCTGGAACCTCCAACCGCTCCTTGTGCTTGGACTATTTCTCCCGCATCATTGGCGTCGATTATGCCCAACTTCTCCAGCAGCTCAATTCCCTGTTCGCACGATGTTATTCTTTCTTGCTTTCCTTGCCAGAAGAATCTCAAAAATACTGGGTATCCCCAGTTGTAGGTTATCGATTTCTTCCTCAATGCTGCTGTACAAATTTTGACGCTCTTCCTCCACTGCACGGTCTGCGCCGATAAATCCTGATAGATTTCGACTGCTGTTGCTTGAATCTTTGGTTGAGCCTGTCGTCTAATTGCCTGCATAATTTTTTCTTTTTTATAATAATTTGCAAATTTAATAATTATGTCCCTTGGAAGCACTCCTTTACGTTTAGAACCAACTCTATGCACCCGTTCGAGATCAGGTTCATCCCAAGACTCATCTGGAAGTTGTATTCTTATCCATGTCAAAATTGTATCTCTTAAATCTTTTAAAGTCTCTCCTTCTTGTTCTGGATATTTTCTTATATGAATATTTGCCCGTCTATCCCGATCCTCCATAGCGATAAGGCGTAGTTCATGTTGAGACAGCTGGTCTTCCTGTTTCTTACAAACTCCCGCCAAAGCTCTAGTATCTGCCTGGAGCACTCCAACATCCATCACCACTTGCTTTAATCCCGTCATAAGCTCAGTCTGTGTATCTGAAATGCGCTTCGCCAAGCGTTCTTCTAAACCAAACAGCATTTTTTTATATCATCCCTTAATTCATCCATTGGGTCTGGCTGCCCTCCTCTGGCTATCTTTGGAATTGCAGCTGGCTCTGATATTTGCAACACAGAGCCCTTAACAGGAGATTTCTTCCCAACCTGCTTATCTGGCATGTCTTGAGATTCCAAACGCACCAATCTTTGCCACGATCGATCCAATCCTCGCTCTTTTGAGGGTCTTACCCAGGCGGGGGTGGGATTAGAGGGCTTCTGCCGTCTATGCTTCTTACTCATAAATTTCCCTCCTCCCTTGTCTGCCTGGAGACCCCTTACTCGTGCCTCTGCCTTGCAACCTAGACTTCAAATTCACTGGGAGTTAACTTTATTTCTTCTCAAACTCCCTCCAAGTATACTATAAATCAGGCTAGCTGCCTGTTATAGTCCATAAATTAGTTCAGTAATGGCGTCGCTTCCTCCGTATACTTAGTTTCACTTTTGCATCCAGCAGAAACAGCCAGCAGCCAGCAATTTCTTATCGTTCTGCAAAAATTTATCCAACCCCCTTTTAAAGTCATGTTAATTTATGGCCATCACTACATCTCGTGGTAGTGAATTCTATAGTGTGACTATGCATTGTGTGAAGAAGGACTTCCTTGAATCTGTCCTGAATGTCCCACCAATCAGCTTCATGGGATGACCCCGGGTTCTTGTATTATGTGTGTGTGTGTGTGTGTGTGTGTGTGAGAGAGAGAGAGAGAGGCTTCCTATCCACATTCTCCACACCATTAATAATTTTGTACAACATGCATAATTTTGTCTCCGCTTCGGCTCCTTTTTTTCCAAGCTAAACAATCCCAGTTGTTATAACCTTCCCTCATAAGGGAGGTGCTCCAGCCCCTTGATCATTTTAGTTGCCCTTTTCTGCACTTTTCCCAGCTCTACAATATCTTTATTTTAGGTGTGGTGACCAGAACTGTACACAGTATTCTAAGTATGGTCACACCATAGATGTGTATAAAGGCAGTAGGATACTGGCAGTTTTATTCTCAATTCCTTTTCTAATAATGCTAAGAGTTTGCCTTCTTTACAGCAGCTGCACACTGGGATGGCATTTCATCGAGCTGTCCACCGCAAGCTCAAGATTCCTAGCTCAGATCCCACAGACCACTAGCTCAGATCCCATCAGGTTGTACTTGAAGTTGGGATCTTTCGCCCCAATGTGCATCACTTTACAGTTGCTAACACTAAGAGATACTTCTGGAGCTCCTCACTATCCCTTTTGTTTAACCACCTGAAATAATTTGGAATTTTCGGAGCTTGGTCACTTCACTGCTCACTCCAAATCCAGATCATCAAAAAACATTTATCCAAATACAAATCCTTGTGGGACTCTGTGGTGTTTTGCTGTTTCATGCCTCTTCTGTAATGCATTTAGTTTGAATATGCTGAGAATGTTACTGTTTTGTTAAGAATGTTTATTGCTTAAAGATGTACTTACAGTACAGGAACCGGGATGTGAGAGTGTGTGCTGATTGGCTGGTGGTTGGAATAGCCAGATTGGTAGATAGCAGGGAATGGGAGGAGTTAGCTGTGTGTGTGAAGATATATTGAAGTGCTGTGAGAGTTACAGAGAGAGAGATTTGGGTTTAGGTCTGTCAGGGTTAATGTTGAGAGCAGGAACCATGTGTTTTATTGTTTTGGGGGAGTAGCTTGAGGGAGGAGTGCTAGAATAGCATAGAGGGTAGGCTAGGCAGGGTTGATAGTGATATTGATTCTGAAATCTATGTTGAATTTGAAGAAATATTTGAAACGTTTTAAGCATTGAACTGAAACCATTATGCTTTGTGCCTATTGTAGCCATTGCACCTTTATCTGGGAAAACCAATACGCTTTACAACTGCAACTTACATCTTGTTAATAAATCTTCTGTCTATTCACACTGGTGTGGTTTATGAGGTACCTTGTTGGGTTACAAGTTCAAATGGTGGCAGTGGAAGGGAAGGTGAGAGTTTAAGGTGATGGGCTGGGTTGCTGTGAGGCCTGAAGAGGGTGGCATGTCACAGAGACAGTAAGCACCCCAAGATGCCTGTTCCAGATTCTAGTGAAAGAATAAAGGAGCAGGAAGGGGTGGGCATAACAGACTCCACTATTTACTTTCCTCTATTGGGAGAATTTACCATTTATTTGTACTCTCTGTTTTCTGTTCCTTAACCAGACCTCTGCTCTTATTCCATGACTGCTAAGTTTGATCAGGAATCTTTGGTGAGAAACTTTATCAAAAAGCCTTTTGGAAGTCCAAGTAAACAATGTCCACCAGATTACACCATCTACATGTTTGCGGGAATATGGAGCATGGGTAGGCTGACCATATGAAAAGGAGGACAGGGCTCATGTAACTTTAACAGTTGTAGAGAAAAGGGAATTTCAGCCGGTGTCATTTGTATGCAATTAGTTCCTGGTGAAATTCCCTCTTCATCACAACAGTTAAAGCTGCAGAGGCCCTGCCTTCTTTTGTATATGGTCACTCTAGTATAGTGCCTGCAACTTTAACTGTTGTGATGAAGAGGGAATTTCACCAGGGACTAATTTCATACAAATGACACTGGCTGAAATTCCCTTTTCTCTACAACTGTTAAAGTTACACGATCCCTGTCCACCTTTTCATATGGTCAGTCTAAGCATGGGAAATAACGAGGCGAGACACAAGTTGGGATTTAAACCTAGGCTGACCATATGAAAAGGAGGACAGGGCTCATGTAACTTTAACAGTTGTAGAGAAAAGGGAATTTCAGCCAGTGTCATTTGTATGCAATTAGTCCCTGGTGAAATTCCCTCTTCATCACAACAATTAAAGTTGCAGGCACTATACTAGAGTGACCATATACAAAAGAAGGCAAGGCCTCTGCAGCTTTAAGTGTTGTAATGAAGAGGGAATTTCACCAGGTACAGATTGCATACAAATGACGCCGGCTGACATTCCCTTTTCTCTACAACTGTTAAAGTTACATGAGCCCTGTCCTCCTTTTCATATGGTCACCCTATTTAAACCGGGCCACATTTATTGATAGATCTGCAGAAGGGTAACCTAAGCAACATCTTTCTTCTCTAACATGGCATCCAGCTGTAAATTGCTAGGGAGTGGCATCAGTAAGTTTGCCACCCCCTGACTTCTCCTTTTGAGGTAGGAAGGCCTTTCATGTCAACCCCTTATGCTGCGAGACTCCAAGTGGGTGAGGAAGGTTGTCCTCAAAGGTAACCCTTATTTCTCCAGCTGGGCTTCAGCACTCACAGGTGGTGAGCCTCAGGCATTACCAATCACCACCAGGTGCCTCAGAATGCTTACCGACCCTAGCCAGGTGAAGATGCCCATGCATACCTGCCACAGGGGGCAACAAGCCTCATGCTTCATCATCTCCCTCCACCTGCACAGGATCACATCCTGCAGTCCCTTTTGCGAATCCAGCAAGCTTAAATTATTGCCAAAGTCCAATAGATGGATCCCGTCCTTCCTGTAAAGCTCCCTTCATGCTCTGGTAATCACTGACTGATGGATACTCCAATCCTCATGTTTAAGTAATTCGTGATAAATTTCCCCGTTAACCTTTTTCTGGGCACGTTCAAGTTCCTGATGATCACTGCCCCTCCCCAATTTAACCTAGGAATTAGACATGACCAAATAATCACTACTCCAGGCCATTGATACTGGATGACCTGAAAATCAGCGGACGCCTGGAGGATCAAGGCTTTGCCTTTCAACCATCCCCAATCATTTCCTCCCAGGTGCAATAACACCTGAGAGGGTGGAAAAACTACACACTGCTAAAATAACACAGGAAGGAGTTGCTCCCACAGCATGCCACACCTGCCCAACTGTTGAATGTTGGCAATTCGGCTCAGTCCCAGTTGAGTGCCAAAGCTTGATCGGGATGCCCTCCTTCCAGTGCAGAAGACCTTACTGTGCCCGCAGATGAGAACACATACTGGGACTTGGCTCCTCTGCAGATCTAAAAAATAAATACAGCTGTGTCAGATCACTCCCGTTGCCCCTTCAACTACTTGGGAAGTATCAGAAATCCTGTGATCACCATCTGCCTACTACCTGGATCTGGTCAGAAGAAAAACCGATTGCTGCCGTGGTGGAAGCCCCACCAATATGGAATGAATGTGTCCCAAACTGATAGGCCTCCAAACCTAATGTTTTCAAGGGCCGCTTTGTTATTGCCCAAAACTGATACCTTGTCAGTGGGGAGAGGTCCTGGTGGCAAAATAATAGGCCTGGGCTTTGGCCCTGTAATGCCAGGAAGACCCTCCCCCCCCCAAGGCCTGCACTGGGCATATTAGTGGAAGGGTACAGGGAGACCACCTGGCCCCTTCCAAGCTGCTCGGTTTTGGACCTCCTCAACCAAATACAGATCTGTTGTGGGGAAAACTGCAAGTCATCATTTTGCAATGCGCGCCTGGATAAATAGCCCTTAGATGCCGCTATTAGCTCTGTCATCCTAACGGCCCCAAAGAAGACAATCAGCACTGCTGCATGAAAAAGAGTGGCCTAGAAAGGTGATGAACACCGGGATGGCTAAAGTGCCTTCAATCCAATTAGTATCTCAGTGGATAAAGGACTCCTCAAATCAGGTACTGGAGGAGAAACCTTTGCCCACCCATGCAGGGCCCTTCATACTTTAAATTCAGTTGTCGGCCATCCTGCGGATTTTGGACCAAAAGGCAAGAGCAGGCAACTTACCTCCTATATTCCATGCAGCAAGGCCCCTTCTCTGTTCTGAGACACAGAACTGCAGGATGTGGTCAACTGGTATAGGCCACGCTTCAGGTAATTTCATATTTGATCTAAAGGCATGGAACTCCCTACCTGCCTTTCTGTACAACATCCTGGTGCTAGGGGCTATAGACTGCCACATAGCTATTTCTATTTTGTCTTGCCAATCTCTTATAGAGTTGATGGCATAACTTCCAGCCTTGGCCATGCCCAAGGAGCCAGGTCCCAAAATTTATTGACCTGCTGATGAGATAAAGCGTTGGCAATGGCATTATCTTAGCCTGGAATATGGTGGGCATGGAACAAAATGTTATGCCTATGACAATGTAGCATAAAGGCCTGGACTAATATCATAACTCTCAGGTTTTGAGATGACAGCGTGTTGACCACCTGGACAGTAGCCTGGTTGTCGCACCAAAAATGTACGACTGAGTTGGCCATCTCAGCAGCCCATCAGTGGGTTGCAACATAAATTGGGGAGGGGGGGAATCCAAGACGGTAAGATCCTTACATATATTAGATGTTTGCCAATCATCTGGCCAAAGCTCAGTGCACCAATGATCATGCCAGCTCATGCCAAAACCCAGGACCCCTGAAGTATCAGAATGTATTTGCAATTCGGTTTTGAGAAGCAGCTCTTTAAGCCAGAAAGAGACACCATTGAAATCATCAAGGAAGGAGAGCGAAATGCTCAAATCTTCAAGCATCGCTTGCATGACCCTCACCTGATGATGCGGACAAATAAGGCCCTTCATGGTGTTGCAGAGATGACACAAAAAGGCCTGGCCAGAAGTAACTACTCGACAAGCAAAATTAAGGTGGCCTAGCAGCTCCTGCAGTTGAAGCAATGTAACCTTTCTGTAGTCATGGAGGGAGAGCAACTTGGCCTTTAGGGATGTGAGCTTGTCCATGGGAAGACTACAACATTGCTGAATAGGGTCCAATTCAATACCTAAAAATCTTGGTAAGGTGTCCCTCTGTCTTTTTGTGCATGAGAGGGACGCCCAACTCCTCTGCTAATGCTTTGAACTCCTTCAAAAGGAAGGTGCAATGGGCTGAATCCGCCAGTCCCAAATAAAGGAAATCGACAAGATAATGGGTCAACCCTGTTAAAAGGGGACTCAAAATAGACGTATGGTTCTTGATACTCAAAATATTGGGAAGAAATGACTCCGCTAAGAATGTAGTCTCCTGGCCGGAAATAGCTGGATGCCCCATTTTCACTCCTGTCCCCAGAACAAGATGCATTACAGAGTAGACAACATAAAGAAGGCAAGGCCTCTGCAGCTTTAAGTGTTGTAATGAAGAGGGAATTTCACCAGGTACAGATTGCATACAAATGACGCCGGCTGACATTCCCTGGGTCTTTGATTCCAACATTTAGTTCATAGATCTCAAAGGCAATCACCAGTGAGCCCTCTTGAGATTTGGAAGCTATAAAAGCAAATCACTATGTTTTCGCTAATAATAGGTGGCAGAAAGATCCCTTCTGCAACTGGACCCATTACAAGGCACAGAGGAAGAGCTGGAGAAAAACATGTTTGTGAGAACTCTCTGAGGTGGCTCCATCTTCCAACATGGATCAGTGAAGGGGAAAAGGTTAGCTTGGCCTGACCTTTATTAGAGGACCTCCAACAAAAGAGCCAGTATCAAGAAAAACGTTTATGATGTGTACCGGGGGTTAGAAATATGTGGAGCTCTCCTTCTTTATTTGTTCATTTACCCCACCTTGCCTATCCAAGGGCAGCATACATGTTCCTCCTCCTCTCCATTTCACCTCTCTCATATTCTACCTCACAACAACCTTATGAGGTAGAATAGGCTGTGAGCGAATGTCTGGCCCAAAGCCACCCAGTGAGCGCTGTGGCATAGTGCAACTTAGAACCCAGGTCTCTAAGCACTCAAAAAACTATATCACCCTAGTTCACATGTTAGACTGCAACACCCACCAACCCTAGCCAGTACGGCCAATGGTGTGGGATGATAAGAGTTGCAGCCCAATGACCTCTGAAGAACCACGCTTTCCCCTTCACTGATGTCAGAGAACGTGCACACAACTTAGGGTAGTTTTCCAGCCTTGTGCTTGACATTGCTGATGATGTCAGAGTCTTATATACAGCTGGTGTCCATCCATGGTTTCAGATCCAAAGGGAATCATTGTAAATTTCACTCTTGCAGATTTCTGTGGCACAGTGCAGATTAGAACCTGGGTCTCCTGGGTCCCTGCCCAGCACTCAAGAAACCACATCACACTGCTTCACTTGATAGTCTGCAATGTACAGCTGCTCCAGGTCAGTGCTGTGGAATGGTGGGAGCTGCAGCCCAATGAAACCTGAAGGACCACACTTTCCCCATCACTGATGTCAAAATATGTGCACACAACTATGGGGTAGTTTTCCAGCCTTGTCCTTGACATTGCCAATGATGCCAGTTCCATATATATAAATGTTGTCCACCCTTGGTTTTTGACCCAAAGGGAATGACTGTCAATTTCACTCTTGCAGAGGTTTCTACCACCGCCAGGTGCCTCAATCTCAGCCCACATTCTAAGTGGCACAGTATTATTTATGCTCCAAATGTCCATCAGTTTCTCCAGCTCCATTCAATATCTTATTATATCATGTTGTTCTTGATGCTGGTGTTTATTGAGTTTGGCCAGGCCTTTAATTTTATATTTATAAAATATAAAATGAAATATAATATAAAAAATAATATAATAAGGTTGGATGCAGAGGTAAGTTTGGGGGGAGGGGGAATCCCCTTGAGCTTTTGGAAGAATAAGAATAAATCACAATGATTTTGATAGTTCGAAGAGGAAGAAGTATCAACTATGCAACTTCTTGAACTCTGTGTTTCTCTAAGTAGCAATGAATGGGTGGAGGAAAACATTTTCTGGAGATTCACTAAAGCCACTCTGTAACTAAATAAGAAGAGCCCTGCTGGATGAGACCATTCACACAGTGGCCAACAAGCTATCGACCAGAGACTCATAAGCAGGACATGATGCAACAGCACCCTCACGCCCATATTCCCCAGCAACTGGTGTATATAGGCTTACTGCCTTTAATACTGGAGGTAGCATATAGACCTGAGGACTGGTAGTCATTGAAACCCTTCTCCTCCAGGAATTTATTCAACCCCCTTTTGAAGCCATCCAAACTGATGGCTATCACTACATCATTCATTTAATTATGTGCTGTGTTTAACTATGCACATAATCTGGTTAGAGGTCAAAGTGAGGGCATCCTCTCCGTTGGTCAGTCAGTGGTGTGCTTTGATTCTTTAGTGTTGTGCATAACACAAAAACTATTTGCCTTGATGATCACAGAGGAGATCGAAATTTGTCATAAATGTATTTATTTTATTTACTTGACCACATGCCAAATCATGTCCAGAGATCTACAAGATATTCATCTATGGTTCTTTCCAATGCAATGCAATAAATATATGAAGGCTGATGTTGAAGATTAGTCTTTGCTATTCAGAGAGCCTGTAATGTAGCATCTTCTTTTCACCAGGAAGAGAATTAAACCAAACAGTTGCTCCCTTTTGAGATATATATATATATATATATATATATATATATGTAATACAATTATTGATATCCCACATTTCGGGATAAACTCCTACCAAGTTGGCTTACAAGTAAAACAGTCCATTATGTACCAGGCTTTAACAGGTAGCTCCAAACCAAGGATTGTATTTGGGAAATACATCTGACCAAACGTGAGCACAGTACTTTGAGAGGAGTTCTAATGACCCTGAGGAAAAGGTCTGGTCCCTAAAGAGCTCAAGCAGAAAGATCAGCATCTCACTCTGCAGAACCTTTTCATCCTCAAGAGCCAGTCAAGCATCAGTAGAGAGATCCTGTCAGCTCTTCACGTCTTGCGGTGGAGACTGGAGTGGTGCTGCTGGAAATACCAGGAGCAGACTTGGACCCTGCCTCCTGGTTCCCTGTTTCAAAACCACCCATGGTGCTGTGGCAGATCAGGCAAATCTTTCATATTTGCATCATTTTACTGCTATAATCCAAGAGAATTTTGGAATTAAAAATGAAATCCAAATGGCTAATGAAACCCAGTTTAGCCTTCTGTAGTTAGTCTCATCTCTGAAGTCTGCCACATGTGAGATGGTATTGCCTGACCAGTATTGATTGATCATTAGCAGTTTTTACTGATTAGATAGGAATCCAGATAAGGGCGTGCCAATGTTAAACATATAACTATGATTTTCATTTAGCAAGGGTTTGAGAGTAGGGATGTGCACTGACCCCCCGGATCGGATCGGATAGCGGATCGGAATCGGACCTGGGGGGTCGGATCGGATCGGATCGGATCGGAGGCTGGTCGGATCGGATCGGACCAGATGTCCGATCCGGATCGGACGCCATTTTGAATGCTTTTTCCCATAGCCAAGTATTGTTTTACAAAAATGCCTATAACTTTTTCATTTTTAAAGATAGAAGGATGAAACTTGGGGACATTGTAGACTGGTTAGGGATAGTTATCTGTGAGAAATTTCAGAAAGATTGGTGCATGCGTTTTGTGGCAATTAATTTTTTAATAAATACCCAGGAATGCTTATAACTTTGTCATTTTTAAAGTTACAAACATGAAACTTTGCCACATTGAAGGTGGTACCTTGGTACCTATGTGTGTGAAATTTCAGAAACATAGGTGCTTTCCTTGTGTGGCAATTAATTTTAGAAAAATGGGTAGTAGTGGGGTAAATACAGTTACGCCTCCCATTTTTTTAGTTTTGAAGATACAAACAGGAAACTTGGGCACATTACAGGGAACACTTCACTTGATATGTGTGTAAAATTTCAGAAACATTGGTGCTTGCCTGGTGTGGCAATTAATTTTTGAAACAATGAGGGATTCATTGGACAGCACTTGCCCATAGGGATTCATTGGACAGTACTTTCCCATAGGGAATCATTGCATTGCACTTTCCCATAGGGAATCATTGCATTGCACTTTCCCATAGGGAATCATTGCATTGCACTTTCCCACTGAGAAATACAGTTATGCCTCCCACATTTTTATTTTTGAAGATACAAACAGGAAACTTGGGCACATTGTAGACTGGTTAGGGATAGTTATCTGTGAGAAATTTCAGAAAGATTGGTGCATGCGTTTTGTGGCAATTAATTTTTTAATAAATACCCAGGAATGCCTATAACTTTGTCATTTTTAAAGTTACACACATGAAACTTTGCCACATTGTAGGTGGTACCTTGGGACCTATGTGTGTGAAATTTCAAAAACGTAGGTGCTTGCCTTGTATGGCAATTAATTTTAGAAAAATGGGTAGTAGTGGGGTAAATACAGTTACGCCTCCCATTTTTTTATTTTTTAAGATACAAACAGGAAACATGGGCACATTACAGGGAACACTTCACTTGATATGTGTGTAAAATTTCCGAAAGCTGGGTCCAGGCATGTGGTGGCAATTAATTTTTGAAACAATGAGGAAAGAAACGCCTATAACTTTTTTATTTTAAAAGTTAGAAGTCTGAACATTGCTCACTTTGTAGATGGGTTAGGGGTAGATATGTGTCAGAAATTTCAGAATGATAGGTCCAGGCATTTGATGGCTATGGAATTTTTAGATTAAATGTTTCAAAAAATGTTCCACAGAGGCCAGGTCTTCCTTTCCTCCCCCTCCCGCTTCCCGCGAAGAAAAGGAAACACTGTCTCGTCTCGATCCCTTTGATCCTTGCTAGTATCCATTACAGGGCTCGTGTCTGCTTGAGTAAAAAGTGAAAGTAGGAAAGCAGACACGAGCCCTGTAATGGATACTAGCAAGGATCAAAGGGATCGAGACGAGACAGTGTTTCCTTTTCTTCGCGGGAAGCGGGAGGGGGAGGAAAGGAAGACCTGGCCTCTGTGGAACATTTTTTGAAACATTTAATCTAAAAATTCCATAGCCATCAAATGCCTGGACCTATCATTCTGAAATTTCTGACACATATCTACCCCTAACCCATCTACAAAGTGAGCAATATTCAGACTTCTAACTTTTAAAATAAAAAAGTTATAGGCGTTTCTTTCCTCATTGTTTCAAAAATTAATTGCCACCACATGCCTGGACCCAGCTTTCGGAAATTTTACACACATATCAAGTGAAGTGTTCCCTGTAATGTGCCCATGTTTCCTGTTTGTATCTTAAAAAATAAAAAAATGGGAGGCGTAACTGTATTTACCCCACTACTACCCATTTTTCTAAAATTAATTGCCATACAAGGCAAGCACCTACGTTTTTGAAATTTCACACACATAGGTCCCAAGGTACCACCTACAATGTGGCAAAGTTTCATGTGTGTAACTTTAAAAATGACAAAGTTATAGGCATTCCTGGGTATTTATTAAAAAATTAATTGCCACAAAACGCATGCACCAATCTTTCTGAAATTTCTCACAGATAACTATCCCTAACCAGTCTACAATGTGCCCAAGTTTCCTGTTTGTATCTTCAAAAATAAAAATGTGGGAGGCATAACTGTATTTCTCAGTGGGAAAGTGCAATGCAATGATTCCCTATGGGAAAGTGCAATGCAATGATTCCCTATGGGAAAGTGCAATGCAATGATTCCCTATGGGAAAGTACTGTCCAATGAATCCCTATGGGCAAGTGCTGTCCAATGAATCCCTCATTGTTTCAAAAATTAATTGCCACACCAGGCAAGCACCAATGTTTCTGAAATTTTACACACATATCAAGTGAAGTGTTCCCTGTAATGTGCCCAAGTTTCCTGTTTGTATCTTCAAAACTAAAAAAATGGGAGGCGTAACTGTATTTACCCCACTACTACCCATTTTTCTAAAATTAATTGCCACACAAGGCAAGCACCTATGTTTCTGAAATTTCACACACATAGGTCCCAAGGTACCACCTACAATGTGGCAAAGTTTCATGTGTGTAACTTTAAAAATGACAAAGTTATAGGTGTTTCTTTCCTCATTGTTTCAAAACTTAATTGCCACACAAGGCAAGCTCCAATGTTTCTGAAATTTCACTCACATATCAAGGAAAGTGGTACCTGTAATGTGCCCAAGTTTCCTGTTTGTATCTTAAAAAATAAAAAAATGGGAGGCATAACTGTATTTACCCCACTACTACCCATTTTTCTAAAATTAATTGCCACACAAGGCAAGCACCTATGTTTCTGAAATTTCACACACATAGGTCCCAAGGTACCTCCTACAATGTGGCAAAGTATCATGTTTGTAACTTTAAAAATGACAAAGTTATAAGCATTCCTGGGTATTTATTAAAAAATTAATTGCCACAAAACGCATGCACCAATCTTTCTGAAATTTCTCACAGATAACTATCCCTAACCAATCTATAATGTCCCCAAGTTTCATCCTTCTATCTTTAAAAATGAAAAAGTTATAGGCATTTTTGTAAAACAATACTTGGCTATGGGAAAAAGCATTCAAAATGGCGTCCGATCCGGATCGGACCTCATCGGATCGGATCGGATCGGATCGGAGGTTGGTCGGATCGGATCGGATCGGATTTTCCCAATTTTGGGTCGGATCGGATTCGGATCGTGGATTGGATCCGATCCGATGCACACCCCTATTTGAGAGGATCCCATAAAACAAATAGATACATAATGAGTCCAGACAGGCAAACAGATCAGTTACCTAAAACCTCATCCCAGGTCATAAAAATGTAATAAAAAACAAGCTCACAAGATGTGATGATTTCAAAGAAATATGTTTGTGTCAAAAACATAACTGCAACAGTCCAAAGAAGGCTACAATATGTGTCTAGCTATGTTGTTAAGCTCATCAATCTTAATAATTGAATTATTAAGCTATAGAAGCTTAATAATTCAATAATCTTTAGATATAGGAATATTTTGATAGAAATGTTGTCTTTGGAATTCTTAGAAATGGAAGATAAATTGTAGTAAAAATAGTTTCAACGTATTTTAGAGCATCCCAAAAGTATATAAAGGAGACTCAGGACAACAGTGTCCCCTGTTCTTTAGGATCAGCTTTCCCTAATATTGATTCTATAGGCAATATGTGGTAAATGAGATAATGATTATCAATGAGAACTGGAAAATGTACTTGACTCTGTTTAGAAGCCTTGTTTCGAATGATGTCGGATGTTTCATGTGTTTGAATTTATGTATTCATAAGCTCATGTGTTTAATGTTGCTATGCTGATACTTCATAGCAACAACAAAAAAAGAGAAATCTTGTCTGAGTGTTTCAAAAGAAATACAATTCCGTATCACCCAAATCAAGAGGGAAGTATTGAGCTTGACATAGATGGCCTCTGGTTTTATGAGAAATCTGACTGTATACACAGTAGACTGGTAAGCAGTGGTTGTCAACGTACTGACAATATAATTTAAGATAATCAATGAACCAGGGCATATGCCATAGTGTTCTGGAGAACCTCTTAATCCTGGGGTGTGATAGTTGTGCCCACTGCACCAAACATTTTGGCATACATGTCTCATCAGGCCTATGATCCACCACAGCCATTAGTGAGAGATGATGGGCGTTGTGATGTCAATGCGAGCAGAAGAACATGTTCTCCAAAACGTTCACAAAATCCCACACTTGCATTCACGCTTTTTTAAAAAGTAAAATATTGAATGGAGAAACAGTTTAAAAACATGGATTTTTAAAATGCACAATTTCACCCTTCATTTTATGCGAGAGAGTTGTGCAACTTTGGAAATTATACAAACAATTACACCCTTTTTGGATTTGATTGCCTTTGCCATGCACAGTTTTTGCAATTGTACGTAACGATTGAAGATTGTTAGTGGTTGTGGAAATTGAGGAGAGACCAGCATGAAGTTTTTCACCCATCCCTACAAGTTGCTCAATCCAATCCAAATCCATAGCCTCTTTTTTAAACAGTAAACCACCAGTAATAATTCTGCATCTGTATGTCCCTGTCTTGTCTAATAAATTTAAGTGAATTCCAGTGGGATTACTTCTATGTGGAAACTATCCCTTATCCACTATGAGACCAATGCGACCCAATAAGGAGAAGGTTAAAAAGCATTTTTTAAGAGATCCTCTATTTGCATTAAAGGCCTGATCAGCCTGTATACCATAAGGAAAGGAACAGGCTCAAGACCGGTCCCGTCTTCTATTTTTTCTCTTCTCTGCCACAACATGTCATTCTTATCTAGGTCATGGTGGGGGTGTCACTGATCAAATGCCATCTTTACTTTTCATCATGAGCTGCTCCTTTGTATTCAGGTTGGGCCTCAGTACAATGATGTAGCACTTCGGAAGAAAGATGCAGCCCAATAACCCAGCACAGGAGGCCAAGATAGAGAAGACCTGCACAGCTACCATGTATTTTCCCTTTGTGCTCAGGTAGGTGGGCACAAAGGACACCCAAACACTGCAGAAGACCAGCATGCTGAAGGTGATCAGCTTGGCTTCATTGAAAGCCCCATGCAGCTTCCTGGCTAGAAAAGCCACTGTGAAGCAGACGGCAGCAAGGAAACCCATGTAGCTAAAGGTGGTATAAAACATCAGAAGAGACCCTTCATTGCATTGCGCTAGGATCTCTCCAGAATGATACTTCATGTCAGACTCAGGGAAAGGTGGAGAGATCCCCAACCAGATGGAGCAGATGACAACTTGGACACTGGAACAGGAAATGACAATGACATTGGCCAAACCCTTCCCCAGCCATCTCTTGGCCTTGTTCCCTGGTTTTGTGGCCAGGAAGGCCAGCACCACAGTGATTGTTTTGGCCAACAGTGAAGACACAGCAACTGAGAAGAAGATGCTGAAGGTTGTTTGTCGGAGGAGGCAAGTCACTTTCCTTGGCCAGCCAATGAACAGAAAGGAGGACAAAAAGGAAAGCAGGATGGAGATAAGGAGAACATAGGAGAGGTCCCGGTTGTTGGCTTTGACTATTGGAGTCCCTAGGCATTTGATGAAGATCCCTAATACAAGCCCAGTAATTAAGGACAAAAATAGAGCAAAAGAAGTCAAGATGATCCCCAAAGGTTCTTCATAGGACAGGAAAGTCATAACCTTAGGGACACATTGATCTCGGACCTTGTTTGGTTGCTGATCATCTGGACACTTGGTGCAATGGTCTTCATCTGAAAAGGAGAATAACTGCTAGGTGGTTAAAATATAGTAAAATGAATTCAAACAGTGCAGGGGAGACTATTGGGCAGGTTCGAATATTCAGTTAGTTCCTCTGAAGTCACCCACCTTCCTGAGTGGAAACTGTCCCTTCCTCACATGGAGTACAGGCATAGCAGCAAGCTGGCTCTCCTTCCTGGACTTCCTTTGCATATCCAGGGCGACAGCTCTGGACGCACCTGGACTGAGGCACAGTCTAACGATACAGAGGAGCATCAAGGAAAATGTATGAAGCAAAAGTTACAATTATTAATCATACAGCAAGATTTTTTTAATGGAAATTAATCATACAGCATGAGATCTCTATTCCTAGTGACCCTCAGTGTCCCCTGGTCCTTCTTTCAGGGAAAAGTTTCAGGAAAGTAGGACTTATGCACACATGTCCCATAACATTCCATAAGTGAGGCAGGGCAGTTGCACAATCAAAGCCTTTTTAAGAAGCCTTTTTGGCATCCCAATTTATGTTTTAGTTTATTCATCTATATTTATTCATATTTGTTTATTTATTGCCTTTATATCCCACCTTTTTTCCTACATGGAACCCAAGGCAGCAGACACAATCCTCCTCCTCTCCATTTTGTCATTGAAACAACAACGCTGTGAGATCGGTTAGGCAGAAAGTCAGTGACTGACCCAAAGTCATCCAGTGAGCTTCCATGGCCGAGTGGGGACCAGAATCTGGGTCTTGTGACTCCCAGTTCAACATTCTAGCCACTACACCACACTGCCTCTCACACTGGCTCTCTTGTATGTATATATTAGGGGTGTGCATGGACCCCCTGATCTGGATCCGGATATGGATCTGTTAAATTCAGACCGGCCCAATCCAAATCTGTATGATCTGGATCCAGTCCGCTTTGAAACGGATCTGGATCCAGGGCCCAATCTGGATTTCCAGATTGAGATCCGGAGATCCTCCTTTTCCCAAAAGACTTGCAAGCCTATGGGGAAAAGGACTCACCGCCCTTCCCCCACTCTCACTGCTTACCTGCTGCTGTCCGCTACTGTCCACTGCCATCTGCTGTACTGAGAACCAGGCCTCAGCCTGATTCTCAGTAGAGCGACATCACACCAGGTGATGATGTCACCCGGAGCGACGTCGTACTACTGAGAATCAGGCTGAGACCTGCTTCTCAATACAGTGGATGGGGGCGGACAGCAGCAGATGACAGTGCAGACTGTGGCGGGTGAGTGGGGACCCCCCTCCCTCTCCCCCATCCCCCATCACGATCCGCACTGCCATCCGCTGCCATCTGCTGTACTGAGAAGCAGGTCTCAGCCTGATTCTCAGTAGAACAACATCATCCCGGGTGACATCATCACCCAGAGCGACGTTGTACTACTGAGAATCAGGCCAAGGCCTGCTTCTCAGTACAGCGGACAGCAGTGGCTGGTGGCGGTGATGATGAGGAGGCAGCAGGTAAGCAGGGAGAGTGGGGGGAGGGCGGTGAGTCCAATGGACTCACCTCCGGCCTGGCATTCCTGGGTGCCGGCTGCGCAGCCGGCACCCAGGGACCTGGCAGGGCAATATGCCCTGGATCTCCAGATCGGTCCGGATCAATCCAGACCAATTTGATCCAGACCAATCCAAACCAATCCAAACCTCCCTGGTTCGAATCGGAACCGGAACCAGGAGGTCCAGGTCACCCCGATTCAATCTGGATCCAGGATCCGGGTTTGAATCTGTGCACAGCCCTAGTGTGTGTATATATATATATATGTGTGTGTGTGTGTGTGTGTGTGTGTGTGTGTGTATATAGGAATGTTTGTATGTCCTTGATGGACTCAAAAACTGTACATCTGATTATTATGAAACACTCAGATGTACAGTTTTCCCCATGCCTAGGGATACTGGGGTGGGGGATTGGGGGGTTGGACTAAAACTCTAAAATTCCAGGGCCCCCAGTATTTAATACTCAGGCACACCCATCTCATTTGGCCTCTATTTGGCCCAAGTGTTGTAGGTGCAGGCATGCTTGAAGGTTTGAGTCAGAATATTTGCATTCACCCAGATTACACCAGAACTTAAAACATCTAATCAAACTTTAAAATTAAATGTATTTTATGAAAGAAAAGGCAAAGTTTAACACACAAATCCTTCACCCAAGCAAAGCAAAATGACATACACACAAATCTTGTAGATATATACTCACAAATTATGCATCACTCATACAGACTCTGCAGATGACCTCTTTCTCTTTGAAGAGACTTTCATCTCTCTCAGGCAAAACCAAGGAAACACGGAGGCCTACATGCTAGGCTCAGAGCAACATCCTGGATCTCATGCCTGAGGGAAAGGAAAGACATCTTCCTTCTCTGTGTTCAGACTTAAAAACTCTTCACAAAGTCAGAGACCTCCCTCCTAATATATATTAATTTATTTTAATATTTGTATTGGTCCATATTATCAATTTAGACCATGCTCTTCTCAAAATGTCTCATCCCCGTGTGACATACTAGTTTATCCCTAAACTGGATGTCATGTCTGCTTTTCATGTGGTCAACTGTCTGGTTTCCTCCTCTTTTCTTCTAGACACAGGGATTTCCTAAACCACAACTCTACCTTTCGATAACTCTTTGACCATTCACCTAATTTCATTAAAAGGAATACATACAGTTGTAACAAGTACGAGACAATTATGACTAATACAGCAATTCATACTTTCCCCACCCCAAGTAGCAAGCTTCTATACCTTAAAACTTCCCATATCCCAAGCATCTAAAACTCTGTATATTGGTTTCCTACATGTCCCAGTGCTCCCCCATCCAGACTCTAAAAACCTCATAACCCCTTCTATGCCCAAAAATCTTTTTCTTCTCCTGTGCTATGCAAATAAGCTCTTATAACCCCACCCTTAGACATATTCAGTAAAATTGTAAGTCTAAAATAAATCTTTCAATACCAGCAGATGTGGCTTAACTCAAACAGGGCAGGCACAATGTGTCCAACTCAGATAGCTGCATGGCTCTACTTGAAGGCTTCACTGTGTCAAACTAAAGGGTTATTCCAACCTGCACAAAGCCGGGTCGATTCACTAGTTTAATATGTTTCTTAACTGCCTTTCATGATAATCTACCAAAGGAGACTTAAAATAAATAAACATCAACAACAATAAAATTTAAAACCAACACATTCTAAAAAATGTCTTAGACATCAGGTGACTCCAAGCAATATGGAGTACACATGATTTCACAGGATCATGGTGAGAAGGGAAACCCCACTACGATGTCTATCCTGACTCAGGAGCAACTCCTGGGGCATTCACGGTGGATGGCGACCCCTAATTGGTCACTGTTTGAGGTTTTAAAAAATGTCATTTGTAAAGATAAGGAGATGAAACTTGGCATCATGATAGATCTTAAGTAGGGCTTTAGCCATGCCAAGTTTCAAGAATATCAGTTCATCAGTTGGTTTTTTGCAAGTTTCAAAGCAAAATTGAATTTTAATACTAAAAAAAAAAAAAAAAATCTGGCCGGCCGGCCAGCAGCAAACCCTGTTAAACAGTAGCTTGCAGTGGAGTGAGGATACAATCGGAAAATATATTTGAGGGAAGGGGAGAATGTATCACACAGAGCATAGCAACAAAGTACAGCAAAAGCTAGAAAAGTAGGAGTGAGTACTTCATTTCAGATACATTGAATGTCTCACTTGTTATTTCAGCGATTTTAACATTAAGGTGTTATGTAGAACAGATTTGTCTTAATTGTGTGCTGTAAAATCAGACATGTGACCAAGGCTATGTTCAGGTGGGCACACACCCCTTGGTGCTGGACACCCCCTCTGGGGGCGGACATGTTGGTGGGGACACCATTTGGGGGCCAACCATGTTGTCCTCCTTTTTGGTTTCTAAAATATGGTCACCCTACAAAAGACCCACTAAGCTTAATGGGCCTTACATCCAGGTAAGTGTACATAGATTATGCTAGAAGTCTCGCATGCATCATTCCAAATATTATTAGCTCTTTGCAAATCACAGGCCAATAATGTGATGCAAATAATTTCACTTACCTCATTAAAATGCCTGGGCCACAAAATTGCTTCTGGGTTAATAGTGAGCCTTATCTCAGAGGATGCCTGTCTGTTCACTCTTCCAATATTCATTCTACCGTGAGACATGTTGGGGAACAGCACCCAATTCACAATATCAAAGTCTACATCCAGCCCCCCATCCTCATCCAGATACAATCCGTTCATGGAAGCGTTAGAAAACTGGACTTCCCTTATGAAAGGGTGAAGCTAGAATGACGGAATGAGAGAGAAAACAACATTTAGAAACGTGAAAGAAAAAGATAATATTTTAGTTCTTCTCACCTCGGACTCTAATCCTCTAGGAACTGGGATCAATGTCCATCCCATCTGGACTCAGAATCCACAATAAATGGATGCAATAAATGGAATTGATCCCACAAGCTGGGGTAGGCAGAAGCACCCGAAAGCTGAACTCCATCTGCTGCAGCAACAACACCGATTTCGTTGTGAAGACAAGCAAGTTTATGCTAACAGTGATTTGCAAAAAGATCACAGAGGATTCGTGAGGAGCCCAGGGCTAGGCTGCCCACATGAAACGGAGGATAGGGCTTCTGTATCTTTAACCGTTGTATTGAAAAAGGGATTTCAGCAGGTATTGTTGTTATACATGCAGCACCTAGTGAAATTCCTTCCTCATCACAACAGTTAAAGCTGCAGGAGCCCTGCCCTCTGGACACTCCAGTATAGGTCCTGCAGCTTTAACTGTTGTGAAGAAGTGGGAGCCCTGTCGTCCTTTTCATATGGTCAGCCTACCCTGGGCTCCATTTGCAGGAAACTGGGTGACCAATCCCTGGACCACTCCTCCAGGCAGCTGTTCGAGGATGCAATCAGGACAGAAAGGTAGGCTCTGTTTCCTGCCCATGCTGCCATTCAACAGGCAAGATAGTGTGTTACAATATGTGTTTGTCCCTCTTCATCCTGAGACTTCCACCATTTCCAGCGGTGTTGCAATGGGGAAACGGAATACCTGCCAGGACTGCAGGCTTTGATGTTCCAGCCTGTCTCCTCCACCCAGCCGTAATATCCACTTGGATCGGGATGAATGGGCAGCATGTAAGGCCTGGGCCATGGCTTGCACACTGTTGTAAGTACTGAAGCTATCCTGGGACAGGGTTCGCTCAATCTCCTCCTGGGGCAACATCTCCAGCTTCTCTTTCTCCGTATATTTTGTCCATGTTTTCAGAGACGACACATGTTTTGAAGTGAAAGTATGGAAGGCATTCTGCCAGAAACTTGTAGTAACAAAGGCAAATGGAACATAGTAGTCAAATACTGTCTTTTTGTGGGTCTTCATTATGAAGGACAAAGAACCATGGAGAAAATAAAACCAATTAGTTTCAAAAGACAAGTTCGTGTTGATGTCCATAAAAAATGTTGTGATCCAGACATTTGCCCTCCTTTGTTCCTTTTCAAGAATTTGTTGTATCAGTACAATTGGACTAAAGCCATAATGAGAGTCTGCATAGAAGACAACTGTATTCACTTGTCTCCACACAATGGATAATTCACCCTGAGACATATAGGATATGTTTTTTCATGCTAGTCTTTTTGTGAACGCTACACAGATTCCACTACTGATCATCAGGGGTGTCATGGCACTCATGAACCTCTCTCCATTGTCAGTGTCTGGAGCAAAGAGGCCGATCCATGTCCATCTGAAAAACAGGAGCAGTCGGACAATCCCAGAGTACTGACTTTCTTCCTTTGAGGCCATCCGGTAAACAAAAGGGAACTGAGTTTTATCATTAATAACATGAGCAACAATGCCCGAGGCGATCTAGTAAGGAAAGGAAGAGATTAGGGTGACCAGATAAAATCCAGGTCAGGTCTCATGTAACTTTAACAGTTGTAGAGAAAAGGGAATTTCAGCCAGTATCATTTGTATGCAATTAGTTCCTGGTGAAATTCCCTCTTCATCACAACAGTTAAAGTTGCAGGCACTATACTAGAGTGACCATATACAAAAGAAGCCAGGGCCTCTGCAACTTTAACTGCTATGATGAAGAGGGAATTTCACCAGGAACTATTTGCATACAAATGACACTGGCTGAAATTCCCTTTTCTCTACAACTGTTAAAGTTACAGGAGCCCTGTCCTCCTTTTCATATGGTCAGCCTAGCTAACCATTCGCTTTTTTTGAAAATACATTAGAGCGGTTCACTTGAGGATACCACTAGATGGAGGATGAGCCCACTCCCTTTGTGCCCAGTAGAAACAATAGATTTAGCCCCCCTCCCAACATGAAAACGTACAGGGGAGAGCTCAGGAGTCCCGCAGGCTGAGAGTTGCCTAGCTGTGCCTTAGTTTCACCCTTGTTGTCATGCTGTAATGCCAGCTACTATAGTTCTAGCGTAAAGTCTGCAGCTGAGATCCTTTTCAACAAGGGACTACGAGCACTGAGAGTTAAGGATGAATTCTGGAAGGTTACCAAGGGGTAAATGTATCATGTGAGGGGGCTGTCACAGATGGAAGTCTACTGCTGGCTTAGCTCAGCTTCCATTCAAATGCCATCAATGGGTGAAAAGTGGGGAATCATAGGGTTGAGGGGTGGGCCCTTCTGAGATGGTGGGCTCTTAGAAACTGATTGGCCGTGCCAACCCTTGATTCCAGGCCTGGTTATGGCCTTGCTGTGGTCCCTCTTTTTATTCCCTACCTCCATTTCCAAAGCACAACCTTCAACTCGAACCGCACACACCAGAAGACAAAGAGCTCACCGTTTCTTTCCAGCTGGCCTCCTGTCCCTTCCCAATTCCTACCTGTGGGATTTTGTAGATGCCTGACATGTGTGAAATGAGGAAGGATAAGTCAGATTCAGCCCCTTCAAAAACAGCCAGCACATTATACTTTCTCCCACAGTTGTAATTTGGAAGGTGGCTTTCCCCACCGGCAGGCAAGCCTAGCATGGCATAGGAAATTGTTCTCCCATCAAAATGGCCCTCATAGAGGTTGTAGCCCAGAGTGATGTTGGGTAGGAGCCTGGGATTCTCGTTGATCTCTTGAATAGCTAGCAAGAAGGACAAGATATGCCAGTACCTCAGAACAAGGAACCTGCCAAAAAACATCCAAACAGATCAGTCACACTGTCATTCTCCATTCAAAGAAAAGAAAATATCATTTACTTTCTTTTATCATTCTAAAGCTCTTTTCAAGAAATATAAATCTCAGAAGAGCCAATCCTCACACAACGACTTGTATGTTTGTAGGATGCAGCGAACAGCCCCCTTTTGAAAGCTGAATAAATATTATTTTCTCTACTTAAACAAAGAAAGAGATATTATTCATCCTTCCTTCATGGGGGAAAGTCAGCAGACTTCAAAAAACTTTTTTTCTCCAAGTTCCATGAAATGTTGTGAAAGGGTTAGGGTGCACTTTTCCCACGTTAGGGTGCACTTTTCCCACGTCCCCACAACATGGGAAAAGTAAGGAGAATGGTTTTACCAGGGATACCAGAAATTATGGGCTATCTCTAGGAGATAGGGACAGCTGGAGTGTAAGCAGGGTCACATTAAATCATTATTCTGTACCTATCAACCCTGTTGAAAGGGGACTCGAAAAAGACGTATGGTTGTTGATACTCAAAATATTGCGATGATATGACTCCGCTAAGAAGATAGTCTCCTGGCCGGAAATAGTTGGACGCCCCATCTTCAACCATGTTCAAAACACAAGATGCATTAGGCACCCACAGAAGTAGAAGCAGCAGTAGCAGTAATATCATTCTGGGTCTGCTAGATTGCTACGTCTCCCTTGTGTCTGCTCCTCTCCCCTCCAAAGCCAGCTAGAAGAAGCCAGAATACTCTTGCTAGGCCAAGGCTGCACTCTGTGTACAAATACAAGGAGTTCTGAGATGAAGTGATGTTCTTCTAAAAGTCGCCCACCGTATCCCTGCCAGTCCTAAATTTCATCCCAAAGTCTCAATAGCACAGGAGGTATTTTGTAGGTAGTCTCCCGTCCAGAAATAGTTGGATGCCCAATCTCCAATCACATCCCAAAGCAAAACTGGCTGAGCAGCAGCAGAATCAGCTGCAGCAGCGATATCAAGTTAAGCCTGCTGGATTGTTGCACCTCCCTTGTGACTGCTCCTCTCACCTAGCACAAAAGCCAGAAAACTGTTGCTAAACCGAGGCTACACGGTCTTTACAAATACCATGAGTCCTGAGCAGTAGATAAGCCTAGCCTAGCCTATCTTCCGGCCTGTTCTAAATCTCATCCCAAGCTCTTAACAGCACAGGAGGTGTTTCATGAGACAAGCTTTTCAGGCATAGGGCAAGGCATTGCCTGACAATGGACCTTTGATTCTGACATTTAGTTTATAGATCTCAAAGGAGAACTCCAGTAAGTTCTCTTGAGCTTTGGTAGGAAGAAGAAAAAAAATCACTATGTTTTTAATAATAATAATAATAATAATAATAATAATAATAATAATAATAAGGGATAGATCCATTATGTGCCTCAAGGCACAGGGGCAGAGTTGGAGAAAACATGTTTGTTAGAACTCTCTGATGTGATAGACAGTGGAGGAGAAGGTGAGCTTGACCTGACCTTAACTAGAGAAACTCCAACAAAATAGCCAGAATGAAGAAAATAGTTTAGGATGTATACCCGGGGTCAGGGATATGTGTGTCAGATTTCCAGGTCTATCAGGCAAGCACACATTCTGATAAACTGACACAGGACACGCAAATCAGTGAGACTTCTTTAATGCAGGAAATCCCATGACAAAAGGTTAAAGGTTTTGCCCTTCTCAATAGAAAGCTTTGCTAAGTGGTTTGCAGGAATAGAGGAAGGAATCAAAACAGAGTACTGGGAGACTATAGGGCAGATTCAAATATTTTCCTTATTTCCCATGGGAACGCCCTTTCCTCTGCTGCCACCTACTTTCCAGAGTGGAGACTGTCGCTTCTTCACATGGAACACAAGCGTAGCAGCAAGGTGGCTCTCCTTCCTGGAACTCCTTGGCATATCCAGGGCAACAGCTCTTGACGCACCTGAAACGAGAAAACAGTCAATCAATAGAGCAGGATCAAGGGAAAGTGTCAGGTGTATTTGTGGCTATTGAAATTAATCATACAACATGGAAAGTACCCAATGAGATTTCTAGTCCTAATGACCCTAAATGACCCATGCCCTTGTTTCAGGGAACTATTATATATGCACAGCAGCATGGCAGTGAAACCTCATTTACTTGCTTGATTGCTTGCTTGCTTATGCACAGCCCTCCCAATTTATCTTGGAGGCCAGTTTGGAGCTTTCAATTGGCCCCAGTTCAACTTGGAGTGTCTCAGAATCACCCCACACACTTCAAATTTCATTCTGAATCTGAAGCAAGTCAGCTCTTGCAGTTTCCCGGGCACCTGTGGGTGCCAGGAAAACCCCAGCATGAGGCCAACTGGGAGTCTGTAGGACTCCCCTCCCACTCGCCGCCTCCCCTCCCACTCACCCCCAAACCTGGTGAGCTGCTGGTGACTTGCCCAACTTCCAGGAGTGCCACTCTGGCCTGCAGTAGATTTACTCTTGTAAACTATGGTGGCATAATCAAAGGCTTCAGGTAGTCCAGCAGGTGAATGAGGGCAGCAGCTGTCCATCAGACCAAATCGTCTCAATCAATCAATCAATCAATCAATCACTTTATTATCAGTCAACAGACCATAACACAAATTAAAATATACAGTTTTGTCAAAATTTACAGGACAGTACATGAAAATATCTTCATATAGCCATTTTTCTATAACGAATGGCGAGATATACAAACTTTGAGACTTGGGTGGTAACAAGCTTATCTTTGCCCTGGAGAAGAATAATAGATAGAGTTTCTTTGGAGCGACCAGGGAGATCCTGAATAATTGGTCGCAACAGATCATTCCTAATCCCATTATAGAAATTGCAACTGAGGAGCACAATTGGTCTCAGAATTGTTACATGGACAGAGTCTATTTTCCACTGGTATTTTTTTATATCTCCCCTCCAACATTTTGGAGGGGAGAGCATCAAACCTGGCCAGGGTAAATGCTTTCCTATATTTTGGGACAAAGAGCCACTCTAGATATGCCATTTCGCCTCTGTCTGTGTAGTCCGGCAAGCCCAACGCCGCTGGGGAACAGGGACCTCTCGCAGCTGCCCGCATCTCCAGGAGATCGATATCAGCCGGTCTTTGTCTGATAGTTAGTTTGACACTACCCAAATCTAGCAGGAGTAAGTGGGGGGGGGGGATATAACCCCATCATTGTAACCAAATCGTCTCAAAGCACTTTGGCTGCTTTGGACCAAAGCGGCTTAGTCCAGTCCTGAACCGGATTCGAGTCAAGGTAGGCTGAATCGGCAGCTTCAAATCGGAATCGGGGTTCAGGACCAAAGTGAAACACACCCCTAATTTATTTCCTGCCTTTTCTATACATGCAACGAAGGCTGATTAAAGTAATAATGAAATCAACATATAATGTAGAGTAATGTAATCAACTATAATATAATCCTAGAATAAGAGGAATTACAAACGACAGCAATAACACAACTACCATAAAATTACTCACTATCTGATTGTGATCCATATGTTACATATTCAATGAGCAAAAACATTTCTGGTTTGACATGTTGTTGTGTTAAGGGCTTTCCAGGTTCACTCAAACTCTAAAATGCCAGGGAATTATGGCTGTTAACATATCACATCTATTTTTAAGGTATGTTGTTTGTGTATGGCTATCAATAACATGTAATAACATATATGAGCAAAAGCTGATGAGCAGCCATAAGGCTAGGGTGACCATATTTTGGAAACCAAAAAGGAGGACAACTTGGCTGCCCCCCAAGGGGGCATGCCCACCAACATGTTTGCCCCCCAAAAGGGCATGTCCAGCCCCCATACATTGTCTATGTATGATTTTTTAGCACACAATTAAGACAAACTTGTTCTGCATAACAACTTAATGTTAAAATCACTGAAATAAAAAACAAGTGAGACATTCAATGTATCTGAAATTAACTTCACTCCTACTTTTGTAGCTTTTGCTGTACTTTGAAGCTTTTGCTCTACTCTGTGTGATACAGTCTCCCCTTCCCTCAAATATCTTTTCTGACTGCAAATCTTTCACTGGATGACCATAGTCTCACCTTTCCTAACATTTAACACTCTTTCCCCATCACCTTTCTCATATCCATACTCACAGATTCAGCATACTGCTACCACTGAATGAGTGAAGCAGTTGACAAGTGCAGAAAAGTCTAGTACAACGATCTAGCAACCTAACATTCACAAAGAGTATAAAAGAGTATAAAATACTATTACCCTGCAAATATTTGCCATGGAACAAAATGGACTAAAGGCTTGTTGCAGTCACTTCACACTAGCAGCTCTTAACTTGTTTCGACTTCTGATTTATCAATGAGAAACTAATCTAAAACTGTGTCATTATATCCCTGGTCCATTATATCTTTGGGGAAGTGCACAATTTTGGGAGCCTCTGTAAATTGGACACTTCCACCACCCATCCACCAATGACACCCAGAAGTGCCCCATTGATGCTAGGGTAAAGGCGTGAATGTTGCAAATGGAACCTAAGGCTGATGCCTTATCTGACATGCTCCATAATTAGTCTTGATGTTGTGCAATGTCACAAATTGTCCTTGCTTTCAACTTACCCTCCATGCAAACAAACTTTTACTGGAGCTTTGTAGAGTTTCTGCCAATGTGAAAGAGCCTTATCCTCTGGCATTTAAAACTGGCAGGTTTTTAGATGACTGAATAACAACACAAATCAAACCTATCAAGACTTTGGATTCCTATGATTTAAGAAATGACATCCCAGTTGATTCCCCCCTGACCATGATCCTGTGAAATCATGTGTACCCCCATACTGCTTTGAGACTCCCGGCACCCTGGACTTCACAACTACAGGCATGTATTATTTTGAGAAATATCCCACATTAAGGGAGCATTCCGCTATTTCATTCCTTTCCCTTGATTCCATTTTATTATATAAGGACTTACTTTAAGTCAAATGGACCAAAGCGGTTTCCTTGCTTTGCTTCTGTGCATGAATAATACTAGCCTGAAATGGGCCTGAGGTCACTTAGGGCCACTAGGCCTAGAGAGCTCTTTGAGTCCTTTCCATGTTGTATGATTAATTTCCACTGTGGTGTAGTGGTTAGAGCGTTGGACTGGGAGTCGGAAGATCTGAGTTCTAGTCCCCACTCAGCCATGGAAACCCACTGGGTGACTTTGGGCCAGGCACAGACTCTCAGCCCAGCCTACCTCACAGGGTTGTTGTTGTGGGGATAAAATGGAGAGGAGGAGGATTACGTATACTCCCTTGGGTTCCTTGGAGGAAAAAATGCGGATATAATAAATAAAAGAAAGAAATAATATTTGTTCATTATATTTTCCTTGATGCTCCTTCTCTTTACTGTTAGGCTGTGCCTCAGTCCAGGTGCGTCAAGAGCTGTCACCCTGGATATGCCAAGGAGAGCCAGGAAGGAGAGCCACCTTGCTGCTATGCCTGTACTCCATGTGAGGAAGGGACAGTCTCCACTCTGGAAGGTGGGCGACCTCAGAGGAGCTAACTGAAAATTTGAATCTGCCCAATAGTCTCCCATACCCGTTTTTATTCATTTTTCAAAATTTCTTAAACCTCTTAGCAAATCATTCCATTGAGATGGGCAAAACATTCCTGCTCAATCAGACTAGCTTGTTTCCCTTCCCTGAACAGGTATGTCTGTGACTCACCTGAGCCATAGAGAAAACTGTGGCTGTAGGCAGTGACCCTGCTATCAGCAACTGATTTATAAATCCCAGCTGAGTGCTCTGAGCTGCAAGAATCTCTTCCCCAGTCAGATAACACAAAGCGGCACCACAAAATATATATTTATTGGTTCAACAGAGTTGGAGAATGACAAAACTTTGCAATGATAAAAGAAGCAGGACACATCATTAAATACAATATAATTAGGATGATGTGATGCAGAACCGAGATATTGAGCCAATCTACACAATCGCTTGAAACGTTTTAAAATCCTTTTTCTTTTTTACGTATTTAATTACTGTGTTTCTAAATGAGTTAGGCCACATTGTCTAGTACTTACATTTCAGTTGATCCTTTTCTCTGACTTCAATACATTTTGTTAGGTCTCACAGTGAGCCTATCTACACAGTACCTTGGAACATTTTAAATTGTATTTTAAAACATTCCAAAACGTCTTAGGCCACATTAAGGAGTACTCACATTACAGGAGAAAAATTCTTCAGTCTTCAAAGTGGTGTGTGCGGTCTCACACCCTCCTGTCCATCTCTTTCTGTTTTGTTTTTACAATGAGTTTAGGGCAAGGCATTGTGGGTGCTGTAGTTCACTCGCCCACTTCCTCCTTAGTTCCCCTTTCATCTCCTAGCGTTCAATGATTTTAGGGTAAAGCATTGTGGGTGTTGTAGTTCACTCGCCCACTTCTTCCTTAGCCCCTCTTTCTTCCTCACTAATCAACGGCTAAGCATTTGGGCACTGGTAAACGAAGCACTGCCCCCATAAATCACAAACTATAAGGAAGGACACATTATTTTACTTTAAACGATTTATTAAATGTAAAAACCGTTTATAGCTGAAGTGAGTTTTAAAAAAACTCGGGTATACATCATTCAAGGGAGTGCATCACGTGGCCCAAAGAGTTTTCGTAACCCTTATAAAACGTTACAAAGCTAGTGTGTAGATCGGCTCTTACTCTTCTTTGAGTCTTTTTCTGTGTCGTTTCTTCCTCGTACAGTCTTTTCCACGCCCACTTCCTCCTAACCCTCACTTCCTTTCCCTTCATTTCATTGCATCAATCCCTACTGAAGCAAAACAGAAAGCATTTGGGCACCTGAAGTGAAAGCACTGCCCACACTTCTGTGATTGAATACCAGGCGTTAGAAATCACCTCCTCAGATACGGTAAGGAAAGACACATTATTCTATTTTAAACAATTTATAAAACTAAAATAACGTAACCTAAAGTATCAGATCGTTATAATTAAACACTGCAATGAAATTACAGTTAGAGCATCATGTGACCAAATGAGTACTCATAACCATTTCTAAACATAACAAACCTCAAGGGTGGATTCCCTCATTGTCTACCATTTTTCTTACTATAATTAAAGTTCTATTTCCCCAATCAACAAGCACTCCTCCTTGAAAACTTACAGCAGCCTATCTTGGCAGACATTAGGTTGTCATGTTTCGTAGGCTTCTCACCCTTCCAGGACCACTCTGCTCAGCCTACAACATTGTACCTCACATATGTCCTACCCTGCATTCAGCTTGCCTGACTGCATGGGGTGGGGGTGGGGTGTCATTGCTTATGTGGAGGGGGAATAAGGGGACCCTCCTGCAAGCCCCAGCACTGGTGGGGAATGGTGGTGCCACTGGCCAGATGAGGGACTTAACAGGTGATATTAGCCTGCTGAGCCCTCTTTCCAGACTCTTTGAAGTGCGGCTCCCTCCCTCCCTCTCCGTATGCAGTGGGGAGGGTTAACTGGTCACTCTTTCCAGGGCAAAGCAAGATTTTTGGACACACAGTCTGATTGGTTCACTGTGTGTCCTTTTGCCTGGTTCACACTGTAAGTAGAGTGGGAGTGTCTTAGGTTGATTTGCGTGCTTTCTTTGGATTCAGTTGGTCACATTCCCCTAGGTAGGCTGGTTTGGGTGGGTTCTTTTTGTCTGGATATGGATGGTGATCCTTCTGAGATATCGTAGGTGGTGACTGGCGAGGGCCTCCTTCTGTGGGTTTTGTGGCCCCAGTGGGGGAATAAGGATTGCCTATTCGGCCATCTCCGTTCGCACGCATGTCCTGAGGCAGTGTGACAGGGGATGTCCCCACTTTCCTCAAATGGGGAAATCCTGAGGGGTGCCAATTCTATAATTGACATCCAGCAGGCCAAGGATGTTTTGCCCAACCACATTGACCAGCAGGTGCCGGCATAGTGGAGTAGCCGCCCAGGAATCCCCCTTCGCAGATTGAATTGAATAAACATGGCCCGATTTTCAATCCATAGGATTGTGTCATCTCTTTATTGTCTCACCTCCTTCGCTCGCAATAGCACTTGTAGTTTACCTTCAAAATACATCTACGAAGCTTGACTACACCAGGAGGTTCAGAATAGGGATGTTGGAGAAATCTGCCATGGACGACAATGAGGCTGGATTCCTAAAACTCCAACCTCCAGAGTTGGCAGAGGACCACCTCCACCATTATCTGGCTTGTCCACCAGAGGCTGCCTCTACAAGAGAGGTTTAATGCGCTTTGAAGGTTCATTAAAAATTTAACCTCTACAAGAACGGAGCGCAAATCGGGCGCAGAGGCGCGTTATCTCCCCGATAATGCGCATTTTCGAATGCGCGTTAAATCGCGAGTTTTATTTTGCTCCAGCCGTTAAAGCGCATTTTCCCCGTGTGAACAAGCGATTATGCGCGTTAACGTCTTGTAAAGCGCTTTTTGGACATCTATTAATGCGCTTCGCCGCCTCTTGCCGCCTCCCGTGCAGAGGGATTAGGAGTAAATGCGCGTCTGCGATAATGCGCATAATCGCCGAACCGGGCGCAAAAGCGAATCCTTGTAGAGGGAGCCAGAGTCTGCAGGGTAGCTCTCCTGCTGTCTAAACGGTACGAAGCTAATGGCAGCCACCGTTAGCCTTCTGCGGGGAAATTACAGTGGTAAATTGCACAATTTTATGGCATTTGCAGGTGTAAAGTGCTTCCTTCTATGTAAACTATGGCATTTTACAGCCACAATTTACATAGAAGAAAGTGCTTTATGGCCTCAAAAACCATATCACTATGCAATATTAGGCAACAGAAGATTGGCAATGCCGGATAATTATTTTCCAATCTCTAAATAGATAGTTGTAAAATGAAATTTGTAATTCTGGACGGTCACGAAATGTCTATTTATATGTATGTGTGTGTGTATATATATATATATATATATAATTGAAAATGTAACACTTGATTTTTGTATCCACAAATAACAAAATAAATATTTAAAAATAATTTTAAAAATGGATAGCAGTGGGGGGAAAACAGTTATGCCTTCAACTTTTTTTATTTTTAAAGATCCAAACATAAAACTTGGCCACATTAGAGATACCACTTTGGTTTTCATGTGTGAGAAATTTCAGAAGCAGAGCTTCAAGCGTGTAGTGGGAAGGTATTTTGGGAAAAATGAGGAGAGAAACGCATTTAACTTGCCCACATGGCAAATGGGTTTGAGGTACTTATGTGTGAGTAATTTCAGAAAGATAGCTCCAGGCATTTTGTGGCTATGATTTTTTTTTACTTTAAAAGTTCCCAAAGTTTCAAAATGGTGGGTCTGACAGCTGTCAAACTGCACCCCGCACCTTCTTCCCCCTCTGTTAGCTGTCAAACCATCAGTACCAAAACATGGAGTGGTGGCCACCAATTTAAATGGCTTCCAGGGACTGGGCAAATTACTAGAGGAGAAGGCTAATAATGGCTATATACACAAGTTGCTGGGGAACATGGTGCTGGGAAGGTGCTGTTGCACCATGCCGTGCTTGTGGGTCCCTGGTCGACAGCTGGTTGGCCACTGTGTGAACAGAGTGCTGGAATAGAAGGACCCTTGGTCTGATCCAGCAGGGCTTTTCTTATGTTTGTATGTTCTTAGATACGATAATACTGAACTAAACATTGACTTAATGTTAACAATGCTCCTAATCCTCCATCAAAAGGCACAGTGGGGCCAAAGTAAGGAAAGTGAATTTCAAGGGATGACCAGGGGTATGAGAAAATACAGACCATCTCCAATTAATGATACAGTCCACCATTATTCACCAATCCAGCCTGGTTGAAGGGGACTTGGAAAAGCCGTATGGCTCTTGACACATCAAATATTGTGAAGATATGACTCCGCAAGTGAGGCAGTCTCCTGGTCGGTAATAATTTGATGTTCCATTTTGATCCAGCATCAGAGTTGAGGAGCGTTTTGCCTCCTCCATCTCACAAGCTGCCTGAGGCAGCTGCAGCACCAGCAGTGATATCATTCTGGGACTGCTTGTTTGCTTTCCCTCCATTGCCAGCCAATCCAAAGGAGCCCCCCCCCAAAAAAAAAACCTCTTAAAGGGAAAGGCTGCAGGGTCTTTCCAAATGCAATGAGTTCTGAGCAAAAAAGGGGGTGTCTCTATTAAACTGCAGCCCAGGCACTGTCATCCCATCCTTCCCTTAATTCACACCTAAGGTCTCAATAACACCTGGACAGGATCAACACTACTGCTTTATAGTGGTATTGAAATGCACTGACAACTGTTGGGGCCTATGACATATCTACACCAAGCAGGATATAACATGATGAAAGCAGTTTGAGCTCCATCACGCTAGCAATTTAATGCACTCTCGCCATGCCTGGTCTGCGGATTTGCAGCACGATACTCACATGATGCTGTGCCTGTCCTGCTGACAACCTGCCTCTTCCCCAGCCTTTGCTAGTATGCTAAAAGTCTGGATTATTTCCCCTAAATGCATTTAATGTGCCCTAAGCCTCCATGTAGTTTTAAAGGAACTGGGAGCTTGAATGGATTGCATCAGGTCCTGGCAGAGAAAAGCCATCTCTCCCAGCAGCCGGCTCCAAGCCTCAATATAAAACCCAGGCTCGAAAACATTTTTTTTAAAATCATACAATGCCTGAACCTCTGCAGAGACAGGATTGTACTCCCTCAATGCCCCCAAAGAGCCAGACTAAAGGGTTGTTCCATTTTGGCCTGGCAGAAAGGCGGTCTGGTTGAAGTGCACATCTGACAGGACCTGACGAGGGAGAAAGAGAAGGGGAGGGGTGGAGTGAAGTGGAGTGGAGCAGAAGAGCTAACTAGCGTAGGAGCGAAGGAGTGAAAGAGCAGTTATTCAGGTGAAAGGGATCATAAGCTTGTCGCACTTCTGCTTCAGAAGTAAAAAAACGTGGAGGCAAACCAGGGAGGAAAATTAGGTGTGATGGAGGTCTATATTGCATGCGTCATGAGCCCCAACAGTTGTCAGTGAACTGCAATATCACTTTAAAGCAGTAGTGTAGATCCTGCCTCCATATATCACTTTCATACCACGTTCATAGTGCTATATCCTGCCTGGTGTAGATCTGGCCATGGTCTCTTTTATCCACCAAGCTTTTCAGGCACAGTGCCAGTAGTTTCCTGAAGTTGCCTTTGATTCCAATGTTTAGTTTGTTGGCCTCAAAGGTAATACAAACAAATACCAAAAAAAATCCATTGGGCTTTGTGCCAGATCAGGAGAAAACACTATGTTCTTAATAATGATAAGGGGAAGCATAACATCTGCAATTGCATGGGCTCTCCATGTGGCTCAAGGTGGTTTCTGGGAGTTCCAGCTCTTGCTCTGTGCAGGATTCCTCCAGTGGGACGTGACAATAGGATTGTGCACGTAGTGGGGAAACGTGTTTTCCTAGAACTTACAAATGAATCTTATTCCAAATCTAATCTAAGCAACTCATTGTGAGTTCAGGCTTCTGTCAATAAATGTCACCACACAGCCTCTGCAATGTTAGTTTTGTGTCGGGTTGTGATTTTTCTTTTCTTTTCACCCACCCATTTGGACCACACAACACATGTAACAATTTCTACCCTTACCCCCTACAACTCTTGGTTTTGGTAGGTCTACCTATCCTCTCTCAACCTTATTTACAGCAAGAAAGAACTACTTAAGAGTAAAAGCATTAGGTAAAAATGCCATATTAGAAATCAATCATGGTAACCAAGTTCTTGATCATATTTTAGCCAAGGTAGGAACAGACGCTGACCATTCTTGGTGGGAAACGCTTCTTGGCTAAAGCTAGTGCATCTCTTTCCCCCATTGCATTCAATCCAATTGTGATGATATTGGTGGCTCCATTATTGGAGGACAAATGACATATTTCACTTACTTGATGAAGCCCGCTCTCCCATGTTCCCACCAGGTGTGCCTGTGATGGTGGTGGGGCTGAGAGAAGGGCTTCCCCTGAAGATCTCAAAGCCAGGCTTGTAAAGGAGAATACGGTCTTTCAGATAACCTGGACCTGAGCCATATTTACACCTTTTAAAGCTATGAAACCCTGAAACCCACCAATACTGTGTCAGATTTGGGGTGACCATATTTTGGAAACCAAAAACAGGACACTCCAACATGGCCAGCCCCCACAAGGGTGTGCCCACCCCAACATAGTCTTGGTCACGTGTCTCATTCTACAGTTCACAATTAAGACAAACCTGTTCTATATAATATGTTAATATCCCTCAGGCTGGTTGACCAGCAGTATGCAGGTATGCGTTTGCTAAAATGGAATAATGCGAACCAGCATACATCTCCTAGAATATTAATAAATATCACAAGAACTAGGGTAAACTAACATTTTATGAGGCAATCTAGACAGTACCTTGGGACATTTTAAATAGTATTTTAAAACGTTCCAAAACATCTTAGGCCACATTAAGGAGTATCAATCAATCATAGTTTATTAAAGTCAATAGACCATAAAAAAGAAAAGGCATAAATACAGTTTGTCATTACGTACAAACATTACACATTACACAATATACAAACAGCCATCTCAGGTACCCACCATTTGAGCTCTATGACAGATGGCAAGGTGTAGAAATTTTGCAACTTGGATTGTAACCATTTTATCTTTGGCCTGTAAGAGTATGATAGTCAGAGCCTGTTTAGAGTGGCCAGAATAACCCTTGAGAATTGGTCGCAAGAGATCGTTCCTAATTCCATTATAAAAATTGCAACTAAAAAGCACATGTGTGACTGTCTCGACCTCGGAATTGTTACAAGGGCAGCATCTTTCTCCTATAGATGTTTTTTTATATCTCCCTTCCAACAGTTTCGAAGGGAGAACATTAAACCTTCCCAGGGTAAAGGCCTTTCTATATTTTGGAACAGAAAGCCATTTCAGATATGCTATTTCGCCTTTTTCAGCCTTATCCGGGAGACCCAGTGCGGCCGGAGAACAAGGGCCCACTGCCACACCCCGCATCACCTGTAGATCGATATCCACCAGTCTCTGTTTAATATTCAATCTATCTTGGCTGGTTCGGACAGAAACAAGTGTTGAAGGTTTAGTCCCAAAGTAGCAACCCTCAATATTAGTGCTTTAATCCAAGGAGACTCATATGAATCTAACAAGACCTGAGTTACCAAGGAGTTATGTGACATAGCATGAAATTGGCGGAACCAAAATTGCAGAGTCAAACTCCAGCCTATGTTATTCAAAGATCTTAGGCCGACCTCTAAATTGAGTGCTGGGCCAGAAACTCATCTTGGAACCCCCAGAATTAGCCTCAGAAAGGTAGCCTGTATGCCTTCCACTGGAGTCTTCAGAAGCGGAAACCACACAGGAGCCCCAAACAAAACCTGGGACACCAATTTAGCTTTATAAACCCTGATGGCAGCTGGTATATATTTGCCCCCTTTTTGATGGAAAAAGCGGGAAAGAGCTCCAATGGTCTGTTCCGCTTTAGCCTTAAGATGTTTACAGTGCACGTTCCATTTTGGGTTCGCTTGGAACCAAATACCTAAATATTTGAAGGAGTCAACCTGCTCAACCCTACTGCCTCCCATAGACCAGGAGAATTTAACTTTGGTCTTAGCAAAGACTAGGACTTTGGATTTCTGATCATTAATTATTAGACTGTCCCGAACGCAGTACTTTGCAAATCCATTTAACAGCCTCTTAAGGCCAGGACGGGTCTGTGAAATCAACACAGCATCATCTGCGTACAAAAGTATCTTCACCTTCTGTGAACCAATCCTGGGAGGATGAGATTCTATTGGTTCCAGAAAAGCTGGAAGATCAGCCAAATATAAATTAAACAGGGTTGGTGCTAAGACACAGCCCTGTCTAAATCCTTGAGTAAGATGGCCCACTCTGCTACACCTCACTTGAGCAGAGGTATTACAATATAATGATTTTAACAGAAATAGTAATCTCGGTTCTATAGACATCTGATCTAATTTGTGCCATAATAAGGATCGGGAGATGGAATCAAAAGCAGATTTGAGGTTTATGAAGGCAGCAAACAGTTTACCTCCCCTTGGAGCTGTGTATTTTTGAGCTAGGTGGGACAGAACCAAACAGTGATCGTTTGTGGAGCAACCTACCTTGAACCCAATTTGTTCGAAGCTCAAGATATCATTAGCACAAACCCACTCATTCAGTCTATTCCTTAGTGTTTTGGCATATAGTTTCCCTGTTACAGACAAAAGGCTTATTGGCCTATAACTATATGGGTCTGTTCTCAGACCCTTTTTATATACAGGGACCACAACAGTCCTTTGCCAAGTCAAAGGTATTTGTCCAGATTTATTAATTGCCGTGAATAAAGAGGCTAAAATTGGCGTCCACCAAGCAATATTGCTTTTTAGCATTTCAGGGGGGATCCCATCTGGACCCGAGGCTTTGCCCGCTTTTAACTGAATTAACATTAAGGAGTACTCACGTTACAAGAGAAAAATTCTTCAGTCTCACTGCGGTCTCACACCCTTCTGTCTGTCTCTTTCTGTTTCATTTTTACAATGAGTTTAGGACAAGGCATTGTGGGTGCTGTAGATCACTCACCCACTTCCTCCTTAGTTTCCCTTTCATTCCCTAGCTTTCAATGAGTATAGGGCTAAGCATTGTGGGTGTCATGGTTCACTCGCCCACTTCCTCCTTAGCCCCTCTTTCTTCCCCACCAATCAACGACTAAGTATTTGGGCACCGGTAAACGAAGCACTGCCTCCATGAATCACAAACAGTAAGGAAGGACACATTATTTTACTTAAAACAATTTATTAAAAGTAAAAACCGTTGTCTATAGCTGAAGTGAGTTTTAAAAAACCTCGGGTATACCACATTATAGGGAGTGCGTCATGTGGCCCAAAGAGTTTTTGGAACCCTTATAAAACGTTACAAAGTAGGGATGTGTATCGTATCATTAAAATGTACGATAATGATACGATAAGGTCGTTATGGTGCATGTGTTTAATGATGATGATACGATAGAAAAACCTACGATAATCATTGGAGATGATAATTTTCGGGCGATTTTATCATTTTATTGGACTGCCATCCATATATATATATATATATATAACTTATGTATTGTAAAAGTTAGAAGCTTGAAACTTGGTCACAGTACGTAAGGGGTATGCCTAAGTATGTGTATGAAATTTGAGATCGTTCCCTCCAACCCTCGATTTTATATGAATTTTTTAAAGATCGTTTCCGTTCTGACAGGTCTGAATGAACGCATGTGGTGAGCTGTCATTCTGATCTGTCAGAACTGAAACGATCTTTAATAAATTCATATAAAATCGAGGCTTGGAGGGATCAATCTCAAATTTGGCACATACAGTATGTGTAGCAACATGTAATTTCCATGGTATAAGGGGGGTTGGGAGTTGCTGTTTTTTGCTCCGGGGCCTGTGGTTTGCACCCCTGCTCTTTGCATTTTGTGAATTGGGAAAAAATTCTGGTTGGGAACTGTTTGAATATTGGGGAACTGTTTAAAGCATTATTGAAATGTGTGACAGGGAATGTTCAATCACCAGTTACATACTAGAAGGAAAAATTTGTAGGCCATTCCCATTAAGTTCATGGTTCATTCCTCCCCTTCTGTTATTCGAAGGCCTAAATGAAGTGGCATGCATAGTATTAGAAGTAATTTGGGGGCAGGGTCTGGCACAACCATTGGCTTAGCACCTCAGGCTCTTAGCGCAGAATAGGTGGTGTGGGGGTCTTCTTTTTTTACCCCACCTCCATTTGTAGCATCTGATGTCCTGGTTTTTGTGCCAACCATACTGAGCAGTTCTGAAAGATAGGAGCCTGTTCTGGGATAGGGAGTTGTGGCTGCATTTAGGTTTCCATGCCTCAGATTTGGTGGAGTGATGTGTGGAAACATATGCTTGCTTGGCTCCAGCTAGAGGCAAACCAACAGGGCAGCTATCCTGCTAGAACAGACTGTAAAACAAACGGTTCGAATATAGGCCAGGGCCTTGTATAATCAGCACTGTCAATAACCTCTTTTCTTCCTTCCTTTCTTGTTTTATTGCCAAGGGATTTTCTGTGTGCTCTTTTGGCAGAGCGTCCAGCTTCTCCGCTTGGTTGTCATAGCCCAGCTCCCCCCCCCATTTTTTCCTCCTCAGCCTTGTGGGCCAGTTGCAAAGAGCTGGTATAAAGGGGGCTGTCAGGCTGGCAGAAGGGGGAGCAGCCAGAGGTGCAGAGATCCAGCTTTCGCCTCCGTCTGCTTCATCCACAGGCTGCCCTCTCAGCACCATGGGGACGGGCCAGAGACTCGGGGGATCCACCATCTTTCTCCTGCTCCTGTTTCTCCTTCCTTGGGACACCTCGGCATCCACCCCAGAACCGTAAGCTGCTTGCTGAGGGTTTCCCACAACCCCCCCGCCGCCTTCCCCCCCCTCTGTTCCCCACAGACTTTGATTCTCCCAGCTTCCCCTCTCCCCACCTCTGGAGAGCAACTCAAAATCCCTTCACCCACCTTTACAGAGTGGTGAATTCACACAACTGATGTTTGACCTATGACATTCACTGCCACAAGAAGTGGCAGCGAATTCCATATGCAAAGAAATCAGTGGTGTGAATTCACCCTCCATAAAGCTGTGTGGAGGAACTAACAAGGGGCTGGGTCCAGATTTAAGTTGGATCAGTTGCACTGGTGGAAATGGACTTCCCATCCCATTCCTGCCCACGGCAGCCCCTGCAAATGCCACACAGCATCAAACAAGGTGGGATTCAGCCTTCTGTTCTAGAGTGGAGAGCTTTCAAATGTTTCTTTCAATGGCCGGGCCCACATGAGAAGCCACGGTACCTTCTTTTCCCACCCCACACGTAGTGGTTGCACATTGCCTAATTTCCATAATTACCCTTGCCGGGCATGGATTATCATGTTGTCCAAACCTGGTACCTGTTGAGGGTGGGCAGCAAGGGTGGCTTCCAAACTACCCTTCAACTCTGGTTTTAGGGTTTGGATGACACAACAGTGTGTGCCCATTGAGGGTCGTTATGGAAAGTAGGTGATGCAGGACTGGCAAAAGAAGCCACTGTGGCTTATTTTCCTTCCCAGATCATGGGAATCCAGTCAACGTTAGGTCTTGTGGCTTAATATTGCTTCATGAGGAAATGGCTACCTGTTTCTTTTATCCCTTTTTTCCATATGGGAACCCAAATTCCAGTGATTATATACTGAAGTGGAGAAAGAATCCACAGAGCAGCAGCTGTGTTTGATTTTTTGGAATGCCTACCTCCCCAACGGGAAAATGCATCCTCTCCCCCCCCCCCCATTTCCTTTACGCAGGAGAAAGAAAATACTTTTCCAGAGATTTGAAGGGAAGAGGACTTGAGGAAGGCTTCACTATCCATGTCATCCTTCCATAGCTTTATTTTCCCCCATCATTGCTTCTGGTTAAATAGGTTTGACAGGCTTTGGAGCCCTGTAAGGACCCATCAGACCTGTTTAACCGAGGCAAAAGTGAGATGAGTGTACAAGCAGAGGTACCTCTTTCAAACTGTCATCACCTCTCGGATGTCTGTCGCCAGCCACTGAGAGCTCTTTCTTTCAACTTTCTTTCTCTGAATTTGAAACCACTGCCATGCCGAGATAGGTGATGAAGAAGGCAAAAATCACTCTTTGGCAATTATCTTAGCTTTTGAGCAGTGGGTTGTTGTAGTTCTGCTAGAGATCATGAGCCACCCACAGTCCTCCTGGTCCTCTGACGAGAACTCTTTCCCACTCCTAGACAGTATTTGGTGCTGGTGCCCGTCTTGATCCACACCGAGACCTCTGAGAAGATCTGCGTCCAGCTGAGCCACCTGAATGAGTCCGTGACCCTGAGTGTCACACTAGAATATGGAGGAGAGAACAGGAGCCTTTTCAGAGACGTGACGTCAGAAAAGGATGTCTTCCAGTGTGTCCCATTCGAGGTGAGAGTGTCTTGCCTGCTGTTCTCTGTTTCTCATCTCCATTGTGCATTCCCAGCTATTTTGCCAAGGAAAACCAAGACTGCCATGTGCGGCAGTCAAACTGACTCAGAAAAGTAATACCAAGGAATAAGTGATAATACTTCATTTTCCCCCTGCCTTTTCTACCCAATGCTACTTCATAGAATCCTAGGAGAATTGGAAAGGGCCTATAAGGCCATCGAGTCCAACCCCCTGCTCAATGCAGGAATCTACCTTAAAGCAGCCCTGACAGATGGTTGTCCAGCTGCATCTTGAAAGTCTCTAGGGTGGGAGAGCCCACCACCTCCCCGGTTCCACTGACATACTGCTCTAACTATCAGGAAGTTTTTCCTAATGTTCAGCCAGAATCTGGCTTCCTGTAACTTGAGTCCATTTCAACCTTTTAGAATGGGAAAAGCAGCTCAAAAGCTGGGAAAGACGCAGTCAGGGAAGGGGGTGAGGTCTGGGGAAGGGGTGTCACTTTCTGAGGAAACCCAGAGGCCTAAATTTGGCCCACAGGCCTAAGGCTGCTGACTTCCCCCTTTCCCGTCCTGCAGATTCCCAAACTGAACAGTACGGGCTCCGTAAAGGCGTTTCTCACCGTGTTGGTGGAGGGGGCGACGTTACATTATTGGAGCCGGAAAACAGTGCTGGTCAAGAACAAGAAGAGCCTGGTCTTCGTCCAGACAGACAAACCCATCTACAAGCCAGGACAGAAAGGTAAACGAGAGAGGCTCCTCCAGGAGCGTTTTTTGTAAAGCTAATGAGTATTAATTGCCCATTCAAGACCAAGCCGCCCCAAAGTACTTTGCATTTCAACAGGGATTCCTGAAAACAATGTCCCAGTTTTCACAGCACAACACCGGCTAGCCTAATTTAGCTGTGGGTGCTGTTATGGTGTTCCTATGGGTGCCCCTGCTTGCTGTAGTTTGTAGAACTCTTAGCAGAATGCACTGGCCACCATTTTGAATACACAAGCGGCAGTGTGCTTATAGATTAATGTGTTGTGCAGACCCAGTGTCATGCGCTATTTGTGGGTAGGCTGACCATATGAAAAGGAGGACAGGGCTCATGTAACTTTAACAGTTGTAGAGAAAAGGGAATTTCAACCAGTGTCATTTGTATGCAATTAGTTCCTGGTGAAATTCCCTCTTCATCACAACAGTTAAAGTTGCAGGGGCCCTGCCTTCTTTTGTATCTGGTCACTCTAGTATAGTGCCTGCACCTTTAACTGTTGTGATGAAGATGGGATTTCACCAGATACTAATTGCATACAAATGACACTGGCTGAAATTCCCTTTTCTCTGCAACTGTTAAAGTTACATGAGTCCTGTCCTCCTTTTCATATGGTCAGCCTATTTGTGTGTGTGTGTGTGGGGGGGATTAGATAACCCTAGAACAAGCTATGGATTATTTGATTATTATTATTCTGCTAAGCCCCAGTGGGTAAATCCAAAGAGAGAGAGAGAGAGAGAGAGAGGACACTAATGTGAAGATTGCAGCCAAGCTCAGAGGGAACAGGTAGTGTGGCAGATGATGTCAGCATCCCTGCTCATAAAAGAGTGTTGGCGCGGCTTCCCTTCCAGCCCTGCCTCCGCTACGCCACTGCTCGTTGACTACTAGGAAAAGGCCTGGGTTGGTATCTCTGGCTCACGCTACTAACGAGCCCAGCAGCATCAGCCCAAGAGAGTACAGAAAGAAGAGGAAGAAGCTCCTAAGGATTCCCACATGTCTTCTTTTGGTGCTGGAGATGCTGCCAGGGGACTTTTTGCATGCCGCACATGCACTCTGCCACAGAGCCCTGACATGCATACGACAAACCCGCATGCACACGCAGCCTCAGCAGAGTCTCATTGAAACACTTCCCCTCTTCCTTCCTCAGTTCTGTTCCGCATTGTTTCTTTGGATGAAGATTTCCATCCCTTGAACGAGAAGGTAAGTTTCATCGTTGTATTTTATTTTGTTTATGACTTTTTTTTTTAATCTGACCCATAACCTACATTCTCTGGGCAGATTACAGACAGTTAAAAAAACTAAAATGCCATACAAATAGTTAAAAATGTACAATACCAAATGTTTAAAAGAATAAAATACTACACAATAGTCATGTCTGGATCAATTCGCACCACCAGCTGTTAGGCTGCTTTTAAAAAAAAAATCCAAACAAACTTTGGCACCTGCATGGATTGACCGTCTTGCAAAGTGCAGCCTCCAAGGATTTTGAGAGCTATTGGCCCAGATATCCACAATGGGCCCCCTTTTTCGGTGAGTATCTTCTCACTGCTGTTAACACCATTTGCTATTGCTCCTCCTCTTCCTCTTCCTCTTTATTTAGGGTGACCAGATAAAATCCAGGTCAGGGCTCCTGTAACTTTAACAGTTGTAGAGAAAAGGGAATTTCAGCCAGTGTCATTTGTATGCAATTAGTTCCTGGTGATATTCCCTCTTCATCACAACAGTTAAAGGTGCATGCACTATGCTAGAGTGACCATATACAAAAGAAGGCAGGGCCCCTGCAACTTTAACTGTTGTGATGAAGAGGGAATTTCACCAGGAACTAATTGCATACAAATGACACTGGCTGAAATTCCCTTTTCTCTACAACTGTTAAAGTTACATGAGCCCTGACCTGGATTTTATCTGGTCAGCCTATCTTTATTGCTACCACATGTTTGCTTGACAGGCCGAGAGCCGGTGAGCGAGGATTCAGGAGCACCTGCTGCTGCTGCTCCTCTCACCACCAGCTGGGCCAGAGCGAGAAACAGGTGACCCAGCAGGTTGCAATGCTGAAGAGGAGCAACATCTCCAGGGGGCCTCTTGCCAGTGGGCCTCTGCCTGGGTGTGGGTCCTGAGCAGGTGCCCAACCACAGGCCTACTTTTGATAGCAGCCTGGCCTTGCCCTCAGAGCAGCCTGTGAATGAGTAACCTCTACCCCAGGCTTTCCCAACTTTATGCCCTCCAAATATTTTGGATCGACTTCTAGCATTCCTGAACATTGGCCATGCTGGCTAATGTTGATGAAGTTAAAGTCCAAGGACGGGTTGCCTTTACTGGACCACTGGGGCGGAATCAGTGGGTCCCAGAAATGAATACATATGCTTCTGTTTGACTTCTGGGAAGTTTTCTGGTTGCCCAGGTGCATTATGGCGGCCATTTTCTGAATGGGCAAGCCTGCCCGCCATTATCCTTTTTGTGACGGCATCCATGACAATCCTTTCATATTTTAAATGTGCCCACTGGGCTATAAGCCAGAGTCACTGTGGTGTAGTGGTTAAAGTGTCGGACTGGGAGTCAGGAGATCCGGGTTCTAGTCCCCACTCGGCCACGGAAACCCACTGGGTGACTTTGGGCCAGTCACAGGCTCTCAGTCTAACCTACCTCACAGGGTGGTTGTTGTTGTGAGGATAAAATGGAGAGGAGGGGGATTGTGTATGCTGCCTTGGGTTCCCTGAAGGAAAAAAGGTGGGATATAAATGCAGTAAATAAAAAAAATGTTGGGGATTCCTGGCCTACCACTTCTGTTATGCTAAAACAGACATCCCTGTTTGTGGGTCTTTGTGAGTGTGGTTCACAGTGGATAATTGACACAGGGGTGGTAATATTCATTAATTCACTAGGGTGAGTAAAGCAAGGATAATGGTGGCCACCTTGGGGTCATAGTGCTGCAGTAAAGACACTATATAATTTTTTATTACATTTTCAAACTGCCCAATAGCCTAAGCTCTCTGGGCAGTTCACAATCCAAGCCATAAAATACAACATGACAAGACACAGTATAAAACTTTTAAAAGTTTGAAAGTCCCACGTCAAACCAAAATAAAAACCCAGCAGCAGTTACAGCCCAGGGAAAGCCTGGGTGAAAAGGTGTGTTTTTCGGAAGCGTTCAAACGTTGTGATATTTTCTGCTTTCCGAATTGCACAAGGGAGGGTTTTCCAGAGGGTGGGTGCCGCTACAGGGAAGACAAGACAACAACACAAAGCACCTTGTCAATGTGTTAGGTGCCTTATTAAGGATGAGACACATCCACATTATTATGATGGATGGAAAGTGATTATGGGAAAGAGGGATTGTCTTTTGTCAGGGTCCCCAGACACCTGCCCCAAAGTCTTGTCTTCATGGCCCCATGCTTCATAACTTAGAAGTTCATAAAGCTACTGAAAGGGCAATTCTTGCAATATCTGAGGGTCTTTTGAATGGGCACTAAACCACTCGGAAATGAACGGCCCTTGTACCCCGATATCAACATTTTGAACTGCTAAAATTCAGCCAGTGCTATAATTCAGCTACTAGAACTTTGTAAAGACTATCTGGCTTAAACTTATAGCCCCTGTGTGTAGTTTTTCATTCATTCCTGTCTCTTATTTCTCTTATTTTTTGTCTCCACAGTTTCCTTTGGTTTACATCGAGGTACGTGGCTAATTCTATTGAAATCTAGGGATTGCGAGGGGGGGGGCATTGGAGGTGCAACTTCTTCCATCCCAGAGCAATCGCCGCAAAGATTCTTGCTTCTCTGCCACTCCTAGCAGCAGGAAAGTAGTGACTGACCTCCAAAGCCAGGGAATAAAAGTGGGTTGGTTCCTGCCAACTAGTGAGGCAACAGCAACCTAAAACCAAATGTGTCTGTTAGCTCTGCTTATGAGGCAGTTCATTCTTTAAGGCTGCAATCCCATGCATATTTAGACAGAAAAAAAGTCCTACAACTCCCAGCATGCCCCAACCAGCAGCTGACAAGCTGCCTATCCCTGACTCAGGGTGCAATCCTAAACAGCTTTAGACAGAACAAAGTCCTACAATTCCCAGCATCCCTTCAGATAGCGATGTTGGCTGGGTCATGCTGGGAGTTGTACGACTTTTTCTGTCTAAACATGCATAGGATTATGCTCTAAAGTTTCTTAAGTGAGGGATGGGCAATTTATGGACTTCCAGATGCCCGGGCCTACAACTCCATCATCCCTGGCTAGCATTGGTGTGGGATTATGGGAATTCTAGGCCAAAACATCTGAAGGGCACAAGTTGGTCCCCTTTGTCTTAAATAGTCCATTTGGAGGACAAAGGTCACCTTTGCTGCAGTCCTCAAATTCTGATTGCTAGAACTTCTTCGTTCTGTAGGGCTGCCTCTACAAGAGAGGTTTAATGCTCTTTCAAGACGCTTTAAAAAATTTACCTCTACAAGAACGGAGCACAAATCGGGCGTAGAGGCGCGTTATCTCTCCGATTATGCGCATTATCGAATGCGCGTTAAATCGCGAGTTTTATTTTGCTCCGGCCGTTAAAGCGCATTTTGACTATGTGAACAAGCGCTTATGCGCATTAACTACTTGTAAAGCGCATTTTGGTCATCCCTTAATGCGCTTCGCCGCCTCTCGCCGCCTCTCGTGCAGAGGTATTAGACGTAAATGCGCTTCAGCGATTATGCGCATAATCGCCTAACCAGGCGCAAAAGTGAATCCTTGTAGAGGGGACCTAGGATTCCATGTAGAATTGTGCAGTTACCTGCAATTCCATGCAAATTGCGGCAATAACCTACTATTCTCTCACACTTTATAGTCCCGGTGGGAATCTTCCATGGTCTCCCCAGAACCTGATCCCCTTTACCCAAACCAGTGACTGCAATGTCATTCACACACCCTTTTGCCTGGCTGTGGGCTTCCAATGAAGCAGACGATTACCTTGGGTTAACTAGAGCAAATAGACTTTTTATATGATACATTGGCGAAAACAAACAGGGCAGAGAGATTTAAACATTAACCATGTCTAGGCTGAGCATATGAGAAGGAGGACAGGGCTCCTGTTTTTTTAACAGTTGTATTGAAAAAGGAATTTCAGCAGGTGTCATTGTTATGCATGCAGCACCTGGTGAAATTCCCTCTTCATCACAACAGTTAAAGCAGCAGGAGCCCTGCCCTCTTTTGTGTCTGGTCACTCTAGTTCCTGCAACTTTAACTGTTGTGATGAAGAGGGAATTTCACCAGGTACTGCATACATACAAATGACACCTGCTGAAATTCCCTTTCCAGTACAACCATTAAAGATACAGGAGCCCTTGTCCTCCTTTCCATACGGTCACCCTAACCGTGCCTCCAATTTGAAACTGAGCTCTTTGGCAGGAAGTTCCATTTAATTCAATGGAACTTGAGCTAAATGGAATTTGGATATTTGATCTACTTTTGTTGAAGTTTGTGTATAATTCACAGAAATCTGTATTTTCGTGTGTGTGTGTGCATGCATTGAAATCAATATTTTTTATTCTATTTTTTGTTTTGTTTTGTTGAAATTTTACAATAAAAATTAATTCAAAACAAAACAACTCTGCCAGACTTGCTATAGAGCTTCGGCTATTGGGCAGTATATAAATGTAATATAAATAAATAAATAAATAAATAAAGAGTACTCATGGGGCCTGTTCAGACAACACACTAAGCCATGGTTAAGCCACTAACCTTTTGCAGCAAATGGTTATATAGTCACCATAGTTAGGAATGGCTCACACAACATGCTAAGCCATCATGTTTAGCTCAAAGTGCTTAACCACCGTGGCTTCGCGTGTTATCTGAACAGGGTCATAGTCAGTAACTAAGGCTCAGGCGAGGCATTTCAACCCTTTAGAATGGGGGAAATTCTTCCCAAAAGCTGGGAAACCAACAAATGGCCAGTGGTTGGGGAGGGCTTGAGGCCTGAGGAACATGGTGTGGCCACCTGAGGAACTCTGAAGGGCCAGATTAGAACCTCAGGAGGGCTGGATTTGACTCCTCGGCCAAAGGTTCCCCATCCATAGCCTAAATGGTAGGGCCAGCACCGACAGCCACAAAGTGCTGATGGAACAGTAATCCTGTGGCAAGGAGTTATCATAATGTGCTGGTCTAGAACTACACTCATGCTTTCTATTGGTATCGAAGTGCATGGATAACCGTTAGGGCACATTATGCATTCCGTATACCACTTTTCTAGTGTTACTTCCCACTTTTTATTCCGCATTATCCAAACTCCTGCAACAGACATCATTCTGTGTGCTATGAGGAATGAATGCGCAAGAGGGAAATAGAGTCAATGTGATGGGATTGTTTCAATACAACACGAGGTGTAGATCTGGCCCTGGGCAAAGGGAATTGACTCTAGGGTGTTGTCCTGTTTAGGGCCAGCAGCAGCAGTGGAAGCGATACCCCCATTGATGCTTTTAACATGAGCGGCTTGTGGCCGTGTTCTCTTGTGACTTCCAGGACCCCAAGAGAAACCGCTTGGCCCAGTGGCGAGACGTGCAGCTTGATGTGGGCCTCATCCAACTCTCTTTTCCTCTTGTTTCTGAGCCTCTCCTCGGCAACTACAAAGTGGTGGTACAGAAAGCCTCTAGTAGTCCATTAGCCTCCAATAGTCGATTTGACTCCAGTAGTCTATCTAGCAGCAATGGACGCCTTGAAACTCTCTTTACTGTGGAGGAATACGGTAAGAAGGATCGATCCCTCTTACACCAGGTAATTAGATGGCCATGATTTTAATGGAAGTATAGCTTCCAAATCACGCGAGGTACTGGTTCCCCTCTATTCGGCACTGGTTAGGCCTCATTTTGAGTATTGTGTCCAGTTCTGGGCACCACACTTCAAGAAGGATTCAGACAAGCTGGAGGGGGTTCAGACGAGGCCAACGAGGATGATCAGGGGTCTGGAAACAAAGCCCCATGAGGAGAAACTGAAAGAACTGGGCATGTTTAGCCTGGTGAAGAGATGATTGAGGGGAGACATGATAGCACTCTTCAAATACTTGAGAGGTTGTCACACAGAGGAGGGCCAGGATCTCTTCTCGATCAACCCAGAATGCAGGACACGGAATAATGAGCTCAAGTTACAGGAAGCCAGATTCCGGCTGGACATCAGGAGAAACTTCCTGACTGTTAGAGCAATATGACAATGGAATCCATGACTTTGGGGGATGGTGGGCTCTCCCACATTAGAGGCTTTCAAGAGGCAGCTGGATAACCATCTGTCAGGGATGCTTTAAGGTGGATTCTTGCATTGAGCAGGGGGTTGAACTCGATGGCCTTATAGGTCCCTTTCAACTCTACTACTCTATGATTCATTTTTGCTGATCTGTACTCTGCACTGCTTTATGGAGAGAAGCATATTCAAGTGGAATATATAGAGATGTAGATATAGATTCAATCATCAAAAAAATTGCCGATTTAAAAGACCAGAAGCAAAGGCTATCTCATGTTTATTTATTTATTTATTTATTTATTTATTACATTTGTATACCACCCTATAGCCGAAGCTCTCTAGGAAGTTTACATAGGATTAAAAACAATTAAAAACTATACAAAAATTAAAACAGCAAAAACATACAACATACACACAATCTGTACATTTAAAAACTACTACAACACTTCAAAAAAGCTACAAAAACAAAACAAAACCAGGCTCCTCAGATATTGCCAAATGCCTGAGAGAAGAGGAAAGTCTTGACCTGGTGCAGAAAAGATAACAATGTTGGCGCCACTGCATTTTGCACAAGCAGCAGCTTCCGAACCACCTTCGAAGGCAGCCCCACGTAGAGTGCATTGCAGTAATCTAACTTGGAGGTTAGATTGGCCCGAACTCCACAAAACCAAGAAATTGGATGCTAAAGCCCTGTGATCAGTCATGATGTTGTACAAAGTCACAAACTGGGCTTGCTTCCAACTTACCCTCCCTCCGTGCACTCTCACTTTTCCTGGGTTCTTCAGTCTGAACTCCCGATTGGGAGAACGGACTACCTGAGACAAGCAAAGATGCTCCACGTTGTCCTGGTCCTGTATTGCCTTATGAAGCATCTGAGCCTTACTGTATTGCTAGAGGTATCCTACTGTGAGGTGACTCTCACCTTTATCCTGTGAGCTGACCCATGCCTTTACTGGGTGAGTAGATAGTGAGACATCGGTATCTCCTGAGAGTCGTTACTGCTGCATATCGTTCATTTGAGAGCAGTTTCTGTAGAACAGAACGGCAGGGAGCGGTGAGGGAGGTTTCCGGCAGACCCAGTGGTAAAGTTTTTTGGGGTTGGTTGGTTGCAAATATACCAATACCCCAAAACAACAAGAACAAAGGAAGCTGTACAGATGCCCCCTTTGTAGTTAATTTCTCCATCAATGTTATGTGCAACAGATATCACTAGGTAAGAGCTCAGCAACACAGTCAGCAAAATCACATGATCTGTTTTGCTCTTGCTCTACTGTACCAGTTCAGATTGCATATTGGGGATTGATGACTTAAATCACGGGTGCATAACCTGTGGGCCAAATGCAGCCCTTGAGTGCTCCCTGTGTGGGGCCCCGCAAAGCCAGCAGCATCCCACCCACTTCTTCCTAAGGCCCACCTGATCCTCCCGCCAGCTTTTACCTCACACCCTGACCCTGCCTCCAGCTTCAGGACCAAAGAAGGTGGAGCAGTTCGGACTGAAATGCTCCCCTACGTTAAAAACAACAACTCCCTACCCATTGCCATAACAGGGAACAGGCTCGCAACCAGATGTTTATGTAGCTTGGCTCTTAGAAATGGTTTATTTATTTCAGCACGGCTGAGATGATTTTAATACAGTTGCTCTGGTGGGGAATAGTGGTTCTCCCGTGATTCGAAGATAACTGTATGGCTGTTGTCCTTCGCTCTCTTTTATCCTGCTATTTCTTTGCTCCCTGCAGTATTGCCCAAGTTTGAGGTTTCCGTGACAGCGCCCAAGCGCCTGACAATTATGGATGATGAACTAGAAGTGACTTGTTGTGGCAGGTAAGTGAGATGAGCCTGGATTTCTCTTCGTACTCATACTCGGAACCAGGGAATGGAGAACTTTGGTTACTGCCAGCTAAACTCCCCCTCTTCGTTGGCCCTTCCCCCCATTTCCACCAACCTCTACTATTCCATCCTGCAGATGGAATAGCTCTCCTAGCTGTGTCATCAGAGGCCTGCAATGGCATGACACACCTTTTGAGTAGCTGCGCTGAGCATCACACCGCAACTGGTTGCATCACCCAACTCAAGGCAGCTTCACGGCAATGCCATCCCACTCATCACATCATCGTATCACGAGTCCTATGGCTGTGAGAAGTCCTGGAGGAGAGCCATGGGGAGGGACCAGAGCTCAGGGGTGGAGCAAGTGCTTTGCATGCAGAAGACCCAGTCTTCAGTCCCAGCATGTCCAGTCAAGAGCTAGAGAGAGGTTGCCAGTCAGAATAGACCAGGGTGCGAAGCCTCGGGCCTCTGGGACAATCCGGCCCACCATCCGGGTTCCCAATCTGGTCTTTCAGGGTTCCTCAGTCGGTCCCCTCCCCCTTTTCTCCACAACCACCATTCATTTGGTGGTTCCCTGGCTTTTGTACAGCCTCCCTCCATTCTAAGAGGTTAAAATGCCTCCCCCAAGGCTTAGTGAGTGGCAGGAACAGCTTAACACTACAATTTGCTGGCATTTTGGCTGAGCCCCTTTTGCCTTTAAACTCACTTGCCACAGGAACATGGCCCCTGAGAGCTTCTCCAAAATAAAGGTTTGACACCCCCTGCCCCCAGGAATAGTTAATACTGGGCTAAATAGACCAATAGCCTGAGACTTTATAAGGCAGGCTCCCGCATTCCTATGAAATTGTCTTAAGTTCTGGATAATAAGTCACCATGGAAACGTTCCCAGGGTATCAAACAAGAGACAGTCCCATTGGTCTCCGTATCTACCCCTGTATCCCCGTTTCATCAATGCTGTGCTTGTTTCCGGCTGCAGATACACCTATGGGAAGCCTGTCACTGGACTGGTGAATATAAGCATTTGCCGGCCATACTATTACGGAAGCCAGTGTTACGGGAAAGAGTCGAGAGCTGCATGTGAAGACTTCAGTGAAGAGGTGAGTCCCACGGCTGAAGCGGAGGCCTTACAGATGCAAAGACCATTTGGCGACTGCATTAAATACTACCTAGCCACCCTTTCCTTTCCTCTGGTGTTTGGTGAAATCCCTTCCTTTGATGGCCAATTAGGTTGTAAGCCAACGAGGAGGAGGGCCTGGGTCATGTGTTTCACTCCTTTAACACACCTCGATCTTTGAGGTACTTTATACTAAGGTTTCCCAACCCCTTAGGACCTGTAGGCCCATTTGGGGATTTGAGGAACAGCTGTGGGAGCGACCACAAAATGGCTCTCACAGTGGATGTGGCTAGTCACATAATGGCTTCCGGTGGGGGGTCTGGCTAGTCAAACGTGAGCTAAAGAGGTGGTGGGGAGGAGAGAAATAGCGAGGCTAGAGGCTGGGAGAGGGAAATAGCAAGGCAATGGGGGAGAAGAAAGAGAAAGAGCGAGGCTAGAGGCTGGGAAAGGGAGAAACGGAAGACTGCCCTCACATTTTCCAAAGTTTTTCTTAAAACAGTTTCTTTTTAAAAGGGTAAGGAGGGGAGAGCCTTGTGGGCCCATGGGTGCCACGTCATTGGGGACCCTTGCTTTAAAGGTTCTTCTTACAGGGAGACTGTTCCCTGGGCTGTGAACACTTCCTTACGTGAAGAGAGAATGTGTACTTTAAAAAACAAATTCCGAAGAACGACCACTTATTATGGAAATTCATTACTGTAAAGTTTGTAAACCTGGCTTTGGACGCTCACTTTGCAGAGAATTTCCAGTGTAGTGTAGTGTTTAGCTTGAGATGAGGAACCTCTGGCCCTCCAGGATGGCCCCACCCCCTTTCCATTTGGCCCCATCCCCTTCCTTTGGCCCCACCCCCTTTCCCCCAACCACCAATCGTTCTATGGTTTCCTGGCCTTGGGGCAGGCTCCACCCCAATTTTATTCTCTTAAGGCTTAATGACTGTCAGTAAGAGCGTTATGTTAGAACACGCGGGGTGTTTGTGTGGGGGTGTGTGTGTGTATGTGTGTGTGGGTGTGGTTTTGGCCCCTTTGCCTTTGGCCCACCCACCACTAGAATGTGACTCTTGAGAGCTTCTCTGAAATTGAATTTGGCCCATGAGTTGAAAGCGGTTCAATACCTCCTGGTTTAGTGTGTTGGACCAGGATTTGGAAGACCCTTATCCAAATCTCCACTCAGCCATGAAGTTCAGGTCACTGGCTGACCATCTAGAGGAGGTGCCTCCAGATGTTTTGTCCTACAACTCCCATAAGCCCCAGCTGCTATGGCCAATGGTCAGGGATGATGGGAGTTGTCCTCCAAAGTTCTGGAGGGCACCAGGTGTCCTTCCCCTGCTCGTGACTAACCTGTGAGTGTAGAACGGTGGAGTTGGAGAACCATGTAAGCCACCTGGAGCTCCCGGGAGAAAAAGTGGGAGGTGAATTTAACACATAAGGAGATGCAACTGCTGGACTCTCCTTTTATGCAGGGTCTGTTTGCTCATTTTGTCATGGTTCCCCTCCCCCCCCCCCAATTGGGGCCTCTTTAAAAAACTGCAAATACATTACCTCTCTTCACTGTAATGGGACAGACAAAATGAAGGTGTGTCCTCACACTGACAATATTCTAAACTGACATGTTCTGTTTGTACAGCAATTGGGGGGTGGGGGGGTCCTCCTGCCAGTCCTCCAACCCAGGTCTCTCTGGGGAGGAGGAAATTACTATTTAACCAATTTAAGTTTGCAGATATGTCATGAATATTGGCCCCAGTGGATGAGAGATATAGGTCCCCTCTACAAGATTTCGCTTTGATGCCCAGTTGCCCGATTATGCGCATCTACGGATAAGCGCATTTACTCCTAATACCTATTTAAGAGAGGCGGTGAAGCGCATTATGGGATGTACGAAACGCGCTTTAAAGTTGTTTACATGCCCATAAGGCGCGCTCTAACTCCTGCGGTAAATTAAAACTCGCTATTTAACGCACATTCGAAAATGCGAATAATCGGAAATAAAAAGCGCCTGGACCCCTGATTTGTGCTCCACTCTTGAGGAGGTAGATTTGGTAATGTGCCTTGAAAGAGCTTTAAATCGCTCTTGTAGAGGCACCCATAGAACAGTAAAGGTATTTCTTATTGGATCGACATCCACTGGAGAACGGGTATGTAGGACTTTTTTTTTTGTTTCGCTTTCATTTCGTGAAAGGAAGAGGTGAACTGCAAAAACTACTTCCAGTGCCGCCATCGCTACTGCCCTTTGGTTTCTCCTCATGCAGGCAGATGGACATGGCTGCTCCTCTCAGGTGGTGAAAACGAAGACGTTTCAGCTGAAACGGGACGGATATCGGATGAACCTCGATGTGGAATGCAAGATCACAGAGGAAGGCACAGGTATGCTTCAGGAAACAGAAGGACGGATGGAAAGGAACGGCCCTGTCACAATCAGGCCTGTTCTCCCTAATGTGGGGGAAGGGGTTTCGGGGGGAGGGGGTCAATCAGGCTCAGAATCTGAAAAAGAAGGACCAGAAAATTACCAACCAACTCAGGCAGCTGGGGAGGAGATCCTCCAAGTCTCTTCAGGAGTCAAGGATGAATCTTCCCGACAACATATCTGCAAGAATTGAGATGGCTCATAGACCCCCCTGCATCCTGGGAACTCAGCCTCTATCTGAGGGAGATGGGACATCACAGTTGACAGATCTGAGTCTGCCACAGGGTCAAGAAGGTGGAGTTGAGAAGAGGTAGGAGGCGGTCTCCTAGGCTAGTGGCTCATGGGAGGAACAGTCGTGCTTGAGTTGAAGGCAACTGCCTAGCTTTGTTAGTCCTAGGTTACCTGCCAGGAATGACCTGATTAATATGTTCGGCTACCTGTCTCCCCCCTACCCTTCGCCCCAATTGCCATTTGAAGTGACCTGCTCAGGAGTAAATGGGAATGTGCCTCGCACACACACACGCCAAAACAGACAGGGGGATGCTGCTGCGTTCCTTCCCCCTCCTCTTCCCAGCAAGCTCAACCATTGTAAAACACACACACGCACAAACACACATACACACACAGCTCAGGTCAGGTCAGGAACCCAGCAAGAAGCGAGGGGACGATATGTGAGCTGATCGCTAATTATGCGCACATGCGCACATCCTTCGTACCCCCTTTACTTCTCATGAAACCACCTCCATCTGGCCCCATGTCTCCATGAACGAAATATTCTATCAGGGGAGTTAAAATAAACTTTATTTTTTAAAACTAAACGCAAAAGCGGGAGGCTTTCCCAGCGAAGGGGCAGTTCTATCCATGACATCACGACCACAGCCCGCCCACTCTGATCATTAATGTGCCTTCTCGGAAAGTTGTTTACACGGACATAAGGCGCTCTTACTCCCGCCGTAAATTAAAACTCGCTATTTAACGCACATGCGAAGATGCGAATAATCGGAGAGAAAACGCGCCTGGGCCCCTGATTTGCGCTTCGCTCTTATAGAGGTAAATTTGGCAATGTGCCTTGAAAGAGCTTTAAATCGCTCTTCTGGAGACACCCATTGTCGGCAAATGCCAATGCTCCTCATCCTCTTTCTCATCTTTGCTCGCATGTCCTTGCTTGACAGGCAGAGGGCCAGTGAACGAGTAGGCCGTGGCATCTACTGCTCCTCCTTCCTGCCACCACTAGTGCCTGGGCCAGAGCGAGAAGTGGGGGAAGAAGCAGGCTGCAATGGTGAAGAGGAGGGGCAACTCCCAGGAGGGTCTTGTCAGTGGCCCCCTGCTAGAGTGTGGGCCCTCGGCAGGTGCCTAAACGTACCTACTTTTGGCACTGGCCCAAGCTGTGTCTAAGGGCTGCTACTGGTCAAAGTAGATACTGCTGGACTAGATAAATCAGGGATGGGGAACCTCCGGCCCGTGGGCCTAATTGGGACTGCGGAGGATTCCCTTTGGCTCCCTCTGCAAGTTTCGGCCCTCCCCATGTCTCCACTCCCTGGATGCAGTTGGAGGCTAGGGAGGAATCCCCCCTGGAGATAACAACAGTATTTCCTTGCACGCTGCTCCCTCCCTGATAGACAAATACTCCTACCTGGTAGGAAGGCCCCTATGAATTGCAGCCCAGGCTTGAAGCATGTCAAAGCAGGCCTGCTGGGGAATTTGGGACTGGAAAGTCTGGAAGGAAAGAGATGCTAGAGCATCTCCCTCTACAAGGAAAGGTCACAACAACTGGGATTGTTCAGCTTGGAAAACAGGAGGCTGAGGGGAGAGAGGTGAACAAAATGATGCACAGTGTGGAGAATGTGGATAGGGAAACATTTCTCTCCCTCTTCCATAATGCTAGAACCCAATGAGGTCATCCCATGAATCTGATTGGTGGGAGATTCAGAACAGATAAATGAAAGGCCTTCTTCACACAGTGGAAGATGTAGTGATGGCCACCAATTTAGATGGCTTTAAAAGGGGGTTGGATAACATTCTGGAGGTAAAAGGAGGGTCTTGTCAGTGCCCCCCTGCTAGAGTGTGGGCCCTTGGCAGGTGCCTAAACATGCCTACTTTTGGAACTAGCCCAGGCTGTGTCCAAGAGCTGCTACTGGTCAAAGTAGATACTGCTGGACTAGATAGATCAGGCATGAGGAACCTCTGGCCTGTGGGCCTAATTGGGGCCGTGGAGGTTTTCCCTCTGACCCAGGGACACTTTGTCTCCCTTTGCAAGCTCCACCCTTTTCAAATCCCCGGCCCTGGTGGAGGCTGAGGGAGACCAGAGGGGAGAGGAATCCCCACTGGAGATAGCAACAGTGATTCCCTTGCGAGCCGCTCCTCTCTGGTAGACAAATACTCTGACCTGGAAGAAGGGCCACTTCCTGCATTCTTATGAAGCGCGCGAAGGCAAGCCTGCTGGGGATCTTGGGCCTGGAAAAAGTGGAGGGAATGAGACAGTGTTCTGTTTACCCTCCTTGTATTGAATGGTCTTTCTTTTCATTTCTTTTTTGGCAGGGGTGGAATTTAGAGGCACTGCTACCACTGAAGTTACTTCGACTCTCAGCACTATCACCTTTCAAAACATGGACCACTCCTACAGGCAAGGGCTCCCCATTACGGGACAGGTAAGGCCAACTGAGCTATCTATCGTGATCATGCATGACTCCTCAGCCGTGTCCCTCTTTTATAGGAATTGGGGAGCACCTCGCCCTGTGGGCGCTCCTGCTGTGGCCACCTCAGCGAACCTGGCCCTCTGAGCCACTGCCAAGTGCTTGTGAGGTTTACGATGGCTAGGCAACCACCCACCCTGGCTTTGACCCTTTCCTCCGCTAGGTTAATGGTGTTAATCATGAATTTTCCAATATGGCCTTTTAGGCCCCCATTGGTCCAGGGAGGAAAGCGCACTTTCCAGAGCCTCCAGAAAGTGCAATTTCCCCCTCCAAACTCTCGGCAGTTTCTGCCGGATCTGTACAACCCCACCTTTCAGTGGCTGCTCTGGAACTCCCTTCCCAGGGAAGCTAGACTGGCTCCCTCCTTACTATTTTTCTGGAGGCAGGCAAAAACGTTGTTGTTCCAGCAGGCCTTTGGGAGTAGTCTGGACCCTTGTTACTGCGCTGGGTTGTTGTTGTTGTTTTAAAAAAATGTCATTTACCTTTTAACCTTTTAAATGTTTTAATACTATAGATGATTTCATTAATTGTACATTTCTGTTTTCATATTTTAATTGTATATGTTTTAATTTTGTAAAGCGGCCATAAGTCCCAGTATTGGGGGAAAAGGTGGGATACTGCTGATGCTGATGCTGAATATATACAGACAAGACAATGCTTTGCAATCGAGCAGTTATAGACCAAAACTAAAAACACAACTACCTCATTGACATAGAAATACCTAATGACAAAAAAGTTATAGGAAAGGATACAAGCAACAACAACAATATGAAGTGCAGGAGGATTGCGGAAGCCATCATGGCCTCCGTACTCTGCTGAGCTGCATTTTGGCTAGATTGGCTTTTTCACTTGTCTAACTGGGGTGCATCCAAGTGGGAGGGAAAGAGGCTGGGGCGGCCGGAGGTTTGTTCATGACTCTCCAGTCCTCTCTGACACCTGAATCTAGAACTGCCCTCCTTCCCACATCTCCATCTCCAGTATTAGCTTTCCTCAGACCATCAGCTCCACCACCACCTCAACTTTCCATACAATGCCATGCACCCTGCAGGCCTCATCTCATACAGCAAGGGTGGGCAACCTCAGGTTTTCGGGCCAAATCTGGACCTCCTTGGGTCTCAATCTGGCCGTCCACTTTCCCCCAGATGTCCACACACCGTCTCCTCTGACCATGGATCATTTGGTGGTTTTCTAGTTTTTCCAAGGTTTCCCCACCCCCATTTTGAAAGCCTGAAATGCCTTTCTAAGGCTTAGTTACTGGTGGGAAGAACTTCAAGCTAAAATAGGCTGGAATTATTGTCATTTTGGCTCTACCCCTTTTTGCCTTTGCCCCTGCCCATCATTGGAATGTGGCCCTCTAGAAGTTCTCCAGAATGGAAGGTGTCCCTTGGCCAAAAAGAATTTCCCCGCTGCCGTCCTACGCTAACATCCCCATTGATAATACCATGATCTGCTGTGTGTTTGGTTTTGCGCTTCTAGTTGACAATAGAGGATGGTACCAACAGGCCAATCAGCAATGCAACCATTGAGATTAGTGCAGGGTCCGCGAACAAGTACATCTACATCACCGACGACCGTGGGCAAGCACAGTTCTCCATCGACACGGATAACTTCACAGCAGATTCCGTTTCTATCCAGGTGAGAGTTCTGGGGGAACTGGGAACGTCTGCTGCCCACACTGGCAAAGTGGTTCTGGAGGAGAACGCAGACCGAGAAGACATTCACCCTGGCAGGGACGTGGGAGAATAGCATAGAAGCAAATGTTTATTATCAGCCAACATAATCATTGTCCCAATTTGGGGGTATCTGTGGTTTTCTCCCTTTTCCATCAGGCACTTTATAAATCGGAAAGTCGGTGTGACCGTAACTGGATCGGTATCCGTCATCACCAGGCGTATCACTCACTACATCGCTTTTACTCACCAAGTGAAAGTTACCTCCAAGTTGAGTCTGTTCCTGGGACATTAAGCTGCGATCAAACCCAGCCAGTGCGAGTGCATTATGCCTTGAACCCGAATGCCGTGAGAGGGGAGGAGGAGGTGGTCTTTCACTACGTGGTAAGTCTGAGCAGAGTGACTTTCTGATTGAACTTTAGGGTCCAGAACTGTGCAGGCTGCTGGGGTGGGGTGGGGGAGAACCTATGGGCATCTTTACATTAAGGGGAAATCGCGTTGCTTACCCAGGGCGGTTCTGCTTCCTGCTTTTTGGCACGATTGTTATAGGCTACATTACAAGGACAGAGAGGGACGACCATGTGGTTGGAATTGAATACTTCCCTTCTAAGCGTGCTCTCTTCGCTTCCATTGAGACAATGCCATCTAGTGGCGGAATATCCCTCTCTTTCTTAGCTAGTACCACCGTAAATGTGGTTCTATTTATGGAGGAATTTCCTACAGATGCCACGGGAGATGTTATGGTGGTCCACAGCGTCTCAAAGATCCATGAACTTTTATGAGTGACTAATCACAAGTTTGCAATAAATCCTTCATTTAGAGGAGCCCTATAGCTCAGTATAAAGAAGGTCTAGGTTCAATCCCAGGCATTTCCAAACAAAAGGACCTATGCCAGTGGGTGGGATCCACTCACAGCCAATTTTTGGAAGGGGCACTTTGAAAATTGAATGGAATCCAATAATGAGCATTCCCATTGGGTTCTATTTGATTTTCAAAGTGCCCCACACAGAAATTCGGGGGGGGGGGGGGGAAACCACCCCCTGGACTGTTTTTTTTTATTTCCGCCTTCCCCACCAAGAGGATGAAAGTTTGGGAGCAGATTTGGGGGGGGGGGATGCAGGGTCTACAGGGGAAAGGGGAAGCCCATTCTGTGAGCCATGTCTGTCCCAATACTACTCCTTGCCTTTTCTTAGATTAACTCTGAACGAATGGTGTTTCCTTGAAAACATTTGTTTTTGCTTCATGTCTTCCAACCTTTCCACCTTAAGTATTCTAACAGAAGGCTGTTTAAGCCTGTTTGAAATCCATAAAATGAAGGTTGTATGGAATTTCAGGACAGCTGCTTCTCAAATCCATATCCAGCTGCTGAACCACATTGGGTTTCAAACCTCAAACTGGCTTGAAGGATTGAAATTAATTTCCCCGTGTCGGAAATAGCCAGGAAGTCTCCAGTTCCCTATGTGGGATATTCTGGGGGAACACAATTGCATGTACACCCTTTTTTGGTATTCTTGGTGTGTCCTAGTTGGTATTGACCAACTGTGGATTTCAGTTTTTTAAATTTTTTTATTATCATGATCCAGCCAAAGTATCTTTTTTTGTTTTTAATGGCATATTCATGTAACCCAAATGTTTGCCTCCCAAATCAATTTTGTCTGCTAACAGACAGTTTCCCTCCTTCTGTGCAGCTGATGGCGAAGGGAAAGGTTTTGCAAGCAGGGACCCACACTGAGCCACTGGAGCACGCCGAAGGTAAATGCTTCCTCCCCCCACTTCCTTCCTTCTGCACGGCAGGGCCAGTCCTTCCATGACACAAAGTGAAGCGCCCGCACGAGGCGGCATATTGCAAGGAGCAGCAGACTGGGCACTGCTAACTGGCCCTCCTCCATTCCACTCATTGCTGCCGCCGTCGCCACTTGTTGCTTGACTGCTGGCTTCCCCCTCCCACCCACCTGCTGCAGCCACTGCCCTCCCCACACCACTCACACACTGACTCGATATGATTCTCCCCCACCAATGCCATCTCAAAGCTGTGCATGTGTACTAATCTGTGTCTCTCAGGGCTCCTTCACATGGAGCATATGTAGAGATCAGTTACCCATGGAAGTTTCCGGGCCTTTCCATGACGCTGTCATCCTCCGGTGCCTCTCGCACTGTTTCTGAGGTTTATTCCACTGAGATTTAATTTGTCGAAAATGCAGCAACAAATTTATACCGCTATCAAAGAGCTAGTGTAGTTCCTGGATAGTGGAATATTCCTGTAATGTTGCAGCACCATCTGCTGGTTGTTTAGATGGAATGTATGGAACTTCCCCCGGGAACTGCCAAAAAAGGGGGTAAGGGGAAGGCAAGTTTATTGTGTCCATTGTAATCCCGGAAAGGCTCCACAAGAAGAAAACCCCGTAGAGGAGCAGGTTTTATCACTCATTTAGAGAATCTATCACATAACAAGAAATCACCCCCTCCCCACCCTCCCAACTCAAGTTCAAGGAACAGTAACCCTGCCCTGAGAACATGTCTTCTTCTTCTTTTTGGTCACACCTTTTAGATAAAATGTGTCTTTAGGGAGTAAGGACGTGAAGATGTAAATGTCCAAGCCCTTGTCCTCCTCTTGAAAATATAATCCATCATTTTGAAGCTTTTATTTTAAAAACTGATCATGCTGTTTTTACGTGCTCGTAACTGAGGCTTGGAGGGGAGGGTCTCATTACTGCATCACCCTTAACACTCCTGATGCCTAAACATGTTCTTGGCAGTTCTCCAGAGCCAGCAGCTAAAACACCAGAGCAGGAAAAGATGACAGGGCCAGAGCAGCACACCAGCTCCTACCGTAAGTGTGTTTAGGATCAGGGCCCTTTCATGCTTTACAGTGCAGGGGGTGATGGGGAAATTTTTATTGCGAAGGGTCTTTCACATCTTGATGATCATGAAAAAAAGATGGAGGCAGAAGGCTGGTGCAAATGAGAAGCAAGATTGTGTCTTGTCCAGCTACTGGAATTGTTAACATTCATGGCAAGAGTTGGTTTGTGCCAGTTTTTAGGATTCATCCAGTGCATGTTTACTCAGGCGTCAGCCTCACTATGTTTGATTGTCAGTTGGGCTTTTTCTCAGGAGAGCATGCATAGGATTGCAGCCTCAGCTGATTTCCCAACGTCTCTGTAAATTTCATCTCAAAGCCAGGTTCCTTCATTGAGTAAGCAATTGCTTAGATTTATACCCAACTGATAATTGCCATCAGGGCCATTAACTGTTGTTTGAAGCACCTTATCTTTGTCCATGTATGCCCATGGGTGCACATTATAAGAACCCATGGAATGCACAGGTGGTCGTTTTGCATGCCTCGTTCAGAACTATTTGCAGGATATTGTAAGAATCATGGTTTTTTCAACGTTATCTATTCTTAACTCTGTCTCATTACATTTTTGTCCCTGGAAGGGTGTGTGGGCACCATCCAGAGCCAGCCGTGAGGTGGCCCTGGACCCTGCCTGTGTCGTGGCAGGCACAGGCGATCTCCAGGACCACCTCTCCAAGAATGCCTTGCTCTGAGGAAGGGCCCCTCAGAGCAAAGCATTTGGGCCAGGCAGACTCTCTGGACAGCCGTGCCAGCCGGTCTCCTGATTACTGCTGCAGGGAAGTTCTCAGCAGGGCTTCTCAGGCAGCCTTCCTCCCTGATGCCTAGTTCTGAGGGCCTCCAAGAGTGAGGCAGTGAGGAAGCAGCACTCCAGAGGGCTGTGCCAGGCACTCTCCTCTTGCAGCATTTGCCACAATAGGAGAGGAGTCGTAGCTCTCTGGAGTGGCCGCCGTTCCTGTGCTTCACTCTCAGAGGTCCTCAGAGGTCACATCGTGAGGCGGTGGCATGTGGCCCTCTTGGTGGTAGGGCGTGCGTGCAATCCCCTGCCCTTCTGGATATGCCGGCTGAAGCAGGAGATTCACCGTGCCTCATGGGAGGGCCGGCCCTGGTGCCATCTTGTCCATCATCGCAGGCAGCAAACTGTCTTGGAATAACCCTGGAGAAGAAGGAGAGGCTACTGTGGCTGAGGGAAATGGCACAACCTGATTCTTACATGGCCGACTTCTGTTTTTTGTCAATCAGCCCTCATGGTCCCCTTGGCAGCTGAAGGTAAACTAAAAGTATCACACTGGGATTAATTCCCTGTTATCTTCCCCCACCTCTTTCTTTGTGAATGTCTTTATTCACCAGTCAAAGGGCTATTTTCTCTGGATCTCTCTCTGGACATCGAGTATGCTCCTCTGACCCGCATGCTTGTCTACACTGTTCTGCCCAGCGGAGAACTTGCTGCTCACTCGGCAGACTTCACCGTTGAGAACAGCTTCGCGAATAAGGTAAGGGCGCCTGGACACGCTCAGCTCCATTGCAGAAAGGCGGAAGTAGAAATACTATGGATGGCATGGGCAGAGGATGATGGAAGGAGGGCTGCCAAATTAGTTTGGGTTTCAAAACTCCTGGCTGGGGGCGAAGTTGGTGAATTTGGGCAATGGATGCAGGGCAGAATGTCTTGGGCAGAATGTCCTTGAGGAATGTGGGGGACGTTGACAGGATTCGATCCAAAGTGTAGGGAAGGGGTGGCCCTCCAGATGTTGCTGGACTTCAACTCCCGTCAGTCCCAGGCAGCACACCTGCGGCATGATTTATTCGATTCACGAATCGCCCCATAGCCAAAGTACTCAAGGCGACATAAACACTACAAGCAAAAAAAAAAAAAAAAGATAAAACCAAAATGATGAGAATCATTAATAAAGCACACTACAAAGTATTACTTTAAAAGCAGAAGCAAAAATTCAGTATTTGACAGAGATAGACAACTAAACAGGTAAAAACAGAGAAGTTTATTTTAAAATGTAGCAGTAGACATGTTAAAAGTAACAGTTTCAAGGGGCTGGGAGTGGGTGGGAATGGTTCTTGCCTGACACTGAAAGTAGGGACCAGGAGGACCTCTCTAGGGAGGGCATTCCACCATTTGGACAATTTGTGACATTCCACAATTTGCAGTCCAACATCTTAAGGGCCACTAGTTCTCCATCCGTGATCTAAGTTGAACGTTGAGGGTAGAATTCCAGCAAGGGGGGCTGGCAGAAACGGAGCTTTTAGCAACTTTTGATACGCTGCCAGCGGCGAAGAACAGTGTCACCGTGTTCAAGAGACAACACTCACTCCTGGTCCTCTCCAAAAGGAGTTCAAGAGTCATGTTCACATTTGCCACATGTATCAAACCAACAACAGTAAGGTGCATAGTAGTCCTTGGGCGACTTCTCCACAGATGGAGGAATGCATCTTTGGGCCAGGATATATATTCCCAGGTTGTCCTGAGAAGCATCTGCCTTCTCTGTGGACATCTTCCCACATTCCGGAGGAAGGCATTGCGGTGATTCAGTGTAGCAGACAACACCATAATAAATAGCTCCATGTATAAAGTTAGCACGTCAAAGAGCTTCATGATGCAATATTTCCAGGTGAAGGACTTCCGAAATGTCACACCTCCAGTGAAAATAATGGGCAGTATCCAGTGCTGTCATTACACAAACTCAAATATTGCTAACGGAGCTCTGTTGAATCTTTCTCTTGTGCAAGTGGTTTCCCCTCGCGCTTGCACAACTGGTTGTGCACGTGTTTGCACAATGGGGTTGTGTGACCGGTTGCACCTGGTTGCAAAATGGGTTGCCCAACTGCTTGCACAACCACACTTGCACAACTGTAACTTTAGTTGGATTCTCTTAATTTCTGCTAGCACAACGTCATTTGTGCTAATGGAATGACACAGTTGGATACTGCCCAATCTATTTTCAGGAAAGAGTAACATGCTCAGGTGAGCTGCACTCATCTACGCACATGCTCAGAATGGAAAAAAGGGCTGGCCGTGGATCATAAGTTGCAAATTCACGGGCAACAAAAACCTGGAAAGGACACCACTCAATGTTTCATTCCAATGTCTCCATCTCCAAAGCACACATTGCATTGAAATATAATTTATACTTTATTTTTTCTGTCCTCCCCAACCTTGAAAATGAGGCAGAGGGGATCAAGCTGGCATTTGAACATAAAACACGGTGAACAGTACTTGATGAACAGACAAGCAGACAATCAAAAGGAACCCCTCGCAACTGAAACAAAATGTTGCAGCGTAGAGTGCATTTCATTCCACTTCCCACCAGGTTTTCTGTGTCTCCCCCCACATGGGTTCCATACCTACTTAGCATGCTCAGTCTTCATTGGGCTATTTCTGGTGTTCCCTTGTTGGTATCCCCCCCATAATATTTCTCTTCTGCAAACATTGGGGGTCCCCTGAGTCTGCTGATCTCTCTCTCTCTCTCTTGTGCAGAAGTTGTGCTATTTGGGTTGCAGAAGTGGTAGTGCTTGGATAATTGGGATTGTTATTAGTATATCAGATTATGATGCCAAACCATTAAACTTTACTCAGCCAATTAGTTACCTGAGTAGTGAAGCACGGTTCTACTGGTTGGACCAGTAAAATACTGGCTGGTTGACAGCTGCAGAGGGGAACTGAAGACCTAGGGAACCAATCCCCGGAAGGCTGAAATGATGCAGATGAATGAACTTTTCAGAGCTCCTTTGTGTTTACAGGTGAAATTGGAGTTCGAGGATCCCGTAGGCCTCCCCACCAGCAAAACACACCTCCATCTGTCGGCCTCCAAACCTTCCCTCTGTGCTATCCATGCCATCGACAAGAGTGTCTTTCTCCTGAAGCCCGAAGCTGAGCTCTCTCCTCAGACCGTGAGTCCGAGCTGCCATTGAGGCTGCACAACATTTTCAGAGCCGTCCTTGCCCTTTCTTTCCTGGGGGAGTCTTGGGTGTTTATCACACCCGCAGTTTTAAGCACACCCATCTCGACTTTGATCCACTTCTTCAGCGCTGAACTCGCATGACGTCGTCCCTCTCGTGCTGTTCTCTCGCCCTGAGGCCACAGCTTTTAGTTTCTGTTTTGATTTATCCCTGAACGGGCAAAGTTCAACAGGCCAAGCTGAGGTATTGCAGCAATCCCGACCATGTGTGATTCAAAACGCTGGACTCCAATACGAAAGGGAGGGGGAACCTGCAGAAGCGAACCGGGAGGGAAATAGTAGGTGTGATAAAGGCCTTGCAAAACACACAACGCTTCTCCTCAGCATGCTCCCTCACAAGCAAAGCATTATTCTAACAGTGTGCCGAATTGTTTACGTGAGGACTAGGGAGGAGCGGTACAGGGGCTGGCGTCAAGGGTGGGCATGGTTGGGCAGCTGCCGAGGGTCCAAGGGCCGCCTGGAGTTGTTCCTCCTCTTCACTGCTTTCACCCAGACAACAGTGGTGGTGTGGAGGAACAGGAAATGCCACTCTTCACCTGGCTCCCTGGCTCTCTGCCCATCAAGCTAGTAAGTGGTAGCAATGGTGAGAAAGAGAACAAGGAGCAATAGCAGCTAGTGTCAATGACGGTGAGAAGATGGACTCCCTGAGGGAGGTGAGTCTACTGAGGGCATCTTGGCCAAGCGTCCTCCAAAACCTGGAGCTGGCACTGAGCAGGACAGCAGGTTCCAAGTTGAAATATTTTGGTGGAGAGCAGGATGGTTTTCTTGCATGGCTGCTCATTTCATTCGCTCCACTAGGGAGGAATGCACAAATGGGTGAGAGTGTCCTCTCCGAAAAGGAGCAACTCCCAGCCAGTGTCTTTCCTGCCTAGTTCTGGAGCATTGTATCAAGAAGATTCTCTTACTTACTTCATATTCCTCTTAACTACAACGTGGCTTCTTTATCTCCTCATGAATTCTCTCTGCTCCTTGTTCTTTCTCTTCTTGGTGAGTTTTCATCTAAAAAAAATTTCTGAGGAATTTTTGTGAGGGAAAATTCTGAGAAGAAGACATTATTCTAAGGAGAGGAGGGTTATCTGCTTACTCTGACAATATCGGTACCTCAGTTTGGGGCTACCTGGACACACACACACACTCCTGTGAAACAAACCATCAAAAACTGGGGTGTCCATCCCAGGAGGACCGAAAAATAGGCTGTCCAAGGGGTTTCAATCTGCTCCCCCATTTCGGTAGAATTCCCCCTTCAGAATCTGAATGGGCTACTGCCGGCCTCCTTCCAGTGGGGTCCAAAGTTTTGTCAGGGATAGGAATGGATTTTTTTTCTCCACCAAAATGCTGCAGTTATCAGATGAGCATTTTATCGCACACATTCTGTTGCCCACTGATAGATGTTCATGCATCCTTAGACAACGACGTCCGCTCCCGCTCGTTTTTCCATCGCAAAATAGGCCCCTTTTAATCCATCTTTTTTTTAATTAAAAAAAACAAACACCGGAATGTGCTGCCGTTTCTTGCTGTGCGCAGGAAAAGCGGTGCTATGAAAACGGCCCCTAAATGGGCCACGTGGTCGTTGCTGCTTCCTCTTTCGTTCCCGTGTAGAGATGGTTGTTATTGTGGGACAGCAGCTGGAGGCCATAGTGACGGTAGGGAAAAGTGAAAATCCACCCGTCTGATGATGCTCCTGGAATGGAGTAGTGTAAAGGCTGTGTTGCCATGGGCACTAGTAGTCTAAGAATGACTGGATGAAAAATATATTTCACCATTTCCCTTGCAGCAGGGACAACTTTCAGGGGGAATTTCCTTCTCTCCCTCCTTCTTCCTCTCTCAACTTTCCAGTTGTCCCCTGCATCAGCTTCCTTCAATGAGCACCCCGATAATACGACCTCTTCTCGCTACATTAAAGCAAGGCTCCCTGCCCCTGACCTGGTGGGGGTCTCCCAACCCACCCACCCCCCTCCCTCCCTCTCTCTCATTCTCCCATGCAATTAGACTCCCTCCTTCCAATAAGAACCTCCTCTCATGACATGGAAGCATAGGCAGACCCACCCCTCCTCTGTTGCTGGGAAAGGGGGTATTCCAAGCCCCCTAACCAAGAAGCCCCATCTCCACCTCTGCCTTCACCGGAGCCTGAAAAACAAAAGGGGGGGGGGGGGAGAAGGAAAAAACGCTGCCTGTCTTGCAGCTGCCCTGAGCCAGAGCCATCCAACATGGCGCTGGTCTTGCACCCTGCCCGCTCCTGCCGTCACCTTTGTCTAGTACTCCCCTCTGTCAGACGCAGGGCATTATGGGAGGAGCAGCAACAGCAGCCCCTCCCTCCTCCCTCTCTGATTCGTCCCATTCAGAACAATACAATCCGAGGGCAGGGAGTATGGCGGTTGCCCCTAGCAACCGACCGAGGCCTAGCAGTGCCCTGTGAAGCCTGCCTGTGAAGCAAAATGAATAAAAACAAACCCAAACAGAAAAGAAAAATGGGAAAGTGGGAGGACACGTTATGTCAGATCAGGCACTGTACGGTGCGTTCTTTTTTTTTAAAAGATCATTTAGCATTTCTTTAAGTTTCTGGTTGAAAACATGTGATGTCAGGTCAGGTGCTGTTTGCCGCAGAGCAAATAAATCAGCACTGAATCATAGCGTAATAGACAGTGTTCGGCACAGAGCAAAAATGAGGAAAATCGGTCTGGTAGATCTCGAGTAATAAACCAAACCCTACCCTATTCTTACATAGATCCTGTAACCCATCCCTAGAGTGGACAAGTAGGGACTGGGGTGTGGTCACCAGTATGGGAGCATCTTATTGCACTCTGAATTGTGACTTCTTTGTTTTCAGGTTTACAATTTGCTCCCTGTGAAGGACCTCAGAGGCTATTACCATGACGGCCACTCTTTGACTGAAACAAACATTAATCCCTGCATACGTGCAAAGAAGATCATCAAAGATGGCATCCGCTACCGCCCGGAGCCTTTTTCTTATAGCGAGGGCGACTCCTATAAAATCCTCCAGGTGAGCAGCACTGTGTTTTTTGCAAGTGAAATGCCCATTGTCACGCCAGACAAGAGGCACATGTGTGAATGGAGGGAAGACCTGCGCTGTGGGGAGCCTGTGTCAATGGGCTCTCAGCCTCCCAATATCAGGGGTAGCTGGATTTAGTCAACTTTATTTGTAAACTGCCCAGAGAGTTTTGGCTATTGGGTGGTATAGAAATGCAGTAAATAAAAATTAATTAATTAATTAATTAATAACTTTGCATTTTTAGTGAGGGGGGAGTGATGCATTTAGTGAAATTGATTAATGAAAAAAACCTTTGGGGAGATCAAATCACAGTTCTCCCACAAGGGAAAAGGCCTTCTTGGTGATGGCCCCTTGATCGTGGAACACTCCCCAGGGAAGCCCTTCAGGCGGCAACTCCAGGTCAAAACTTTCCTCTGCTCCCAGGCATCTGGAGGCATACGATGGTTTTTTATGCATTCATTGTTTTGATTCCAGCCCATACTGATGTTTTAGTTTTATTATGTTTGGGTTTTTTTATATAATGACAATTGCTTTTAGCTATTTCATAATTTTGTATGTTTTTAATAATTCTCTTGTAAGTCTTTTTGTTTAAGAGAAAGGCAACCAAGACTATTATTATTATTGCTGCTGCTGCTGTTGTTGTTATATAAGATGATGAGGAAGATGATGATGCAGCAAACCATAAGAGGGTGAGAAAATCAGCAAAAGGAAGGGAGGATCAAATGTGCAAAGGAACGTGCTAAGGACTGAGTTCAGAAAGTAAATCGAGGGAAGGCAGAGAGAGAGAGAGAGAGAGAGAGAGAAAGAGAGAGAGGCCAGATCTACACCAAGCAGGATATAGCAGTATGAAAGTGGAATATGGTATGCATCTTATCCTGCTTGGTGGAGATCTGGCCAGAGAGGGAGCAACTTTACAATAGGGGCATTGAAGCCAAATGCAGTTTTGGAGAAGCTCTGGGGGTCTGCATTCCAGTCGTGGGTGAGGCTAAAAGCAAAATGGGGCAGGGGCAAAAGGATTGGGGCCCAAATATCCCAAATGCCACCATATTTTAGCTTAAAACTCCCACTGCCTGTAACTAAGCCAAAGGAGAAGGATTTCAATCTTTTAGAATGGGGATGCACAAAAGACAGGAAACCTCCAAAACGACTGGTGGGGTGGGGATGGAGGAGGTGGGAGCAGGGAAAGGGTGTGTGGCTGTCTGGGGAACCCCGGCGGGCTGAATTTGGCCTCTGGTCCTGAGCTTCTGAGCCCCTGCTTTAGGAGAGGGAGTTGCGAGGCAGCAGCAAGACCAAGAAGGAACCTCCGACAATAAAGAGGGCTAAGATGAATTGAGGAGTCAACATTATCCAAAGCTGGAGCGAGGTCCGGGCAGTTAAGAACAAGAAAGAGTTCTCGCTGCTTAGCACAGAGGGGATCCTTAGAAATCCTAGGGGAAAAGATCGGGTCATAAGCCAGACCAGAAGGGGTGGACGAGGGAAGAAAGGGGATGAAGGTATGGAGAGGAGTCCAGCTCCTCAGGTCATTTGGTGGTGAAAGGAAGATGAGAGGGCCGTTGGCTGGAGGAAGGGAAGGACCCAGAGGAGACTGCTGCTCCTGTTTCAAGAATTTGGGTAAGAACTCCACGTTGAAAGCTAGAAGGGGCAACACCTGCCGAAAATGTGTGAGAGAGGGAAGAACAGGTGGGGCCTCCCTTATGAAAAAGGAAGGGGAACGTGGAGCAGAGGGCAAGCAGTGGCTCAGGTGGAGGAGGAGGAAGAAAGAGAGATTCTTCCTGGGGTCTGCTGCATTCTCATCTTATCTTTGGCCTCATCAGTCCATGGTAAAGATAATTTATCCTCCAGGCATTGAAAGGGTGGTGGTAGCATGCAGATTTTGAAAGCTCGACCAGGATACAGGCATACTACGTTTTGGTGACCCTGATATGTGGACCACCGTTCTCTCTGTCTGTGGCCTCTGAGTCTGTTTGGCAACAGGCCATCTGCAGGAGGGGCCGGCAACGGGGTGCTCGTGGCCACCAGTGCCACCCAAATACCTCTCTTGATGCCTGTCAAGGTGCCCTACCCCTCCCACTTACGTTTCTTTACATTAACGCATTTTTTTCACCTACGGCTGAGATTGCTGTCAAATTGTTATCTTTTCAGCGCCAGGTCAAGACTTTCCTCTTCTCTCAGGCATTTGGCAATATCTGAGGAGCCTGGGTTTGTTTTGTTTTTGTAGTTTTTTGAAGTGTTGAAGTGGTTTTTAAATGTACAGATTGTGTGTATGTTGTATGTTTTTGCTGTTTTAATTTTTGTATATTGTTTTTAATTGTTTTTAATCCTATGTAAACCGCCCAGAGAGCTTCGGCTATGGGGCGGTATACAAATGTAATAAATAAATAAATAAAATAAAATAAATAGGTTTCTGTGGGTGCTGAAAACTGTGGGCTGCAAGGAGTTGTTTAGCGTGTTGGGGCTCAAACCCCACCTCTGCTTTGTGCGCAGTCTTGGGGCAGGTTTCTTGTCTTTTGCCACGCCTCCTCTGGCAGCCATTGTGTGGTAGTGCCCAAGACAGTTTCTCACCTTGCCAAATGCTTCCATGGCCCCAAATGATTGCCTGTCCCTGATGTACACTGCTGGCACACGGATAACCTTTTCTAACCACGCTTTAGAAGACGCTTCATTGTGGCGTGCTTGTTCATTTTACAGGGCTTTGGCTTGAAAGTTTTTACTAGCGCCAAGATCCACAAGCCTGAAATTTGCCCAGAAGATATGCATCTGAGACGAGGAAATTATTATGGTAAGAACTTGAACCAGGCTGATGATGGCAGTCTCCTGTGTTTAGCATGAATTCCATCTTCATTCTGGGGTTGAAACCATGGTCATGGGCTGTGAAAATACAAGGCAAATGATCCATGAAACGCCCTCTACCTCTCAAATGGCTTTGCTGGGCTATCAACCCTCCCCTGAGTGAGTAGCTCTAAAAGGGAGCATTAATTAAAACTATAATATTAGTCTTAGTATTATGTTCTTGATGGGAGGGCCTTCCAGGCAACTATAACTGCTGCATAGCTGCCTGCTTTTGAGCCCTTTATCGCCAGTATTTTGCCTAAAGGAAATTTCAAAGCGCATTTTGCGCATGGGTTCATTGCATTTATCATTATGGTAGGCTCGGGAGCCTCATCCTCTGTCTCGTTATTGCTGCCATGTGCTGGCCTGACAGCCAGAGAGCCGCTGAGCAAGCAGGCCGTGGCGGCATTTCCTGCCTCTCCTGCTCACCACTGCTGTTGTCTCAGCCAGAGCGAGATGCAGTTCACAAGCCGGTTGCAATGCTGAAGAGGAGGAGCAATGCCAGGGGGCTGTTGCCGGTGGGGCCCGGCTGAGATGTGGGCCCAAAGCAGATGCCCAAGCATGCCTATCCTTGACGCCGGCCCTAGCGGCCATGTGTTTTGGGGAAAGGGTGAGGTGAGGAATAGTGGGGTTGATGGCAACTAGGAAAGGGGCTGACCTTAGGCAACATCTGGAAGACGATGCTTTAAAATCTGTGGCCAGGTTCTGGTCCCAAGTAGCAAAAAATTCTTCCAGCACCACAGAGGTCGCCAATGTGGCCATGGAAGCATTTCAGCGGCCCTCAAGGGATGGGAAGCGCGCATGCTTCCCAATGGGCTAGGGGCAGGGAACCTCTATTGTTCTGGGGGCAGGAATGCTCTCCTTTAGGGGAGGAAAGTCTGGCCAGGTGACGTCAAGGGGGCTGTGCCCCATCCTGATGCACCCTGCCCCTTTCCAAGACATCATCCACCCTGCCCATTTTTCCTTCCTCTGTGCAGAGAGAGGCAGGGAGCTCCACACCTCTCTCTGCACAGAGAAAGGGACTCGACAGGCGCTTGCAGGAACTGGTCACGCAGGCACTTGCCATGTCAGGAGCTTCTTCCCTGAGACATGTCTGTGTCCCAATTGGGGAGTGACACACAGGAGGAAGGATCTGGTCGTTATCTGCAATCACCGATTGGAGATAACATGGGTATTCCTCTCCCCTTCCAGGGGGCAGGGCTCAGGGAAGGGAAGGACCTGTGGAGGCTGCCTAATGAAGACTGCATTAGGCCCGCCATGAAGTGATGTCAAGCTTGGCATTTTGCCTTGGAAGGTGTTGGGGTATCCATTTTAGTAGAAATAAATCATATATTCTTCCTCCCAGAATATTCCATGGAGAGGCCAATGAGAGCATTCTCCCATGCTGCCCCTATTCATCCTGCTGCTGTTGTTGGTGAACCAGAGAAACCTGCCCGGAAGTTTTTCCCCGAGACGTGGGTGTGGCAACTGGAGGCAGTGAAGTAAGTGCATGGCTTTGGTGCATGGAGAGAGCAGTGGCAAAGATCCCCAGAACGAAATGTTAGGCCCTGTGTCATGCAGTGACCCCCTCCGCCATGGATGGGTGGGGCTCATGCAAATTTATGCACGTGAATTCTCACCCGCATGCATTGGATTGGGCTTGTTATCCTTTGGAACCCTCAGGGCAGCTCCCAGCGTGGCAAAGCAAAGCACCCAATCAAAGCAAACGAGAACAAACCGTTCAACGACCAGAATTCCAAAATCTAAAACCAGCATTCCGGCAGTCAATCAAAAAAGGAACTCAGCCTCAAATTATTGAATAAAATGACAACAGGAAAAATAAAACAGTAACCTTGCCCCACAAATGCCTCCTGGAGTAAAGTTTCTACCAGCTTTGTAAGAGTTGAAACAGAACCGAGAGAGTTGCGCAAAGAAAGAGGAGCCCCTGCTGGCGCGGCCCTGCTCCTCGCGCTCTCTTTTCAAAGCTGAAGGTGGCTTACATTTTGTTTTAAGCCACTACAAATTAAAACCAACCAGCCAACAATAAAGAGTAAGTTATGTTATGTCTGCCTTGCAACCTGGCCAATATTGGTTTATTTAAAATTTTGTCCTACTTTTCCTTCACGGAGCGCAGTGTTTCCATGGTATCCCTCCCTTCACCTCTAATCCTGAGGTTAGCATGAAAGACAGTGGGCCATTTTGCATGATTGGCGTCCGGCAGTGTGGCTTAAATGAGCCATGGTGGCTTGTGTGCTGGGCGCCATTTTGAATATTCAAGCCACAGTGGACCGTCACCGTGGCTTATTGTGTTGTGCGAACATGGGCAGGGTGGCTTGTTACTGTGGTAAACAAGCCACCCCAGAACCCAAGGACAGCCCATACAGTCGAACACATTCGGAGGGCAGCAAGTTGGGAAAGGCTACCTCACAGGGTTGTTGTAGGAATCACGACCAGATAATGCAAGTCAAGAGCAACTGAACGCTGGAAGCACCGTACAAATGTTAAAGTTGTTGTTGTTGTTGTGTGGTGATGATGAGGAGGAGGAGTAGAGTTGCCCTTTCATTGGCAAATAACAAGATGGCTTGCGGAAGGGTACTGTGGGATTCTTCCTCACCCCCTTCTTCTCCTGTATCCCACAGAGGCTCTGACCAAAAGGGAGACAGCGACGCCAAAGGAGAGTTTCTAGCACAGACCGATATCCCTCTGACCATTCCGGACACCATCACAGAATGGAAAGCCGGTGCCTTCTGCCTGTCAGAGGAGGCGGGCTTTGGCCTGGCCCCGTCCATCTCCCTCACTGCCTTCCAGCCCTTCTTCATCGATCTCACCTTGCCCTACTCTGTGGTGCGGGGTGAGGCGTTCACATTGAAAGCCACCACCTTCAACTACCTGAACAGCTCCCTCAGGGTGAGCAACGCTCCATCCTCCCGAACCCTGTCTTCCCTGGGCGCTCTGTCTCTCCACTTCTCAGCCCTCCGGCCCTTGGGTCAAGGCCCTCCAATGGCCCAGGATGCACGTTCCAGGATGTATTTATTCATTTTCACGCATTGAGAACATTTCTGAGCCATCTTTCGGAGCAGGACCCCTGCCAATGGGGCTTGCAGCAGTACCATCCCCTATGAAAGGGATGGACGTATTTTGGGTGGTCCTGCGGCCAATTTCCAGCCCTGGGACCCTCAGAGGGCCACGCTCCTGTTGCCACCACCACCACTCTTGCCCTTTCTCCCTGACTCCCCCTTTATCGTTAGAACTCCCTCCCAGAACAGCCAGATGGGTTGCTGCTGAAGCTCCTCCCCTTCCCTGAAATCCCTCCCACCCCCAAACCCACAAAGGCTGTGGCTTAACCCTTTCATCCCCACCCGGAACTAGCTATGTTCAGCAGCAGGTACACAGGCCCTGCTCCTCCCGCCCTCCCTGCTGTCATTCCTCCCTCCCTCCAATGTCGGCCCCCATTGTCGAATGTTGGATGGCATAATTTCCTGGGGTCAGGGGTCCTGCCTTTTCTCCACAATCGCCTTGGAGGGCAGAGAATGCCCAGGTCATTATAGCAGGTGCAAAGTTCAGCTTCCTGAGAATCTCACTTTTATTCCTTCCTTCTTCCCACCACATGTTTCTATAAACCAGCCAACCAACCAACCAACCAACCAGCCAACCACAGATTTAAGTTCCTAGTCCTTGTGGCTTTGGAAGTGGGCAGGAAATGCCTTGTGAAGTTTCAGGTGCTGCGAAGGCCTGGGGATGCTAAACAAGGTGTCCTCTACACGACGCCTTATTCTGTGCCTCATTACTTCACTAGTGAATCCAGAAAAAGGACATGCCATTTTTTTAAAAAGGCATGATAAAAATGATACTCACATTCAAAAGGATTTATGACGCTTTTTGTGATTTGCTTTATTATACTGATCGCAGACTTCCTTTTCTTCTTGCTATAGAGTTTTTCTTGGTACTCAGACAGCCTGAGCACACAATCCTTTGCTTGTGTGTCTATCTGGTACACACAGTCCTGCAAATTTCCAGAGGGATGGGGGGGGCGCCATGTTTGCTACTGATTCCCCCCAAAACCAGTAGCATCGCTGCTGCGAAGCAACATCAATGGTGTTTCACGACAGGAGTGAGCGCAGGCTGTCCAGGCTGGAAAATTCACAGTGTCGTTGACGGAGTGCGGTAATGCGCAGAAAATATCGAGTGATTGAAAACCTCCCAAATCCCTTTTTCCGACAACTCTGTGCATCGTTGTAGCTTTGAAAGCTCGCAGCTGCGCAGCTACAGTTCATCGAATTGATGGGTTATACTTAATAACTGTCCTTAGGGTTCGACAATCAGACTTTAATGTCACTATGGTGGCAATTACTAAACACTCACCTGGGGCCCACCCCCTAACTACGCCCGCTCTCTTAACCCAAACTGAAGCCACCACCGACACACACACAAACAACTGTGGTGACCTGTGGTAAAACGGCTCCTCGAAAATGCGCAGCTTCACGGGTATTAACACGACGTGACTGTGAACTGGCGGCTGCATCATATAAACAGTGGAGCACAACTGTGCAGCCACTCCGGAGCATATATAACGTATAGACAAGCCCAGGAAGTCTGTAGCAGCAAACAACTTTTAAAACCTAAGAAGGTTATTGCAGCCTCATTTTTTGGCGACAGGAGTTGAATTCATCAATACTCTGCGAAATACGGAGGCCTCCCTTCCTTCTCTCTCCCCTCTATAACTCTGTAGCCCCAGACTTGACCCCTCTCAAGGTCCTCTCTCATTGTGTTCCATGAGTGGCTTTGATCTCCTCCCAGGGCCAGCATCAAGGGTAGGCCTGTCTGGGCCTGTGTCGAGAGCCCTCACCCCAGCAGGGCCCCACTGGCGAGAGCCTTCTGGAGATCCTTCTCCTCCTCACCATTACCACTGACTTGTTCACCTGCTTCTCACTCTGGTCCAGACAACCATGGTGCAGAGGAGGAGGAGGAGGAGGAGGAGGAGGAGGAGGAGATGCCCCCTGCCAACTTGCTCAAGCAAGCGATGCCAATGATGAGAAAGAGGAGGAGGAGGAGAGCAGCTGTGGTCAGCGGTAATGAGAAGGTGGACTCACGGAGGGAAGAGGCTCATTGAAAATGTCTTGACCATGAGCCCTCCAAAACCTGGAGACAGCTCCTCCTCTTCTCGTCCCTCTTCTGAATTCCTGAGCTGCCTCTCCAGTAATAGCATTTTCTCTATGGACAGGTCCGTGTAACTCTGGCTCCTTCGGATGAATTCGACGCTTCCCCCGTGAAGGTGGAGGAGGACTCTCATTGCCTGTATGAGAATGAAAGGAAAACCATCTCTTGGAACGTGACCCCCAAAACCCTGGGTAAGCGGTGATGCTGACTCACATCCCAGGGAGTCAGGAAGACTCGTGAGGAAGACGTACCTGGCCGCTCCACTGTCATTCAAGAGGAACACAGTGAAGGGAGAAAGGGAGTTGCCCAAGCTCCCTGTGATGTAGAGAGAGATGTGGAAAGGTCTGAGGGGCCCCTGCTTCAGGCTAAGGGGGATGCACCACCCCTGTGCATCCCCCTTAGCCTGAACCAGGGGACCCTCGGACCTTTCAGGACACACTCGGGGTGCCAACATAAGGGTTCAAGCCATGTAACGTTACAAGGGAGTAATAATTAGCCCAGCCGAAGGTGCGGAATGTAGTACAGGCATTTACCTGGAAAGAGACACATAGAGTTCTGGAGGTGGTTCTGGAGTTTCTTTGGGGAAAGGAAAGGGAAACGGGTCAAAAGATATGCAAAGAACAAAGAGAACCTTCGGAACAATCCTCCAGGCCAAAGAACAAAACAGTACCGAAGCCTCTGCCCTGCATTAGTGGGGAGTCTCCCAACAGAGCCAGGGCCCAGTCCAGGATCCAGGAAATCACAAGCCCAAGGGAAAGTTGACACAGGTAGGTGGAGATGACTGGGCAGCCTCTGCTTCTTGTCTTCAACCCGTCTGGCTCAGGGAGTTTCATGCAAGGATTAAATGGGGCCGGAGAGATGTAAGATGGAATATCAGCGCCATAATGACAATAATAACGAGAGGATGTGTGGTGGCCATTTTTGTTCTAGGTGAAGTGAACTTCACCGTAAGCGCCGAGGCCCTGAAATCGGACGTGCCCTGCGGGAATGAAATTGTGGTGGTGCCCAGCAAACAGGAAAAGGACACTGTGATCAAGTCACTCTTGGTCGAGGTACATCAGCCGCTTGGGGTTGAAGTGACAATATACGTGTCACTGCACATAAAGGGGGAAATTCAGCATTCCTCTCCCGGTCACCTGGAGGTGACTTTACTCTCCACAGGTGACCAAACAAGTTTCTTACTTTCTGACACTCATTCTCCACTTTTTGGTTTCTCTTCTCTCCTCCCGTAGCCTGAAGGGATCGAGATGGACGTGGCCATCAACTCCCTGCTCTGTGCAGATGGTAAGCGCCGGCTGGGGGCCTCTTCTCCTTTCACTACCTGAAGTGGAAGGAGGCTGTTCACTTTAGGGGATCTAATTTCATTACGCTCAGTCATTCTGGGTCAGACACCTGTCAACTGATCCAGAGCGCTAGCTGTGTCCACCGAGAGTCTAAGGATGCTCCCCTTGTTTATTTTTTAATTTTATTCTTTTGCAATTCCCCTCCACTGCTGAATTTGCTATAGCAGCAGGAAGAAAAGCTGGACTTTTTCTAGAACTCAAGGCATGCAGAGGAAACCATGGCTTCTTTTGAAGCAGAATTACACTCCCTGATGCCTGCCAGGAGCACCATTTTGCTTCCAGACAAGCTGAGTGCTCCTCACCCACCTTGTTTTCAAGGAAAATCATTGCTCTGTTTCCCCACTGCTCTCAGAGCGCTGGCAATTTTTGACGGAATATTCAGCAGCGGATGGGCAGCTTCGGCTATGGGGTGGCAAACAAATGCATCAAATAAATAAATAAATAAATGGGCTGGGGGTCTCGGGATTCTTCGATGCAGCTATTGAGTGCATAGCATGATAATAATTAAAAACAACAACCCACCACTCTCTTTTTTTGTAGGGAATTCACAGTCGGTGCCTATTTCTTTGAAGCTGCCGGAAAACGTTGTGGAAGGCTCAGCCAGGGCCACCCACTGTGTGCTGGGTAAGTGCTGCTCTTGTAGAGGCATTCTGAATTTTGTTCTACCTGGCCTCCATTTGCCTTCACACTTCCACAACTTTATTTTCTATGAATGAATGAGCCTCACACTGCACGGGTTGAAATAGCCCTTAAATGGATACATCGAAGCCTTCAAGCAAACATGAGCTGCTGTCAGAGTTGGGCGCGTTGTGCCGACCCCATCTGGGTGAAGCCAGACCCATTGGCACCCCCAGGCATGGCCAGGCCATGGTGCACCTGTATAGCCCCCCGTGGAAGGGGTCCATCCACTGAATTTCCTTCAACGGGAGCTGCCCCACAGCAGGGGAGATGAGGCCGGGGTATAACTGTGTCCTTCGGCCTACTAACTTCCCCTGGCTTTAGACCGTGTGGATTGCAAAACTCTGTGCTGGTTAGGGACATCTGCCTCTAGTGGCTGAAGATGTTACTGCAGGGTTCAGCCACGTGGAGACATTGACATTAATTAAAATTAATTAATGTATTTCTGAAACAAAATAGGCCTGAGATGTACACTCCTCGGGCCCCCTTAGTCTGCATGCCAAGTGTTAGGGGCCTGAGTTTCACAGCCTTGGAGTTGTGGTCCTGATGGACAGACAGACAGACAACCATGCATCCTCTTTTATTATTAGGGATTTTCCTTTCTTTAGTTCCAGGAATTCCTTCCATTTCTCAGCTATCTCAACTTCCTAAGCTCAGCCTCCTATGATCCTGGGGTCATTCCTTGCGATCTTCTGCTGATTACAGCATCAGGAAAGGATGCCGTCTGTATCTTGTCCCAAATTCCTAAAGGGCAGCTGTCTTTAGTCTCTTGTGGAAAAGTCACCCACGAGTCCTGTGGCACTTTAGAGGCAAACACATTGAGGACGCAATCCTGTACATGTTTAGAGAGAGAAAAGTCCTACATCTCCCAGCAATCCTCAGCCAGCCATGCCGGGAGTTGTAGGAGTTTTCCCTCTCTAAGCATGTGTCAGATTCCACCCTTATTGTGGCATGTGTGTCACATGCCACAATAGAGCCCCCTTAGTTGGATGCACAAAACAGGAGGAAGATGGTGGAGACACACGCACAGAGATCTGCACGACAAGATATATTTTGTCCTGAGCAAGACCTACATTCCTGTCAAATCAAATTAACTTTCCACGAACTGCAGTTCTGCAGCCTCTGTCATAAGAGCTGTCTTGATGTCTTCTTTGTCCTGGGATGGCTCCGAATACGTGCTGCGTCGGTTAGATGATGCAGCCGCAGATTCAAAGTCACCCCGGGGCAAAGAGGCGGAGATGCATGGCTGAAACGTTGGGGCCTTACCTCGACTTTTCGAGCCAGAGTAAAGTCATCCCAACTCTTCTGCCAGCCTGACCTCTCTCAGAGCCACTGCAGGGGTGTTCCCAGGCAGAAAGCGACCTCCTACTAGTCACCAGAAGCCACAGGAAGGGGAGGGTCCGGGATCCTAATAGCTGTCAAAAAGCCCACGCTGCCTCCCCTCGTGAGGACAACTTGCCGTCACCATGCACCAGTGATGGCATGAGGTTTGGCAGCAGAGTGGCGCCAATTTGGCGCCGTTAAGACTGTTAGCGGAAGTCAGAATTGGTGTGTTCTTAAAGAACAACGCTAGGGACAATTCCTTAATAATAAACATTCATCGTTTTTTGTTCTCTTCCACTAACAAAGGCAGCCCCATGTAGTCTCTCTGCCCAGCAGCCCGTATTCCGTATTGCTTGGCTCTGGTCCCCTTAGAGTCAGGAGGAGAGGCTGCAGCGTTTGCCCAAATGCCCGGTCTCCTAGGACATTCCCCCTCGGACCACGCTGACCCTCGCTCCTTTTGTTCGGGACTTCATTCGTTGCTTCATTCGTTCATTTCTACTCCATCTTCTCGCCAAACGATGGCACTCAAGGTGGCTACCAATAAAATCCAGATGAAAAGCAAAAACCAAAATTACGACATCACACAAAAAACCTTAAAACTAAGAAACACAACTGAAAACGCAGCAGCAAAACCAAAGACAGAAAGAAGCAGCAACCAATCAAAAAACCCTTTTTGCAACAGGCCAAAGACCTGCCTGAATAAAAACATCTTTGCCCACTGGCAGAAGGACAGTAGAAAGGAGGCCAAACAAGCCTCCCTTGGCAGGGAGTTCCAGAGTCTCTCTCACGTGACCCAGACCAATAGCACTGAGAGGAAGGCCTCCCTGTGTTTCTGTCTTCCCATTTGATCCATTTTCCTTGCATTTGTCACTAACTTAACTCTCAATCTCTCTCTCTCTCTCTCTCTCTCTCTCTCTCTCTCTCTCTCTCACACACACACACACACACACACACACACACGATTTCTGAATCTGCCTCCCTCCCTCATTCCTTCGCTGACTGCAGTTCTCTCCTTGGCTTGCCCCCTCTGCCACATTTTCCTCAAGGTCTCCTGCCCTTCTCTTCCCCCATCTCAGGCGACATGCTGGGTGGAGCCATCCAGAACCTGCAGCACCTCATCAAGATGCCCTATGGCTGTGGGGAGCAGAACATGGCCCTCTTTGCACCCAACATCTATGTCCTGGGTTACCTGAACAAGACTGGGCAACTGACTGAAGAGATCCAATCCAAGATCACTGGATACTTGGTGGCTGGTGAGAAGACTCACGGGGCAGCGCAGGAGGAATTTGACTCTTCTTGTTGTCCATGGGTGGTGGGAGATGACTACAGAGTCCTTCTGACTAACAGTGGCTCAGTTCAGACAACACGTTTCTCTTCGGTGATTTTAGAATGCCACGGTGGAGTTTTTACACAACCATTGAGAAATGTGTTATCTGGAGGGATGGAGTTTTCTTTTAGAAAACACTCCATGTTGAATATCCACTCTGTGCAGAGGAGAGTTCCTGCAGAACCGCTGTGTTGTGCGGAGGGCTCTGTGGAGTTTCCTGTTGCATTGAGTGGACTTTTCCCACTGGTTACAGAGTTCCCTGGCAAGAGCGGTGCAAGGAGCGAGTGCCGCCCCAGGAGAGCCGCTGGGATTGTTTTTTTGCAGCAGTGGCTGATGGGATAGCATCAGGAGGACCGGGGAAGGAGAAAGGGCAGAGGAACTGCCAATCAAACATCATGTTGACTTTTACTCAACTCCATTGGAGCCCACAGTCACACAACGGTGGAGTTAGAACATGTTGCGTGGGGAGCAGCACCCCCTACAAACTCCACCGTTGAGTGGAATTTCCCCACTGCATAGAGAAACGTGTTGTCTGAACTGAGCCGCTGTTTACGTTCAGGGTTTCTAGCATTGATGGGCATACTTGGCAGATCAACCAACTAAAGCTTTACTTGATTAATTGGCGAGGGCAATTTCAATAATGGAAGCTCCGAGTTCAGAGTACATTTCATGGCCGGCTCTGTCATCTGGGAGTCCTTTCAGTTGCTCTCTCTGCGTGTGTGTTGTGTGTGTTGTGTGGGAGAGCATTACTCTGCAGAAGGGGACCACAGGCGCATCTCTCAGCCTCCTTGCTTTCATACGCAAGAGGCCTCCTAGATGACCCTGGGTAGCAGGGCCATTACAACGCCGTTGAGAGAGGGCGCTTGTGCAAACTGGGACCACACGACAACCACTTCCAAACCAGAGAGGAGTGTGTACCCGCTGGGGAGTGGCGGCCACCTGCGCCAGACCACGATGGGAAGCTAAGGATGGGGCAGCCACACACAGCAGCTTCCGCCCTCCCTTTCAGGCTACCAGCAGCAGCTGAACTACAAGCACTCGGACGGCTCCTACAGCACCTTCGGCGAACGTGGCCATGAGACAGGGAACACCTGGTGAGGTCCATTCATCTCCCTTGATTTGTGTGTTTGGGTGTGTGAATAGAAAAGATAGATAAACTAACCACAGAGCAGCTTCAAAATAAACTTAGAGCTAAACATTTTGGCTTCCGCCCTCATCAGGATCTGTGAAGGTGAAATGGATTCCAAGGATGGCTGGGAGGTGAAAACCCCAAAGGGAAAACCCCCAAATTCCTCTGTTTCTTCCTCCTTAGGAATTTTCACCTCCCAGGGTTCCAAACTGCCATTCATGGAATCCCTTCAACATTCACAGCTGTGTTTGGCTCTCGGTTGTCAGCCGATCTCTCTTCCTGACATATTTTTACTTAATTCTGACTGCGTCCTTAGTGGATCCAGGACCTCCTTGGTGCTTTGCTGTTCTACTGTTGATGCTAAAAAGCCATCAAGGCAGTGTACAATTTTAAACAATAAAGCCTTGGAGCAATAAAAGCAAATCATCAAAAACCCATTTTTTAAAAAAAGTCCATTTAAACTACACATTTTGAAAGGCTAAACTGGAAAGATGCATTTTCACCCCTTTTCTAGAGGCCAAGAGAGTGGTTCAAATGCAGTGTTGATTAATTTATCTGTTGCGTTTACATCCCGAGTCCCAGGCCAGTGCTCTAACCACTACACCACACTGTGTCCCACCCACTCTCTCGCTGGTCTCTCCACACTGGACGCGTTCCATGGTTTGGGGGCAGCCCAGGAGGGAGCCCTTCCACACCTGTCCAGCAAACTGGCCGCTGTGGGTCACGGCTCTGTCGAAAGGGCCTCTCCTGCCAATCTTAATACTTGGGCTGGTTCAGAGCAAGGTGGTCGGTCCCTTAAACAGCCAGGTCCTCAGCCACTTAGGGCTTTAATGGTCAAAAGCAAGGCTTTGAGTGGGCAACCAGGGCAGATCCTTCAGGACAGGTGTAATATGGTCCCCATGCTGTCCACCCGTTAGCAGGAGCCTGACTGCCTCATTTTGCACCAAGAGACATTTCCAGGCACTCTTCAGGGGTAGCTCCACATGGAACACATTGCAGTAGTTTAAATGGGATGTAGCCAAGGCACAGATAACTGGCCAAGCCAGACTGACTCAAGGAGGGTCGCATCTGGCGCATCAAGTGCAACTGTGTTCATGCGCTCCTTGCCACCGCCGTTATCTGAAGATTCAGGGACAGCTCAGGATCCAGGAGCAATCCCAAGATATGGATCCCCTCCTTCAGGGGGATCCTGCTGGGTTTTTTTTTTTTGCCATACCCCTTTTCCTTTAATTCCACCTACCACTGGAATGCAGGCCCCCGAGAGCTTTTCTGCAATGGCATCCGGCCCTCGGACTGCAAGGGGTTCAACACCCCTGCTGAGTGTGGACTTCAAAGAAAAGAGATTGCGCAATCCAGAGGAGCATAAGCTCAGCCACTTTGTACCTTGTGTTCATCAGAGAACGGCGGGCATTTTGCTGGTGCATAGCAGAAGGCAGTGGGAGCTCCTTGCTGTCCCGTTAAGGCAGAAATGGAGGCCTTCTGACTGGATTTCACATCCAACGATAACTGATGAGCGATGGGGCAGAACCCCAAGGACTGTCTATCCAGAACAGGAGGCCCTGATTATCCCATGCAAAGGAGGCGTCTCCTGGCGCAGGGTGACGAGGCCATCTTAGGGAGAGTTCACGGTGACCGATCTCTCTCGGCAGGCAGGCAGGCAGGTGATGGGGAATCGGAAGGGAAGGGTAACGCTCCACTCTGGTTTGGGCTTGTCTTGCAGGCTGACAGCTTTTGTGTACAAGTCCTTCACTCAGGCCAGGGAGATCATCTTTATCGAAGAGAGGCACATCACGGAAGCTCTGGCTGCACTGGCCATCCGGCAGAAGGGAAACGGCTGCTTCCAGAGCACCGGATCCCTCCTGAACAACGCCCTGAAGGTCAGCTGGGGTGGCAGGGAAGGGCGTGTTACTGTCGGAACCTGAGATTAGCTCCCTCTTGGCACGACACGTGCTAGCGGGGCCGTCCCCAACCTGATGCCCTCCAGGTGTGCTGGACTGCACCTTCCATTATCCCCAGCTGACTTAGCAGTTGCCAAGGCCAGTAAAGCAGCACTAACCTGTGTAATGAGGTCTGCTTTCCTGGCAGCTAACAAGCAGTGCATCCAGGTGGAAATAAAGATCCAACAAATGAATGGGAAACCATGTGGTAGCGGTGAAGGGGAAAGATACATGGGGAGCAGGGGCAGAACTGAAGTTGTGGGGGGGGGGGAAATGGGGGCACTTTCCATGACCACCAGTAGCAAGTAGACCGAGTGGGTGGGTGCTCCCACTCAGGAAAGAAATGCCCTCTTAGCATGCGAGAACGGGAGACGATTGCACATTGCAGAGGGTTGCACTAGATGATCCTCCTGGTCCCTTCCAACTCCACAATGCTATGATTCTGCGACAAAATTGATCTTGGGAAGAGCTCAGTGGAGATGACGGAGGACCGACATATCGCATGGAGCCCACATCTTCCTGCCTTCTTTCCCACAGGGCGGGGTTGGTAATGAAGTCACTCTCTCGGCCTACATCCTCAACGCATTGCTGGAGATCCATCTGCCACTCACTGTAAGTAACACACACACGCCCGGCTTGAAAGAAACATCCCATGCAGTGGAATGCTCCCTGGCAAATCTTTTTGGTATTATTTATTACATGTCTATACTGCCCAATAGCCAAAGCCAGTGGGCAGTAAGTCACTTCCAGAAGTATGTCGCTTTCAGAGGAGCGACATTTGTGCTGGTAGCCCAGGCATTGGACCAGGGGGGTCTGTAGATGAGCTGGCTGTAAAAACCTGCATCTGCAATAGATGGTTTAGTTCTTGCTGTTTCGCTCCCTTTTCAGCCCTCGTTTCGTGTCTTGTTGGGAAGAAGGTTTAGGGTTAAGCTATAAGCTGACTGACGGGATGTATCCTGAAGTGGGGCTTCAAGGCTTGTTGAAAACCTTTCCTATGTGCATCCACCTCCCCAAAATCTGAAATGGGGCCCTTAAGGTCAATCTGCACATGCCCAGGAGCACTGCCGCCTCCTTTTCCTCCGGACTAACCTCCCTGTGTCAGCCACTCCCCTGCTGTCTCTCTTTACCTGTCTTCTGCCTTTCAAAACTTAGGTGATAAGCCCTACAGGAAAGGAAGCACCATGACCCTGTTCCATCCAGCCCCATACAGTGAGCCTGTTTGTGCCATTCAAGCCAAGCCAACCAAGTCCTTCTTCAAACAGCACAGAGTAAAACTATGGAATTCCCTGCCAATTTGGATGGCTTTAAAAGGGGGTTGGATAAATTCCTGGAGGAGGAGAAGGCTACTAATGGCTACGAGTCCTGGTGGCTACGTGCTACCTCCAGTAGCAGAGGCAGTAAGCCTATATACACCAGCTGCTGGGGAACATGGGTGGGAGGGTGCTGTTGCACTAGTGACCTGCTTGTGAGTTCCTGGTCGACAGCTGGTTGGCCACTGTGAGAACAGAGTGCAGGACTAGATGGACCCTCGGTCTGATCCAGCAAGGCTCTTCTTATGTTCTTATCTGGTCTCACCAGGTTTCTGAACATTGCCACAATGGCTTAGACCTCTTTGGGTTGGTGGGCCCAATCATGAGGGAGGGTTGTGGGTGACCTTACAAAATGTTTGCCATGGGGTTGGAACTTGCCCTTTCATACAATGGCTGCCACTGCACATGGCCAGTCATGAAACCTTTGTTTCTCAGGAGTCCAACTGGGGAGACTAAAAGAAAAGTAACTTCCCTAAAAGCAGGGGCTGCCTCTACACGAGAAGTTTAAAGCTCTTTCAAGTCTCATTAAAAAAATTTACCTCTACATGAGCGGAGCGCAAAGAGGGAGTTGAGGCGCGTTATCGAATGCGCGTTAAATAGCGAGTTTTATTTTGCTGCGGCCGTTAAAGCGCATTTTGACTATGTGAACAAGCGACTCTCCACATTAACTACTTCTAAAGCGCATTTCAAACAACCGGTGAGGCCACCAGTTGTGCGCTCAATTACCGCCCACATACAGTCATTTACTATAAAATGCTTCCGAGAAGATGCGCATAATCGGAGAACCAGGCGTCAAACCGAATTCTTGTAGAGGGGGTCAGAGCCTCGAAACAGAAACCGGAGGAACACCGGAAGTTGCCTCATACTGAGTCAGATCCTTGGTCCATCTAGCCCAGTATTGTCGACACAGACCGGCAGCAGCTGCTCACCAGGGTTTCAGGCAGGATTCTTTCTGAGCCTCATCTGGAAAAGGCGGGGATCAAAGCTGGGCCCTTCTGCATGCAAAGCATGTGCGGTATCACTCTGAGCTCCTATGGGCCCCTCCCCAAACATCCCAAACTTTTGAACCCAAAACAAAGACAGTGCCGGAGAATAGCCCTTCTTGTGGCGGAATGCCAGCCTGCCTGTTCAAAATTCAGCAAATACAAAGAAATGAAATGCAACATCGGGTCGCAGAGCCTGGTGGATTCCAAGAGATGAAGTGTCTGCCGGCACTTTGCCCTTGTTGGCGACTCCAGGCTCAGGCTCGGCCTCCGCTCCTTCCTCTTTCCCCAGCACTCCGTGGTGCGCAATGCTATGTTCTGCTTGGAGACGGCAGCGCAGGCAGAAGAGGTGGACGTTTACACCCGGGCCTTGATGGCGTACGCCTTCACCCTGGCAGGACAAGAGGAGAAGAGGCAAGAGGCACTGCGCATCCTTGCTGGGAAAGCTGTGAAAGGAGGTGAGGCTCTTGGTGCGAGACGGAGCGTTATCAGCAGCCTCCGTGGCTTTTTGACCCCTTGCTGGACGTTCCTGTTGCTCCTTCTGATACTTCTGTGTGCAATCAACCAGCGCTGCCTTCTCCCTTCTGATTGATGGATTCCCCACAGAAATGAGAGCAGGTGTAGAATGTTTATTGAAGAATTTGGCACCCTGATCCTTGATAATCACCAAAAATGGGTTACAATTCAGAACAGGACCTTCTCAGTGGTGGCTTCCTGCCTGGGAACTCCCTTCATTCACAGATATACAGTTGGCTCCATTCATGCTGGCTTTTAAACAAGCCTTGAAACCCATTTGTTTCAAATTGTTTTAAGCAGCGGTGTTTTCTAAGTGACATGTAATGACTTGTGGCCCTCCAGTCGTTTCGGCCTACAATTCCCATCAGCCCTAACCAGCATAGTCAGTGGTAAGGTTATCATGGGGGTTGTAGGCCAGAACATCTGGAGAGCCAGAAGTAGCTTACCCTTGATTTCATGGCTTTTGTTGCTGCTCTTATTATTATTGTTGTTGTTGTTTTTCTAATGGCTTATTTCATTTTATTGGCTCTGGGGCTGAACTTTGAGACGTGTTCACCCAATGTTTTAAATAATAATATTTTACTGCAATGATACCCTGTACTTTTATGTTCCTTTTGACCTAACCCACTTTTGGAGGGTTTTTCGTCCCTACGGGTGGCCTACAACTATTTAAAATAAACCCCATGAAACGGCAAAAAACACCCCATACTAAAAAGGATGCAAAGTGCATTACTAAACCGCGGCTGAGGAGGGGAAATGTTGAGTGCAGAAACGATCCCGGATTCAAAACTCACTAATCCTCCCTTCCGCCTCTGAAGACGACGACTCCATTCACTGGCATCGGCCTGAGAAGCCGGAGGAGAACGGCCACTCTCCGTTCTATCACCCTCGCGCTCCCTCCGCCGAGGTAGAGATGACGGCCTACGTGCTCCTTGCGTATGTGGCCAAGCAGCCGGCACCGTCGCAGGAAGAACTGGTGACCGCAACCAACATTGTCAGGTGGCTCAGCAAGCAACAGAATCCCAGCGGAGGGTTCTCTTCGACACAGGTCAGTTCCTTCCCTCCGTGATCCAGGTGCCGGGGAAGGCTGGGAGGGGTGGGGCAAATCCAGCATTGCCCAGGGAGCCCCAGCCCTCTCCCCAGCCCCAAACCCTCCCCCCTGACCGCTGATCATTGGGATGTTTCCCAGGTTTTGCTTATTCCCCCCTCCACCCAGAGAGCTTCGGCTATGGGGCGGTATATAAATGTAAATAATAATAATAATAATAGGCAGAAATACCTCTCCTCAGGCAGTAAGAGCTTCACGCTAAGATACGCTGGCATTTCTGGGATTTGGGGCCATCCCTCTTTTGCCTTTGGCTTTGTCCACCAGTGGAGCTCAGCCCTGAGAGCTTCTCTGAAAAAGATTCTACCCCTTGGGGTAAAAGAGGTTCAACCCCACCCCACCCAGGTTGGAGGAATAGAGAGGTCAGGGACCATTATGGATGTCACCAAAGTTGGGGTTTCTTGGCTCAGAAATAAACAGTGAAGACCCCTGTGGTTTCCGGGCGGATGGGGGTCCACATTCCAGTGCCCACATCCCTGGGAAATTCCCCCTCCCCTTGGTTCTGTTTCAGGACACGGTGGTGGCGCTCCAGGCCTTGTCCGTGTTTGCGGCCCTGATGCATTCCAAGAGCCCGCTAGCTGCGGACGTGACGCTGAGCTCCGGAGGCAACAACCTACATCAGTTCCATGTGGACAGCACCAACCGGCTGCTGCTTCAGTGCCAACCGATGCCCAACGTGCCCGGAGACTACAAGGCAGAGGTGACCGGACAAGGCTGTGCCTACTTGCAGGTGAGCATTCTGGGAAAGGGCTCTCAGTTCCCTTGGCGGTTCTGGGTTGGGGAGGAGGAGGCTGGATGAGAAAGGAAGGATGGGACAACGTGGATGAGGAAGGAAAGGGATGGAGAAAGAAGGGGGGACGTCGATGGGCACCCTGATGGCGCCTGCACCTACGGCTGGGGTGCAGGGAAGCATTGCCCTGGGACAGTGAATGGGTGGTCTGATAGTGGGGGCCCTGGTGGACACAGCCTGCATCCCAGCATCAAAACTGCCCCTCTGGTCACTTCAGACTGTAAGGCAAGGGTGGATGATTTCAGGAGCTCTGGGGGGCAATTTTGCCCCCCCCCCCTTAAACCTCCATGCTGCCGGGTGACCCCAGACTTAATTTTAAAAGTCCCTCCCACAAACGGCATCCAGATTACTGCAGAGCACCAAAAAGGTCACATTTAGATGGTGTCCTAGCTAAATTTGACCCTCTTAGGGCTCTGTAGCATTTACATATTACAGGTGCGATGCCTTCCTCCCGTCAGGGAGTTGATGGGGGACACATGTGTTACCCACCGTATGAGTGGTCAGCTGGCCCACACCCCAAGGCGGAGGTTGCGCAGGTTGGCTGAGTCCCCCGGGCAAACATTGTCCGGCCCTGTTGAGGAAGAGCTCCTCCTGGTGGAGGCTGGAGGAAGCAAGTCGGCCCGTGGTCTGGAGCAGTCAGGAAGAAGGGAGAAGTGACCGTGTGGCAGTGTAGCTGCTCAGGGAAGAGGAGTGGACAGAGACTGGACCCTACTCGGGTCCCAAGGAACTTATTCTGACATGGGCTGGGTGACATGTGAGCTCTTCTGTAGTCCCTCCACCTGATTCTCCCACCCTCAACGCTGCCTCTGTGCTCAGTCTCTGTTGACCTGAGACCTTCTGTTGCACTCAGATCCAGCGGCATGTGAGGCTTTGTCCATAAGGATGTGGCAACCTCGGCAGGATACGGTTCAGGGAATCCGATCATTCGGGGTCTGAGTTTGGGGGTCCTCAGAATCAGAAGAACCCAGGTTGCTCCAGTGGTGTCAGGGCCCAGATCCAGCACCTTGGGGGGTTGTGTAACTTGCCTCTCTCCCTCTGAGTCATGGTCCAAGCCACTTCTGGAAGTCCGGATTGTGGCAGACGTAGCTGTTTCCTTTCCAGACCACCTTGAAGTACAACGTTCAGCCGCACCATGAAGGCGCACCGTTTGAGCTGGAGGTGCACACGGTTCCCGAGACCTGCACTGGACCCAAAGCCAAAAGGACATTTGAGATAGCGGTCAATGTCAGGTAATCCCTTCCCAGCCAAGGCTGAGTGGGAATTGGGGCCACGGCATGAGCCCTGGGGCTGGGAAGGGGGAGAAGGGAACCCTCGGGAGCTATGGGGCCGGAGCATCCTTCCCAGAGCTTCTACAGGCCCAGAGAAGTACTGCCCAGCTCTTTACAGACTATCGGCTGATATAAATATATACACACAGAACCGGTGTACACTGCGGAGGCCTGGGTTCAAATCCTGCCCTGCCGATGAAAGTCACTGGCTGGCCTTGGAAAGTTACATGTTCTCTCTCAGGGGAATATTGTGAGGATATCTGGGATAGTTCCCTTGTATGTTGCTTCAAGCTTCTTGGAGGCAGTGTGTGATGGGGATGTACTTGCTATAATACAACTTTTCTAATGGCCTTACTAGCTGGGGATGATAGGGGTTGTAGCCCCACACCAGCAGTTAGGGGAAATTGGGATATAAAGCATTTAGCTTTCCCTCCCATGCTGTTCCTTGGAGGAACACGATGGCTCAATTCAGACGACACGATAGTCAATGGTGGGGTAATAATCAACTTTACAGTTGTTCATCTAGGGGATACTCCCCACACAACATGGTAATAAATAATCAACTGTGGTGTGGGTTAGGATCAGCACTGAGTTGACTATGGCAGCATTCGGATGACACAATAGTCAAAACAACTGACGATTGTTTCCCCCACACCAGTTGTTTATTGTGTCGTCTGAATTGAGCCAATATTTCTCTGGTTGGTGTTAGGAGGCATCCTCAACCATGGCCAGTGAGAGGAGATGACCTTTTGCTCTTGATGCCTCCAGGACAACAACCCAGAATGGACTTCCGTGCTTAAGTAGCCTGCGCCCCAATCTTCATTTCATTCTAAACACACCACAAGCTTGTTCAAGAGGTTCCCCCGGCAGACAGTAACTCGTCAAACTTTACAGCCCCGAGGAAATCTCGCGTTCCGTCGTTTAGTGCTTCCTGGAATTAGAATGGCCATTCAGGGACCAAGGGCAGCTACTCCAATCTCTTTCCTTTCCCTCTTGGTCTCCCAGTTACACTGGCAAACGCCACATCTCCAACATGGCGATTGTAGACATCAAGATGCTCTCAGGACACTTCCCGGTGAAGGCATCTGTAAAGAAGGTAACGGCCCTCTGTGTGTGTTCGCCACCCTCACCCCACCCCACCCCAAAGACCACGGGAGGCCTAAGAAATCAAGGACTGCCTTGCTGGATCTCTGCCATAATGTCCATCTAGTCCAAAAGCAGCCAGTCAGATGCCTCCAGGAGTTTCATGCACGAGATAGGAAGGTGGTGGCCTCCTTCTGTGGTTGCTCTCCAGTTTTTGCTACTCAGAGGTAGACTTCCCCTGTATGCAGAGGCTCCATTAAGCAATTGCAGCTGATGGACATTGACATCCCGGTCATTAGTGGCCGCTAGCCTCATGTGTTGGTCAAGAGCATTTCAAAGCTCAGCCTGATGTTCCAGGACTATACAAAGCTCCCCTTTTCCCGTCACCTTAAAGCACCCTCTGCTCCATTCCCTTGAGATCTCAGAGTTTGGCAGGAAGAGTGGCTTGATTCCATTGCTCAACAGCAACAACACTAAAACGCTCTCTGTTTTTCCTCCTCCAGCTGGAACACCAAGATCATGTCAAGCGGACCGAAGTGAACATTGGACATGTCCTGCTGTATTTGGATCAGGTGAGCGAGTGAGAGAGCAGAGGTGCGGGTGCGAGAGAGCCATTCCTTCGGGAGGGTTGATGGGCACAGTGAGGGGAGGGCGCTTTCCCCTCACCCTCCCACCTTGTTTTCCATAACCTTGGAAATGTGCGTGTGTTGATGAGCCACTGGTGAATAGAGCTGCTCCGACTGTCGGCCACACCCTCTGCTACTGATGGGGGAGAAATCCGTTCAGTTTGCCTCACATTTATGAACGACTCCACAAACTGAAACACTCCTCATCCCCATCCGGGGCAGTGAGAGGCATACAAAGGAAGACTCAGCTGGTGCTCCGAAGAAGAGCTGCTCCCCTCAGCACTGGCACAGTCCCCTATGGCCAGCATCCCTGATGTTATCTCCGACCCGATATTGGAGATAACAGCAGGGGACATTCCTTCAGGGGGCTCCGTGGGCCGGACCTGAGCTGCAGGCTGGAAGCTCCATGTCCCCGGTCTATCTTCACCAAATCAGGTCTCAAATGACCCTGGCTGCTTTTCCACAGGTGACCAACGTGACCCAGATTTTCTCCTTCGCGGTGGAGCAAGATGTGCCTGTCCAGGGCCTGAAGGCTGCTGTGGTGAAAATCTACGATTACTATGAAACAGGTGAGAAAGGAAAGGGCTCCGGCATTGCAGACCTGCTCTGTGTATTTCGTGCTTCTCCATTAACCTGTAAAGCAGCTTACCCCAAAAAATTAAAATGCCATGCAAAAAGGATATTTATAAATATCCTAGAAACCAACCTTTAAAAGGGTTATAAAGCAAGATGAGGATGGTAGCAAAAGTTGGCTCCTGTGAAGGGAGTTGTGAGTGGAAGAGGCAGGCAGAAAGACACACCTGACCATCTTTCCCTTTCCTTTACATGTCCAGATGAATTTGCCGTCGACATGTACAGCGCCCCCTGCAGTACAGGTAGAGTATGTACTACGATGGCCTGTTGTCGGATCCTTCCCCCCTGCCTCCTTTGCTTCAAATGCTTCCTTCTCTCTTGTTGCAAAAGTTGTGGTTTGGGGCTCCCGTTTTCTATTTGTCTTTCTTTCGCATGCATTTACCTAGAAATCTGTTCCATCCTGTCCCCCCCCCCCCGATCTACATGGAGGATTTGAATATATATATATATATATTCAATATTTATTCAATGTGTGCCGAGAATGATGTCATGACATTTTCACAAGTGTGGAGTCATGAGGTTGTGATCTAAGAGGTGCCCATCAGGTCCTTTTGCCTGGGAATTTGCCAAGATTGAATTCTTCAAGTGTCCATAAGTTGGAAACATAAAAGCTTCCTACCCAGGAGATGCCCAGGGAGGGCATTAAAAAAATGCCCATTTTAACAGGGTGGGTTTAGGATGGCATTACCCGTGGTTAACCTCAAAAACTACCCCTTGCCATCAGATCCTGACAGCAACATGGTGCTTCTCCAAAACCTAGCGCCAGCACCGTTGAGGCCCCCAAATAACGAGGTCTGCTAAGTAATCCACAAAGCTTTATTCAGACAATAAATATCTCTTTGCACTTCAAGAGAGTTTAAACACTAGGAACTTCCTTCTAGGCTAACACTTGGCTAAACTAAGCGAGGCAATTGTTCTTTTAACAAAAGGGAAAGCCTTTTCCCTGAGCCCCCTTTAACGACGAGATGCAGCTGAGGTGATCGCCTCTCGCCTTCTTTTACCTCCAACTGTTTGAATCTGCAGCAGACTCGAGGATCAGCCAACTCTAAAGTTCCCTCCCCCTCTGAAGATCGTGGAGTTCCCACAGACCATGGGTTAATATTGTCATTGATAAGATCCAGCGAAAGTTCTTCCCTTGCTGGTGAAGATCCTGGGAGAATCATCTCCCCCACTTTCCGTGTAGACTACTACATCTCTGATGCTGTCTCTTCTGCTTCAGAATCTGATTCCGATTGATAGACTAAAACTCCTTCATCCAGCCTAAGTGAAACAGGCCTGTTCATGACACAGGGTCCCCCCCTCCCCGGATCTCGACACAATCCCTTACAATTCCCAACTCACCACCATCTAAGGTGGAGGACCCTCAAGCCTCCTGGGGTTGAAATCTGGCCCACTTTGGGTTCCAATCTGGAATTCCCCAGAAGGCCCTGCCCCCTTTTTCCTAACCCCACCCCTTTCCCCTGGCTCCATCCCCTTTCCCCTGTAGGGAGATTTTTTCAGGTGACTTTTATTTAAGGGATACTGAATACAGGCTGCAGTCCTTGCATCAATGCTCATTAGGTGGAAAAGGAAGATACGAAGATAGACACTCAGAATGACTGATTGTATTCATGCTCACAAACTCAATGAAACTGTTATTGCTTAAAATCATTTATTAAAACAATTTAAGGAAGTTAAAATTAAACAAACACACGAACCTCTCCACTCAGCAAAGCAAATTAAAAGAAATATACTCACAAGTCTGGCAGATTTCTTGAGAACATAGACAAACACATCCCCAATGACAACATTCATACAGACTCTGTGAAGGAGCTCTTCTCCACAGAGGGACCTCCGTTTCTCCCAGGCAACCAAGGAGTCACTGAGGTCTACATGCTAAGCTCAGAGCAACATCCTGGATGCCATGCCTGAGGGAAAGGAAAGACATTGTGGTTCCTGTTACCCAGACCTAAATACTTTTTCCAAAGACAAAGACCTCCCTCTTAATTTATTCTGAAATGGCCAAATCTATTGGTCCATGTCATAATTTAGACCATCCTCTTCTCAGAATATACCCTCCTCCACCTGACGTAGTTGTTTATGACAACGCAAGGTCAAATTCCCTTTTCTTTGTGGTTAACTGTCTGGTTTACTTCTCTGTTCTTATGGACATCGGGATTTTCTAACCACAACCTCACCTGTTCTTAACCCTGGACCTTTCACTTAGTTCCCCTTAAAAGGAATATATAAGATTGATATAAGTCACAAATTTATATCTTTGAGCAATACCAAGTCGCACGTCCTCATGAGTAATGTCTTTAAGCAACACTGTTGTCACAAGTCCTTATGAGTAACATCTTTGAGCAACTTCAAATAATATTTCCAAATCATTCTCCATCAGATTCTCATCCAAACCAAAGCATCTAAACCCTGATAAGTGTTCTATCTGTGTTTGCCTACTTGCCCTTTGCTCCCCCATCCCAGCATTCAGTAACCTCCCCCCTGCCCCCCTTGTGCCCCAGCACTGTAATAATAACAGAAAAGCAGATAATAAAAAGTTTTTACGCCACACAACCACCAATCATTCTTGGCTTCTGTGCAGCTTTTCCCCCAGTCTGAAAGGGTTGAAATGCCTCTCCTAACACTTAATCCCTGGAACTGAGAGATTCAAAAGAAAATAGCCTTATAGGCCCCTTCCAACTCTACTACTGTATTTCATCGATTCTAAGACACGCTTTTTCTCCCATGTTTAAATCTGTAAAAATGGGGTGCATCTTAGAATCGATGGTGCCTTGCAGTGTTTTGCAGAAGGCACTAGGGCTCTGCATGCCCCCCACCACGACTCACCCTAGTGGGTTCCGAGGGACCCCACAAGGCCGGTCGGAAGTCCCCCCTCCCCCCTCACCTTGATCGCTGCTGCCTCAGCCTGGGAAGGCTTCAGTACTGGGAAAGAAGCCGCGATCTCAGGAAATCTCGCGAGATCTCGGTCTCCTTCCCAGTACTGAAGCCTTCCCAGGCCGAGGCAGCAGCGATCAAGTGGGGAGGGGGGACTTGCAGGGCTCTAACCCCCTCCCCTCCATCACCATCGCCCATCCTTGCTGCTGCTGCTACCGCCAACGCTCTGCGCCGCTGGCAATGCTCACCTCATTACTGGGAGTGCCGCCTTGCCAGGCCAAGGCGAGTGCTGGCAGCGGCGTGGAGCAGGAGTGGCGGCGGAGAGGACTGGCAATGGAAGTGAGTTGGGAGGGGGGGAAGGGGTGCTGAAATTAAGGTGGGACTTAAAATCAACGCAAAGCTTTTTCCCTGTTGGTGGCCCTGAAATTTAGGTGCGTCTTACAATCAATGGCGTCTCATATTCAGTGAAATACGGTATTCTAGGATTCTATGAAATAGGCTGGGGTTTTGGCTCTGCCCCTTTCATCTTTAGTTCTGCCCACTGCTGGAATGCGGCCCCCCAGAACTTCTCCAAACCTGAATTTGCCCCTCGGGCTGGACGAGGTTTGACACCCCTGCAGTGAACCCTCCGAAACAGACACCTCCGTCAGAGGAAACCGTGAGCTAGTTGAGGTTACCCACCTGGGGCTGTAGAATCAGGGCTCTTGTTAAAAGGGGAGGAAATTGCTCATTAAGATAACTGTCCGGGCATTGCAGGGTGTATGTGTGTATATGGGGGTGTGAGAGAGAAAACAATCATTTGGATTTTCTGCCTTGGAAAGCTTGTGCCATCTCTGCCTGAATACTGGGCCTAAGGATGCTTAGTTTAGGCTCTTTTCTCCACCACAGATGCAACTAAACACCTGAAGGCATGAAGCATGAAGGCACATCCATCGCCCCCCTCCTAGATCCTGTTGGCATCTTTCTACCACCGGCCGATGTCAAGACAGAGAGCAGCAGGGAGGACAACACAGAGGCTGCATATGTCTTTTTCAGACACAGTCAAAAAACAAATAAAGATCTGGCACGTTTCATTTCCTACCAAACCTGTGTGACGTCCTCATTCCAGTGCTCTATGAGCCCCACAGCATACGCTCCAGAATAATAAGCTGGAGAGCTATTGGGAAAACAGGTGGGGAAGAAATCACACCCTGAAAACCACCATCTTTTCTCGTGTTTTTGTGAGGCCAGGAGACTGAATCTGTCTCTACTTTAAGCAAAAAACCCACAACCTTACCAGGGCTTCCTGCTTTTGGTTTCTTTGCAGGATTACGAGGGGCTCCTTTACACCGCAGACACGTGATTTGAAGTATCCTGTCTAGTTTTGAGTGCCACATTTAAAGGACATTGACAAACTGCAGCACACCCAGAGGGGGGGAAAACCTAGGATGTTGAGCCTAGAAGCCAAATAAGGAACAGTTAGAAGAGCTAGATATATTTGGCCTGGAGAAGAATACTATGACCTGTTTAGACGACTGGCATAAACACCCCATCATATGCCATTAAATACCTGGCAGTGGATAACATTAAAAAGAGCCATGACAGAAATCTTCAAATTACCATGAAAGGCTTTCGTACAGAAGATGGAGCAGATCTGTTCTCTGTTGCTGCAAAGCGCAGGACTAGAACCAAGGAGTAGAAATTGCAGGAAAGGAGATTTCGGTTGAACATTGGGAGAAATGTCCCCAACGCTGAGGGCTGTCTGGCAGTGCAACAAATGGCCCCAGGACACAGCGGCCTCTCCTTCACTGGAGATATTTAAGCATAGGCGGAATGACTTTTTATCAGAGGTGCTGCAGATGAATCATAGAATCATAGAATAGTAGAGTTGGAAGGGGCCTATAAGGCCATCGAGTCCAACCCCCTGCTCAATGCAGGAATCTACCTTAAAGCATCCCAGACAGATGGCTGTCCCAGCTGCCTCTTGAACGCCTCTAGTGTGGGAGAGCCCACCACCTCCCTAGGTCGTTGGTTCCATTGTTGTTCTGCTCTAACAGTCAGAAAGTTTTTCCTGATGTCCAGACGGAATCTGGCTTCCTGTAACTTGAGCTCATTATTCCACATCCTGGACTCTGGGATGATTGAGAAGAGATCCTGGCCCTCTTCTGTGTGACAACCTTTCAAGGTCTTGAAGAGTGCTATCATGACTTCCCTCAATCTCCTCTTCTCCAGGCTAAACATGTCCAGTTCTTTCAGTCTCTCCTATAGGGCTTTGTTTCCAGACAGACCCCTGATCCTCCTCCTCTGAACACGCTCCAGCTTGTCTGCATCCTTCTTGAAGTGTGGGGCCCAGAACTGGATGCAATACTCAAGATGAGGCCTAACCAGTGCCGAATAGAGGGTAAATATGAACCCTTGATAGCCCGTGTGGAGTAGTGGTTAGTGTGTTGGACTGGGAGTCGGGAGATCCGGGTTCTAGTCCCCACTCGGCCATGGAAACCCACTGGGCGACTTTGGGCCAGTCGCAGTCTCTCAGCCCAACCTACCTCACAGGGTTGTTGTTGTGAGGATAACAATGGAGAGGAGGAGGATTATGAACGCCACCTTGTTTTCCTTGGAGGAAAAAAGGCAGGATATAAATGCAACAATAGATAGATAGATAGATAGATAGATAGATAGATAGATAGATAGATAGATAGAGGATAAGTAAATGTTAGCATCCGTCTTACCTTGGTTCAAAAGGGTTGGGTTCTGTCATGCTTGGGGTGGGAGAAAAGGCGTATGGCTTTCTTCTCTCCTTGGTGCCACCCGTTTCCTCCAGTTAAGGTCACCACTCCTTCTCTGGAAGACTCAGCCTGGAATATGATGAGAGAGAAAAGAAGTTAGGGAAAACGTCTTTTTTTAAAAAAAGGAGTGTGATCAGCAAATTGGGGTCCACCCGGAGAAGAGCCTTCAGTGTGGTGGCCCCCTTCCTGTGGAACTCCCTGCCTCTGGAAATCAGGCAGGAGCCAACATTGTGGCAGGCGCCATCAAGACTAGTAGCCATTTTTACTGCATTTTTACCACTCCTCATCTAAACAGATTCCAGAGCTGCGAACAGTAAATGAGAAAAGAAATAAAACACCACATTAAAAACCGTTCTGATAAAAACCGTGGCTGGTTAGTCCTGGAATAAAACTCTTTTCAGGAGGTGGTTACAAGTCCTGAAGGCTGTGTGCTACCTCCAGTCTCAGAGGCAATAAGCCTATGTATACCACTTGCTGGGGAACACAGGCGGGAGGATGCTATTGCACTCATGTCCTGCTTGTGGTTTTCCCGTCGACAGCTGTTCGGCCATAGCTCAGTGTGCTAGCCCGCATGCTTTGCTTGCAGAAGGTCCCAGGTTCGATCCCCGGCTTCTCCAGGTAGGGTGAGGAAAGGAATCCTGCCTGCAACCCTGGGGGAGCAGCTGCTGCCAGCCAGTGTCAACAATACTGGGCTAGGTGGGCCAATGCTCTGACTCAGCATAAGGCAGCTTCCTATAGTCCTAATGCCGGACTAGATGGACCCTTGGTCTGATCCAGCGTGGCTCACCTTACGTCCTCATTAAATCAATCAATCAATAAATCTGAAAAGTGCAGGAACATCTCTTACCAAGTACTGGATGCTCTCACGCTTGGAAGTGAGCTGGGAGAGAAGGAGTGGAGTCAGACCATGGGGCGTTCAGTGGTGGAGAAGGTCATCTCCCGTGGGTTCTGAGGAACCCTCTGCCTGGAAAACGGGGATAGGAGAGATGACAAGTGAGGAAAAGAGGCAAAAAAGGAGTGTGTGAAGCAAATTGGAAAAGTGCAGGAACGTCCCTTACCTTCGCACTGGGCTGACCAGAAGGTTAAGGGTATAGCCTCTGCCTCCCCTTGCAGCCTCCACGGAGGTATACCTCATCTGTAGAGAAGTTTGACTCAACGGTCTTTGCGCCTGGAAAACAGCTCAATTGCCTGGTGATTGAAATCGGCGATTTCTGGGATCATCTCCTTCTCGATGGAGAGCATCGCCAGTGAGTTGGGTCTGTTCTCAGACCTGGTGTTCTGCAGGGCCGTTTTGATCCTCTTTAGGGCCGGGGACGACCGCTTCGCGGCCGCCATTTTCATGGGCGTGGCGATGAGGATTCTCAGCAGCGTCACGGTCTGCCCCAAAGTGGCCTCCAGGCGGCTCTTCAAAAGGAGGTGCGCAGGAGTACCAAGGCATCCTTGCAGCTGTTGAACTCTGTCCTCTTGTACAAAATGGAAAGCTCCGTCTTGAGTTGACTCTTCTCCAGCATCGGATCAGCTGCCGCAGCGTCGTTCAACACCTTCTGAAGGAATCTCTGGTTGTGCGCCGGAAACAAACTCACGTCAACCAGCGCTGCAGCCGAGAGGTGGCCAGTGAACGCAAAGCACTCCATGGCGTGGGTGGTGATGATGTCACAGGCCTCCGCCGCAATTCGGTCCATGGTGGCCTTCGTCTTGCCCTTGGGCAGCCTGGATCCCTGAGGTAATTCGGAGAACAGGGTTCTGATCGAATCCTTGACCAAATTGACGGCCTTCACAAAATCTGAGGCAGCTCTCCTCATTCCTACGGGCTCAAGGGGTGATCTCAGTAGCTGGTTGCACAGGACCTCTATATGTGTGGAGTGATCCTGTGGAAGAGACGCAACAGGTACAGGAAAACACCATATTCTTGCAACATGGGAATAAATGTGCAGGCCTCAGGGATTGTGGTGCCATCAAAATTCCCCTGCTCTCCGATTACCCCGAAGCAATCAATGAGTTCCTGCTTCTTCTCACACACCACGTTCACCGTCCAGACGTTGGGGTTCCAGTGTGCCTGAGACGAATTTGGGAGTCTTCTCCTCACAACTTCCTCCAGCAGCACGTTCCATTTCGGACTGCGGCCAAAGAAGGCCGGAAACTCAGAGAGGTTCGAAAAGAAAAGCTGCACTTCTCTGATCTGGGATGTTGCCTGTTGCCTGACCGAGGTCAATTGATGCGTGTAGCAGTGAACATACTGGGCATTAGGGAATACATCACAGAGCCTCTTGTGCACTCCGGTGGGCTCAAAACGCTTCACGCCCGACCCGTCGTAGCTCTGCGTGATGACTTTCCCCTTGTCGGTCTCCTCGGGGAACAACTCCGTCAGCTGCTGAAGCAAGGCGGCAGCGACGGTTCCGGCTTGGGTGTCAGGCACCTTCATGAATCCGTAGAAGCGTTCCACCGGCGAGCCCTCTTTGTCCAGGAAGTGGAAAATCAGAACGGTTTGGCTGAAGTGGAAAATCAGAACGGTAGCGATGTCCGGGGTGTTATCGGCTTCAATGGCCACGAAAGGGACACTTTTCAACTCCTGTTTGATGTGATCTTTCGCTGCTGTCAGCATGCAGTCCAGCAGTTCGTTTTGGACTGTCTTTGAGAGTTCTCTGAATACCCGGACACTGTGCAGGTGAAGTTCCACGGCCGCGCCGATGGATGCCGCAAGATTGACCAGCCCCCTGAAAATCCCTGGGTTTTCTGAGTTCTTCTGGTCGTCGTGTTCCAAGGAGCGCCAGTTCAAAGACTCCACAGAAGCGTACGCAGTCAATGATCTTGGACAGGATCTGTCTGTTGTTCTTGACTTTCTGGTTGTGCTTCCTCACAGAGGAACACGGGCTTTCGTCCACTTGGTGCGCCATGTCCCACCTGCCTAACATTTAACAGCTGCATGCAGCTCTCAATGTGGCTCCTGGAGGCCTCGTGCTTCTTGGTCTTCTCAGTGAGGTGTTTCAAGTCCCTGACACCCGTCTCTGTCCACGCCTTCTCGTCCCCAAACAGCAAGCAGGGGAAGCAGAAAAGAGCATCGCGCGCTTTGCTCCCACAGAGCCAGGCCTTGTGTTCGTACCACGATGAGGTGAAGTGCCGGGTATATTCCTTTCCTCTTTCGCCCGTAGACTGCTGGAGCATCAGCTCGGGAGTATCTGGTCCCATCTCCTTGATCCATAGCTGGTTGGCTACGGTCAGCCTGGAGAATGGTGTTTGTTGCAGAGCTTCAACGGTGTTTGTTGTGAGCGTGATATACTGCCCTGGAAAGCAAGAAATATATATATATATATATATATATATATATATATATATATATATATATAAAATATCTCAATCCCATGTGCTGCAAAGCTGAAGTTCTACGCACAGCCGCAGGAGCGCGAGGCCCATTAAACAAAGTGGGACGTTCTCATGGCAATAATTAATTAGTTTTAAGTGGCTACTGCTGAATTTAGATAATTTATATGTTCATCATCAATCAATGACGACTTTATTTTAACCCAGCATGAACTTTGGCAAGCTACGCAGCGAGGCACAACAGACGGTGTGTACTTTTTAAAGCACAGTTCGGCATGGGTACCCGATTGGTCTGTTCACCAGGATCGACGCCCCTGAAACAGCCGAACGGGATGGGGTCCTATCTGCAAAAGCAGAGAGGGACTTCTATGCAACTTTCCATTTAAGGGAGATCGTTCCCCCGGGGCACTCTCCTGGAACATTCCCCATTGCCAAGGGGAGCATCCTGTGCACGCACAGTTGGCGCATGTGCGCAGTTAATCGAACGGAGAACAGCTACCTCCAGCCTGCTTGAGGAAACAAGAGCTAAGCAGCGGTGAAATGGTGTTGCGCTAAGCAATAAATAATAAGACAGCAGTTGGTGCATGACATACGGGCTGCAGGAGAGTCCACCAAAGGAGAGTTTGGTGGGCTGGTGCCCTCGAAGGTTAGAGCTCCGCAAAGGCAGTGTCGGCAATGCAGGGGGAAAGCAACTCGGGCCAATGGCTGGGAGACCCCACACCACCAACCCAAATGCCTTAGACTTCCTAGTCAGATCATCCTACCATCCTCCTTTGGGCCAGGTGGCCATGGAATTCTGGATGTACCATCTCCATTCCAGCACTGGGGGTGGGGGAGAGATTAATAATCTCTGAAGGAGGAATCCTATGGCTCTTAGCCAGAGTCTGAGTTGGGGGCAAGGGAAATAGGATATTTCAGATACCTGGCTCTGAGGCCGGAGCTCCTCATCCCCTCCCCCTCCCAAAAGTGACCTCAGAGAGGAGGGAAAGGGGGAGGTTCTGTGGGTGGGGAGGGAAGGGGATTGGGTAGGCTGGCCTACGATGTATCCTTGGGCCTCCCCAACCTCCTTACCTTCTGCTACGCAGAGCCCCGGTTAGATGGGCAATAAAACGCCCATCTAGCAAAAATGCAGAGTGGGGGGAGCATGGAAGCAAAGCGGGAGTTCAGAGGCAGACGGGCATCCCGATAGGACTGCGCTCCAAATCGCACAGATGGGACCGTAACGGATGGCATCATTTTAGCTTCACTTCCCAGCTGAGCTCCAATGAAGAAGAGATGCTCTAAGGAGGGAGATGAAGCAAGGAGTGAAGTGGATGCGAGTGGGGAGGGTGAAGCCACAAGGTACATCCCCCAACGGCACTGGCAGCCTCACAGTTGAGTCTCTCCTCAGTGAGACTATGCACAAGTTGGAAATTCACCAAGCAGCCCCCTCAATTCATCCACAAGAAGAGGTCCCACCATGCACCTAAGGAGGTATCTGCTGAGCTTTCATCTTCATCAGAGTCCCGGAGAAACAGATCTTCTCCTTCATCCAACCAGGAGAGGAGGTCTCTCTTGGGAGTTTCTTTCAAAGAAAGAGAAAAGCTTGTTACTGCTGTGCCTGGACGTCCAGATCTCAACGTGGGCCAGGAGCTGCTTTGCACTGCTGAGGCTGGTGGCCCAACATAACCAAGGCTGGAACCCGCCTAGCCTTCTCTTTCATTTTCTTCAAGCAAAGACATTTATATTTAGACAGGACTTTGGCTTCTTCAGCTGACCTGACACTTTCAATTCATGGCTTGTCTATATATGCTTCAATATGGCCTCTGTTGGGGTCTGCCGTTCTTTTTCATTGTATCGCCGGTGACTTAAAAAGCTACAAACATTTTTTAAAAAAGAAAATGTTTTACTGTATTTTTAGCATTATGAGCTACCCTGCAGGCCACATGCATGAAGGTGGTCTATAATGTGAAGCAACACATAAGCATATATATGCAGACAGTCTCATGACATATCTAAGGACTATAACCATAACTGCCCAGCCACAAAATCCCTTTTGGGGGGAGGCAAAGTTCTTGAAAGGGTGGTGGTTGAGCAGTGGACGTTCGTGGACGGCATCAATCATCTCGACCAATTTCAGTCTGGGGTTTGGGACAGAATTGGCATTGGTTGTCCTGATGGATGACCTCTCTTGGGACAGAGAGAGAGGAGACGCAAATCTATTGATCCTGCTTGAACTCTTAGCGGTTTTTGATACCATTGTCCCCAGTATTCTTTTGGATCATCTCCAGAAGCTAGGAATTGGAGGCACTGTGCTACAGTGGTTCTGCTCCTACCTGCGGGGACAGATCCAGAAAGTAGTGTTGGGTGACAATGCCTTAACTCCCAGGCAATTATGCTGTGTGAAGCCGCAATGAAGCTGCTAGGGGCAGCCATTAGACTGGGATAAGGTGTTCCTAGTATGCGTATGTCACAGAGAAATAGAGCTGGGTGTCATCCAAATCAGGAGAGGCTGTGTATGTTCTGAATCAGTGCCTAGACATAAGGTTAGCATGGATGAGAGCCAACAAATAGACTGAATCCTGATAAAACAAGAGACTGGTTTAAACACGATAATGCACACTCAGTTAAACTGTGGGTTGTTGCTGAAATGTGGGTTAGCATGTTGTCTGAACCCAGCCATACTAACAATGGACCTGTTCAGAAGACACCTTAAACTTCGGCTTTTAACTATGGTGAATAAGGCTTTTTGCCTTATTCACCACGGTTAAAGCCACGGTTTAAGGTGTCTTCTGAACAGGTCCCATGACTTGTTAACCATGAACAACCCACAGCTCACAACCCAATGACAAATGATGGGTTTTCTTGATGGTTTTATTTTTGTGGTTAACAAGCCAGGGTTTGTTAGCATAGCTGGGTTCAGATAACATGACAACCCAGGTTTCAACAGCAACCCACACTCAACCACTGAGTGTAGGTTATCATATCTGGTGAACCCATTCAGAGATTCTTATGACCTGTTTTGCATATAATGCAATCCCATGGTTTGTTGAATTCTGGGTTGTCATGATGTCCAAACCCAGTCATGGTAAGAAACCATTGTTTGTTAACCACAAACAACCCAGAAAGATAATCCACAGGTTGCTTAACTCTGGGTTGCTTAAACTGTAAGTTGTTGTTACATGCGAACCCAGAGCTCATGGGTAGTTTCAGTAGACTTCAGAGAGTGGTACCTCCTCCCTCCACCCCTCAGCAGTTCTATAAGCCAGTACTACAGAGCCTCAAAGGCATTTGGGATACAAAGAGGGAGCAGGCGAAGGAGGAGGGAAATACCCAACCCAAAGATTGAGAAAGCAAACTGCTTTTTGTTCAGTTGCCTACCAGAGAAACCCCAGATATGGCAACAAACCATGGGTTAAATAAACGATGGGTTAGTGTGAACCAGGCCCATGGATGGGCAATTCCTAGGTATGGGAATTAAGGAGCTTGCTTGCTATAGACATAGTTGCACTGTCAGGAAGAAGAGGTACGAGTCCTCGTTGTCATAGAGTACCAAGTGGCAAAGAGTGCCTATTATCAATGATGTCTTCCCTGGGAAGAATAGCCTGGCCACTGTAGTCCTTGCATCGGTGACCACATGTTTAGATTACTGCAATGTGCTTTATGTGAGGCTATGCTTTGTGCTTGGTCTGGTAGCTGCAGCTAGTGCAGAATGTGGTGGCCAGGATGCTAAGTGCAGAGCCTGGCCATGTGCATCTCACACCAATGTTGAACCAATTGCTCCTGCTAGTCTTGCTGTGGCATATAAAGCCCTGAGCACTTATAGCTGGTGGATTGCCTTCCCCAACATAGCCCTGTGCAATCACTAAGTCCATTGGAGGAGGGCCTTGCTGGCATATTGTAATCTGCAGATTGCCATCTTCTGGAAACTCAGAAAAGGGCCTTCATTGTGGTGGCACCCATCATACGGATTACCCTCCTGCCTTGTGTTTGGGAGTTGTCAACTGTGACATCTTTTAGGTACTAGTTCAAGCCCCATCTCTATACCCAGGCCTTCCTTGAGTGCTGGCCAGTCTGTTGGTTAATTGTGGTATTGAGAGTACTGGTTTTTAATATTTTTATAGAAACACTTGTGTTTATTATTATTATGCATCTCAATGCTTTTTAATCTTTCTGTAAACCATTCAGAGGTGTTTAAAAAAACAAAAACTACGTTACATGGCATAGAAATCAAATAAAGAAATCTCCCTCTCCTGGACAAACAACTCTCCTTTTTCTTCAAGCCAGGAGTTTTGATCAGATTTGGGCATCAGAGGCCTTTTCTTCTTTATGGGATATCAAAAATGGAACTGTTATTTATGGCACTTGTGATTGCAAAAATATGCAGGAATTCCATGCAACACTGACTGGGTTTGCACAACACAAAACCCTCATTCAGCCGCTGAGTATGGGTTGAACCGCAGGTTATCATGTTGTCTGGACCCTACCGTGCTAAGAAACCATGGCTTATTAACCACAAACCCACAGTTCACAACCCAAAAACAAGCCATGGTTTCTGAGGGTGGCTTGTTTGAGAAAAATAAGCCACCCTGCAGAACATGTTAACCCACAGTTCAACAACAGCTCACTCTCAACCACTGGGTGTGGGTTATCATATTGTGTGAACCCAGATACTAGACAGAGCCGCCATGTCATGCTAGCCCATCACAGTTGACAAGCTACGCACTGTGGGTTGTTTCACCAATGATCCAGTGTATGGTTTGGGTGCCTGACAGATGATCGGGCTTGTCGTGAATTTCCCCCCACCCCTCCTCCCCTGTAGGCCTCCAACCCAGGGACGTATCCCAGCAGCAGAATACACATCCCGCCCATCAGCAGCCTTTCCCCAACGGGTATGCTGTGTGCTCAGGGTATGTTCTCCTTTAGCAGGCTCCCGAAGGGGGAAAAAATCCCGTGCCTGCCTGCCGATCCATGCCCGGATTTGTTTTCCCAATAAAAATGGCGAACCTTTAAATCCCGTTAAGTGCTTTGTATGAGCGGCGCTCGCTTTCTATCTTTCTCCCTCTTCCTGTGTCGTCGTTTCGGTCAGACATTCCCCCCCTTCCCCTCCCTTCCTTTACCCCGTCCCTCAAGCGCTCTTGGCCCATTCCCTCACTGCATGCTTACCTCCTCGTGATCTCCATTGCCCCCATTCTGTTTGGGGGGGGGGCTTCAAAACAACCCAGGTTTCTCACTGCCCATGCCCCCACTTCCCAACCTGTTTTCCCACCAAAGCCGCCCCCGTCCCTCACTAATTAAGTAAGACACAATTTTAATACCGTGTAAAAATTTTACTGAAATGCAATGGTGGTTTACGGTTCCTACAGGCAATCGTGCTAACAATGTTGCTTCCCGAAGTCTGCAAGTATCTTGAAAGTGCAGCCGGCACAATATACTGTTTTTATTCTTTATTAAGCTACAAGCCAAGAGGGAAGGAAGGCCATCCAGGGCCTAACAGATACATTCTTTCTTCGTAAACGAACTGGGAGGATTTGGGCCAATGAGAAGTCTTTTGGAAGCTGTTGGGGGTGGGGTGGGGGGTAAGGGTGGTAGAGGTATTGCGAGTTGTACACAGCCGGAAAACAAGCCTGCTCAAGGTCGCTGTGCAGATTAAACCCCACCTGCCAAGCGAAACCTACTTCGCAAACAAGTGAGGGAGCGTGAGGAGTGGAGGGAAGAGACTGCTGAGCATGGCGTGAGGGTGGGAGTTGGATGGTGCAATCTGTTGCTAGGCAGACTCCAGGAAGCAAGATTGGTCATGAGGAGAGGAACAGCAGCATTTGCCACTCTTGACATGTGGCTGCGTAGCCGATCACAGCAACCCACAATAAAGTGGCTGTCTGGGTTTGGATGACACACCAACCCATCTTTCGCAAAATAACCCCTACAACAACCCATTGGTCGTTGCTGTAGCTTGTTGTAAAAAATCAACCCATTCACACAAAGCTGTCTGGGTTGGGAAGACACGCTAACCCATCATGGGTAGTTCACATTTGTTCATCCTCCTTCTCCATCCTCTGCTATCTCCCCTCTCCTTCTGTCTGTCCTCATAGACCCACAAAGCCCACCCATGCCATTCGATTTCCTCTCGAGAAAACCTTACCAGCAATAAAGCATTCAGCTTTGCAGTACAGTCTCCCGCAGTAATTACACCCCCGCAATAAGCTCCTTCATACTTTTCTGTCTGCTCCCCACCCCCTCCACTGAGATCACTGAATCCTTTTCTTATCAAGTAACAACACTCACATCCTCCCTCCCCATCACCTAGGGTATATACTCCTACTGTGACGAGATGGTACTTCTGCAACGTTAGAGGGGTAGGGGGATGAGCAATAGGGGTGGACTGAGACAGTCTAATCTGAAGCTACATCTCTGCCTTGGCAGCTTTCTTCTTCCATCCCAGTTGGGGACTGCAGGACAGGTGTTCTTGGGTGCGGCTGTGTTGGAACAACTGAATCAGAAAGTTCCTGCCCCTGGTGTGGCACATCCAAAAGATCTGTGGTAGATTCTCCTGGAAGGTCAGGCTCAGGAGACACAGGATGAGTCAGTGTGGTGCCTCGTGCTTGACGGAGCAGAGGCACCGTAGCATGCTGCAGATCCTGAGCAGGAGCAGGAGGGGTTAAGAGCTGCTGTGAGGGAGCACGAGCGGGTAGGGCCTGCAGCCCTGGAGCAGCTGCTCGCAAGACCTCTGCCAACGTACGCAGAACTTCGGTCTGCTGCTTCATGACGGCATTTCGCTCCCTCATGACCCGCTCAAGCATACGATCCGAGGCTTCCAAGCCTGCGCGCACTGACTCTGCAGAACTGCGGATGCACTCCACTATGGTCTGGGTGGACCATACTGTCAACAGACGTTCACTGGCTCGCCTTCTATTCTCCTCAGCATTCTGATCCTTAAAAAGTTTAAATGTGCACTCAGCTGATGCTTCAATGGTGTCTACCAAGTCCCGAGCGAGCTGCGCACGGTCGAATTTCCGCTTGCTCCGTACACGGGCTGTCTTCTGCACATTACTTAGTGGAGCCTTGGTCTCCGCCACAGCCTCTCTTGGTTCAGCAGCCTCTGCAGGTGTTGGTCTCATCTCCTCTACTGCCGGATGAGGCCTCTGTTCAACAAGTGCATCTTCTGGTCCAGACGAACCTTCCCTTTCCTCCCCTGCTGGGAAGCTGGTAAATGTGGGGTCGCTCGGTTCTGCAAATGGGTGTCCCAAATCCAGTCCGAGAAGGGGCATATTGCCACATCTCTGCCCTTGAGCCAATTCTGGAAGAATGACTCTTAGCAGATCAATTCCCACCTCAGGTGGGGGTGCTCCGGAACGAGCGATAGAGTGCATCACCATCTCGTCTAGAGCCGCTATAGTGGGGTACATGCACTGGTCCTCTTCTTCTTGGGCCAGGTGCCTTGGTGGTACCCGACCCTCTTCAGGGCAGACATCCGTAGCTTCCCCTAGGGACGGTAGCATTTCCCTAGGGGCGGTACCCCACACCTCTTCCTGAATGGCATTGCAAACAGCCTCGGATTTAGAGGAAGCCTCCTCGGATTCGTGTTGTGCATGAGAGACCAGCCGTGAGGTGCAGGGAGCTTTCGTCAGGACAGAAGGCAAAGCTGTTGGGCTGGTTGTACTGAAGGAGCAGGGTTGGGGGTTGCTTGTCTCTGACATCGAATGAGCAGCTCGCAGGGACAACAGCGAAGGACTCAGGGGGCGCACTGCAGGACAACGCGCCTCAATATGGAGCGTCTTTTGTGGGGGACCCCCATCAGGCGGTCTGGAGACAGAAGCAGACGGGACAGGCTGCGGCTTCGGTGTACCGAGTAGCCGCGGTGCACTGGGTGCAATCCGTGAACGTCCCTCTTTTCGGGCAGACACTTGCCTTGATGTGCCTGGAGAGAGGCAGGTCCTCCTGGGACGACGCCTGACCCTCGGTGGGTGGGGCAGGGGGACGCTGCTGCCAAAGGTATAACCGGGCTCCACGTTCCTCCTGCCAAGCAGGATCATCGCCAGCTTGTCATAAAATGTCATCGTGCGCGGCTCGGCGCCAGACTGCTGGTTGTGTTTACGAATTTCTTTGAACTTCTTCTTCAGCGCGTGCAGCTTTTCCTTGCACTGCGCAGGGCTGCGTGAGTACCCCCATTGGGACATCTGTTTGGAAAACCAAGGGTACAGAGTGTCGTGTCTGCTGGTCTGCAGATGTTCCTGAGCCTCGGGGCTGATCCAGAGGTTGATAAATGCGCCTATTTCCTCATCAGACCAGAACTTGGCACGTAGTCTCTGGTGTGCTTGGGCGGCCCGCATCGCAGGCGGTGCCACGGGCATCAACAACTCCGCGTCTCGTGATGCTTCTGTGGAGGGATCAGGATCGGGTGAGAACAGTGAGGTCGAATAGTCAACTTCTTCCTCCTCCTCCTGTTCCATTCATGAGTCTGGGGAAGCGGGGGGGGGGGGGGGGTCTTTCCTAGCCATGGGTGGTGCGTCTACCTGTTCCAGCACCTGGAAGTAAGGCCGGACTGGTAGAGGGGTGAACTGTTCCCTGTCAGGGGGCAGCTGGCAGCCCACCAGTTCCCACGCACAGGGAAGGGCGTTAGGCTGGATGGTCAATTACAGGTCTGTTTACTAAGGAGGGAGGATGTGGGATGAGGGGTGGTGCTGGATATCACTAGGGTTTGGTTTCTGATAACAAACATCAAGGGTCTTAACTGTATGAGTTTCGGAGTGGGCAAGGGATTAAGGGTGTAACTACGTTTGTTCCAGTACCCTTTCAGAACTTGAGAATTCTGGCTTGTTGAGAGAAAGGGCACAACCCAGATGCAACTAAACTCGCAGAATAGTCACCATTTTCAAGGTTGCTCAGTAATGATAAGAGAAACTCAAATCACAAGGGGGGGGGGGGAGTCAGTCGCTGTCAATGAAAGCGCCGAGCTGGGGGAGGAGGGGTGGGGGGCACCGACAAGAGAGGAGGGAGATGGCACTACCACATCCTGTTGCCTGGCAGACTTCAGCAAGCAAGTTTGCGAGCAGCAGTCGGGATTTTTGCTGCTCTCACCAGGAGGCTCTGAAGCTCTTTTTGAACAAGCCATGCAGAACCCATGGTGCCAGGTTCGCACATCACAACAAGCCACTCTGGAAACAAGCCACCGTGAACAACCAAACAACAAGCCATGGGTTCTCAGTGTGGTTTGTCTGTGGTAAACAGCCCACACTTAAGCCACAGTGCTGGGTTTGCACAACAGAACAACCCATGCTGACACAAACTAGGCTGACAACCCACTGTGGGTTGCCGTGTCGTGAGAACCAGGTCTGTGTAGTGGAGAAGTCAGTGGTCCTCCACTCACGGTACAGGAAAGGGAACTCCTAGTCTAAAGAGAAGCACCTGCTTAGACCATCCCACCACCTCCAATGGAGATCCAGGAAGCATCCCTTGGTGTTGGTCTGGACACAACAAATGGTAAATTAAGACTAATGGCTACCAAAATAGAATGTTCTTCATAACAAAGAATATTTGAATATGGAATCAAGCCACGGAAGTGGTTAGTAACTCTCAGTTAGTAACTCTCTTGAAGAATAAAGATGGGCAGGGAATAAGTGCTAAATTATATACACATCAAGAAATTAGCTATGAGTTTAGAAACCTCAATTACAATCAATATGAACATAATAACCCTTCAGAGGAAGAAATCTATAATTATTTGGATAGTACATATGTAATTATGCTTAACATGGACCATCAGGACCAAGGAGAAGCTGAACTCTCTATTGAAGTGGTTAAATATGCAATGAAAAAGATTAATATTAGTAAAGCATCAGGTCCAGATAGCATAACTGAGGAATTTTATCATAAATGTAGTAGTTTAGTAACCCCAAGACTAGTTAAAATAGTTAGTGAGGCATTATTGAGGAAAAGAATACCTTACCTTTTGGAAAGATGCACACATAATTATGATCTATAAGAAAGGGAAAAAACTGAGCAATTAGAATCGCACCAATCAATATCCGTATTAAATACATATTATAAACTGATGACAATAATGGCCAACAGAGTAAATAAAACTTTGGTTCATTATACAGGCTTTATAAAGGGGAAGCAACTGACTTGGTGCACTCAAGAAATGATGAATTTGACAGAACATATATAGAGAAACAACCAACATCATGTTCATAGATACTAAAAAAGCATGTGATTCTATTGAATGGGAAATTGTGGCGATTTGGATTTCAATGACGCTTTTGTAATCTGATTCATATTTAGCCATCGCCAATTGCTAGGCTTCTGAGAGATGGTGTAATCTCATCTATAACACCCCAAAGAGCTGTCACACAACAATGTCCATTGCCACTCTTACTTTTAAATTTATGTATTGAAATCATGGCTGAACAGGGGAGAAAAAGAGGGGGCCTAAAAATAGGGTGACCCTATGGAAAAGGAGGACAGGGCTCCTGTATCTTTAACAGTTGCATAGGAAAGGGAATTTCAGCAGGTGTCATTTTTATTCATGGAGCACCTGGTGAAATCCCCCTCTTCATCCCAACAGTTAAAGCTGCAGGAGCCCTGCCCTCTTGACCAGATCCAAAAGAGGGCAGGGCTCCTACAGCTTTATCTGTTGTGATGAAGAGGGAATTTCACCAGGTGTTGCATGCATACAAACGCCACATGCTGAATTTCCCTTTTCTATGCAACTGTTAAAGATACAGGAGCCCTGTCCTCCTTTTCCATATGGTCACCCTAATAAAAGCCATTACTCTAAATCAATATTCACGTAAATCAAATCTATATGCAGACAATGCTGTGCTTTTATGACAAGACCCTATAAGATTAGCTAGAATTCTTAAAAACAAGTTAAATGGGTATAGCAACGTATCTGAATATAAAGTGAATCAAGGGAAATCAGAACTATTGTTTTTGGAGATGGAGAAAAAAGTAGAACTTGAATTCGTAATGGGTTCAAATTGTAAAACAAGAGGGGGCAAATATCTGAGCATAATGTCCTCTGATAATGTATACAATTTAGTTGAGGATAATTATAAGGTGTTGGGTAAAGCTGGACAGAATCTCAAGAAGCGGGCAGAGTCGCCTATTTCATGGTTGAAGTGAATTGCAGTTGTCAAGATGAAATGTCCACTTAGATTTTATTGTTTGCTGTTGTTTGACCCAGAATAGTTGTTTTAAATGAATATTGTATTTATATTCTGTTTTTATGCTTTTTATACTTTTTAAATTTTGTATATCTTTTTTTTTAATGTTCAATGTTTTTAATTTTTGTAAAACGCCCAGAAAGCTTTGGCTATGGGGCGGTATATAAATGTTAATAATAATAATAATAATAATAACAATAATAATAATAATAATATATATATTTAATTTATTTAAAGTGATACAAGATAATAATAAAATAGTAATAAGTACAACCCATCCCCTACAAAATAATATCAAACCAACAGTTATGTCATTATATATAATGTAAAGAGAAAGAAATAATAACAATAATAATAATAATAATGATTATAATAATATAGATTTATATTTCTCTTCCCTTACATTGCCATAAGGTTCCACAAAGGGTTTTTTTAAAAACTAAAATTCAAAGAGGAATTAATCAATGTATATAGAGCTATAAAAAGGCACTGGTGAGATCAAATATTGCAACGGGTGAAGAGTTAAGAGAGGAATTTTCAATCCCTAGTATTAAGTATTATCAACAAACAACTAGATGGCTCAGTTCTGACAAGACGTCAATGCAGTGTGAAAACTCCACTCTATGGTTGAGTTTTTCAGAGGTGCTCCCCGCACATGTTCTAACTCCACCGTTGTGTGACTCTGGACTACTGTGGAGTTGAGTAAAATCCATCACGACGTTTGATTGACAGTTCCTCCACTCTCTCTCCTCCCCCAGTCCTCCAGATGCTACCCCATCACTCATTGCTGCAAAAAAAACCAATCCCGGTGGCTCTTCTAGAGAAGCACTCCCACCTTTTGCCGCTCTTGCCAGGGAACTCTGTAGCCAGTGGGAAGTCGACTCAACGGAACAAAAAACTCCACGGAGCCCACCACACCACACCACTCGCCTCTGCACAGCATGGAAATTGTGTGGAGTGCTTTCCAAAAGAAAAACTCCACCGTCGCATGGTGTTTTCCCGCCAGACAGCACATTTCTCGATGGTGGTGCAAAAACTCCACCGTGGAGTTCTAAAACCACCGTTGAGAAACGTGTTGTCTGAACTGAGCTGATTAGTGGCTATCCGACAGTGGTTGACCTAACCATGTAAAAGTGGTCTGGGGAACAAGCTATACCCCTAGGAGACTGGATGTGGTATACACAGAAAAAATGGAGGATACAGACACAATTCCCAACATTTGGGAAAAAAACAGAATATAGCCTGGGTTCTAGAGAAAAAAAGAACTTAGGGATGGATCTATGTGGTTTGTGAATGGCTCATAAAAAATATCTACCATTTGGGGTATATGAAATAATAACTTCCCGAAAAATATTTCAATCGCCCAAATGGTAGATATAAATGTTCATTAGAAGTTATATTCAAGAAGCAACTAGGGGAATAGACACGGGTAGATCTTACACTTCTTTTGAGACGTTACTAAGCACAAACATACAGAAATTATTGCCTAAAGTGTGTAAAATGTGTGTGTGTATATATATATATATATATATATATATATATATATAACAGAAAAGAGATAACTGAACAAAGGTAGAAGAGAAATCAATAAAACAACTCAAAGGAGCAATGAAATTTATGTCTGTTCAAAATGGACTAGATGTGACTCCTAAAGAAAACTTTACACACACACACACACACACACAGGCTGAATTCGGACGACACAATAAGCAAGTGGGGGGAGGGGGGAACAATCGTCAGTTGTATTGACTATCGTGTCGTCCGAATGCTGCCATAGTCAACTCAGCGCTGATTCTAATCCACACCACGGTTGATTATTTATTACCATGTTGTGTGGGGAGTATCCCCTAGATGAACAACTGTAAACTTGATTATAACTCCACCATTGACTATTGTGTTGTCTGAATTCAGCCATATATATATATATATATATATATATATATATATACATACACACACACGGTAATATATGCCAGCCAGGTTCTCTAGGATGTCTCCAGCAGTAATAAATGTGTGCTGGCAGTGAAATGGTAAAGTTTTTTTTTTTACCCATATAAATTGTCATTGTAATCCAGTTAAGGAATATTGGAATAAGAAATTACAGGCTATGAGTTACAATTAGCTCCAACAACTATACTCCTGAGTGATATTAAAGACGAAATCACTATCAGTTTAGTAGTGATGGAGGGGATGTTGTTTACACAATGCATTAAACCACACTCACTAGTTGAGTGTGGGTTGCTGTTGAACCGTGGGTTGTTTGTTGAATCATGGCGCAGCATGTTGTCTAAACCTAGGATGTTTTCTGCAAAGTGGCTTGTTAACCACCCTGAACAACCCAGGGAAAAACAAAAACCAAACACACACACCATTTTTTTTCCAAGGACCAGTTTTCTTGTTTTCTTGAAAACTGAACAGCTTTGGATTATGCAATATTTGCTCTTAGAATTTAAGGCAGGGTGCTTACATATCGTCATCCAGTCTTGACTCTTCTCAAATTGATTTCTAAAGACTATGTAAGACGACTAGGGGTGTGCACGGACCCCCCGGATCGGATCGGGACCCGGATCGGGACCTCCAATTTTGTCCCGGACCGGTTCGGACAAAATCGGAGGCCCCCCGGACCGGATCGAGTCCGATCCCGACCCAAAAATCGTACATTTTTGGATCGGCCGCCATTTTTTTCCCCATAGACTTGCATTGCAATGCAAGTCTATGAGGAAAAAATGGCGGCGGGTGGGTAAGGGGGGGCCTAACTCCCTCCCCCCCCCCGGGGCCGTCCGCTGTGGACGGCCCCGGCAGGTAAACCCCCTCCCCCGCGCTCCCTACCCCCCCTGGGGCCGCCTGCTTCCATCCGCTGGCGCCCGCGGGCGCCAGCGGATAGAAGCGGACGGCTCCGGGGGGGGGGGTAAGCCCCCTTCCCCGCCACTTACCTTCTCGGCCCGTCCGGCGCCGGCGGCTACTACCAGCGGGCTCCGCGGCCTACTCTCGAGTAGCGCGCCGGGTGATGACATCACCCGGCGCGCCACCCTGGAGCAGGCCGCGGAGCCTGCTGGTAGTAGTAGGCGCCGGCGCCGGACGGGAGCCGCCGGGCCGGGCAGGTAAGGGCCCCCCTCCCCCCTCCCCCCTCCCCCCTCCGCACGCCCCCTCCTCCCCTCCACGCACCCCCTCCTTACCTTCCCGGCCCGGTGGCTCCCGTCTGGCGCCGGTGCCTACTACTTCCAGCAGACTCCGCGGCCTGCTCTAGAGTAGCGCGCCGGGTGATGACATCACCCGGCGCGCCATCCTAGAGCAGGCCGCGGAGCCTGCTGGGAGTAGTAGGCGCCGGCGCCGGACGGGAGCCGCCGGGCCGGGCAGGTAAGGGCCCCCCTCCCCCCTCCCCCCGCCCCCTCCTCCCCTCCACGCACCCCCTCCTTACCTTCCCGGCCCGGTGGCTCCCATCTGGCGCCGGCGCCTACTACTTCCAGCAGGCTCCGCAGCCTGCTCTAGAGTAGCGCGCCGGGTGATGACATCACCCGGCGCGCCATCCTAGAGCAGGCCGCGGAGCCTGCTGGGAGTAGTAGGCGCCGGTGCCGGACGGGAGCCGCCGGGCCGGAAAGGTAAGGGCCCCCCTCCCCCCTCCGCGCGCCCCCTCCTCCCCTCCGCGCGCCCCCTCCTTACCTTCCCGGCCCGGTGGCTCCCGTCCGGCGCCGGCGCCTACTACTACCAGCAGGCTCCGCGGCCTGCTCTAGAGTAGCGCGCCGGGTGATGACATCACCCGGCGCGCCACCCTAGAGCAGGCCTCGGAGCCTGCTAGTAGTAGTAGGCGCCGGCGCCGGACGGGAGCCACCGGGCCGAGAAGGTAAGTGCCCCCCTCCTCCCCCCCCCGCTGTCCACTTTCATCGGCGGGTGCCCGCTGGCGCCCGCCAATGGAAGCGGCGGTGGGCGCCAGTGGGCGCCCGCCGATCCGCCGAACCGGTTCGGAGCTTTTTCGGACCGGTTCGGATTGGATCGGCCGTTCCAGCTGCGGGATCGGAAATCGGATAATTTATCCGATTTCCCACTGGACCGGACTCGGATCGTGGATCGGGTCCGATCCAGTGCACATCCCTAAAGACGACACATACACAGAAAGAACAGAGATGTAAAATGTTTGGAAATAATGCAGCCTAAGGGGGATTTTTTTAAAAAAAAAATCCTCTCTGTAGGATTCCTAGCATACTTATTTCTTCCATTCCTTATTAAAATTATGGATCTAATGTAGGGTGACAAGATAAAATCCAGGTCAAGGCACATGTAACTTTAACCGTTGTGGAGAAAAGGGAATTTCAGCCAGTGTCATTTGTATGCAATTAGTTCCTGGTGAAATTCCCTCTTCATCACAACAGTTAAAGTTGCAGGGGCCCTGCCTTCTTTTGTATATGGTCACACTAGTATAGTGCCTGCACCTTTAACTGTTGTGATCAAGAGGGAATTTCACCAGGAACTAATTGCATACAAATGACACTGGCTGCAATTCCCTTTTCTCTACAACTGTTAAAGTTACATGAGCCCTGACCTGGATTTTATCTGGTCAGCCTAATCTAATGTATCTTTTGCTAATAAGACATTTAGGGATGCTCAAATCATTTTAAGTTTTCCAACATGCGGATTGGGTCACCATATGGAAGAAAATACGCATTCGCAGACAGTTTTGATCTACAGAGTCCCGTTTCTGGTCCTGGTTAGATTCAGTAGCAGTCAATTCACGTAGTTCTAATCTAAAACCCACACATTTGGGGGGGGGGGGGGGGAACCCAACCCTGTAGGTTATCCTGCTATTGCTACCACATGCAATGGAACAGCATGTGGGTTATCCTACTTATTATTTTTTAATTAATAGTTTTGATGGTTGAGTCTGCAGAACTCACAGGCACTGTTTTTAATAAAGTTCTCAACGGGTGCATTCAAACGGCATCATGGGTGACACACTACAGACCGTTGGGTTTGTTTTGCAAACAACCTACAGTGCATAGTTGGGGCGCTTGCCAGACGACCGAGCCCACCGCCCTCAGTGCGCTGTCTGTTTTGTCCCTCCTTGCCTCATGGGCATGTATCCCATTTGTCCCCACAGCAGGAACTAGTCCCTGCTGCCCCTCGCTCTGTCGCTACATTGGCAGCCTGTGTCCAACTGATCTTCTTCTGCCTTCACCTGCTCCTCCGTTTTCATCCTGATCCCCTTCCCTTGTTTCCCTCCCCCCTATTCTTAAAGCCCGCTGCCCCTGCACGCGCCCCCCCCCCTCACTCTGACTTCTAAGCACTACCCCTACAACCCTTCTCGGCCCCTTCTCTCCCCTTGCCTGCCCGCCCGCCTTCTCCCGGGGTGCTGAGTTCTTTACCCAGCTGTAACCCTCACCAGCTCCACCCATGGCCATTCTTGGACGGTCTCTTCGTTTTCCCGTACCCCCTGCCCTGATATTCCTCGGCTCCATTCATGGCCGCTTCCCACACCTTGTGCCAACGTCTTGACCTGCTCCCCCTCGCCCGCAGCCTGTACCGCCCTCACCAGCAGTGAAGACACACATTTTTAACTGCACAAAGTTTTTATTTGGTGTAAAAAAGTGGCTGAGCAGGTGCGCGGGCGGGCCGCTAACCATCGCGGGATGCTGGTGCTGCTCCTGCTAAAGAGCTCGTCTGCCAAAGAATTCCAAAAGATAGCCATGCCATGGCTTCCCCCTGACATGCCAGCGTACACGTCCCTTTGATGTCCACAAAAGTCTGCGTACTGTAGGAGAAGTTTCTGTGGTATAACTCCTCTCTCTCCCCCCAGACTAGAGGCAGGATGTGAACATGCGTGGCGTCCGCGGCACCCCCAGCCAGAGGGAACCCCCGGTCGCAGAAGTCTTTCACGGTCTTTCGTTTTCTTCAGGGAAGTGTGTACGGTCTCCCTGAAGGTTTCGCAGAGCAGTAGCCTTGCTGACTCTGAAGGCTGTGCTGAGAGCGGCAGGTAGCACAGCTTGAAAGACAGCTTTGTACAATTTCAGGGATAGGCATTTCTTAAGCCGATCGCGCGCCTCATTAGATGGCTGGACCGATTGCCAAGGCTAAGGGGTTCAAAGGTTGCCTGGGAGACGTGCGGAAAGTCCCTCTGAATCGTCCCAAGCACCCAGGTCCAGCATCGAAGTCCAGGCTGCTTCTATGCGCAGAAGGGCGCACGGCGCATCCCCCTTTGCGCAGCTTGTTCGCAGTCGCGTCCCACAGCCATGGCAACACCATCCATGTCCACGGAGGCCAAAATCAGCATCCGCTGCAGCCTGCTGAATCCGCCCATGCCTGTCCAAAAAAGTCCCGAGTAGACGTTCCCTGCACACTCCTCAGCACCTGCAGTGTGCAGGTGCGGCAAAACCAACTTGGAGATCTGTCTCAGCCGTGACACAGTGGCGTACAAGGAGCTACTCCTGCTCCATGTGCTGGCCTGCGAGGGCTCTCACTGCGACGTCCATCACAGCAGGAAGAAGAGTTTCTGCAGCCATTTCTTCCTCCAAACACCGGGCAGGGGTATGGGTTAGGGTGGAAAGAGCTGCGGAGACAGCAGGAGACAGGGGCAAGAAGAAGGGGGAGGGGGCTGCAAGAGATACAACGGGAGTCGGGAGAAACCATAGCTGCTACTGGCACGACTGTCTCGGCCCCTGCAGGGAGCAGGAATGGGGGATTGTTAAATGGCCAAGACTCGGACTGCATTTGCGTTGTTAAAGAAACGGGAAAAAGGGGCAGAGAGGAAGGGAGAGACAGCGAAGAGACGGAAAGAAACTGACGTTGCAGCAGCGACCCCAGACCAGCCCCCCTCCCCTTCCCCCCTCTACCCGGCTGCCCTGAGGACAGCCGGAAACGCACATCCGTGGCACCGGCAGAGCCTGCGCCCTTGCGAGGAGTGCTGTGGGGGCACTTTCCAAAGGAAACATCCTAACAGCCTCCCAGTCGGGTGCCCACGCAACAACAACGTTGCTTTCGGGAGGCCATCAGTGGCCTTGAAAGCGCAGCGTTTTCGTTTTCCAGTTGGCTAACACAGGAACAGGTTGGGAGGGAGGAATCGGTGGTCGGGGGAAAGGGGGAGATATGAAGTGATGCTATGAGCGAAAGGGTTTTAGGGAGAACCGCTGCTGTCCCCAGACCCATCCCAATCCTCCACACTCTCCTCCGTGGAGGAGTGCTGTTGGCGGGGGCTTAGAACGCCCCGCCCAGGGGACGTTTCCGCTTCTTGCATCTCCGCAGCAGGGGGAGGTGGCGGCGGCTGCTCAACCGCCAGCTGGCTACTGCAGGAGCCCGGAAAGGGATTGCTGGACTGGGTTGCAGGGAGGACGGGCGCCTGAGGGGGAAGGGGAGCCGTTTCGGCAGGTGGCATGGGAAGGCACTGCTGCGGAGGGGCGTAAGGATACACCATGTCCGGCGGCTGTGCTGGCGGGCCTTGCAGCGCCGCTTGCAGGGACGCGGTCAGGCTCCGTATGACGTCGGTCTGCCTATCCAGCACAGCCGTGCGCTCTCTCATCGCGCGTTCAAAGACGTCGTCGAAGGCAGCCATGCCCGACCGCACGGACTCCCCCGACGCGCGGATGGCCTGAGCGGACGCCCGGATGCTTTCGGCTATTGTGCGTGTAGACCAGGCAGTCAGTTGGCACTCGGCCGTCCGTCTTCTCTCTTCCTTCTCCGCCATGTCCTTGAACAGGGTATACGTGCGCTCCCCGGCAGCTTCCGTGGCGCTCACCAAGTCCCTGGCCAGTTGCAGCCTTTCGACTTTCTGCTTGTTGCGCTGACGGGCAGCCCGCTGCGCGTCGGTAAGTGGCGGCGGCAGCTCGGCGGCAGGTGGTTTCTCCCCAGGGACCGAGCGTGCGTCTCCTGTGGGTCTACGCGGAACCTCCCACTCACGAACCAACTTGCGGGGTGCAGGCTCCCCTTCCTCCATCCCCTCCACTGCAGCCTTGCGTTGGTTGCGATGCAGGTCGGCGTGTGGAGAACAGGCGCCAGACCTAACCTGAGAAATTTTGGGAAAGAGGGTTGCCTCTTGCTCCCCTCCAAGTTCTTCCGGGGGCTGCCCTGTATCTGCGAGCGACTCCATCACAACAATATGCCAGTCAGCAATGCTGTGTGGGCCGCACTGCTCCTCCTTAACCTCAGGCAGCTGCTTCTGCATGACTGGGAATAGAGGTAGCCCTTCTTGGGAGCAAGCCCCGGTGTCCTCAACCTCTAACTTCACCTCTTGGGGAAAACTACTCCAGACAGCATCCTTAACAACTGTGGCCAATTCTTCCCCTTGCTGCTGAGCAGGACTCGCCTCTGCTTGCGAAGATCCCTTCTGCGACTCGTTCCAAAGAGCAGAAGTGAAGTACGTCGGGCTACTTGTGCCGGACGAGTATGTCGTTGGCGAACCCGTTCCTGAAGGTCCGCGGGATGGCCGCTGCAACAGCAAGGAAGGGCTGGAGGGGCGATCTACATTTGTGGGCGGCGAGCTTCGGGGCTTTAGCGTACTGGATAGTGCTCCCATTCTGTAGGGCGGCTGCACACGCCAGGACGGGCCTGGGAAGGATGAGTCGCGAGTAGGAGAGCAGCTCTTCATGGGCCGATGCTGGACTCCGGCAGGCTGGGTCAACGGTTTTCCACTTCCCGCGCTGGGTGACACCTCTAGGAGGCTCGCGAGCTTGTTATAGAACGGCACATTGCGGGGTGCGAAGCCTCTCTGCTTGCTACGCGCTTTAATTTCTTTAAACTTCTTTTTCAGCCCATGCAGCTTATCTTTGCACTGCTTGGGGGTGCGGCAGTAGCCGCGCAGGGACATCTGCTTCGAAAACCAGGGGAAGAGAGTGTCGTGGCGGGTGGTGCTCAGGATCTCCTGGGCAGGTGGGCTCATCCAAAGGTTTAAGAACGTGTCTACCTCGTGCTCCCTCCAATGTTGCGACCTAGTTCTCCCGCGGGGCTTCTCCCCCTCTGCCGGTGTAGGGCCCCCGGACGCAGCGGGAGCCCCCTCCTGTGATGGCGACATGTAGGGATCCTCAGAGAAGAGGGGTAGCAAGGATTCACCGTCAGCATCCTCCCTGGTCTCCATGTTGACGCTTAGGGATCCTATGGCTTTAGAAACTGCAGAGTCCCCTGAAAACAATATTAAACGCAAGTCCCTCAGAATTGCCACTTTCCGCCCCCTGCCCTGGGAAGGCCGCTACAGGGAGCGTATAGATTAAGGTGCAACAAGGGGTATAGATTAGGGTGACAGGGACCTGTGGGAACGTTTTACCAAAAAGGGCACGGAACTCGGAAGTTTACACGAACGCGACAGAATTCAATCCACAGCTTCCCCATAATGGGAGGCACTAAACACAGTGTCAGAAAGGTCCCCATTTTCATGGCCAAAGAGGATTGATCCACACGCTAAGTCGTTTGGGAACCAGGTGGGAGGGAATGGGGGGAACGGGTTCGGGTTTTCAGACACAGTTGAACCTGGCGGGGAAAACACTCAAGGATGCTCCGCCGGTTGCACTCCGCCGGCTCAAACGGCCGAGGCTGCAACTTTGCAGCCGAGTGCGTCGGTGATAAGAGAAAGGGAGGCGAAAGAAGATCATTCACAAGGACCAGGGCAGCTGCATTTGTGGCTGTCCTTGGCCAAAAGAACAACAACTTGGAATCCATGGCTTTAACTACCAGTAATGTTGTCTGGTAGGTTTCTCTCAGCCATTCTGGCTAAGTCTAGCCTTCCTGCACTACTTTCTTCTGGCCAGGTAATGTTCCAGGGACTCTTTTTTTAGGCAGGGGAACTCTCACTTTCTGGTCTTCTACCATGTCCAAATGAGAGGGCATCTGACCAGCAATACTTATTTTTGTTATATAACTCTTTATTTTGTTTTGCAGCACGGTCGTTCAAAATAGATGCACTGGGTTCAGAGGAGGGCAACAAGGATGATCAGGGGTCTGGAAGCAAAGCCCTATGAGGAGAGACTGAAAGAACTGGGCATGTTCAGCCTGGAGAAGAGAAGATTGAGGGGAGACAGGATAGCACTCTTCAAATAGTTGAGAGGTTGTCACACAGAGGAGGGCCAGGATCTCTTCTCGATCAACCCAGAGTGCAGGACACGGAATAATGGGCTCAAGTTACAGGAAGCCATCCAGCTGGACGGCAGGAAAAACTTCCTATTAGAGCAGTACAACAATGGAATCAACGACCTAGGGAGGCCGTGGGCTTTCTCACGCTAGAGGCATTCAAGAGGGAGCTGGACAACCAACTGTCAGGGATGCTTTAATGTGGATTCCTGTATCAAGCAGGGGGGATTGGATTTAATGGCCTTATAGGCCCCTTCCAACTCTACTGTTCCATGATTCTATACTGCATCTGTAATTGCTAGATTACCTAGTCAGAATAACAGGAATTCAGCATGTATCAAGGAAGGGGAATTAGATCCTTACCTAGAAAGGCCACGTTCCTCTTATTCTCCAGTATTTCCTCCGCATGCAGGGCCCTTTGGCCTGGATCTGGCAGAACCCACTCCTCCTTGGTGTAACCCAGAGTCACCTCCTCAGAGGACACCAAACCCTGGAAAAAGAAGAAAGGATTTTCTTCTTACTAAGACAGAGAGCAATCGTGTTTGTGTCTTAACAATAGAGCAAAAATGAAGTGGTGGCAGTAGAAAAATACTCGTTGGAGGACCCACCACAAAAAGTGAGTCTTAATATACACACTACCATGCTTTTCTTTACTTAGGCACTCTACTTTACAAAGGAATCATGTGTTTAGATGACTTCTGGATTTTCCATCTCCATAACTTCTGGCTTCTGTTTTCTGCTACTGCCTCCCAGTAGCGCTCTCCTAGCTGGTAGGACATGAGAGAGTTTTGTGGAACTCAAAAGGCAGCACTGCATCTTCCGAGTGGGCAGCCAAGTGGTCATCTTGCAGCACCAGAAGCAAAGCTGAAAGACCCCTGGTCCTTGAAAGGAAGCACCGACCTGTCTCCGAATGTCTCCCCAACGATTGGTCCTTTACCTGAACTGGGCTACCTGCGATTTTGGACAAGTTCACAGAACCCACTTTCAAGGTTGAATGTGGGTTGTCGTTGAACCATGGATTGTTGTGTTCTCTGAACCCAGCCATGCTGACAAACCATGGCTTGTTAACCATGAACTACCTATAGTTCACAACCCAATAACAAAACATGGGTTCTCTTCGTGGTTCACAGACCATGGTTTTGTAAGCGCAGACAACACAACAAACCACTCAACAACAGACCAAGGTTCAACGACAAACTACACTCAATCTTGACTGTGGATTGCCGTGTTGTGTGAACCAAGCCACTGCTGGCACAACACGCTAACCCACACTCAGTGATTGAGTGTGGTTGCTTTGAACTGTAGGTTGTTTGCTGAATCGTGGGTTAGCGTGTTGTCTGAACGTAACCATGCAGTATGGCTTATTTTCTCCAAGAAGCCATCTTGAGAACCCATGGTTTGTTGTTGTGTTGTTCAGGGTGGTTAACAAGCCACCCTGGCTGCATTCAGACAACACGATAACCCAACCTGTGGAAAACATACTGTGTTCAGACAACATTCTAACCCACAGTTCAGCAAACAACCTACACTCAACCACTGAGTGACTTAGTTCGGTTGATCAAAAAGGGTTGTAAAGCTAGAGTTTTGTGAAAACCCTATTATACCGTGAGGCAGGCAGGACTGGGACTCGGAAAAGCTCCTCCCACTGAAGCAGGGTCAAGTGTGAAGTCATTTGCATAGCCCCACCTCTGAACAAAGTGGGAGGGACAAGCCCTCTTGGATAACCTCCACCCCTGAAGGAGAAGCCTCCCTTACCTCAGTAAAGGGCAGACCAGCTCTTTCCACTTCACCACAAAGAGGAGAGGATCTGGGAGAAATTACTGCGTAGGTGACAAAAAAAGACGTCAGGATAAGTATTTTCTACGGCAAGTCCTTGTACGAAAACCAAAGCACCATTTTTATTTCGGGCAGAATTCAAGATGTCGGATTTGATCTAGAAACACTCAGAGGGCTCAGCCCAACATTTCTCTCCCTACCTACGACTTCTGGGTCCCACCTCACTGATGCATCAATTTCCACTTCTTGAAACCTCAGTCGTGTGGAAAGGGGAAGCTCATGAGGAGCACCTGCAGAGGGAGGACTGGGGGTGAGAACTGGGGGTGAGAACCCTCTACCCTTTCTGCCGGCCTGGAGCTTGGCAGTACAGCAGAAGCTGGCAACAGCATGGCTGGGGGTTAGGGATTATGGGACTTGTAGTCCCAAAATATCTGGAGGGCAGTCCTGCAATACAGTCTCAGTCTCCTTTTCCCCCACTAAAAGCCATTCTGATCTCACCAAATTCCTCTCAATCGGAAAGTAGCTCGCATTGGCTTCCAGACAAGAGGCAGGGTGAGTGCGTGGGTGGGATAAGAAAGGCCCTGCTGGATCAGACCCAGGGTCTATCTAGTCCAGCACTCTGTTCACACAGAGGCTAACCAGGGACCCACAAGTAGGACATGGATGCAACAGCACCCTCCTGCTCATGTTCCCCAACAGCTAGTGTATACAGGCTTACTGCCTCTGATACTGGAGGTTGCACTTAGTCATCAGGCCTAATAGCCACTGGTATCCTTCTTTTCCAGGAATTTATTCAACCCCTTTTAAAGCCATCCAAATTGGTGGCCATCACCACATCTTGTGGTGGTGAATTCCATAGTTTAACTCTGTGCTGTGTGAAGAAGTCCTTCCTTTTGTCGGTTCTGAATCACCCACCAACCAGCTTCATGGGAGGACCCCACATGGTTCTAGTATTATGGGAGAGGGAGAACAATGCCTCCTGGTCCACTACTAGACTCCTCTCTAGCATTGCATCCTCTATCACTTTAACCCATCTCTAGCTCCTCAAAGCCTTGCAAGACAGGGCCTGGTGATGTCTCAGGAACGTTGACTTGTAAAAGAAGGAAACTGAGACAGGTTAACTGTAGAGGGTGTGATTGACGAGGAGGAGCGTGGAGTGAAGAATCCTCCAGCCTCTTCAGCCTCCTTCCTTCCCATTCCGCAGAGCTACATCTCGATGGGCGAAAAAAACCACCCATCTAGCAAAAAACCCGTCTAGCAAAAACACAGAGCTAGAGGAGCACGGAAGTGAAGGCCGCCTCTGTGCTCCTCCCTCCCTGCATAGGGTACCTGTCAGCCTCCAAGTTTAGAAGCTGATGAGCATTCTGATAGGATGGCACCCTGGTGCTAGGCAGAACATAATGTCATAATGTAAGCACCAGGTAAGCCTCTCTGGGGAAAGTATTCCACAAATTGGGTAGGTACACATAGGAGGAAACACCCCTCAGGTAACCCAACTCCAAGCTGTTTAGGGCTTTAAAGGTTAAAACCCTTTGAATTAGGTCTGGAAGTGGACTGGAAGCCCGTGTGGGCAGAGAAACATTGGCCTAATAGGATCACACAGGTCAGTCCTAGCTAGCAATCTACTTTGGACTCGCTGAAGTCACTGGATCATTTCCAAAGCCAACATTATGTCTATCGTGTTGCAATAATCCAAAGGGGAGCTTACCAAAGCGTTAAGAAGCGTCGTACGGCTCTTTCTAACTGTCCCGCTCAGGGGATCAGGCAAAATACAGTTTAACCACAAATCAAAGCACTGACCTGTCAGTTCCTCCTGGGCAAATAGCTCTTTGGTTTCTTTCAACCAGGAGATGAGGTGAGGCAGAGGAATCAAAGGCCCATCTTCAAGGGGAAACCAAAATAAATAAATAAAAAAATATCATTTCTAATTCTCATTGGCTGCGTTCAGGCAACATGATAGTCAACGGCGGGGTAATAATCAACTTGACAGTTATTTGTCTAGGGGGTACTCCCAACACAACATGCTAATAATTAACCATGCTGTGGATTAGGATCAGTGTTGAGTTGACTATTAGTCCACACTGAGTTGACTCACTCATCCCCTGCCCTCTCTCCCCCCTTCAATCCTCCCACTACTATCCCATCAGCCACTGCTGCCAAAAACCTATCCTGCCAGCTGGAATACAGCAGCAGCCACCGCTTTGACCGCTCTTGCCTTGCGACTCCGTGGCTGGCGAAATAACCAACGGTGCCCTTCACACAACACAATAACCAATGGTGGTTCAAACAGCCAACTCTGCACAGCATTAGTTATTTGCGATGGTTAAAAAACTCCCTCCACAAAACACTGTAACCCATGGTGGGTTAAATAACCACTTATCGACACTATAAACCACCACTGATCATCGTGTTGTCTGAACCCAGTCATTGTCAGTGATTCCAGACTAAGCTGCCTCTGTTTCTCTCCTCACACTGTAACAGAAACAAAGACTAGGCAAGATATTTAAAAACAGGCAAGGGGCATGTGGGAGCAAAAGCGTATTGGGGGACCTGGAATCACCAATCTGCCTGGTGTCTGCTACTTGCCCCAACTCACACTGCAAAAAGAGAAGGGAAATGATGTAACTGAGCAGAAGCCAGCGGTCCTCCTCTGCAGACGGGAACGTGCCTGCTTAGTCCACACACATCATCTCAAGGAGTCAGGAAACATCATCTGGCATCTGCTCTATGCCCTCTGATCTAGTCCTGGCTCTGGACCACCAAGTAGGTCCTCTTCTCCCTGCCAAAAGATATTTGGGGCATTTGGATAGTCGAACTGGTAAAAGAAGCCATCGTGGCTTCTCCCGCCCCCCCTCATGCATGGGTTGGCGTGTCATTTGAACCCAATGTGCGGTGCAAGCGGCTTCATACTCCCCCTACAGCAAGGCAAGGGTAACAAAGGCTCCCCCGCTGTGCCCTGGGCTGATGACATGCCAACCTGCGATGCATCAAGGGAAATTATGAAAATGGCTCCTTTTACCAACGTGACTGTCTGAATCCTATTTAAATGTGTATTTTAAATCCGTATGAATTTCTGCACGCCTGCTTGGTTTTATCCTGGTTGTGCTTTTATACTGTATTTTATATTACGTTTTTATACTGTTTTTTGCTTTATATTTTTAATGGTTTTTATGGTTTTAATTTTTGTAAACTGCCCAGAGAGCTTCGGTTATTGGGCGGTATAGAAATGCAATAAACAAATAAATAAAAATAAACCTAGTCTCTGAATTCTTGCCAGGCTGGAAGAAAAAAGCACAGGATAGCAAGATGTAGTGAGAATGACCAGGGCAGATAGCCTGGTACATACCTTCTCTTTGATGATGCCATTTCTGATATGTTAGGACAGTAATAGGATTTCTCTATATTAGGGGTGGGAAGAAAGCAGATTTTCAGATGCTTTGGACCTCAACTTCCAGCAGTCATTTTATTTATGAATTTGTTACATGCATATCCTGCTTTTCCTTCAAGGAGCCCAAGGCAGAGTACATGATCCTCCTCCTCCCCTGTTTATCTTCACAACAACCCTGTGAGGTAGGTTAGGCTGGCCCAAAGTCACCCAGTGAGCTTCATGGCTGAATGGGGACAAGAACCCGCATCTCCCCAGACCTAGTCCAATACTCTACACCATACTGGCCATACTGGGAAAGCCTTCTGGAAGATAGTCCAAAGTATCTGGAGATCCCGGCTTTATATGTTATGTTAAAATTTATTTCCTTGCCGCCTTTCTGCCAAGAAGGCCTCCCAGGTGGCTCACAAAGGCATGTAAATACAATACAATAAAACTGACATTTATCACAATGGCTATTTAACACTGTCTATCAAAAGCAAAGGAATCCTTACCCAGAGAGGTCACATGCTCATAATTCTCCAGCATAACATTCTTGTACAGAGCCTTTTGGGCCAGATCCAGGAGAGCCCACTCCTCTTTGGTGAAATGCACAGCCACCTCCTCAAAGGAGACTGGGACCTTAAAGAAAAAGAACACATTTCTCATCATAAAAATCACAGGTATCCACGTCAGCCCCATAGGACAATCCATAACAAGCGTGGTCAAACAGCATCTTTATGCAAACCAATGAAAAAAACCTTTACTTTTGACCGGTACCTCATAGGAATCCTAATTCCTGCCTGAAACTTATTTAGATAACTTGGGACTTTGCTGTTTTCATAGGAAGAGTAGCCATATATATATATATATATACATATATACACACACACACACACACACACTTACACTTCTTTGTCCATGTGTTTGGGAACACTGGCGCATCTTCCTGTATCCCATCATGCATCAGATTTTTGGGTACCAGGCAAAAGCTAATATACTTGGAAAGAGATTTGTAAATTAACCTACCCCAGACAAGTCTACCGCCATGACCTCTGTCAGGAACCCCAGCCCTAAGCACATACTTTTAACATCAGCCCAGGAGAGTTCTCTGGAACTTGATAGTTCACGGGGTTGCATTTTTTATTTGGTCCAAATTAAGGTCTGTGTTTTTTCTTAACTCTCCCTGTTTGGATTCATCCTCCCATACATTCGAATGCATGCCTGGGAAGGTCTTATACTCCACTTGATCACACAGGCCTGGTTCACACATAAGCCATGGTTTAGGGTTATGGTAGAGAGTTGAACACACTGTGGTTTGTTTTCTCAGTCTCTGGGTTGTTTGTTTCCCTCCTCCTTTGCCTGCTCCCTCTCTATATCTCAAATGCCTTTACAGTGCTGTGGAAGTAGCGGCATGAAGAACTGCTGGTTGTTGTTTTTTTTACTGTTCTTATCTGCCACCTCTGTTGCCTGCTGAAACAACCCATGATCAACCCACACTTTGGATTTGCACATAACAAAAACCCACGGTTTAAACAACCCAGAGTTCACAACCCAACAACAAACTGTGAGTTCCCTTTCCGAGTTGTTTGTGGTTAACAAACTATGGTTTGTTAGGTGGCTGTTTTCAGACTTCACGACAACCCAGAATTCAAGAACCCATACCATGGGTTAACATTACATGTGAACTGGACCACTGAGACAGAAACAATTCTCCTAAAAGAAAAAGATAAGGAGGGATATTTTGGTGCTTTCCTGGAAGATAAAAAAGTTTCATGTGAGCAGGAATTTGGCCACCACTTCCTACTGGGAAGCCCTGACATTGTCCAACTGTAGAAATAAAAGGGAAGTTCCTCCGAGCCTCATAACTCAAAAGGAAGCAGTCCAGCTGTCCTTCCGTAACGTTCCCTCCCTTACCTGAGCTGGCTGCAGAGTGGCTCTTTCTACTTCACCAAAAAAAGGAGATGGTCCAGAATGTGTCACTGAGAACATTATACTGCCTGTGAGGAAGATAAAGGATGGCATGTATTGTTTTTTTAATCTGTCATTCTGATTTCTTGATTGACGGCACTCTAGGACGTTCAATCCTGTGCATGTTTAGACAAAAAAACTCCTACATCTTCTAGCATTCCCCAATCAGCATAGCTAGCTGGGGAATGCTGGGAGTTGTAGGTTGTCCCCCCCCCCCCCCCCGGTCTAAACAGGGATAGGATTGCACCCTTAGTCACCTTTCCCTTTAAAAAGACCCAAGGCAACTGAAAACAAAATCAATACAAAACTAATGTAATAGTTAATACATAATTAATACAAAACAAGAGTACGTGTTTCCTCTGGGAGTTCCATGTATGAAAATCAGCGGTTTTCCCTCTGTGCTGTTGATCTAGAAAGGCTCAAGAGTGTTTGACCTTCATGTCCCTCCCCACACATCTTCTGTTCTGTGCCTGAAAAAGTCCCGCCCCACTTACCCACATAAAGATAAGAAATGCTGGAGTAACACATCCCTGGTGTTAAGACGCTTCACTTTCGTTGAGAACATGGCATGCAATATAATATGTCAATCAAGCGCTTCAGTGAAGGAAGGAGGGTGGGGCGCCCAGGCTCCCTGCAGTGTAGGCCACGGGCAAAACAGTTACCTGATAGGCTGCCATCCACCCCACACCCCTTTACATCCACTTCAGCCTGAGCCAGAGTCTCATAGAGCTTCAGAAAGCTTCCACTCATAAAGCTTCAGAAACCCTCTATTTCAACCCCTAAGCCTAAAACTTTAAACAGTAGCCAGAACAATAGAAGGTTCTGGAATCAGTACTTTTCCTGGAAGAAAGTACACACAACTGTACAGGCAGAGATCACGTTCATTTACGTAGGGAAAGGGGAAAGATTGGGGGGAAAAAAACCATTCAGAAACCAAAGGAACCAGAGAAACCAGAACGCTGCAGGCAAAAAATAAATAAATCATATAGCAAATTCCTATCCCCATCCTAAACTTTACCAAAGGGTCTTCCAATAGGACTGAGCCTAATTCAAGATGCAACAGCTCACAGGCCTGAAAGTTAGTTAAGAACTTAAGAACAGCCACGGATCAACTGGTGTGTATAGGCTTACTGCCTCGGATACTAGAGGTAGCACATAACCATCAGGGCTAGTAGCCATGGAGGGAAAGCCCTAGCCCTTTGAAGAGGGAGGCAAATGCCCGACAAAAAAACGTGGCCACAATTGCCTTTCTAGCAAATGCGCATGTGTGTATGTGTGGCTGATAACAGAAAAAGGGGAAGACAATTGGGGTGGGAGAAAATACAACATCTGAGGTAATTTGAATGGGGTAGAAGCACTCTTTTTTGAACAGTGGGAGTTCAGCCAAAGTGGGAGGGGGGCTTGGGAAAAAGTGGGGGTGGAGCCCCCAAAGCCAAGACTGTTGACGCTGGGAATGGGATGGAATATTAGGAAAAACAGAAGCCAAAGAGCTCTTGGCTTTATGTAAATAAAGTAGAAGTAAATGCAAAGATTTACATCACATGGCGCGCTCCCTTGTGAGCATTGGGAACCCGTTGAGCCTTGTCTGGAAAAAGAAGGGGTGACGGAAGGGGCGTGAAGGGTCTCTTGGGATGGAAAAATGGAAAGATTTGAGGTGCTCCTTTAATCCCTCCTCTCAGGATTTAGCAATGAACACAAAACAAAGTAATTTGCTAGCAATGGCTTTTCAGCTGTCAGGCACTGAGGCAAGGAAGAAGAAAAAGGTTTCCCCCCACCTCTAGGAGGTGAGGAAAAGGGCGGCAGGTGGGGAAAATTGATGGGTCTTTTGCATTAATATTTCTGGCTCTCACAGGTCCAGGTAAAAAAGATAGCCTGGGCGATTTGGATAATTGTCTTAAACAAAGACCTCATTAAAGTGACAAAGAAGTCACACAGGTGAGGCAATCTTTCCTGCTGAGACCTCATTTAGTAGAAGTAGCCTTTTCCCCTTTCCAATTCAATTCTGGCAAGGTATCTTTTTTTTCTTTTCTTTTTTTTGAGTTTTCATAGCTTAAAGGGTAAAAGGTTAAACAAAGTAAATTGAGCTGATACTTTTTCTTTCAATCTGGCTTAAACAGGAAGGTTAGAAATCAGCATAAAGTCTTTCTGGGATGAGGGGTGTTTGTGGTGGTTACCTTGAGGCCCCAGATCTGAAATTTGCAAGTGTTAACACAGAGGAATGAAAGCAATCAGAACCCAATGGCTAACCAGAAGGTTGTTTGCAAGAGCCTGAATTGTCCTACGGAGATGTTGTTTTGCTCTCTTCCAAGGCCAAAGTACATGGCTAGAGTGAGAAAAGCAAAAGGTTAAAGAAGAAGATAATTTCCTGACCAAAAGAGAATGAGATGTCATGGCGGAAGTGCAAACCTTACACACAAGTAACAATGATGGACCTTTGGTTAAGGGATTTGATGAATCTAAACATAACAGCATGACATTTGACTTTACATTGGATAGGGAGCAGTGTGCACTTCCAGGATGTAGAAATTAGAAACTGGCACCTACAGGAAACCAACAGGTGTTAATACAATATAGGAACTAAAAGTATAGATAGAAAAATAATTGCTCAAGCCCAAAATAGAAAGAAAACAGATGGACAGGATATTGTAAAAATGGTTCTGTTTGCCTGCAAAGACGCTGCTATTCTGGTTTAATCTACTTTTATAGATGTTTGTTGCTTTAACTCTGAATTTTAAATTTTTATTGAGACCACATTGGTCTAAGTGCAGAAGTACTTCACAGGGTTCATGCTTAAATATATGGTGAGTTTTATTTGAAACAAAGTTAGTGGGATTTTTGTAAACAGTGGGGGAAGATTAGTAAAAACAGTACTTACTTCCCCCGCCCCCCCAAAAGAGCATATATTCTGAGTGATACTGTTTTTGAAATTGGATGCTTCAGATCCATGCTGTCTGATGGTTTGTAAACCTGTTAGCAAAGACTATCCAGTCAAAATGCACAACGTAAGGTTCTACAGATTGTGTTTATAACTCTAATGCTTTAACATGGATTCCTGCACTGAGCAGGGAGTTGGACTCGATGGCCTTATAGGCCCTTTCCAACTCTACTATTCTATGATTCTATGAGCAGGACAGAGATATTTTGCCTGTCCTTTAACTGGTAGATTTTAATTTTAGCTATGTTTTATGATTTCTTATGAATGTTTTATAGATCACATTACTGGTTTTAATTTGTGCCTTTTGCTGTGCAATTTTAAGCCACTTTTTATGAATGTTTTATAGAGTTTGTTAAATCTCATTTCCTATGATTTCTACTTGTATGTAAGATTTGCAGTTCGCACTGAAATCTCATTCTCATAAGTGAGAAAAATGTATCATGTCTGCATTCAAGTGAATGCAGCAGAAATGATTTAAAATCGACATGATGTTACTGAGATGTAGACTATTACATGTGGGTACAGGGTACTTTCAGATGTGATGTATTTCAATAAGAATGAAATAGGTTCTGTTCTTAAAGCGTTTTATCAAAAGAGTTTGTCTAAGCTACTGACCTGGTTCAGATGACACAGCCGTGCCCATTGGGCGCCATTTTGTATATCCAACTCCTAACTTGTCATGTCATGCAAACCTAGCACACATAGGTTATGCAAGGGTTAAGCAAAATACCTAGAACAGACCATGGGTTATGCAATGTTCATTTAACCCTTGCATAACCCATGCCTGCCAGGTTTGCACAACTGGACAACCCTGGATATGCAAAATGGCACCCATGGCCGTTACAGCCTCGCTGTAGGTTAATTAACCCACATTGGGCTTTCTCGTCATGTGAACTCTGCCACCACATTTAACCTTGGCCTACATCTCATGTGTGGAGATTACAAGCCCGAGTGCTTGCAAACAAAGAACAGTTTTCATTGGGCAGATTAAGATAATAAACACTGCCCATTTCACCCCCATCTGCAAGATGGAGATGTCAACAGCAAATAATATTAGGAGGCTGCTACAAACAATTCACACTCGGCCTAATCCTACTCACCTCACCCACCCCAACCTGTAACATTAACAATGCTGGGTATATCTGTTCTTAACACTTCAATGGTCGTCCAGATGCTTTGGCCCTAGTTAGTATAGCCCAGGGAGAGGGAAAATGAAAGCAGCAGGCAAAACATCTGGAGGGCCAAAAGTTGCCTACTCCTGCCCTATAACACATGGGCCTTGCTCCTGAACCCCACCAGACATGGACAGTACATTTAGTGACTTATTTTCATTACCCTTCACCCCTATTTCTGGTTTGGTTTTTACAGAACTGAGAACAATAATGCCGAAGCGGTTAAAGCAGCAAATTCACTTCTTCCCTCCCCAATCCACATCCAGAGCAACCTGCCTTTTTTCCCCCTTTCTGTCTGCCTTTAGTCTCTCTTTTCTGCCTGGCTGGAAGTTTTGCACCTTGGTGGGGGTGGGGGGACTACCTCAGTCTCTCCCAAATCCTCTTGGCTTCTAGACCCTGCAGAGAGGAGGAAAGTAAGACGCTCCAAGGGGGGGGGGGGGGGGGGGAGGAGGTGCTGGGGAGGAAGTCAGGATGAGGCCACCTTGCCCTGGGGCAAATTGGGTATGTGTGTCTGGGGTGTCTCAGGCTCTCCTCAACTCCCCCCCCCCAGCTGAAATTAGCAGCTGCCTCCTTGCCCTTTGCCATCTTTTCGTATTCCCCGGGGAGACTTTTATCGTGCCTTGGCTCTGCCCCAAATGCATAATGTTCGGGGGCGGAGTGGAGGGGGGGGGGGTGTCTAGTCGATAGCACTTCCCACTTGTAACCCTCCCGACTTCTCTCGCCACTCCGTGGGTCTCTTTCTCCGTTCAGGAGAAGGAGGAACCATTTCGGCACGAGGCTTTGGGATTGGTAACGCTCGGAGGCGTCCCTCGGGGGGGGGGGGGCGGGGGCGGTGCGCGCGCGCGTGCGCGTGCGTATCCCCAGTGTTTTGGACTACAACTCCCAACATCCCCCCCGGCGGCCCGCCCCCCACGCTGACTGGGAGAGATGCTGGGAAGTGCAGTCCAACCTATCCGCCGGGTCCCCCAGTTGCACGGGAGGCTGCGTTGGGAACACCCCTCCCCCTTCCTCGCCTGCGCTTTGCTGCGCCCGGGCACTTCCAAAGCCCCCTCCCTCCCTCCCTCCCTCCCTCCCTCCCTCCCTCCTCGGCGGCGTCCCGCCTTCCTGCCTCGCTCCCCCACCCTGCTCAAGCCTGCTGCGGCCCCGATCCCAGCGAGCTCTCCGACCTTCCCTCCACCCCCCCCCCCTTGGAAATGCCTTTGGGTAAAAGACAACCTAAGTCCAATTTAGAGCAGACGCCGTTGCCGCGAACTGGATTCCAGTTAGCTCAAGTCTCGTTCGTTTCAAGGGGTCTACTCTAAGTTGCCTTTTCCCTCCCCGGCTACCTTGGGGGGAGGGCGGGGGGGGGCTTACTTTCTTCTCTGCACCCACCCGGGACCGTCCATGCCAAGCCCCCTCCCTCGCTTACCCGCTCAGTCGCCCTCCGCCGCGCTTGGCGCTCACCGGGCGCAGCTGGAGCCACGCGAGGACTTGCAAGGGAAGGAAAGGCTGTGGGGGATTGGGGTGGGAGGGGGGAAAAGGCAGGAAGTGACGGAACCTCCCCCCCTCTCCCTCCCCCCCAAATGCCTCTCTAGGAAGTTGAACCCTTCCTCCCTTTAACCCTTAAACCCTTTTACCGGAATGACCGCTTTAGTTTTAAAAAGCCGTGCCTAAACTAGTGGCACGTCTTAGAAACACCTGAGAACAATATTTTAGGACTGAAACCATTGCAATATTATTACATTATTATTATTATTATTATTATTATTAGCCCCATAATGCCCAGAACACATCCGGTTATCTCTCCCACCCCCCTTGTGTATCTTTCCAAATCAATTGATCTATCGGGAGAGTAAATGTTGCAGAGGGTTGCTGCGCATAGGTTGACCATATGAAAAGGAGGACAGGGCTCCTGTATCTTTAACAGTTGTAGAGAAAAGGGGATTTCACCCGGTGCTGCCTGCCTACAAATGACACCTGCTGAAATTCCCTTTTCTCTACAACTGTTAAAGATACAGGAGCCTTGTCCTCCTTTCCATAGGGTCACCCTAGGAGAACGAGTGAAGGATTGATGGGCAACTGAGGCCAGAATGAATGTTGGGAGGAGTTATTTATTTTTATATTGCTCCATAGCCGAAGCTCTCTGAGCGGTTTACAACAATTACCAAAAACTACAACAACCTCATTACAAAATACAACATTATGATAAAAAACAGTTAAAAAAACCCTTAAACATACACAATTTAAAACAATTTGAACAGCTAAAAACAATTCCAGTAATTGTTTGTTTTTAAATAACAGGCCTGTTCAAGACAGAGTTAGTGGCAAACGGAGAAAACCAGTCAGAAGGAAGACAGAGGAGACATCCAGGGTTAGAGGGAGTTGAGTTAGAATACAGAGAAGTGAGAAGAATTAGAGGGCAGAGTTAGTTAATAGGGCAATCTATACATGCATACTCAAAAGTAATCCCCACTGAATTACTCTCAGGTGAGTGGATGCAGGATTGCAGCCTAAATTAGTAAGTAGAATCAGAGACAGGGCGTGAATGAGAAGGGAAGGTGAGAAGTGATTGGAAGCAGAGATATGGTAGGCTTTTAGAGGCATGATTATCCTTCATCAGTTTGAATATTAAAATTGTCATAAAATAATTATTACATTAGAATTAGCCCAAACTAGCAAATCTGTGGAAGAAAAGCAAAACATTTGTCAATTAACAGGCATCACGGAAACTCTAAAAGGCTCCAGGGCTCTCAAATTCAAAGACCATTATTTATATCTTATGAGTTTGAATCCTTCGATATTAAAATATGACTTCCATCAGCACTGCATTCCACGCTCGCAGCATTTCTTGGAGTCAACGTATTTTGCCCCATGTGTATTCTTTGGTGCTTGGTAAAGTTTGTGCTATGATTGAAGCTCTTTCCACAATCCGAGCATTTTATACTGTGTGAATTCTCTGATGCAAGGAAAGCTGTGATCTCCACCTAAATCTCTTTCTACATTCTCAGCATGTATTTGGTTTCTCTCCCATATGAATGAACTGATGTTGTGTAACATGATTGAGCCTCCTGAAACTCTTTCCATAATCTAAGCATTTGTACGGTTTCTCCTTTGTGTGGGTTCTTTGGTGGGAAGACAGATTTGTGCTCTGATCGAGGCTCTTTCCACACTCCCAAGTATTTAAATGGCTAGTCACTTTCCCAATGTTTTTGGACTGACGAGGCATTGAAACAACCAACACATTCCAGAGTTGTCGCCTTATGTACTGAACATTATCTGACTGTTTTCTTTCTAAAACAATTGGATGATTAACATTGCACATACTGTGATTATTGTTATTTCTCAAGAATTATTTCTCAAGAATTAATTGTGTGAATATATATACACTAGTGTTATTACTTTTCATCTAGCACCATCACAGTGTCTAAGCCCATTTAGAAAGAATTAACTGGAACCAATGCTTTATTTTATATATTATATATTGAATTGTGTAGCCCATTGGGCATATTGCTTTTATGCATGATATAAGCATCTAGCAATATTTGTATGAACATTCAGCATTACTTATATTTAGCATCAATATATAAACGATTATAACTCTGCAATACACCCTGTTTGTCTGGTGTATTTACCTTGTTGAAGGTTCCTCCTATTTTAATTCTCGTTCTTCCTTCTGAGGCTCTATCATGGCTGAGTTCAGAAGACATGCCATAACCCCATTGAGGGGTTGCACATTCATGATGGTGACTGCATGTGCCTGGCATATGCCGTGGCTCATTGTTGGTTATACAACCCACAGTGAATCCCACCTGTCATAGAAACAGGAAATGAATTTTCCCAACAACAATGCATTGTTCCCTGTTGTAATGCAAGGTATTTTGGGACTGCTTGGTATTAAATGGACAATTAAGATCCATTTGCTGTACAAAAGGCCTTTTCTTGGTAGAGTTGAAAACTCCTAGAACTGGTTTGTTGATATGGATCAATACAGCTGAGTAACCATGCCCACTCTCTTAATCTGAACTGAAGCCCCCACTGACACATGCACAAACAACCGTGGTGACATCAGAACAAAGTAAAATGGTAAAATGATACATCAAAAATGCACAGCTTCTCAGGAAGTATTGCAACATGGCTGCAAATTGGGAGCTGCATCATATAGACAACGGAGTGCAACTGCACAGCCACAACAGAGTATATACAGTGTATAGACAAGTCCCAGGACATTGTGTGAGATATGTGGGTTGTTGGATTCGAAACAGTGAATACTGTGGTCCTGAATGTAATTTATATTTAAATGAAAAATGGCTGAGAAAGTCCGACACAGTCACGTTGGAATTCCAAAGAGGAAACTTCTCTGAAATGATAGAATTGGTAAAGAAAAGGTTGAAAGGGGGAGTTGATAGGGTTACTTCTCTCCAAAATCCTTGGACGTTACTGAAAACCACAATAATAGAAACTCAGCTAAAATGTACGCTGCATGTCAAAAAGGTAGCACCTGGTTAACAAGCAATGCCAAGGATGCTGTTAGGGAAAAGAAGGCTTCCTTTAGAAAATGGAAGTCTTGCACAAATGAGGAGAACATAAACAAAAAGAAAATTGCACAAACAAGATAAAAAAAAGACAATGAGTGATGCAAAAAAGAATTCCCATATGTACCTGCCCAGACCCTAAGATCATCCTCAGAGGTTCTTCTCTGTGAGCCCCTGCCAAATGAAGTGAGGCAGGTGGCTACCAGCAGGAGGGCCTTCTCTGCTGTGGCACCCCGGCTGTGGAATGAACTCCCCAGAGAGGTTTGCCAGGCACCTACGTTATACTCTTTTCGACACCATATTTCCCCAATATTTTAACAGTTTACAATCTTAGTCTTTTAACTTTGCTGTTTTACATTTGTATTTTAAGCCTCTTCATTGCTGTTTTTTTTAAAAAAAAAAATCTGGTTGTACTTTTATATTGTACTTTTATACTGTGTTTTTATACTATGGTTGAAGTTTTATATTTTAAATTGTGTTTCATGGTCTTAATTTTTTAAATAATATTTTTATTATTTTCAACATATAATACAACACAATATACAAATAATATATACTAACATAACCTTGACAACCCCCCAGTGCTCCCCTAACCCATTGAGACCTTATTTTATTCTATTATACATTCTTCCAAAATTGTAAAAAATCTTTTAAAGGTGTACAACCTTTCCCCTTAATTAAAACAAACTCTAAAAATGGCCCCCATATATTTTCAAAATCATTATTCTTAGATATTCCCCTCTTTACTTTTATGTTACATGTTTATCATTAATCGCGATATTCCATACGTCTTTATACCATTCTTCTATTGTATAATTTCCTTGTATTTTCCAATTCTTCGCTATCATTAATCTAACAGGTGTCAGGAGGTTGTTAATCAAATCCTTCATATTTTGATTCCCATAATCAAATATTGACAGTAAAGCCAAATTTGGACTTATTTCGACACTGCTTCCCATTATTTCACTTATTTCTTTAAAAACCCTTTTCCAAATTTTTTGTACATGTTTACATGTTCACCACAGATGAAAGTATGTTCCAACCTCCTGACAACCCCTCCAACATAACATTGACATTTTCTTGTCTATCTGATGTAATCTTACTGGTGTTAAGTACCACCTCCAAATTATTTTATAATAATTCTCTTTTATCCTTACTGATAGTAACTTTAACATTCTTGATTCCCATATCCTCCCCCAGTTATAATCACTAATTTGTTTTGTTAAATCATCTTCCCATAATTTTTAAGAGAATCCTGTTGATCTCCATCCTCTATCAATATTTTATAAATTTCACTTATACCTATTTTATTTTTATTTCCCCCTCCTTTTCTCTTGATTCTATTAATTTCTCAAATCTTGTATTATCTCTACAATCCTTATTTTTCTTTTTCCAATCCTGCGTCCATTATTCCAATTGTATACATTTGAACCAAGAGGACTTTTGTCCTCTTAAGACTTCTTCTATTTGCTCCTTATTAATCATTCATTTCAAACAATCTTTCACTTTAATAATTTTCTGTTCCCTCAATACCCCTTCCATATATTTTCTTAGATTCCCTGGGAAATTCACCAATAATACCACTGGAGTCAGAGGAGAAATTCCTGGTGCTAAAATTTTTTTTATACTTTTCCCAAATCTCTACAATATTTTTTAAAAGGGGATTTTCCATTTCCTTCAATTGTTTCTTTTGTATTTTGCTAAAGAAAATGTTTTGTAATTCTAACACTATTTCTCCTGTCTGCGTCTCTAACCATTCTAAATCCTCTTTTCCTACTATGCTATTTATAACATGTCTTAATTGATTAGCAATGTAATACATCTTTATATTTTGAAGTCCCAACCCTCCTTTCTTTTGAATCTTATACCATTTCCCTTTATTAATCCCTGCTTTTTTTATCTCCATTACAATAATTATTTATCATACTTTGCCAATTCTTTATTTCTACTTCTGTTATTTTAATTGGTAACATTCTAAACAAAAAAATTATCTTAGGTAATATCTTCATTTTAATAACCGCTATTCTACCAAACCATGAATGCTTTAACTTCCTATATGCCTCTAATTTTTTCATTATCTGTTTCTTCTAACTACTAAAATTAATTTCTTCTAACTTTTCTAAACCTTTTGTAATATTAACTCCTAAACAGCGCACTATATTTTTAATCTTAAAACCAAGTTTTATACTACACTCCTCCCTTTCCTCCTTATTATAATTAAATAACATCATTTCAGATTTCCCCCAATTTACTTGTAATCCTGTATTCTCCCCAAATTCTCTCAAATGATGCTTTATTTCCTCCAAGGTCTCCATTGGATTTTCTAATGTCATTAATGTATCATCTGCAAACATATTAATTTTTATCTTTTCTTTTCCTCCAATCCCTTTTAATCTCCCATCTTCCCTAATAACATTTGCCAACATTTCTATTACTATTGTAAATAATATCAGGGAAAGTGGACATCCTTGTCTAGTACCTTGGGCTAAGGTAATTTGTTGTGTTAACCCATCATTAACCATCACCACTGCTTTATTATTCGCATATAACGCCTGTAATCACGCCTATAAATTTTTCTCCAAACCCAAATGTTTTTATAATTGTTTTTAATGCTGGCCATTCCAAACAATCAAAGGCTTTAAAAATATCTAACACTATCAACCCTGCTTTTATATTTCTTTTTTTAATAACATTTATTATATTCAATACTCTCCCAATTAAATTAGGCATTTGCCTCTCTGGAATAGATCCACATTGATCCTTTTTTATATATTTATTTATGAAAGTATTCATTCTTGCTGCCATAATCGCCGTAAAGATTTTTGAATCTTGATTTATTAAAGATATAGGTCTATAAGAAGCTGGGTCCGTTAAATCCTTATCCGGTTTCAGGATTAATATAATCAGAGAATGTTCCCATGATGGTGGAGTCTTCCCTCCCTCTAGTATATTGTTATATAATACTTTCAATTTCGGTACCAATAACTCTCTAAATATCTTATAATATTCCGGCCCCAACCCATCTAAACCCAGAGATTTCCCTCCTTTTAATATATTAATAATTCCTTCTATTTCATTTTATGTCACTAAACCTTCCAGATAATCCCTATCTTTTCCTTGTAGCCTTATTTTCCAATTCCTCTCTACATACTCCACTATCCTTGCCTGTGGGCCCACTCCTTAATTTTTGTAAACCGCCCAGAGAGCTTCAGCTATTCGGTGGTATAGAAATGCAATAAATAAATAAATAAACAAACAAACAATTCTGGGGAGCGGATTGCTAAGAACACCAAAGCCAACAATAATGAATTCTTTACATATATCAGAAGCAGTAAACCTGCTAGGAAGGCAATTGGACCATTGGGAAACAATGGTGTTCAAGGAGTACTCAAGGAGGATGAAGGTGGAATCCAATGCATGTTTAGACAGAAAAAGAGTTCTATAACTTCCAGCATTCCCTAGCAATGTGCAATTAGAAGGGTTGGCAGAAGAAGGAGGGTTCGGAAACTACCTCAAGTTGGGTGCAGAATTCAAAGTGCTGGTTGTTAGGGCTGTGCATGGACCCCCCAACTTCAAATCAGCCCCAATCCAACTTGGCCCACTTTGGACCTGGCCCAACCTGCTTCAGATCCAGATCTGAAACGAGATCTGTACATTCAAAATGGGTTTGATGTTGTGGTTTCCTGGGCATGAGGCTGAACGGGAGTCCATTGGACTCCACCTGCTCACCCTCCCCAAATCTGGTGAGCCACTGCCCCCATCTGCGAAGCCACCATGACTTCCAACCCAGCCTCCATGAGAGCTGCCATTTTTACAGAGGATGGGGACTCTAGCTTTTCATAGATCTAATGTTGCACACGACGGTGGCTGTAAAGGGCCATTTCCAGAACTGAAGCAGCGCACCGCCCTACTGGTGATGACCTATAAAGCCCTATATGGAGTGGAACCGAGTTACCTCAACAACCACTTTCTCCCAAATGTGCCTGTCTGGCTCCCAAGATCTTCTGGAGAGACCATTCTTTTGAGACTGTTCCCTTCAGAGTTGGCCTTTTTTAGTGGCCTCTCCCAGGCTGTGGAACTGCTTTCTAAAGGAGGCTAGGTTTGCTTCCTCTCTGCTGTCTTTGCCCTAGCAGGCAAAGACCATCTTATTAAAACAGGCTTTTTGCTTGAAAGTGGATTGGTTGGGTTGAGTGCTGTTTTGTAATTTTTTTAAATTCTGTAATTGTAATGTTTTAGTGCATTTTTATGTATTATTGTTTTAATCCATTTTAATTCTGCCTGTAAGTTGCCTTGAGTGCCGTTTTTTGGTAGAAATGCTGGGTATAAATAAATGCTCCAATAAATAACTAAACACTGTGCACATTCATGTATACCATGGATAGTACACAAGTGTAAAGGGATGTACGTTCAGGGGAAAACAATCTCAATTTCAAGTATAACCTGATGGGATCTGATCTAGCGGTGCCCAACCAAGAGATCTTGGGGTTGTGGTGGACAGCTTGATGATGTCAACCCAATGTGCGGTGGCTATAAAAAGGCAAAGTTCACGTTAGGCGTAATGAGAATAGGAATTGAGAATAAAAATCCCAAAATCATGCTGCCTTTATACAAATCTATGGTGCTAACCGCACTTAGAATCTTGTTTACCTTTCTGGTCACCACACCTAAAAAAAAAGAAATTGTAGAGTTGGAAAAAACACAGAAAAGAGTGCCTGAAATTATCAACATCTCCCCAATGAGGGAAGGTTACAACAGCTGGGATTATAGCTTGGGAAAAGGATGGTAAGGGGAGACATGATAGAGGTATATAAAAATATGCGTGGTGTGGAGAACGTAGGTAGGTAGATATTTTTCTCTCTCATAATACTAGAACCCAGGGTCATCCTATGAAGCTTATTGGTGGGAGATTCAGGACAGATAAAAGGAAGGACTTCTTCACACAGCACATAGTTAAACTATGGAATTCACTACCAGAAGAGGTGGTGATGGCCACCAATTTGGATGGCTTTAAAAGGGAGGTTGGATAAATTCCTGGAAGAGAAGGCTATCAATGGTTACTAGTCCTGATGGCTATGTGCTACCTCCAGTATCAGAGGCAGTATGGCTATGTATACCAGTTGCTGGGGAACATGGATGGTGTTGTAAAAATCTGAACAGATCTATGATTTTCACCACAAAACATGTCCATTTCCCCTGACATGCATCTTACACGCATCCTACATGTGTTCGCTGACATGCACACCCAAACCGTCCACACACAGCACCCCAAAGGCCCATTCTCCACTGCCTGTCCATTGTATCCATTTCTGCAAAAGTCAAGCTGCTTGCAAGTGATTTGGCGGCACAAGAACTAGGAGCTTGTCAATATTGCCATTGCTCCTTCTTCTCCAGGTCAGACTCCATTGTAACCAGGAGTGTGACTCATCCAGATGTGACCGTGGCACACCTGGAGAGACAAAATGACCATGTAAGGGAATGCTAGAAGTGGAGGGACGTTGCAAAGCATCTCTGGGTACAAGTAAAATAGCACATGGCAATGCAACGCCACATCTGGCCACTACTAGGGACTACTCGAGAGTAGCAGTAGCCAGAAATTATGTTTTTGGGGCTGTAAACCAATAGGATGAGAGCTAATGTCATGTGACATCTGATGTATAAAAGTATCTGTTTGAACCTTGGCGCGGTGTGACTCTGGAAGGCAGCGACAGCGCCCAGTGGTCACCTATTCTGCGCAGATTAATAAATTAGTTTCCAAAGCTTCAGGAGGTCTTTCGTCAAGTGTTTCATATCTGGACTTTGGACACTTGGGAATAGCATAATTTATGCAACAATGGGAGGGTGTTGTTGGCTACTCTATGAACAGAACGCTGGACTAGATGGACCCTTAGTCTGATCCAGCTTGGCTCTTCTTATGTTCTAATGCTGTGGAAGTCCAGATGTTGTTGTTCTTGATCCTGGCTCTTTTGTTGTATTTCTTCAATAAAGGTCAGGCCAAGCTCACCTTCTCCCCCTCACTGAGCCATGTCAGTGTGTTCTTGCAAACATGTTTTTCTCCAGCTCTGCATCTATGCCTTTGCCACCCAGAGTCCACGAAGTTTCAGCGGTGACCCTTCCCCTTCGAATTATCAGAAAGATAGTGATTTATTTTAATTCCTGCCAACGCACAAGGGAGCTTACTGGAGATTGCCTTTGAGACCAATCAACGAAACATCAGAATCAAAGGCAATGTCAGGAAACCTCTTGCACCATGTCTGAAAAGCTTGGTGCACAAAATAGGTTCTGAGCAATTGAAAGCTTGAGCTAAAATCTAGGTCAGGTTAGGATGAACATGCATGCGGTGTAGCATAACCCCCTCTTCCCAGCTCAGAATTCAATGTATTTGTAAAGAAATTGCAGCCTCTGACTTGCAAAGGTTTTTTATGTCTTCTAGTTCACCGTCTATGGAGGTGAGAGGAGCAGTCACAGGGGACTTGTAGGAAGCAGGGAGACCCAGAATGATATCAGTGCTGTTGCTGCTGCTGCTGTTGTTGCTGCCACCCCATGCAGCCCAGGAGATGCAGAAGATAAAATGTCCCAAGAATCTGAACAGAGCTGCCAAAGGAGCATCACAATATTACCTGCCAGGAGACTACTCCATTAATGGAGTCATATCCTCACAATATTTTAAGAAGCAACAACCATACATCTTTTCCAAGTCCCCTTTAAACAGGGTTGATGCGTAAGTAATGATGATTTAATGCTTCCCAACCAGGGTGAACTCTACTCATATTTCCTGGTACCCCTGGTCGTCTCTAGTCATTCGCTCTCCCTCCATTTTCCAGGTGAAGTATAAAGTGTTGGTTATTACCTTTAAAGCCCTACATGGTTTGGGTCCAGGTTACCTGCGGGATCGCCTTCTCCCGTACAATCTGCCCCGCACACTCAGGTCCTCTGGGAAGAATTTACTACAGCCAGCAAAAACTAGGTTGACAACTGTTACGCAGAGGACCTTCTCTTCTGCCACTCCCAGACTGTGGAATGGCCTGCCGGAAGAGATTCGCCAACTTAACAGTCTCCTGGAATTTAAGAAATCCGTAAAGACTGGTCTCTTCTGGCAGGCCTACCCAGTTGAATTTTAAGATGTCTTTTAATAATCTATTCATTTTATATGCTATATATATATATATATATATATATATATATGTTTTGTATTTGTTGTTGTACTCTGCCTCGATCCAGAGGGAGAGGCGGGTAAGAAATAAATTTATTATTATTATTGGCCTTCATGTTATTAGCCCTATGCTCCTCATTTTTTTCTTGCACCTCTTACGATTGCTTAGGCTGACCATATGAAAAGGAGGGCAGGGCTCATGTATCTTTAACAGTTGTAGAAAAAAGGGAATTTCAGCCAGTGTCATTTGTATGCAATTAGTTCCTGGTGAAATTCCCTCTTCATCACAACAGTTGAAGTTGCAGGGACCCTGCCTTCTTTTGTATATGGTCACTCTAGTATAGTGCCCGCACCTTTAACTGTTGTGATGAAGAGGGAATTTCACCAGAAACTAATTGCATACAAATGACACCGGCTGAAATTCCCTTTTCTCTACAACTGTTAATGTTACATGAGCCCTGTCCTCCTTTTCATATGGTCAGCCTACTATTGCTTGGATTTTGTTTTGTGCAAGTTTGTGTTTCTTTCCATTTGGGCAATGCTTCCAGTTCCTGAAGGAAGCCCAGTTTTCTCCCACAGCCCCATTAACACTTTTTTTTTAACCATGGTGCTTTATTTTAAGCCTTTTGAAAGTCCAAGTGGGATGTAGGGTGAGTATCTGGTACATATTGTTTGTATCTCAGTTGATTCCACCAGCACACTAGTTGCTGTGGAACATGGGTGGGAGGGTGCTGTTGCACTGAGTTCTGCTTGTGGGTCCCTGGTCGACAGCTGGTTGGCCACAGTGTGAACAGAGTGCTGGACTAGATGGACCCTGGGTCTGATCCAGCATGGCTTTTCTTATGTTTTTATCAGTTCTACGATTCCAGAATAATTGTGTTGGAATTATACTCTCAGCATATGACAAGTGCAATAGTGAGGTGAAATTTTGTGCATTTATGGAACAAAACCAATTGAGGAACTTCCTGGGATATTCCCCCTGTTTGCACCCTTATACTGGCCTTAGGGGACATCCAGTATCCAAGGCAGTAAACTTGTATACACCAGTTGCGGTGTGGTGATGTAGTGATGGCCACCAATATGGTTGGCTTTAAAAGGGAGGGTTGGATAAATTTTTGGAGGAGAAGGCTATCAATGACTACTAGTCCTGATGGCTAAGTGCAATCTCCAGTAGCAGGGGCAGTAAGCCTATATACACCAGTTGTTGGGGAACATGGGTGGGAGAGTGCTGTTGTGCCAATGTCCTGCTTGTGGGTTCCTGGTCGACAGCTGGTTGGCCACTGTGAGAACAGAGTGACTAGATGGACCCTCGATCTGGATCCAGCAGGGCTCTTCTGATGTGCTTCAAGGGCCTTTCGGCATCCTGATGATTTGTTGTGGTCAATGGTTGGACTGCTGAATACATATTTATTGACTTAGGGTTTAATCCTATGCATGTTTAGTCAGAAAAAGCCCCACAATTCCCAGAATGCCCCAGGCAGCTGGCTGAACATTCAGATCCAGCGGAGGAGCACCCACCCATGACATACTCTGTGGCTGCCTCTACAAGAGAGGTTTAATGCTCTTTCAAGGCGCTTTAAAAAATTTACCTCTACAAGAACGGAGCGCAAATCGGGCGTAGAGGCGCGTTATCTCTCCGATTATGCGCATTATCGAATGCACGTTAAACAGCGAGTTTTATTTTGCTCCGGCCGTTAAAGCGCATTTTGACTATGTGAACAAGCGCTTATGCGCATTAACTACTTGTAAAGCGCATTTTGGTCATCCCTTAATGCACTTCGCCGCCTCTCGCCGCCTCTCGTGCAGAGGTATTAGCCGTAAATGCGCTTCAGCGATTATGCGCATAATCGCCTAACCAGGCGCAAAAGCGAATCCTTGTAGAGGGGACCTGTTTCTTCTTTTGCCCAAGGGTTTCTACTTCCCAAGCTTGGCTCTGTCCATTCTTCTTCCTGTTCCCTCTTCCTGGAATTCTCTGGCTATGGAAGTTAAACAGCTATGGCAACAGGAAAAGGTTACAATTATTCTGTTAGTCACATCAGTCACTGGCATCACATCATTTTTTAAATTTTTATAAAAAAAATTTTTACAGAAAACCTTCAGAAACTAAGCCTACCAAAATACATCCACACCAGCATCCAGAAAGCAGTCATACTTAAAACATGCTCAATTGTCAGGAAATTCCTGAATCAGTAAAAGACAGCATGACTTGGCAAAGCCCGTCATGTCCATCTAGAAAATTACCATGAGTGAGAAAAGAGAGAAAATAATAATAATAATAATAATAATAATAATAATAATGCCTTAGGAAGGCTTTAGATTTATAAAAGACAGAAAGGGACATTTTGTTCTCATTGCATGGAGGATGACAGTGTGAAATGTCTATTTCTATTTTCATACATTGTTTTTCAGATTGCTTACTCCAAGGTACTGGCACATGTTGTCCTTCTTGTTTGCCATTCAGGAGATCAATGGGAACCCCAGGCTCTTACCCAACATCACCCTGGGCTACAACATCTATGAGAGCAATTTTTATGGAAGAACAACCTCCTATGCCATGCTACATCTGCTTGCTGGCGGTCAAAGCGAGATTCCAAATTACAGCTGTGGCAGAAGGAATAACCTGCTGGCTGTTCTTGAAGGGGTTGAATCCGACCTCTCCATCCTTATTTCATCCATGTCGGGCATCTACAAAATCCCACAGGTAGGAATTGGGAGGGGAGAGATGGTCAGCGGCATAGAAATGGGAACTTGTCACTGGCTTGAGTCATCTCCTCCTCTGCTGGTGGGGATGTTTGTACTTTGGAGTGTGTGTTGGAGGTGTGTAGTGTTGTTGTTGTTATTTTGGAAGGGGAGCCAGGGCATTTAAAAATGGGGCCAGAGGAAGATCGTAATTGGGTTTGGCATGATCCAGCAATGGCCAAGGGCTCATATACTCAGAAGGGCCCATGAATAAGTGGAAGGTTTGGGTTCATGCCTATGGGGAAATGGGTGGCTTCAGTGTCCAGGTACTGTGAGCTAACTCATGGCAAGGGGCAGAATTAATCCACATCGAGTGACCCCATGGCTGCCCTAGAAAAGTTCCTTCAGATATTTTGGCTCCACGGCCAAGGACCCTGCTGTACCTCTCACAGCAAACCACATAAAGAATGACTGCCCCAGAAAATATCCTTCATATACTTTCTGACAACAAAACCTATCTCTTCCTTTTTCCTTAGATCAGTTATGGCCTTGCTGCTCATTTTCTTAATGATAAAACTCACTTCCCTTTGGTCTACCGGATGGCCCCAAAGGAAGAAAGCCAGTACCCGGGGATCGCCCAACTGCTCCTGTTTTTCAGATGGACATGGATCGGTCTCTTTGCTCCAGACAGTGACAATGGAGAGAGGTTCATGAGTGCCATGACACCCCTGATGAGCAGCAGTGGAATTTGTGTGGCCTTCTCAAAAAGATTACCACGAACTATCCTACACCAACTGTTCCAGAGTGAACTACCTATCGTGTGGAGACAAGTGAACGTAGTTGTTTACTATGCGGACTCTCACTATGGCCTTTATCCAATTGTCTTGATACAAAGAATGCTTGAAAAGAAACAAACTGGGACAAAAGTCTGGATCACACCAACTTTTCAGGACATCAACCTGAGCTTGGCTGTTGAACCAAATTCCTTTGCATCCCTCCATGGCTCTTTATCCTTCATAATGAAAACCCCAAAAAGGACGAAATTTGACTACTATGAACCAGAGTCCTTTGCTTCTGAATGGTTTTGGGTTCAAACCTTTAATTGTTTCATTTCAAAGCATGTTTTGTCCATGAAAATGTGGACAAGATTCACAGAGAACGGGAATTGGGGGATGTGGCCTCAGGAGGAGATTGAGAGAGCCCTGTCTCAAGACAGCTACAGAACATACAGCAGTGTCCAAGCTGTAGCCCAGGCCTTACATGCTGTGTATGCATCCCGAGCTAAGCAGATGTTGAGAATGGGTAGCAGAGGAAAGCTGGATCACCCCAAGCTGCAGCCATGGCAGGTATTCCCTTTTTCTTTTTCCAGCACCACCACACATGACAAAGGACTCACAGCAAAGATGGCCAAATATGTATTAGGGCACATAATGCCGTCCAATGTACAGCAGTGCAGGCAGGAAACAGAGGATTTTGCTGTTTCCATAGTATCTTCAAATAGTCATTCAAGGCAGTTATTATGAGATGTTCTGGCATGGAGACCTTGGGGAGGTTCTCATGACTGGGAGAATGGCTTTTTATAGGGGTGTGCACGGACCCCCCGGATCGGATCGGGACCCGGATCGGGACCTCCAATTTTGTCACGGATCGGTTCGGACAAAATCGGAGCCCCCCCGGACCGGATCGAGTCCGATCCCGACCCCAAAATCGGAAATTTTTGGATCGGCCGCCATTTTTTTCCCCATAGACTTGCATTGCAATGCAAGTCTATGAGAAAAAAATGGCGGTGGGTGGCTGAGGGGGGGCCTAACTCCCTCCCCCCCCGGGGCCGTCCGCTGTGGACGGCCCCGGCAGGTAAGCCCCCTCCCCCGCGCTCCCTACCCCCCCTGGGGCCGTCCGCTTCCATCCGCTGGCACCCGCGGGCGCCAGCGGATAGAAGCGGACGGCTCCGGGGGGGGGGTAAGCCCCCTTCCCCGCCACTGCTTACCTTCTCGGCCCATCCGCTCCCGTCCGGCGACTACTGCCAGCAGGCTCCGCGGCCTACTCCAGGGTGGCGCGCCGGGTGATGTCATCACCCGGCGCGCTACCCTAGAGCAGGCCGCGGAGCCTGCTGGTAGTAGTAGTCGCCGGCGCCGGACGGGAGCGGACGGGCCGGGAAGGTAAGGGCCCCCCTCCCCCCCTCCGCGCGCCCCCTCCTCCCCTCCACGCACCCCCTGCTTACCTTCTCGGCCCGTCCGCTCCCGTCCGGCGCCGGCGGCTACTACCAGCAGGCTCCGCGGCCTGCTCTAGAGTAGCGCGCCGGGTGATGACATCACCCGGCGCGCCACCCTAGAGCAGGCCGCGGAGCCTGCTGGTAGTAGTAGTCGCCGGCGCCGGACGGGAGCGGCCGGGCCGGGAAGGTAAGGGCCCCCTCCCCCCCTCCGCGCGCCCCCTCCTCCCCTCCATGCACCCCCTGCTTACCTTCTCGGCCCGTCCGCTCCCGTCCGGCGCCGGCGGCTACTACCAGCAGGCTCCGCGGCCTGCTCTAGAGTAGCGCGCCGGGTGATGACATCACCCGGCGCGCCACCCTAGAGCAGGCCGCGGAGCCTGCTGGTAGTAGTAGTCGCCGGCGCCGGACGGGAGCGGCCGGGCCAGGAAGGTAAGGGCCCCCCTCCCCCCCTCCGCGCGCCCCCTCCTCCCCTCCACGCACCCCCTGCTTACCTTCTCGGCCCGTCCGCTCCCGTCTGGCGCCGGCGGCTACTACCAGCAGGCTCCGCGGCCTGCTCTAGAGTAGCGCGCCGGGTGATGACATCACCCGGCGCGCTACCCTAGAGCAGGCCGCGGAGCCTGCTGGTAGTAGTAGTCGCCGGCGCCGGACGGGAGCGGACGGGCCGGGAAGGTAAGGGCCCCCCTCCCCCCCTCCGCGCGCCCCCTCCTCCCCTCCACGCACCCCCTGCTTACCTTCTCGGCCCGTCCGCTCCCGTCCGGCGCCGGCGGCTACTATCAGCGGGCTCCGCGGCCTGCTCTAGAGTAGCACGCCGGGTGATGACATCACCCGGCGCGCCACCCTGGAGCAGGCCGCAGAGCCCGCTGGTAGTAGCTGCTAGTGCCGGACGGGAGCGGACGGGCCGAGAAGGTAAGCGCCCCCCTCCTCCCCCCCCGCTGTCCACTTTCATCGGCGGGCGCCCGCTGGCGCCCACCCATGGAAGCGGCGGTGGGCGCCAGTGGGCGCCCACCGATCCGCCGATCCTCTGAACCGGTTCGGAGCCTTTTCGGACCGGTTCGGATTGGATCGGCCGATCCAGCTGCAGGATCGGAAATCGGATAATTTATCCGATTTCCCACTGGACCGGACTCGGATCGTGGATCGGGTCCGATCCAGTGCACATCCCTAGCTTTTTACCTCTTCTACATGGATTTCTATAACCTATATTTGTGTAGGGCTTAATCAGAATTCAATCATCAAAAACTCTGCTGATTTAAAAGACCAGAAGATAAGGCTTTCTCACCTTGGTCCAAACTCCAGAAAGCCAGGAAATTGGAAGCTAAGGCTGATACTTTATCTCACATGCCCTATGATCTGTCATGATGTCGCCTGCTTCCCACACTTCAGGCACCAAAACTGTCTTCCCCACAATACTGGGCGGAGCTGTGCATAAGACCGAGGGATAGGGCAGGGGGAACAACCAATGTACTGTGCGTGGTGTGCCCGATCATCTGTCAGGCACACTAGCTATGCACCGTTGGCCATTCACTAAACAACCACCAGTTGTAGCATCTCCATCATTGGTTGGCATATTGTGTGAACTTTCCCTAGATAAGTCATGCACTGGTCCCAGAAGATTAGAGCTGAAAGTGAGGAGAGCTAACAGACTGAATGCCCTTTTATGTTTTCTAAAAGCAGATTGTTTTCTCTGTCATTCTAGCTTCACACTTTCTTAAGGGAAGCCCAGCTTTCCAATATTTCTATAGGCGGACTGTATATGGATGAGAATGGGAAGCCTGAAGCTGACTTTGATATCGTGAACTGGGCGCTGTTTCCGAATAGGACTCACAGAAGAGAGAAAATTGGGAGTATAAAGAAAGAAGGAACCCCTGATATACAGCTCACCATTAACCTCAATGCCATTGTGTGGCCCAGACATTTCAATGAAGTAGGGGGAGGAGATTTGTGTCATATTATGGGCTTGTGGCAGCTGTGAATCTCTAATAATATGTGGAATAATACATATGAGGTGTCTAGTGCAATTCCGTGCACACTTACCTGGAAATACGTCCCATTGAGCATAGTGGGAATTGTTGCTGCAAAAACACATACAGGATTGCATAGTAAAAGGAGAACTACCCCTAGGGCTGGGGAGTGTTTAGCACCCACAAGCCCCCCCCCCCGTTTTGTGATTATTATTTTGGATCCTCAACACATGTTGGGCTATCCCGTTGCTAAACAACATCACAATCCACACTTTTGTATATATCAATCTTCAGCTTCTTTAAAAACAGAATTCGAATGGCAAATGTCTAACCAATATAGAAGGTGAAATACGTAGGTGCGGAAGTCGGACTAATGGATGGAGGAATCAGTCTGAAGTGAAAAGGAGTTGAACGTATTCCAGTCTTGACATTGGCTTAGCCATCATAGTGGACAGAGCTTGTATTGTACCTCCTCCCCAGCTCAATAAATCTATCTCCCAGCACCATCATCCCCAACAATCCCCAGGAAACAAGATTTGACTTGGTCCTCATCTGTCTCCACCACTTGGGCTTCTGAATCCCATTCTTCTCTGCCTCCCTCCTGTCCATCTCTCCAATGCCAATTATATAGCAGGTTTTGTGGCTTGGTTGACTGCTCAGCCCCAGCCTCCAACCATCACCCACGCAGTGCCTCTTTTATGCCTTTAAGTTGATGTATTCTTTGATTTGGATTAAGTTTTGAACCACTTTCACTCCCTACTGCTGTGGGACTCTTGGCATTGAAGGTGGTTTTTATCATTCATTGACTTTCAATGTTACTTCTTTATATGGTGAACTATGTCTGGGGGACATAGACTTTTTCATTGAGTAACAGATCTTCATTTCATTAAATTATTATTATTAGTATTATTATTATTATTATTATTATTATTATTATTATTATTATTACTATTACATTTATTTATATTCCACCTTTTTCCCAATAATGGGACCCAAGGCAGCTTACAAATTAAAACATGTACAGTGAAAACAAATAGTGATATACAAAAATTAAAAATATAATTAAACATAGTACAATTTAAAATATTGAAAACATTTAAAAACATTTTAAATACACATAATTAAAAATCCGAACTATAACCGGTACATCCACAAAGCTATAAATTACTCCTGAAAGGCCTGCTGAAACAGAACGGTTTTTGCCTGCCTCTGAAAGCACACCAAGGAGGGAGCCAGTCTAGTTTCCCTGGGAAGGGAGTTCCAGAGCCCCGGGGCAGCCCCCGAGAAGGCCCTCTCCCTCGTTCCCACGATTCGTGCCTGTGATGGTGGTGGGATGGATAGAAGGGCCTCCCCTGAAGACCTCAGGGGGTGGGCAGGCTCATAAGGGAGAAGGAGCCCTGGATTTGGAGGCTTATGGACCTTGTTAATTCACTTCTGATGGTAGCTCCAGAGCTGTGTAACTCCAAAGTTGGAAAAGGACTGTGTTTATTTGCTTTTGTGATGTGGTGTTAGGGCAGATGTGATACTTTTTGGAGTGGAGTTTATTTCTGCCAGTGGGGTGTTCCCAAGGGGAGACAATATTGTGGGTAAGTTACTCCCCATATCCATTCATTATGTTGTAGTGGCAGGGGGAACCTAGAGAGGGGCGGGTAACAAGCCTCTCTCTGGATAACGTTGGTTCCACAATGGCTGAATTCGGACGACACAATAAGCAACTGGGGGGGGGGGAGGGAACAATCGTCAGTTGTATTGACTATCGTGTCGTCCGTATGCTGCCATAGTTAATTCAGCGCTGATCCTAATCCACACCACAGTTGATTATTTATTACCATGTTGTGTGGGGAGTATCCCCTAGATGAACAACCGTAAAGTGGACCATTCCCCCACCATTGACTATCGTGTTGTCCGAATTCAGCCAATGTCTCTGTCCACCCCACCCCCCAGAAATATGTCTTTTCCAGCACTGAAAAGCTGGGTTTTAAGGACATCTGGCTCTGCCATATAACAATGATGGAGCGAAACTGGTTTCAGCGTACTGCAGAGAATAACAACAATGCACAATATTGGCATTTTTATGTTTGATTCCTATGTTCATTATGCCTAACATGGAATCGGTCTTTTTCACATCCCTTGCACACTGTGGGGACATTTTCATTGAGCTGTCCACCTTGGCCCCACGATCAGTTTCTTGGTCAGTTTCCCATCAAGGGGTCATTTCTGTGTATAAGTGAAGTTAGGGTTTTTATACCCCAACGTGCATCACTGATCTCTTCCGGCAGGCCTCCCCAGTCAAATTTTAAGATTTGGTTGATTTTAATAATGCATTAATTTTATACATTTTGAATCAGTTTTATGTATTTTATATTGTTTATATTGATGTTGTTCCCTGCCTCAATCCGGAGGGAGAGGCGGGTAATAAATAAATATATTATTATTATTATTATTATTATTATTATTATTATTATTATTATTACACTTCTGTACATTGAATCACATTTGCCATTTTGATGCTCCCAGTTTGGAGAGATCCTTTCGGAGGTCTTTGCAATCCCCTTTTGTACTAGCCACCCTAAATAATTTGGTGTCATCAGCAAAATTGGCAACAGACCTCGCTGCTCACTCCTTAGTCCAGATCATTTATGACTAAGTTAAAAAGCATTTGTTGAAATACAGATGCTGACTGGAGGACGATGGGAGTTGCAGGACATTTTTTTCTGTCTAAACACGCATAGAATTGCACCCTTAATTAGGTGACAAGTTTTATTGCTGTCTTCAATATATCTATGTACAGAAAGGTGGGATAAAAATGCTGAAACAACCAAAACTGCTTCCTCAACAAACAAACAAACAAACACTCACTGGAGTTACTTGGAGCAATCAAGAGTAGAGATCCCATTGGGTCCTTTCTAAATGCTATGATTCATTCCCATAGACACAAATATGTCTTTTCCCTTGATGCTCCTTCTCTTTATTGCTAGACCGTGCCTCGTTCCAGGTGTGTGGAGAGCTGTCGCCCTGGATATGCCAAGGAGGTCCAGGAAGGAGAGCCGCCTTGCTGCTATGCTTGTGCTCCATGTAAGGAAGGGACGGTCTCCACTCAGGAAGGTGGGTGACCTCAGAAGTGTGAGCATTCCCTTGGGAAATAGGTCAAGTATTTGAGCATGCCCAAACTATACATTCATAATCAGAGGCATTGTTTCAGTTCCTGAAAGCATCAGAAATTAGCTGGGTGGTGACCAGAGAGGAGCTGTTTGGTTGTGGCACCGTGCTGATGGAATTCCCTCCCCAGGAAGTCCCATCTGCTACCAATTCTACCAGCTGAAGATGTTTGTATTTGCCCAGCTGTTTCAGCACATGGAGAGAATGTGGTTTTACTAATGGGTTTATCCATTCTATTAAAAGTTGATTTTGTTGTTCTTTGTTTTATTTTAATTGTGATTAATTGCTGCTCTTCTTCTTCTTCTTCTTCTTCTTCTTCTTCTTCTTCTTCTTCTCTATTCGTTAGTTTGGTTTATAATTCATCCTACTGGTTTTTCTGAAGGTCAAACTTGAAATAATTTAGGGAGGAATTCTATGCCCCCTAGACTTCATCTGAGGGGGCATAGGATTGCTCAGAGTCCCCCCTCTGTGATTGGACACAGTGCTCCAACCTCAGAAAGGGGAGCCTGCAATTTGAACCCCCTCCATTTCCCTGCACAGCTGGTGTGGAAATAAACGACTCCATCTCCCCTCTGAGGTCTGAAAAGTGAACATGGAGATTGCATAAAGGGGGCAGCAACAGTCATGGCAGAAAAAATTGACATACCAATTAAAACTTGTTAAAGGCAACATCTGATTTTTATAAAATACGGCAGGATTATATTTTATATACGAATCAGGGACTTTTCCTCAAGCTATGGAAAAGACCCCAAAATTTAATCTATTGCAATCAAGAAAAATAAAGAAAAAATCCACGCAGCCTATGGATTCCACCTTTATCTTGGAAATACACACACACACACACACACACACACAGAGATATAGATATAGATTTAGATATATACTCTCCATCAATAAGTAGATTTAAATTTCTTATTATTTATTTATTTATTTTCTTTCTTTCACCTGGTTGTTTAATCTTGGAAAACCAATAAAATCTTTTTTAAAAAGAAAAAAAGAGCAGCTTCTTTATCAGAGGCGCTTTTCCTCTCTTCCTCCCCTACCACACATTCGAAAGGTTCACACCATTGCAGAGTGGTTAATGAGGTCATGGTGGTTTGTTCGACACCCTACATGTGCGAGTTGCCCTGGGTTCTGGGTGGTTTGTAGCCATCGCAGCAAGCCACCCTCACTGGGTTCGGAAGACACAACAACCCATACCCATGCATAGGGTGGCTTGCAACCTTCTGTGGCTTAATGACCATCGTGTTTTCTGTGAACCAGGTCATTGTGGTTTCCTGACCTCTCCTGCATCCCCAACTTTGTTCCAAATGGAATAGAACACAGACTTTTCTGGTTGTAGGATTGACGTAAGTGATGCTGAAGCCGCCCTTCTTCTTTTCAGATGCAGACTACTGCAGCAACAGACGGTTCTCCATGTACGATGGATGTTAGTGATGATGAAGCCTCCCTTCTTCTTTTCAGATGCAGACTATTGCAGCAAGTGCCCAGACGATCAGCATCCAAACAAGGCCCAAGATCAATGTGTCCCCAAGATCATAACCTTTCTCTCCTATGAAGAACCTCTGGGGATCATCTTGGTTTCCTTTGCCCTCTTCTTGTCCTTAACCACAGGCTTCGTATTAGCAATCTTCATTAAATACCTAGAAACTTCAATAGTCAAAGCCAACAACCGGGACCTCTCCTACATCCTCCTCATCTTCCTCCTGCTTTCCTTTTTGTCCTCCTTCCTGTTTATTGGTCGTCCCAGGAAAGTGACCTGCCTTCTCCAACAATCTGCCTTCAGCATCATCTTCTCAGTTGCCGTCTCTGCTGTGTTAGCCAAAACAGTCACTGTGGTGCTGGCCTTCTTGGCCACTAAGCCAGGGAACAATGTGAGGAGATGGCTGGGGAAGACTTTGGCCAACTCCATTGTCATTTCCTGTTCCAGTGCCCAAGTTCTCATCTGCACTATCTGGCTGGGGATCTCTCCACCCTTCCCAGATTCTGAAATGCATTCACAGCCTGGACAGATCATCCTACAATGCAATGAAGGGTCTGTCACCATGTTTTATGTTGCCCTGGGCTACATGGGCTTCCTGGCTGCCATCTGCTTCATGGTGGCTTTCCTTGCCAGGAAGCTGCCTGGGGCCTTCAATGAAACCAAGCTGATCACCTTCAGCATGTTGGTCTTTTGCAGTGTTTGGGTGTCCTTTGTGCCCACTTACCTGAGCACCAAGGGAAAATACATGGTAGCCGTGCAGATCTTCTCTATCTTGGCTTCCAGTGCTGGGTTATTGGGCTGCATCTTTCTTCCCAAGTGCTACATTATTTTACTGAGGCCTGAACTGAATACAAGGGGGCATCTAATGATCAAAACCAAACATGGCATCTAATCCTAGAGATGGACTAGACTTCTGGCCCAACCAGCATTTGTATTAGAACCATAGCTTCTGGTGGGACCAAAACATTATGGAACATATCCAGGTTCTATAGGTTTCCAGTGGATTCCAGGTCAACCCACAGGAATGCTTTTACTGCAAGGAGGAAAGCCCTTTAAAAGGGTGACCTTTTGAAAAGAAGGACAGGGCTCCTGTATCTGTAACAGTTGTATAGAAAATGGAATTACAGCAGGTGTCCTTTATATGCATGCAGCACCTGGTGAAATTCCCTCTTCATCACAACAGCAGGAGGAGCCCGATGCTTTTGACCAGGTACAAAAAAGGGCAGGGCTCCTGCATCTTTAACTGTTATGAAGGAGTTTCATGAGGCAGAGCATACAGTGCCTTTTCTATACAACTGTTAAAGATGCAGGAGCCCTGTCCTACTTTTCATATGGTCACCCTTCCTTTGGATGACCTTCAGATGTATGTCTCAAATGCAGTCCATGGATTGGAGACATGGCTAAGTTTTTCTCAAGTCCTGCCTCATCTGGGCTGACCTTTCGTTTACCCACAGGTCTATCTACCATCCACACCCCTGTGAGAGAGAGCCTTATTAAATATGTTCAATCTTGTTTTGTAGTAGTTTTTATTAATGTATTGTCTTAGCAATAAGCCAGCTTGGTAGGAGTTTCTGCTGAAAGGTGGGATCTAGATGATTGTAATAACTAAAATTGTAACAAATGAGTAAAGAAATTTCTCAGATCCTTTGGTTAAATTTAGTTCCTGATAAAAATATAGAGATGCTACGTTACTTGCTCTTTCAAACAGAACATACCAAGGGACACTACATTATAGCTATTGAGGAAAGTCTTTTCTAAATATCTGACGATTAGTTGAAATGTGGTCAACTAAAAATAATTAAACTCATAAATATCGATATGTCACATTTGGATTTAATTTCCTCTCTTATGAGATCATCCCCATAAACATTTGTTGGTGTGCATAACCCCCAAGAATTAAAGAGTACCACAGAGTGACACATGAATACTTTGCCCTCAATAAGAAGAAACGTTTCCCACTTTTAAAAAAAATGCACCTAGAGGAAGAGTTCTGTATAACTCAGAAACAGATCTACTTAACCTTTAAAATTAAATGTATTTTATTAAAGAAAATTGAAAGACCATCCTTTTCTCTGAAAATTCCCTCTGTTTTGTTGAGGGCCCCCTCCCCTTTGCTCTTACTTGTTTACACCCAAAAGAGTACTGGTCCCTTATTCTTGAAGTGAAAAATTCCTGTCTGATTCTCCTTTCTCCAACTGTTGGGGTTTCACTCACCCCTACAACTAGGGCATCTGGCAGATGGGACCAAATGAGTACCTCCCACTCCAGCTTCTTCAGTAACTGGGGAATTTCTTGAAACAGCCTCCAGGATTTCAAATCTACATAGCAATTGGGTAAATTAACATGGTAGCCTGTTTAAAAACAAACAAGCATTCAAAATCCTCAATAGGTGCAGAGAAAACCATATTCTGAGGATTTGGGGAGAAATTAGCTTAACTTGTAAGAGTAGAGAGGAGAGAACGATTCAGAGCAATGTATCTTAACATGGTTTGGTAGAATCAGGCTACAATTCCTACAAGGATCACCTGAAAATTGGATTGAATTGCAAAGATACCTCTCCATGGTTTTTTTAAAAACTCTTTCCTGAAGCTAACTTTTGGGGCACAGTGAAGCTTTTGCATCCCAGTGGGGGAAGGAAAAAGGTATCTGTTTTAAAAGAAGGGGTTGCAGGGTTTCCCCTTGTGGGGAGCGAGAACCTCACAGGCTGGCAGCATTCGGTCGACACTTTAGGCAACAGAGGGGGGAATAGCATACTCACGGTGCGTTATTTTTGCGGCGCCCGCCACACATGTTGCCCCTCTCCCCCATTGCTCAGCTGAAAGTCCCAGCGTCCTTCTGGGCTCCTGCGTCTCCTCCCTCCCCCTCCCTCAGTCCTCCGGCGTATCCCATAATTCACCACAAGTTCTGCCGGCTGTATCGGAGCAGCCGGGGGGGTTTTGGCTGCTCTGACCGGCGAACTCTATGCACAGTTAAACTATGGAATTCTCTACCACAAGACATTGTCAAGGAAAGAGCGGGATGCATACGTGGAGGCGTAGAGAACAGTGTTGCAGTTCATAACACCCAAAGGCGGAGCAAGTGAGGGCGCAAGTTGGCTGGAGGCCTCTTGGCCTCTCTCTGGGGATCTGATGTGGGGTAGCAGGTATGCCAACTTGTAGCAAATGTTACCAATGAAAGCAAACATTGCTTTTCCAGCTGCACTGACTGCCAGTCCATGTCCGGGCCTGATTCAAAGTGCTGGTATTGACATTCAAAGCCCTAAACGGCTTGGGGTCAGGTTACCTGAAGGATCACCTCCTGCCTGGACCATAAGATCATCTTCAGGGGTCCTTCTCCGTGAGCCCCTGCCAAAGGAAGTGAGGCAGGAGGCTTTCAGGAAGAGGGCCTTTTCTGCTGTGGCATCCCACCTGTGGACTGAGCTCCCTAGAGAAGTGTGCACTACGCTACAGTCCCTCCGGTCCAGTATCTCTCTTTCCATGCATGGACAGCAGAGATACACTTGAGAGATGCCTGTGGAATAGAAAACTTTCCTCTCTTTCAAGCAGCAGAACAAAGAGCATCATCAGATTGGGGGGGGGGGGATCGCCTTTCCTTACCCCCACTTCTCTCCCACAAGACTTCCTCTTTCTTTACACGGGGAAGAAAGAGGAAGTAAACAATGACCATGCTGCCCATTCAGTGGGTGCTTTTATCCCGTGTCTTCTCCTGCACACAGCAGGAAATGGCGGGATGTTTCGCTACAGCCAAAAAAGCCAGATTTTCCAAGTCTTTTTTGCGATGGTAAAATGAGCAGAAGGGGTGGGAGATGCACAGGAGGTGGATGGCATCATCAAAAGGTCCCATGAAAATCCGTGAGTGCCCTGTGATGAGCGTACAATACAATGCTCATCTGACGACATCCCTGGCCTCACAAAAACATGAGAAAAGAGGAGACCGTGGTTTTTATATGGTTCCCCCCCCCCACCTGTTTCCCCAGTAGCTCTTCAGCTTATTAATCTAGATATTATTCCAGAGCGTATGCTCTGGGGCTCATAAAGCACTGGAATGAGGACGTCACACAGGTTTGGTAGGAAATGAAACGTGCCAGATCTTTATTTGTTTTTTGACTGTGTCTGAAAAAGACGTATGCAGCTTCTGTGTTGTCCTCCCTGCTGCTCTCTGTCTTGACATCGGCCGGTGGTAGAAATATGCCAACAGGATCTAGGAGGGGGGCGATGGATGTGCCTTCATGCTTCATGCCTTCAGGTGTTTAGTTGCATCTGTGGCGGAGAAAAGAGCCTAAACTAAGCATCCTTAGGCCCAGTATTCAGGCAGAGACGGCACAAGCTTTCCAAGGCAGAAAATCCAAATGATTGTTTTCTCTCTCACACACCCACATACACACATACACCCTGCAATGCCCGGACAATTATCTTAATGAGCAATTTCCTCCCTTTTTAACAAGAGCCCTGATTCTACAGCTCCAGGTGGGGAACCTCAACTAGCTCACGGTTTCCTCTGACGGAGGTGTCCGTTTCGGAGGGTTCACTGCAGGGGTGTCAAACCTCGTCCAACCCGAGGGGCAAATTCAGGTTTGGAGAAGTTCTGGGGGGCCGCATTCCAGCGGTGGGCGGAGTGGAAGATGAAAGGGGCGGAGCCAAAGTCCCGGCCTATTTTCTTTTGAATCTCTCAGTTCCAGGGACTTAGTCCTAGGTGAGGCATTTCAACCCTTTCAGAATGGGGGGAAAGCTGCACAGAACCGGGAATCACGAAATGATTGGAAGTTGTGGGGAAAGGGGTGGGGCTATGGGAAAGGGGGTGGGGCATCCTGGGGAATCCCAGGCTGGGACCCAAAGTGTGCCAGATTTCAACCCCAGGAGGCCAGAGTTTCTCCACGCCAGTTTGGATGGTGGTGAGTTGGGAATTGCAAGGGATTGCGTAGAGCTAAGGAGAGGGGGAACCCTGTGTCATGACCAGACCTGTTACCCTTAGGCTGGGTGAAGGAGTTTTAGTCTATCAATCGGAATCAGATTCTGAAGCAGAAGAGACAGCATCAGGGATGTACTAGTCTACACGGAAAGTGGGGGAGATGATTCTCCCAGGCTCTTCACCAGCAAGGGAAGAACTTTTGCCAGACCTTATCAATGAAAATATTAACAACCCACAATCTGTGAGAACTCAGCAATCTTCAGAGAGGGAGGGAACTTTAGAGTTGGCTGATCCTCGAGTCTGCTGCAGATTCAAACAGTCGGAGGTAATAGAAGGCCAGAGGCGATCACCTCAGCTAGCATCTCGTCAAAAGCTCCGTCAGAGAGATCCTCCTTGAAGTTAAAGGGGGCTCAGGGAAAAGGCTTTCCCTTTTGTTAAAAGAACAATTGCCTCGCTTAGTTTAGCCAAGTGTTAGCCTAGAAGGAAGTTCCTAGTGTTTAAACTCTCTTGAAGTGCAAAGAGATGTTTATTGTCTGAAAAAAGCTTTGTGTATTACTTACTTAGCAGACCTCGCTATTGTCCTTCGGCGGAAGGGCTTAGAAATATGACACCCTAATATTTGGGGGTCTCAATGGTGCTGGCGCTAGGTTTTGGAGAAGCACCATGTTGTTATCAGGATCTGATGGCAAGGGGTAGCTTTTGAGGTTAACCATGGGTAATGCCATCCTAAACCCACCCTGTTAAAATGGGCATTTTTTTAATGCCCTCCCTGGGCATCTCCTGGGTAGGAAGCTTTTATGTTTCCAACTTATGGACACTTGAAGAATTCGATCTTGGCAAATTCCCAGGCAAAAGGACCTGATCGGCACCTCTTAGATCACAACCTCATAACTCCACACTTGTGAAAATGTCATGACATCATTCTCGGCACACATTGAATAAATATATATATATATATATATATATATTCAAATCCTCCATGTAGATCGGGGGGGGGGGGGACAGGATGGAACAGATTTCTAGGTAAATGCATGCGAAAGAAAGACAAATAGAGAACAGGGGAGCCCCAAACCACAACTTTTGCAACAAGAGAGAAGGAAGCATTTGAAGCAAAGGAGGCAGGGGGGAAGGATCCGACAACAGGCCATCGTAGTACATACTCTACCTGTACTGCAGGGGGCGCTGTACGTGTCGACGGCAAATTCATCTGGACATGCAAAGGAAAGGAAAGATGGTCAGGTGTGTCTTTCTGCCTGCCTCTTCCACTCACAACTCCCTTCACAGGAGCCAACTTTTGCTACCATCCTCATCCTGCTTTATAATGTGTTGCCTTTTAAGGGTTGGTTTCTAGGATATTTATAAATATCCTTTTTGCATGGCATTTTAATTTTTTGGGGTAAGCTGCTTTACAGGTTAATGGAGAAGCACGAAATACACAGAGCAGGTCTGCAATGCCGGAGCCCTTTCCTTTCTCACCTGTTTCATAGTAATCGTAGATTTTCACCACAGCAGCCTTCAGGCCCTGGACAGGCACATCTTGCTCCACTGCGAAGGAGAAAATCTGGGTCACGTTGGTCACCTGTGGAAAAGCAGCCAGGGTCATTTGAGACCTGATTTGGTGAAGATAGACCGGGGACATGGAGCTTCCAGCCTGCAGCTCAGGTCCGGCCCACGGAGCCCCCTGAAGGAATGTCCCCTGCTGTTATCTCCAATATCGGGTCGGAGATAACCTCAGGGATGCTGGCCATAGGGGACTGTGCCAGTGCTGAGGGGAGCAGCTCTTCTTCGGAGCGCCAGCTGAGTCTTCCTTTGTATGCCTCTCACTGCCCCGGATGGGGATGAGGAGTGTTTCAGTTTGTGGAGTCGTTCATAAATGTGAGGCAAACTGAACGGATTTCTCCCCCATCAGTAGCAGAGGGTGTGGCCGACAGTCGGAGCAGCTCTATTCACCAGTGGCTCATCAACACACGCACATTTCCAAGGTTATGGAAAACAAGGTGGGAGGGTGAGGGGAAAGCGCCCTCCCCTCACTGTGCCCATCAACCCTCCCGAAGGAACGGCTCTCTCGCACCTGCACCTCTGCTCTCTCACTCGCTCACCTGATCCAAATACAGCAGGACATGTCCAATGTTCACTTCGGTCCGCTTGACATGATCTTGGTGTTCCAGCTGGAGGAGGAAAAACAGAGAGCGTTTTAGTGTTGTTGCTGTTGAGCAATGGAATCAAGCCACTCTTCCTGCCAAACTCTGAGATCTCAAGGGAATGGAGTAGAGGGTGCTTTAAGGTGACGGGAAAAGGGGAGCTTTGTATGGTCCTGGAACATCAGGCTGAGCTTTGAGATGCTCTTGACCAACACGTGAGGCTAGCGGCCACTAATGACCGGGATGTCAATGTCCATCAGCTGCAATTGCTTAATGGAGCCTCTGCATACAGGGGAAGTCTACCTCTGAGTAGCAAAAGCTGGAGAGCAACCACAGAAGGAGGCCACCACCTTCCTATCTCGTGCATGAAACTCCTGGAGGCATCTGACTGGCTGCTTTTGGACTAGATGGACATTATGGCAGAGATCCAGCAAGGCAGTCCTTGATTTCTTAGGCCTCCTGTGGTCTTTGGGGTGGGGTGGGGTGAGGGTGGCGAACACACACAGAGGGCCGTTACCTTCTTTACAGATGCCTTCACCGGGAAGTGTCCTGAGAGCATCTTGACGTCTACAATCGCCATGTTGGAGATGTGGCGTTTGCCAGTGTAACTGGGAGACCAAGAGGGAAAGGAAAGAGATTGGAGTAGCTGCCCTTGGTCCCTGAACGGCCATCCTATTTCCAGGAAGCACTAAACAACGGAACGCGAGATTTCCTCGGGGACGTAAAATTTGATGAGTTACTGTCTGCCAGGGGAACCTCTTGAACAGGCTTGTGGTGTGTTCAGAATGAAATGAAGATTGGGGCGCAGGCTACTTAAGCACAGAAGTCCATTCTGGATCATTATTCTAGAGGGGTCCAGAGCAAAAGGTCATCTCCACTCACTGGCCATGGTTGAGGATGCCTCCTAACACCAACCAGAGAAATATTATGTTCCCACCAAGGAACAGCATGGGAGGGAAAGCTAAATGCTTTATATCCCAACTTCCCCAAACTGCTGGTGTGGGGCTACAACCCCCATCATCCCCAGCTAGTAAGGCCATTAGAAAAGTTGTATTATAGCAAGTACATCCCCATCACACACTGCCTCCAAGAAGCTTGAAGCAACATACAAGGGAACTATCCCAGATATCCTCACAATATTCCCCTGAGAGAGAACATGTAACTTTCCAAGGCCAGCCAGTGACTTTCATCGGCAGGGCAGGATTTGAACCCAGGCCTCCGCAGTGTACACCGGTTCTGTGTGTATATATTTATATCAGCCGATAGTCTGTAAAGAGCTGGGCAGTACTTCTCTGGGCCTGTAGAAGCTCTGGGAAGGATGCTCCGGCCCCATAGCTCCCGAGGGTTCCCTTCTCCCCCTTCCCAGCCCCAGGGCTCATGCCGTGGCCCCAATTCCCACTCAGCCTTGGCTGGGAAGGGATTACCTGACATTGACCGCTATCTCAAATGTCCTTTTGGCTTTGGGTCCAGTGCAGGTCTCGGGAACCGTGTGCACCTCCAGCTCAAACGGTGCGCCTTCATGGTGCGGCTGAACGTTGTACTTCAAGGTGGTCTGGAAAGGAAACAGCTACGTCTGCCACAATCCGGACTTCCAGAAGTGGCTTGGACCATGACTCAGAGGGAGAGAGGCAAGTTACACAACCCCCCAAGGTGCTGGATCTGGGCCCTGACACCACTGGAGCAACCTGGGTTCTTCTGATTCTGAGGACCCCCAAACTCAGACCCCGAATGATCGGATTCCCTGAACCGTATCCTGCCGAGGTTGCCACATCCTTATGGACAAAGCCTCACATGCCGCTGGATCTGAGTGCAACAGAAGGTCTCAGGTCAACAGAGACTGAGCACAGAGGCAGCGTTGAGGGTGGGAGAATCAGGTGGAGGGACTACAGAAGAGCTCACATGTCACCCAGCCCATGTCAGAATAAGTTCCTTGGGACCCGAGTAGGGTCCAGTCTCTGTCCACTCCTCTTCCCTGAGCAGCTACACTGCCACACGGTCACTTCTCCCTTCTTCCTGACTGCTCCAGACCACGGGCCGACTTGCTTCCTCCAGCCTCCACCAGGAGGAGCTCTTCCTCAACAGGGCCGGGCAATGTTTGCCCGGGGGACTCAGCCAACCTGCGCAACCTCCGCCTTGGGGTGTGGGCCAGCTGACCACTCATACGGTGGGTAACACATGTGTCCCCCATCAACTCCCTGACGGGAGGAAGGCATCGCACCTGTAATATGTAAATGCTACAGAGCCCTAAGAGGGTCAAATTTAGCTAGGACACCATCTAAATGTGACCTTTTTGGTGCTCTGCAGTAATCTGGATGCCGTTTGTGGGAGGGACTTTTAAAATTAAGTCTGGGGTCACCCGGCAGCATGGAGGTTTAAGGGGGGGGGGGCAAAATTGCCCCCCAGAGCTCCTGAAATCATCCACCCTTGCCTTACAGTCTGAAGCGACCAGAGGGGCAGTTTTGATGCTGGGATGCAGGCTGTGTCCACCAGGGCCCCCACCTTCCGCTATCAGACCACCCATTCACTGTCCCAGGGCAATGCTTCCCTGCACCCCAGCCGTAGGTGCAGGCGCCATCAGGTTGCCCATCGAAGTCCCCCCTTCTTTCTCCATCCCTTTCCTTCCTCATCCACGTTGTCCCATCCTTCCTTTCTCATCCAGCCTCCTCCTCCCCAACCCAGAACCTCCAAGAACTGAGAGCCCTTTCCCAGAATGCTCACCTGCAAGTAGGCACAGCCTTGTCCGGTCACCTCTGCGTTGTAGTCTCCGGGCACATTGGGCATCGGTTGGCACTGAAGCAGCAGCCGGTTGGTGCTGTCCACATGGAACTGATATAGGTTGTTGCCTCCGGAGCTCAGCGTCACGTCCGCAGCTAGCGGGCTCTTGGAATGCATCAGGGCCGCAAACACGGACAAGGCCTGGAGCGCCACCACCGTGTCCTGAAACAGAACCAAGGGGAGGGGGAATTTCCCAGGGATGTGGGCACTGGAATGTGGACCCCCATCCACCCGGAAACCACAGGGGTCTTCACTGTTTATTTCTGAGCCAAGAAACCCCAACTTTGGTGACATCCATAATGGTCCCTGACCTCTCTATTCCTCCAACCTGGGTGGGGTGGGGTTGAACATCTTTTACCCCAAGGGGCAGAATCTTTTTCAGAGAAGCTCCCAGGGCTGAGCTCCACTGGTGGACAAAGCCAAAGGCAAAAGAGGGATGGCCCCAAATCCCAGAAATGCCAGCGTATCTTAGCGTGAAGCTCTTACTGCCTGAGGAGAGGTATTTCTGCCTATTATTATTATTATTATTATTTACATTTATATACCGCCCCATAGCCAAAGCTCTCTGGGTGGAGGGGGGAATAAGCAAAACCTGGGAAACATCCCAATGATCAGCGGTCAGGGGGGAGGGTTTGGGGCTGGGGAGAGGGCTGGGGCTCCCTGGGCAATGCTGGATTTGCCCCACCCCTCCCAGCCTTCCCCGGCACCTGGATCACGGAGGGAAGGAACTGACCTGTGTCGAAGAGAACCCTCCGCTGGGATTCTGTTGCTTGCTGAGCCACCTGACAATGTTGGTTGCGGTCACCAGTTCTTCCTGCGACGGTGCCGGCTGCTTGGCCACATACGCAAGGAGCACGTAGGCTGTCATCTCTACCTCAGCGGAAGGAGCGCGAGGGTGATAGAACGGAGAGTGGCCGTTCTCCTCCGGCTTCTCAGGCCGATGCCAGTGAATGGAGCCGTCGTCTTCAGAGGCGGAAGGGAGGATTAGTGAGTTTTGAATCCGGGATTGTTTCTGCACTCAACATTTCCCCTCCTCAGCCGCGGTTTAGTAATGCACTTTGCATCCTTTTTAGTATGGGGTGTTTTTTGCCGTTTCATGGGGTTTATTTTAAATAGTTGTAGGCCACCCGTAGGGATGAAAAACCCTCCAAAGGTGGGTTAGGTCAAAAGGAACATAAAAGTACAGGATATCTATCATTGTTGTAAAATATTATTATTTAAAACATTGGGTGAGCACGTCTCAAAGTTCAGCCCCAGAGCCAATAAAATGAAATAAGCCATTAGAAAAACAATAATAATAATAATAATAATAATAATAATAATAAGAGCAGCAACAGAAGCCATGAAATCAAGGGTAAGCTACTTGTGGCTCTCCAGATGTTCTGGCCTACAACCCCCATGATCCCTCACCGCTGACTATGCTGGTTAGGGCTGATGGGAATTGTAGGCCAAAATGACTGGAGGGCCACAAGTCATTACATGTCACTTAGAAAACACCGCTGCTTAAAACAATTTGAAACAAATGGGTTTCAAGGCTTGTTTAAAAGCCAGCATGAATGGAGCCAACTGTATATCTGTGAATGAAGGGAGTTCCCAGGCAGGAAGCCACCACTGAGAAGGTCCTGTTCTGAATTGTAACCCATTTTTGGTGATTATCAAGGATCAGGGTGCCAAATTCTTCAATAAACATTCTACACCTGCTCTCATTTCTGTGGGGAATCCATCAATCAGAAGGGAGAAGGCAGCACTGGTTGATTGCACACAGAAGTATCAGAAAGAGCAACAGAAACGTCCAGCAAGGGGTCAAAAAGCCACGGAGGCTGCTGATAACGCTCCGTCTCGCACCAAGAGCCTCACCTCCTTTCACAGCTTTCCCATCAAGGATGCGCAGCGCCTCTTGCCTCTTCTCCTCTTGTCCTGCCAGGGTGAAGGCGTACGCCATCAAGGCCCGGGTGTAAACGTCCACCTCTTCTGCCTGCGCCGCCGTCTCCAAGCAGAACATAGCATTGCGCACCACGGAGTGCTGGGGAAAGAGGAAGGAGCGGAGGCCGAGCCTGAGCCTGGAGTCGCCAACATGGGCAAAGTGCCGGCAGACACTTCATCTCTTGGAATCCACCAGGCTCTGCGACCCTACCGATTTTGCATTTCATTTCTTTGTATTTGTTGAATTTTGAACAGGCAGGCTGGCATTCCGCCACAAGAAGGGCTGTTCTCTGGCACTGTCTTTGTTTTGGGTTCAAAAGTTTGGGATGTTTGGGGAGGGGCCCATAGGAGCTCAGGATGATACCGCACATGCTTTGCATGCAGAAGGGCCCAGCTTTGATCCCCAGCTTTTCCAGATGAGGCTCAGAAAGAATCCTGCTTGAAACCCTGGGGAGCAGCTGCTGCCGGTCAGTGTTGACAATTCTGGGCTAGATGGAATAAGAATCTGACTCAGTATGAGGCAACTTCCGGTGTTCTTCTGGTTTCCGTTTCAAGGCTCTGCTTTTAGGGAAGTTACTTTTCTTTTAGTCTCCCCAGTTGGCCTCCTGAGAAACAAAAGTTTCCTGACTGGCCACGTGCAGTGGCAGCCATTTATGAAAGGGCAAGTCCCAACCCCATGGCAAACATTTTGTAACGTTGCCCACAACCCTCCCTCATGATTGGGCCCACCAACCCAAAGTGGTCTAAGCCATTGCGGCAATTTTCAAAAACCTGGTGAGACCAGATAAGAAATGCAGGTTGCTTACCTGTAACTGTAGTTCTTCGCATGGTCATCTGTGCAGTCACACATATGGGCTCGCACCGGCGCCGAGCCCCGTTCGGGAAACTTCAATAGCTAGCCTAGCATTTTGGCAGGAACCCCTCCCCCCACCATCCTATCGCGCATGCTCGGGGTTCCCGCCTACCTCAGTTCTCTGAGACCGCAACGGCCTCGCGACCAAGGTAAGCACTTAGGCAGAAGCACACGCTTATGAAACCTCTTGCATACACAACAGCGCAGCTAAGAGGGGATGGTGGGTGGGTTGTGTGACTGCACAGATGACCACTCGAAGAACTACAGTTACAGGTAAGCAACCTGCATTTCTTCTTCATGGTCTCTGTGCATCACACATATGGGCGATTAATCAGCAAGACTTACCGGAGGAGGGTGTGCAAGCTGGTGAGTGATTTGCAAATAGAAGATAGGACAGCTCTCCCAAAGGAAGCGTCCCTTGCCGCTCGAATGTCCAATCGGTAATGCTTCACAAAAGTCGAAGCGTTAGACCAGGTCGCTGCCTTGCAGATATCCGGAATAGAAGATCCATGGGACAGAGCAGCTGAGGTGGCTTGTCCTCTTGTGGAGTGCGCTGTAAAGGAAGTAGGCGGTACCTTGCCGAGTACCTGGTAGGCAAGAACAATGGTGTCTACAATCCAACGAGAAAGGCATTGGGGAGAAACTGCTAAACCTTTCGTCTTACCTCCGTAACAGATAAACAGTTTATCAGATTTGCGGTATGACGCAGATCTGCTCTTATAAAAAGCTAGTGCACGCCGAACGTCTAAGGCGTGTAACGTGGAAGATAAGGGGTCTGCAGATGCCTTAAAAAACGTTGGGAGAACAATGTCCTGGTTAAGGTGAAACGCAGAGGAAATCTTGGGGACGAACGAGGGTCCAGGACGTAACACAACCTTATCTGGAAAAAACTGTGTATAAGGTGGGTTAATCAGCAGTGCTGCGAGTTCTGATGCACGTCTAGCTGACGTGATGGCCACCAAAAAGACTGTTTTAAAAGTCAGCAAGCACAAGTCAACAGTAGCCATAGGTTCAAATGGTTTTGTCGTGAGAGCAGTCAAAACTACCGATAGACTCCATTGAGGGACTACCGGGCGTAATAAGGGAAACATATTACGAAGGCCGTTCATAAAAGTTTTAGCCACAGGATGGGTAAATACAGAAAAACCATCCACTTTGCTGTGGTGTACAGAGATAGCAGCTAAATACACCTTTATAGAGGAAGGCTTTCATCCTTTCGCATGAAGGGAGAACAAGAAGTCTATGACGCCAGCTATGGGTCTATGCAGATAGTGGAACCCTTTTTCCGAGGCAAAATCTTGGAAACGCTTCCAATTCCTGGCATACGAGGCCCGAGTAGAAAGTCTTGTGGAGGCTTCGAAAATGGAGCGCATGGCCGGGGGCATTAGCAAGGTTTGCCATCTTGTAGGATTCTCCAAGCCGTGAGGTTCAGCGAGCAGAGGTCCGGGTGCAATATCTCGCCCTTGGCCTTGGACAATAGGTCTGGGACCCTGAGAAGGTGCCAAAATTGGTGCCTCGCTAGGCGGAGGAGTGGTGTGAACCACGGCTGTCTCGGGCACCAGGGGGTCACTAAGATAGCATCTACGCAGTATCTTTGAGCTCTGGCCACCGTCTGGGCTATCAGTGGAAAGGGTGGAAACATATATAGGAAGCCGTTGGACCAGTCCCACTGGAAGGCATCTCCGAGCGACGCATGTCCAATCCCCGCTCGTGAACAATAGTCCTGGCAGACGGTGTTGGCGGAGGTTGCAAACAGGTCGATGGAGGGAGTGCCCCACCTTGCAAAGAGGTGGGGCAGGATCTCCCGAGATAATTCCCATTCGTGGGTGTCTGTGAATTCTCGGCTGAGGGCATCCGCCTTCACGTTGTCCGATCCCACAATGTGTAGGGCGGATAGGGACATTTGCTGGCGAATGGCCCAGTGGAAGATATCTAACGTCAGGTTCAGGAGACGTGGTGAGCGAGTTCCGCCTTCTTTATTTAAGTACCACACAACTGTGGTGTTGTCGGATAAGATACGAACGTGATGGCCGCGTAGGCGCGGTTGGAAGGCATGGAGAGCTCGCTTCACAACAAGTAGCTCTAGGAAGTTTATGTGTAGGCGTGCTTCCGAACGTGACCATCTTCCTTGGATGTTCATGTTGTTGAAATGTGCGCCCCACCCCTCTAGGGAAGCATCCATCGTGACGACGCGTGACGGTCCCTGCTTGTGGAATGGTAGACCCAGTGACAGATGTTGGACGACAGACCACCAGCGGAGCGAGAGAGCGACAGCACTTGGAATGGTAAGTATCACTCTGTGAGGGTTTAATCCTGGATAGTAGTGCTGTAAGAGTAGTTGTTATAGAGGGCGCATATGTAGACGGGCCCAACGGACAACGAACACCGACGAGGCCATGAGACCCAATAGGCGAAGAGCTGCAAAGGCTGTTGTCCGGCGGGTGCGCCGGAGGCGAGTGGCGAGAGCTAAGATGGTGTGCCTGCGTTCTCTTGGCAGGAAAGCCTGTCCTATGGTGGAATCGAGAAGTACCCCTATGAACTGTATTCTTTGCGTAGGTTGAAAGATTGATTTTTCTTTGTTTATTTGTAGGCCAAGACTGGCAAGAAGCGATGTGACCTGATGGACGTCGTAGATCGCCTGGGAGCGAGTCAGAGATACAATGAGCCAGTCGTCCAAGTAAGGGTACAACTCTATATTTCTTGACCGTAGATGGGCACACACCGCTGCCATATATTTGGTGAAAACCCTCGGTGCGGTCCGGAGGCCGAAAGATAGCACTGAGAATTGATAAGGGCGATCTCCCGCAAGGAACCTTAGGTGTTTGCGATGAGATGGATGTATCGCAATGTGGAAATAAGCGTCTTTTAAGTCCACGAGTGTAAACCACCTATTTAACTTCAGCAAAGGTAGGATCTGTGCTAGGGTCACCATGCGAAACTTTTTTGGTTTTATGAATTTGTTTAGGTGCCTGAGATCCATAATAGGATGAAGTCCCCCGTCCTTTTTCGGTACCGTGAAATAGCGCGAGTAAAAACCTTTTTGAATGTGCCGCAATGGAACTCGCGTGATTGCTCCTTTTTCGAGGAGGGTGACAGTCTCCTGAAGAAGTGGCGGCGATGCTGGAGTGGATTTCACGATACCGAACGGAGGGAGGACTTGGAACTCTATAAGGTATCCGATTGAAATGGTGGTAAGAATCCAACGGTCTGTGGTAATGTTGGCCCAAGTTGTCAGAAAGGGCTGCAGTCTGTTTGCGGTATCTTGCGGCCAACATAGAATCAGAAGTGAGTCAAAGATGCCGCTTAGAAACTGGGTCAAGCCTACGCGACTTGGTGAAGCGGGATGTTGTTTTTCTCGGTTGGTAAGATGTCTGAGGTTGTTGAGGCTGATGACGCTGGGAGTGTTCCTGTTGGTTACGGGGTTGGTAGGGCACAGGACAGTACCAATGTCGAAAGCAGTACGGCTGTTGTTGCTGCGCAGGAAAGCCCATCTTTCTTGCCGTCATCTTAGCCTTATGGATAACGTCCATGGTGCTATCTGTGGTAGAGTTAAAGAGCCCCTTGCCATCAAATGGCAGGTCTTCTATCCGCGACTTGGTCTCCACCGGCAAGTTGGAGGAACGTAGCCAGGCGTGGCGATGCAGGGCCACTGCCCCTACCATTGCCTTTGCCACACAGTCAGTTTGATGGCGGGACGTAGTCAGCTCTTGCTTGGAGAGTCTGACAGCCTCTGCTTGAAACACTCGAGCCAGTTCCCGCTGGTCGTCAGGCAAGTAATCTGTTAAGGTTGAGACCTTCTCCCAGAGAAAAAGTTGGTACCAGGCCATCCTGGCCTGGTAGTTAGCCACCTTTATCCCTAGGGCTGCTAAAGAATAGATGCGACGAATGACTTCTGGTAGTTTTCCCCTGCAAAGATTCCATGACAATTGAATTAGGGTTCGGATGCAGAAACAAAAACGGTGCATCTGCCTCCTTGACTTTATATAGGGCGTCCAGTTGTTTAGATGTAGGCCCTAGAGTTGCTGGGTTTGACCAAGACTGCTGGACGGTCTTAAGCAGCATTGGTACGATTGGCAGCGTGAGTTGTGGTACTGGGTCAGAGTACATCACATCGAAGATCTTGTCATCAACGTTTTCCTGTGGCTGCTGCGAATCGATGCCGAGAGATTGTGCCATTCGCATCATCTGATCCGAAAAGGTACCGAGTTCCATCGATGGGGAAGCTCTATCAGCGGTCCCCACACCGTCGGATGGAGACGGTACCGATGGCGCCGGTGATGGAGCCAAGGAAGTATCGGAGGCGTAGTCTTCAAGCAATGTCGGAGATGGTGCTCGTCCCCGGTCCGGCACCGAGGCAGCGGATGGAACCGAAGTCGGTAGTTGGCCTCTAGTCGCATCCTGAAAAGCCACTGCCTGTTCTGTTGGAGCTCGCACAAGACGTTTTCCAGTGTACGGGTCAAAGTGGTACCGAGATTCTCGGTACCGACACGAGTGGCTGTGGGATCTGTTGGAGTAGGTGTCCCAATTTCTCGAATGAGATCTAGAACGGGAGCGAGACCGGTAGGTACTGCCCCTGGACATCCTCAACGCCGGTGACACTGGCAACTCCATGGCGAGAACGGCATGGCGCTCGGTATCAAGAGCTACTTGCTGCTCAGTGTCGAGAAAGGCGGGGTGTTCTAATGGAACAGTATCCATGAGGTCCACCTCCGATGAACAGTCCACCTGTACCGGGGACGGTACCGATGACCGTGGTGGTAGGGACGCTGCTCTGGTAGCCGCCGGAGCCGATCAGCGGGATTCTCTAGGTACCGAAGCCAGTGGAATCGGTGACGATGCTGGTCTTGTCTGCATCGGCGTCGACGGCTTTGAAGGCAGCATCGACGGAGTCAATGTCGATGGCCTCGACTTCGATTTCAATGTCGGCAACGGTACCGAGGATTCTCCTGCTTTCGAGGACTTGGCCTTTTCTTTGGTTTTAACCTTGTGGCTTTTCTTGGCAGAAGCTTTAGCATGTGGCGAGGAGGGTGGCCTCACAGACGCCGCTGCAGCTGAATCCTCAGCTGCAACCCAAACCGGGGTTGAGCTGGGCGACGCTGGGCGTGAGTGATTTAGTGGCAGATGCCTACGCTCCCCAGAAGTTGTCTCGGATTCCATCGGTGAAGACCGAGGGCAGGTAGACTGGTCTGTTTCCATCGGCGAAAGCCGCGGGCAGGTAGACTGGTCCGATTCTTTCAATGTGGGGTGAGGGCGATCGACTGCCGATAGGGCCTTACTCCAGAGTAAGCTACGGAGTCTATCGGCTCTATTCCGACGCGTTTGTCGAGAAAAGGTCATACAGTGAGGGCACGCATCTACAATATGTCCCTCCCCAAGACACAGAAGGCATAAAGAGTGTCCGTCCGTCAAAGTTAATTTTGCTTGACACTTCGAGCAATGCTTAAAAAGCGCGGACTGCGCCATAAGCCGCAAGGGCGAGGAAAACGCCTCACAACACTAACTATTCTAATTTTAACTATTTTTTTTTTAAAACAAAGAAAGAAGAAGAATAACTAACAACTAGGCTAACTATAAACTATTTCTTATTTTACAGAAGATCTACGAACGATTTCGAAGAGGAAGTCTCCCGCGAGGCGATCAGCGAAGCGGTCAAAGAAGAACTGAGGTAGGCAGGAACCCCGAGCATGCGTGATAGGATGATGGGGGGAGGGGTTCCCGCCAAAATGCTAGGCTAGCTATCGAAGTTTCCCATATGGGGCTCGGCGCCGGCGCGAGCCCATATATGTGATGCACAGAGACCACGAAGAAGAACGTAAGAAGAGCCTTGCTGGGTCAGACCAAGGGTCCATCTAGCCCTGCACTCTGTTCACACAGTGGCCAACCAGCTGTCGACCAGGAACCCACAAGCAGGACACTAGCGCAACAGCACCCTCCCACCCATGTTCCCCAGCAATTGGTGTATATAGGCTTACTGCCTCTGCTACTGGAGGTAGCACGTAGCCACCAGGACTCGTAGCCATTGGTAGCCTTCTCCTCCTCCAGGAATTTATCCAACCCCCTTTTAAAGCCATCCAAATTGGCAGGGAATTCCATAGTTTTACTCTGTGCTGTTTGAAGAAGGACTTGGTTGGCTTGGCTTGAATGGCACAAACAGGCTCACTGTATGGGGCTGGATGGAACAGGGTCATGGTGCTTCCTTTCCCATAGGGCTTATCACCTAAGTTTTGAAAGGCAGAAGACAGGTAAAGAGAGACAGTGGGGGTGTGGCTGACACAGGGAGATTAGTCCAGAGGAGAAGGAGCAGTGCTCCTGGGCATGTGAAGATTGACCTTAAGGGCCCCATTTCAGATTTTGGGGAGGTGGATGCACATAGGAAAGGTTTTCATTAAGCCTTGAAGCCCCACTTCAGCATACATCCAGTCAGTCAGCTTATAGCTTAACCCTAAACCTTCTTCCCAACAAGACACGAACCGAAGCTGAAAAGGGAGCAAAACAGCAAGAACTAAACCATCTATTGCAGATGCAGGTTTTTACAGCCAGCTCATCTACAGACCCCCCTGGTCCAATGCCTGGGCTACCAGCACAAATTTCGCTCCTCTGAAAGCGACATACTTCTGGAAGTGACTTACTGCCCACTGGCTTTGGCTATTGGGCAGTATAGACATGTAATAAATAATACCAAAAAGATTTGCCAGGGAGCATTCCACTGCATGGGATGTTTCTTTCAAGCCGGGCGTGTGTGTGTTACTTACAGTGAGTGGCAGATGGATCTCCAGCAATGCGTTGAGGATGTAGGCAGAGAGAGTGACTTCATTACCAACCCCGCCCTGTGGGAAAGAAGGCAGGAAGATGTGGGCTCCATGCGATACGTCGGTCCTCCGTCATCTCCACTGAGCTCTTCCCAAGATCAATTTTGTCGCAGAATCATAGCATTGTGGAGTTGGAAGGGACCAGGAGGATCATCTAGTGCAACCCTCTGCAATGTGCAATCGTCTCCCGTTCTCGCATGCTAAGAGGGCGTTTCTTTCCTGAGTGGGAGCGCCACCTACTCGGTCTACTTGCTACTGGTGGTCATGGAAAGTGCCCCCATTTCCCCCCCCACAACTTCAGTTCTGCCCCTGCTCCCCATGTATCTTTCCCCTTCACCGCTACCACATGGTTTCCCATTCATTTGTTGGATCTTTATTTCCACCTGGATGCACTGCTTGTTAGCTGCCAGGAAAGCAAACCTCATTACACAGGTTAGTGCTGCTTTACTGGCCTTGGCAACTGCTAAGCCAGCTGGGGATAATGGAAGGTGCAGTCCAGCACGCCTGGAGGGCATCAGGTTGGGGACGGCCCCGCTAGCACGTGTCGTGCCAAGAGGGAGCTAATCTCAGGTTCCGACAGTAACACGCCCTTCCCTGCCACCCCAGCTGACCTTCAGGGCGTTGTTCAGGAGGGATCCGGTGCTCTGGAAGCAGCCGTTTCCCTTCTGCCGGATGGCCAGTGCAGCCAGAGCTTCCGTGATGTGCCTCTCTTCGATAAAGATGATCTCCCTGGCCTGAGCGAAGGACTTGTACACAAAAGCCGTCAGCCTGCAAGACAAGCCCAAACCGGAGCGGAGCGTTACCCTTCCCTTCCAATTCCCCATCACCTGCCTGCCTGCCTGCCGAGAGAGATCGGTCACCGTGAACTCTCCCTAAGATGGCCTCATCACCCTGCGCCAGGAGACGCCTCCTTTGCACGGGATAATCAGGGCCTCCTGTTCTGGATAGACTGTTTTTGGGGTTCTGCCCTGTGGCTCATCAGTTATCGTTGGATGTGAAATCCAGGCAGAAGGCCTCCATTTCTGCCTTAACGGGACGGCAAGGAGCACCCACTGCCTTCCGCTATGCACCAGCAAAACGCCCGCCGTTCTCTGATGAACACAAGGTACAAAGTGGCTGAGCTTATGCTCCTCTGGATTGCGCAATCTCTTTTCTTTGCATTCCGCACTCAGCAGGGGTGTTGAACCCCTTGCAGTCCGAGGGCCGGATGCCATTGCAGAAAAGTTCCTGGGGGGCCGCATTCCAGTGGTAGGCGGAACCAAAGGAAAAGGGGGAGGGGTCAGAAAACCCAGCAGGATTCCCCCTGAAGGATGGGGTCCATAGCTTGGGATTACTCCTGGATCCTGAGCTGTCCCTGAATCTTCAAGTGGACATGGTGGCAAGGAGCGCATGTGCACAGATGTGCTTTATGCACCAGATGCGACCCTTCCTGAGTCAGTCTGGTTTGGCCAGTTATCTGTGCCTTGGCTTCATCCCATTTAGACTACTGCAATGCATTCCATGTGGAGCTACCCCTGAAGAGTGCCTGGAAATGTCTCTTGGTGCAAAATGAGGCAGGTCCCCTCTACAAGGATTCGCTTTTGCGCCTAGTTAGGCGATTATGTGCATAATCGCTGAAGCGCATTTACGCCTAATCCCTCTCCACGAGAGGTGGAGAGAAGCGGCGAAGCGCATTAACAGATGTCCAAAATGCGCTTTACAAGTAGTTAATGCGCATAAGCGCTTATTCACACAGTCAAAATGCGCTTTAACGGACGGAGCAAAATAAAACTCGCGATCTAACGCGCATTCGATAATGCGCATAATCGGGGAGATAACGCGCCTCTACGCCCAATTTGCGCTCCGTTCTTGTAGAGGTAATTTTTTTAATGCGCCTTGAAAGAGCTTTAAATGCCTCTTGTAGAGGCACCCGCAGTCAGGCTCCTGCTAACGGGTGGACAGCATGGGGACCATATTACAGCTGTCCTGAAGGATCTGCCCTGGTTGCCCACTCAAAGCCTTGCTTTTGACCGTTAAAGCCCTAAGTGGCTGAGGACCTGGCTGTTTAAGGGACCGACCACCTTGCTCTGAACCAGCCCAAGTATTAAGATTGGCAGGAGAGGCCCTTTCGACAGAGCCGTGACCCACAGCGGCCAGTTTGCTGGACAGGTGTGGAAGGGCTCCCTCCTGGGCTGCCCCCAAACCATGGAACGCGTTTCCTCGAGAATGTCCAGCGTGGAGAGACCAGCGAGAGAGTGGGTGGGACACAGTGTGGTGTAGTGGTTAGAGCACTGGCCTGGGACTCGGGATGTAAACGCAACAGATAAATTAATCAACACTGCATTTGAACCACTCTCTTGGCCTCTAGAAAAGGGGTGAAAATGCATCTTTCCAGTTTAGCCTTTCAAAATGTGTAGTTTAAATGGGCTTTTTTAAAAAAATGGGTTTTTGATGTTTTGCTTTTATTGCTCCAAGGCTTTATTGTTTAAAATTGCACACTGCCTTGATGGCTTTTTAGCATCAACAGTAGAACAGCAAAGCACCAAGGAGGTCCTGCATCCACTAAGGACGCAGTCAGAATTAAGTAAAAATATGTCAGGAAGAGAGATCGGCTGACAACCGAGAGCCAAACACAGCTGTGAATGTTGAAGGGATTCCATGAATGGCAGTTTGGAACCCTGGGAGGTGAAAATTCCTAAGGAGGAAGAAACAGAGGAATTTGGGGGTTTTCCCTTTGGGGTTTTCACCTCCCAGCCATCCTTGGAATCCATTTCACCTTCACAGATCCTGATGAGGGCGGAAGCCAAAAAGTTTAGCTCTAAGTTTATTTTGAAGCTGCTCTGTGGTTAGTTTATCTATCTTTTCTATTCACGCACCCAAACACACAAATCAAGGGAGATGAATGGACCTCACCAGGTGTTCCCTGTCTCATGGCCACGTTCGCCGAAGGTGCTGTAGGAGCCGTCCGAGTGCTTGTAGTTCAGCTGCCGCTGGTAGCCTGAAAGGGAGGGCGGAAGCTGCTGTGTGTGGCTGCCCCATCCTTAGCTTCCCATCGTGGTCTGGCGCAGGTGGCCGCCACTCCCCAGCGGGTACACACTCCTCTCTGGTTTGGAAGTGGTTGTCGTGTGGTCCCAGTTTGCACAAGCGCCCTCTCTCAACGGCGTTGTAATGGCCCTGCTACCCAGGGTCATCTAGGAGGCCTCTTGCGTATGAAAGCAAGGAGGCTGAGAGATGCGCCTGTGGTCCCCTTCTGCAGAGTAATGCTCTCCCACACAACACACACAACACACACGCAGAGAGAGCAACTGAAAGGACTCCCAGATGACAGAGCCGGCCATGAAATGTACTCTGAACTCGGAGCTTCCATTATTGAAATTGCCCTCGCCAATTAATCAAGTAAAGCTTTAGTTGGTTGATCTGCCAAGTATGCCCATCAATGCTAGAAACCCTGAACGTAAACAGCGGCTCAGTTCAGACAACACGTTTCTCTATGCAGTGGGGAAATTCCACTCAACGGTGGAGTTTTTAGGCGGTGCTGCTCCCCACACAACATGTTCTAACTCCACCGTTGTGTGACTGTGGGATCCAATGGAGTTGAGTAAAAGGCAACATGATGTTTGATTGACAGTTCCTCTGCCCTTTCTCCTTCCCTGGTCCTCCTGATGGTATCCCATCAGCCATTGCTGCAAAAAAACAACCCCGGCGGCTCTCCTGAGGCAGCACTCGCTCCTTGCACCTCTCTTGGCAGGGAACTCTGTAGCCAGTGGGAAAAGTCCACTCAATGCAACAGGAAACTCCACGGAGCCCTCCTCACAACACAGCGGTTCTGCAGGAACTCTCCTCTGCAGTGTGGAGTGTTTTCTAAAAGGAAACTCCATCCCTCCAAATAACATATTTCTCAATGGTTGTGTAAAAACTCCACCATGGCATTCTAAAATCACCGAAGAGAAACGTGTTGTCTGAACTGAGCCACTGTTAGTCAGAAGGACTCTGTAGTCATCTCCCACCACCCATGGACAACAAGAAGAGTCAAATTCCTCCTGCGCTGCCCCGTGAGTCTTCTCACCAGCCACCAAGTATCCAGTGATCTTGGATTGGATCTCTTCAGTCAGTTGCCCAGTCTTGTTCAGGTAACCCAGGACATAGATGTTGGGTGCAAAGAGGGCCATGTTCTGCTCCCCACAGCCATAGGGCATCTTGATGAGGTGCTGCAGGTTCTGGATGGCTCCACCCAGCATGTCACCTGAGATGGGGGAAGAGAAGGGCAGGAGACCTTGAGGAAAATGCGGCAGAGGGGGCAAGCCAAGGAGAGAACTGCAGTCAGCGAAGGAATGAGGGAGGGAAGCAGATTCGGAAATCGTGTGTGTGTGTGTGTGTGTGTGTGTGTGAGAGAGAGAGAGAGAGAGAGAGAGAGAGAGATTGAGAGTTAAGTTAGTGACAAATGCAAGGGAAATGGATCAAATGGGAAGACAGAAACACAGGGAGGCCTTCCTCTCAGTGCTATTTGTCTGGATCACGTGAGAGAGACTCTGGAACTCCCTGCCAAGGGAGGCTTGTTTGGCCTCCTTTCTACTGTCCTTCTGCCAGTGGGCAAAGATGTTTTTATTCAGGCAGGTCTTTGGTCTGTTGCAAAAAGGGTTTTTTGATTGGTTGCTGCTTCTTTCTGTCTTTGGTTTTGCTGCTGCGTTTTCAGTTGTGTTTCTTAGTTTTAAGGTTTTTTGTGTGTTGTCGTAATTTTGGTTTTTGCTTTTCATCTGGATTTTATTGGTAGCCACCTTGAGTGCCATCGTTTGGCGAGAAGATGGAGTAGAAATGAACAAATGAAGCAATGAATGAAGTCCCGAACAAAAGGAGCGAGGGTCAGTGTGGTCTGAGGGGGAATGTCCTAGGAGACCGGGCATTTGGGCAAACGCTGCAGCCTCTCCTCCTGACTCTAAGGGGACCAGAGCCAAGCAGTACAGGCTGCTGAGCAGAGAGACTACATGGGGCTGCCTTTGTTAGTGGAAGAGAACAAAAAACGATGAATGTTTATTATTAAGGAATTGTCCCTAGCGTTGTTCTTTAAGAACACACCAATTCTGTCTTCCGCTAACAGTCTTAACGGCGCCAAATTGGAACCACTCCGCTGCCAAACCTCACGCCATCACTGGTGCACGGTGGCGGCAAGTTGTCCTCACGAGGGGAGGCAGCATGGGCTTTTTGACAGCTATTAGGGTCCCGGACCCTCCCCTTCCTGTGGCTTCTGGTGACTAGTAGGAGGTCGCTTTCTGCCTGGGAACACCCCTGCAGTGGCTCTGAGAGAGGTCAGGCTGGCAGAAGAGTTGAGATGACTTCACTCTGGCTGGAAAAGTCGAGGTAAGGCCCGACATTTTAGCCGTGCATCTCCGCCTCTTTGCCCCGGGGTGGTTTCGAATCTGCGGCTGAATCATCTAACCGACGCAGCACGTATTCAGAGCCATCCCGGGATAAAGAAGATGTCAAGATAGCTCCCATGATGGAGGCTGCAGAACTGCAGTTCATGGAAAGTTAATTTGCTTTAGCAGGAATGTAGGTCTTGCTCAGGACAAAATATATCTTGTCGTGCAGTTCTCTGTGCGTGTGTCTCCACCATCTTCCTCCTGTTTCGTGCATCCAACTAAGGGGGCTCTATTGTGGCATGTGACACACATGCCACAATAAGGGTGGAATCTGACACATGCTTAGAGAGGGAAAACTCCTACAACTCCCGGCATGGCTGGCTGAGGATTGCTGGGAGATGTAGGACTTTTCTCTCTCTAAACATGTACAGGATTGCGTCCTCAATGTGTTTGCCTCTAAAGTGCCACAGGACTCGTGGGTGACTTTTCCACAAGAGACTAAAGACAGCTGCCCTTTAGGAATTTGGGACAAGATACAGACGGCATCCTTTCCTGATGCTGTAATCAGCAGAAGATCGCAAGGAATGACCCCAGGATCATAGGAGGCTGAGCTTAGGAAGTTGAGATAGCTGAGAAATGGAAGGAATTCGTGGAACTAAAGGAAGGAAAATCCCTAATAATAAAAGAGGATGCATGGTTGTCTGTCTGTCTGTCCATCAGGACCACAACTCCAAGGCTGTGAAACTCAGGCCCCTAACACTTGGCATGCAGACTAAGGGGGCCCGAGGAGTGTACATCTCAGGCCTTATTTTGTTTCAGAAATGCATTAATTAATTTTAATTAATGTCAATGTCTCCATGTGGCTGAACCCTGCAGTAACATCTTCAGCCACTAGAGGCAGACGTCCCAAACCAGCACAGAGTTTTGCAATCCACACGGTCTAAAGCCAGGGGAAGTTAGTAGGCCGAAGGACACAGTTATACCCCGGCCTCATCTCCCCTGCTGTGGGGCAGCTCCCGTTGAAGGAAATTCAGTGGATGGACCCCTTCCACGGGGGGCTATACAGGTGCACCATGGCCTGGCCATGCCTGGGGGTGCCAATGGGTCTGGCTTCACCCAGATGGGGTCGGCACAACGCGCCCAACTCTGACAGCAGCTCATGTTTGCTTGAAGGCTTCGATGTATCCAATTAAGGGCTATTTCAACCCGTGCAGAGTGAGGCTCATTCATTCATAGAAAATAAAGTTCTGGAAGTGTGAAGGCAAATGGAGGCCAGGTAGAACAAAATTCAGAATGCCTCTACAAGAGCAGCACTTACCCAGCACACAGTGGGTGGCCCTGGCCGAGCCTTCCACAACGTTTTCCGGCAGCTTCAAAGAAATAGGCGCCGACTGTGAATTCCCTACATGAAAAGACAGTGGTGGGTTGTTGTTTTTATTATCATCATGCTATGCACTCAATAGCTGCATCAAAGAATCCCGAGACTCCCAGCCCTTTTATTTATTTATTTATTTATTTATTTATTTATTTATTTATTTATTGCATTTGTATGCCTCCCCATAGCCAAAGCTGCCCATCTGCTGCTGAATATTCCGTCACGAATTGCGAATGCTCTGAGAGCAGTGGGGAGACAGATCAATGGTTTTTCTTGAAAACAAGGCAGGTGAGGAGCACTCAGCTTGTCTGGAAGCAAAATGGTGCTCCTGGCAGGCATCAGGGAGTGTAATTCTGCTTCAAAAGAAGCCATGGTTTCCTCTGCATGCCTTGAGTTCTAGAAAAAGTCCATCTTTTCTTCCTACCGCTAGAGCAAATTCAGCAGTGGAGAGGAATTGCAAAAGAATAATAATAATAAAAAAAACCCAGGGAGCATCCTTAGACTCTTGGTGGACACAGCTAGCGCTCTGGATCAGTTGACAGGTGTCTGACCCAGAATGACTGAGTGTAATGAAATTAGATCCCCTAAAGTGAACAGCCTCCTTCCACTTCAGGTAGTGAAAGGAGAAGAGGCCCCCAGCAGGCGCTTACCATCTGCACAGAGCAGGGAGTTGATGGCCACGTCCATCTCGATCCCTTCAGGCTACGGGAGGAGAGAAGAGAAACCAAAAAGTGGAGAATGAGTGTCAGAAAGTAAGAAACTTGCTTGGTCACCTGTGGAGAGTAAAGTCACCTCCAGGTGACCGGGAGAGGAATGCTGAATTTCCCCCTTTATGTGCAGTGACACGTATATTGTCACTTCAACCCCAAGTGGCTGATGTACCTCGACCAAGAGTGACTTGATCACAGTGTCCTTTTCCTGTTTGCTGGGCACCACCACAATTTCATTCCCGCAGGGCGCATCCGATTTCAGGGCCTCGGCGCTTACGGTGAAGTTCACTTCACCTAGAACAAAAATGGCCACCACACATCCTCTCGTTATTATTGTCATTATGGCGCTGATATTCCATCTTACATCTCTCCGGCCCCATTTAATCCTTGCATGAAACTCCCTGAGCCAGACGGGTTGAAGACAAGAAGCAGAGGCTGCCCAGTCATCTCCACCTACCTGTGTCAACTTTCCCTTGGGCTTGTGATTTCCTGGATCCTGGACTGGGCCCTGGCTCTGTTGGGAGACTCCCCACTAATGCAGGGCAGAGGCTTCGGTACTGTTTTGTTCTTTGGCCTGGAGGATTGTTCCGAAGGTTCTCTTTGTTCTTTGCATATCTTTTGACCCGTTTCCCTTTCCTTTCCCCAAAGAAACTCCAGAACCACCTCCAGAACTCTATGTGTCTCTTTCCAGGTAAATGCCTGTACTACATTCCGCACCTTCGGCTGGGCTAATTATTACTCCCTTGTAACGTTACATGGCTTGAACCCTTATGTTGGCACCCCGAGTGTGTCCTGAAAGGTCCGAGGGTCCCCTGGTTCAGGCTAAGGGGGATGCACAGGGGTGGTGCATCCCCCTTAGCCTGAAGCAGGGGCCCCTCAGACCTTTCCACATCTCTCTCTACATCACAGGGAGCTTGGGCAACTCCCTTTCTCCCTTCACTGTGTTCCCCTTGAATGACAGTGGAGCGGCCAGGTACGTCTTCCTCACGGGTCTTCCTGACTCCCTGGGATGTGAGTCAGCATCACCGCTTACCCAGAGTTTTGGGGGTCACGTTCCAAGAGATGGTTTTCCTTTCATTCTCACACAAGCAATGAGAGTCCTCCTCCACCTCCACGGGGGAAGCGTCGAATTCATCCGAAGGAGCCAGAGTTACACGGACCTGTCCATAGAGAAAATGCTATTACTGGAGAGGCAGCTCAGGAATTCAGAAGAGGGACGAGAAGAGGAGGAGCCGTCTCCAGGTTTTGCAGGGCTCATGGTCAAGTCATTTTCAATTAGCCTCTTCTCTCCGTGTGTCCACCTTCTCATTACCACTGACCACAGCTGCTCTCCTCCTCATCCTCTTTCTCATCATTGGCATCACTTGCTTGCTTGAGCAAGTTGGCAGGGGGCATCTCCTCCTCCTCCTCCTCCTCCTCCTCCTCCTCCTCCTCCTCCTCCTCCTCAGCACCATGGTTGTCTGGACCAGAGTGAGAAGCAGGTGAACAAGCCAGTGGCAATGGTGAGGAGGAGAAGGATCTCCAGAGGGCTCTCGCCAGTGGAGCCCTGCTGGGGTGAGGGCTCTCGACACAGGCCCAGACAGGCCTACCCTTGATGCTGGCCTTGGGACGAGATCAAAGCCACTCATGGAACACAATGAGAGAGGACCTTGAGAGGGGTCAAGTCTGGGGCTACAGAGTTATAGAGGGGAGAGAGAAGGAAGGGAGGCCTCCGTATTTCGCAGAGTACTGATGAATTCAACTCCAGTCGCCAAAAAATGAGGCTGCAATAACCTTCTTAGGTTTTAAAAGTTGTTTGCTGCTACAGACTTCCTGGGCTTGTCTATACGTTATATATGCTCCGGCGTGGCTGCACAGTTGTGCTCCACTGTTTATATGATGCAGCTGCCAGTTCACAGTCACGTCGTGTTAATACCCGTGAAGCTGCGCATTTTCGAGGAGCCGTTTTACCACAGGTCACCACAGTGGTTTGTGTGTGTCGGTGGTGGCTTCAGTTTGGGTTAAGAGAGTGGGCGTAGTTAGGGGGTGGGCCCCAGGTGAGTGTTTAGTAATTGCCACCATGGTGACATTAAAGTCTAATTCTCGAACCCGAAGGACAGTTAGTATGTATAACCCCTGTAGCTGCGCAGCTGTAAGCTTTCAAAGCTACAATGATGTCAGAAAAAAGGATTTGGGAGGTTTTCAATCACTCGATATTTTCTGCGCATTACCGCACTCTGTCAAGAACACTGTGAATTTTCCAGCCTGGACAGCCTGCGCTCACTCCTGCCATGTAACACCATTGATGTTGCTTCGCAGCAGCGATGCTACTGGTTTTGGGGGGAATCAGTAGCAAACATGGCGCCCCCCCATCCCTCTGGAAATTTGCAGGACTGTGTGTACCAGATAGACACACAAGCAAAGGATTGTGTGCTCAGGCTGTCTGAGTACCAAGAAAAACTCTATAGCAAGAAGAAAAGGAAGTCTGCGATCAGTATAATAAAGCAAATCACAAAAAGCGTCATAAATCCTTTTGAATGTGAGTATCATTTTTATCATGCCTTTTTTTAAAAATGGCATGTCCTTTTTCTGGATTCACTAGTGAAGTAACGAGGCACAGAATAAGGCGTCGTGTAGAGGACACCTTGTTTAACATCCCCAGGCCTTCGCAGCACCTGAAACCTCACAAGGCATTTCCTGCCCACTTCCAAAGCCACAAGGACTAGGAACTTAAATTTGTGGTTGGTTGGTTGGTTGATTGGCTGGTTTATAAAAACATGTGGTGGGAAGAAAGAAGGAATAAAAGTGAGATTCTCAGGAAGCTGAACTTTGCACCTGCTATAATGACCTGGACTCTCTCTGCCCTCCAAGGCGATTGTGGAGAAAAGGCAGGACCCCTGACCCCAGGAACTTATGCCATCCAACATTCGACAATGGGGGCCGACATTGGAGGGAGGGAGGAGCAGGGCCTGTCTACCTGCTGCTGAACATAGCTAGTTCCGGGTGGGGATGAAAGGGTTAAGCCACGGCCTTTGTGGGTTTGGGGGTGGGAGGGATTTCAGGGAAGGGGAGGAGCTTCAGCAGCAATCCATCTGGCTGTTCTGGGAGGGAGTTCTAACTATAAAGGGGGAGTCAGGGAGAAAGGGCAGAGTGGTGGTGGTGGCAACAGGAGCGTGGCCCTCTGAGGGTCCCAGGGCTGGAAATTGGCCACCGGACCACCCAAAATACATCCATTCCTTCCACAGGGGATGGTAGTGCTGCAAGCCCCGTTGGCAGGGGTCCTGCTATGTAAGATGGCTCAGAAATGTTCTCAATACGTGAAAATGAATAAATACATCCTGGAACGTGCATCCTGGGCCATTGGAGGGCCTTGACCCAAGGGCCGGAGGGCTGAGAAGTGGAGAGACAGAGCGCCCAGGGAAGACAGGGTTCAGGAGGATGGAGCGTTGCTCACCCTGAGGCAGCTTTTCAGGTAGTTGAAGGTGGTGGCTTTCAACGTGAACGCCTCACCCCGCACCACAGAGTAGGGCAAGGTGAGATCGATGAAGAAGGGCTGGAAGGCAGTGAGGGAGATGGACGGGGCCAGGCCAAAGCCCGCCTCCTCCGACAGGCAGAAGGCACCGGCTTTCCATTCTGTGATGGTGTCCGGAATGGTCAGAGAGATATCAGTCTGCGCTAAAAACTCTCCTTTGGCGTCGCTGTCTCCCTTTTGGTCAGAGCCTCTGTGGGACACAGGAGAAGAAGGGGGTGAGGAAGAATCCCACAGTACCCTTCCGTAAGCCATCTCATTATTTGCTAATAAAAGGGCAACTCTACTCCTCCTCCTCATCATCATCATCATCACCACACAACAACAACTTTAACATTTGTACGGTGCTTTCAGTGTTCAGTTGCTCTTGACTTGCATTATCTGGTCATGATTCCTACAACAACCCTGTGAGGTAGCCTTCCCCAACTTGCTACCCTCCAAATGTGTTGGACTGTATGGGCTGTCCTTGGATTCTGGGGTGGCTTGTTTACCACAGTAACAAACCACCCTGCCCAGGTTCGCACAACACAATGAGCCACGATGATGGTCCACGATGGCTTGAATATTCAAAATGAGCCACCGTGGCTCATTTAAGCCACACTGCCGGACGCCAATCATGCAAAATGGCCCACTGTCTTTCACACTAACCTCAGGATTCGGGTGAAGGGAGGGGGTACCATGGAAACACTCTGCGCTCCGTGAAGGAAAAGTAGGACAAAATTCTAAATAAACCAATATTGGCCAGGTTGCAAGGCAGACATAACATAACTTACTCTTTATCGTGATCAGTTGGCTGGTTGGTTTTAATTTGTAGTGGCTTAAAACAAAATGTAAGCCACCTTCAGCTTTGAAAAGAGAGTGCGAGGAGCAGGGCCTCACCAGCAGGGGCTCCTCTTTCTTTGCGCAACTCTCTCGGTTCTGTTTTAACTCTTGCAAAGCTGGTAGAAACTCTACTCCAGGAGGCATTTGTGGGGCAAGGTTACTGTTTTATTTTTCCTGTTGTCATTTTATTCAATAATTTGAGGCTGAGTTCCTTTTTTGATTGACTGCCGGAATGCTGGTTTTAGATTTTGGAATTCTGGTCGTTGAACGGTTTGTTCTCGTTTGCTTTGATTGGGTGCTTTGCTTTGCCACGCTGGGAGCTGCCCTGAGGGTTCCAAAGGATAACAAGCCCAATCCAATGCATGCGGGTGAGAATTCACGTGCATAAATTTGCATGAGCCCCACCCATCCATGGCGGAGGGGGTCACTGCATGGCACAGGGCCTAACATTTCGTTCAGGGAATCTTTGCCACTGTATTTACTCCTGTCTCCATACACCAAAGCCATGCACTTACTTCACTGCCTCCAGTTGCCACACCCACGTCTCGGGGAAAAACTTCCGGGCAGGTTTCTCTGGTTCATGTCCAAGATCAAGAGCAAAAGGACCTTCGTGGCTTCGGCTGAGTGCTGAAATACCTACTGCACCATCTGGGTAAGTGTATCTTTCGGCTGGGAGGAAGAATACATGATTTAACTTAACATCACTTGATGCCCTATCACTACGGTAAGGATCCTCCAGTGTGATCCTTAATTCCAGTGCCCTTTAACTGGAGAAGAATATTCATGTTATCGCCAATTTGTGATTGGAGATAACACACAGATTTCCCCCGCCCCGCATGCAGCTCCCTTCCTAATTGGGACACAAGCATATCTTGGGAAAGAAGCGCTTGACATGGCAAGTGCTTGTAGGACCACTTCCTGCAAGCCCCTGTCAAGTCCCTTTCTCTGCACAGAGAAAGGCGTGGAGCTCCCTGCCTCTCTCTGCACAGATGAAGGAAAAATGGGCAGGGTGGATGATGTCTTGGAAAGGGGCAGGGTGCATCAGGATGGGGCACAGCCCCCTTGATGTCACCTGGCCAGACTTTCCTCCCCCAAAGGAGAGCATTCCTGCCCCCAGAACAATAGAGGTTCCCCGCCCCTAGCCCATTGGACAGCTGGTGCATGCGCGCTTCCCATCCCTTGAGGGCCGCTGAAATGCTTCCATGGCCACATTGGCGACCTCTGTGGTGCTAGAAGAATTTTTTGCTACTTGGGACCAGAACCTGGCCACAGATTTTAAAGCATCATCTTCCAGATGTTGCCTAAGCTCAGCCTCTTTCCTAGTTGCCATCAACCCCACTATTCCTCACCTCACCCTGTCCCCAAACCACATGGCCGCTAGGGCCGGCATCAAGGATAGGCATGCTTGGGCATCTGCTTTGGGCCCACATCTCAGCCAGGCCCCACCGGCAACAGCCCCCTGGCGTCACTCCTCCTCTTCAGCATTGCAACCGGCTTGTGAACCGCATCTCGCTCTGGCCGAGACAACAGCAGTGGTGAGCAGGAGAAGCAGGAGATGCCGCCACGGCCTGCTTGCTCAGCGGCTCTCTGGCTGTCAGGCCAGCACAAGGCAGCAATGACGAGACAGAGGATGAGCTCATGGGCCTTCCATAATGATAAATGCAATGAACCCATGTGCAAAATGCACTTTGAAATTTCCTTTAGGCAAAATACTGGCGATAAAGGGCTCAAAAGCAGGCAGCTATGCAGTAGTTATAGTTGCCTGGAAGGCCCTCCCATCAAGAACATAATACTAAGACTAATATTATAGTTTTAATTAATGCTCCCTTTTAGAGCTACTCACTCAGGGGAGGGTTGATAGCCCAGCAAAGCCATGAGAGAGGTAGAGGGAGTTTCATGGATCATTTGCCTTGTATTTTCACAGCCCATGACCATGGTTTCAACCCCAGAATGAAGATGGAATTCATGCTAAACACAGGAGACCGCCATCATCAGCCTGGTTCAAGTTCTTACCATAATAACCTCCTCCTCTCAGATGCATATCTTCTGGGCAAATTTCAGGCTTGTGCATCTTGGCGCTAGTAAAAACTTTCAAGCCAAAGTCCTGTAAAATGAACAAGCACACCACAATGAAGCATCTTCTAAAGCGTGGTTAGAAAAGGTTATCCGTGGGCCAGCAGTGTACATCAGGGACAGGCAATCATTTGGGGCCATGGAAGCATTTGGCAAGGTGAGAAACTGTCTTGGGCACTACCACACAATGGCTGCCAGAGGAGGCGTGGCAAAAGACAAGAAACCTGCCCCAAGACTGCGCACAAAGCAGAGGTGGGATTTGAGCCCCAACACGCTAAACAACTCCTTGCAGCCCACAGTTTTCAGCACCCACAGAAACCTATTTGACAGCAATCTGAGCCGTAGGTGAAAAAAATGCATTAATGTAAAGAAACGTAAGTGGGAGGGGGAGGGCACCTTGACAGGCATCAAGAGAGGTATTTGGGTGGCACTGGTGGCCACGAGCACCCCGTTTGCCGGCCCCTCCTGCAGATGGCCTGTTGCCAAACAGACTCGGAGGCCACAGACAGAGAGAACGGTGGTCCACATATCAGGGTCACCAAAACGTAGTATGCCTTTATCCTGGTCGAGCTTTCAAAATCTGCATGCTACCACCACCCTTTCAATGCCTGGAGGATAAATTATCTTTACCATGGACTGATGAGGCCAAAGATAAGATGAGAATGCAGCAGACCCCAGGAAGAATCTCTCTTTCTTCTTCTTCCTCCTCCTCCTCCACCTGAGCCACTGCTTGCCCTCTGCTCCACGTTCCCCTTCCTTTTTCGTAAGGGAGGCCCCACCTGTTCTTTCCTCTCTCACACATTTTTGGCAGGTGTTGCCCCTCCTAGCTTTCAACGTGGAGTTCTTACCCAAATTCTTGAAACAGGAGCAGCAGTCTCCTCTGGGTCCTTCCCTTCCTCCAGCCAACGGCCCTCTCATCTTCCTTTCACCACCAAATGACCTGAGGAGCTGGACTCCTCTCCATGCCTTGATCCCCTTTCTTCCCTCGTCCACCCCTTCTGGTCTGGCTTATGACCCGATCTTTTCCCCTAGGGTTTCTAAGGATCCCCTCTGTGCTAAGCAGCGAGAACTCTTTCTTGTTCTTAACTGCCCGGACCTCGCTCCAGCTTTGGATAATGTTGACTCCTCGATTCATCTTAGCCCTCTTTATTGTCGGAGGTTCCTTCTTGGTCATGCTGCTGCCTCGCAACTCCCTCTCCTAAAGCAGGGGCTCAGAAGCTCAGGACCAGAGGCCAAATTCAGCCCGCCGGGGTTCCCCAGACAGCCACACACCCTTTCCCTGCTCCCACCTCCTCCATCCCCACCCCACCGATCGTTTTGGAGGTTTCCTGTCTTTTGTGCATCCCCATTCTAAAAGATTGAAATCCTTCTCCTTTGGCTTAGTTACAGGCAGTGGGAGTTTCAAGCTAAAATATAGGCTGTCCAGATGGCTCGGGATTTCCCGGTCCGAACCGGGAATCCAGGGGCAAACCGGCCCAACCGGGGGGCGGGGGGGGCAAACCGGGGTGGCGGGGGGTCACGCGGCGGTGGCAGCAAGCAAGGAGCGGCGGTAGACCCGGCGGCGGAGGAGCCCGGGAAGCGGCCGCCCCAGCAGGTAAGCACGAAGGGGGGCACTTACCTGCTGGGGCGGCCGCTTCCCGGGCTCCTCCGCCGCCTTCGCTGCCGCTGCCGGGCTCGTAAGGCCAGAGGCTGTGCGCAAGAGGCAGGAGAGGGCCGGATCCGAAAGTGACGTAACCGTCACTTCCGGATCCGGCCCTCTCCCGCCTCTTCCGCGCGGGCGGCGACGGAGGACCCGGCGCGGCCGCGCGGGCGACGGAGGACCCGGCGCGGCCGCGCGGGCGACGGAGGACCCGGCGCGGCCGCGCGGGCGACGGAGGACCCGGCACGGCCGCGCGGGCGGCGAAGGAGGACCCCGCGCGGGTAGCGGAGGAACCCGGCGGTAGGTCCAGGCTGTTTTTTTTTGGGGGGGGGGGCTTGGTGGGGGGGTTGTTTTGGGTGGGGGGGGCGGGGGGGACCGGGATTTTGATTTTTAAAATCTGGTCACCCTACTAAAATATGGTGGCATTTGGGATATTTGGGCCCCAATCCTTTTGCCCCTGCCCCATTTTGCTTTTAGCCTCACCCACGACTGGAATGCAGACCCCAGAGCTTCTCCAAAACTGCATTTGGCTTCAAACTGTTGGGGCCCATAAGACGCATACCATATACCACTTTCATACTGCTATATCCTGCTTGGTGTAGATCTGGCCTCTCTCTCTTTCTCTCTCTCTCTCTCTCTCTGCCTTCCCTCGATTTACTTTCTGAACTCAGTCCTTAGCACGTTCCTTTGCACATTTGATCCTCCCTTCCTTTTGCTGATTTTCTCGCCCTCTTATGGTTTGCTGCATCATCATCATCATCATCTTCCTCATCATCTTATATAACAACAACAGCAGCAGCAATAATAATAATAGTCTTGGTTGCCTTTCTCTTAAACAAAAAGACTTACAAGAGAATTATTAAAAACATACAAAATTATGAAATAGCTAAAAGCAATTGTCATTATATAAAAAAAACCCAAACATAATAAAACTAAAACATCAGTATGGGCTGGAATCAAAACAATGAATGCATAAAAAACCATCGTATGCCTCCAGATGCCTGGGAGCAGAGGAAAGTTTTGACCTGGCACCAAAAAGATGGCAATGTTGCCGCCTGAAGGGCTTCCCTGGGGAGTGTTCCACGATCAAGGGGCCATCACCAAGAAGGCCTTTTCCCTTGTGGGAGAACTGTGATTTGATCTCCCCAAAGGTTTTTTTCATTAATCAATTTCACTAAATGCATCACTCCCCCCTCACTAAAAATGCAAAGTTATTAATTAATTAATTAATTAATTTTTATTTACTGCATTTCTATACCACCCAATAGCCAAAACTCTCTGGGCAGTTTACAAATAAAGTTGACTAAATCCAGCTACCCCTGATATTGGGAGGCTGAGAGCCCATTGACACAGGCTCCCCACAGCGCAGGTCTTCCCTCCATTCACACATGTGCCTCTTGTCTGGCGTGACGATGGGCATTTCACTTGCAAAAAACACAGTGCTGCTCACCTGGAGGATTTTATAGGAGTCGCCCTCGCTATAAGAAAAAGGCTCCGGGCGGTAGCGGATGCCATCTTTGATGATCTTCTTTGCACGTATGCAGGGATTAATGTTTGTTTCAGTCAAAGAGTGGCCGTCGTGGTAATAGCCTCTGAGGTCCTTCACAGGGAGCAAATTGTAAACCTGAAAACAAAGAAGTCACAATTCAGAGTGCAATAAGATGCTCCCATACTGGTGACCACACCCCAGTCCCTACTTGTCCACTCTAGGGATGGGTTACAGGATCTATGTAAGAATAGGGTAGGGTTCGGTTTATTACTCGAGATCTACCAGACCGATTTTCCTCATTTTTGCTCTGTGCCGAACACTGTCTATTACGCTATGATTCAGTGCTGATTTATTTGCTCTGCGGCAAACAGCACCTGACCTGACATCACATGTTTTCAACCTGAAACTTAAAGAAATGCTAAATGATCTTTTAAAAAAAAAGAACGCACCGTACAGTGCCTGATCTGACATAACGTGTCCTCCTACTTTCCCATTTTTCTTTTCTGTTTGGGTTTGTTTTTATTCATTTTGCTTCACAGGCAGGCTTCACAGGGCACTGCTAGGCCTCGGTCGGTTGCTAGGGGCAACCGCCATACTCCCTGCCCTCGGATTGTATTGTTCTGAATGGGACGAATCAGAGAGGGAGGAGGGAGGGGCTGCTGTTGCTGCTCCTCCCATAATGCCCTGCGTCTGACAGAGGGGAGTACTAGACAAAGGTGACGGCAGGAGCGGGCAGGGTGCAAGACCAGCGCCATGTTGGATGGCTCTGGCTCAGGGCAGCTGCAAGACAGGCAGCGTTTTTTCCTTCTCCCCCCCCCCCTTTTGTTTTTCAGGCTCCGGTGAAGGCAGAGGTGGAGATGGGGCTTCTTGGTTAGGGGGCTTGGAATACCCCCTTTCCCAGCAACAGAGGAGGGGTGGGTCTGCCTATGCTTCCATGTCATGAGAGGAGGTTCTTATTGGAAGGAGGGAGTCTAATTGCATGGGAGAATGAGAGGGAGGGAGGGGGGGTGGGTGGGTTGGGAGACCCCCACCAGGTCAGGGGCAGGGAGCCTTGCTTTAATGTAGCGAGAAGAGGTCGTATTATCGGGGTGCTCATTGAAGGAAGCTGATGCAGGGGACAACTGGAAAGTTGAGAGAGGAAGAAGGAGGGAGAGAAGGAAATTCCCCCTGAAAGTTGTCCCTGCTGCAAGGGAAATGGTGAAATATATTTTTCATCCAGTCATTCTTAGACTACTAGTGCCCATGGCAACACAGCCTTTACACTACTCCATTCCAGGAGCATCATCAGACGGGTGGATTTTCACTTTTCCCTACCGTCACTATGGCCTCTAGCTGCTGTCCCACAATAACAACCATCTCTACACGGGAACGAAAGAGGAAGCAGCAACGACCACGTGGCCCATTCAGGGGCCGTTTTCATAGCACCGCTTTTCCTGCGCACAGCAAGAAACGGCAGCACATTCCGGTGTTTGTTTTTTTTAATTAAAAAAAAGATGGATTAAAAGGGGCCTATTTTGCGATGGAAAAACGAGCGGGAGCGGACGTCGTTGTCTAAGGATGCATGAACATCTATCAGTGGGCAACAGAATGTGTGCGATAAAATGCTCATCTGATAACTGCAGCATTTTGGTGGAGAAAAAAAATCCATTCCTATCCCTGACAAAACTTTGGACCCCACTGGAAGGAGGCCGGCAGTAGCCCATTCAGATTCTGAAGGGGGAATTCTACCGAAATGGGGGAGCAGATTGAAACCCCTTGGACAGCCTATTTTTCGGTCCTCCTGGGATGGACACCCCAGTTTTTGATGGTTTGTTTCACAGGAGTGTGTGTGTGTGTCCAGGTAGCCCCAAACTGAGGTACCGATATTGTCAGAGTAAGCAGATAACCCTCCTCTCCTTAGAATAATGTCTTCTTCTCAGAATTTTCCCTCACAAAAATTCCTCAGAAATTTTTTTTAGATGAAAACTCACCAAGAAGAGAAAGAACAAGGAGCAGAGAGAATTCATGAGGAGATAAAGAAGCCACGTTGTAGTTAAGAGGAATATGAAGTAAGAGAATCTTCTTGATACAATGCTCCAGAACTAGGCAGGAAAGACACTGGCTGGGAGTTGCTCCTTTTCTGAGAGGACACTCTCACCCATTTGTGCATTCCTCCCTAGTGGAGCGAATGAAAGGAGCAGCCCTGCAAGAAAACCATCCTGCTCTCCACCAAAATATTTCAACTTGGAACCTGCTGTCCTGCTCAATGCCAGCTCCAGGTTTTGGAGGATACTTGGCCAAGATGCCCTCAGTAGACTCACCTCCCTCAGGGAGTCCATCTTCTCACCGTCATTGACACTAGCTGCTATTGCTCCTCGTTCTCTTTCTCACCATTGCTACCACTTGCTAGCTTGATGGGCAGAGAGCCAGGGAGCCAGGTGAAGAGTGGCATTTCCTGCTCCTCCGCACCACCACTGTTGTCTGGGTGAAAGCAGTGAAGAGGAGGAACAACTCCAGGCGGCCCTTGGACCCTCGGCAGCTGCCCAACCATGCCCACCCTTGACGCCGGCCCCTGTACCGCTCCTCCCTAGTCCTCACGTAAACAATTCGGCACACTGTTAGAATAATACTTTGCTTGTGAGGGAGCATACTGAGGAGAAGCATTGTGTGTTTTGCAAGGCCTTTATCACACCTACTATTTCCCCCCCGGTTCGCTTCTGCAGGTTCTCCCTCCCTTTTGTATTGGAGTCTAGCGTTTTGAATCACACATGGTCGGGATTGCTGCAATACCTCAGCTTGGCCTGTTGAACTTTGCCCGTTTCGGACTTTGCCCGTTCAGGGATAAATCAAAACAGAAACTAAAAGCTGTGGCCTCAGGGCAAGAGAACAGCACGAGGGGGACGACGTCATGCGAGTTCAGCGCTGAAGAAGTGGATCAAAGTCGAGATGGGTGTGTTTAAAACTGCGGGTGTGATAAACACCCAAGACTCCCCCAGGAAAGAAAGGGCAAGGACGGCTCTGAAAATGTTGCGCAGCCTCAACGGCAGCTCGGACTCACGGTCTGAGGAGAGAGCTCAGCTTCGGGCTTCAGGAGAAAGACACTCTTGTCGACAGCATGGATAGCACAGAGGGAAGGTTTGGAGGCCGACAGATGGAGGTGTGTTTTGCTGGCGGGGAGGCCTACGGGATCCTTGAACTCCAATTTCACCTGTAAACACAAAGGAGCTCTGAAAAGTTCATTCATCTGCACAGCAGCATCATATCAGCCTTCCGGGGATTGGTTCCCTAGGTCTTCAGTTCCCCTCTGCAGCTGTCAACCAGCCAGTATTTTACTGATCCAACCAGTAGAACCGTGCTTCACTACTCAGGTAACTAATTGGCTGAGCAAAGTTTAATGGTTTGGCATCATAATCTGATATACTAATAACAATCCCAATTATCCAAGCACTACCACTTCTGCAACCCAAACAGCACAACTTCTGCACAAGAGAGAGAGAGAGATCAGCAGACTCAGGGGACCCCCAGTGTTTGCAGAAGAGAAATATTATGGGGGGATACCAACAAGGGAACACCAGAAATAGCCCAATGAAGACTGAGCATGCTAAGTAGGTATGGAACCCATGTGGGGGGAGACACAGAAAACCTGGTGGGAAGTGGAATGAAATGCACTCTACGCTGCAACATTTTGTTTCAGTTGCGAGGGGTTCCTTTTGATTGCCTGCTTGTCTGTTCATCAAGTACTGTTCACCGTGTTTTATGTTCAAATGCCAGCTTGATCCCCTCTGCCTCATTTTCAAGGTTGGGGAGGACAGAAAAAATAAAGTATAAATTATATTTCAATGCAATGTGTGCTTTGGAGATGTAGACATTGGAATGAAACATTGAGTGGTATCTTTTCCAGGTTTTTGTTGCCCGTGAATTTGCAACCTACGATCCACGGCCAGCCCATTTCTCTATTCTGAGCATGTGCGTAGATGAGTGCAGCTCACCTGAGCATGTTGCTCTTTCCTGAAAATAGATTGGGCAGTATCCAACTGTGTCATTCCATTAGCACAAATGACGTTGTGCTAGCAGAAATTAAGAGAATCCAGCTAAAGTTATAGTTGTGCAAGTGTGGTTGTGCAAGCAGTTGGGCAACCCATTTTGCAACCAGGTGCAACCGGTCACACAACCCCATTGTGCAAACACGTGCACAACCAGTTGTGCAAGCGCGAGGGGAAACCACTTGCACAAGAGAAAGATTCAACATAGCTCCGTTAGCAATATTTGAGTTTGTGTAATGACAGCACTGGATACTGCCCATTATTTTCACTGGAGGTGTGACATTTCGGAAGTCCTTCACCTGGAAATATTGCATCGTGAAGCTCTTTGACGTGCTAACTTTATACATGGAGCTATTTATTATGGTGTTGTCTGCTACACTGAATCACCACAATGCCTTCCTCTGGAATGTGGGAAGATGTCCACGGAGAAGGCAGATGCTTCTCAGGACAACCTGGGAACATATTATATCCTGGCCCAGGGATGCCGTCCTCCATCTGTGGAGAAGTCGCCCAAGGACTACTATGCACCTTACTGTGGTTGTTGGTTTGATACATGTGGCAAACGTAAACATGACTCTTGAACTCCTTTTGGAGAGGACCAGGAGTGAGTGTTGTCTCTTGAACACCGTGGCACTGTTCTTCGCCACTGGCAGCGTATGAAAAGTTGCTAAAAGCTCCGTTTCTGCCAGCCCCCCCCTGCTGGAATTCTACCCTCAATGTTCAACTTAGATCACGGATGGAGAACTAGTGGCCCTTAAGATGTTGGACTGCAAATTGTGGAATGTCACAAATTGTCCAAATGGTGGAATGCCCTCCCTAGAGAGGTCCTCCTGGTCCCTACTTTCAGTGTCAGGCAAGAACCATTCCCACCCACTCCCAGCCCCTTGAAACTGTTACTTTTAACATGTCTACTGCTACATTTTAAAATAAACTTCTCTGTTTTTACCTGTTTGGTTGTCTATCTCTATCAAATACTGAATTTTTGTTTCTGCTTTTAAAGTAATACTTTGTAGTGTGCTTTATTATTGATTTTCATCATTTTGGTTTTATCTTCTTTTTTTTTTTGCTTGTAGTGTTTATGTCGCCTTGAGTACTTTGGCTATGGGGCGATTCGTGAATCGAATAAATCATGCCGCAGGTGTGCTGCCTGGGACTGACGGGAGTTGAAGTCCAGCAACATCTGGAGGGCCACCCCTTCCCTACACTTTGGATCGAATCCTGTCAACGTCCCCCACATTCCTCAAGGACATTCTGCCCAAGACATTCTGCCCGGCCTCCATTGCCCAAATTCACCAACTTCACCCCCAGCCAGGAGTTTTGAAACCCAAACTAAGTTGGCAGCCCTCCTTCCATCATCCTCTGCCCATGCCATCCATAGTATTTCTACTTCCGCCTTTCTGCAATGGAGCTGAGCGTGTCCAGGCGCCCTTACCTTATTCGCGAAGCTGTTCTCAACGGTGAAGTCTGCCGAGTGAGCAGCAAGTTCTCCGCTGGGCAGAACAGTGTAGACAAGCATGCGGGTCAGAGGAGCATACTCGATGTCCGGAGAGAGATCCAGAGAAAATAGCCCTTTGACTGGTGAATAAAGACATTCACAAAGAAAGAGGTGGGGGAAGATAACAGGGAATTAATCCCAGTGTGATACTTTTAGTTTACCTTCAGCAGCCAAGGGGACCATGAGGGCTGATTGACAAAAAACAGAAGTCGGCCATGTAAGAATCAGGTTGTGCCATTTCCCTCAGCCACAGTAGCCTCTCCTCCTTCTCCAGGGTTATTCCAAGACAGTTTGCTGCCTGCGATGATGGACAAGATGACACCAGGGCCGGCCCTCCCATGAGGCACGGTGAATCTCCTGCTTCAGCCGGCATATCCAGAAGGGCAGGGGATTGCATGCACGCCCTACCACCAAGAAGGCCACATGCCACCGCCTCACGATGTGACCTCTGAGGAGAGTGAAGCACAGGAACAGCGGCCACTCCAGAGAGCTACGACTCCTCTCCTATTGTGGCAAATGCTGCAAGAGGAGAGCGCCTGGCACAGCCTTCTGGAGTGCTGCTTCCTCACTGCCTCACTCTTGGAGGCCCTCAGAACTAGGCATCAGGGAGGAAGGCTGCCTGAGAAGCCCTGCTGAGAACTTCCCTGCCGCAGTAATCAGGAGACCGGCTGGCACGGCTGTCCAGAGAGTCTGCCTGGCCCAAATGCTTTGCTCTGAGGGGCCCTTCCTCAGAGCAAGGCATTCTTGGAGAGGTGGTCCTGGAGATCGCCTGTGCCTGCCACGACACAGGCAGGGTCCAGGGCCACCTCACGGCCGATACCTTGCTTTGAGGAAGGATCCCACAGAGTGAGACATTGAGGGGGAAGCGGCTGGGTGGGGAGAGGAGGAGGAGGAGGAGGAGGAGGAGGAGGAGGAGGAGGGCGGTGTGTCCTTCTGCCTCGGGTGGTGGTAGGTCTTGGGCTGGCTCTGGATGGTGCCCACACACCCTTCCAGGGACAAAAATGTAATGAAACAGAGTTAAGAATAGATAACGTTGAAAAAAACATGATTCTTACAATATCCTGCAAATAGTTCTGAACGAGGCACGCAAAACGACCACCTGTGCATTGCATGGGTTCTTATAATGTGCACCCATGGACATACATGAACAAAAATAAGGTGCATCAAACAACAGTTAATGGCCCTGATGGCATCAGTTGGGTATAAATCTAAGTAATTGCTTACTCAATGAAGGTACCATATTTCCTCGATTCTAAGATGCACTTTTTTCTCCATATTTACCTCTGTAAAAATGGAGTGCATCTTAGGATCGATGGCGTCTAAGAATCACAGGATTTCTCCCATGCTGGAATGGGTTTGAAGCTACACCCACCCACACACAGAGCCTTCACAAAGGGGCTCTGCATGCGCCCCCACCCCCAGCGACTCGGCCTCCCCACTCACCTCCATCGCTGCCCCGGTCTTTGCCACGTTTCCAGGCCGGGGAGGCTGCTGCCAGTGGCGCTGGCGGCGAGGACCAGGGCAGTGATGGAGGTGAGTGAGGGGGGGCTGAATTGCTGGGGGTGGCGCATGCAGGTCTTCGCTGCCACGGCCACTGCCACCACCCGGTTCTCCGCACCCTTCCCTCCCCTTCCCACTCGTTGCTTCTTCCTCCTCCCCGCCACTGCCATCACCACTCCTCCCTCACCTGGGCCCCGCTGCCACCTCTGCCTGCCCCCACCTGCCCCGCTCGTGCTCTCTCACCCCTTCCTGGGATTTGGCGAAAGCAGCAGCGGTAGAGGAAAAGGAGAAGAAGACGCAGAGGAGGAGCAGCAGCAGCAGCAAAGGATCCTTGCCCAGCCTACGAGCGTGATTCGTCCCTACCGTATTTCTTCGATTCTAAGATGCACTTTTTTCAAATATACACGTGTCTGAAACGGGGTGTGTCTTAGAATCAGCGCAAATCTTTTTACCTGTTGGTGGCCCTGAAATTAAGGTATGCCTTAGATTCAATGGCGTCTTAGATTCGATGAAATATGGTACCTGACTTTGAGATGAAATTTACAGAGATGTTGGGAAAGCAGCTAAGGCTGCAATCCTATGCATGCTCCCCTGAGAAAAAGCCCAATTCACAATCAAACATAGTGAGGCTGACGTCTGAGTAAACATGCACAGGATGAATCTTAAAAACTGGCACAGCCCAACTCTTACAATGAATATTAACAATTCCAATAGCTGGACAAGACACAATCTTGCTTCTCATTTGCACCAGCCATCTGCCTCCATCTTTTTTTTCATGATCATCAAGATGTGAAAGACCCTTCGCAATAAAAATTTCCCCATCACCCCCTGCACTGTAAAGCATGAAAGAGCCCCGATCCTAAACACACGGTAGGAGATGTTCGTATTTTCCTTCTCTGGTGTTTTAGCTGCCTCTTGCTGCTGGCTCTGGAGAACTGCCAAGAACATGTTTAGGCATCAGGAGTGTTAAGGGTGATGCAGTAATGAGACCCTCCCCTCCAAGCCTCAGTTACGAGCACGTAAAATCAGCATGATCAGTTTTTAAAATAAAAGCTTCGAAATGATGGATTATATTTTCAAGAGGAGGACAAGGGCTTGGACATTTACATCTTCACGTCCTTACTCCCTAAAGACACATTTTATCTAAAGGTGTGACCAAGAAGAAGAAGAAGAAGACATGTTCTCAGGGCAGGGTTACTGTTCCTTGAACTTGAGTTGGGAGGGTGGGGAGGGGGTGATTTCTTGTTATGTGATAGCGTCTCTAAATGAGTGATAAAACCTGCTCCTCTACGGGGCTCTCTTCTTGCGGAGCCATTCCGGGATTACAATGGACGCAATAAACTTGCCTCCCCCTTCCCCCCTTTTTTGGCAGTTCCCGTGATGGGGAAGTTCCATACATTCCATCTAAACAACCAGCAGATGGTGCTGCAACATTACAGGAATATTCCACTATCCAGGAACTACACTAGCTCTTTGATAGCAGTATATATTTGTTGCTGCATTTTCAGCAAGTTTAATCTCAGCGGAATAAACCTCAGAAACAGTGCGAGAGGCACCGGAGGATGACAGCGTCATGGAAAGGCCTGGAAACTTCTATTGGTAACCGATCTCTACATACGCTCCATGTGAAGGAGTCCTGAGAGACACAGATTAGTACACATGCACAGCTTTGAGATGGCGGTGGTGGCGGAGAATCATATCAGAGTCAGTGTGTGAGTGGTGTGGGGAGGGCAGTGGCTGCAGCAGGTGGGTGGGAGGGGGAAGCCAGCAGTCAAGCAACAAGTGGCGACGGCGGCAGCAATGAGTGGAATGGAGGAGGGCCAGTTAGCAGTGCCCAGTCTGCTGCTCCTTGCAATATGCCGCCTCGTGCGGGCGCTTCACTTTGTGTCATGGAAGGACTGGCCCTGCCGTGCAGAAGGAAGGAAGTGGGAGGAGGAAGCATTTACCTTCGGCGTGCTCCAGTGGCTCAGTGTGGGTCCCTGCTTGCAAAACCTTTCCCTTCGCCATCAGCTGCACAGAAGGAGGGAAACTGTCTGTTAGCAGACAAGATTGATTTGGGAGGCAAACATTTGGGTTACATGAATATGCCGTTAAAAACAAAAAAGATACTTTGGCTGGACCATGATAATAAAAAATAAATAAAAATACGAAATCCACAGTTGGTCAATACCAACTAGGACACACCAAGAATACCAAAAAAGGGTGTACATGCAATTGTGTTCCCCCAGAATATCCCACGTAGGGAACTGGAGACTTCCTGGCTATTTCCGACACGGGGAAATTAATTTCAATTCTTCAAGCCAGTTTGAGGTTTGAAACCCAATGTGGTTCAGCAGCTGGATATGGATTTGAGAAGCAGCTGTCCTGAAATTCCATACAACCTTCATTTTATGGATTTCAAACAGGCTTAAACAGCCTTCTGTTAGAATACTTAAGGTGGAAAGGTTGGGAGACACGAAGCAAAAACATTCATTCAGAGTTAATCTAAGAAAAGGCAAAGGGTAGTATTGGGACAGACATGGCTCACAGAATGGGCTTCCCCTTTCCCCTGTAGACCCTGCGTCCCCCCCCCCCACACACACACACAAATCTGCTCCCAAACTTTCATCCTCTTGGTGGGGAAGGCGGAAATAAAAAATAATAAAACAGTCCAGGGGGTGGGTTTCTGCCCCCCACCCCTGATTTTCTGTGTGGGGCACTTTGAAAATCGAATAGAACCCAATGGAAATGGTCTACATTAGATTCCATTCTATTTTCAATGTGCCCCTTCTGAAAATTGGATGCGTCTTATTGCCTGGAAATGCCAGTCTGAACCTAGACCTTCTTTACACTGAGCTATAGGGCTCCTCTAAACAAAGGATTTATTGCAAACTTGTGATTAGCCAGTCAAAAAAGTTCATTGGTCTTTTAAATGACTCTATGGATGACCAGGACATCTCCCACGGCATTCATTGGTCATTCCGCCATGACTAGAACCACTTTTGAAGTGGTACTAGCTGGGAAAAAGCGGGATCTTATGCCACTAGATGCCACTGTCTCAATGGAAGTGAACAGAGCATGTTTAGGAGGGAAGTATTCAATTCCAACCACGTGGTCGTCCTTCTCTGTCCACATAATGCAAACAATCGCACCAAAAAGCAGGAAGCACAAACACCCTGGGTAAGCAACACAATTTCCTTTTAGTGTAAAGACACTCATAGGCTCTCCCCCACCCAACCCCAGCAGCTTGCACGGTTCTGGCCCCTAAACTCTGCTCAGACTTACCACGTAGTGAAAGACCACCTTCTCCTCCCCTCTCACGGCATTCGGGTTCAAGGCATAATGCACTCGCACTGGCTGGGTTTGATCGCAGCTTAATGTCCCAGGAACAGACTCAACTTGGAGGTAACTTTCACTTGGCGAGTAAAAGCGATTTAGTGAGCGATACGCCTGGTCATGACGGGGACTGATCCAGTTATGGTCACACCAGCTTGCCACTTTATGAACTGCCTGATGGAAAAGAAGAAAAACACAATGGTTATGTTGGCTGATAATAAACATTTGCTTCTATGCTATTCTCCCACGTCCCTGCCAGGGTGAACGTCTTCTCAGTCTGTGTTCTCCTCCAGAACCACTTTGCCAGTGTGGGCAGCAGACGTTCCCAGTTCCCCCAGAACTCTCACCTGGATAGAAACGGAATCCTCTGTGAAGTTGTCCGTGTCGATGGAGAACTGTGCTTGCCCACGGTCGTCAGTGATGTAGATGTACTTGTTCGCGGACCCTGCACTAATCTCAATGGTTGCATTGCTGATTGGCCTGTTGGTACCATCCTCTATTGTCAACTAGAAGCGCAAAATCAAACACACAGCAGATCATGGTATCGTCAATGGGGACGTTAACGTAGCCCTAACCGTAACGTAGCCTGAGGGACACCTTCAATTTTGGAGAAGCTCTTAAGGGACAAAGCCAAAAGGGGCGAGGCCAAAATGTCAAAAACTCCACCCTGTTTTAGCCAGTAAGTAAGCCACACACACTTTCTGTGGTCAGCGTGTGTGGGCATCTGAGGAATCATAGAATAGTAGAGTTGGAAGGGGCCTCTAAGGCCATCGAGTCCAACCCCCTGCTCAATGCCGGAATCTACCTTAAAGCAGCCCTGACAGATGGTTATCCAGCTGCCACTTGGCCTCTAGGGTGGGAGAGCTCATGGTCCCCCTAGGTCATTGGTTCCATTGTTGTACTGCTCTAACAGTCAAGACGTTTTTCCTGATGTCCAGCCAGAATCTGTTTTGCCGTAACCTGAGCCCATTATACGGTGTCCTGCACTCTGGGAAGATTGAGAAGAGATCCTGGCCCTCCTCTGTGTGACAGCCTTTCCAGTACTTGAAGACTGCTATCATGTCTCCCCTCAGTCTTCTCTTCTCCAGGCTAATCGTGCCCAGTTCTTTCAGTCTCTCCTCATAGAGCTTTGTTTCCAGACCCCTGATCATCCTCGTCGCCCTCCTCTGAACCCCCTCCAGCTTATCTGCATCCTTCTTGAAGTGTGGCTCCCAGAACTAGATACAGTAGTCGAGATTGTTAGCAGAACTCGGGCTACAGGTCACTGAACCTGGAGCTAAAAAGTTAAAGTGTCCGTGAACAAGGTGGGAGGGGATGACGGGGATGTTTGCTCCGCCCTTTCCTGTCTCCTCCCTCTCCTTCCTCCTTGCTGTTTCCTCTGCCTCATGGACTGCTCAGCGCATGGCTGACCTGAGCCATCACTGGAGTGTTTCTTTCGTCAACACGCATGCCTACTCAACAGGGGACGGGTTCAGACGACAATAGAGACGAGGCCTAACCGGTGCCGAATGGAGGAGAATCAGAACCTCACGCAATTTGGAAACTATACTTCTATTAATACAGCCCAAAATAGCATTTGGGTCCCCAGGAAGTCTGGATTTGACCTGTAGACGTGAAGTTGCCCACCCCTGCTATATGAGCTGCAGGGGAGGGGGAGTGTTCTATGGATAATTGAGGTGGTGGTGGAGATTATGATCTGAGGAAATGACATCCCGGAGCCCAGATTGGGCTTGAGCCAGGGGGCCTGAAGGGCTAACATCTTCAAGCACTCCTCTGCCAAGCGCGCACAGGGCTTTAAGAGAAATGCTGTGCTGCAGAGTCATGCATGATGGGGATTGATCCACGGGACTTACCTGCCCCGTAATGGGGAGCCCTCGCCTGTAGTAGTGGTCCATCCTTTGAAGGGTGATGGTGCTGAGAGTCGAAGTAACTTTAGTCAAAGCAGTGCCTCTAAATTCCACCCCTGCCAAAAAGAAACAGAGGTCTATTCAATGGAAAGAGGGTAAGAACATAAGAAGACCCATGCTGGATCAGACCGTTCTGTTCACACAGTGGTCAACCAGCTGTCGACTGGGAACCCACAAGCAGGACATGGGTGCAACCCATGTTCCCCAGCACCTGGTGAATATAGGCTTTCTGCTTCTGATACTGGAGGTAGCACATAACTATCCGGACTTAATAGCCAATCATAGCCTTTTACCTATAGGAATTTATCCAACCCCCTTTTAAAGCCATCTAAATTGGTGGCCATCACTACATCTTCCACTGTGTGAAGAAGGCCTTTCATTTATCTGTTCTGAATCTCCCACCAATCAGCTTCATGGGATGACCTCATTGGGTTCTAGCATTATGGAAGAGGGAGAGAAATGTTTCCCTATCCACATTCTCCACACCGTGCATCATTTTGTTCACCTCTCTCATGTCTCCCCTCAGCCTCCTCTTTTCCATGCTGAACAATCCCAGTTGTTGTGACCTTTCCTCATAGGGGGAGATGCTCCAACATCTCTTTCCTTCCAGACTTTCCAGTCCCAAATTCCCCAGCAGGCCTGCTTTGACATGTTTCAAGCCTGGGCTGCAATTCATACGGGCCTTCCTACCAGGTAGGAGTATTTACCTATCAGGGAGGGAGCGGCGTACAAGGAAATACTGTTTTTATCTCCAGGGGGGATTCCTCCCTAGCCTCCAACTGCATCCAGGGAGTGGAGACATGGGGAGGGCCGAAACTTGCAGAGGGAGCCAAAGGGAAACCTCTGCAGTCCCAATTAGGCCCACGGGCCAGAGGTTCCCCATCCCTGATTTATCTAGTCCAGCAGTATCTACTTTGACCGGTAGCAGCCCTTAGACACAGCTTGGGCCAGTGCCAAAAGTAGGCAGGTTTAGGCACCTGCTGAGGGCCCACACTCTAGCAGGGGGCCACTGACAAGACCCTCCTGGGAGTTGCCCCTCCTCTTCACCATTGCAGCCTGCTTCTTCCCCCACTTCTCGCTCTGGCCCAGGCACTAGTGGTGGCAGGAAGGAGGAGCAGTAGAAACCACGGCCTACTCGTTCACTGGCCCTCTGCCTGTCAAGCAAGGACATGCGAGCAAAGATGAGAAAGGGGATGAGGAGCATTGTCATTTGCCGACAATGGCAGTGAGGAGACAGACTCACTGAGGGAGGGAGGGAGGGCCCTTCAGCAAGACACCCATTGAGGGAGGGCCCTTCAGCAAGACACCCATTGAGGGTGTCTTGCTGAAGGGCCCTCAAGAACCATCTCCATGATCCTATGGTCCTGAGCTTTGATCTTTCCTGGGCCCAAGGACCTATCTCACCCCTGCCACTGTGAGGCAATAAAATGTCTGCTGTGTAAAGCTTTATTCAACAAACAAACATCTCTTCTCACCTGAAGGGTGTGTGAATGCTAGAACCTATGCTCTAAGCTTAATTTGACTAACAAAGCTAAGCAGTTGCCTTTAGCTCAAGCATGACTGTTCCTCTCGTGAGCCACTAGCCTAAGAGACCGCCTCCCACCTCCTCTCAACTCCACTTTTTTGACCCTGTGGCAGACTCTGGGATCTGTCAACTGTGATATCCCCTCTCCCTCAGACAGAGGCTGAGTTCCCAGGATGCAGGGGGGGGGTCTATGAGCCATCTCAATTCTTGCAGATATATTGTTGGGAAGATTCATCCTTGACACCTGAAGAGTCTTGGAGGATCTCCTCCCCAGCTTCCTGAGTTGGTTGGTAATTTTCTGGTCCTTCTTCTTCAGATTCTGAGCCTGATTGACCCTGATTGTGACAGGGCTGTTCCTTTCCAGTCGTCCTTCTGTTTCCTGAAGCATACCTGTGCCTTCCTCTGTGATCTTGCATTCCACATCGAGGTTCATCCGATATCCGTCCCGTTTCAGCTGAAACGTCTTCGTTTTCACCACCTGAGAGGAGCAGCCATGTCCATCTGCCTGCATGAGGAGAAACCAAAGGTCAGTAGCGATGGCGGCACTGGAAGTAGTTTTTGCAATTCACCTCTTCCTTTCACGAAATGAAAGCGAAATCAAAAAAAAAGTCCTACATACCCTTTCTCCAGTGGATGTCGATCCAATAAGAAATACCTTTACTGTTCTATGGGTGCCTCTACAAGAGCGATTTAAAGCTCTTTCAAGGCACATTACCAAATCTACCTCCTCAAGAGTGGAGCGCAAATCAGGGGTCCAGGTGCTTTTTATCTCCGTTTATTCGCATTTTCGAATGCACGTTAAATAGCAAGTTTTAATTTACCGCAGGAGTTAGAGCGCGCCTTATGGGCATGTAAACATGCGATTCTCCGCATGTAAACAACTTTAAAGCGCATTTCATACATCTCGTAATGCGCTTCACTGCCTCTCGTGAATAGGTATTAGGAGTAAATGCGCTTCTCTGTAGATGCGCATAATCGGGCAACTGGGTGTCAAAGCGAAATCTTGTAGAGGGGACCTATATCTCACATCCACTGGGGCCAATATTCATGACATATCTGCATACTTAAACTGGTTAAATAGTAATTTCCTCCTCCCCAGAGAGACCTGGGTTGGAGGACTGGCAGGAGGACCCCCCCACCCCAATTGCTGTACAAACAGAACGTGTCAGTTTAGAATATTGTCAATGTGAGGACACACCTTCATTTTGTCTGTCCCTTTACAGTGAAGAGAGGTAACGTATTTGCAGGTTTTTAAAGAGGCCCCAATTTGGGGGGGGGGGGGGGAAATAGACCCTGCATAAAACGAGAGTCCAGTAGCTGCATCTCCTTATGTGTTAAATCCACATCCCACTTTTTCTCCCGGGAGCTCCAGGTGGCTTACATGGTTCTCCAACTCCATCGTTCTACACTCACAGGTTAGTCACGAGCAGGGGAAGGACACCTGGTGCCCTCCAAATGTTTGGAGGACAACTCCCGTCATCCCTGACCATTGGCCATTGTAACTGGGGCTTATGGGAGTTGTAGGACAAAACATCTGGAGGCACCTTCTCTAGATGGTGAGCCACTGACCTGAGCCCCATGGCTGAGTGGAGACTTGGATAAGGGTCTTCCAAATCCTGGTCCAACACACTAAACCAGGAGGTATTGAACCGCTTTCAACTCATGGGCCAAATTCAATTTCAGAGAAGCTCTCAAGAGTCACATTCTAGTGGTGGGTGGGCCAAAGGCAAAGGGGGCAAAACCACACACACACACACACAAACATCCTGCATGTTCTAGCATAAAACTCTTACTGACAGTCATTAAGCCTTAAGAGAATAAAATTGGTGTAGAGCCTGTCCCAAGGCCAGGAAACCATGGAACGATTGGTGGTTGGGGGAAGGGGGTGGGGCCAACTGGGAAGGGGGTGGGGCCATCCTGGAGGGCCAGAGGTTCCTCATCCCCAAGCTAAACACTACACTACACTGGAAACTCTCTGCAAAGTGAGCGTCCAAAGCCAGGTTTACAGTAATGAATTTCCATAATAAGTGGTCATTCTTCGGAATTCGTTTTTTAAAGTACACACTCTCTCTTCACGTAAGGAAGTGTTCACAGCCCAGGGAACAGTCTCCCTGTAAGAAGAACCTTTAAAGCAAGGGTCCCCAATGACGTGGCACCCATGGGCCCACAAGGCTCTCCCCTCCCTGCCCTTTTAAAAAGAAACTGTTTTAAGAAAAACCTTGGAAAATGTGAGGGCAGTCTTCCGTTTCTCCCTTTCCCAGCCTCTAGCCTCGCTCTTTCTCTTTCTTCTCCCCCATTGCCTTGCTATTTCCCTCTCCCAGCCTCTAGCCTCGCTATTTCTCTCCTCCCCACCACCTCTTTAGCTCACGTTTGACTAGCCAGACCCCCCACCGGAAGCCATTATGTGACTAGCCACATCCACTGTGAGAGCCATTTTGTGGTCGCTCCCACAGCTGTTCCTCAAATCCCCAAATGGGCCTACAGGTCCTAAGGGGTTGGGAAACCTTAGTATAAAGTACCTCAAAGATCGAGGTGTGTTAAAGGAGTGAAACACATGACCCAGGCCCTCCTCCTCGTTGGCTTACAACCTAATTGGCCATCAAAGGAAGGGATTTCACCAAACACCAGAGGAAAGGAAAGGGTGGCTAGATAGTATTTAATGCAGTCACCAAATGGTCTTTGCGTCTGTAAGGCCTCCGCTTCAGTCGTGGGAACTCACCTCTCCACTGAACTCTTCACATGCAGCTTGCGACTCTTTCCCGTAACACTGGCTTCCGTAATTGTTGCCATATGGCCGGCAAACGCTTATATTCACCAGCCCAGGGACAGGCTTCCCATAGGTGTATCTGTAGCCGGAAACAAGCACAGCATTGATGAAATGGGGATACAGGGGTAGATACAGAGACCAATGGTTCTGTCTCTTGTTTGATACCCTGGGAACGTTTCCATGGTTACTTATTATCCAGAACTTAAGACAATTTCATAGGAACACGGGAGCCTACTTTATAAAACCTCAGGCTATTGGTCTATGTAGCCCAGTATTAACTATTCCTGGAGTCAGGGGGTGTCAGGCCTCCATTTTGGAAAAGCTCTCAGGGGCCACGTTCCCGTGGCAAGTGAGGTTGAAGGCAAAAGGGGTTCGGCCAAAATGCCAGCAAATTGTAGCAATGAATATAATGATAATACATTTATTTCTCACCCGCCTCTCCCTTTGAATCGAGGCAGGGAACAACATTAATGCAACAATACAATATGAATCAAATGCATAAAACTAATTAAAAGAGCATATAAAACCAATACAATATTAAAGTAACAGTCAAGGCATCTTAAAATTCTTAGGTTTAAAATTCATCCGGGTAAGCCTGCCGGAAGAGACTAGTCTTTATAGCCATTTTAAACTTTGAAAGTGTGTGAAGTTGATGAATCTCCTCCGGCAGGCTGTTCCACAGTCTGGGGGGGTGACAGAAGGAAAGGTCCTCTGGGTAACAGTTGTCAGACTAGTTTTGACTGACTGAAGCAAATTCTCCCCAGAGGACCTGAGTGTGCAGGGCAGATTGTACAGGGGAAGGCGTTCCCATCGGTAACCAGGACTCAAACCATGTAGGGCTTTAAAGGTAATAACCAACACTTTGTACTTTACCCAGAAACTAATTGGAAGCCAATTAGTTAAAGCTCTTCCTGACACTCACTAAGCCTTGGGGGAGGCATTTTAACCTCTTAGAATGGGGGGAGGCTGTACAAAAGCCAGGGAACCACCAAATGAATAGTGGTTGTGGAGAAAAGGGGGAGGGGACCGACTGAGGAACCCTGAAAGACCAGATTGGGAACCCGGATGGTGGGCCGGATTGTCCCAGAGGCCAGAGGCTTCGCACCCTGGTCTATTCCGACTGGCAACCTCTCTCCAGCTCTTGACTGGACATGCTGGGACTGAAGACTGGGTCTTCTGCATGCAAAGCACTTGCTCCACCCCTGAGCTCTGGTCCCTCCCCATGGCTCTCCTCCAGGACTTCTCACAGCCATAGGACTCGTAATACAATGATGTAATGAGTGGGACGGCATTGCTGTGAAGCTGCCTTGAGCTGGGCGATGCAGCTGGTCGCGGTGTGATGCTCAACACAGCTACTCTAAAAGTGTGCCACACCACTGAAGGCCACTGATGCCACATGCCAAGACAGCCCAGCTGCAGGATGGGTTAGCACAGGTTGGTGGAAATGGGGCCAGGGCATGAGAGGAAGAGCCGGCAGGGCAGGGTGGGGAGCTGGCGTTAACCAAAGTTCTCCATTCCCTGGTTCCGAGTATGAAAACGAAGAAAAGAAATCCATGCTCATCTCACTTACCTGCCGCAACAAGTCACTTCTAGTTCATCATCCATTATTGTCAGGAGCTCGGGCGCCGTCACCGAAACCTCAAACTTGGGCAATACTGCAGGAAGGAAAGAGATGCCAGGATAAAGGATAGCAAAGGAAAACAACTCCAAATCACCAGAGAGCCACTATTCCCCACCAGGGAAACTTTATGAAAATCGTCACAGCCATGCCAAAATAAATAACCCATTTCTAAGAGACAAGCAACAGCTGGTTCAGAGCCTGTTCCCTGATATTGCAATGGGTAGAGAGTTGTTGTTTTAAACATAGGGGAGCATTTCAGTCCGAACTGCGCACCTTTTTTGGCTCTGAAGCTGGAAGCAGGGTCAGGGCATGGGGTAAAAGTTGGCGGGAGGATCAGGTGGGCCTCAGGAAGAAGTGGGTGGGATGCTGCTGGCTTTGTGGGGCCCCACTCAGGGAACACCCAAGGGCTGCATTTGGCCCACAGGTTATGCACCCATGATTTAAGTCATCAGTCCCCAATATGCAATCTGAACTGGTACAGCAAAGCAAGAGCAAAACAGATCACATGATTTTGCTGGTTGTGAGCTCCATCATACCTAAATTTTCCCCCTGAATTGCCTCTGCGTATTTTACCTCTCAGGCAGAAGCATGTCAAGCTTATGATCCCTTTCACCTGAAGAGCTGCTCTTTCGCTCCTTCGCTCGTTTGCTCTCCACTCCACTCTACTTCACTCCACACCACCCCTCCCCTCCTCTTTCTCCCTCCAGTCAGATCCTGTCAGATGAACACTTCAATCAGACTGCCTTACTGCCAGGCAAAAACGGAACGACCTTTTCGTATGGCTCTTTGGGGGCATCAAGGGAGTACAATCCTGTCTCTGCAGAGATTCAGGCGTTGTCTGATTTTTGAAAATGCTTTCCAGCCTGGGATGCAAGCTTTGGGTTTTGTATTGAGGCCTGGAGACGGCTGCTGGGAGAGATGGCTTTTCCCTGCCAGGACCTGATGCATTCCATTCAAGCCCCCAGTTCCTTTAAAACTACACGGAGGCTTAGGGCACATTAAATGTGCTTAGGGGAAATAATCCAGACTTTTAGCGTCCTAGGAAAGGCTGGGGAAGATGAGGGGTGTCAGCAGGACAGGCACGGTGTCATGTGAGTACCGTGCTGCAAATCCACACACCAGGCATGGCGAGAGTGCACTAAATCGCTGGTGTGATGGAGCTCTGTGTTGCTGAGCTCTCAGCCAGCAATATCTGTTGCACATAACATAGATGGAGAAAGGAACTACAAAGGGGGCATCAGTACTACTTCCTTTGTTCTTGTTGTTTTGGGTTATTGTTATATTTGCAAACAAACATAAAATCTTTACCACTTCCTCATTTCTTCCATAAGTATGTCACCCATATTTCTTATTCAGATCTTCTGAATTTTCTAGATTCGATATTTTGGAGCCACAGTGGCTCCAATACATCAGGCAATTAGTAAAATAAGAGTCCCATGAAGTGAAATGGAAAATTGGGGGGGGTTCCAATTGTTCTAACTTTAAAAAGAAAATTTGAAAGGGTTTCACCAATCTTCCTGAAAGTTACACATGCCAGAAAGAAATGTCTATTTTGAATAATCTGAAAATTTCAGGAAGACGGTTAAAGATTGAGGGGAGAAAGGGCAGTTAACAGAAAAAAAGGGGTGGGGACAACTCGATCACGCAAAAGTGTTTTTTTTACAAATGTTGGCAACGTTTTGTGCCCATCATTTGTAAAAACACTATAGGCTCCATATTTTAAAGATTGCTGTTTTCTTATTCCCTTTCTACTGTGGCTGGTGCAATGGAATTCTTTTATTTAAATTCAATTTCCTTATTTTGAAAGAATGTTTATTTGCTAATGGAAATCTACGGGCGATCATAATGCAGCACTTGGAATGCCGATGTTCGGCGGAGGGGAAGAACGGATGTGTGGAGTAAATGCAGCAGCAGCAGAAGCAGTGAATTTCTGGGACCTGTATGTGTGTGTGTGTGTGTGACAAGCCATCTCGTCATCATCACCAGACCCTACCACTTCTGTATATGGGTCGGTGCTCCCATCCATTCTCCTTCTCCTTCTGCTTACCGCTTTCCCATTAATTGTTTTTGTTACTAAGGTCCCTTTTTGTGGGTTCAAGTGCTGGGAACAGAGGGCTTAGAAGGAAGCTGTGTAAAGGAATGGGAATGAAACTTTGGATAATAAGCAGGCCTGTCTGTCCTTGAGGGCAGAAAGGTTTGCTGACCAAAGCCTGAGAAGCAGGCTCAGCCTGATTTGTGCCTCCATTTGGGGAGAATAAGAGTCCTCTTTCTGAACATGTTTTCCCTTGGTTTTGAGATAATTTGGGGGTATCTTGCCCCAACCCAGTTTCTCTGAGACAGGCACCTGGCTCTTGAGCAGCTTGGCGTAGTTTTTTTCCCCTTATTTTATTTTGCTCACTAGTGAAGCTCGGGATTCACAACACTTTTCATTTTGAAATATTGTTTTCACTCACTTCCTGGGTTAATTTTCCCTCCCTGGACTTCGCTGAGTTCTACTCCCTGGATTCCAAGAGAGGTCTCTTTCAACCTTCCTCTGGATCCATTAAAGGTTGGTCTTCAGATCTGTCCTTGGGATAAGTAGCTATATCTTCCTTTTAATCCCCCCATTGCTCCTTTCCTTTTTTCCTAAGAATTGGACTACGCTGCTGTAATACTGAAAGCTTCAAAAATATTTCATTTTACTAGTTTGCCGTGGTGGAAGCTCAAGCAGAAGTAAGCAACATTTTAAACTGCTGCAGTAGTAGTGCAACTACTACAAAACAAAAAAATTGTTTTGAGGCTACTAACATTGGCACTAGTAACACAGTTTTTGGTTTTAATAGGTCTTAGCAACGGTTAAGCTGTAGTGTATTTTGCATAGCGGACACATGTATTTTCTTTCTAATCATTGCATGTTTCAAATTTTACTTCTGTATCTGATGTTCTTCTACGTTTACTTTCGTTTATGAACCATTCATACGACTTTTGTTTATAAACTATCTTATGACTTCTTATGTGGCATGTTTTCCTTACTTTAATAAGTTAAAAGGGTATCCACTCTTTTCCTGCTTAAGTTTTAAAATATATATTTTAACAGGTTTATTAACGTTAAGAGTTACAGACATGAGGAAAATCCTCAATCTCTGTAATCAGAGGCACTGAGTAAGGTACCCCTGGAGATAATTTAGACTGACCCCAACCACACTGCATTATTCTGCCTTCTGAAGAGACTAGTGAAGACAAACAAATTGACAGACCATAATAACAGTTTTCATGTGCCCATTTGCTTTATGAGACAGGTGCTCCAGCAGGCTATCCAAAGGAGGGCCTAATAGGCCATAGAGTTGTCTGGCTGGGTCTGCAGGAAACCTGCCTCACCGGTCCCTGCCGTTCTGTTCTACAGCAACTGCTCTCAGATGAACGATATGCAGCAGTAACAACTCTCAGGAGATACCGATGTCTCATTATCAGCTCACCCAGTAAAGGCATGGGTCAACTCACAGGATAAACGTGTGAGTCGCCACAGGGTAGGATACCTCTAGCAATACGGTAAGGCTCAGATGCTTCATAAGGCAATACAGGACCAGGATAACATGGAGCATCTTTGCTTGTCCCAGGCACGCCATCCTCCCAATCTGGCTTTCGGACTGAAAAACCCAGGAAAAGTGAGCATGCACGGAGGGAGGGTAAGTTGTAAGCAAGCCCAGTTTGTGACTTTGTACAACATCATGACTGATCACAGGGCTTTAGCATCCAATTTCTTGGTTTTGTGGAGTTCGGGCCAACATGAGATAGCCTTCGCTTCTGGTCTTTTAACTTGGCAAATTTTTTGATGATTGAATCTATATCTACATCTCTATATATTCCACTTGAATATGCTTCTCTCCATAAAGCGGTGCAGAGTACAAATCAGCAAAAATGAATCATAGAGTAGTAGAGTTGGAAGGGGCCTATAAGGCCATCGAGTCCAACCCCCTGCTCAATGCAAGAATCCACCTTAAAGCATCCTTGACAGATGGCTGTCCAGCTGCCTCTTGAATGCCTGTAATGTGGGAGAGCCCACCACCTCCCTAGGTCATTGGTCTCATTGTCGTACTGCTCTAACAGTCAGGAAGTTTTTCCTGATGTCCAGCTGGAATCTGGCTTCCTGTAATTTGACCCCATTATTCTGCGTTCTGCACTCTGGGATGATCAAGAAGAGATCCTGGCCCTCCTGTGTATAACAGCCTTTCAAATATTTGAAGTGTGCTATCATGTCTCCCCTCAGCCTTCTGTTCTCCAGGCTAAACATACCCAGTTCTTTCAGTCTCTCCTCATAGGGCTTTGTTTCCAGACCCCTGATCATCCTCGTTGCCCTCCTGTGAACACATTCCAGCTTGTCTGCATCCTTCTTGAAGTGTGGTGCCCAGAACTGGACACAATACTCAAAATGAGACCTTACCAGTGCCGAATAGAGGGGAACCAGTACTTCGCGCAATTTGGAAGCTATACTTCTATTAAAATCATGGCCATCTAATTACCTGGTGCAAAAGGGATAGATCCTTCTTACCGTATTCCTCCACAGTAAAGAGAGTTTCAAGGTGTCCAATGCTGATAATTAGAATACCGGGGTCAAATCGACTACTGGAGTCAAATCGACTATTGGAGGCTAATGGACTACTAGAGGCTTTCTGTACCACCACTTTGTAGTTGCCGAGGAGAGGCTCAGAAACAAGAGGAAAAGAGAGTTGGATGAGGCCCACATCAAGCTGCACGTCTCGCCACTGGGCCAAGCGGTTTCTCTTGGGGTCCTGGAAGTCACAAGAGAACACAGCCACAAGCCGCTCATGTTAAAAGCGTCAATGGGGATATCGCTTCTACTGCTGCTGCTGGCCCTAAACAGGACAACACCCTAAGTCAATTCCCTTTGCCCAGGGCCAGATCTACACCTCGTGTTGTATTGAAACAATCCCATCACGTTGACTCTATTTCCCTCTTGCGCATTCATACCTCATAGCACACAGAATGACATCTGTTGCAGGAGTTTGGATAATACGGAATAAAAAGTGGGAAGTAACACTAGAAAAGTGGTATACGGAATGCATAATGTGCCCTAATGGTTATCCATGCACTTCGATACCAATAGAAAGCGCGAGAGTAGTTCTAGACCAGCACATTATGATAACTCCTTGCCACAGTATTACTGTTCTATCAGCACTTTGTGGCTGTCGGTGCTGGCCCTACCATTAGGCTATGGATGGGGAACCTTTGGCCGAGGAGTCAAATCCAGCCCTCCTGAGGTTCTAATCTGGACCTTCAGAGTTCCTCAGGTGGCCACACCATGTTCCTCAGGCCTCAAGCCCTCCCCAACCACTGGCCATTTGGTGGTTTCCCAGCTTTTGTGAAGAATTTCCCCCATTCTAAAGGGTTGAAATGCCTCGCCTGAGCCTTAGTTACTGACTATGACCCTGTTCAGATGACACGCGAAGCCACGGTGGTTAAGCACTTTGAGCTAAACATGATGGCTTAGCATGTTGTGTGAACCATTCCTAACTATGGTGACTATATAACCATTTGCTGCAAAAGGTTAGTGGCTTAACCATGGCTTAGTGTGTTGTCTGAACAGGCCCCATGAGTACTCTTTATTTATTTATTTATTTATTTATATTACATTTATATACTGCCCAATAGCCGAAGCTCTACAGCAAGTCTGGCAGAGTTGTTTTGTTTTGAATTAATTTTTATTGTAAAATTTCAACAAAACAGAACAAAAAAGAGAATAAAAAATATTGATTTCAATGCATGCATGCACACACACGAAAATACAGATTTTTGTGAATTATACACAAACTTCAACAAAAGTAGATCAAATATCCAAATTCCATTTAGCTCAAGTTCCACTGAATTAAATGGAACTTCCTGCCAAAGAGCTCAGTTTCAAATTGGAGGCATGGTTAGGGTGACCGCATGGAAAGGAGAACAAGGGCTCCTGTATCTTTAACGGTTGTACTGGAAAGGGAATTTCAGCAGGTGTCATTGTTATGCATGCAATACCTGGTGAAAGTCCCTCTTGATCACAACAGTTAAAGTTGCAGAAACTATACTAGAGTGACCAGATACAAAAGAGGGCAGAGCTCCTGCTGCTTTAACTGTTGTGACGAAGAGGGAATTTCACCAGGTGCTGCATGCATAACAATGACACCTGCTGAAATTCCTTTTTCAATACAACTGTTAAAGAAACAGGAGCCCTGTCCTCCTTCTCATAGGGTCAGCCTAGACATGGTTAATGTTTAAATCTCTCTGCCCTGTTTGTTTTCACCAATGGATCATATAAAAAGTCTATTTGCTCTAGTTAACCCAAGGTAACCGTCTGCTTCATTGGAAGCCCACAGCCAGATAAAATGGTGTGTGATTGACATTGCAGTCACTGGTTTGGGAAAAGGGGATCAGGTTCTGAGGAGACCATGGAAGATTCCCACTGGGACTATAAAGTGTGAGAGAATAGTAGGTTATTACTGCAATTTGCATGGAATTGGAGGTAACTGCACAATTCTACATGGAATCCTACAGAATGAAGTTCTAGCAATCAGAATTTGAGGACTGCAGCAAAGGTGACCTTTGTCCTCCAAATGGACTATTTAAGACAAGGGGGACCAACTTGTGTCCTTCAGATGTTTTGGCCTAAAATTCCGATAATCCCACACCAATGCTAGCCAGGGATGATGGAGTTGTAGGCCCGGGCATCTGGAAGTCCATAAATTGCCCATCCCTCACTTTTAAGAAACTTTAGAGCATAAGCCTATGCATGTTTAGACAGAAAAAAGCTATACTACTCCCAGCATGCCCCAGCCAACATCGCTATCTGAAGGGATGCTGGGAATTGTAAAGCTGTTTAGGATTGCACCCTGAGTCCGGGATAGGCAGTTTGTCAGCTGCAGGTTGGGGCATGCTGGGAATTGTAGGAGTTTTTTTCTATCTAAACATGCATGGGATTGCAGCCTTAAAGAATGAAGAGCCTCACAGCAGAGCTAACAGACACATTTGGTTTTAGGTTGCTGTTGCCTCACTAGTTGGCAGGAACCAACCCACTTTTATTCCCTGGCTTTGGAGGTCAGTCACTACTTTCCTGCTGCTAGGAGTGGCAGAGAAGCTCTGGAATGGAAGAAGTTGCACCTCCAATGCCGCCCCCCCACCCCGCAGTCCTTAGATTTCAGTAGAATTAGCCACGTACCTCAATGTAAACCAAAGGAAACTGTGGAGACAAAAAGTAAAAGAAATAAGAGACAGGAATGAATGAAAAACTACACACAATGGCTATGTATTTACAGTGCTCTGTTATTCTAAGTAGCTGAATCATAGCAGTTCAAAATGTTAATACTGAGGTACAAGTACAAAATCTTAATACTAAGGTAATACTGAGGCCATTCATTTTTAGTGGTTTAGTGCCCACTCAAAACATCCTCCTTTAAACATCATCGTCATCATCTCTACATATGAAGCGGAAAGTAGGTGTGTGTGATGTATGTCCAGAAATGTTTACCCATTTCCAGATGAGTTAGAAACTTGAAATTTGGCATGCTGATAGGTCTGGCTGTACAATGTGCCAGAAAAATCTAAAAACACAGAACTTGGGGTTTAAAGTTTTTTTTAAAGAATTTAATAAAAAACAAGGCTTATGCCTAAAACTCCCAGTATGCCTTGGGTGAGAGGCCAGACTTACTGGCCTTTGGTGGCCATTGTGAGTGCATGGGCAGATTGCTGCTGCGGTCTTTCACAACACCAACTCCTAAAGCTGGTCTTGAGCAATCAACCCAATTCCACATAAAGGGAAACATGGGCTGCATCCATTTACAGAGCTTCTCCCACCCTTTGCATGGTTTTTAAATCGTAACAACAGCATGACTTTGAGGGACCAAACATGCTCAAAGGCACCCTATCCTGATATTGACGTTTTCTCAGAATCTGGGGGAAGTCCATGAAAAGGAAGAGGAAAAGGAGGCACTCTGTGCATGCCCAGAAATATGCCTGATGAAGGGGAGAAGTACACGACTGGCCCCGACCCTTCAGTAAAGGCTTCTGATGGAGCATTTGGTGGGTGAGAAGTGCAAGCTGAGGCAGTCCCAGCAGGATTTAGCCAGAGCTGGGCATGTCCACTGACAGCCGCTTACCTCCCCTCCTCTGTGATGCTACTCTTCAATACTCTATCGAGGAGCAGAATTGGCAACAAGAACAGGGAAGCGCCTCTCAGAGGATGTGGACACCTGCAGGCCACCAAAGGCATGCTGGGAGGTGTAGTACTGGCATGTACAGTGGCTGATTTTAAATAAAGCATAGGTTAGCAAACCAAGTCACTATCTCTCAATCCTAACTCAGCTCCCACTTCTCTGACCTCTCACTAACTGTCTTTCTTCTCCTTCTACCTGACTTTCTCCAACTACCACTAACCCCCCTCCCACCATTCCATTCTAGCCTCAGCTTGCACCTACAACTCCCAGCATGCCTTGGGCAATTTAACTCACAGGCTTAGCACTGGCCTACTACTTTAAGATGATTACCTTGCAGACATATATCTTAGGGGGCCTGAGCAATGCCGGGTATGTCAGCTAGTAATTTATATAGCACTTTGTTACAAAGTGCTGTACGTGAAATAAAATAGGTCAGCAGTTTACGAAAATGCAGTAAATACAATAATTCTAATAAAATACCTTAACTGGGTTTAAAAGAACAGAACAATAGAACCTTAAATGAAAACCCATATAAAATGTGTAGTGGCCATCAGCATACTCTACCTCAGGAACAACCAGCCAACCTCCTCTATTCAAAAAGGAAGGTTTTCAAACCTTTCTTGAATAACACTCCTTTCAACACTTGTTTTGTCAAAAAATCAAAGATATTGCAAGAGTTGCCCTTTCAGTAGCTTCGTGAACTTCTAAGTTACAATGCATGGGGCCATGAAGGCAGGATTTGGGGGCAGGTGTCTGGGGGCCCACTCAGCAGAAGGAGCAGGGAGGCCCCCAAATGCAGCAGAGATGGCCAACTGTATTTTGAAATAAATAATCCACATTACTTTCTCAAGTGAGAGGAGGGTAAGGCCATTAAGCCCCAAATCTAAAATGATCAAACTGTGCCGCTGATTACAAGTTTTGGAAGTTCCCATTTTAAACTGCATGTGACGTCGGGTCCATTTCTTTATTTAATTGATATCCTGACCTTTCTGTCAAAAACTAGTGCTCAGGAATAAAATCGAGATTTAAAACAAAATCTTAACTAAAACAAATAAATTAAAAACACAAATTAAAAACACAACAATAAAAGAAGTAAACAATACCAATCAATTAAAATTCCCTTCAGCAATGGACCGGCTTATATGCCAAAGGCCTGCCTGAACAAAATGTCTTTGCCTGCCAGTAGAAGGATGACAGAAAGGGGACCAGCCTGGCCTCCCTTCAGCAGGGAATTCCAAAGTCTGGGTGTAGCCACTAAGAAGGCCCTGTTTGGGTCCTGACCAAATGGGCCTCTGATGGAGGCAGGACCAATAGAAAGGCCCAAAGATCTTAAAACCTAGGCAGAGTCTGATGGGAGAAGGCGCTGATTCAGGAAACCTGGACCCAAACCATATAGGGCTTTATAGGTTCCACATGGACCTATGGTTAGGGTGACCATATGTAGGAAACCAAAAAGGAGGACAACATGGCCACTCCAAGGTGGCGTGCCTACCAACATGGCCGTCCCCCAAGGGGGCGTTCCCTCCAACATGTCCCGCCCCTGAGGGGGCATGTTCATCCAAACATGGCCTTGGTCAGATGTCTGATTTCACAGCATACAATTAAGACAAACCTGTTCTACACAACATCTTCATATTAAAATCATTAAAATAAAGAACAAGTGTGACATTCGATGTATCTGAAATTAACTTTACTCACTCCTACTTTTGTAGCTTTTGCTGTACTTTGAAACTTTTGCTATGCTCTGTGTGATAGTTTCCCCTCCCCTCAAATATGTTTTCTCACTGCAAATCCTTCACTGGATGACCGTAGTCCCAACTTTCCTAACATTTAACACTCCTTCCCCATCACGTTTCTCTTATCCATATGCACAGATTCAGCATATTGCTACCACTGAACAAATGAAGGAGTTGACAAGTGCAGAAAAATCTAGTACAACAAACTAGCCAACCTAGCATGCAGGAAGAGTATAAAATACGATTACCCTGCAAACATTAGCCATGGAACAAAATGGACTAAAGGCTTGTTGTAGTCACTTCTCACCTCTTAGCTTGTTTCAACTTCTGGTTTATCAGTGAGAAACAAATCTAAAAATGTGTCATTATATCTCTGGTTCATTAGCCATGTAAACAAAACCATGGTCAGTAGCAATACAAAGAAAGGCCAGAACAGATGCCCATTATCACAATGCTAGACAAGGATCTTTCCCTCCTTTTATCCAAGTATATCCTGAATTTACACTGCCTCAGTGTGTAGAGAATAGAAATCCCAGTCAGGGACCCAAAGAAAACTGCCCAAAGAAACTTTAGAAATAACTCTTGTTGATTTCAATAAAGCTTACTCCCAGATAAATGAATGTAGGATTGCAGCCTCTTCACATCTGTTCACCTTACTCTAGCAAGTGCAAGGCCCTCCTGTCAAGGACAACTATGCACTCACAGAACCTGGCCTCCTCGATCATGCAACCAGCAGGTGCTTTCCAGAAAGATGCTTTCAGAGCCTAGCAGATCCAGACACACTCAAACAAGTCAAGCCAAGCCATGCTATGCTGGAACAGAACACTTCTGGGACAAGACACTACTTTGCAAGTGATCAGACACAACAGTCATACATATAAAAGAAAAACACAACTACCTCATTGACATAGCAATACCCAATGACAAAAATGTTGCAGAAAAGGAAGAGGAAAAGAGAGACCCAGCAAAGGTTTTAGGAAATCTTGCTCATATTGGCATAGGTTGAGATATTTTGCTGGTCAGAATTTTCATCAGTAGAACTCCAATGGACTTTAATGGAAATGTCTTTAGGACTTTTAACAATTTTACTTTGGGCTTTCAGACATCAGAAACTTCAGGTGGATGATATGAAATAATTAGCAATTACAGGAGAAGTGAAAAACCCTTCTCCACCCACCCCACCCACCATGCCCATTGGCGCAAGAGCTAATAGTTCTAATAGTTAGATCCAAAAGATCAGTGAATTAATCGGAAAATTCATTAACAGTCTGACACGGGTTTTGAGAATTAATTGAGGAAATATATAGGAGATACAATATACAATGTGGATCTAGACTCCAGCTCAGCGAGATATGATCTTATGAAGATTAATAAACTGAGGAGGAATATTACTTTTTAAAAAACTTAGAACTCTATGTACTGGGTGCCCCAAAAGTAGGTATACAGTTGTTTAGAATGTTGATGGGAGATGTGAGTACTATACTGTATACCTACTTTTGGGCCTCTTGGTATTTCAGTCTTCCCCAATCCAATCCACTCCAAATATCTTTGACTATGACTCCTATCTGGTCATGCTGACTGGGCGTTGGGAGTTTTATCCAACACATCTGGAGAGAACCAGCTTGGGGGAGGATACTGTATTTAACAAGAATTGTCTGTTTTTGTACAGTTACTAAAAAGATAAAACAAATGCTAGCACCAGTAAATATCACATAGATGAAGTAAAAACACCATGGCCAGTAACAATCATCCTCCAACAGAGATGGATAATAAATTATGTTTTCATTATGTTTAAAAGGCCCATTGAAATTGCATCCATATACTTTGTCTTTCACACAGCCGTGAGCTATGGTCAAATAAACTTCTAATATGATACCATTGCACATTTTTATATTTTTTTTTTCTATGTTTCATGATTTATTCAAATAAGAAGCAGTAAATAAACATTGCTAATAAGTCAATTCATTCATCAATATATTACAACATAATATATATCCTCCAACAAAATAATCAAAGAAAAGCAAATGGGTGAGGTAACCAGATAAAGGTACTGCTTTGAAGCCAGTTTTCTGTTCCAGCAAAACACCTATTTTCCAGACAGCTAAACCAATTTCCTCAAACCATCTCTAAATGAATTCTTAGAAAATTAATTCATTCAAATTTATTTCCCGTAAATAGGAATATCAACTCCATATCATCCCCCAACTCTCACACACAAAACTATGCCCCCCTCTCAACATGCACACAAACACGCAAACGCTCTCAAAATCATCCACCACAAAACACACACGCACACAAGCACTCATAGACAAATGAACATGCACCTATCACATAAATATACTCACACGCTGCAAACACGTAAACTCTCTCAGGATACCCACCCCAAAACACACGCACACACATTCATTCATGGACAAATGAACATGCACCCCATGCACCCATCACATAAATACACTCACACACATACCTCTCCCAAGGCTGCTCCTATGCTTGCTTCCACTCTCCCCCCCCCCCATTTCTTTAGGCATATGATGGGGATTTTTACATTCACCTTGAAAATATTCTTAGTGGTAGCAAGGGGTTGCAGAGAAGGGGATTAGAAAAGTACAGGATAAGACCTGGGGGAGGAGAGATCCTAACAGGTGGAGGGCAGTTTTGGAAAAATTCTCAGAACCTTGTAACTCCCAGGGTAAACCTGTCCTACTTGCTGCTCTGCCTGCTTTTTGTCCTCTGCCTGCACCATCCAAGAAGAAACCCAGGATCGTCATGCGGGAGCCGGAAGGGGTTTGGTAAGTGTCAATGACCCACCAGGGGCAGGCCTTGGAAGTGCATGAAATGGGCCTACTGAGGCCTGCAGAGGTCGGCTGAAGCCATCTCCGGATTCCTAGAGGGCCATCGCCATAGCGACGACCCTCTAGGAAACCGGAAATGGCTTCGGAAGGCCTCAGAAGGCCGAAACTGGAAGTGCCCGAAATGGGCCTACCGAGGCCTGCCGAAGCCAGCTGAAGCCATTTCCAGATTCCTAGAGGGCCGTTGCCATAGCGACGGCCCTCTAGGAAACCAGAAGTGGCTTCAGAAGGCCTCAGAAGGCCGAAAACAGAAGTACCTGGCCAAAACGGGCTTTTGGGAGGCTACATTTCCGGATTTGGCCCCCCAAAACGGTCCCCCCCCCGGACGCAGATTTGCTCCCCATTTTCCGGGCATGTCCGGAAAAATCTGGGAGGATGGGCACCCTACCTATGGTCTGATTGGAGTCCACCAGGAGAAAAGCCTTCAGCATGGTGGCCCCCTTTCTTTGGAACTCCCACCCCCTAGAGGTCAGGCAGGTCTGCTCTTCCTGAAAACAGCTCTGTTCCAGGAAGCATTCCTTGACTGACAGCCATGGTTTTTCTTGGCATTTTGTTTTTTTAAAAGTGTAATTTAAATGGTGTTTTAATCTTTGTATCTTTTACTGTTTAACTTCTTATGTCCACCTGTCTGGAATCTGTTTCAGCTAAGTAGAGGCATACAAATTTTGTAAATAAATTATTATTATTATTATTATTATTAACAACAATAATAATAACAACAACAACAACAAGCACTTTTAATTCTGCCCAGAAACAGACCAGAAGCCGGTGAAGCTGGTGTAACAAAGGTCTCACGTCCTCCCTATAACCAGCTCTGGTCAACAGTCTGGCTGCAACATTTTGGACCAGCTGATGTTTCCAAGCAGTTTTCAAAGGCAGCCCCATATAGAGCATGTTCCAGTAGTCCAAATGGGAGTGGACAGTCTAAGGGCAGGAACGGGGAAATGCTTTCAGATGGATCTAATGGGACACATCAGAATCACTTCCAGGGCGGTGCTCCATCTCAAAAGGAAAACGGCCATCACCAGGCCAAGCAAGCTTACCAAATACACAGCACATTCCACTCCTGAGATCCTGACAAAAGACTGTTCCACCTTCGCATACTCACTTTCCATCCGTCAGAATGGGGTGCGTTTGTCTCATCCTTTACAGCAGCACTTTTACTACAACGTGGTCGCCATTATCCCTGCTTTACTCATCCTAGTGGAATAATGAACACTACCACTTTTGTGTCAAATTACCAATCTGCGAATGAGCCCCTGGGACCCACACTTACAAAGGCCCACGAGCAGGGGATGGCTATTTTAGCATTACACAAGTGGTAGGCCAGGGGTCCCCAACATTTTTAGGCCGCTGGACACATTTAAAATCTGGAGAGATGGCCGCGGACGCTGTCAAGGGGAGGGGGCTTGCCCATTCAGAAAATGACTGCCAAAGTGGGCATGGTCAGAAAACACCCACTTCCCAGAAGGCAAACTGAAGCATATGAAGGGTGACCATCTGGAAAGGAGGACCGGGCTCCTGTATCTTTAACAGTTGTGATGAAGAGAGAATTTCAGCAGGGGTCATTGTTATGCATGCAGCACCTGGTGAAACGAGCTGCAGGAGCTATACTAGAGTGACCAGGTACAAAAGAGGGCAGGGCTCCTGCAGCTTTCACTGTGGTGATGAAGAGAGGATTTTACCAGGTGCTGCGTCCGTAACAATGACACCTGCTGAAATCCCCTTTTCTCTACGACTGTTAAAAATACAGGAGCCGTGATCAGCCCGGCGTGCATCTTGAAAGTTGTCATAAATTGTGATGGCGCACCGCATCCATTTCCTGGACCTACTGGTTCTGCCTCCAGCGGCCCAAAAATGGCAACCAGGCCTTTTGTGTAGAGCAGACTTTGGTTCCCTGGCGCTCTTTGGGAGTTCGGGACTTTAACTTCTGTCAGGCCCAGCCGGCATGGCCAATAGTCAGGAATGCTGGGAGTTGATCCAAACCATCGGGAGAGAACAAAGTTGAGAAAGACTGGGATGAAGGTTGCTCATTAACAGGCTGCTCTGAGGGCAAGGTCATGCCAGCATCAAAGGAAGACATGCTTGGGCATGTGTAGGGGCCCACTGACAAGATACTTCTCCTCTTCACTGTTGCAACTTGCTTCACTCGCCACTTGCCAGAGGAGGTGGTGAGAAAAGGGTGACCCTATGGAAAGGAGGACCGGGGCTCCTGTATCTTTAACAGTTGCATAAAAAAGGGAATTTCAGTAGGCGTCGTTTGTAGGCAGGCAGCACCTGGTGAAATTCCCTCTTCATCACCACAGGTAAAGAGGGAGCTCCTCCTCCATGATAGAATCCGGGAGGGGAGGGGGAGAGAGCTCCGCCTCCTCGGCAGTTGGGAATTGGCAGTTGGGGAATTGGCAGTTAGCAAGAGAGTGAGAAGATGATGGAATTGATCTAAGCCTGTCTTTGCCCCACACATATATAGTTGTGCTGCCCTCTGGGTAAATGACCCCTAGGGTTACAATGAGTGCAGCGAGTTGGTTTTCTATTAGGGTGACCATATGGAAAGGAGGACAAGACTCCTGCGTCTTTAAGAGTTGTACAGAAAAGGGAATTTCAGCAGGTATCATTTGTAGGCAGGTAGCACCTGGTGAAATTCCCTCTTCATCACAACAGTTAAAGCTGCAAGAGCCCTGCCTAGCGTGACCAGATACAAAAGAGGGCAGGGCTCCTGCAGCTTTCACTGTGGTGATGAGGAGGGCATTTCACCAGGTGCTGCAGGCATACTAATGGCACCTGCTGAAATTCCCTTTTCTATGCAACTGTTAAAGATACAGGAGCCCTGTCCTCTTTTCCACATGGTCACCCTAGGTGAGAAGGAGGAGCAGGAGATGCCAATGCCTGCTTGCTCAGTGGCTCTCAGCCTGTTGAGCAAACTCCCAGTAGCAATGATGAGGAAGAGGATGAGGAGCAGTAGCACCCGTTGATAATGGGAGTAAGAAGATAGACTCGCTGAAGGAGGGGACCCATTGTAGGTATCTTGGCCATGGGAGCTCAAAACCTGGAGCTGGCATTGGACAAGGCAGTCTATCCATGCAGCCGCCCAAATTTGATTGGTGGTTGTTTTTTCAAAGGCAGCCTAACAGCTGGTGGCGTGACTTGATCCAGACCCACCTATTGTGTTGTATATTCTTCTTTTAAGTATCGGTATTGTCCATTATAATTTTAACTGTGCGCAGAGCGTTTTGCTCTTTTTAACTGTCTGTAATCTGCCCAGAGGACATTGGTTATGGGGCAGATCGAAAATATAAAATAAAATGAAATACAATGATGAAACTTACCTTCTCGTTCAAGGGATGGAAATCTTCATCCAAAGAAACAATGCGGAACAGAACTGAGGAAGGAAAAGGGGAAGTGTTTCAATGAGACTCTGCTGAAGCCACGTGTGCATGCGTGCTTGTCGTAAGCATGTCAGGACTCTGTGGCAGAGCGCGTGCGCGGCATGCAAAAAGTCCCCTGGCAGCATCTCCAGCACCAAAAGAAGACATGTGGGAATCCTTAGGAGCTTCTTTTTCTTGTCTCTCTACTCTCTCTGATTGACGCTGCTGGTCTCTGGTGTGAGCCAGAGATACCAACCCAGGCCTTTTCCTAGTAGTCAACTAGCAGTGGCGTAGCAGAGGCAGGGCTGGAAGGGAAGCCGCGCCAACACTCTTTTATGAGCAGGGATGCTGACATCATCTGCCACACTCCCTGTTCCCTCTGGGCTTGGCTGCAATCTTCACATTAGCTGGATGTGTGTGTGGATGTTCCCACGCTATTGGGCTAGGTTGTGTGTAACGCCAAGCCACCATGGGTACATTTCCCACTGGGGCTTAGCAGAGCACGCTGCCCACCGTTTTGAATATGCAAGTGGCAGTGCGCTCATAGGTTGTCATGCTGTGCGAACCCTGCGTCATGGGTTGTTTGAGGGAGTGGAAACCCTCAAATAATCCATAGTTTGTTTTAGGATTATTTGAGGGCTGTCTAAACCCTCACAAACAACCCACGACACTGGGTCTGCACAACGCGGCAAGCTATGAGCACGCTAGCGCTTACATATTCAAAATGGCGGCCAGTGCGTTCTGCCCGCAGTCCCCTGGGACAGCATGACAGCTCCCACAGCTCAATTAGGCCAGCAGGCGTTGTGTTGTGCAAACTGGGTCATTGTTTTCAGCAATCTCTGCTGCAATTCAAAGCACATTGAAGCGGCTTGATCTTGAATGGGCGATTAAGATGCATTAGCGTTACAAAAGATGCTCTTGGTGGAGACAAAAACTGATTGGTTAATAGGGTGACCAACTGTCAGGATTTTCCCAGATTTGTCCTGGTTTTGTTCTATCCTGGGTGTCAGGGGGGATTTCCTGTAATCTTCTATAATGTCCTGGAATGACACACTTCACCCTTTAAGGCCGCCATTAATGTGGCGGGGGAGATGACACGCTTTTTGGAGGCCCCTATTGGAGCAGTGAGGGGGGCAGGAATGACACGCTTTTTCTTCCTCCTATCTAATCGGGGCCCTTAAGGCCCCAATTGTAGTGGACGAGGGGAAATCGCACTTTCTGGGGGCCCTGGAAAGCATGTCATTCTCAGCCGTCATGCGGGAATGACGTGCTTTCCACAGGCCCAGGAAAGCGCATTTTCCCGCCCCGCGCCCAAGGTGTCCTCTGTTTTGGTTTCCTAAATAGGGTCACCCTAGGTTAAGATGGATGAAGACAGAAGCAGGAATGTTTGGACTCTCCTTGGGGACGTGGCTATGGGGACTGTCACGATGAATGCCTGCACTTCGCCACTGTCAATGATGCATCAAAGGACATGTCTCCAGGCCTGGGGAGGATCAAGCTGGCTGCCGGCTGGACTTATCCAAAGAGGCTTTGGGCTCTTTGCCAAGATGACGCAGGACTTCCCAAGCATCCTTTCCCCACTGGAGCCTCTCTTGCTTACCTTTCTGTCCCGGCTTGTAGATGGGTTTGTCTGTCTGGACGAAGACCAGGCTCTTCCTGTTCTTGACCAGCACTGTTTTCCGGCTCCAATAATGTAACGTCGCCCCCTCCACCAACACGGTGAGAAACACCTCTACGGAGCCCGTACTGTTCAGTTTGGGAATCTGCAGGACGGGAAAGGGGGAAGTCAGCAGCCTTAGGCCTGTGGGCCAAATTTAGGCCTCTGGGTTTCCTCAGAAAGTGACGCCCCTTCCCCAGGCCTCACCCCCTTCCCTGACTGCGTCTTTCCCAGCTTTTGAGCTGCTTTTCCCATTCTAAAAGGTAGAAATACCCCTCCTGAAACCTTCACCTAAAATACGGTGGCATTCCGGGTGTTTATTTTGGCTCTGCCCCTTTCATCTTTGGCCCTGCCCACCACTGGAATGTGGCCCCTGGGAGCATCTCTGAAATTGAATTCAGCCCTCGGGCTGAAGGGGATTTGACCCCCACCCCGCCTCAGTGCCTTTCTGGTTCTACACAGCTCCTCATCGGTCATTGCCAGGGACTTGGGAGTCATAGGTGGCACCTTGCTAATAAAGGCCAGGGGTGCGTCCCCAAAACTTTTCCCAGAGTCCTTTGGGAAATCATGGTTTCTCTGCATTCAAAGCACCATTTGCCGTTGCTGACAGGGCCGGCCCCAGACATTTTGCTGCCTGAGGTAAAGAACAAGATGGCTTTCTCCACCCCACTCCATATACAGAAGCCAACCAGACCAGCGGTTGAATCGCATTCCAATGCTGGTTGCTTCTACCGCCCCTGAGGGCAGCAGCGTAACTTAGAAGCTGCAAGGCAGACTGCATGGTACAAACACTTTTCTGTCCTCCCACATCTTGCTGCCCCTCCCACCAGCACCACCAATATCTGCCACCTGAAGCAGCTAACTCACACTGCCTAATGGTAGGGCCGGCCCTAGTTGATGAGAAAATGGGACACCACACACACACTACTATTGCCCTGCCTACGTGTTTTGCCCCGTTTGTGTGAACAGGATTTTAACTTTGAGACTTGATGTTCTCCTTTAAAAAAAAAAGCAATTGGCCCTTTTTTAAGAAGAGGAAAATGTCTGTCTGCTTGCTTGTTTTAAAAAACCCTCTGAATAGGGTGACCAGATAAAATCCAGGTCAGGGCTCATGTCACTTAGTTGTAGAGAAAAGGGAATTTCAGCCAGTGTCATTTGTATGCAATTAGTTCCTGGTGAAATTTCCTCTTCATCACAACAGTTAAAGGTGCAGGGGCCCTGCCTTCTTTTGTATATGGTCACTCTAGTATAGTGCCTGCACCTTTAACTGTTGTGATGAAGAGGGGATTTCACCAGGTACTAATTGCATACAAATGACAATGGCTGAAATTTCCTTTTCTCTACAACTGTTAAAGTTGCATGTGCCCTGACCTGGATTTTATCTGGTCAGCCTACCTCTGAAGTATGTAACAGCAATGGCTAAAAACAGTGGTAGCTGGCTAAATTAGGGTGACCATATGAATAGGAGAACAGGGCTCCTGCATCTTTAACAGTTATATAGAAAAGGGAATTTCAGCAGGTGTCCTTTGTATGCATGCAGCACCTGGTGAAATTCCCTCTTCATCACAACAGTTAAAGCTGCAGGAGCTATACCACAGTGACCAGATACAAAAGAGGGCAGAGCCCTGTCCTCCTTTTTGTGTGGTCACTCTAACTAAATCCCCCTGAACATTGAATGTTCCACCACCACCATGCATGGCTCAGGTTTGATTCTCCGAAGTCATGAACCCTTTTGACATGCTTACGTCATACTGGAAAGGGGGGGGGGGGGGTCGGGGAAATCTCCATTCAGCAATTGTGACTCTGTGTGTAGTAGAGGAGCTCAAAGGGAGAAATGTGTAACTCTAAGTGAATTATCATTATTGCTCAGTGTTCATCATAAGTTATTGAAAACGTCTGAACTGAAAAAAATAACTGTTTTCATTTAGCTTATATATTTCTGACACTAATACACTAAATTCTATGTAGCCACTTGGGATTGTATCCAATTTACTGGATAAAAGCCCTGTTTATTTCAATGGGTCTACTCTAAGAAAGACTAATATTAGATACATACAACCCTTGGACCTCACTGGCAAGGACCTGGAAGTATTCAACATCAGGCCATCACAACATAGAAGTGTTACTTACAATATGTTAAGGAGGAGACCAGGACGTGGGGAGTGCTATTTTCAGCAGGAGCCCTGTCAGCATTCACATCTAGTTATGACCAAATGTTTTTCCTGACCATCCAGCCTGAGAAAGAATCCTGTGTAACCTGACAGCTTGCACACTGCATTCTGGCCAATCCTGCTATCGAATGCTTCTTAATTGGGTGTTGTTTCTTTTTATTGTTACAAGTAGCAGTGGATTAGAAAAGGCAGGGTAAAAATGAAGTATTATCACTTATTCCTAGGTATTACATGTCTGAGTCATTTTGAAGATACTCTCACCTTGAATGGGACACACTGGAAGACATCCCTCTCTGACGTCACGTCTCTGAAAAGGCTCCTGTTCTCTCCTCCATATTCTAGTGTGACACTCAGGGTCACGGACTCATTCAGGTGGCTCAGCTGGACGCAGATCTTCTCAGAGGTCTCGGTGTGGATCAAGACGGGCACCAGCACCAAATACTGTCTAGGAGTGGGAAAGAGTTCCCGTCAGAGGACCAGGAGGACTGTGGGTGGCTCATGATCTTTAGCAGAACTACAACAACCCACTGCTCAAAATCTAAGGTAAGGCTGGTTTTTGCCTTCCTTATCACCTCTCTCTGCATGGCGGTGGTTTCAAATTCAGAGAAAGAATGGTTGAAAGAAAGAGCTCTGACAGACAGCAGTTCATCTACCGCCTGAGAGGCGATGACAGTTTGAAAGAGGGAACTCTGCTTGTAGTGCGGACGCTCATCCCACTTTTTCCTCTGGTTAAACAGGTCTGATGGGTTCTTACAGGGCTCCAAAGCCTACCAAACCTGTTTGACCAGAAGCAACCATGGAAGGAAATAAAGGTGTGGGAGGATGACATGGGTAGCGATGTCTCCCTCAAGACCTCTTCCCTTCAACTCTCTGAAGAAGTATTTTCTTTCTCCTGCCTAAAGGGAATGGGGGGATGACACATTTTCCCCTTGGGGAGATGGACATTTTGACAAATCTGACACAGCTGCTGCTCTGTGGATTCTTTCTCCATTTCAGTATATAATCACTGGAATTTGGGTTCCCATATGGAAAAAAGGGATAAAAGAAACAGGTAGCCATTTCCTCATGAAGCAATATTAAACCACAAGACCTAACGCTGACTGAGTTCACACAATCAGGGAGGAAAAGAAGTCACGGTGGCTTTTTTTGCCGATCGCGTGTCCCCTAATTTCCATTATGACCCTTGCCAGGCACACATTGTTGTGTCGTCCAAACCCCAAAGCCAGGGTTGCAGGGTGGTTCGGAAGCCACCCCTGCCACCCACCCTCGCCAAGTTCAGACAACACGACAACCTGTGCCCAGCAAGGGTAATTATGGAAATTAGGCAATGTGCAACCGCTACGTGTGGGGTGGGAAAAGAAGGTGCTGTGGTTTCCCATGTGGGCCTGGCCATTGAAAGAAATATTCGTAAGCTCTCCGCTCTAGAACAGTTCTGGGCACCACACTTCAAGAAGGATGCAGATAAGCTGGAGGGGGTTCAGAGGAGGGCAAGATAGATGATCAGGGGTCTGGAAACAAAGACCTATGAGGAGAGACTGAAAGAACTGGGCATGTTTAGCCTGGAGAAGAGAAGAGTGAAGGGATACATGATAGCATTCTTCAAGGACTTGAAAGTTTGTTACCACAGAGGAGGGCCAGGATCTCTCCGCCATCATCCTAGAGTGCAGGACACGGAATAATGGGCTCAAGTTACAGGAAGCCAGATTCCAGCTGAACATCAGGAAAAACTTCCTGACTGTTAGAGCAGTGCGACAATGAGACCAATGACCTAGGGAGGTGGTGGGCTCTTCCACACTAGAGGCATTCAAGAGGCAGCTGGACAACCATCTGTTGGGGATGCTTTAAGGTGGGTTCCTGCATTGAGCAGTGGGTTGGGCTCTATGGCAGGCTGACCATATGAAAAGGAGGACAGGGCTCATGTAACTTTAACAGTTGTAGAGAAAAGGGAATTTCAGCCAGGGTCATTTGTATGCGATTAGTTCCTGGTGATATTCCCTCTTCATCACAACAGTTAAAGTTGCAGGGGCCCTGCCCTCTTTTGTATCTGATCACTCTAGCGCAGTGCCTGCAACTTTAACAGTTGTGATGAAGAGGGAATATCACCAGGGACTAATTGCATACAAATGACACTGGCTGAAATTCCCTTTTCTCTACAACAGTTAAAGTTACATGAGCCCTGTCCTCCTTTTCATATGGTCAGCCTACTCTATGGTCTTAGAGGCCCCTTCCAACTCTACTATTCTATGATTCTGTGAAGGCTGAATCCCAACTTACTTGACAGTAGCTGTATTCAGACAACACGATAGTTAATGGTGGGGTAATAATCAACTTTACAGTTGTTCATCTAGGGGGTACTCCCCACACAACATGGTAATAAATAATCAACCGTGGTGTGGATTAGGATCAGCGCCGAGTTGACTATGGCAGCATTCAGATGATGTGATAGTCAATACAACTGACTATTGTTCCCCCCGCCCCCCCAGTTGATTATTATGTTGTCTGAATGCAGCCTCTGTGTGGCATTTTCAGGGGCTGCCGTGGGCAGGAGTGGGATGGGAAGTCCATTTCCACCAGTGCAACTGATACAGCTTAAATCTGGACCCAACCCCTCGTTAGTCCGTCTGCCCAGCTTTACGGATGGTGAATTCACACAGCCAATCCTTGACTTGTGGAATACGCTGCTGCTTCCCGCGGCAGCAAATGCCATAGGCCAAACATCTGTTGTGTGAATTCACCACTCTGTAAAGCTGCACAGAGAGACTTGGGATTGCTCTCTGGAGATGGGGAGAGGGGAAGCCACTGGGAGAATCAAAGTCTGTGGGAAACAGAGTGGGGGAAGGCGGCAGGGACAGGGGAAGCCTTCAGCAAGCAGCTTACGGTTCTGGGGTGGATGCCGAGGTGTCCCAAGGAAGGAGAAACAGGAGCAGGAGAAAGATGGTGTATCCCTCGAGTCTCCGGCCTGTCCCCATGGTGCTGAAAGGGCAGCCTGTGGATGAATCAGACGGAGGCGAAAGCTGGATTTCTGCACCTCTGGCCGCTCCCTCTTCTGCCAGCCTGACAGCCCCCTTTATACCAGCTCACTGTAACTGGCCCACAAGACTGAGGAGGGGGAAAAAAGAGGGGGGGAGAGCTGGATTGCAACAACAAGAGGAGAACCTTGAAGTACTTCCAAAAGCACACACAGAAAATCCCTTGGCAAGCAAACAAGGAAAGCAGAAGAGTTCATTGACTGTGCTTATTACACAAGGCTCTGGCCTAGATTTGAGCTGTTTGCGTTACAGTCCCAGGAAAACAGCTGCCCCATGGGTTTGCCTCTAGGAGGGGCCAAGCAAGCATACGTTCCCACACAAAGGGGAAGGGTGTTGCGTACAACTCAGGAAGCCCACTGCGCCAAACCTGAGGTACGGAAACCTGGATGCAGCCACAACTCCCGATCCCAGAACAGGCTCCTATCTTTCAGAGCTGCCCGGTATGGTTGGCACAAAAGCCAGGACGTCAGAAGCTACAAATGGGGGGGAGGGGGTAGGAAAAGGAGACCCCCCCATACCACCTATTCTGCGCTAAGGGCCTGCGGTGCTAAGCCAACGGCTGTGCGAGCCTAGGGTGACCCTATGGAAAGGAGGACAGGGCTCCTGCATCTTTAACGGTTGCATAGAAAAGGGAATTTCAGCGGATGTCATTCATATGCATGCAGCACCTGGTGAAATTCCCTCTTCATCGCAGCAGTTCAAGCTGTAGGACCCCTGCTCTCTTTTGTATCTGGTCAAGAGGGCAGGGCTCCTGCAGCTTTAACTGTTGTGATGAAGAGGGAATTCCACCAGGTGCTTCAGGCATAAAAATGCATGAAAAATTTCCATACAACTGTTAAAGATACAGAAGCCCTGTCTCCTTTCCCATATGGTCACCCTATAGCCAGACCCCTGCCTCAAAATAACTTCTAACACTATCCAGTGCCTTTTTATTTAGGCCTTCAAATAACAGGAGGAATGAGCAAAGCACCAAATGGGAATGCCCTACAAAAAAAATCCTTTCAGCGCGTAAGTAGCGATTGAACATTCTCTGTCACGCAACAATTAAAATATCCTCAAGCGTTAGCAACAATTTTCAACAATGTCTTAAACAGTTCCCTGATATCTGAAAAGTTCCCAACCAGAATGATTTCCAATTCACAAAATCCATAGAGCAGGGGTGCAAACCTCAGGCCCGAGGCCAAATAAGGCCCATGGGGTTTCTGAGAGGGCCACGCCCCCTTCCGCCTGCCCTACCTCCTTTCCTGCAATCACCAATCGTTTGGTGATTCCCCAGCTTTGGTTCTGTCCCTTTGCCCATTCTGATAGGATGAATTCAGGCTGACCCTATGAAAAGGAGGACAGGGCTCATGTAACTTTGGCTGCCTCTACAAGAGAGGTTTAAAGCTCTTTCAAGGCGCTTTAAAAAATTTACCTCTACAAGAACGGAGCGCAAATCGGGCGTAGAGGTGCGTTATCTCTCTGATTATGTGCATTATCGAATGTGTGTTAAATCGCGAGTTTTATTTTGCTCCGGCCGTTAAAGCGCATTTTGACTGTGTGAACAAGCGCTTATGCGCATTAACTACTTGTAAAGCGCATTTTGGTCATCTGTTAATGCGCTTTGCCGCCTCTCGCCGCCTCTCGTGCAGAGGTATTAGGTGTAAATGCGCTTCAGCGATTATGCGCATAATCGCCTAACCGGGCGCAAAAGCGAATCCTTGTAGAGGGAGCCTTTAACAGTTGTAGAGAAAAGGGAATTTCAGCCGGTGTCATTTGGATGCAATTAGTTCCTGGTGAAATTCCCTCTTCATCACAACAGTTAAAGTTGCAGGGGCTCTGCCTTCTTTTGTATATGGTCACTCTAGTATAATGCCTGCAACTTTAACAGTTGTGATGAAGAGGGAATTTCACCAGGAATTCCTCCTTTTTGTATGGTCAGCCTAACAACTGGAATTGCCAGTAATTTGGCCCTGCCCTGTTTCATTAGCATAAATCACTCTCAGGCTTTAGATTAGAGGGAATGCCTTTATTCATCAATGCCTGGTCCAGATAACATGAGGGAGAGCTTCTCCCACAGACTTCCTGTCCTGGCTCTTCCTGTTCCCTTTCAGACCTCCCTTCCCAGGGAAGCTAGACTGGCTCCCTCCTTGGTATGCTTTTGGAGGCAGGCTAAAGCATTTCTGTTTCAGCAGGCCTTTGGGGAGTACTGTAGGGTGACCATATTTTGGAAACCAAAAAGGAGGACAACATGGTTGTCCCCCAAGGGGGCGTCCCCACCAACATGTCCGCCCCCAGGGGGCGTGTCCAGCACCAAAGTGTGTGCGCCCACCTGAACATAGCCTTGGTCACATGTCTGATTTTACAGCACACAAGCCTCCTTTTTTCCAAACAACATTCCCAGCTGTTGTAACCTTCCCTCATAGTGGAGATGCTCCAGCCCCCTGATCATTCTAGATCAATTTGGGTGATGCTTTGTAACAACTGCCACTATTGTTGGGGGAGTGATTTTAATATCTTCATCATGGGAGCTCTCCATGTCATGGATTTTACACCCTTGGCACTTCATCAAAGAGATCAAATCAATTTTTTTTATTCTCCTATAATGGTGCTGCTGCCATTATCACCACAGTTGGATGGAGGAACTCCAGTAGCCAGGGGCTTTATCCAAGAAGTGTTTTCCACCAAGAATTGTCAGCAACCGCTTCTTCCTTGTCTACATTATGATCGAGAACTTGGTTAGTATGATTGATCCCTAATCCTGCATTTATACCTAATTCTTTTACTCTTAAGTAGTTCTTTCTTGCTGAAAAGAAGGACGAGAAGATAGACCTACAAAAACCAAGAGATGCAGGGGGCAAGGGTAGTGAAAACAGAGAGGAAATGCTTCCATGTGTTGTGTGGTTGAGATGAGTGTGTGGAAAAAAGTCACATCCTAACACAAAACTAACATTGCATAGACTGTGTGGGTGACGCTTATGTACAGAGCCATGAACTCACCTATGTGCTCTAATGCAAGTTCATTCTCTTCCAATATATACAACAGTAGAACAGTCTTCTTGCAATTAAGAATTATTTATAAATTCTTGGTCTTCCGTTTCCGGTGGCTGGTAGCCGGCAGTTGTTGTTTGGAGCTCTGTAAATTTTTTGCACTTCAAATTCTTGCCTGCTAAATTAAGCTAGGCCAAAGATACGAAAAGACAAGATAAGATGAGTGCAATGAAATGTCTCATTCTGACTTTGCTGCTTGGGGGAAATGAGTGAAGCGCTTGGAAGCTAGGAGGACACCCGGGGCTCTGCAAACAAACAAAGCCAGATAAGTGCTTCTCCGAAATTTTATATTTTAAAGTCAAGCTATTTGAAGCTATTTTAAGTTAAACAATTTAAAACAGTTCTGCCACCAATAAATATTTTTAAGAATTTCTTTTACGGCACTTTGCACTTTAAAATATCGTCATAAGAAGTAACAGATGACAAGAATACAGATGATATAGAAGTAACAGACGATAAGAATACAAGGGGATAAAGACACAAGGAGAACAAAACAAGAAAAAGCTAAGCAAAGAAGGTAAGGCAGCCGGCAAGTTCTGAGAAGTTTTAATAAGCTAGCAATAAAAATAATGACAAAGTGAAGAGTGAGGATTGAACTTGTCGTGAACTTTAAGTTAAGAATTAATAACAATAACAACGATTGCAAAGAACACATAGAGGTTAATTTGGAAACCAGCAGGGGCGTTGCTAGATCACTACATGCAGAGTCTTTTCTGACTCCTTAGGAGCGAAATCCTGGCATTGTTGGAATAACAATCAATTAACACATCAAGAGAAAATAGTCAACACATTGATAGGCAATAACTGACTTTTAAAGCTCTAGTCACAGCTTAATAACTGTCCTAATTGCCTACAAGCTGCGATGGTGTTAACAAGAGTTGGCTATAAAACAAAGGGAATGATCCCTATAGCAGAAGATGTGAGTGTTTATGTCAAAACCCATAAGCAGCTAAAAATTACAATTTTTTCCAACATAACCCAGGGGCTAATGCAAACAATAACCTGGAGGAAACAGCACCTATAGAGCCAACTCTAGATTGGTCCCTGGGTCCTCAATGTATCATGCGGCCTGAGGACCCTGAAAGTCTTGAAGAATATATACACAGTCTAGCGGAAGAGATTGCTGATGCTGATACAACGCTCGAAAAGATGAATGGGCGAAAAATGGCTGACTCAGAAACGGCAGATGGAGGCTTTAGTCCTAGCTCTCCCAACCAAATCAAAGCATCTGGTCTTGTGTATAAAGATCCAGCTTCAGTAATACATAAAATACATGGCTCTATGACTCCACAGGTTGAGCAAAGAAATCTTTTAGCCAATATGGAACTGCAAATGAATCTTCATTTCAAAGAAATTAGGAATCTGATCATGGAGTGGAGGGGCGATATAATATTGATAAAGCAATATCTATCCGAAACCACGGAACTTTTAACAACACTAACATATTTTGCTCTTGAGCAAACTAAAACCAATGCCCAAGTCAATTTAAGTGAAATGACTTCTACTGCCCCAAGCCAAGTTGCCTCATTCAATAGCAGCGTAAAGGCTCCAGTAAGCCCAGCTCAAAAAACCAGGGCAAGACGTACTAAATCCAAAAGAATTAAGAATAACAAATCTAGCAAATCTCTTGGCCCACTGGAAAAAAAGTCCAAAAAATTAAAATCTAATAGCAAAACCAGGAGACCCACCAAAATGAAATTCCACAGACTTTTCAAAATAATGGAAGAGTCGGAGTCAAGAACTAAGCCCTCAAAATAAGTGGAAAAACCCAAGATAGCCGAAACATCAGAAATAAACAAAACTTGTGCAACTTGTCTGCATCAAATAGCGAAACCAGCGCAATTTACCGCAGAGGAAAGCAGAATTCAGGAGCCATGGGTATACAGACAACATCTTGCTGAAACAACTAACCACTTGCCGAATCACCTCAAGGTAGAACCAAGCTGGGAAAAGACTAACAATCCAGCAAATAGAAGCTGGCAGCTTCAGTTGTTAACATATGATCTAGTTTTTTTGAATTACCCAAAACCGAAGGGGTCGCATACCCAGTTGGAACGCATAAATTATTTTACATCACTGATAGCTGAAATCACTCAAATACAACTTGATTCAGCTTGTGTTTGCAAAGTGGAATGTGCTTTTTATAATTATAAACTGCACGAGCAATTGTAACATTTGTTTCTTCAGCGATTGCCACTAAAATCTATAACTGCAAAGCGATGCTTAGAGGACAAGGATTGCCTGTGTGTAGACATTTTAAGAATTTGGTTTTGCAACCACTGGATAGTACTTTGCGATCAATCAAGAAAGACCCTCCAACCAAGGACCTGATAGAGCTAAGTCCATCAGTCATACTTCCCACTTCTCCCCTCAAAATGCAAAAAACAAAACTGAGCTGGTTTGAAACTAGTGTCAATGAGGATATAGCAACAGCAAGTGACTCTTGGCAAAAAGAGAATTTAGAGCCTGAAGAAATAAAACTGATCAATACCTTTGACATTGGAACAATAGGCAATCTTACACAGACTCCTCACTCTTGAGAAGATTTTAACATGCAAATCCCAGCTAAGAAAGAATACCTTTAGGCTGACTGGAACCAGCAATACATTAGATAACCAAATGAAGGATGCTAAAAAGCCCAAGTCAAACAAAGACAGCAATGACTCAATCAAAAAAGATCTGTACATGAACCACCAAAAGTAAGGTATTGCTTTGAGCCCCGAGATCAAGATAATCAAAGGCGGAACTGATATCTCATTAAATAATCCCGCTTTATCAGAAAAGAATGACCATGAGCTGAATCATTCTGATCCTATTAGCTCAAAAAAACCCAAACACAGCAATCAGAGACCAGCAAAAAGTCCCCCATAGTTGGTACTAAAGTAGTTGCCCCCTATAGAGCCCAATCCCAATTTGCTAACTGTTGCATGGCAAGTAGCTCGGATGGACTAATAGATAAGATAATAGAGCTGGATTGACATTGGAAAAAGAGACCGAATCCATCTCTTAAAATAGTATCTTGGAATGCTGCAGGATGGGCCTCAAAAAGTAGAACACAAAGCACTCTTAAATACCTAACAAGATTTGATATAATACTTCTTCAAGAGACCTGGAGTTGCGACACTATCCACATGAACGGATTTTTAGCCTATAACCTTTATGCCCTTCCCAATACAGGCAAGGGCAGAGCCGCTCAGGGGTTGTGTATTTTGATTTCTCAAACTATTGATATTAGAATATCTAAGCTACCTAAGTGCTTTTGGAGCTGAGAACCCCAAAATTATCTCTATTATTGTTCAATGTCTACCGAGTACCGTTGACTAGGAAGGAAGAGATATTGGCCTTCTGGAGCAGACTCAAGGGGTATTTTCAGGAAATGACCACTAAGTTCCCGCATGCCTAACCAGTTCTAGCAGGGGACCTTAATGCGAGAACAGGCTCTCGCTGGTCTGAATCACCACAAAGCGGAATGCAAGCAAGGATGGCTGTAGATACATCTGAGATTAATTTGCACTGCTCCAAGGACACCTTTATTAATTGTGCAGGTCACTGTTGATTATAGTTTGTCTGCAAGTATAATTTGGCCATTCTAAATGGCGTCGACAAAGCTGACAGATGGGGGGAGTATACCTATATTTCATCAAGAGGTTCCTCTGTAATCGATTGTGTAATGGTACATGATTCCTTGAGGGAGACGGGCTGCAGTTTTAGAGTTGCTGAACCTATGGGAAGCGATCATCTCCCTTTAGAATTTCAGTTGTCCATTTCTACGCCTATACGGCTGGAGCCCTCTCACCCCCTATTGGATAATCAGCTCTGTTTAATTGGAGGAAACAGAATTAGATGGTCCAACGACACAGCATTGTCCTTTAACCATATTGCTAAGGCGCCGAACACTCAAAAGTGTATAGAGCAGATTTGCACATCGCCTTCCCCTGAGTTAATAATTACTGCCTATGAGGAGCTGACGAAACATTTATATGCTGCCTTACAAAATAACACTAGAGAGCCCAAGTGAAATCAGTTTACTCGTAACTGCTGGTTTGATACTGAATGTGCCAATTCAAGGAGAAGACTCTTGGAATCGTACCGACAATACCGCGAAAATAACGAACAACAGCTCCCTGATCTATACTATAAACTGAAGAAAAATCAGAAGAGACTTCTGTGCAAGAAAAAGGACTTAGCAGATAGGGAAGCGTGGCAAATGCTGATAACAGCTTCAATTTTGAAAGATGGCAACACTTTCTGGCAATTAACATCGGGAGCACTTAACAACAGGAATGGCTACCCGAATTGTATTATCTCTGCAGACATCTGTGAAAAACACTTTAGACAGACGTGCAATGCTAGCCCAATGCCGATTTCGATGCCAGTTTTGCCTCCAGATGCACCAGAATGTAAATGTACTGTCGATACCGAGCGGTTTCTCTCTTAGTTATGGGGCCAGCAAGTCGGTCTCTTGGAACTGAGGAGAAAGGCGGGAACATGGAGTCAGTGGACAGTGGGGGAGGGGTTCCCGCCAAAAACGTTTGCACATATAGGTGATTTACAAGCTAAATTCCTGGTGGAGGGTAGGTGTAGATCAATGTTCCCTCACAAGACAAAGAAATTAAGACTAAAAATAACTAAAAACCTTAGCACTCTAAAGCTTTCTTCTCAGGAGAAAGACAGAAGTTCCCAACAAGACATCCTTTCAGCCCATAGTAGATCCCAGTAGCATAGAGGAACTTCTACTAAATCTGAAGCTGGATAAAGCCCCAGGCCCGGATGGAATATTGCCGGAAATGTTAAGGGACAAAGCTAGTTGGTGGGCGATACCCCTGGCATCTCTTTTTAATGTGGTTAATAAAACCGGTTTAATCCCACCCTCTTGGAGAAGGGCCCTAATAATTCCTATATACAAAAAGGGCAACAAATTAGATCCATGTAACTATTGTCCCATCAGTTTATTATCTACAGTTGGTACAGTTTATGCCAGCTACCTGAATACTAAACTGAGGGAATTGTGTAATGCTAAAAATTTATTAGGAACAGAACAGATTGGGTTCAAAGTCGGCTGTTCCACATATGATCACAGCTTGGCCTTAATACATCTGGCATATAAGCGTGGGAAACTATTCGCTGCTTTTATAGATTTAAAATCAGCATTCGACTCTATTTCACGATCTATCCTTTGGAAAAAATTGGAACAGCTTTCAACAGATAAGAGGCTACTGTTTCTAATTAAGTCATTCTATCACAATACATCTGCTCAGGTGAGATACAGTAAATCAGGCCATTTCACTCAAGAATTTGACCTCACCTCGGGAGTTAGACAAGGGTGCGTACTTGCACCCTTGCTTTTGAATCTGTATTTGGCAGATTTACCACCAGCGCTAGCACAGCTGCAATCACATCCTCCCAAAATTGGCCCAGCAAAGGTCTGCATCCTGTTGTATGCAGACGATGCGGTGTTATTATCACAAACACGCTTGGATTTAAAAAGGCTTTTAAATGGACTTGCAGATTATAGCGTTAAAAATGGACTGACAATAAATTACCAAAAGTCCAAGGTAATGGTTTTTGCCAAGCGGCCAAACAGATTTTCCTGGTTTATGAAGGGGAGAAGAATTGATCAGGTTGATTCTTATAAGTATCTGGGAATCTGGCTCCAAGAAAATTTAAAATGGAACAGACATGGCAAATATATAAAAACCAAGGCCTCACAAACTGTAGCAGCCCTACTAAGATTCTATTTCTCGAGAGGGAGCAAATACTTACCAGCAGCGGTATAGGCATTTAATGCTAAATTGAAATCCCAGATGTTGTATGGGGCCCCAATCTGGTTCCCACTATCAAATGTTAACATCGACTGTGTTCAGTCACAGTTTCTTAGGGTGATATTTGGAGTCCCAAAATGCGTATCTGGGGCTGTACTGAACCTGGAAGCTGGACTAACTACACTAAAGTGTCAGGCATGGTTGCAAACGCTGCAATTTTGGTTCCGGCAATACCAGGCACTCTCTTACAAGTCATTGGCATCTCAAGTACCATTGGATTCGTATGAATCTCCGTGGACCAAGGCAGTGGTCCACAAAGTTAAAACACTGAGGTTATCCCCTTCATACCTGTTAGATATCGATCTGGAGAGTGCCAAACGCATAACCAGGCAAAGAATTACAGATATAGATCTACAAGAACTTCGTTGTACTGCCCGAGGACCATGTTCTCCTCTGTCCCAGGGCCTGCTGGACTTCGCCTTGAAAGGGGCAATGCCATATTTGGAGTGGTTAGTAATCCCAAAGTACAGAAAGGCCTTTACACTGGCCAGATTTAATGCACTATAATCAAATCTTTTGGAGGGCAGATATAAGAAGACACCACTGGCTAACAGATCTTGCCCGTGCAATAGCAGCGAGGTAGAGTCTACTGATCATGTGTTGTTCTTTTGTAACTTTTATAATGATGCCAGAGAAGATATAATACGACCAATTATGCAAAGTTTCTCTACTGGCACCGAGACTTCCCCACTGTCAAACCTCCTACAGGGTACTGACAAATATGAAACTCTGCAAGTTTCTAAATTTCTCTGTATAGCAATAAGTTGCAGACTGACGTTATGCAAATGAAAATCCTTCTGTTTACTTTTAATTGTACTAAACTATGTAGTAGATATTGCAAATTGTTCCTTGTGCCAAACATATATTATGTTTTTAAATTTAGCTAAATTTTATAAATTGTGCCGTATGCTGTACTAATGGTCTGTTGACTGCAAATAAAGATGACTGACTATAAATTCTTGGGGAAAACATTTCCCCTCTAAGAGCACAATCCTATGTATATTTAGACTGAAAAAAATCATCCTTCCACATGCCTCAGCAAGCATGGCTGGTTTGGCATGCTGGGAGTTGTAGGACTTATTTCTGTCTAAATGTGCATAGGGTTCTGCCTTAAAATTAGTTGTTTCTTCTTCAGTTCATTATTTGGGTTCCAGATACTTTGAGTTCTTGTTGTGAGTCTTACACAAAGTTAGTTAGTTAGTTAGTTAGTTAGTTAGTTATGTACCTTCAAGTCTGCTTCTATTTTTGGTGACCCTATGAGTCAGCAACCTCCATATGTACCTGATGCTAGAATAATAATATTTTTTTAAAGATTCCACACATGTGCTGAGTTTCACATTTTAAACCTACTTAAGGTGCAATCCTATGCATGTTTGGAAAGAAAAAAAAAGCCGTGCAACTCTCAGCATGCTCAAGCCAGCCAGCCATGCTGGCTAGGGGAGTTTTGGAGTTGTAGGGTTTTTTTTCCTGTCTCAACATGCATAGGATTGTGCCTTTAACTCATGCCACACTAGCATAACTAACGGAATAAAATAGGATTTCCCTCTGCTGCCCTGATGCTGAACACACTGACTTAGGAGTAAGCACCATTTTGTTATAGGAAAGGATAATATATGTATTAATTAAAATTTAAAATAAGGTTCTGTCACCACGTACAGAGTTTTCCCCATGGAAACCCTAGCTGGTTCACTGCCATACCCCTTGAGCCTGCCTGACCTGTCAAGAGGGTGCTGTTGTATTCATGTCCTGGTTGTGGGCTTCCACATGGGCAGCTGGTTGGCCACGGTGTGAACAGATAGATGAACTTTTGGTCTGATCTAGCAGGGCTCTTTTTATGTTCTTACATGACTGGAGCAAACCTTCACAAGCCTGTCAGATCTTTTATCCAACCCTTCTTCTAAAGAGCTCGGAGCAACAGGCAAGGTCCCCCTCCCCCTTTTTAATCTTCACAACAAGCCTGTGAGAGTAAGGCCTCCTCCACACGAGACGTTTAATGAGCCTTGAAGGCTCATTAAAAAATTTACCTCCACAAGCACGGAGCGCAAAACGGGCGTACAGGCGCGTTATCTCCCCGATAATGCGCATTTTCGAACGCGCGTTAAATAGCGACTTTTATTTTGCTCCGGCCGTTAAAGCGCATTTTCGCGGTGTGAACAAGCGATTACGCGCATTAACTGCTTGTAAAGCGCTTTTTGGACATGAATTAATGCGCTTCGCCGCCTCTCGCCGCCTCCGGTGCAGAGGGATTAGGAGTAAAAGCGCCTCCGCGATAATGCGCATAATCGCGGAACCGGGCGCAAAAGCGCATCCTTGTGGAGGGGGCCAAAGAAACAGCGAGTGGCTCAAAGTCACCCAGGAAGCCTTGCAGGTTTGCCCCCGCCCCCCCCCCCCCCCCGTGTAAAGCCAATGTCACTCTGACCACTACACAGCAGCACTGTCTCACAAATATAAGCCAAGGCTGCAATCCTCTGCACAGTTACTGGTAGGCTGACCAGATGAAAAGGAGGACAGGGCTCATGTAAATTTAACTGTTGTAGAGAAAAGGCAATTTCAGCCGGCATCACTTGTATGCAGTTCGTACCTGGTGAAATTCCCTCTTCATCACAACTGTTAAAGTTGCAGGGGCCCTACCCTCTTGTGGATCTTGTCACTCTAGTATAGTGCCTGCAACTTTAATTGTTGTGATGAAGATGGGATTTCACCAGGTACTAATGGCATACAAATGACGTCGGCTGAAATTCCCTTTTCTCTGCAGCTGCTAAAGTTACATGAGCCCTGTCCTCCTTTTCATATGGTCAGCCTAGTGGGGATTGGGCTGCACTTCCCCCTCTGGGTGAGGCAAGGAGTCTGTTTGGGATTATTAAGAAAAAGGGGAAGCAAGTCCTCAAAATGCTGAGATATTTTTATTAATATACGCCCAACGCGTTTTGGCTTGTGGGATTTTATTTGAAAGGCCTTCTTAAGGGGGATGATTAGGTAAGTCTGCAAAACTTTCTAAATCAACTGGAAGTCTCTCGTGGGGAAGAAGGCCTTTCAAATAAAATCCCACATGCCAAAACATGTTGGGCGTATATTAATAAAAAATATCTCAGCATTCCGAGAACTTGCTTCTCTCCCCCTTTTTCTTGATTTGAGTGAATGCTCTCTTCCTTTTGGTTTTTGTTTGGGATTATTGGCTTTCAATCAGTTTACCTCTGCAGCCAGCACCCAACACCTCTCGCTCTCCTCTCCAACGTCGCTGCCTCTCCAAAGCCACCCGGTGATGAGCCGACCCTGCGTTTCTGTCTTCGCGCAGCGCAGGCTGTGCAGGTATAAAAGGAGGGGCGTGGTGGGGGAAGAAAGCACGCAGTGGCGAAGCAAAGGACTGGATTTAGCGAAGGCAGAAGGCTCCCCAGAAGAGACACCCCAAGAGTAAAGAACTGTCGTGGCCCAATTACACTGTCCAGGTTTCAAAGACATCTTTATTTTGGTAGAAAGGACACATCATGATGGAGAGCCTACCTTTGCTAAAGTGCAACTCTTTAGCCAAAATGCAACTCTGACTCTGCCTGGGCATGACAGCTGTTTTATTAGCAAATCCTGGCCATGTAGACATGAAACAACTGAGTGTGTGCAGAGTATTCAACAGGAAATTCTAGTTTAGCCACAATTGGCTGTAGGGGGCAACCGAAGAAAGAGTGTAGAGGGGATTTTTCAGGTGACTTTTATTTAAGGGACACTGAATACAGGTACTTTGCATCAATGTTCCCTAAATTTCCCACTCCAGTAGGTGAAAAGGAGGATATGAAGAAAGACACTCAGAATGATTGATTTTACCCATACTCACGAACTCAATGAAACTGTTATTGCTTTAAAACATTTATTAAAACAATTTAAGGAAGTTAAAATTAAACACACAAACAAACCTCTCCATTCAGCCAAACAAATTAAAGGTATATACTCACAACTCTGGCAGATTTCTGAAACACATAGACAAACACACTCCCAATGACAACATTCATACAGCTCTGTGGAGGAGCTCCACTCCACAGAGGGACCTCCATTTCTCTTAGGCAACCAAGGAGTCACTGAGGCCTACATATTAGACTCAGAGCAACCTCCAGGATGTCATGCCTGAGGGAAAGGAAAAACGTCATGTTTCCTGCTGATTAGACCTAAATACTCTTTCCAAAGACAAAGACCTCTCGCTTATTATATATTAATTTATTCTGAATGGCCAAACCTATTGATCTATGTCATAGTTTAGACTAACCTTCTTCCCTAAGCTGACCATATGAAAAGGAGGACAGGGCTCATGTAACTTTAACAGTTGTAGAGAAAAGGGAATTTCAGCCAGTGTCATTTGTATGCAATTAGTTCCTGGTGAAATTCCCTCTTCATCACAACAGTTAAAGTTGCAGGGACCCTGCTTTCTTTTGTATATGGTCACTCTACTATAGTGCCTGCAACTTTAAGTGTTGTGATGAAGAGGGAATTTCACCAGAGACTAATTGCATACAAATGACTAGGTATATGCATGGACCCATCCCCCCTGGATCGGATTAGGACCCGGATCAGGACCTCCAATGTTGTCCCGGATCAGATCGGGCAAAATCGGAGGTCCCCCGGGCAGCGGATGGAAGCGGACGGCCCCTGCAGGTAAGCTCCCCCCTCGTGCTCCTTACCTGCCGGGGCACCCTCTTCCTTCCGCTGCCGGGTCTAATCTACTGAGAACCAGGCCTCATAGCCTAGTTCTCAGTAGAGTGCCAGGTGATGATGTCATCACCTGGCACTCTACTGAAAACTAGACATGAGGCCTGGTTCTCAGTAGATGAGACCCAGCAGCAGAAGGAAGAGGGTGCCCTGGCAGGTAAGTGGGGCCCTCCCCCTCCCCCTCCCCCCTCATGCTCCTTACCTGCCAGGGCCGTCTGTGGATGGCCCTGGCAGGTAAGTAGTGTGAGTGGGGGGGAGGGGGTCCGATCCTCCGATCTGGATCGGGTCCTTATTGGATTGGATTGGATCGGTCAATCCAGGTGCTGGGGATCGGGATCGGATCGTTTGATCTGATTTCGGCCGGATCAGGTCTGGATCATGGATCGGACCCAATCTTGTGCACAATCCTACAAATGACACTGGCTGAAATTCCCTTTTCTCTACAACTGTTAAAGTTACATGAGCCCTGTTCTCCTTTTCATATGGCCAGCCTATTCTTCCCAGAATATGCCCCCCTCTTCTGACGTGTTTGTGACCACGAAAGGTCAAATTTCCTTTTCTCTGCGGTCAACTGTCTGGTTTACTTCTCTGTTCTCCTGGACACGGGGATTTTCTAACCACAACTTCACCTGTTCTTGACTATAGACCTTTCACTTAGTTTCCTTAAAAGAAATATATAAAGTTAATATAAGTCACAAATTTATATGACTGGTATCTTTGCATAATACCATAGAATAGAATAGAATAGAATTTATTACGGTCGCAAGACCAGCAAAGTAGAGCAGCACTATAAACACAGTCATATTCACAAGGCCAACAAGGTAAGGTGCAATAATATTTAAAAAGTAATAATTAATTAAAAATACAGATAAACAGTAAAAAAAAATTAAAATTAATTGAGTTGTACATATCCTGCTTATAATAATATAGGATTTAAAACATTAAAAATTAAAACATTAAAAATTAAAACATTAAAACATTATCACAGTCCGATGATATCCCACGCTGGTATGCAATTACAGCACAGAATCTAGCCGCCTTGGGAGTTATTTGACAATTCTGGTCGGCCAGGAGATAGTCTGTATAAAACACATCAGATCTGGGTGGCATACATTGTAAGATAGAGATAATAAAAATGTACCGAAGATCACAATAGAAGGAACAATACCACAGTACATGGCCCACAATCTCTACCATGTTAGATTATATGTGTATAAAATTTTATTACAATCATAGACCAGCAACATTTGCACATTCAATTTTAGATTTTACCACATTCATATCATTCCTTACCATATAAGTGTCTCATTTTATGCAATTCAAAGTAGGTACATATATCAAATCTGTCTGCCTTGCTATTATTTACCTACTACTTTTCTACGACACGTGATAGCTGCTGCACAAAATCTGGCTACTTTTGATGTAGTTTGAGCATCCCGATCCATTAACAGATAATCTAAGTAAAATATATTCGATCTCCCTGGGAATTTATCTATAATCGGTGTAATCAGGGAGATCCTGAGCTCCTTATAGAACTGACACTGTAACAACACATGGCTTATTGTCTCTATTGCCCCTGTCCCACATGGGCATACTCGTTCATTATAAGGTATTTTCTGGAATTTTCCCTCCAACAATGCGGATGGCATAACGTTGAGCTTCGCCCATGTATAGGCCTTTCTAAGCCTAGGAATAGTTAAATTTATTAAGTAGTTTGCAGTTGAAAATGGGCCTCTATTGCCCCTGATACCAGGATATAAAGTTACTTGACTTAGATCATTTTGGAACTCAATGTCTCGTATTCGTTGTATTATATCCACTTTTGCCTTTTCATATCCTACACTTTGGACAGCAGCCATAGAAAAACCCAGAGATTGTAACTTCATATTTAATGATATTTTCCACCTTGAGTGGAAGGTGTCCTTCAAAGTTAATGGGGCCAACCCAACTGGCATATATACCATTTTTAGCCACAGATTTAGCTTACGTATCCATATACGCGCTTCCATTGAAATCTGACCTACCTCTAACCTTAAGACTGAGTTTGGTACACAACTTGGGACCCCTAAAATTGCTCTTAAGAATTTAGTGTGAACAGCCTCCCATTGTACAGATTTTTTGTGCATACAAATTTCAGAGCCATAGAGCATTTGTGCAATAACTTTTGCCTCAAAAACCTGTAGTACCGATGGAATATACTGACCTCCTTTATTATAGAAGAAAGAAAGGAGTGCCCTAGTACTTCTTTGAGCGGCTGCAGTGGTCTTATTTTGATGATCTTTCCATGAACCTGTTGAATGGAATATCATTCCTAGATATTTATATGTAGTTACCTGCTCTATTGGATGATGATTTATCTGCCAACTATACTTTGACCTCCTTCTGGAAAACACTACAACCTTAGTCTTATCATAATTTATCTGCAGTAATTCCTCTTTACAGTAATTGTCCAGGGCCCTCAGCAGTTTCCTCAGACCCACTTTAGTTAATGACAAAATCACTGCGTCATCAGCATACAGTAGAATCGATATAAGTCTGTTTGCCAAACTAGGGGGTTGTGCCTGTATCTTTGATAGATGCTTAACCATCGAATTTATATAGAAGTTAAACAAAGTGGGGGCCAGGACACATCCCTGCTTCACCCCCTTTGTGGTAGAAACTGGTCCTGTCAAATGCCCAGTCCTGTTGCATCTCACCCGCAGGCTAGTGTTTTCATGCAGCCTGCGAATGAGAATCAGCAGGCGACGATCTATATCGGTTGATTCAAATCTTTCCCACAATCTGTCTCTAGGTATAAGATCGAAAGCTGATCTTAGATCGATAAAGGCGGCATAAAGGGCACCCCCCGAGCTAGTAGTGTATTTTCCAATCAGGTGCTGCAGCACAAGAGCATGGTCCACTGTTGAGCGTTCTCCCCTAAAACCAGCTTGTTCCTCTTCGATAATGTTTTCCTGATCTAACCAATCCCTCAGCTTTTCCAATAGGTGAGTGGCATACAGCTTACTGATGACATTTAACAAACTAATGGGTCTATAATTTGCGGGGTCAGACCTATTTCCTTTTTTATATATTGGAATAATAATGGCTAGACCCCAGTCATCAGGGATACAAGCTGTTTGATCGATCTGTGTAAATAATGTTGCTAATATTGGAGCCCACCATTCTACGTTAGATTTAAAAACTTCAGCTGGGATATTATCATATCCTGGCGCCTTCCCCAATTTTAACTTATTTATGAGACTCTTTACTTCCATAACAGATACTGGTGACCATTTTGGGCAATTATCAATACTAATTTGGTTGATCTTTTGACTAGCCTGACCCGTGTTGTATATTTTGGTGAAGTAAACTTCCCAGTCATTTGCCAGTACATACCCATCCATATTTATTGTTGAATTCGGCCACCCCTTAGCCACCAGTTTCCAAAAAGTGGTTGTATCCTTGTCTCTGGAGGCTGCTATTAAATCCTTCCAGGCCTCCCTCTGCACATTAAGTTTTTTAACCTTAATTAATTTTTTATAACGTTTCTTCAGATCAAACCAATCAGAAGGAATTATTGCTAGGTTTTTTTCTCTGTACATTCTATATTGACTTATCAAGGCTTTCTTCATAGTTATACAGTCCTTGTCAAACCAATGTTTAGATATGACATGATATGTACACTTTCTTTGTTGTGCCTTTTGTCTCAGCAAATTTTGTACAGCCTGTAACAAGTCTTGTAGGAGTTCAAAGATATTTTCTATTGAATTGGTTAATACTAATGCATTTCGCAAGTTAAAGCAGCGTCCACTATATAAAAGTTCCCTTAATTCATTTTCGATTCTTGGCACCCATTTAATACACGAAGATCTCACTTCCATATTTCCTATAGGAATTGGGTTTTGATCTACATATATCTTTTGTTTACCACAATTCAGGGAAAGCATCAGAGGCAGGTGATCGCTGTCAATACATTTCTCCACTACACATCTGGTCACTGACCCAAATATTTCGGGGGAAACGATAAAGTAGTCAATTATTGATGCCCCTAAATTGGAAAGGAAAGTGAACTCACCATCGCTGTCGCCCTCCACTCGACCGTTTATAATAACTAAATTTAGGTTATTTAGCATTTGCATCAGACATAAGCCTGCATAGTTATGCCCCTTGTCCTTAGATTTCCTAACTGGAATATTCTCAGGGTCTACTGATATGGGGAAGGGAGTACACTGACTAGAGAATAAAACATTCTCCTTCCACCCTGTTCTGGCGTTAAAATCACCTGCCATAATAACATAAGCACATGGATATAATTCCGCCAGCCTAATTATATACTTTTCTAACCTGCTCCAGTTATCCTTAATCAGTTCCTTTTGATGTTGGGGGGGAAGGTACACGTTTATAATCAGAAGACAAGCCCACTTAAACTTAACCAGAAGAGCATTTGCAAGGCCCGGAAGATGTTCTAACCTAACAACACTAGCACAAATCTTTGTTGAAACCAAGAGTACAAGACCCCCCATTGGGCGGCCACCCTTTAAACTTGGTCTTGCTTCCAAAGAAAAGGCTGCAAAGCCATTTAAAGTTATTATATCTACTGCCCATGTTTCCTGAAGTAATATTATATCATTCTTGTTTATAAATTTCAAAAAAGTTGGATCTGTCGATTTTTTCTTCCATCCTGCAATGTTCCATGTTAGTAGTTTCAATTGGGTGTCTAGAAGATTAGTTCCTTGTCAGGGTGAAGGGTCTGCACATGAATGTTTTAATGTGGATTTTTGGCTGTTAATTGAATACAGTGAATTCTGCCAATTTTCATCCCGATGTTCAACGATCTCTTCTGAGAAATTTATCAGGCTGACATTTGATATCACTGGACATGATGTAACAGAGTTAGTATTAGCCGAAGCATTTTCTATTTTCCTCTTCTCTGGTGAGCCAAGTTCTTCCTTATCAAGGAATCTCCAGTCTGTCCAGTCTGTCCAAGTCTTGGTCTTTTCTTTCCCAGATTTTATCCCCTCTGTAACATGTGGTGGATTCTTCTTACCATTGTTCTGTTCGCAATTATTTGCTATCTGATGTACTTCCGCGAATATCTGATGTTTTACAATTTTTTCCTGTGCATAAGAGAATCCATCCTTTGTTTCCATACTACTTTTATTGGTGTCCAGCTGATGTTCTTGCATTACGTTAAGGCCCTCCAGATCCCTAATGTTGTCTCCAGGTTGAATAGTACCCTTTTTTTCTGCCTGTAAATTCATCAATTGACATTTAAGAATTTCCAGTCTTTGTATTATATCATTTTGAGCATCTAAGGGGAGTGCACCAAAGGATTCTAGCAGAGCATCCTCTTCCTTAACCACTCCCGTCTCATCTGATGGAGTTACTATTTGAGTTATGGGGCCAGGATTTATAGTCTTAATCAGGTTGAGAGACTCCATATTTTGATGTGTGGAGATGGACTTGTCAACTGAGTTGAACTCAATCAAGTTGTCCCAGCAATCATCTCCTCTGTCCATGTTGGCCTCTCCGCAAGACAAGGTAAATTTCCTTAAATCCTGTGGGGGTGCTATATTTTCAAAATATCTTGTTATAACAATGCCTCTGGATTTGAATACTTCCCTGCATCCCAGTATTAGGGTGGATTTACTCCAATCATTGAAGGTAACCACGGCCCGTGCGGAAGCATAATTATAAAACAGATATTCCACATGTGCTATGTCTTCTATAATAATCGGGACTGGGGAGACTCCATTTAAGATTTCCAATAGATGTAACTTGCGATCAATTTGTCTAAGTACTCCTGATGGTTTTGGGAAATTTAATAGCACCAGTTTTTGCCGGTTAAGTACTAGGTTCCATTTATTTTCCTTTAATTCTCTCTTTTGCCGAGGTTTTACTTGAAACAATACTTTTTACCATGGATCCTGTTGTTCAAGGAAGTCATTATACCTTTGAGGTTGCTCGCAAGGCTCTAGGAAGGGGGTAATAGTCTCTTCCTGATAAACAGATTCATTTTTATTTTCATTTATCTTTGCCATAGACTTCTTCTTATTCTGGGACCTATTCTCTGGTTTTGTTGTCTGTTTCAGGTTAGTCTCCAGGATCTTAAATAATTTGCTGAAATCCAATTTATTATATTTATATCGTTGAGACTTTGAATTTTTTATATTTTTTATATTTTTACTCTTCCTCTCTTGTTTATCCTGTCTTCCTTTTTTCCTCTTTGTTTTTCTTCTGACTTCCTCTCTGGTTGTATGTGTCGCTTTATCTTTATGAGTAGTAATCATCCCACTTCCTTTTCCCGATCCTCTCTCTATGCATCTTGAAATCGTTTTTGTATATATCTCCACCAGGGTAGTTAGAAGATTATTACACTCTGCTATGAAGATTTTAATTGCTTCTATTTCTCTTGTCATCATGAAAAGTCCACCTTTGATTGTTAAACTTTCCCCTTCTGTCAGTTCTTTCGTCATATAGGAGGTAGATTTATTTACTTCTTCCTCCGGAATCTGTGGTTTTTCTTTGTTATTTAATTCATCTGCTTGCTTTATTATCATTGCATTTAACTGTTTCTCAGCGTCATTTTCTAAGGGTTGTGGTGGAGGTTGCAATGGTTGCAGTTGTTCTTGTGCCAGTTCATTACATAACAATTGGCCTTGTGTGACCATAAGTTCAGCTTCTATGAATTCTTGTGCCAGATTTTTAGTAGAAGATTCCACATTTAGAGTCTTAAAAATACCCTTTGTGTCCACTGGCCAGTCTGTAGGTAACTTCCGTTCCTGGGAAGGTTCCCCTTTATTCCCAGTTGGCTTTTCACCCAAATCGTTGGCAATGTAAAACTGCGTAATTTTAGTTTGTTTAATACGCTTATGGGTCTTTAATTCAGGAACAGGCATCAACCCCAGGTTCTTGTAATTCTTTCTAGTAAGCACCATCCTAAAAACTAATACGCTTCAACCAGTTTCAATTCTTCTGTATTAAAAACAAAACAAAACAAAAAACAAGCGTACTCACAACTCTTGTTGGTTCTTTGGTAGTCTGCCAACTGAGGTTTCTTACAAGATTTCCCAGCTTTGTAAGATAATTTAGCAAACAGGGCTATCTATTGTAGTAACAGCTCTAATAAACAATGATAGCGACACTGTTTTATCTTATTTCAGTACTGTTCCAGCAGCATTACACAGCCTTGAGTCTTTGAAGATTATATTCCAGGGCAAAACTTGTGTACTTACAAGAGTTATTTAAAAACAATAATATAAACTCAGAGATCCTAAGAGCTCAGCAACGCCTTGCCGTCTCCCTCAAAGCGGAACCGGAAGTCGCTGCATAATACCATGTGTCATGTCTTTCATGAGTAACGCCATTAAGCAACATAGTTGGTACAAGTCTCTCATGATTAACATCTTTGAGCAATATCAAATCATATTTCTCAATCCTTCTCTTATCAGATCCTATCTAAATTGAAACATCTAAGCCCTGATACAATGTTCTATGTGAGTATGCATTCACTAACCTCTTTGCTCCCCCACCCCAGCATTCAATAACCCACCCCCATGTCCCCCTGCCCCAGCACTATAATAATCATAGAAAAGCAGATAATAAAAAGTTCCTACAAGAAGAAGTCTGATCTAAACCACAATCTTTTGGTTTGCATGATGTGTGGGGATGGGGATCATCTTGTGATGCACTCAGACAGAGAGTTTTTTAAAATTGCTTTCTTGACACTTTTGAATGCCTGCTGTCTGACCTTCCTCAGGTTGGTCAAAACATGGCTTCTCTTACGTCAAGATGTGGCTGTGGCTGTGACAACTCCCCCCTTCATGTTGATTTCACTCAAATGCACCTTAATACACCTCTATATTCATGCCCCACATTTGTAATTTGCTCCCAAGGTAACATGTATTCTCAACCTAGGACCATTAGGCCTAAGAGCACATCTTTTACCAGTTTTTTCTTCAACCAACCTGTGAGGCTGGGAATTATCTCACTTCTGACACCAGTCCACTGAGGTATCATTTGGCACAAAGGCAACTTCATTGGCTTTTTTAGACAAATCGCTGCGCGAGTTCCTCCTTCAGCGACAAGAACAAAACCTAAGGCCATTTAATATTAGTAGGGTGACCAGATTTTGGAACCCAAAATCCCGGTCCCCCCCCGCCACCCAAAAGACACACCCCACCAAGCCACCCCCCCAAACAAACCCCCCAAGCCACCCCCCCACCCAAAACAACCCACCCCCAAAGAACATCAGCATGGACCTACCGGGTTCTCTTCCGCCGCCGCCCCCGCCAGGTCCGCCGCCCCCCCCAGGTCCCCCGCCACCGCCGGGTCTTCCTCCTCTGCTGCTGGGTCCCCCGCCGCTAGGTCTTCCTCCACCGCCGCCGGGTCCCCCGCCGCTGGGCTCGTAAGGCCAGCAGCCGCGCGGAAGAGGCGGGGGAGGGCCGGATCCGGAAGTGATGTAATCGGCCCTCCCCTGCCTCTTCCCCATGGCCTCTGGCCTCGTCAGGGCTCGTCGCGATGGCGACGAGCCCCGAGGAGCCCGGATGCCCGTGCAGAAGAGGCAGGGGAGCTCCCCCACCTCTTCCGCGCAGGCATCTGGGCTCCTCGGGGGTTGTCGCCATCGCGATTAGCCCTGACGAGGCCACAGGCTGCGCAGAAGAGGCAGGGGAGGGCCGATTACGTCACTTCCAGATCTGGCCCTCTCCCGTCCCTTCCGCGCAGCCTCTGGCCTCACGAGCCCGGCAGCGGCGGTAGAGGACCTGGCGGCGGCGGACCCGGCCGCTCCAGCAGGTAAGTGCCCCGTGCCCCGTGCCTCGTGCCCCGCACCTCACGCTCCTTACCTGCAGGGGCGTCCACTTCCCTCCGGTGCTTGAATCTACTGAGAAACAGGCTTCGCGGCCTGTCTCTCAGTATCGCGCCAGGTGATGATGTCATCACCTGGCGCGCTACTGAGGGGCAGGCCGCAAAGCCTGTTTCTCAGTAGATTCGAGCACCGGAGGGAAGCGGATGCCCCTGCAGGTAAGGAGCGTGAGGCGCGAGGGAGGGCACTTACCTGCTGGGGTGGCCACTTCCCGGGCTCCTCCGCCGCCACTGCCGCCGGGTCTACTGCCGCTCGTCGCTTGCTGCCACCGCCGCGTGACCCCCCCGCCACCCCGGTTTGCCCCCGCCGCCCCCCGGTTGGGCCGGATCGCCCCAGGTTTCCTGGTTAGGACCGGGAAACCCCGGGCCATCTGGTCACCCTAATATTAGACTACCGTCTGCCTTGTTTGATCTTGTGTCTGCCAGAGTGGAAATGGTACCTCTTAATCTTTCAATGGACTGCCCAAGCTTATTAACCATTACTTCAATTACTGCTTGGAGCTTAATCACGTACTGTCCCAGGCTAGGGTGACCAGATAAAATCCAGGTCAGGGCTCATGTAACTTTAACAGTTGTAGAGGAAAGGGAATTTCAGCCAGTGTCATTTGTATGCAATGAGTTCCTGGTGAAATTCCCTCTTCATCACACCAGTTAAAGCTGCAGGCACTATACTAGACTGACCATATACAAAAGAAGGCAGGGCCCCTGCACCTTTAACTGTTGTGATGAGGGAATTTCACCAGGTACGAATTGCATACAAATGACACTGGCTGAAATTCCCTTTTCTCTACAACTGTTAAAGTTACATGAGCCCTGACCTGGATTTTATCTGGTCACCCTATCCCAGGCATGCAGTGTCTACTCCAGGAAGAATCTCTGCTATAAAGCATCCAACCAATTTCCCTTGAGTAAGGGGATTCTTATAGGCACTCTCTAACATTGCTCTGGAATCCGTGACAGTTTGCTTATTCCTGTGCCTTCTGTTTGGGAATGTGTTTAACACTCGCATTCCACCCACTAATCAACCCACATAGACTACTGGGTGGGCAGAACCTCGTATGTCTTGGTGCTACCTGTCTTTATTTTATTTAGCTCTCTGGGTGGTTCACGTAGGATTAAAACAATTCAAAACATTATACAAAAACTAAAACAGCAAAAGCATACGACATACACACAATACACACATACATTTGAAACCACTGCAACAACCCAAAAAGCTACAAAAACAAAAACAAACCCAGGCTCCTCAGATATTGCTAAATGCCTGAGAGAAGAGGAAAGCCTTGACCTGGTGCTGAAAAGATAACAATGTTGGCGCCAGACAAGCCTCGTCAGGGAGATCGTTCCACAATTGGGAGCCTCCACAGAGGAGGCCCTCTCCTTTGTTGCCACCCTCCGAGCTTTCCTCGGAGTAGGCACTTGGAGGAGGGCCTTAGATGTTGAACCTAGTGTTTGGGTAGGCTCATGTCGGAAAAGGCATTCCTTCAGGTATTGTGGTCCCAAGCCATGTAAGGCTTTATAGGTTAAAACCAGCACCTTGAATCAGGCTTGGAAACATACAGGCAGCCAATGCAAATGGGCCAGAGTAGGTCTTATATAGTCGAACCTTCTGGTCCCAGTTATCAATCTGGCCACTGCATTTTGCACAAGCTGCAGCTTCCGAACCGCCTTCAAAGGCAGCACCACGTAGAGTGCATTGCAGTAATCTAACTTGGAGGTTACTAGAGCATGGACAACTGAAGCCAGGTTATCCCTGTCCAGATAGGGGCGTAGCTGGGCCACCAACTGAAGTTGGTAGAAGGCACTCCGTGCCACTGAGGCCACCTGAGCCTCAAGTGACAGAGATGGTTCTAGGAGAACCCCCAAGCTACGAACCTGCTCCTTCAAGGAGAGTGTAACCCCATCCACAACAGGTTGAAGACCCTCCATCCGGTCAGCAGAACCACCCACTCACAGCGTCTCAGTCTTGTCTGGATTGAGTTTCAGTTTATTAGCCCTCATCCAGTCCATTGTCACAGCCAGGCACTGGTTCAGCCCATCCGCAGCCTCACCTGATGAAGATGAAAATGAGAGGTACAGGTACGTGTCGACAGCGTACTGATGACAATGCACTCCAAAACTTCAGATGACTGCACTCAATGGTTTCATGTAGATGTTGAACAGCATGGGGGACAAGACTGACCCCTGCGGAACCCCATACTGGAGAATCCATGGGGCTGAGCAATGTTCCCCAAGCACCACCTTCTGGAGCCGCCCCGCCAAGTAGGAGCGGAACCACTGCAATGCAGTGCCTCCCACTCCCAACTCAGCCAGTTGTCCCAGAAGGATACCATGGTCGATGGTATCAAAAGCCGCTGAGAGATCAAGGAGAATCAACAGAGTCACACTCCCCCTGTCTTTCTCCCGACATAGGTCATCATACAGGGTGACCAAGGCTGTTTCCGTACCAAAGCCAGGCCTGAAACCCAACTGAAATGGATCCTGATAATTGGTCTCATCCAAGAGTGCCTGGAGCTGGCTCTCAACCACCAGCTCCAGGACCTTGCCCAGGAATGGAACATTTGCTACTGGCCTGTAGTTACTAAGATTTTCAGGGTCCAAGGAAGATTTCTTTAGGAGTGGTCTCACTGCCGCCTCTTTCAGGAGGCCTGGGACCACTCCCTCTTGCAAAGAGGCATTAATCACTTCCCTGGCCCAGCCAGTTGTTCCATCCCTGCTAGCTTTTATGAGCCAAGAGAGGCAAGGATCCAATATGGAGGTGGTTGCATGAACCTGTCCAAGCACCTTGTCCACGTCCTTGAGCTGCACCAACTGAAACTCATCCAAGAAAACAGGACAAGCATGTCTGATGGCATCTTTTTTAACTTTATGCCATTCAAATAATATTCTTTCAATGAGGCTCTACACCATTGCTCTAAAATGGTCCATGGTGGCAATAATAACAGTTGGGGCTCACAGCATACTCTACACACTTTCCAAACTGCTCCCCTCCCAAAGTGTCACATCTTGCTCAGTGCAGATCTGGCCACACTCAGGCTGCCTCTACAAGAGGCATTTAAAGCTCTTTCAAGGTGCATTAAAAATTTACCTCTACAAGAACGGAGTGCAAATCGGGCGTAGAGGCGCGTTTTCTCTCCTATTATGCGCATTATCGAATGAGCGTTAAATAGCAAGTTTTATTTTGCTCCGGCCATTAAAGCGCATTTTGACTATGTGAACAAGCGATTCTCCGCATGTCAACAGTTTAAATCGCGTTTCGGTCGTGCAGTAATGCGCTTTGCCGCCTCTTTTACAGAGGTATTAGGCGTAAATGCGCTTCTGCGAATATGCGCATAATCGCCTAACCAGGCGTAAAGGCGAATTCTTGTAGATGAGGCCTTCGAGAGTATTCAAGACTTTTGAACTGCAAGCCTTTTGTAGCATCAGTCTTTTTTACACCCTGTATGAAACTTACAAAAAGGTTGGCAACCGGAGTGCATGCCGTCTTCTGGAAAGGACATATAATTCTAACACACATTCAAACTTGCACAACAAGTCTATATCCAATACATTTACTGGGGTGTTTGGACTCAAGCCAAACTCATGAATCAGGGAACCTTTCCTTTCCCTGGCACGCTCGTACACACACGCTGATTCAGCTAGGAGTTGCCTCCCAGATTTCCCCTCAAATCTCACACACATACTTGTTGTGGGCTCTCTCTGGCCTGGGGTGCTCTCGGGAATTTATTGTGGGACAAGAAGCTCTCATGCCCACATTAAACTCTCTGCTTTACTTAACGACCAATCACATTCTGCCTTTAACTATGTCTACTCAGGATCACTCCCTTTCCAAATTTCTTCTTGGCAGAATGCCTTCCCATCCTGCTTTTTCCTTGTCCACACTCACACCAATTTGCAACCTCTCCTCTCGTGTCTCTGTGGCTCTCTTTTTCCTCCAAACAGGGCATTCCCGCTTGTCCACAATGAAAAAAAAAAAGCACTTTTTTGCTTCTGGCCCCATCTGCTGAAAGGCTTGAGCCTGCATATTCAGCCTTCCTGGTACAGCAACTTCCCTAATTTAGCAGCCTGGCTGGTTGTGACTCTCTATTCTTCTGAAGCCTCATTTTGTTTCATTTATTTCCCTTGATATTCCGTTCCCTTTAATTGTAAAAAAAAAAAAAAAAGATTTTCATTTGATCTAAAAAATCAGCTGATCAAACTGATGCCTCGAATCCAATGTGTTTGGAATTCAAACAGGATACAAATGAGAAAAGCTATATTTAAAAACTCTACTCTTTTTACAATACAATACCGGTGAAACGTAACAATGCAAAAACCTATATACAATTAGGGTGACCAGATAAAATCCAGGTCAGGGCTCATGTAACTTTAACAGTTGTAGAGAAAAGGGAATTTCAGCCAGAGTCATTTGTATGCAATAGTTCCTTGTGAAATTATGATGATTATGATTATGATTATGATTATGATTATGATTTATTACACTTATATACCGCCCCATAGCTGAAGCTCTCTGGGCGGTTTAAAAATTAAAAAGATTGAGCATTAAAAAGACAATATACAAAATTTAAAAACATAAACATAAAACAGCTATCATTAAAACACTTTAAAACATTTTAACTGTTAAGCCTGGCCATAATGTCAATCAAACCTCAATTTGAGCTGTTAAAATGCCTGGGAGAAAAGAAAAGTTTTGACCTGGCGCCGAAAAGATAACAGTGTTGGCGCCAGGCGGGCCTCTTCGGGGAGATCATTCCATAATTGAGGGGCCATCACAGAGAAGGCCCTCTCCCTTGTTGCCGTCCTCCGAGCTTCCCTCGGAGTAGGCACCCGGAGGAGGACCTTTGATGTTGAGTGTAGTGAACGGGTAGGTTCATGTCGGGAAAGACGTTCCATCAGGTATTGTGGTCCCAAACCGTGTAAGGCTTTATAGGTTAAAACCAGCACCTTGAATCGGTCTCGGAAACCTACAGGCAGCCAATGCAAGCAGGCCAGAATCGGTCTTATATGTTCGAACCTTCTGGTCCCTGTTACCAATCTGGCCGCTGCATTCTGCACAAGCTGCAGCTTCCGAACCATCTTGAAAGGCAGTCCCACATAGAGCGCATTGCAGTAATCTAACTTGGAGGTTACCAGAGCAAATTCCCTCTTCATCACAACAGTTAAAGGTGCAGGCACTATACTAGAGTGACCAGATACAAAAGAAGGCAGGGCCCCTGCACCTTTAACTGTTGTGATGAAGAGGGAATATCACCAGGAACTAATTGCATATAAATGACTCTGGCTGAAATTCCGTTTTCTCTACAGCTGTTAAAGTTACATGAGCCCTGATCCGGATTTTATCTGGTCAGCCTACTCTAATCCAGCACCAAGATAATCTCATAAATTTTCTTCCAATCTGCTTGTAGAGGAAACACCTTTCCCACTTTCTAACAGTCATTTGCAAATACTTAGTTTTGCCCTTGTTAGTGCAGTTCACTGATTTCTTATACCAATAAAAACAAACGCATTTCTCTGCCCCTTGCCAAGGTGTACAATCTTCTCTCTATTGAAAGACACTATTTTTCTTTTTCTTTTTAGAAACTGTAACCTGTGACTTTCCTTTTTCCCAATTCCAATTTTTCCAAATACCTTCATTTGGTCCATGTTACCCATTTAACTTTTATTCCCTTTGACCTTCACCAGACCAATATCTGACGGTCTTCCCTTGCAGGGAGAGCACTGCTACCCTTTGGGGACTCTAACCCCCTGGGTCTGGCTTCCAGCCACCTGGACTTTACTTTGTCCGATCCCCATATCTTGGCTAGTTCCCATTTTCTAGCCTTGACCGGTCTTACCTTGGGACAATACCTTCCTGGAGGTTCGGCGTCCTCCTGGCTCAATGCCACGAGCTGGCCCATCCCCTTTTCCTTTCTATCAAGAAAGCGTCTCCTGGGAAAGAGGTGAGGAAGTGCAAACACACTGGGCTCATCTACAAGAATTTGCCTTTATGCCTGGTTAGGCGATTATGCACATATTCGCAGAAGCGCATTTACGCCTAATACCTCTGTACGAGAGGCGGCGAAGCGCATTATTGGATGACCAAAACACGATTTAAACTGTTGACATGCGGAGAATCGCTTGTTCACATAGTCAAAATGCGCTTTAACGGCCGGAGCAAAATAAAACTCGCTATTTCACGCACATTTGATAATGCGCATAATCGAATATGTAAAGCGCCTCTACGCCCGATTTGCGCTCCGTTCTTGTAGAGGTAAAAATTTTAATGCACCTTGAAAGAGCTTTAAATGCCTCTTGTAGAGGCAGCCACTGAGAATCAGGTGGGAATTTTTGCAAAGCAAGAATTCCGCTCCAGTAGCCGGCTTTTGCTCACCTGTTCCTTCAGTGGCGCAGAGAGAACCCTTCACTCCTTCCCAATCACAATGGAGACATTTTCCAGGTTTCAAAGACACCTTTATTATGGTAGAAAGGATACATCGCGACGGAGAGCCCACCTTAGCCAAAGTGCAACTCTTTAGCCAAAATGCAACTCTGCCTCTGCCTGTCACAGCTGTTTTATTAGCAAGTCCTGGCCACGTAGACATGAAACAACTGAGCGTGTGCAGAGTATTCAACAGGAAATTCTAGCTTAGCCACAGTTGGCTGTAGGGGGCAACCGGAGAAAGAGGAAGTCTGATCTAAGCCACAATCTTTCTGTTTGCATGGTGGGGGGGGGGGGGGGAAGGGATTGTCTTGATGCACTCAGGCTTCCTCTAGACAATCGATTTATGCCTCCTTAACGTCGCATTGTTTTAGCCTCTTTATGAATGAAGCTCAAATCAGGCGGGCAGGCAATTTTTATCCTCGTTAATCCGCATTTTCGAATTCGCATTTAAGAGCGACTTTTAATTTCCTCCGAAGTTACAGCGCCTTATCTTAGTGTAAACAACTTCTGAGCATTCGCATTAACGGTGATAGTGGGCATACTTTGGTGGTGATGTCATGCATGAAGAACTGCCCCTTCGCTGGGAACACCTCCCAGGTGTTCTTTTTAATTTCCTAACTCCTCCCTCCCACTTCCTTCTTCTTTGTTGTCCCTCAGGATGGAATCTCCAGGAATGGCTGACCTAACCTGTACTGAAAATAAAGTTCATTTTAAATCCCCTACCTCCTTCTGATTTCTTGACTGTTGTCTCCATTTTGTTTAATAACTGTGCCAAGGTATTGATAATCCTTGGCAAGTTTGATTTCTTCATTGTCAACTTTAAAATTACATAAGTCCTCCGTTGCAATCACTTTAGTCTTCCTGATGTTCAACTGAAGTCCTACTTTTGTACTTTCTTCCTTGACGTTCCTCAGCATATGTTCAAATTCTTGCTAGTTTTTGTCAATAATATGGTGTCATCTGCATACCTTAAATTATTAAGGTTTCTCCCTCAGATTTTGACCCCCTCCTCCATCTTGATCTCAGCCCGCTTTCTGTATCATGTGTTCCATGTATAGATTAAACAAAACGGGTGATAATATACATCCCCGTCTCACGCCTGTGGCAATGTGAAAACCATTCAGTTTCTCCATCTTGTGTTCTTACCGTGGCCTCTTGACCACAGTATAAATTACACATCAGTACAATCAGATGCTGTGGCACCCCCATTTCTTTTAAAACATTCCAAAGCTTTTTGTGATTTACACAACAGAGGCTTTGCTTTAATCTATGTTCAGGGGAGGGCAATGAGGATGATCAGGGGTCTGGAAACAAAGCCCTATGAGGAGAGATTGAAAGAACTGGGCATGTTTAGCCTGGAGAAGAGAAGATTGAGGGGAGACATGATAGCACTCTTCAAATACTTCAAAGGTTGTCATACAGAGGAGGGCCAGGACCTCTTCTCGATCAGTGCAGGGCGCCATCTTTTAGGCATACTTTAAGGTGGACTCCTGCATTGAGCAGGGGGTTGGACTCGATTGGCTTATAGGCTCCTTCCAAATCTACTATTCTATGATTCTATGAAGCACAAGATGACTTTCTTCTGGAATTCTTTAGTTCGTTCCATTATCCAACGTATATTCGCCTCTGCCTTTCCTAAATCCAGCTTGGACATTTGGCATTTCTTGCTCCATAAAAGCCTTTGCTGTAGAATCTTCAGCATTACTTTGCAGGCATCAGAAATTAATGCTATGTTTCCACAGCTCCTACACTCCCTAGAATCCTCCTTCTTTGGAAATGGGATGTATATTGAGTGTTCCCAGACTGTGGGCCATTGTTTTAGTTTTCCATATTCATTGACATTTATTTGTCAAAATGTGGACAGATTCTGTCTCAGTAGTGTGTAACATCTCTGTTGGTATCCCATCGATTCCTGGTGATTTATTCCTTCCCAATATTCTGAGTGCAGCTTTCACCTCGCTTTCTAAAATTTCAGGTTCTTCTACTGTTCCTCCTTAAAGGAGTCTTTTATCCCTATGTTTCTTTTATATAATTCTTCAGCATATTGTTTCTATCTTCTTTTTATTTTATCTCTATCAGTCATTATGTTCCCCTGTTGGTCTTTCAACATCCCTACTCTTGGTTTGAATTTCCTTTGAATTTCTCGAATTCTTTGGAATATGAATTTTGTTCTCCTTTTTTCCCTCCTCTATTTCTCTACAATATTTACTGTAGCATTTAGGATATAGACCGTATTTCTATCCCCTTTTGCTTTTGCTTGTTTTCTATTTATGACCATTTCAAGAGTTTCATCGGTCATCCGTTGAGGTCTTTCTCTCTTTTTCATTAGTGGCATTGACTTTTTGCATTTTTCCCTAATAATCTCTCTAACTTCGGTCCACAGTTCTTCCAGTTCTCTATCAAATTCAATACCTCAAATCTATTTTTTATTTGACCTTTAAATCCTTCTGGGATGTTACTTAGGTTATATTTTGGTATTATACTTGTGTTATTGTTCAGTGAAGAGGTAGTTCATAAACCAAATGATGTTGTAATGAATTATTGTTCTGGCCTTTGTATCTTTGAGCCAGTAATGAAATGAACACCAAACCTAGGTGAACTGGAAATTGCTAGATCAGCTGTGCAATCGTACAGATTTATCTGGGTTGGTTTTTGTGCAATTTGCCAAATGTTTAAAAGGACCATTGTCTTTTGACGTTGCAGGAAACTGGTAAAATGCTGATTTACTTATTAATGTTGTGGCATGTTGTCATCCATAACGCAGCAGTTCCCATGGTCTTTCCTTTGGAGAAACAGGTCCATATGTAAGAAATAGGTGGCCAAACTAGATTTTAGATAGAAGGGAAGGGCAAGTGTTTCTGAGCTCCTGTCAACCATCCCTCATTCCTGTCATCATTACAATTCTTGCCAAATATAGCCAAGCATAGGCGTATGCATGCAAGGGGTGTGTCAAGTGTGCCCTAATGTCAGGGCCATTGAGTATAGGGTGACCAGATAAAATCCAGGTCAGAGCTCATGTAACTTTAACAGTTGTAGAGAAAAGGGAATTTCAGCCAGTGTCATTTCTATGCAATTAGTTCCTGGTGAAATTCCCTCTTCATCACAACAGTTAAAGCTGCAGGCACTATGCTAGAGTGACCATATACAAAAGAAGGCAGGGCCCCTGCAACTTTAACTGTTGTGATGAAGAGGGCATTTCACCAGGTGCTGCATGCCTACAAATGACACCTGCTGAAATCCCCTGTTCTATGCAACTGTTAAAGATACATGAGCCCTGTCCTGGATTTTATCTAGTCAGCCTACCCAAAATGCACTATCCTGGGGAAATGACTTGAAAGAAATGTGTGTCTTAGGCAAAATGAGAAACCAAAATGGACAGATTTGTCCATTTCTCTTTTCAGTGTGTGTTAAACTATCAATCCTAAAGTCCCTACACGAGGACCCATTTTAAAGTTGCATGGATTGGTGTAATTAAAAACGACTGCGAATAAACAGAATCTCAGGCCTGCTTCAACGGACAATGTGTCCAGCTGGCAACCCTTTCTCCAAAGAACAGATGGGTTACACAGACCTTGTAGTAGGGTGACCAGATAAAATCCAGGTCAGGGCTCATGTAACTTTAACAGTTGTAGAGCAAAGGGAATTTCAGCCAGTGTCATTTGTATGCAATGAGTTCCTGGTGAAATTCCCTCTTCATCACCACAGTTAAAGTTGCAGGGGCCCTGCCTTCTTTTGTATTTGGTCACTCTAGTATAGTGCCTGCACCTTTAACTGTTGTGACGAAGAGGGAATTTCACCAGGAACTAATTGCATACAAATGACACTGGCTGAAATGCCCTTTTCTCTACAACCGTTAAAGTTACATGAGCCCTGACCTGGATTTTATCTGGTCAGCCTACCTTGTAGGCTTCAGTAAATGAAGCATGTGCAGCCAAATAGGGACTAGAGTTGTCCAACTTCCTTTAGGAGATAACCCAGCACTCAACCAGTTTGCGGATGAGACCCAAAGAGTACAAGGCCAAACTGGAAAGGTTAGTGGCTTGATTCATGGACCAGTCAACAAAGAATGCAATCATTTACACAACTGGACTTCTCTCTTGGCACATTTTGGTCTGTTTATTCCCCTCCCGCCCCCACCAAACATCCTTTATATCAGGGGTCAGCAACATGTCGCCCACTGGCCACATGCAGACACCGTCGCCTGCATGCTGAGCAGCCCCCACTGCTTCTGCACCACCAAAATTCCTTGTGCTGCCAGCAAAAGGAATTGTGTTATTGACCTCCATCACACCTCATTCCCCCACCCCCAGTTTGCCTCCGTGTTTTTTTACCTCCGAGGCAAAAGCGCATCAAGCTTATGATCCCTTTCATCTGAAGAGCTGCTCTTTCGCTCCATTGCTCTTCCACTCCACTCCACTCCACCCCTCCCCTTCTCTTTCTCCCTCCAGTCAGGTCCTGGCAGATGAGTACTTCAACCAGACTGCCTTTCTGCCGGGCAGAGATTCAGGCATTGTCTGGTTTTAAAAAACGCTTTCCAGCCTGGGATGCAAGGTTTGGATTTTATATTGAAGCTTGGAGCCGGCTGCAGGGAGAGATCGCTTTTCCCTGCCAGGACCTTGTGCAATCCATTCTAGCCCCCAGTTCTTTTAAAACTACACGGAGGCTTTAGGGTGCATTAAATGCGCTTAGGGGGGAAATCCAGACTTTTAGCGTTCAAGGAAAAGCTGGGGAAGAGGCGGGGTGTCAGCAGGACAGGCACATTGATATGTGAGGACCGTGCTGCAAATCCGCACACCAGACATGGTGAGAGTACACTAAAAAGCAGTGCCCCAATACAGTTCCTTGGGGGATCCCCCTCCGTTGCATGAGCTGAAGATTTATTCTGGCGCTCTGCTTTCTGTTCAGTATTATTAACCCAAGCCTGACTCAAGTCTATTGACTGTGCGGGGGTGGGAAATCAAAAATCTATCGGCCAAGTTTCGCAAAGTGCGGTGGACGTTCAGTCGAAATGAACAGCGCACATACTCACTCATCACGTTCAGAAGCACTGCAGTTTAGGAAAACAAACAGAAGTCACAAAGTCCAGCATTAGATCTGGCATCCGTTTAAGTGGAAAGTGGAAAGTGTTCCATGGCTCTGGGCCACGGGAGGCTCTGCAGTGTACAATACACATTCAAGTGCCTCAGGGCACAATCCTGTCCAGATAGCTGGCAGCCTCTGAATTCAGAGGCTGCTAAGTATCTATTGCAGAATTGGGAGGGGAGGCAAGATGGGCGATTTTGGCTGTCTAGTGACAGAGCCTCGGAGGGAGAGGGAAATAGGCTGGGGCAACCAGAGGATAAGTTATGCGGCCACCACCCTAGGATCCTCTTCTCTCTGCCCCCAGGAACACCCCCGTTTCCCTGTCTCCGCACTCCCTTTTCCACACTCAGAGTTAGCGGGAGTAGTTCACTTCACAGTGGCTACAAGGGGGAGGAAAGCAAGGTTTCCTGGCTCCAAGGTCAGAGCCCTGTCTCTGACCTTGGAGCCAAGAAACTGAACTATGTCCCCGCAACACTGTCTGGGAAGGGGCGGTATATGATCACTCTCATAACTCATTCAGAATCATTATGAGACTCTTGCTTGCCTCACCTTCCTTTTCCCATACTTGTCTGATGATAATAGACCCGCTTGTTTTTATGACTGCTCCCTGCAGTGTAGTTGAGTACTAGCAGCTTACATGGGGGTCTGGTCATTGGCCCGCCCTCTAGAAAGCACAGGTTGAGATGCATATTTGGATATCACAAATCAAGAAAAGCATGAACACTGGCTGCTTGTCCTGCTTGTGGGTTTATCTAACTGCTGTGTGAACACAGTGCTGACTACATGGACCCTTGGTCTGATCCATCACGGCTTCTTATGTTCTCACCTCCAGGGTTTCCTCACCTCTACAAATGTGAAGCACGGACATGCCTAACAAACGTTGGGGCTGTTCACCAAACATGCTAGCCCACCCTCGATGGTAAAATGTGGGTTGTTGTTGAACAGTGGGTTGTTTGTTGAACCGTAGGAACATTTTCGTAGGGTGGCTTATTAACCACCCTGAACAACCCAACAACAAACCATGGGTTCTCAAGGTGGCTTGTTCGAGAAAAATAAGCCATACTGCATGGTTAACCAGCCACCCCGTGGAAGATGTACCGGGTTCAGACAACACGCTAACCCACAGTTCAACAAATAACCGGTGGTACAACCCACATTCAACCACTGAGGGTGGGTTAGCATGTTGTGCAAATCTAGTCATTTGTAAATATTCCCTCATCAGGGAACCCATCCAGGAATGTCTGATGCAGCCAGCAGACTAAGCAACATAAGAAGGACCCTCATATCAACCGAGTCAGATCACTGGTGCAAATAGCTCAGTATTGATTAGATAGGCTGACCATATGAAAAGGAGGACAGAGCTCATGTAACTTTAACAGTTGTAGAGAAAAGGGAATTTCAGCCAGTGTCACTGGTATGCAATTAGTTCCTGGTGAAATTCCCTCTTCATCACAACAGTTAAAGCTGCAGGCACTATACTAGAGTGACCATATACAAAGGAAGGCAGGGCCCCTGCAACTTTAACTGTTGTGATGAAGAAGGAATTTCACCAGGAACTAATTGCATACAAATGACACTGGCTGAAGTTCCCTTTTCTCTACAACTGTTAAAGTTACATGAGCCCTGTCCTCCTTTTCATATGGTCAGCCTAGATTAGATCAGGGAAAGGGAGCCTCCAGCTCACAAGCCAGATATGGCCAATAGGTCCCCAATCAGCCCCTGCCCTCTCCACCCTCCCATGCGCTAAATGAAGCTTTTAAAAAGCTTGCAACGGTGACAATAGAGTTGAAAAGCCTAATTATACCATCAGAGGGGGCATTTTCTAGGGTGGCCATATTTGGAAACCAAAAAAGAGGACACCTAGTGTGGGGAGCCAAAGAACACGCTTTCCAGGGCCTTCGAAGAGCGCATTATTCCACCACGCTAATGGCAGCCGCCATTAGTATGGTGAGGGGGAATGAATGACAAGCTTTCGGGAGGTCCCGATTGAAGAAGAGGAGGAGAAAGCGTGTCATTCCTGGGGGGGGGGCCCCCGCCACACTGTTCCAGTCAGGGCCTTTTCTATAATGCCTAGGAATGACACACTTTCCCCTTTAAGGCCCTGATTGGAGCCGTGGGGAGGGGGAAATGAGGCACCTCCAGAAAACACATCATTCCTTCCCACCATGCGAATGGCGGCCTTAAGGGGGAAAGTGTGTCATTCCTGGACATTATGGAAAATTACAGAAAATCCCCCCGACACCCAGGATAGAACAAAAGCCCAGAAAATTCCAGGGAAATCCTGACAGTTGGTCGCCCTACATTTTCTATATGCTTGCTGTTAGGGAGGGAAAAGATAACCAAACTTACAATCAACCCCCTGAAAAATCACACCTCCAACACATTTAGACCTTTAAAATAGGGTGAGCAGATAAAATCCAGGTCTGGGCTCATGTAATTTTAACAGTTGTAGAGAAAAGGGACTTTCAGCCATTGTCATTTGTATGCAATTCGTTCCTGGTGAAATTCCCTCTTCATCACAACAGTTAAAGGTGCAGGGGCCCTGCCTTCTTTTGTATATGGTCACTCTAGTATAGTGCCTGCACCTTTAACTGTTGTGATGAAGAGGGAATTTCACCAGGAACTAATTGCATAGAAATGACACTGGCCGAACATCCCTTTTCTCTACAACTGTTAAAGTTACATGAGCCCTGACCTGGATTTTATCTGGTCACCCTAACTAAAACAGAGGATACCCATTCCCCCACCACCATCTTAAAGGCCTCGATTAGAGTGGAGGAAAGGAAAGTGTGTCATTCTTACCCCCCCTCCACCCCACTCCTATTGAGGTCTTTAAGGGGGCGGGAGGAGCAGTGAAGGGGGCGGGAAAGCGTGCTTTCTGGGGCCTCCGGAAAGCACATCATTTCCCCCACCACACTAATGGTGGCCTTAAAGGGAAAAGCATGTCATTCCAGGATATTATAGAAAATTACAGAAAATCCCCCCTAACACCCAGTATAGAACGAAAAACAGGACAAAGCCAGAGAAATCCTGACAGTTGGTCACCCTGTAGGCAGACCAGATAAAATCCAGGTCAGGGCTCATGTAACTTGAACAGTTGTAGAGAAAAGGGAATTTCAGTCAGTGTCATTTGTATGCAATTAGTTCCTGGTGAAATTCCCTCTTCATCACAACAGTTAAAGGTGCAGGCACTATACTAGAGTGACCATATATAAAAGAAGGCAGGGCCCCTGCAACTTTAACTGGTGTGATGAAGAGGGAATTTCACCAGGAACTAATTGCATACAAATGACACTGGCTGAAATTCCCTTTTCTCTACAACTGTTAAAGTTACATGAGACCTGACCTGGATTTTATCTGGTCACCCTACCCTAGTGGGATGTAGCCCAACATTCTCGCCCAGAATCTCTTTAGAATCGGATCTTGGGATGAAGGTTACCATTCTCTGGTTTATTTATTTTATTTATCTATTTAAAACATTTTTTGGCCACCTTTCAGGGCAGAAGCCCTCACAAGGCGGCTTCCAATAAAATACATAAAATAGTAAAAGCAATAAAAGACTAAAAATATTAAAAGCAATAAAACAGCAATAAAAACAATAAAAACAACCATAAAACCAGCAGGAACAATAGCAGCAATAATAACAATAGCAGCAATAAAAATACTTGTCATGTGTGTGGTCTCTGTACAGTGTGTCTGAGTAGGCTGTCAGAGGCCTGTGTAGTATAGGGTGACCATATGAAAAAGAGGACAGGGCTCCTGCATCTTTAACCGTTGAATAGAAAAGGGAATTTCAGGTGGTGTCATTTTTATACATGCAGCACCTGGTGAAATTCCATCTTTATTTATTTATTTATTTATTTTATTCCATTTATTTACCACCCCATAGCCGAAGCTCTCTGGGCAATTTACAAACATTCACAACAGTAAAAGCTGCAGGAGCTATACTAGAGGGACCAGATACAAAAGAGGGCATATAATCTTAGCATATAACCTGTGTGGTTTATGGGTACAAATGCATTTTCTCTGTAATCATTGCATGTTTCACCTTCTATTTCTGCATGCGATGTTCTTTTGCATTCACATTTCTTTTAGAAACCATTCATATCCTAAGACTTACTGTGTGGCAAATTTTCATTTGTTTTAACAAGTTGAAGAGTATTCACTGTTTTCCTGCTTAAGTTTTAAAATATATTTTCAAGCATATTGAAATGGTCTCAAGTAAGCTCAAGTTACATTCTCTGCCCACTGGGGCAAAGTCAGAAACTGATTTTCTTCTTCCCTTGCAAGTGGGGGAGTCCATCCTCCAGAGATACTTAACATGAGGCCTCCTCCATCCCTTGCTGTGTTCTTAGAGCTTACAACACACTTATTACCAGCAACCAGCGAAGACAGAAAACAGAGCCTGAGCCAGGATTAGCTGAAGGGGAAAATATTCACCCAATAGGAAAATGTTCTCTGGCCTCTGCTAAGGGTTACTAGGCAGATCTGACCTCACCTGTGCAGTTGTATCTCTGCAGAGAAGACTGAGAAAAACATGCATAACATTCATGGATATAAATATTTTTGAGGAGGATGCTGCATCTCGAATTCTATCTTTTTTTTCTCTCTCTTTCACTCCTTTTGCCCACCTCTCCTTCCATCAGTTGCAGGGTACTTCATTTCCCTGCGCTGTCACAAACACGCATGAAGTCCTTATTCCTCTCTACTCGGCACTAGTGAGACCACACCTGGAGTATTGTGTACAATTCTAGGCACCACATTTCCAGAAGGACATGGGCAGGTTAGAACAGGTTCGGAGGAGGGCAACAAAGATGATACAGGGGACTTGAGGAGAAGCCCTATGAGGACAGGCTGAAAGAACTGGGGATGTTCAGCCTGGAGAAAAGGAAGCTGAGCGGAGACATGATAGTGTTCAGGTACATAAAAGGGTGCCGCAGGGAGGATGGTCAAGAACTATTTTCCGTGACCACAGAAATTAGGACCCAAAATAATTAACCTCCTGATGGTAAGATCTGTACGATGGTGGAACAGTCAAGATACGGAGGTTGTGGGTTCGCCATCTCTGGAGGTTTTTAAGAAGAGGCTGGACAGCCACCTCTCATGGATGGTGTAACTGGATTTCCTGCACAACGCAGAGGGTTGGACTAGGTGATCCTTTTGGTCCCTTCCAACTCAACAATTCTATGATTCTGTTGTGGTGACTGAAAAACCAGAATACGAGTAAATCACAGCTTACAAAAGAGCAGGAAAATGGGAACCCAAAAGCCTGTGAGATCAGCATGAACAGCATATATGTAATTCACATCTGTAATCCACACAGGTAAATATGGCACATACAGTGCCCTCAGTGCCTTTTGGGGGTGAGGGGGGAAGGCATGAGAAACCGTGTGGTTAAACTTCTAGAGTTTTCAAATTATTTTAAACTTCTTTTTTAAAAAGTTTTCCCCCCATTGTTGCCATTTTTAACTGTAAGTCACCTTTGGCGTCCTATTGGGGCAGAAAGAAGACTCATCAATCTACAAATCAACAGACTGAGGTTAATACAGAACCGCTGGAGTTTTGGACAGAGGAAAGAATTTCTGTCTGTTGAGAGGAGATATCAGGGACTGTACCAGAGGCTTTGGAGAAGTAACGCATGCGCTCCAGCTGTGCGCCAGATCCCACACAGCCCTTCCCCACTGGCCTACTGGGAAACTTTTCCCACCTGCCCTGGAGTGGGGAAAGGAACGTTGGATATTTACCACGATATGTTAAATTGTCTACCGTGTATGGAGGATACTCTTATGGGGGGGGGGGGTTCTCTCCCACTTGCTGTGAGAGGCAAGTCTATCCAAATTAAGCCAGAGCCCCCCCCCCTCTAGTGGGAGAGCTACCACCATCTCCCAGTTCCGGAATTTGACCAGCAAGAGAGACACTCCCAACAAGATCTTCAACAAAACTTAAAGGGCTCAAAGGCTTCTGAAATTAGTTTATTAATCTAGCATAACTCTAACCTGTTTAATACAACTCATCAAACCAATGAATCCATCTCAGTCAGGCAGCACCACATTACAGCAGGGGAGGGTTTTCTCCGTTCCCTGCAAAAAGTGAACGCAACACGGTAAGTATCCCATGTTCCTTTTTCCTGCAGTGGAGGATATCCTTACATGTGGGAAGTGAAATAGCACTACCCAAACAGGTGGACTACGTGCTTCTGGAAAGGTCCCGGAATGCTTATCTAGGGCTTAACTATTTATTAAAGCACCTTCATGCCAAAAGAGGCTTCTGCAAAAGCGTAAGTGTCCAAGCTATACCGTTGAACAAAGGTCAACATGCAACTCCAGGTGACTCCCCTGCAAATGTTTACCAATGGCACAATTGTGCCAAAGGTAGACACACTCCTGGTTGAATGGGTAGAGATTCCCCCAGGAAGAACAGAGCCAGACACTCCATAGTGGCCCTGTTCAGACAACACGCTAAACCATCAGGGTTAAGCGTTTTGAGTTAAACATGATGGCTTAGCGTGTCATGAGAAATGCAAGTTGCCTACCTGTAACTAGTTCTTCGACTGGTCATCTGTGCATTCACACATTATGGGCTCTGCCGCTTGATCCGGGAATTTTCGAAGGCTCAGAACAGTTTCGGCGAGAACCCCGCCCACCCACCATCTACTGCGCTTGTCTGGCTGGGGTTCCTGCCTCTCCGTCCGTTCCAAAGACCGCCAAATGTGCCCTCAGGGTCGAAGGAGGGGATGGTCCAACTTCAGCATCGAGATGTCAACACCAAAGCAGGGACGGTGGGTGGGTTGTCTGAATGCACAGATGACCACTCGAAGAACTACAGTTACAGGTAAGCAACCTGCATTTCTTCTTCGTGGTCTCTGTGCGTCACACATTATGGGCAAATAATAAGCTCACCGGTGGCAGGAAGGTGCCGGAGTCAGTTACTGTAGCAAGGCTGACAAGACAGCGCACCAGAATTGACAGTCCACTCTGGCCCGGACATCAAGTCTGTAGTGGGAAATGAATGTGGACACTCTTGTCCATGTCGCTGCCCTGCAAAGTTCAGGCAGAGACACATCTTTGTGGAAGGCCATTGAGGCAGCTACCCCTCTCATGGAGTGTGCTCTAATTTCTGTTGGGAGTTCTAGGCACGCTCACTATCCATGAGGAAAATCTCTGAGGGGATATAGGGAATCCCTTCTTATTGACCCCGTAGCATATAAAGAGCCATTGTGATTTACGGAGTGGCTCGGACCTGGATTTATGGAAAGCTAGTGCTCTCCGCGTGTGTTCAGAGTGTGGAGAGTAGTTTCTGGTGGGGATGAAGGGGGTTGAAAAAAAATGCAGGTAGAGCAATGTCTTGATTCATATGGAAGATGGAGACAACCTTGGGCACGTAGACAATGTCTGGACCGAGAACAGCCTTGTCCCAGTGGGAAGCGAGGTATGGAGGGTCGACTCGACGGGCGCACAGTTCCGAAGCCCGTCTCGCTGAAGTGATTGTCATGAGGAAAGCAACTTTAAGTGACAGAAGATGAATATCTGCAGGGGGTAACAGTTCAAAGGTTTTGAGCTTAGAGCATTGAGGACCACTGAGAGGTTCCAGGTGGGTACAGGAGCTTGCACCGGTGGGGCTAGATTCTTTATTCCATGGAGGAATTGGCGGACCAGTGAATAGGTGAAGACCATGGAATTTTGAATTGCGCCGTGATGTGCTGAAATGGCAGCTACGTAAACTTGAATAGGGATAAACGCCAAGTTTAACACCTAAGAAAAAGAAACCAAATGCAGTTACAAGGTGGGAGGATACTTGGCTCAGCAATACTACAAGCGAGAAGGATCTTGGAATTGTTGTAGGCCAGAGGCTGACTATGTGATGCGGCTGCAAAAAAAGCAAATGCTATTTTGGGCTGCATTAATAAAAGTACAGCTTCCAAATCGCACAGAGTATTAGTTCCCCTCTACTCAGCACTGGTTAGGCTTCATCTTGAGTATTGTGTCCAGTTCTGGGCAACACACTTCAAGAAGGAGGCAGACAAACTGGAGCGTGTTCAGAGAACGGCAACGAGGATGATCAGGGGTCTGGAAACAAAGCTCTATGAGGAGAGACTGAAAGAACTGGGCATGTTTAGCCTGGAGAAGAGAAGGCTGAGGGGAGACATGATAGCACACTTCAAATATTTGAAAGGCTGTTACACAGAGGAGGGCCAGGATCTCTTCTCGATCATCCCACAGTGCAGGACACAGAATAATGGGATCAAGTTACAGGAAGCCAGATTCCGGCTGGACATCAGGAAAAACTTCCTGACTCTTAGAGCAATATGACAATGGAACCCATGACCTGAGGAGGTCGTGGGCTCTCCCACGCTAGAGGCCTTCAAGATGGAGCTGGACAGCCATCTTTCAGGTATGCTTTAAGGTGGGTTTCTGTATTGAGCAGGGGACTCCTTCCAACTCTACCATTCTAAGTTCTATGAAAGTTTTATGCCCTTTTTAAATAGTGAGTGAAAGAGAGAACAGGTCCTGTAACAGGGTCAAAGTTATGTAGTTTGGCAAAATTGATAAACACCTTCATTTTAGCTCTATAGGGTTGGCGAGTTGCCGGCTTACAAACTGCCTGTAAGCCTATTTTTAAGGCTAAGGGAGGATCCTCCACGCCTTCAATTTGGGGGTGTGGATGTCCTGGTGACGAGTCTGGCCATTGTCCATCAACATCAAGTCCGGTGTTGGTGGCAGTTGAAGCAAATTTCCTTAACTTGAGTCCTGCGGCAAACCATGGTTGCCTTGGCCATCAAGGGGTGATGAGGAGGCAATTCGCTTTGTCGGTATCGAACTTTGCTATGACTTTGGACAGGAGCGGAAAAGGTGGGAACAGGTAAAATAGCCGCATGTTCCATGTCTGTAGGAAAACGTCCCCTTGGGAACCCCGTCCCAGGCCGGCTCTCAAGCAAAAGTTTTTGCAGACTGCATTGGCCAGAGAGGCAAAGAAGTCCATGTCTGGGGCAGAAGACAACAGGAGGTGGAAGCAAGGGGGGTTGGGCCTTTTGCAAAGCCATAGCATGGGAAGTGGAGTCCAGCCGGAGATAGTTATGTCTGGCCCTGAGCTGGACTAGAGGAGGGTGGTGAGGAAAGACGTGGGAAAGAGGAGGCGGGGGAAAGAGGAGTGAAGAATGGAAGAGTGCAGTCCGATGCTGGACAAGGGCAGTAGCTGTTATCAGTCACTCCACAGGGCCTCTCTGGGGATTCAGCATCACGGAGAGGCAGCAGCGCATTACAAGCCGCTCTGTACATCTCACCTGACACTCAAGAGGATCGATGAGGTCGTGCAGAGCCCAAACACGACACAGTTGGAGGTTGATGAGCATGGAGAAGCAGCGTTCTAGGGCTTTCACTGTCATTGGGGGCAAGGTTGGAAATAAGAGGGTGAAATACAGAAGTCAGTGCTAAAGATGTAAAATTTTGAGAAATTTTGAAGCCATGGGAAAAAAAGTTCCATAATCCATTTTTTGTCATTTTTGTCAAGTTTTCCAAATTTTTTTGGAAAAAAAGAAAAAAGGCTTGGGGGGGGGGACAGAAAAAAACCCGATTTTCTTGTATTTTTCCTGAAAAAAACACCATTTTTTGGGAAATTGGGGGGAAAATGCAATATTAGCACTTTTTATAGATTGAAAGTCACTTTGCTACTTTAGGGACATAAAATGTCATTAGGTACAAGTTGCTTTGGCATAAAATGATCACAGTTGTTATATAATAATAATAATAATAATAATAATAATAACAACAATTTATTTCTTACCCGCCTCTCTGTCTGGATCGAGGCGGGGAACAACAACATGATAAAATACATAAAACTGATTAAAACATTACACATATTATTAAAACTGCATAAAAAATCCTAAAACATCCTAAAAACATCCTTAAAACATTCTAAAATTCCACTGGATATGCCTGCCGGAAGAGAACACTCTTTATAGCTTTCTTAAATTCTAAAAGACCGTTAAGTTGACGAGTCACCTCCGGCAGGTCATTCCACAGTCTGGGAGCGGCAGAAGAGAAGGTCCTCTGGGTAACGGTTGTCAGCCTAGTCTTGGCTGACTGCAGTAAGTTCTTCCCAGAGGACCTGAGCTTGCGGGGCGGATTATATGGGAGAAGGCGATCCCGCAGGTAACCTGGACCCAAACCATGTAGGGCTTTAAAGGTAATAACCAACACTTTATACTTCGCCCAGAAACTAATTGGCAGCCAGTGGAGCGATTTTAAAGCTGGTGTAATATGGTCATCCCTAGATGTACCGGTGACCAACCTGGCTGCCATATTTGAACTAGTTGAAGTTTCCGGACTAGGCACAGAGGTAGCCCTATGTACAGCGCATTGCAGAAGTCGAGCTTCGAAGTTACCAGCGCGTGCACCACCATCTTTAGGTCTTCCAACTCTAGGAAGGGGCGCAGCTGGCGTATCAGCCAAAGCTGATAGTAGGCACTCCTGGCCATCGCATCTATCTGGGCAGTCATCTGGAGCGACGGATCCAGGAGCACCCCCAAGCTGCGAACACAATCTTTCAGGGGGAGTGTAACCCCATCCAGAACCGGTTGACACACCTCCAAACCCAGGTTGCGGCCTTTGACAGCAAGCACCTCCGTCTTGTCTGGATTCAGCTTCAGTTTGTTTTTCCTCATCCAGCCCATTACCGCCTCCAAGCATTCATTCAGAGGAGACACACTATCCTTAGCTGGCGCTGTTATCAAAGGCATAGAGAAATACATTTGGGTGTCATCAGCATACTGATAGCACCCCGCCCCATGCCTCCGGATGATTTCTCCCAACGGTTTCATATAAATGTTAAACAGCATTGGGGAAAGGATGGCACCTTGCGGTACGCCACACAGCAGCTCCTTCTTTGAAGAGCAGCTATCCCCAAGCATCACCATCTGGAACCTGCCCAAGAGGTAGGACCGGAACCACTGAAGCACAGTGCCCCTGATTCCCAATCCCCTCAGGCGTTCCAGAAGGATACCATGGTCGATGGTATCGAATGCCGCTGAGAGGTCCAGAAGTACCAACAGGGATACACTCCCCGTCAATACTGAGGCGTAGATCATCCACTAAGGCGACCATAGCAGTCTCAACTCCGTATCCCACCCTGAAGCCAGTTTGAAATGGGTCTAGAAAATCAGTGTCATCCAAGACTACTTGGAGTTGAAAGGCAACCGCCCTCTTGATCACCTTGCCCAAAAATGGAAGGTTTGATACCGGTCTGTAGTTATTAAAGTCCAGGGGATCCAGGGAGGGCTTCTTTAGAAGCGGCCGTACTACAGCTTCTTTTAAACATGATGGAAAATCCCCCTCCCTGAGAGATGCATTAATAATATATTGTAATTGCGATCTAACTGCATCTCCTCCCTGGACGACCAGCCATGAAGGACAGGGATCGAGAGGGCAAGTCGTCCTCCTCACTCGTCCAAGCAGCTTGTCCACGTCCTCGGTACTCACCAACTGAAACTGATCCAGTGTAATTCTACTCGCAGAGTCGCCGGACACTCCATCGTCAGCCTCTGCTATAACGACGGCATCTAAGTCGGCTCTTATCCGAGAGATTTTATCTGAGAAATGATCGTTAAAGGCATTGCAGCGAATTGCCGAAGGCTCTAAAATTGGATTCAGGGGGGAAGGTGCCCAGGTTAGACCCCTCACCACCCTGAACAGTTCCGCTGGACGCAAATTCGCAGACGCAATGCGTGCAGAGAAGAAAGCTTTCTTCGCTGCACATATTGCCACCCATAGGAACGAAGATGTTCTCTATGCCGTGTCTTGTCGGATAGAAGTCGAGTTTTCCGCCATCGGCGCTCCAGTCGTCGTCCTTTCCGCTTCAACTCCCTGAGGTGTTCCATATACCAGGGCGCCCTGTTAGTAGCGGGTCGGAGAGAACGTTTGGGGGCGATTGTGTCGATAGCCCTAGTTAGGTCTTGATTCCATCTATCGACCAGGGCTCTATATTAAAAGTACAGCGTATTCAAGCAATTATTACAAATTTAATTTACTTTTTTTTTTTTCACTTGTTTGTAACAAATGATGCTACAAGCTCCTGAAATGTAAGGAACCTCTTTGGTTTTGCTGGTTTATGAGGAGCATTTAAAAAAAAAAACCAGAAGAAACCATCGACATTAGTAACAAAGAAAGTTATTTATGTCTCCGCTGGTCCTCCACAGTGTCAAGCAGACCTAAAGCATCCATTTCCATGAAAAGTTTTTAGAAAGCATTTGGAGAAGTAAATATATGAACGCCTTGTCTTAAACATTTTATTCATAATACTAAAACAAAACATCCATTTTTTTCTTCATTTTTTTCAAGTTTTCCAGTTTTTTGGGGGGGAAAACAAAAAAGGCTTCGGGAAAAAAACAGGGGGAAACGTCCCCCCCCCCACTTCACATCTCTAATTAGTGCCAAGGGAGGATAGAGTTACCTGAAAACGCACCCTCGACTTCCCAAACAAATCTCATCGGTGCAGAAGTCTGTGGCACCGACGTTGAACCCAGGGCTGGGTGCAAAGGGCAGAGCAGCCCCTTTTGGCCTGTCCTGGGTGAGTCCGTGCTGGCATCTCCAGGGGCTTTGTGAAAAACTGAGGGGAAGGACCACTGTCCTTCGGACACGTCGCAAACCTGCAACGTTGTTTCCGCTGCGGTCTGGCAACTTGGCCTTGAGCATCCAGCTGCACGGGCCAAATGCGAGCAATGGTGGGAGATAGCGACCAGGCGGCACAAAGTGTAGGGGAGGGGTGGCCAAACTCCTAAGCAGGAGAGACAGAGCAGTGGAGAGAGGGGAGGAGAGGGTTTGGGGAGGGCTAGTCCACCTCCTGCGAGACATCCAGGGCTGCCCCTTCCCTCCCCTCCACATCTGTCTCCTCCAACATGGAGCAAGCCTGCTTAGGAAATCTTCCTGAGAGCTGTGCTTGAGCACCTTCCATCTCCCGCTCCTGCATCACCGAGGCCGCTGGGTGGCGCTGGGGGCCAAGTCCAGGGGCTGGAGGAGGAGGAGGCAAGTACTGCTGTGGGGGCATGTATCCGTAGGCAGGCATGTAGGGCGGCTTCCCTTGCCTGGCACGAACGGCTGCTTGGAAGGACGCAGCCAATGCCTGCATTGCTTCCGTTTGGCGGCCCACGGCAGCGGTGTGTTCCCGAAGGGTCCGTTCCACCACTCGGTTGGAGGCAGCCATTGCCGCAGCCACCGCCTCCCCTGACTCCCGTATCGCCCGAGTGCAGCCATCCATGCTCTGCGTAGCCGTGCGCGTCGCCCAGACTGTTAGGACGCGCTCCTTGGCCCGTCGGCTCTCCTCCTCCTCCGCGATTTGCGCGAAGAGCTCGTGGATTCCTTCCCCCACCACGTTGCTGACTGTGACCAGATCCTTCGCCGCCTGCATCCTCTCCGCTTTGCGCTTCTTGCGCCATCGGGCACACCTCTGGGCGTTGGTGAGTGTGTAGCCATTTCGAGGAAGGTCCTCTTCAAGGGAATCTAGCTCGTACATTTCTGCAACCTGCTCTTCTGCCCTTTCCTCCATCCCCTCCGCTGTGGGCCTTTGGCTTGCGCCTCCAGCATCAATCACGCCGCCCTCCCTCCTGGCGAACCCGTGGAAGGTTTCATCACTGGGCTGGGTGAAGATGCGTTGCATCTCAGCGTGAAAAGGTGCCAGCTCAGGTAACGTCACCTGGGACACCTCTGCCAGGACAACGCGCTCCAGTTGTTCACCCAGATCAGCAGCTACTGTCTTGGACTGTGCAATGGACTCCAGGACGCGCCGGTCCAAGTCCAGGATTTTGTGCGCCAAACTCTCCGGCTCCTGTTCCTCACTGAGCTGGTACCCCGCTAGTGTGCGCTGTGATACAGAGGCAAGAGGAACCATCTCGGGGCTATCTTCCATCTCAACACACATCTCAGGGGGGAAAGCGGCTCACACGGCCTCCTGGATAACTGCTCCCAGACCACCGGCCTGCAGTGGACTAGCTGTGGCTAAGTATAAAGTTTACGGTCCTTCCCATCACCTGTTTGGGGACGAGGGAGAGAAAGAGAAAATACGGTTAGGAACTCAAGCTCAAAACCAATCAGAGATCCAGATCAATTAGATGCTTCTCTAATACCGATATCAACAAAAGCTCCCTCTTTCCTCTGTATACACTGCAGGAACCTAGGTTAATTTATGGGCACACTTCAATCACAGAAAAACAATGGTTTCCTTTCTGGCCCATTTCTCCCTTGTTTTCACTAGGCACACATAGGCTTGAGTCAGCGTGTTCCTCCTGTTTCCATCACGGTTTAACTATTGGAACCTTTGTTCCCACCAAAACATTTCACTGGAAGCCCCACTTTCAGACACGCACACCCCATCCCAATGATTTGTAACTCCCCATCGGTCTTCCTGACCAATGTTACCTAAGGAGTCCTCATGCCGGATCTTCCTGGTTTCTTGCCCATCATCCTGTTGAAAATTCATAGAATAGTAGAGTTGGAAGGGGTCTATAAGGCCATCGAGTCCAACCCCCCTGCTCAATGCAGGAATCCACCTTAAAGCATCCCAGACAAGACGGTTGTCCATTCTGTCACTCTCCCTTCTCCTAGGACATGAATCTGGGCTATACCGTCTTCACTGCAATATGGAGATAGGACATCTCAGATGCAGGAAAGGGTTTTTGAAAAGGAGATGCACGTCAATGGTTCACCAAGCATGGTGAACGTTTGGTTTGTGAGGATGGGATGAAAGTGGGCTGACCATCCAACTAGGGCCTCATCTACACCAAGCAGGATATTGCACTATGAAAGTGGTATGAAAGCGGTATATAAAAGGCAGGACCCACACCAAGCAGGATATAATAATAATAATAATAATAATAATAATAATAATAATAAATTATTTCTTACCCGCCTCTCCCTCTGGACCGAGACGGGGAACAACATCAAATATAAAATACATAAAACTGATTAAAAGGACATAAAAAGAATACATTATTAAAATACCAATAAAACTCTTAAAATTTGATTGGGTAGGCCTGCCAGAAAAGATCGGTCTTTATGGCTTTCTTAAAGTCAAAGAGACTATTAAGTTGACGAATCTCAACAATATAGTGGAATGAAAGCAGTATATGGTATGTGTCAACGGGCCCCAACAGTTGTCAGTGCACTTCAATACCGCTATAAAACAGTAGTGTAGCTCCTGTCTTTTATACACAGCTTTCATAGTGAAATATCCTGCTTGGTGTAGATGAGGCCTTCCAGTGAGAAAAAGAAACTAGGAAGGAGATGTAGTGAACGTCAAGGAGAATATGAATGGAGAGGGCCACACGTTATGTTTGCCCAGAGAGAAATTGAACATGACTGCCAAGAACACAGTGACTTTCAAACAGGTTTGCAGTTGGGTCTGGATCTATCCCTGAGCCTGGATATCCAGTAATCAGGGGAGGACAGGAGTATCTTTGCAGAACTGAGGCTGGTCTATCAACTCCAACGTTTCCTAGAGGAGTCAGATCTAACCATAGTAACACACATGCCTTAGTTAAATATCATTTCGGATTACTGTTGTGCGCTCTCTGCCTTTGAAGAGCAATCAGAATGCTGGTTCAGAATGCTGCAGCCAAGGTTGACTGGGGCCAGTTAAAAGGGACACCCACGTTGGTTTCTGGGTGCTAGCTGTGACCTACAAAGCCCTAAACAACTTGGGATGAGGTTCCCTCAAGAACTGCTTTCTCATAAGCTTATTCAAGTCTTTAGATCTTCCAAGGAAGTTCGTCTCTCAGTCCTGCCAATGTCTGAGGCATGTTTGATGGAGGACCTACTCAGTGGCTGCACCTGAGCTGTGAAATTCCCTCCCTAGAGAAGCCCCCTTAGCCCTCTCTTTCATGTTCTGATACTCCCGGGCAAAGATGTTTCTATTTAGACAGGATTTTGGCTTCTCAACCCGTCCTATTTTTTGTTTTAATTGATAGCTTGACTTAAGAGTGCAATTCTATGGGTTGTGCCCTCTATACTTCTAAGCCTTTGGTGGTGGTGGTGGTGGTGGTGGTTAGTCGCATTGTATGGTATATGCAGTATTTATTTTATTTATAAAGTGAAATAATACATATGTACATTCTCACTATATATCTAAGAACCTACCTGTCAGCCTCTTCTGGACAAGCATCTCTTCTTCCTCATCTTCAACCCAGAGGATGAGGTCAGATTTGGGCATTAGACGTTCTTCTTTGTGGGAGTACAGAAACCTAAGTGTTACTTATGGCACTTGCTACTGCAAAACTATTCCGAAAACCCAAGTACACGCTCTTTGTTCCCTACACTCCATCCCACTCAATTGACAATTAGAATGAATGGCAGATCTTTTAAAACAGGGAAGAAACAGGTGGGGAGAGGACATGATGGGCCTGGAATCTTCCGTCTTGTGTCTGTAGCTTTCCCAGAAAAGACTGAAACATCACATGACAGTGCAGGAGAATTCAGCACTCTTCCATTTGCAGCCATAACCGAGAAGGCTGGTCCAGCTACAGAGATGTGCCTGCTTAGAGCATCCTACTTTCTCCAAATGAGAGCCAGGAAGCATCTGGTCCCCATATATCATAGAGCTGGAAAAAGTGCAGAAAAGGGCTACCAAAATGATTAAGGGGCTGAAGCATCTCCCCTATAAAAGAAGGTTACAACAGCTGGGATTGTTTAGCTTGGAAAAAAGGAGGCTAAGAGGAGACATGAGAGAGGCGTACAAAATGATGCCTGGTGTGGAGAATGTGGCTAGGGAGACATTTTTTCCCCTCTCTCAAAATACTAGATCCCAAAGGGGTTATCCCATGAAGCTGATTGGTGGGAGATTCAGGAAAAATAAAATGACTTCTTCACACAGCACATAGTTAAACTATGGAATTCACTATCACAAGATGTAGTGATGGCCATCAATTTGGACGGCTTTAAAAGGGGGCTGGATAAATTCCTGGAGAAGGCTATCAATGGGTACTAGCCCTGATGGTGATGTGCTGCCTCCAGTATCTGAGGCAGTAAGCCTGTGTGCACCAGTTGCTGGGGAACATGGGTGGAAGGATGCTGTTGCACCATATCCTGCTTTGTTGGTCCCTGGCCGACAGCTGGTTGGCCACTGTATGAACAGAATGCCCGGTTCAAGGTGCTGGTTTTAACCTATAAAGCCTTACACGGCTTGGGACCACAATACCTGATGGAACGCCTTTCCCGACATGAACCTACCCAAACACTACGTTCAATATCTAAGGCCCTCCTCCGAGTGCCTCCTCCGAGGGAAGCTCGGAGGTCAGCAACAAGAGAGAGGGCCTTCTCTGTGGTGGCTCCCCAATTGTGGAACGATCTCCCCAACGAGGCCCGCCTGGCGCCAACATTGTTATCTTTTCGGCGCCAGGTCAAGACTTTCCTCTTCTCTCAGGCATTTGGCAATATCTGAGGAGCCTGGGTTTTTTTGTTTTGTTTTGGTTTTGTAGTTTTTTGAAGTATTGAAGTGGTTTTTAAATGTACAGATTGTGTGTATGTTGTATGTTTTTGCTGTTTTAATTTTTGTATATTGTTTTTAATTGTTTTTAATCCTATGTAAACCGCCCAGAGAGCTTCGGCTATGGGGCGGTATACAAATGTAATAAAATAAATAAAATGCTGGACTAGATGGACCGTTGGTCTGATCCAGCATGGCCTTATGTTCTTATATTCTTACTTTCAACATCCCAAGTCAGTTTGAGAAGATTGTTAGAACAGTTCAGCTCTTACTGTTCAGAAAATGATTTATCAATGTTGCTAAATCTATAGTCTTTGGTAAAAATTTAAAAATGCATATGTCGCTTATTGATTCTAGAAAGCTAGAATAGGTAAAAGCATACCACTATCTTGGCAATACTTTTTCAGTTACAGGATCTTGGGAGTTACAAATAAAGAAAAATGAACTGAAACTAGTTGTTTGTGTGCAATCCCTAATCCAACTGCTGAATTTCAGATACCCTGGGTCAATACACCCGATTTTGAATATTTTTAAAGCAAAGATGATTCCAATGCTAACCTTTGGAGCAGAAATTTGAGGTCATGCAGATCTCACCAAAATTGAAAGAGCTCAAAATCACTTTCTTCGGTGTTTCAAAAACCACTCCAGCATATTTAGTCAGAGCTGAACTAGGGATGGGAATGATTACTGGTTCAATGTAATTCCAGTTTGGCAAATTATTGGGGAAGAATAAACCAGTTGTTGGAAACCAGACTACCCAGGTTGTGTCTAGAGGAGCAAAGGATAAGCAATCTCGGTACTTCATGGTTGCAGAAATTCTCCAAATTACTTCTAAATTTTGGTTTTTCCTGACAGTCTTCAAACCCATGGGGAAAATAGTATTAGAAACAGCTTTAAACAAAGAGTCTTGGATGTTGACGCACAGTCTGACAAAGCTTCCCTTACATCCTCTAGATTAGCTAGGTGGATGGCAGGAACCAAAAATCAGCATCAATGTGAAGGATACTTCTTATCCCCCATGACAATGGAATACCAAAGGGCTTTCATTCGATTGCGCTTCAAGCGAATGGAGTGTATGATGAACTTTGGTAGATTTCATGGTGTACTGGTCCAAGAGAGACTGTGTACTTGTGGGAAACCAGCTCTGGAAGATCTGGTACATTATATCCTCCCATGTCAATTATACACTGATATTAGAGCCCATTATTTAAATCCCTTTTTAAAGAAAATGAAATTTTGGGATGTAAAGAAGGAATTGGGATTTCTGCTGCTTTAGAGGGTTGATTTAGGGGGTTGCTTCTTTCAAAGTATAGGCCACTAAACATAGGAAGTATGTAAAGTCCATTGCTGTAAATTGTCAGATTCTGAAATATGAGAAATGTATTCCGATACGAGTTTATGTTATGTATTTTATAAGTAAAGCTTCTTATTTTAGGAATATGTTTTAATCTCAATAATTTTAATGACTGGTTTTAACCAACAGTATATGTTTTAAGCTTAATTAACCTTGTATTTTAACATTAATTATTATTCCAACGACTAATTCTAATTGACGACCACTGTGTTACAAATTTATGTCATCTTTGCATCTCAGTTGTGAACATGACAGGTGCCACGCTGGATCAGACCGAGGGTCCATCTAGTCCAGCACTCTGTTCACACAGTGCAGACCAGCTGTCGACCAGGGACCCACATGCAGGACACGGTGCAACAGCACCCTCCCGCCCATGTTCCCCAGCAACTGGTGCACACTGGCTTACAGCCTCGGATACTGGAGGAAGCCCACAGCCATCAGGACTAGTAGCCATTGATAGCCTTCTGTGGCTGTTATGGTCCATACATGTTATTGATGGAACAGTTTCCACTGGAGCTGAAACGTAACGCTGCGATGAGGGTTGCAGGAGCTGTAGTATCCCAAAGCCAAGTGTGGTGGGCAGTTTCCCACCCCCATCCCTTGGCTAACAGGAAGGAAATGGAGGAGGCTTCCCCCCCCCCTTTTTTTTTTTTTTTTTTTTTTGCGATTAAGGCATCCAAGGGCAGCTCTCTTTCTCCTCTGGAGCCCAAAAGCAATTGTTTCTCCCGCACCAGGGCGACCCCCCACCACCACCATGACTGAATAGGTCTCCCAGAGAGGAGAGCAGGAAAATCGTGCCATAGAAAGAATGAATAGGGCGGGGTCTTCGCGGCCGGATAGGCTTGGATGCTTTAGGGGTCCCCCCCCCCCGCCTCTTATTTATTTTTATTTTTTGAGAGCTCACTTTCTCTCCCACCCCACCCCACCCCACCCCCCTCTCTCTCTCTATTAAGCAAAGCTGGAGACTCTGCCCCAAGGCTCCCTTCTCCCACCGGCCCCCATATCCCAGCCGGGCTGGGCTCATCATCTCCCGGCGCCGTGTTCATGTGCTTCAGGCCATCGAAAGCACGCAGCTCTGTCCCTGGGCCCCACTTTGCAGCTGGATCGCACGGATCAGCCGCCAAACCGTGACCCCTAGGAGGGGGTTAAAAGGAAGGAGGGGTTCTTCCCTCTTTCTCCCACCAATCCTTCCAGGCAAACCCCCCACAAATCTCGGATCCTTCCCCCATTCACCCCACCGTGCGCCTTTACCTCTCTGCGGGGTCCTCTCCACGTGTCCGCGCGCGCCGAGGAATCTAAAGGGTCTCTTTCCTTTCTTTCCCCCACCCCCGCCCACTTTTAGGATTTCCTGCCTCTCTAGGAACCAGGGCTCAGTTCCCCACTCTAGGGACCAGTGGTGGGATTCGCCCACCCACCCCCACCCTTCCCCTCCAGCAAGCCTTCCAGATGTATTGGACTACAATTCCCACAATGCCTTCCATTGGCCCCGATGCCTGGGGACGATGAGAGTTGAAGTCCAAAACATAGGATGCCTGTTTAGGCAGAAAAATGTTCCACAACTCCCACCATCCCCCAGCGTTTTCTGTCTAAACATGCATAGGATGGCCCCCATTAAGGACATAAGAAAAGCCATGCTGGATCAGACCCTTGGTCCGTCTAGGCATTCTGTTCCCACAGTGGCTCACCACTGTGGGAAGCTGCCAAGTAGGGCATGAGTACAACAGGACCCCCTGGTCATGTTCCCCAGTAACTGGTATACAGATATGCCTCAGCTATTGGAGGAAATATATTTCCATCACAACCAATAGCAATTGGTAGCCTTCTTCTCCGGGAATTTATCTAATTCTCAGTTGCATTCTGGTTCTCTGCACGGACTTCTATTCAGGCATTGACCACATCTAAACAGGCTTCACTGGCTGAATCATGGGCCTTCCATCCATTGCCCTGGGACAGTCTACCTGTGCCCGGAACTGAGTGACTGTCAAATGTGGGTGAACGGCATTTTGTACCCAACTCCATACTTATTAACTCTGTGCTGACTCATGATTAGTCCAGAATACCTCCTATCATAATTCTTCCCTTTGTTCTATTTTAATTGGGGACCAGACAACTCTCCATATCGTATCAGGGGACTCAAGCTGTAAATATTGCATGTGTACAGGTAAAAATCTTTCCCCCTCCCATTCCAGCTGAACTGAATGAAGACTCTCTGCTCTTTCCAAGAGGAAGTCAAACATACTCGGACACTCTGGTTCACCGTCTGTTATATTCTGAGGATCCTTGTAAACCAAATTTTTGGCTCTAAGATGCTATGGCTCCAGTAGACCCATTTCCCAGTACATTTGAAGACCAAACCAAAAATGAAACACACTCCTGCCTGCTCCTTTGGGAACTATGAGGGATGCCAACCGCTCCTTTGTTGTAACTACATTTTTAAAAAGTAAGAAGTAAAATCAAGCGTCAGATGAAACCGACCCTGTTCAGACGATGCACTAAAACATTGCGGTTAAGCATCTTGAGCTAAACATTATGGCTTAACTTGTTGTCCAACCCATGGTGCGTCGTGTGAACCATTCCTAACCATGGTAGCAACATAACCATGGTTTAAGCACACTCATTCTCCATCTGCTGCAAAAGGGTTAGCAGCCTAACCATAGCTGAGTATGTGTCCAAACAGACCTATTGTGTCTTAGATCTGAAAGGGTCTTGCACCACCTGAAAAGGCCTTCCACTTGCAGCATCTCTGAATTGCAGTGATTTCCCAATATGGCAAAAAACCCATCCCACACTTGGATTCTCAGTGGTGGTTTGGGGGCAGGGGAGAGGCGATGGGAGCTGCAGTGGGGAGGAGCTCAGAAAGCCCCATTGCACAAGTGGGGTTCTGCATGATCTTCTCTGGAACCAACCTCATATTCCAGTGGTTAGAAGGTGTCTTGCATTTGGTTCATGAAAACAAAGAAATGACCAGTTTCAGTAAAATTGTTCATCTGGGTGCTACCATTTTGGAAAAGGCCAACTTTTCTAGCACAAGGGGCTACTTGGGTAATTAGACTGGTTTCCCCCAAAAGGAAGCCCCCCAGGTGTTTTGGACTTCAAATCCCATCAGTCCCAGCGAGCATGACCAGTGGTCATGAGAGCTGGGGAAGTTACCCAAAATACCTGGACGGTATCAGGTTGGGAAACGATGACAGCATTTATTCATCAGGGCATAATATCTCACTTTCAGCCATCCATTTTTTGTGTGTGTTGGGTATACTTGGTATCTTCACGTATTTTGCATATGGGCTCTAGTCAGCCAGAGTGATATTTACATATTCTCAATTCAATGGAGCTAATGGTTATAGGACAGGAGAGGATTTGTGGTTGGCGGGACAGAGACCGTGGGCCTTATGGGGAAACTCGGAGGGCCAGATTGGACACCCCGCCCCCCAAGCCTGAAGCCATGCACCCTTCTTCTAAGATCATCACAATGACAAAGCAGATCCATTTTGAGAAGTTAAGACGTACAACAGGTCACATACATCTCTGTGTTATTATTTTAGTTTTACTTCAGGCACATAATTATTTGAACGAATCTCTAAATATTGGGAAATGGTTTGAAAACTTTTTCAGATTCCTTGAGCTTATGTGGGTTGTTCCATGTGGGTTCTTTGATTAAAAATCAGCTTTCCTTCTGCCTGAAGCCTTGGCCACACTCCATATCATGAAAGGTTTGCTCCTCTGTATGCATCCTTTGATGATCCTCAGGGCTTGTGTGGCATTTGAAGCTCTCCCTACACTCTGAGCATTTGCTTATGTGTGACTTTAGTCTCCTGCTATCACTAAAACCCTTTCCACACTCAGAGCATTTATATGGTTTCTCCCCTGTGTGGGTTCTTTGATGTACCCTAAGATACTGACTCGTACTGAAGCTCTTTCCACATAGCAAGCACTTAAAAGGTTTCTCTCCTGTGTGACTTCTTTGATGGTTAAGAAGACGTACGCTCTCTCTAAAACTCTTTCCACACTCCGTACATTTATATGGTTTTTCCTCCGTGTGGGATCTTTGATGTATATTAAGGTTTCTCTTCTGACTGAAGCTTTTTCCACACTCGATGCATTTATATGGCTTCTCATCTCTATGGGTTAGTTCGTGTGCATGAAAGTTTCCGCTAGTGTTGAAGCTCTTGCCACACTCCTTACATTGATATGGTTTCTCCCCGGTGTGGGTTCTTTGATGTGAAGTAAGACCGCCACTAGTTCTGAAGCTCTGTCCACATTCCTGGCATTTGAACGGTTTTTCCCCAGTGTGGATCCTTTGATGGAAGTTAAGATTTCCCTTCTGTGTGAAGCTCTTTCCACACTCCAAGCATTTAAATGGTTTCTCTCCTGTGTGGGTTCTTTGATGTACAGTAAGCTTTTGACTCCAACTGAAACTCTTTCCGCATTCCACACATATAAATGGCTTCTCCCCTGTGTGGATTCTCTGATGTATTTTAAGGCCTCCACTATTGCTGAAGCTATTTCCACACTCAACGCATTTATATGGTTTCTCCCCTGTGTGGGTTCTTTGATGTACCTTAAGGTGTTGACTCTGACTGAAGCTCTTTCCACACTCTAAACACTTAAAAGGTTTTTCCCCTGTGTGAATTCTTTGATGGGTAAGAAGGCGTACGCTATCACCAAAACTCTTTCCACACTCCACACATTTGTATGGTTTCAATCCTGTGTGGGTTTTTTGATGAAAACTAAACTTAACACTTGTATTGAAGCCCTTTCCACACTCCATACATTTATATGGTTTCTCCACTGTGTGGGTTCTTTGATGTATATTAAGGTTTTGTTTCTGACTGAAGCTTTTTCCACACTCAATATATTTATATGGCTTTTCATCTGTATAGGTTACTGTGTGTGCCTGAAGGTCTCTGCTAGTGCTGAAACGGTTGCCACACTCCTTACAATGATACGGTTTGTCTCCTGTGTGGGTTCTTTGATGTGAAGTGAAGTCCCCATTACTGCTGAAGCTCTGCCCACATTCCTGGCATTTAAATTGTTTCTCTCCGGTGCAGGTTCTTTGATGTATATTAACCTGTTGACTCAGACTGAAGCTCTTTCCACATTCCATGCGCTGATATGGCTTCTCCCCTGTGTGGGTTCTTTGATGTCGTTTACGGCTTCCACTATTGCTGAAGCCTTTTCCACACTCAACACATTTATATGGTTTCTCCCCATCACCTGTTTGTGGAGTGGAAAAGAGAAAATCCTGTTAGGAGTTCAAGTTACAAACTATGGATCTCATGAGAAGTCAAGACAAATTAGACATTTCTCTTATTCTGGTATCACCAAAATCCCCCTCTTTCCTCTCAGTATGCACTGCAGAAACCCAGGTTAACTTTTAAACCCACCACTATCTCAGGAAAACCATGAATTGCTTTCTGGTTCATTCTCCACATGTTTCACTAGAGAAATGTATGTATGTAGTTATGGTAAGTGTGAATAGGGGTGAGGAGGGCCACTCAGAATGTTCACTCGGAGAGTAACTGAATGGGAGAGTCTAGAACAAAATGTTTTTCAAATCAGGTTTGCAGTTGGGTCTGGATCTATCCCTGAGCCTGCATATGCAGATCTCAGGTGAGGCCAGGAGCATCTTTGCAGAGACATGGCTGATGCACTAAATGCACCCTTTCCTAGAGATGTCAGATCTGACCATAGTAACACATGCGCCTTAGTTACATCACTTTTGGAATACTGTTGTGTGATCTCTGCCTTTGAAGAGTGATACAGAGTGGGTACAGAATGCAGCAGCTGGAATGTTGAGTGGAGCCATGCGTCTCCCGCGTTGCAAGAAGAGCAGTTTGTGAACTGCCCAGAGAACTTCAGCAAATAGAAATGAAATAAAAAAGTGATAAAGAATTTGCAGTAGTTCCTAGTGGGTTTCTGGGGCTGAATTCAAAAATGCTAGTGATGACTGGGAAAGAATTTCATCCAAGGACTGCCTTCTCGCATATAAGCCTACCCAGATCTTCCAAGAAGGTCCTTCTTTTAGTCCTGCCAATATCAGAAGCATGTTTGGTGGAGACATGAGAAAGGATCTTCTCGGTAGCTGCACCCAAGCTGTGAAATTCCCTCCCCACAGAAGCCCATTTACTCCTCTCTTTCATCTTCTTCTGCTCTCAGGTAAAGATGTTTATATTCAGTCAGGACTTGGCTTCTCAAACTGACTTTTTTTAAAAAAAAACAAAACACCTTGGTTATATATACCAGCTTGGCTATATACACACCAAGCAGGGTATAACACTTTGAAAGCAGTTTGAAAATGATATATGGAATGTGTCGTCGGCCCCAACAGCAATAGTGTAGATCCTGTCTTAGGTTTTAAATTTGGCCTCCACTGCCGTCCTTGTCAGTTTAATCTGGTCTTCTTCTACTTCTTGATATTAAAAAAAAGTTACTGCCTTTTAGAAAATGTTTTGTTTTATTTTTATTGTTAGCCACCTTGGATGTCACCTGCATTAAGCTGGTTTAAGCCGGGTTTTTCCTTGTTGTTAGCCACCTTGTGTGGTATATGTAATATTTATTTTATTTATAAAGTGAAATAACATAGTGGTTCAATTCGGATGACACGATAGTCAATGGTGGGTTGACTAACCCTAACCTTAACCCTAGGGGGCACTCCCCACACAACATGGTAACAAATAATCAACTGTGGTGTGGATGAGGATCAGCACTGAGTTGACTATGGCAGCATTCGGACAACACGATAGTCAATACAACTGATGATTGTTTCCCCCTCCCCCCCCTCAGTTGCTTAACGTGTCGTCCGAATTGAGCCACAGTCTCACGCTCTATATCTAAGAACCTACCTGTCAGTCTCTCCTGGAAAAGCATCTCTTCTTCCTTATCTTCAAGCCAGGGGATAAGGTCAGATTTGGGTATCAGAAGCTCTTCTTTGTGGGAGAACAAAAACCTAAAGTTACTTATGGCACTTGTGACTGCAAAAGTATTCAGAAAACCCAAAGTACACTGACTTTGTTCCCCACTCCCCATCCCACTCAATGGACAAATAGAATGAATGGCAGATATTTTAAAACAGCTAAGTAGAGAACATGATGGGCCTGGAATCATTCATCTGTTGTCTGCGACTTTCCCAGGTAGGACTGAAACATCACATGACCAATGTTTGGTGCAGGAGAATTCAGCACTCTTTCCCCTCAAACTATAACTTAGGACCGAGAAGGAAAGGTACAGCTAGAGAGATGGGTAAATTTAGACCATCCCACCTCCTCTGAAGGATACCCAGGGAGCATTTGGTCCTCATATACTCTTTGCACAGGTATGCAAAGTGTCCCTGAATCCTTGCCAAGCTAGAGGAAGGAAATACAAGGAGGGGAGGCTTATAATAGCTCAGGAAGACCAAATACCAAATAACTTATTTTTTTTCTTTACTTCTCTCTGCTTTACAAGGAATGTGGTAATTAGTATCCAATTAGTATTCGAAACAAGTTGCAAGAGCTTACTGCCTTTCTATTTCCATGGGAGAGTAGCCATTGTTACCGCATCCCAGCATATAACACACTCCAACCTGGGCTACTACAATGGCGTCTGCTACTGTTCCTCCAAGTGGTTATTTCACACAGACTTTGAGGAAGAGACCTGTGGAACTCAAAAAGCAGCACCATAACTTCTGATTGGGAAGCACCAACATCTTGCAGCAATGGAAGCAAACCTAAAATAGCCCATTTCTTCAAGCCTCTCCTGCCCATCTCTCCAACAATCCATCCCTTACCTGAGCTGAGAGACTTGAGACTTTAAAATACCTGAAAAACTACATCTCTCTTCGTGGCCAGATCTGGCTTTCTCTGTGTATTGGAAACTCACTCCCACCGCCAACAGAAAAGAAAAATGATCCCTGCCTATAATGTACATCCTCCTTCTCTGCAATGCAAGTGGTACCTCCTTGCCAGAGTTCTGGCAAGCCCTGGACCAGAGCTCCTCTAATGGCCAGAGCTAGATTTCGTGTTCAGACGGGAGTCTTAGCCCCATTGCCAGCCAAAACTAGGTTTCTCTCTACCTGGGATGCTTCAGTCTCCACGAAAGGAATTAGCCCGGGAGCTTTGCCTCTCTTTGTGGATATTATTTATTTTATTTATTTTATTCCATTTATATACCGCCCCATAGCCAAAGCTCTCTGGGCGGTTTACAAAAGTTAAAAACACTGAACATTAAAAACACCGATATACAAAATTTTAAACCATAAAGCATAAAAACAAGTTATAATTACAATGTCCTTTAAAACAACAATTCTGGGCAAAGCACAACAACAACACAAAACCCTCATCATATGCTGTTAAATGCCTGGGAGAAGAGGAAAGTCTTGACCTGGTGCCAAAAAGATAACAATGTTGGTGCCAGGCGAGCCTCGTCGGCAAGATTATTCCATAATTGGGGGGCCACCACTAAAAAGACCCTCCCTCTTCCATGAGGAGTACAGCAGACATGGGGCACAAGGTGATTGTTGTCATTGTTCTCATTTTCCTAATTTAATTACTTAATTTATGTCTCACCATTCTGCCAAAGAATGGCGCTCAGGGTGGTTAACATTAAAATCTAGATTAAAAACAAAATCTTCATTGAAATATAACATTAAAATAATAAAAAACACAACAAGAAATAAGCAGCAGCAGCCTAATTAAAAGCAAAACAACATCCCACGACAGACCAGCAAGCAGTTCAGAACTGGGAGAGGCTCCTCCCACTGAAGGGGGCTAAGCATGGTTTTATTTGCATAGCCCCGCCTCTGAACCAAGAGGGAGGAGCAACCCATTCCCAGGTCACCTCCACCACTGAAGGAGACGCCTCCCTTACCTGAGCCCAGGGAAGAGCAGCTCCTTCCATTTCACCACAAAGAAGAACCGATCTGGAACTCATCACTGATGTATCCCCACCCCCTGTGAGGGTGACAAAAAAGATGGCAGGATACATATTTCTATGCCCATTTCTTGGATGAAAACCATATAACCCTGTTTGCCTTGGGGCGCAATTCAAGATGGTGGATTGATCTAGAAATACTCAAGGGATTTGGGCCAAGGTTTCTCTCCCCACCAATGCCTTCCATTCTTTGCCCTGGGAGGTCCCACCCCACTTATCCATCACACACTCCCTTTCTTAAAGTACCTATATTGTGGATGGAGGGAGCCCATCTGAGTATCCATGGTGCATTATGTGACAAGGGGCAGAGCCTTTTCTATTGTAGCCCCAATTTTCACACACCCCACACCCCTCTGCCCAAACTGGTGCCAACCTCTTTTGGTGCCAGGTTGAAACCTATTTGAAGTGGTTTATTAAGCTGGGGGATATGAAATTAAGCTGGGTATTTCTGCATTTCAGGCATGATCTCGCCGTAGTTAAAAACTTAACCCTAGATTGAAGACTGCCAGACCTGTAGCATCCCAAAGCAAAGATGGAAAAGGCAGTTTGGTGGTCAGGGTCCATCCTCACCCCTCCACTAACAGGAGGGAAAATGAGGATGGTCTTTTGAGATTGAGGGCATCTAAGGGCGTCTCTCCTCTACCTCCTCTACCTCTGGAGCACAAAAGCAGGGCACCAACACCTCTACCGTGCCCCAGCAAGGCTGTTTCTTCTGCTCCAGGGTGCCCCCGCCCCACATGGTGGCTGGATTGGGCTCCCACAGAGGAAGGGAGGAAAATCATGCCATGGGAAGAATGAAATTTGGGGGCGGGGGCTTTGCAGCTGGATAAGCTTGGTTGCTTATTTTTCTATTTTCCATCCCTACCCCATATCCCACGCGGACTGGATTGATCTCCGGGGGTCGGTGGAGGGATTCGGGAAAGACCATGCAATAGAAACTACGAAGCTGTCTGGGCCCCACTTTTCAGCTGGATTGCATTGATCGGCGCCCCCCTCCCATGATTTCCACAAGGGCGTTAAAGGGTGGGGCTCTTCCCTTTTCCCCCCACCGATCCTTCCAGAAAACCAGCTCCTTGGTCTCCCCCATCACCCCAATCTTGCACCTTTGCCTCTTTGCATGATCCTTTCCACGAATCAGCAGCCACCACGCCGCCTCCCGCAAGGAATCTTACCCTACTGCACCCGGGCTGTCTCCTCTGCACTAAGGCGCCCCCGCACCCCAGGGTGGCCGGATAGGGCTCCTTGTAGGAAGGGGAAGAAAATCGTGCCATGCAAAGAATGAAATGGGGGGGAGGGGGCTTTGCAGGCGGATAAAGCTGAATGCTTTAGGGGTCCCTCTCCCCATTTTGTTGTTTGAGCGCGTTCTTTTCCTCACCGCCCACTAAGCCAGGATGCAAACTCTGCACCATGGTTCACCCTCTCCACCCCAAACTCCGGCCCCACATCCTATAGGGACTGAGCTGAAAGACGCGGGGGTGGAGGGGAGGGCGCTTCAGAGAAGAGCGTGCAATAGCAGGCCACGTAGCTCTCTGGGCCCCACTTTGAAGCTGGGTTGCATGGATCAGCCCCCCAGCCCCTGATTCCTAAAAGGGCGTTAAAGGGGGGGGGGGTCTTCCCTCTTTTCCCCACTAATCCTTCCAAAGAAGCAACCCCTTGGTCCCCCCATCACCCCAATCTTGCACCTTTACCTCTTTGCACTGTCCTTTCGGCGTATCAGCAGCCTCCGCTCCTCCTCCTGCAAGGAATCTCAGCTGGCCTGTCTCCATTCCTCGTCCTCCACCCACTCTTAAGATTTCCTGCCTCTCTAGGAACCAGAGCTCAGTTCTCCATTGGAGGGACCAGGATGGAAATTTCGCGCGCCCCCCCCCCCCCCTGCAAACCTTTCAGCTGCACGCATTGAATCTTAGCAAAGGGTTCTGGCGGCTCCTTCCTGGCTGCTGCGTTTGTCTCCCCAGAATAAAGGGGGGAACGAGCTGGGAGGGAAAACTCCCTCTGCAAGAAAGGGGGGGAGACAGCCCCCCCCAAATCACCCAATGCTCAGGAGCCCTGAAAGGGAGACGCCTGGTTGGCCAGCTCTTCTTACTTACATCTCACCTTTCTACCATGGAAGTCCATAAAGTCAGGGGAAGGCGATATGATGCCGTCCAGGCAGTTTGGACTACAACTCCCACAGTCCCTGCCCATTGGCCCTGATGCTTAGGGCTGATGGGAGTTGAAGTCCAAACAGAGGACACATTTCTATGCATGTTTAGGCAGAAAAGAATCCTACAACTTCCAGCATTCCCCAATCAGGCTGGGGGGAAAAGAACATCAGAAGAGCCATACTGGATCAGGCCAAGTGGGCAACCAGTTGTCAACCAGGAGGAACCCACAAGGAGGGCATGGTGCAACAGCACCCTCCCACCCATGATCCCAAGCTACTAGTAATGCCTCTGATACTGGAGGCAATATATTGTCATCATGACCAGTAGTCATTGATAGCCTTCTCCTCCCCCAATGTTAACCATGACCTCCAATCCTGGAATGGCCTTTGGCCCAATAGGGCCATTGCAGGTGCAGATGGAGTCATGGAAAGAACCTAGGATTTCAGCTGTGGATGGAAAGGCATCGGCTGAATTCAGACAACACGATAGTCAATGGTGGGGTAATAATCAACTTTATAGTTGTTCATCTAGGGGGTACTCCCCACACAACATGGTAATAAATAATCAACCGTGGTGTGGATTAGGATCAGCACTGAGTTGACTACGGCAGCATTCGGACGACATGATAGTCAATACAACTGACGATTGTTCCCTCCCCCCCCCCAGTTGCTTAATGTGTCGTCCGAATTCAGCCATTGTCTGGACACAAGGTTTACCCATTGGGAAACAACAGAAGACTAGAGCTGGTATACAAACTTCTCAGAAGCTAGATCCACCTAACTTGGTAGATCTGGTGTCCATGCCTTATCGCTGTTCTGTCACCAGATCTACCAGAAATGATAGACCTGCTCTCTGAGGCTATTGGGGCTTTTTAAAACTGTGCAACCATCCACAAAATGTATAATTCAAGGGAAAATATGCAATTCCAAAAGAACATTGCTGTAGTTCAAAATCCAAGCCATGCAAAAGTTACATTGTTAGCTGATGTAAAAAGTGTCCCAACAACAATGTGAAATGTAAAGTGAGTCATCCAGGTTCCCCTAGAACCCTAAAACCTGATCAAGCATCATTTCTCATTTTTCCACTGCTAAAAACATTCCTCACAGACTCTGCTCTCCCTTCCCCAACCTAATGCCCTTCAGATGTTTTGGGCTTTGACTCCAACCAGCCAGCATGGCGAATGGTCTAGAATGCTGCATTTCAGTACAAAACATCTGGAAGACACCAGGTTGAAGAAGGCTGCTCTAGAGAGTGTTCACCAATGTTTCCAAGATGAAGGAAATAATTCTAGACATGTGAAGTTGTCAATGATATGATAACACTCAAAGTTGTTTTTAGATGTATGTTGTCTTTATGTATGCTGTCTGTTATTATTTTTGTTTTTTAAATATCTGTATATATTTTTTATGTTTTTAATCTTTTGTGAACTGCCCAGAGAGCTTTGGCTATGGAGCGGTATAGAAATGTAATAAATAATAATAATACTTTGCAACTGACCAGACATAACTATCATAGACAAAAAAGAAAAACACATGTACCTCATTGACATAGCAATACCTAATGACAAAAATGTTGAAAAAAAGGAAGGGGAAAAGACAGAAAAATATACACCACTGCCCATGGAAGTTAAAGAACTATGGCAACAGGAAAAGGTCAGAACTATTCTGTTAGTCACCTCAGTCACCGGCATCACATCAAAAAACTACCCAGAAAACCTTCAGAAACTGGGCCTACCAAAATACATCCACACCAACATCCATAAAGCAGTCATAATTAAAACATGCTCAATTGTCAGGAAATTCCTGAATCTGTAAAAGACTACATGACTTGGCAAGGCCCATCATGTCCATCTAGAAAAACTTCCACAAGTGAGAGATTAATAATAATAATAATAATAATAATAATGGCAATGATGCCAAAAAATATATAATATTCTGAGGGCAGCTGTACTGTGTTGGGTTTGTTGTTGTTGTTGTTGTCGTCGTCTTCTTCCTAGGTGTTTCTTTTTTATCCATGACTCCAATATATATATATATATATATATTGTTGGAGTCCATGATGTTTTTTGAATATAATACTCTTCTACATTAGTGCTGATCAGTTTTCAGGATCTTTTACTGCTCCGTGTAGGCTACTAAATGTCAAAGAATGTGATGCTAAGCAACAAAGAGCCCACACATACTCAGAAAGTGCACAAGTTTGTTGCCATGTGCACAAATTACAACTACAAACTATTCTGCACAGCTCTGACCTCCCCACCCCATACTACAAAAATACCAGGGGACACCCATGTTGGCAGTTGGGCAAATTCATGGAGGAGAAGTCATGATGGTTATATATTGTCTTCAGTATCAAAGGCATATCTGTATACCAGTTGCTCGAGAGCAGGAGCCTGTTTGTGGGTTTCCTGGAGGAAACTGGTTGGCCACTGTGAGAATAGGATACCAGCCTAGCTGGACCCTTGGTCTGATCCAGCATGGCTCTTCTGATGTTCTTCTTAGGGTGACCCTATGAAAAGGAGGTCAGGGATCCTGTATCTTTAGCAGTTGTAAAGAAAAGGGAATTTCAGCAGGTGTCATATGTATGCATACAGCATCCGGAAAAATTCCCTCTTCACCACAGCAGTTCAAGCTGCAGGAGCCCTGCCTTCTTTTGTATCTGGTCACGCTAAGCAGGGCCCCTGCAGCTTGAACTGTTGTGATGAAGAGGGACTCTCACCAGGTACTGCATGCACATAGATGACACCTGTCGAAATTCCCTTTTCTTAGGCTGACCATATGAAAAGGAGGGCAGGGCTCATGTAACTTTAACAGTTGTAGAGAAAAGGGAATTTCAGCCAGTGTCATTTGTATGCAATTAGTTCCTGGTGAAATCCCCTCTTCATCACAACAGTTAAAGGTGCAGGGGCCCTGCCTTCTTTTGTATCTGGTCACTCTAGTATAGTGCATGCAACTTTAACTGTTGTGATGAAGAGGGAATTTCACCAGAAACTAATTGCAGACAAATGACACTGGCTGAAATTCCCTTTTCTCTACAACTGTTAAAGTTACATGGGCCCTGTCCTCCTTTTCATATGGTCAGCCTACTTTTCTATACAACTGTTAAAGATACAGGAGCCTTGTCCTCCTTTCCATAGGGTCACCCTAGGGAGCTGGAAATTGTAGAGTTTTTTTCCTGCCTAAACATGCATAGGATTGCAACTCCCATCAGCCCCAGGCATCAGGGCCAATGAGCAAGGATTATAGGAATGGTAGCCCAAAGCATCTGGACGGCCCCGGGTTGCCTTCCCCTGACTTAAGGCGTTCAGAGGAAAAACGGTGGGATAGAAAGAAGAAGAAGAGGTGGCCAACCAGGCATCTCCCTTTCAGGGCTTCTGAGCATAGGGTGATTTTGGGTGGGTGGGGGGCTGTCTTTCCCCCCTCCCCTGCAGACGGAGGTTTCCCTCTCAACTCGCTCCGAGTTCATTGTGAGGAGACAAAGGAAGGAGCCGCCACAATCACTGCAAGGGTGCAATGCATGCAGCTGAAAGGTTTACAGGGGGGGGGGCGGAGGGGGGGCGGTTACTTCCATCCATAGATCCCGCCAATGGAAAACCGAGCTTTGGTTCCTAGAGAGGCAGGAATGATTTAAAGTGGGAGGAGAAGGAAGATTCCTGGGGTGGGGTGGGGTGGGGTGGGGAGGTGGTGCTTATACAACGCAAAGAGGTAAAGGGTGCAATGTTGGGGAGATGGAGGGAAGGGCAAGGAATTGCTTTTTTGGAAGGACCGGTGGGGGGAAAGAGGGAAGAACACACCCCCTCAGTTACCCCCTTTGGGGAATCATAGTTGGGGGCTGGTCCATGCCATCCAGCTGCAAATTGGGGCTTAGATTAGGCTGACCAGATAAAATCCAGGTCAGGGCTCATGTAACTTTAACAGTTGTAGAGAAAAGGGAATTTCAGCCGGTGCCATTTGTATGCAATTAGTTCCTGGTGAAATTCCCTCTTCATCACAACAGTTAAAGTTGCAGGCACTATACTAGAGTGACCATATACAAAAGAAGGCAGGGCCCCTGCAACTTTAACAGTTGTGATGAAGAGGAAAGTTCACCAGGAACTAATTGCATACAAATGACACTGGCTGAAATTCCCTTTGCTCTACAACTGTTAAAGTTATATGAGCCCTGACCTGGATTTTATCTGGTCAGCCTAGATAGCAAAAGGTTTCTCTTGCGTGTTCCTCTCTGAAACACCCCGCAGCCCCTCCCCCGGAGATCAGTCCGCTCCGTATGGGCTGTGGGACCTACGTTAGGGGTGGGAAAAGGGACCCTTGGTGCAAAGTCTGCAACTTTCCTTGGGGTGGGGAGAGAAAGAGCGCTCTCAAAACCAGGGCCGTGCAGAGCTGGTCACATGCCCAGGCCAGATGGGAAGTGTGTGCCCCCCCCCCCCCATTTCAAACTGCTTATTAAGTATTTTTTTAACCAGTGGCACTGATTCAGTGCTAAATACATATATGAACTAGAATGATTTATAAAAAAAAGGTAATGGGAAGCACTTTTATTCAAGATGTAAGACATCACTTCTTCACATCCAGAAACGCTTTACGTGCTTTTCTTTGGGCAAATTCATCAATAACACCAATAACAACGGAAAAATCAAGCAGCTTTGCCTTGTCGCTGTTAATGTTCAAAACTGCTAGTCCATTCAAACGTTCTTGCACCATTGTGGTGCTTTTTGGGACAATTCATTCTCATCTAGCTGCTTAAAATGCCACAAAAAATCAAGAAGTCCACAAATGTAGATTGTAGAAAAGCGATGTGAAAGGCTGTTAACATCAATTATGTTGAAGTAATGAAGTCATCATTATCAAACATTATCATCATCATCACCCTCACGGTATCATCGTCATCGTTATCATTAATAACTATCATCATCATTACCTCACCCTCCGCTCGAGAGATTATATGCCATGGAGAAGATTGAGTAAGGACAACCATGAAATTTAGGCACATATATCCCCGCCCCGCATGCGGCATGGCCCTCTGGAGCTTGTAATCTGACTGTGGTATTCAAGAAAGATGGCTTCTGCGCTGTTTGCGCAAGGCGGGCTCCTCGCTTCTCGATGGGCCGCTTATGCTACAGAAACAGTAGCATAAGCTGGGGGGGGACCTCCTCATTGGAGTGCCCCTTCAAAATCGTGGACACGATTGTTGTTGTAGTAGTAGTAGTAGTAGTAGTAAACCTTTATTACAGTCAATAGACCAAAGGTACAAAACACAAAATATCAAAACTTTAAAATCATACATTGTCATTGATTTTATACAATAGTTAATATTAAAATTTAAAATATTAGGGTTATTCAGTCAATAAAATCCTTGTACACATTGCCCAATTTAAAAACTTTGCTACTTGTACAGTTGTAGTCTTATCCGAGCCCTGCAAGAGCAAGACAGTTAATTGATTTATGGATCTGCCTGGAAGAGTTTGGGTAATGGGCCAAATTAAATCTGCTCGAGCCTGTTTGTAAAAGTTACAACCTCTATACCATTGCAAGGGCAACATCTGCTATTATGCGGTTGTTGTTGTTGTTGAAGAGTCCTAATTAGCTAACTGGTAAGCTTATTATTATTTTATTTATTTATATCCCGCCTTTTTCCCAATACTGGAACCCAAGGTGGCTTACGAATTAAAACATGTACAGTTAAAACAAATAGATATACAAAAAATAAAATATAAACATAGTACGATATTAAAATATTTAAAACATTTTAAATACACATAATTTTAAAAAATCCAAACTATAAGCAGCACATCCACAAAGGTCTGAACTACTCCCCAAAGGCCTTCTGAAACAGAAAAGTTTTAGCCTGACTCTGAGAGCACACCAAGGAGGGAGCCAGTCTAGCTTCCCTGGGGAGTTCCAGAGCCCTGGGGAAGCCACCAAGAAGGCCCTCTCCCGCGTTCCCACCAGGTGTGCCTGCGATGGTGGTGGGATGGATAGAAGGGCCTCCCCTGAATAGTTCCGATATTTAGACTTCCTAAATAATAAAGACTAAAATCCATAACAGGCTCTGGTACGGGGAAAGACCTCAACTCCACCCGCTAGTCTTCCTTGTGCAGGAGACCCACATGGGCTCCCTCCATCCACAATGTAGATACTTTAAGAAAGGGTGTGTGTGATGGATATGTGGGGTGGGACCTCCCAGGGCAAAGAATGGAAGGCATTGGTGGGGAGAGAAACCTTGGCCCAAATCCCTTGAGTATTTCTAGATCAATCCACCATCTTGAATTGTGCCCCGAGGCAAACAGGGTTATATGGTTTTCATCCAAGAAATGGGCATAGAAATATGTATCCTGCCATCTTTTTTGTCACCCTCACAGGGGGTGGGGATACATCAGTGATGAGTTCCAGATCGGTTCTTCTTTGTGGTGAAATGGAAGGAGCTGCTCTTCCCTGGGCTCAGGTAAGGGAGGCGTCTCCTTCAGTGGTGGAGGTGACCTAGGAATGGGTTGCTCCTCCCTCTTGGTTCAGAGGCGGGGCTATGCAAATAAAACCATGCTTAGCCCCCTTCAGTGGGAGGAGCCTCCCCCAGTTCTGAACTGCTTGCTGGTCTGTCGTGGGATGTTGTTTTGCTTTTAATTAGGCTGCTGCTGCTGCTTATTTCTTGTTGTGTTTTTATTATTTTAATGTTATATTTCAATTAAGATTTTGTTTTTAATCTGGATTTTAATGTTAACCACCCTGAGTGCCATTCTTTGGCAGAATGGTGAGACATAAATTAAGTAATTAAATTAGGAAAATAAGAACAACAACAACAATCACCTTGTGCCCCATTGACTGCTGTATGGAAGAGATATCCACAAAGAGAAACAAAGCTCCCTGGATAGTTCCTGTCAAGGAGACTGAAGCTCCCCTGGTAGTGAGAGGCCTCATTTTGGCTGACAATGGGGCTAAGACTCCTGTGTGAACGCAAAATCCAGCTCTGGCCATTAGAGGAACTCTGGTCCAGGGCTAGTTTCTGGCAAGCAGGTACCGCTTGCATCACAGGCAAGGAGCATCCTCCTTTCCGCTGACAGTGGGGGGCAAATCTCCAACACAGGGAAGAAAGCCAGCTCCGGACACAAAGAGGGATGTTGCTCCAGGGCTATTTTCTGATCTCATGTCGCTCAGCTTAGGTAATGGAGGGTTTGTTGGAAAGATGTGCAGGACAGGCTGGAAGCTATTTTACTTCTGTTGCTCCAAAATGCTAGTACTGCCCACTCAGAAGGTATGGTGCTGCCTTTTGAGTTTCGCAGGTCTCTCCCTCAAGCTGTGTGCGGAATCACTATTTGGACGCCATCGTAGGAGCTCAGTTTGCAGCATGGTTTATGCTGGGACGTGGAAGCAATGGTTGCTCTCCACATGAAAATAGAAAGGCAATAAGGTTTCCCAACTTGTTTTGAATACTAACTGGACACTAATTAATAGGTTCCTTGTAAATCAGAGAGAAGTTAAGAAAAATAAGTTAGACTGCATATGAAAATTTATTGTTTTGAGAGTTTTGTTTTCTCATAACAGTGTTTTTCTGTTCCTGTTTGGATTTTTATTATATTTTGTTTTTTTGCGAAGCAGGCAACACAATTACCCAGAGCTTTGGTGATCTTGTGTCCTTTGAGGATGTGTGTGTGCATTTCATGGAGGAGGAGTGGGCTCTGCTGGACCCAGGCCAAAGGGTGCTGTACAGGGAAGTCATGCTGGAGAATTATGGGAACGTGGCCTCGGTGTGTAAGGATCCCTTTCCCCTTCCTTGACAGATGCTGAAAGCCTTGAGTTCATGTTAGTCTCTTAAGGATGCCACCGAAGAGGAGGAATGTGACCCATGGGTCTTCATAGGCTCTTCTAAACCCTGGGCTCATCTACACCTATTGGTGTAGAGGGAGGGAGGGGGTGGATTGTGACTTATCTGCTGCCGTGATCTCTCCCACCGTCTACATCGCTGCACGACGTCCTGAAAAGACGTTGCCGCCGCAAAGAGGGAGGATCGCGACTGCACTTCTCTGCAAAAAGTAACAAACAAACAAAAACACCCCGAACCCGCTCCCCACCCCCTACCCCCAATGGGCACGGACTGCCCCCGCACAGCTCTGTGCCCATTTTAAGTGCCCCGCTACTCGCAGGGAGGACAGGACGACCCGGGAGCTGCAGCCACAGGGCCCGTGCTCCGTGGGATGGTCCCGGGACCGCAGAAAACATGGGTTTTCCGCTGTTCTCTATATCCTGGGGAAAGTCCCTGGATGTCCCAGGGATCCCGTGTGTCATTGAGTCATTGACACACCTCCAAACCCAGGTTGTGGCCTTTGACAGCGAGCACCTCCGTCTTGTCTGGATTCAGCTTCAGTTTGTTTTTCCTCATCCAGCCCATTACCACCTCCAAGCATTCATTCAGAGGAGACACACTATCCTTAGCTGATGCTGCTATCGAAGGCATAGAGAAATATCTTTGGGTGTCATCAGCATACTGATAGCACCCCACCCCATGCCTCCGGATGATCTCTCCCAGTGGTTTCATGTAGATATTAAACAGCATTGGGGATAGGATGGCGCCCTGAGGTACACCACACAACAGCTCCTTCTTTGAGGAGCAACTATCCCCAAACCTCACCATCTGGAATCTGCCCGAGAGGTAGGACCGGAACCACTGAAGCACAGTGCCCCCGATTCCCAGTCCCCTCAGGCGTTCCAGAAGGATACCATGGTCGATGGTATCAAAAGACGCTGAGAGGTCCAGAAGTACCAGCAGGGACACACTCCCCCTGTCAATACTCAAGCGTAGATCATGCCAAGCATTTCTATAGTTTCTCCCTTGTATGAATGCTTTTGTGTGATTTTAGTCTCCTGCTGTCACTGAAACCTTTTCCACGCTCAGAGCATTCCTATGGTTTTTGCCCTGTGTGAGATATTTGATGTACCCTGAGGTGTGATGACTGATAGAAGCTCTTTCCACACTCCATACATTTATATGGCTTCAACTTTGTATGGGTTTTTTGATGAAAACTAAGGTCTGCACTGGTACTGAAGCTCTTTCCACAGTCCAAACATTTAAAAGGTTTCCCCTCAGTGTGACTATTTTGATGTAAAATAAGGGTTGAGCTCACATAGAAGCCTTTCCCACACTCCAGGCATTTATATGGTTTCTCCCCCGTGTGGGTTTTTTGATGCATCTTAAGGTTTCTCTTCTGACTGAAACTTTTCCCACACTCGATGCATTTATATGGCTTCTCATCTCTATGGGTTAGTTCGTGTGCGTGAAAGTTTCCTTTAGTGCTGAAGCTCTTGCCACACTCCTTACATTGATATGGTTTCTCCCCTGTGTGAGTTCTTTGATGAAAAGTAAAGCTTCCACTCCTGCTGAAGCTCTGTCCACATTCCTGGCATTTAAATGGCTTCTCTCCAGTGTGGTTCCTTTGATGGAAATTAAGGTTTCCCTTCTGGGTGAAGCTCTTTCCACACTCCAGGCATTTATATGGTTTCTCCCCTGTGTGAGTTCTTTGATGTACAGTGAGGTGTACGCTCCGAATAAAGCTCTTTCCACATTCCATACATTTAAATGGTTTGTCCCCTGTGTGGTTTCTTTGATGTAAAGCAAGGCTAGTGCTCAAGCTGAAGCTCTTTCCACATTCCACGCATTGGTATGGTTTCTCTCCTGTGTGGATTCTCTGATGTCTTTTAAGGCTTCCACTGTTGCTGAAGCCTTTTCCACATTCGATGCATTGATATGGTTTCTCACCTGTATGGCTTCTTTCATGGATAGTAAGACTTCCACAATCACTCAATCTCTTTCCACACACTGTGCATTTATATGGTTTCTCTCCTGTATGGGTTCTCTGATGTCTTTTAAGGCTTCCGATATTGCTGCAGCCTTTTCCACACTCCATGCATGCATATGGCTTCTCCCCTGTGTGGGTTCTTTGATGTACAGTAAGGTGAAAACTTTGAATGAATCTCTTTCCACACTCCAAACACTTAAAAGGTTTCTCCTCTGTTTGGTTTTTTTCTTGTGCAGGCAGAGTTCCACTTCTGCAGATCTTTCCACACTCTATGGATTTATGTGGTCTTCCTCCTGTGTGAATTTTGCAATGTGTATTTAAGCCCGACTCATCTGTGAATATTTTTCCCCATACTGGACGCTTGCTCCTTCTCTGTACTTTGTGATCTTCTGGGTTCAGGAGATCATGGGCATCAGTAACCAGAGAAGTAGAGGATTTTTCCCTACTCTTCTTTGATTGGTTTCCTTTATACCTCTTTTGTCTGCTTTGATTTCCAGGCGTATCTTCTCTGACATGGTTCTTGGTTGTTTCCAATGACACCACACATGGCTTTGTATACATTTCCTTATCTTTCCCATCATCTGTTTTGGGGGAGAAAAGAAGCAGAAAATCCTGTTAGGACTTCAAACTAGAAACTGAGGGTATGATCAACGATCAAGACCAATTAACTCCTCTTATTGTGACATCAACAAAACTGATATCAAAATAAGGGCTCTAGATCAATTAGACGCTTCTCTAATATCAACGTCATCAATAAACTCCTTTCCTCCCTGCATGCATTACAGAAGCCTAGATTAACTTTTGAACACAATGCTATCTCCGAAAAACGATGAATTCCTTTATGATCCATTTCCACTTATTATCATTAGGTACTCGTGTGTGTACGTACATACGTATTCCTCTTGTAACACATCACAGTTTAGCAATTGGGAGTTTTGTTCTCATTACGTCGCTTCACTCAATGAACTCATTCTCCTCTCAGGCCTCAGGAACTGCCTGGCCACTATTGGGTAAAGAATCTTCATGCCCAATCTTCCTGGTTTCTTGCTCACCTTCTGTCCCAGGACCCATCACTCTCTCCCACACACCCTCCCTTCTCCCTGGCCCTTGAATCTTGGACATACCATCTCCATTGCAGCACGGAGATGCAGGAAAGGGTTACTGAAAAAAGAGTCATGGTTTATGCTTGAATCGTGGGGATGGGATGGAAGAGGACCGACTATCCAAGCTCTGCTGAAGAAAAGAAATTCTACAGGAAGGCGATGTAGTTAGTGTCAAAGAGGATATATGAATGGGGAAGGCCACATCCTACGTTCGCCCGGAGAGAAACTGAACGTGACTGCCAAGGACATAGTAACTTTCAAATCAGGGTTGCAGTGGGATCTCAGGTGAGGCCAGGAGTCTCTTTGCGGAGTTGAGGCGGGTGCACCCACTCTACCCTTTCCTAGAGGTGTCAAATCTGACCATGGTAACACACATGCCTTAGTTACATCCCGTTTGGGATTACTGTTGTGCGCTCTCTGCCTCTGAAAAGTGATCAGAAACTCCAGCTGGTTCAGAACGTTGCAGCCAGAAGGTTGACTGGGGCCAATTATAGGGATCATGCGATTCCCTTGTTACAAGAACCACACTGGCTCCTGATCTGTATCTGGGCACTATTGAAAATGCTTGGCGTGACCTACACAGCCCTCAAGTCTGCCTTCCCCTCTACAAGCCTACACAAACCTTCAGTTCTTCCAGGGAGGTCTTTCAGACCTGCCAATGTTTGAAGCATGTTTCATGGGGACATGAGAAAATATCTTTTTTATATAGCTTGTCTTGCTAGAGTTTAAATTTGGCCTTCACTGGTGTCTTTGTTAATTTCATCCAAAGACTACCTTCTCATATATAAGCCTACCCAAGTCTTCAGATCTTCCAAGAAGGTCCTTTTTTAAATCCTGCCAATATCAGAAGTATGTTTGGTGGAGGCATGAGAAAGGATCTTCTTAGTAGCTGCACCCAAGTGGTGAAATTCCCTCCCCGCAGAAGCCCGTTTACCCCTCCCTTTCATGTTCTTCTGCTCTCAGGTAAAGATGTTTATATTTAGTCAGGACTTTAGCTTCTCAAACTGACTTTTTCATAGATAGATAGATAAATAGATAGATAGATAGATACTGTATATATTCTTTTAATATGTTTTAAATTTGGCCTCTGCTGGTGTCTTGAGTTTTATCTGCTCTTCTTTTTTATTTTATTACTATTGGCATTAAAAAAGGTACTGGCTTTTAATGTTTTATTGTCTTTTTATTACTGTTAGCAACTACATTAGCCATCTACATTAAGATGGGATATAAACTGAAATGAACATACATACATGCTCAAGAAATATCCAAGATCCTGCCTATCAAGCTCTCCTGGACAAGCATCTTTTCTTCCTTTGCTTCAAGCCAGGAGATGAGGTCCGATTTGGGCATCAGAGGCCCTTCATCCTGGGCAAACACAAACCTAAGGGCTACTTATGGCACTTGAGACTGCAAAAACAGTCAGAAAACCCAAAGCAGTGTCTTTGCTCCCAACTCATCATCCCACTCAATAGTCCAATAGAATGAATGCCAGATATTATAAATAGGGAAGTAACAACTGAAGAGAGAACATGATGGGCCTGGAATCATCCATCTGGTGTCTCTGGCTTTCTCAGGAAGGACTGAAATACCAGATGATTAGCGCAGGAAAAGTCAGCACTGTTCTGCTTGCAATTCTAACTCAGGCCAAAGAAGGAAAGTCTTTCGCAGAGAGATGTGCCTGCTTAGACCATCCCGCCTATTCCGAAGGAGAGCCAGGAAGCATATTCTCTCCTGCCCCCACAAATACAAAAGGGCCACCGGGTACGCAAAGAGCCCCTGAATCCTTCCCAGGCTTGAGGAATGAAGCACAAGGAGGCTAGGCTTAGACAGAATAGCCCAGGAAGACCCATGGGCCACATCTGTCCTCTTTAGTGGCCTCCTCACAGACCAATATGAACGTAACACTTTCAGCATCTATAAAGAATATGGATAGGGAGACACTTTCCTCCCTCCCTCATAATACTAGAACCCGGCGGGGTCATCGCATGAAGCTGATTGGTGGGAGATTCAGGACAAATAAAAGGGAGGACTTCCTCACACAGCACAGAGTTAGACTATGGAATTCGCTTCCACAAGATGTAGCGATGGCCACCAATTTGGATGGATTTAAAAGGGGGGGTGGATATATTCCTGAAGGAGAAGGCTATCAATGGCTACTACTTCTGATGGCTATGTGCTAACCTCCAGACTCGGCGGCTGTAAGCCTGTATACACTAGTTGTTGGGGAACATGGGTGGGAGAATGCTGTTGCACCGTGTCCTTCTTGTGGGTCCCTGGTCGACAGCTGTTTGGCCACTGTGTGAACAGACTGCTGGACTAATGGACCCTCAGTCTGATCCAGCAGGGCTCTTCTTGTGTTCTTATGAAAGTGAAAGGGCTCCTTACCCACGTTCCCGTAATTCTCCAGCATGACTTCCCCGTACAGCGCCCTTTGGCCTGGGTCCAGCAGAGCCCCCTTGTCCTCTTTGAAATGCACAGACATATCTTCAAAGGCCACGAGATCCTGGGAAAAGAAAAATGCTTTTCTGTTCACCAAAGTTCTGGGTGATTGTGCTGCGCTCTCAGCAAAACAAGAGATGTAAATGCAAGCCGGGGGAACAGGAAAACACTGCTATGGGGAACCACCAAAAATCACAAAACAATGGGTCTTTAACTACAGATTAACATGTAGCGTTTTGTTTTTGTTTTTTTCTCGCTTCCTTACAAGGGGCTTGAGTTCCAATTAGTGCCTGAAACAAGTCGGGAGAGCTTGCTGCCTCTCTATTTTCATGGGAGAGCAGCTGTTGCTTCCGCATCCCGGCATATGACAATGAACTCTGCTATCGTTCCTACAATTGCTAATTTCATACAGAGCTTGAGGGAGAGTTCTAGGAAACTCAAAAGGCAGCACCATGACTTCCGAGTGGGCAGCAATGGCATCTTGCAGCAATCGAAGCAAAGCCAAGATAGCCCGTTCCTTTGAGCCTGTCTTGCACATCGCTCCCAACAATTCATCCCTTACTGGAGACTTGAGAAGAGAAAATACCCGAGAAACTACATCCCTCTTTGTGATCGGAGCTGGCTTTCTTCCCTGTGTCGGAGACTTGTTCCCCACTGCCAGCGGAAAGGAGGATGCTCCTTGCCTGTGATGCAAGCGGTACCTCCTTGCCAGAAACTAGCTCTGGACCAGAGCTCCTCTAATGGCCAGAGCTGGATTTTGTGTTCACACGGGAGCGTTAGCCCCATGGTCAGCCAAAGCAAGGCCTCTCTCTACCTGAGATTCTTCAGACCCCTCCCAGGGTGAAGCTATGCCACATAGAAGCTTTGCCCCATGAGGTGTACAGGAGACATGGGGCAGAAGGTTCTGTCTTCAGGGTAAACAAACCGCTGAATAAGCAAAGGCTGCTAGCATGAGAAGAAAGTGAAAGACCTGTTGCCTTGAAGCTTCCCTCACCAGGGCCAGATAAACTGGAAGGAAAGAAATGATGAATCCAGCTGCTAACTTGATATATAACATTCATAAGCTAAAGCTTTGTGGAAATTATTATTATTATTTATTATTATTACTGCCAGTGTGGTGTAGTGGTTACAGTGCTAGACTGGGAGTTGGGAGATCCGGGTTCTAGTCCCCACTTGGCCATGGAAGCTCACTGGGTGACTTTGGACCAATCAGAGGCTCTCAACCCAACCTACCCCACAGGGTTGATGTTGTGAGGATAAAACGAAGAGGAGGAGGATTATGTATGCCGCCTTGGGTTCTTTGGAGGGAAAAAAGCAGGATATAAATGCAATAAATAAATAATTTACTTAGGGCACAATCCTTTGGATGTTTAGACAGAAAAAGGCCCTACCACTCCAAGGTACTCTGGCTGGGAATACTAGGAGTTGTAGAACATTTTTCGGGGTAAACATGCATAGGATCGTACCCTTACTAACTTAATTGATATCTCCCCTTCCTGTCAAAGAATGGCAGTGAAAGAAGCTAACATTACAATCCAGATTTAAAAGAAACTCTGAATTAAAATATAACATTAAAATGATTAAATTAAAAGTTACAGAACTATAAACGAAATAAGTAGCACCAACCAATTAAAACAACCCTCCAGCAACAGACCAGCTTACATGGCAAAGGCCTGCATGAATAAAAATGTCTATTTATTTATTTATAGTATGTTTATCCCACCCCTCAGCCAAAAAGGCTCCCAGAGCAGCTTACAATCGATCAGTAAAGGCTGACATTCTAAAAAAGACATAGCACACAAGGAAAAGGAGATGGGGAGGGAAGAGGGAGAAAAAGAAAGAAGAAATTAAGGAGACTGTTCAGCAGGGCTGGTGGGAAGGCCCTTCTCCCCCATCTCATCTCCCAAAGGAAGGACAGACCAAAAGTTCCTTCTTCTTCTCCACAGGGTCATGCTGTCAGTTAGTTTCCGGGGGGGGGGAGGGGGGGGTGTCCACCTGGAACATGCCCTGATGGTTTTTCTGCCTGCTCCTGCCTCCCTCGCTTGAAGCAGGCAGGATTGGAACTGGAGAAAGCTCCTCCCACTGAAGACGACTCAGCATTATTTTATTTGCATAGCCCCGCCTATGAACCAAGTGGGAGGAGCAACCCATTCCTAGGTCACCTCCACCACAGAAGGCAACGCCTCCCTTACCTGAGCAGAGGGCAGAGCGGCTCCTTCCATTTCACCACAAAGAGGAGCGCATCTGGAACTCATCACTGATGTTTCCTGCTACCTGCAGGGATGATAAAAAAAAAAGATGGGTACATATTTTCTATGCCCATTTCTGGTATGAAAACCATATTACCCTGTTTGCCTTGGGGCACAATTCCAGATGATGGATTTTAGCTTTTGTTAATATTACCCCATTATAGTATCAGTTCGCTCCCTTTAGCTAATTACGAAACATTACCCAAAAAATACATCAAGAATTGTTTAGAGAGGGTCAATTCTTTTTTTAAAAAAATTATATACTATACATATACATTTTTTAAAAAACGACATCACTTACAAAGCATATATCCCCATACAGTGCACCCTCACACCGGGATCAGCTACAAGAGCTGTTATTATTATTATTATTTTATGTTCTTTTACTCTTTTTCCCAAAACTGCACCCCTTCGGGAGGGTCAATTCTGATTGTATACTAACAAGACATGTCCGGAGGGTAGCCGTGTTGATCTACTGCAACACAAACAAGGAAGAATTTTGCAGTTCCTATAAGACTAATATGTCTATTCTGGCATAAGTTCTCATGGACTATTGCTCACTTGATCAGAACCAGTAAAGGAAAATTCTTATATACTTCTTCCAATAAAACATCAGCGCATCAAATATCCACAGTACTTGGCCTTTCCCTGAGTCTGCATGGTCTATTATGTGACGAGGGAGAGAGTCCGCTCTGTTGTAGCGCACGTATTGTGGCTCGCCGCCTGCCCCATGGAAATGCTGCCAACTTCGTATTCTTTTTGGTGCCAGGTCGAAACCTATTTGTTTACCTAGGCGTTTCAAAGTGTTTCATTAAGCTGGTGTATGTGAGATTAAACTGGGTATTTTCTATATTTCAGGCTTTTAATCGCTGTAGTTCAAACCTAACCCTAGATTGAGGGTTGCCAGGCCTGTAGCATCCCAAAGCAAAGATGGAAAAGGCAGTTTGGTGGTCAGGGTCCATCCTCATCCCTCCACTAACAGGAGGGAAACTGAGGATGGTCTTTTGAGATTGAGGGCATCCAAGGGCGTCTCTCCTCCACCTCTGGAGCACAAAAGAGGGGCACCAACACCCCCGCCAGACCCCAGAAAGCTGTTTCCTCTGCCCCAGGGTGCCCCCGCCCCACATGGTGATTGAATAGGGCTCCCACAGGGCAAGGGAGGAAAATCGTGCCATGGGAAGAATGAAATTTGGGGGCGGGGGCTTTGCAGCTGGATCAGCTTGGTTGCTTATTTTTTTATTCACTTTTTTGGGGGGAGCGCTATTTCTCCTCCTCCCCCCTCCACCAAGCAAGGCTATTTCCTCTGCACTAGGGCACTCCCGACCCATCCCTACCCCATATCCCACGCGGACTGGGTTGATCTCGGGGGGCCGTGAGGGATTTCGGGGAAGACCATGCAATAGAAACCTCGAAGCTGTCTGGGCCCCACTCTGCAGCGGGATTGCATGGATCAGCCTCCCTCGCCATGATTTCCACAAGGGCATTAAAGGGGGGGCTCTTCCCTTTTCCCCCCACCGATCCTTCCAGAAAACCAGCTCCTTGGTCTCCCCCATCACCCCAATCTTGCACCTTTGCCTCTTTGCATCGTCCTTTCCACGTATCAGCAGCCCCCGCGCCGCCTCCCGCAAGGAATCTCAGCTGGCCTGTCTCCATTCCTCCTCCTCCACCCACTCTTAAGATTTCCTGCCTCTCTAGGAACCAGAGCTCAGTTCTCCATTGGAGGGACCAGGGTGGAAATTTCGCCCCCCCCCACTCTGCAAATTTTTCAGCTGCACGCATTGAATCTTAGCAAAGGATTCTGGCGGCTCCTTCCTGGCTGCTGCTTTTGTCTCCTTAGAATAAAGGGGGGGAACAAGCTGGGAGGGAAGCTTCCGTCTGCAGGGGAGGAGGGGGAGACCCCCCCACAAATCACCCCATGCTCAGGAGCCCCGAAAGGGAGACGCCTGTTCGGCCAGCTCTTCTTACTTACACCTCACCTTTCTTCCTCTGAATTTCATAAGGCAGATCCTTTGGACTGCACTTCCCTTGGACAGCACTTCCCGCCATCCCTGTCCATTGGCCCCTTCTGGGAGTTGTAATCGGAACCCTAGAGTGTAGGGTGACCATACGAAAAAGAGGACAGGGCTCCTGTATCTTTAACAGTTGTCTAGAAAAGGGAATTTCAGCAGGTGTCATTTGTATGCATACAGCACCTGGTGAAAGTCGCTCTACATCATAACAGTTCAAGCTGCAGGAGTTATACTCAAGTGACTAGATACAAAAGAGGGCAGGGCTCCTGCAGCTGTAAGTGTTGTGATGAAGAGGGAATTTCTCCAGATGCAGCATGCATGCAAATGACCCCTGCTGAAATTCCCTTTGCTATACAACTGTTAAAGATACAGGAGCCCTGTCCTCCTTTTTATGGTCAACCTACTAGAGTGCAATCCTATGCATGTTGTTTTTCTGCCTTAACATGCATAGGATTGCACCCTATGATCATCAGCTGCCCCCCATATTCTAGTGATGACATCATTTTGAGAAAGGCAAAAGTGGCTAGGATTGAGTCCTTAGGATGCAGCTCATGGGGCAAGGGGGTGCAGCTACCCCACACACCCCGGATTCCAGTGATGACATCTTTTTGAGAATGGCAACCGAGGCTGCTTGTGTTACCCCTGTCCCATCAATCTCCCCTTCCAGTTTGCAGCCACACAGGCAAGATTCAGGACAGGAGAGTCAATTAAACACAGGATTGGTGGTATGCCCTTGAGTTTAACTGGTGCTGTGGAAGCGTCCCCTCGTAAGGCGAAGAGGTAGCAACAGGCAGTGGCATGGCCAGATCCCTCCGCGCTGAAGGAGCTCCACTCTTGACAGTAGCAACTCTACCTCCTGCTGCGCAAGCCTGACCCAAAGACCTCTGCCAGCGAGGTCCAGCCAGGGCAGGGCAGCCAATTCAACCCACATTGGGGGTGGAAGCGAGCTCAGTAGAGCGAGGCTGCCGTGTCAATGGCATAACGCGAGCCTGGAAGGGGTGGTGGGGCCGGCTTTCTGGCAGGCCCAGCCAGGCGGCTTCGTGGCCCGTTAGGTCCTCAGTTTGGGAGCCTGCGGGAGCACCTGCCTCATAAAGCATCCCTCGCCAACTGCATGTATGGAAATCATAAATGAGATTGACAGAGAAAAAGAAATCCCTTTATTTTGGCCAAACCACTGCAGTATTCTTATAAACCCAGTGAGGCTAGCTGTGCAATGTCGGAAGGATGCTAATGACTTAATGCCCTGCTTGTGAGCCTCTGTGTGTTCCTTGTGGAAAAGAGGATCTCAGGCTTCTTGATGTGTGGACTGTTGTACTGAACCAGCAGGGAACATAATTTATTTGTTCATTAAGTAAATCTGACTTCCGTTATCCTCAAGCAAAGTGCAGATCTTAAGAAACAGGTGCTTACGTAAAGTCCCATTAGCAGAAACTGGCTGAATTCGGACAACACGATAGTCAATGGTGGGTTAATAATAAACTTTACAGTTGTTCATCTAGGGGGTACTCCCCACACAACATGGTAATAAATAATCAACTGTGGTGTGGATTAGGATCAGTGCTGAGTTGACTATGGCAGCATTCGGATGACACAATAGTCAATACAACTGACAATTGTTTTCCCCTCCCCAGTTGCTTATTGTGTCGTCCAAATTCAGCCACTGTTTTGTATAGATTATCTCTGGCTTCCTTGATTTCTGCAGTTGAACTGTGAAAACCATCAACAGATATAAAAGAAAACTTAGTTATTGGAATCAGGGATGGCCTCATGAGGAAACAACATGAAACAGTCGTTCTGGGGAGCAGATTCACAGTGGTGCTGGGAGGGGTACACCATTTTCCTGCCCCATCCCTGAGCGTCATTTAAAAATGCTGATCTCCATTCCAGAGCTGGAGGGATCATCTTGATGCTTTCCTCTGCAAAGACATCTTAGGACTGGCCCTGCGCAGAATCAATTGGATGACAAGCCAAGCTCCATGCAGTTCAAAGACATTGCAAGTACAGACTGGCTGCAGCTGGCTTGTAGGGATGGAAGAGGAGGTCCCCAAAACTAGGGGTGTGCACGGACCCCCCGGATCGGATCGGGACCCGGATCGGGACCTCCAATTTTGTCCCGGACCGGTTCGGACAAAATCGGAGGCCCCCCGGACCGGATCGAGTCCAATCCCGACCCAAAAATCGTACATTTTTGGATCGGCCGCCATTTTTTTCCCCATAGACTTGCATTGCAATGCAAGTCTATGAGGAAAAAATGGCGGCGGGTGGGTAAGGGGGGGCCTAACTCCCTCCCCCCCCCGGGGCCGTCCGCTGTGGACGGCCCCGGCAGGTAAGCCCCCTCCCCCGCGCTCCCTACCCCCCCTGGGGCCGCCCGCTTCCATCCGCTGGCGCCCGCGGGCGCCAGCGGATAGAAGCGGACGGCTCCGGGGGGGGGTAAGCCCCCTTCCCCGCCACTGCTTACCTTCTCGGCCCGTCCGCTCCCGTCCGGCGCCGGCGGCTACTACCAGCGGGCTCCGCGGCCTACTCTCGAGTAGCGCGCCGGGTGATGACATCACCCGGCGCGCCACCCTGGAGCAGGCCGCGGAGCCTGCTGGTAGTAGTAGGCGCCGGCGCCGGACGGGAGCCGCCGGGCCGGGCAGGTAAGGGCCCCCCTCCCCCCTCCGCGCGCCCCCTCCTCCCCTCCACGCACCCCCTCCTTACCTTCCCGGCCCGGCGGCTCCCGGCCGGCGCCGGCGCCTACTACTTCCAGCAGGCTCCGCGGCCTGCTCTAGAGTAGCGCGCCGGGTGATGACATCACCCGGCGCGCCACCCTAGAGCAGGCCGCGGAGCCTGCTGGGAGTAGTAGGCGCCGGCGCCGGACGGGAGCCGCCGGGCCGGGCAGGTAAGGGCCCCCCTCCCCCCTCCCCCCTCCGCGCGCCCCCTCCTCCCCTCCACGCACCCCCTCCTTACCTTCCCTGCCCGGCGGCTCCCGTCCGGCGCCGGCGCCTACTACTTCCAGCAGGCTCCGCGGCCTGCTCTAGAGTAGCGCGCCGGGTGATGACATCACCCGGCGCGCCACCCTAGAGCAGGCCGCGGAGCCTGCTGGGAGTAGTAGGCGCCGGCGCCGGACGGGAGCCGCCGGGCCGGGCAGGTAAGGGCCCCCCTCCCCCCTCCGCGCGGCCCCTCCTCCCCTCCACGCACCCCCTCCTTACCTTCCCTGCCCGGCGGCTCCCGGCCGGCGCCGGCGCCTACTACTTCCAGCAGGCTCCGCGGCCTGCTCTAGAGTAGCGCGCCGGGTGATGACATCACCCGGCGCGCCACCCTAGAGCAGGCCGCGGAGCCTGCTGGGAGTAGTAGGCGCCGGCGCCGGACGGGAGCCGCCGGGCCGGGCAGGTAAGGGCCCCCCTCCCCCCTCCCCCCTCCGCGCGCCCCCTCCTCCCCTCCACGCACCCCCTCCTTACCTTCCCTGCCCGGCGGCTCCCGTCCGGCGCCGGCGCCTACTACTTCCAGCAGGCTCCGCGGCCTGCTCTAGAGTAGCGCGCCGGGTGATGACATCACCCGGCGCGCCACCCTAGAGCAGGCCGCGGAGCCTGCTGGGAGTAGTAGGCGCCGGCGCCGGACGGGAGCCGCCGGGCCGGGCAGGTAAGGGCCCCCCTCCCCCCTCCGCGCGGCCCCTCCTCCCCTCCACGCACCCCCTCCTTACCTTCCCTGCCCGGCGGCTCCCGTCCGGCGCCGGCGCCTACTACTTCCAGCAGGCTCCGCGGCCTGCTCTAGAGTAGCGCGCCGGGTGATGACATCACCCGGCGCGCCACCCTAGAGCAGGCCGCGGAGCCTGCTGGGAGTAGTAGGCGCCGGCGCCGGACGGGAGCCGCCGGGCCGGGCAGGTAAGGGCCCCCCTCCCCCTCCGCGCGCCCCCTCCTCCCCTCCACGCACCCCCTCCTTACCTTCCCTGCCCGGCGGCTCCCGTCCGGCACCGGCGCCTACTACTTCCAGCAGGCTCCGCGGCCTGCTCTAGAGTAGCGCGCCGGGTGATGACATCACCCGGCGCGCCACCCTAGAGCAGGCCGCGGAGCCTGCTGGGAGTAGTAGGCGCCGGCGCCGGACGGGAGCTGCCGGGCTGGGAAGGTAAGGGCCCCCCTCCCCCCTCCGCGCGCCCCCTCCTCCCCTCCACGCACCCCCTCCTTACCTTCCCGGCCCGGCGGCTCCCGGCCGGCGTCGGCGCCTACTACTACCAGCAGGCTCCGCGGCCTGCTCTAGAGTAGCGCGCCGGGTGATGACATCACCCGGCGCGCCACCCTAGAGCAGGCCGCGGAGCCTGCTAGTAGTAGTAGGCGCCGGCGCCGGACGGGAGCCACCGGGCCGAGAAGGTAAGCGCCCCCCTCCTCCCCCCCCCGCTGTCCACTTTCATCGGCGGGCGCCCGCTGGCGCCCGCCAATGGAAGCGGCGGTGGGCGCCAGTGGGCGCCCGCCGATCCGCCGATCCGCTGAACCGGTTCGGAGCTTTTTCGGACCGGTTCGGATTGGATCGGCCGATCCAGCTGCGGGATCGGAAATCGGATAATTTATCCGATTTCCCACTGGACCGGACTCGGATCGTGGATCGGGTCCGATCCAGTGCACATCCCTACCCAAAACCACACAGAAAAATCAGGAACATGGGTGTATATACTCTCCCTTTCTTTTCTTACTTTCCGGTCCAGAGATGTGCTGGCCACACTGGTCACGCTAGAGAGAGGAGGAAAGAGTGTGTGATGAAACAGCCCCAGGAGACGGAGCCTGGATTCCTTCTGTTGTGAATTCTGGAATCACAACAGAATCATGACTTTTGACAAAGGCCCTCACCAAAGGCTCCTGAGTAAACACAGCAGTCATGGCATAAGTGGATTGGTAATCAGTTAAAGAATAGTAAGAATAAGTGGAGAGTACTCGCAATGGAGGGATATCAACAGTGCCTCTCCCCCAAGTACGTATTAGGAATAGTACATTTACACTTGTTTGTAAATGATCTGGAATTAGGGGTGAGCAGTGAGGTGCCCGAGTTTGTGGTTGACACCGAAAGGTTCAGGATGGTAAAACTAATTCTGTGATTTGCCAAAAGTTCCAGAAGGCTCTCTCCAAAGTGGGGAAATGGGAATCAAAATGGCAGACGTGGTTCAATGCCAGGAAAGGGAATTTGGGGCCATGGTGAAAATGGCGGCCCAGTGTACAGCAGCTATGGAAAACGTTGAATTCTATGCTAGGCTGCATTAGGAAAGGGATCAGAAATAAAACTTCCGGTCTCATAATGCCTCCACAAATATCTATACAGTCACATTTGGAAAAACAAGTAGAATTCTGGTTGATCCATGAATTCTAACGAATACACTGGAGCTGGAAAAGGTGCAGTAAAGTTTGGAGCCTCTTCCCTACAACATATGAGAAAGGCGAAAGTGCTTGGGTCTTTTAAAGTTGGGGGAAAGGTGGTTAAAAGGAGAGGTATGATAGAGGTTTATAAAATTATGTGCGGTTCTCCTGACTGCATTTAAAAATCACAGCTGACAAATAGCAGATACGCACAGATTTGTGAGGGTAAATTAAATAAAAATTAGTATATTTAGCAACGTGGGAAGGAAAGATGTGGAACGATTAAATCATGGAGTTATCCTCAAATGAATGAAGTACTAATCCATATATTTCATACCTATGGATAAGATAACTACAGCATAGAACTATCAAACATTTCCCACAAAATATATTGAATGTGACTATTAAACAAATCAGGGAACAGTGAAGAAACGAGAAATGAATGGAATCGAGAGACAGAGGAACAAGGCAATGAAGCCCATTGTGGACTGTGGGAATGCTGTGGACATAATGTATCTTGGCTTCAGTAAAGCCTTTGACAACACACCACATGACATTCTGATCAGCAAGCTAGCTACACTGGGATAGATGGAACTATAGGTGGATCCACAGTTGGCTACACGGGTAATGCAGGGCTCAGTCCTCGGACCGGTGCTCATCAACATTTTTATTAATGACTTGGATGAGGAGGTTCAGGGAATGCTTATCAAATCTGCAATCGACACAAAATTGGATGTGATAGCTACGTAATACCCTGGAAGACAGAAACAAACTTCAAAATGATCTTGATAGGCTGGAGCACTGGGGCTGAAAACAACAGAATGAAATTTAATAAGGATAAATGCCAAGTTCTACACCTAGGAAAAAGAAACCAAAATGAACAGTTACAAGTTGAGGGATACTTGGCTCAGCAATACTACAAGCGGGAAGGATCTTGGAATTGTTGTAGATCACAAGCTGAACATGAGCCAACAGTGTGATGGGGCTGCAAAAAAAGCAAATGCTATTTTGGGCTTCATTAATTGAAGTATAGCTTCCATATCACACAAGGCACTGGTTCCCCTCCAGTCAGCACTGGTTAGGCCTCATCTTGAGTATTGTGTCCAGTTCTGAGCACCACACTTCAAGAAGGATGCAGACAAGCTGGAGAGGGTTCAGAGGAGGGCAACGAGGATGATCAGGGGTCTGGAAACAAAGCCCTATGAGGAGAGACTGAAAGAACTGGGCATGTTTAGCCTGGAGAAGAGCAGACCGAGGGGGAGACATGATAGCACTCTTCAAATACTTGAAAGGTTGTCACACAGAGGAAGGCCAGGATCTCTTCTCGATCATCCCAGAGTGCAGGACACGGAATAATGGGCTCAAGTTACAGAAAGCCAGATTCTGGTTGGACATCAGGAAAAATGTCCTGTCTGTTAGAGCGGTACGACAATGGAACCAATGACCTAGGGAGGTAGTGGGCTTTTCTACACAAGAGGCAGCTAGACAGCCATCTGTCAGGTATGCCTTTAGGTGGATTCCTGCATTGGGCAGGGTGTTGGATGTGATGACCTTATAGGCCCCTTCCAACTCTACTATTCTATGATTCTATGAAGATAATTTAATCATTTAAATTAGCCAGGCTTTCCATTACACTTCCATCCCATCCTAGTTTATCAGCAACCTACATTTGTTGTCGTTCTAACTGCGCAGTACTTAATATTAAAATTCATAGCTACCAGGTTTCCAATTCATGTTAGCTTTGTACTGATTAATGGTTAGGCCAGAATATGTAATTCTTCCCTTTGTTCTTCTATTTAAATTGGGGGGTCTGACATGCATACAAACAAAGATGAGGGTTATTCTTTGGTGCCAGACAGTGGTCATGGCTGAACAAGGCCTCCAAAAGCCTTTCTCCCTCCTGTTCCAGGTGAATTGGATGAAGTATCTTTGCTCTTCCCAAGAAGAATGCAAACAAAGCCGGAAACTCTGGTTCAGCCCCCTCTCCGTTATATTGGACAGATCCCTGTGAACCAAACTTTTAGCTCAAGGCATGAATGGCTCTTCTAGGCCCATTTCCCATGACACCCGAAGGCTAAACCAAAAGGAAACACTTCTGCCTGCTCATTTGGGAACCATAAGGGATGCCAACTTCCCCCACGATGTAACGACATTTTAAAATAAAATGTTTTATTTTAATGTTTTTATTTTCATAGTGTTTTAAAAGTTCTTTAGTTTGATTTTTAACCTTGCTGTTTAAATTTGTATTTTAAATCCATATGGATTTTTGCATGGCTGCTCAGTTTTTATCCTGGTTGTGCTTTTATACTGTATTTTAAATTATGTTTTTATACTGCCGTTGTTTTATATTTTGAATGTGTTTTTTATGGTTTTAATTTTTGTAAACTGCCCAGAGAGCTTTGGACATTGGGCGGTATAGAAATGCAGTAAATAAATAAATAAATCCAACTTCCAAATTAAACAGTGTTCGATCAAACGGGGCTTCTTTGCACCATCTGAAAGGGGTTTCCACTTGCAGCTTCCCCAAATTTTGGTGATTTCCCTATTCTCCCACTCCGTATCAGAGGATCCCTCATTGCTCAACAGTGACTTTGGTTAGGGGGCACGCAAAGACAGCTGCAGTGGGGAGGCGGCGGCAGGAAAGCTCCATCGTACAAATGGAGTTTTGCACGCTCTTCTCTGGGTCCAGCCCAGTATTCAGACGATTTTTACAAAGAAATGCAGAAAAACTTCATAATGTTTCAAAGCAATGTTTTGCATTGGGCTCACAAAAACGAATAAACAATGACCAATTCCAGTATTAACTTTTTTTGCCTTTTCCCAGCACAATGAAAGCACAATCCTACGCGTGTCTCGACAGAAAAAATGTCCTGCAATCCCCAGCATGTACCAGCAAGCATTACCCAGCCTGGTCCCCCCCCCCATCCCCCCCGATGTTTTGGATTTGAACTCCCATCAGCCCCAGCTGGTGTGACCAATGATCATGAATGCTGGGAGTTGTTATCCAAAACATCTGAAGGGCCACCAGGTTGGGGAAGGATGAATTAGAGTATTTAATCATCACAGCATAATCTCACAATTCCGTGTGACTTGTGTGGGGTTTGAAACTCTTCCTACGCTCTGAACATTTCTATAGTTTATCCTCTGTATGAATGCTTTCGTGGGTTTTTAGGTTCTTGCTATCACTGAAATACTTCCCACACTCAGAGTGACTATATGGCTTCTCCCTTGTGTGGGTTCTTTGATGTACCCTAAGGTGTGATGACTGATTGAAACTCTTTCCACACTCCAAACACTTATAAGGTCTCTCCCCTCTGTGGGCCCTCTCATGTACAGTGAGATGTTGATTCTGGCTGAAGCTCTTTCCACACTCCAAACACTTAAACGGTTTCTCCCCTGTGTGAATTCTTTGATGGGTAAGAAGGCGTACGCTGTCTCAAAAACTCTTTCCACACTCCACACATTTATACTGCTTCAACCCTGTGTAGTTTTTTTGATGAAAACTAAGTTGAACGCTCGAGCTGAAGCTCTTTCCACACTCCAAGCATTTAAAAGGTTTCTCCCCTGTGTGACTACGTTGGTGTAAAATAAGCGTTGAGCTCACATAAAAGCCTTTTCCACACTCTGCACATTTATATGGTTTCTCCCCTGTGTGGGTCCTTTGATGCATGTTAAGGTTTCTCTTATGACTGAAGCTTTTTCCACACTTGATACATTGATATGGCTTCTCATTCCTATGAGTTCTTTCATGTGCATGAAAGTTTCCGCTAGTGCTGAAGCTTTTTCCACACTCCTTACACTGATATGGTTTCTCTCCTGTGTGGGTTCTTTGGTGTGAAGTAAGGCCTCCGCCACTGCTGAAGCTCTGTCCACATTCCTGGCATTTAAACGGTTTCTCCCCAGTGTGAGTTCTTCCATGGAGCTTAAGGTTCACCTTCTGACTGAAGCTCCTTCCACACTCCAAGCATTTATACGGTTTCTCCCCAGTGTGGGTTCTTTGATGTGCAGTAAGCTGTTGACTCCGACTGAAGTTCTTTCCGCATTCCATACATATATATGGTTTCTCTCCTGTGTGTGTTCTCTGATGTAAAGCAAGGCTGGTGCTCACAGTGAAGCCCTTTCCACACTCCATGCATTTAAATGGTTTCTCCCCAGTGTGGGTTCTTTGATGATTAGCTAGACGTCCATTATCACTGAAGCTCTTTCCACATTCCATACACTGAAATGGTTTCTCCCCTGTGTGGGTTCTTTCATGTAAAGTAAGGTGTTGATTCCGGCTGAAACTTTTTCCACATTTCCTACACTGAAATGGTTTCTCCCCTGTGTGGGTTCTTTGATGTGAAGCAAGACTACTGCTCACACTGAAGCTCTTTCCGCATTCCATACACTGAAATGGTTTCTCCCCTGTGTGGATTCTTTCATGTAAAGTGAGATGCAGACGTCGACTGAAGTTTTTCCCACATTCCATACATTGAAATGGTTTCTTCCCTGTGTGGGTTCTTTGATGTGAAGTAAGACTACCAGTATCACTGAAGCTCTTTCCACACTCAATGCATTGACAGGGCTTCTCCCCTGCATGGGTTCTCTGATGCCTTTTAAGACTTCCACTACTGCTGAGGCCTTTTCCACACTCGACACATTTATATGGTTTCTCCCTTGTGAGGGTTCTTTGATGTGAATTAAGATTATCGATACCACTGAACTTCTTCCAACATTCCATACATTCATATGGTTTCTCTCCTGTATTATTACTTATAAGTTCAGTAAGTTGACTGAAGCATGTTGGTTCTCCTTGATTTCTAAATGTATCTTTTCTGACTTCATGCTGGTTTGTTCCCAATGACACCACAGATGACTCACTGTAATTCTCATTGTCCTGCCCCTCGCCTGTTTTAGGGGGGGGAGGGAGAGAAATACAAAATCCCGTTAGAAATTCAAGGCAGAAACCAAAGATCTCAACAGGGGTCGAACCCAAACAGTTCTTTCTGTTATTTCAAATCTCCAAACTTCTCCCCTTTCCTTGCTGAAACCTCAATTAGCTTTCAAATACCCTAATTTCTCAGGCAATAAAATGAATTCCTTTAGGGACTGTTTCCTGGTACCTGTGAGTGTACATGTGAACCCAGCAGGATCCGTGGGTCACTTGTCAAAAAGGCAATCACTGTACATTACGTTGAGCTTACTGGTACTGTGGCAGCCAAGACAGCTAGTTAATCTATGGCATAACTCAGCCCATTGAAGGGAAACCTCAACCATCTCTCCTCCTCCCAAGAACACAGGAGTCCCACTGGAACAGGCTAAAGGCCTCTGTAGTCCAGGACTCCACATAATATTTCCCACAGTAGCCAGCCAGATGCCTCTGGGAAGCCCTCAAGTAGTTTGTTTCCAGGCACAATTCAACATGCTGGTTATGACCTACAAAGCCCAAGCTGCTTGAAACCAGGTTCCCTTAGGAGCTGCCTTCTCACGTACAAGCCAACCCAAGTCTTCAGATCAGGACAGTCCGACTCTCAGTCTTGCCAATATCTGAGGCACGTTTGGTGGGGATGCGAGACGCTCTTCTTGCTGACGACTTTTAAAGCCAGCAAGTACTTTCTTTAAAATCCCTCTCTTTCATGCTCTTCTGCTTTCAAGCTGACTTTATATATATCTATACAGATTGTTTTCATGTTTTAAACCTGGACTCTGCTAATTTGTCTGACCTTTTTATTTTATTATTGTTGACATTAAAAAAAAGTTACTGACTTTTAGAAAACATTTTATTGGGGGTTTTCTCCCCTCTTGATGTTAGCCAGCTTGCATGGTATATACAATGTTTATTTTCTTTATAAACTGAAAGAATAGGTACATACAGTCTCACTATATATTTAAGAACCTACCTGTTAGTCTCTCCAGGATGAACATTTCTTCGTCCTTTGCTTCAAGCCAGGAGACAAGGTCAGGTTTGGGCATCAGAGGCCTGTCTTCATGAGAGAACAGAAATCTAAGTGTTACTTATGGCACTTGCGCCTGCAAAAGTATTCAGAAAACCCAAAATACACTCTCTTTCTTCCCTACTCCGCAATCCACTCAACTGACTAATAGAATGCAGCACCAGGTGAAATTCCCTCTTCATCACAACAGTTACAGCTGCAGGAGCCCTGCCGTCTTGACCAGATACAAAAGAAGGCAGGGCTCCTGCAGCTTTAACAGTTGTATAGAAAAGAGAATTTCAGCAGGTGTCATTTGCATGCATGCAGGACCAGGTGAAATTCCCTCTTCATCACAACAGTTACAGCTGCAGGAGCCCTGCCGTCTTGACCAGATACAAAAGAAGGCAGGGCTCCTGCAGCTTTAACAGTTGTATAGAAAAGGGAATTTCAGCAGGTGTCGTTTGCATGCATGCAGGACCAGGTGAAATTCCCTCTTCATCACAACAGTTACAGCTGCAGGAGCCCTGCCGTCTTGACCAGATACAAAAGAAAGCAGGGCTCCTGCAGCTTTAACTGTTGTGATGAAGAGGGAATTTCACCAGGTGCTACATGCATACAAAGGGCATCTGCTGAAATTCCCTTCTTTATACATCTATTAAAGATACAGGAGCCCTGTCCTCCTTTCCATAGGGTCACCCTATACTCGGCACAGGGACTACGAGGTACGCAAAGTGCCTCCGAATCCCTGCAAAGCCAGAGGAAAGGAGTCTAGGCTTAGACAAAACAACCCAGGCCTCCTTACTGGTAATTAAACAGGCTCGCATGAATGGATGCTTCCAGCATCTGTCAAGAAAGGGGAAAGGGATCCTTACCCAGAGAGGCCACGTTCCCATAATTCTCCAGCATGACTTCCCTGTACAGCACCCTTTGGCCTGGGTCCAGCAGAGCCCACTCCTCCTCTGTGAAACACACACACACATCCTCAAAGGACACGAGATCCTGAAAAGAGACAAAAGAGTTTTCTGCTCACCAAAGCTTCGGGTAATTAATTGTGTTGCCCTCTTAGCAAAAACCAAAATATAATTAAAATGTGGACGAGAAAAAAAAAAACCTTACGAGAAACCAACAAAAACTCACAATGCAATGAATCTTTATATACAGACTAATTTTTTCTTTACTTTGCTTAAGGTGACCATATGAAAAGGAGGACAGGGCTCCTGTATCTTTAACAGTTGTGTAGAAAAGGGAATTTCAGCAGGTGTCATTTGTATGCCTGCAGCACCTGGTGAAATTCCCTCTTCATCACAACAGTTACAGTCGCAGGAGCCCTGCCCTCTTTTGTATCTGGTAACTCTAGTATAGCTGCTGAAATGACACCTGCTGAAATTCCCTTTTCTAGACAACTGTTAAAGACCCAGGAGCCCTGTCCTCCTTTTCATATGGTCACCCTAACTTTGCTCTGCTTTACAAAAAACTTGTGAGTTCCAATTAATGTCCAAAACATGTTGGGAGGGCTTGCTGCCTTTCTATTTTCACGGGAGAGCTGCTCTGTTGCCAGCTTAAACAAGGCCTCCCTCTGGCTGGGATGCTTGGGTCTCCTCCCCAGGAAATACCCTGAGAAATTTGCCTCTCTTTGTGGATATCTTCCCCATGAGGCCTACAGGAGACATGAGAGCAGAAGTTCCCTATTCAGGGCAGACAAACCTCTGAATAAACTAAGGCTGCTGGAAGGAGAACAAGATGAAAGACCTGTTGCGTTGAAGCTTTCGTTGCCAGGGTCAGATAAAATGGCAGGTAGATGTGTGATGATCCCGGCAGCTTGCTTCATAGAGAAGGCTCATAAGCTGGAGCAATCTGAAAGCTCTCTGTAGTTGCTGTTGTAGTTGTTATTTTACTTATTTATTTCATTTATATCCCACCTTTCTGCCAAAGAACGACACTCAAGATTGAGAATACTGAAATCCAGATTAGATAGAAAATCTTAATACAAATATCACTTAAAAATCAACAAATTAAAAATGCAACAATAAAGCAAAAAAGCCGCATCAGCTAATTCAAACACCTCTCCAGCAGCAGCCCAGCTCGCCTGCGTGAATAAAAATGTCTAAACACGCATATGATTGCACCCTTACTAACATCATTGATATTCCACCTTCCTGTCAAAGAACAGCAGTGAGAGCAGCTAACATTAAAATACAGATTTAAAAACGAAATCTTAATTAAAATATACCATAAAAATGAAGAAATGAAATTATCATAACTGTAAATAAATAAGTAGCACCAGCGAATTCAAACACCCCTCTAACAAAAGACCAGCTTACATGCCAAAGGCCTGCATTAATAAAAATGTCTGTTGTTTTGAAGCAGGCAGGATTGGAACTGGGGGAGGCTCCTCCCACTGAATGCGGATAATCATGATTTTATTTGCATAGCCCCGCCTCTGAACCAAGTGGGAGGAGCAACCCACTCCCAGGTTACCTCCACCACTGAAGGAGACGCCTCCCTTACCTGAGCTAAGGGCAGAGCAGCTCCTTCCATTTCAACACAAAGAGGAGCAGATCTGGAACTCGTCACCGATGTTTCCCTACTACCTGTGAGGGTGACAAAAAAAATGGCAGGATACATATTTCCTATCCCAATTTCTTGGATGAAACCCGTATAATCCCTTTTGCCTTGGGGCACAATTCAAGATGGTGGATTTGATCTAGAAATGCTCAGAGGGTTTGTGTCCAAAGTTTCTCTCCCCACGAACGTCTTCCATTATTTTCCCTGGGAGATCCCACCTCGCTCATCCATCAGCCCCCATTTCTTAAAATATCTGTATTGTGGATGGAGGGAGCCCATGTGAGACTCCTGCACAAGGAAGACCCGAAATGAGTGGAGGGATCATCACCGCCTCCCCCAAACAAGAGAGTGTTATGGATTTTAGTCTTTGTTAGTATCACGTTATAGTCCCGATATTTAGGAAACCTAAGCTTACCAGTTAGCTACCGTTAGCTAATTAAGGCACTTCACCAAAGAACACATCTGGAATTGTTTAGTGGGGATCCATTCTGGTTGGTTACAAACAAGAAATTTCCAGCGGGTAATCGTGTTAATCCTTTGCAGCAAAAACAACAAAGAATTTTATAGCACCTGACAGACTGACACATTTATTGTGGCATCAGCTTTCATGGACTATTGCTCACTTTTTCAGAAATAGTAAGGGAAAAATTATTATTATAAATATATACTTCTTCCAATACAACATCAACAAATCAAATAGCGTAAGGGTGCAACCCTATGCATGTTTAGACAAAAGAAGAAGTCCTACAACTCCCAGAATTCCCCAGCCAGGACGGCTGGCTGGGGAATGCTGGGAGTTGTAACACTTTTTTCTGTCTAAACATGCAAAGACAGAAATCTATGAATCTCCAAATCTCCACAGTCCATTATGTGCCAGTCCGTTCTGTTGTAGCGCTCTCATTGCAGCATGCCACCTGCCTCATGGAGACACAAACTGTGCCAACCTCATAATCCTTTCAGTGCTGGGTCAAAACTTACTTGTTCACTCAGACGTTTTAAAGTGGTTTATTAAACTGAGTAACATTAACTGTCTGTTTTCTGTATTTCCCGCATTTGATCACTGCAGTTAAAACCTCAGGGTGGCCAGATCTGTAGCATCACAAACCCAAGACGGAAAAGGCAGTTTGGTGGCCAGTGCCCACCCCCATCCCCACAATAACAGGAGGTAAACTGAGGATGGTCTTTTGAGATGAAGGACACCCAAGGGTGGCTCTCCTCCACCTCTGGAGCACAAAAGCGGGGGACCAGCACCCCACCCCAGCAGGGCTGCTTCCTCTGCCACAGGGCATCCCCAGCACACTGCAAGGTGATGGGACTGCGCTCGCAGAGGGGAGGGGAGGAAAATCGTGCCATGCAAAGAATGAAATTGGGATCCCTCTGCCCCCTTTTTTCTGCGCGTACTATTTCTCCACCCCACGCCACCCCACCCGCTAATATTGCAAGGCTGCAGACTTTGCACCAAAGCTCCCTCTCCTTAACACCTGCCCCAAATCCCTACGGTGACCAGATAAAATCCAGGTCAGGGCTCATGTAACTTTAACAGTTGTAGAGAAAAGGGAATTTCAACCAGTGTCATTTGTATGCAATTAGTCCCTGGTGATATTCCCTCTTCATCACAACAGTTAAAGTTGCAGGGGCCCTGCCTTCTTTTGTAACTGGTCACTCTAGTATAGTGCCTGCACCTTTAACTGTTGTGATGAAGAGGGAATTTCACCAGGGACTAATTGCATACAAATGACACTGGCTGAAATTCTCTTTTCTGTACAACTGTTAACGTTACATGAGCCCTGACCTGGATTTTATCTGGTCAGCCTATTTCAAATCCCATTCGGACTGGGTTGATCTCCGGGGCCGGCGGGGTGCTTCGGAGAAGAACATGCAACAACAGAAACCACGCAGTTCCCTGGACCCCACTTTGTAGCTGGATTGCATGGATCAGCCCCCAGCCCATGATTCCCTGTAGGGAGTTGAACGGAGGTTGGGGGTCCTGCCCTCTTTCCCCCCACTGGTCCTTCCAGAAAAGCAACTCCTTGGTCCTCCTCCATCACCCCAACATTGCAGCTTTACCGCTTTGCATTGTCCTCCTCTCCATAGAGAAGTTCCTTTGCCCAGGGAACTCCCCAGGCCTCTTTGCCGTCCTCCATTCCTCCCTCCTAATTTTAAGATTTCCTGCCTCTCTAGGAATCAGAGCTCAGTTCTCCACTGGAAACCTCCGTCTGCGTGGGGGAGGGGGGAGGAGAGCCCCCCCCCCCCCATCACCCTATGCTCAGGAGCCCTGAAACGGAGACGCCTGGTTTTGGCCAGCTCTTCTTACTTCCAGCTCACCTTTCTTCCTTGGAAGTCCATAAAGTCAGGGGAAGGCGATATGATGTCGTCCAGGCGCTTTGGACTACAACTCCCACAATACCTGTTCTTTGGCCTTGATGCCTGGGGATGATGGGAGTCGAAGTCCAAAACATAGGACGCAATCCCATGCATGTATAGGCGAGGGGGGAATCCTACAACTCCCAGCGTTCCCCAGGCAGGCTGGGAAACCTTGTGTGTGGGTTTCCTGTCTGAACGGGCATAGGATTGTCCCATTAAGAACATAAGAAGAGCCAGTGCTGGATTAGACCGAGGCTCCGTCTAGATATTCTGGTCCCACAGTGGCGAAGCAGCTGCATGTGAGAAACACCTAACATGGGTGCAACAGCACTGCCCGGTCATGTTCCCCAGCAGCCATCATACTCTTCTCAAGGATTGTCAATATGAGTGAACCTTTTTTTATTGCAAAAAGAAGGTAAAATCCATGTTTGGCATGATTAGAAAAGGAATTGAGAATTAAACTGGCAGTATCATACTTAAGCTGACCATATGAAAAGGAGGACAGGGCTCCTGTAACTTCAACAGTTGTAGAGAAAAAGGAATTTCAGCCAGTATCATTTGTATGCAATTAGTTCCTGGTGAAATTCCCTCTTCATCACAACAGTTAAAGTTGCAGGCACTATACTAGAGTGACCATATACAAAAGAAGGCAGGGCCCCTGCACCTTTAACTGCTATGATGAAGAGGGAATTTCACCAAGAACTAATTGCATACAAATGACAGTGGCTGAAATTCCCTTTTCTCTACAACTGTTAAAGTTACAGGAGCCCTGCCCTCCTTTTCATATGGTCAGCCTAATCATACTGCCTTTATAGAAATCTACGGTGCCACCTCACTTACAACACAGTGTACAGGGCTCCAGCAACTTTAACGGTTGGGATGAAGAGGGAATTTCACCAGATGCTGCATGCATACAAATGACAGCTTCTGAAATTCCCTTTCCAATACAGCTGTTAAAGATACAGGATCCCTGTCCCCCTTTCCACATGGTCCCCCTAGTTTCAAGGAAGGCCTGAGCAGGTTCAAGAACACAGGGCATGGGAAGAGTTCTAGCCTTTCCCCCCTTGCAGTCACAGTGACCCTCTATACCACCACGAAGATCTCCTGCTGTGGATGTTCTAATGAAAAGAACTGATGAGGCTGGGCTGGCACCAGCAGAGAGAAACCCGCCGCCCTAGTAACCCTGAGCTTCCAGTCCTGCAAAGGGAGAACGTCCACAACAGAGAGCCTCGCCAAATGCCCAAGAGATCAGCCCCTTCCCCCCACAAGAGATCAGCCCCTTGCCCCTGAGGTGCAAGCCCATCCAAGGATGGGCATTTAGCTACTTTCTCCAGTCTCTGCCTTGAAGTTTTAGTTTTAGAAGCCAAATACCACTTGGATATTTCATCGCCCGGAAACAGACCAGAAGCCAGTGGAGCTGTTTTAACAGGGGAGTCGTATGCTCCCTGTAGCCAGCCCCGGTCAACAATCTGGCTGCAGCTCTTTGGACCAGCTGAAGTTTCCGAGCATTCTTTAAAGGCAGCTCCATGTAGAGCGTGTTACAGTAATCCAATCGGGATGTAACTAAGGCATGTGTCACCTTCCCCCCGTAATAGGACCCCAACCGCCCTCCCTGCCATCCCAGGGGTGGAGAAATTGCTGCCACCCCCTCCCCTGATGGGCACGGAAACGTGCTGTGCGACTCTGTGGCTGTTTCTGGTGCTGCGCTTACTCGCGAGTAAGCAGACACCAGGCGGGATGGCCACCCACACCTCCCACGGTCTCGGGGTGGTCCTGGGACCGCTAGAAGAATCGGGCTTTCCCACGGTTTCTTTATCCTTGGGTAATCCCATGCCCGTCCCCCCCTGCCCCAGGGAGTCCCTGTGCGTAATTTGGGTGCACAGGGAAGCCCTAGGGATGACCCCGGGATTATTCTCTGGTGTAGAAAGGGCCTATGTGGGGCTCCTCCGGGTGCTGGAGCAAGTAACCCCTTTGCTGAGGGAACTGCATTGGCTACCTATTGGCTACAGGGCCAGGCTTAAGGTCTTCAAGAGACAGAGCACTATTCCCACAACCTGCACTCTCTCCTGCAAAACACAAGTCTAGCGCCTGCAGAAGATCCAAGGTATGCTAGGTGCAAGATCTGGCAGGCTTGCTCACTAGGACGCTGTAGCCCCTTCAAGCCAGGCAATACAGGGAAGTGTGGGGTGGGTGAAGGAAGTTGGATTTTTAGATACAGACAAATGGCAGGTGCTATTTGTATGTATGCAGCACCTGGTGAAATTCCCCCTTCATCACAACAGTTAAAGCTGCAGGAGCTATACTAGCATGACCAGATACAAAAGAGGGCAGCTTTAACTGTTGTGATGAAGAGGGGATTTCATACAAATGGATAGAAGGAGGATTATGTAAAACACCTTGGGATCTTGGCAGGGGAAAAGGCAGGATATAAATACAACAGATTAATAAATAAAGCTTTATCCATGGTTGTGGTGGAATCTTTACAGTTAGACTTTGCAGCCCTGTCATGTGAGCCTGTTTGTGACATCACAATAGTGGCTCAACCCTTGGCTGGGGAGGACGGGCTCACCTGGTGGCAGCTTCAGAAGAAGGCAGCCTCAGGGTCTCACAGGTTATCTGCCAAGGGTTCTCCTTTGATTTTGATACACCTCCCCTTGCGGTAGATGGAGGGATGAAAGAGAAGGACCCTGGGATTTCTTCCCCTTAGAGGAAGGTTCCTCAACGGTGTTTCATGATTCCAGAGACCCAGAAGCAAGGGCCCCTGACAAGAGCCCAGCAATACATTGTGGGAGCTCATGATGCAAAAGGCACACCAGACAAGACAGCCATCATCCCGGCTGCCTCCAGAGTCTTGCTCTACCCATCCATGCAGACCACTTTTCCTAGGCCTCCTGCTGAGCCAGGAGAGTTTGTTCCACCTGACGTAAGGGGGGAAGGCTCTCACACCTGAGCGCCACATGTCACCTTAGTTCCCCAGAGAAGGTTGGTGAATGTCCAGGGATGTTTCCCAGTTATGGCCCAATAACAGGTTATGATGGAGCTGCACCCTAAAGACTTTACGATGGACAGACTACAAGCGTTTTTCTTTATGAGCCTGGTTAAAGATGAAGCAGCCAAATGGGCTCCATCCTGTTTCCTGAGCCAGAGCCCTCTCCTGAGCAGCTCTATGGCCTTCCTTGCTGAGAGGATACAGGTGTTTGAGGGATCTGCAGAAGTAGGAAACAGGCAATTCCGGCACCTGCTGTCTTCTCCAAGGGACGGGTTCCATCTTAGAGTACGCCAGGGCTTTCTGGCTCTGTTTCTATGAGCTCAATTGGAATGAGGCTGCCTCCTTGATCAGTTCCAGGCGGGTCTGGTAGATCCTATTTAAGATGATTTAGCCCAGCTGGACAGACCTACAAGGTCGCCAGACCTGATTTATTGCTGTCTCCACCTAGAGGGATGTTTGGAGTCCCCGAGAAGGGCTTGTCCCCACCTGGGCGGTTCTCTGGACTATGGTACTGACGTGTGAGTGCCTCTGCCAACCAAGAAATTGGTGATGGGGCCTAAACTCATGCAGCTTTGTGGGACACAGGCTCATCTCTCAGCCCAGGAGAAGGACCGCAGCTTCCAGCTCCACTTGTGTTTGGATTGTGGCCAATTGGGACAAGGGAAAATCTTGGGTAATTGGACGAAGGGAAAATCTATGGCCTCCACTGTGATGTGTCCCACAGCAGTTTGCTCGACATCAGAGAGACGTCAACCCACCAGCAGAAGCCCCATCTCACTCGGTTTGCCTCTCCAGCAAGGAGGTATTTTGCTGTTCCCAAAGCCCCTCCTGTCCTTCTTGAAGCCATTCATGGATGCCCATTGACACCTGGCCCCATCCAACATGAAACTCAGGATACAGGGACCGAAAGCCAGAACCGTGGGAAATGGCTGTCCTTTCATGAGGTCACCTCATGCCATTTCCCAATTGTATTGGGACAACCTGTCTTACTCAAGACAATGCTTTTATCCATTAGGGTGTGATCAGTCTGTCCGTTTCAATTCAGCCTACTGTTGAAATACCTGCCTCAAGGGTCACATGATCCAGTCAGTAGCCACTGTCTCCCCTGAGTCAGAACCACAACTTCCCAACAAGTATGCTCACCATTAAGTCACATTCAAATTGGTGGAAGAAGAAGAAAGCCTGCCCCTCATCAGCCTTCTGTCTGCCCCATGGACCTTGTCCCAGGACTTTGCATCCCGGTGGGCCAGATGCATTCCCTATCAGAGCAACTTGAACTGGCAGCCCTCACGGAATTGGGGTAAACTTCTAAAGCACAGCTTCCTTTGACCTTCCACCTCACCTGCTAGGGTACCTATTTGATTCCATGCATGTCCAGGAAAATCAACTCATCCAGAAATTTCACCAATGACATCAGTCAAAGCCTAGACCAAGTCAGGTGAGATGGGGTATGCCTGGAGAAGGAGAAGGCATCTTGTCCCCTAGATTGGAGGCTCCACAGTACCCTATGAATGACTCAGATTAAGACACACCCCTTCTCTACCTCCATCTTCCCCTGTTCCTCAGCCACCAAGAGCACGAGACTACGGAACCTGACAGTGGCCCTTGAAGAACTCCAGTTAGTAGGCAACATGGGTGGAGCCCCTGAAAGACCAGGCGCAGCCGGCTCTCTCAAGGCCTATGTGGACTACAGACCTTCGCCTGAACAACAGTTCCTTATGGGAGAACACTCCAGCCAGCACTTTGTGGACTGTGCTCTCCAAGGTCCTGCCCTGCCTCCAACCGTCTCCGATGTGGATACGATGTGTACAACGCTTCCCCTGGTTCAGACGCCAAGTGAAGAAACCCATTCCTAGAGCTTCAGGGGAGAAAGCATTCACAACAAATGTCCCTCCCTTCATCCCGTTCGTGGGAACATCTCCATCCTCCTCCTTCATCTCTGTCTCCATGTGGCACAACGAAAGGTACCTGGACTTGGCACTGGAAGAGCCTGCATTGGGAGACAGAGTGAGGAGGTCAAGGGACTCTTGAGAAGGCTACCTCACATCAAACTCTAAGCCCTCCCCCTTATTCAAAGGGGGTTTAGCCCTGCATCTGCCAGAAGTTCCACCCCATCCCCGGACATCCCAGGTCGAGGCATCACCTGATGAGGGTCATGTGACTCTTCTATGGAGTTGTCTGTTTAGCCCCTGCCATACATTTCAGGCACTGGAAGCAGTTAGATATAGAGGTTAGGGATGTCAGTTGCCGAGAAATCTGCCCCTTTTGGGCTCACCGGACTTCCGCAGCACGCTTGACTTGGTTTCCTTTTGCAACCTGAGCCATGCGGTTTTACAAATTCCTTTTGGTCTTGGCTTAATTTGTGCAAATAGGGATTTGCATACATTTTGCCTGTTAATTATGCAGGTTTGCATAATTACAGCCAAATTTGGGGGGGGGGATTTAACCGGAAAATTCCGCCAGCTGTCCCGACTCATTGCACACTGAGTGGGACCAGTTGGTGGAAGACACAACGGAGTCCGGGGGGCTGAGCTGAAGAACTTTGTGAAGCTCCACCCTGAAACGGATTCCCCCGACATCCCTAACAGGGGTTCAGGCTTAGGCAGGAGGGGTTGACATAGCAGTCAGGGGACAAAACACAGTCCGGAAGCAGAATCACAGAGGAGTCCAAGGGTCAGTAGAACAGAGCATCCATATTTCGATTCCTCACTTTCCTTTACTTCTCATGTTGAGGCAGTAGCTAAGTCCTGTCGTTTTTTCTGATATAATATTGCCAGGATCCGATCATTTTAATCTGTCTCTTCTGCCAAGACTCTTGTTCAAGCTTTGGTCGTTTCTTGGCTGGACTATTGTAACCTTCTCCTGACTGGCCTTCCTTCTTCTCACCTAAGTTCATTGGTTTCCATTCATCACTCTGCTGCTAAGATCATCTTCTTGGCTCATCGCTTTGATCCTGTCCCTCCACTCCTGAAATCCCTTCATTGGCTTCCAATTCACCTCAGAAGCCAATATAAGCTTCGCCTGCTGACTTTCAAAGCTTGTCACAGTCTAGCTCCTGATCTCTTATTTCACATTATCACCCCGTTCGTGCTCTTCGCTCAGCGAATGTTATGTTTCTTACCTGCCCAAGGAACTCTACTTCTCTTGCTCGGCTTCATCCATTTTCTCTCGCTGCCCCCTAGGCCTGGAATTCACTTCCAGAGCATTTGCGGATCACGAGTGCAATTACAGTCTTTAAAGCTCAATTGAAAACTTTTATTTTTTCTAAAGGTTTTAGAACTTGATGTTGATTTTACTTTTATACTGCTAGTTTTATTGTCCCCTGTGCCTGCTTGGCACATTCCCTTCCTTGTATTGTTTTATTGGGATTTTATCAGAATGTAAGCCTATGTGGCAGGGCGTTGCTGCTTTATTGTTTTACTATGTACAGCACCATGTACATTGATGGTGCAATATGAATAAATAAGATATTATTATTATTATTATTACTACTACTTCTACTACTAATAATAATAATAATAATAAATGACAGGTCAAGGTCCAGGAGGTTAGGTAGCAGACGCGGGATCATTTCCAAGCCCATCCCAAGATGGTCCAGTTGAAAAGTCCTGCCCTGGACGGAGGGTTTACCTGATGGGATCATGTGATCCCTCTATGAACTCCTCAAGCAACTCGTGGCTAAATAGGAAGAGGCGGCATGATGAGTTTGTAGACAGGTCATGTGACCTCATTACGTGGTCCCTTCCTCCAGGGTAGGGCTTCTGGGCATGGGGTTGGAAATGGCCCCTACTGGGTTGCTTCCATTTCCCCACATGTATAGGAGGGGTCTCCACCCCCCATCCTATTGGTCCATGGAGGTATGATGACTTCATCCAGGAGTCACATGACTCCCATCCAGTGATCCCTCTTTCCGGGGCAGGGCTCCGGAAGTGGGACTTCCAGGGATGGGGTCGGACTTTCAGCAGGGGCGGAGTTAACCACCTGCCCATTAAAATAAGGCGCAGGGCTTTGAGTTTGATGCGACGTAGCCTTTTTCACTCCTCCAGCACATGTCATGCCCGGGGCTTGTGGGGGGGATACGACCTCTCTCTGCCCCATTGCAGGCTAAATCAGCCACAGAGATGGTTTCCTGATGAGGCACCTTATGGACACTGTAGACCTGCCCCAGTAACCAAGACCCAGTGGAGGGTGGCGCCACTGGCATGCGGACTCCCATCTTGCCCTGAGAGGAGAAGAAACAGAATCAGCTTCTCCAAGACAAGAAGTTGTTGGTCTTATTTGTTTTTCATTGCACAGTTTCATTGATTGTATTGTTTTAATAATTTCATGTAAACGGCTTTGTGAGGTCAAAGCAATAATAAAAACCTTTAATAAATCAATATCCAGTGGCTCATTGCGTGAATGATGTCGTGGCTTCTTTGGCCCTCGGACCGAGAATTTCTGGAAGGCCCCTGTAGGTGCAACAAGGCTGATTGATGGCTGGTTTTTTCCCCCAGTGTAATCCTACATTTCCTGTGGGATTATGAAATGTTGGTGTGGAGGGGAAAGCGGGTTGGGCCAGGAGAAGGAGGTGTGGTCATGTGGGGGAGGCCAGATTGGCACTCTTCGAAGGCCTGATCTGACACACACACACCCCGGCCTGAAATTCCCTATTTACAGCCAGAGCAGCATAGATTATGGGGCGTGGGGGATCCCTCTCTGGGGAGGGGGAGCTCCTTTCTGCCACCACCATCAAGCAAAGCAGTTTCCTCTGCACCAAAATGCCCCTCTGTCTTTATCTTTCACGTGATCTGGCTAGATCTGAGGCCCGGTTCAAAGAAGATCCTATAACAGAAACCTTGCAACTGGTTGTGCCCTACTTTGCAGGTGGATTGCATGGGTCACAACCCCGCCCCCCCCCCCCCCCATGATTCCAAGGAAGTTGTTGTGGGTTGCTGGTGGTCGGCTCTTCCCCCCCCCCCCCCCCGACAAACAGCAAACCCCAGGTCCCCCTCCATCACCCCAGGGCCTTTACCTCTTTGTCCTGCCCTCTCCACGCATCAGCCCCCTCCCGCCTCCTCTCCAAGCCCCATTTCCTCCTCCTCTGCCCCATTTCAAAAGTTCCTGCCTCTCTAGGAAGCAGAGCTCGGTTCATTTAACCATCGGAGGGCCAAATGGCAGAAGACGCCCCTCCCTCCCTACAAGCCTTTAAACCGCATTCATTGATTGCGGCTTAACCTCATAAGAACATAAGAGGAGCCCTGCTGGATCAGACCAAGGGTCCATCCACTCCAGCACTCTGTTCACACAGTGACCAACCAGCTGTCGACCAAGGAACCACAAGCAGGACATGAGTGTAACAGCACCCTCCTGCCCATGTCCCCCAGCAACTGGTGTATATAGGATTACTGTCTCTGATATTGGGATTCTGAAGAAACCAGGCGGCTAAATTGTGTCTCGCCCCAGCCAGAATAAACCACAGAATCATGGAATAGTAGAGTTGGAAGGGTCCTATAAAGGCTATCAAGTCCAACCCCCTGCTCAATGCAGGAATCTACCTTAAAGCAGACCTGACAGATGATTCTATCCTTCCCTTGAGTTCTGAGAATCCACCACTAGCTGCCCACCTATTAGCATCTTGTATATTATTTTCTGAAAGCGTAGCATGTGTCGGACTACCCAAGAAGACTGTGAACTCTCATCCGTGGATGACCTCCGGAGAGAGTGGACAATTGCAGCTGGCAGGGAATGGTTTAGCAATCCTTGTGTACATTCTCTCTGCCCCAATAAACCTATCTGGATGAAACACTCTCACCTGCTTTTCCTCTTCTGCCTAGCTCAGGAAGAAGCCTTCCGCCAAAGCCACCGTCTGGGAACTGGTCTCCGCTCTGCATTCTCTGACCCATTTCTCCATCTCCGGGGGCAGGATGGCCAGGAACTGCTCCAGGATCACCAAGTCCAACATGTGAATCTTGCTGTGCATTTTTGGCTTCAACCACTGACAGCAAAAGCCATGGAGTGAGCTGCAAATGTTTTGGGACCCGTGAGCTTCCTGGCAGCAAAACTCTGGCTGCATTCAGAGGGGGAGGGGGGAGGGGGGGAACAATTGTCAGTTGTATTGACTATCATGTCATCCGAATGCTGCCATAGTCAACTCATCGCTGATCCTAATCTACACCATAGTTGATTATTTATTACCATGTTGTGTGGGGAGTACCCGCTAGATGAACAATTGTAAAGTTGATTATTACTCCACCATTGACTATCGTGTAGTCTGAATGCAGCCTCTGTCATGCTCTGTCATGCTCTGTCATGCTGTCCATTGGAGCAGGCGTTGCCCTTACGGCAGATATTCTGTGCGGTTCTTACCCAGAATTTCCCAGTACTCCCTGCTTGAATGGCGTGAGGGCCTTCTGCTCTCTTCTCTGCTGGGCCTCGAACATCCATTTTCTCTGTGCTCAATACAGCTCCCGACAGGGCCGAAAGGTCCCCTTGCTCTTATGCCACTTTCATTTCTAGGGCCAGAATTGCACAAAGAGGCCCTTGCTTCGTCTCACAAGGCCAGTGAGTTCTTTCCTGGCTGAATTACATGCAGTTGTTTACGAGCAAAACTGGATGTTCCCAATTATCCAGTTGATTCTTCCTGAAGGTAAGGAAAGAAGCCGCAAGAATTAGACATGCATCAAAACACTGACATATCGGGTCTGTTCCGACAACACGCTACACCATGGTTAGGCTGTGAATCCTTTTGCAGCAAATGGTTAGTGTGTTTAAAACATGGTTATGGAGCCACCATGGTTAGGAATGGTTTACACAATAAGCTTAGTCATGGTTCACATGACATGCTAAGCCATAATGTTTAGCTCAAAATGCTTAATCACCGTGGCTTAGTGTTTCATCTGAATAGGGCCTATGTATCCTCACTCTGAAACCAGCCCACTCCTAATTTTTTAGGGGGGGGCAGGAAATTGGGAGGAAGAATCCTGCATAACTCCGAAGCTTGCATACTGCTTCACGAAGACAATTTGAATACAATAACCAGCAATAAATTTTGCTGACTAGGCTGGCTGGGAATGATGGGAATTGCAGTCCAACACGCCTGTAGAGCACCAAGTTGAGGAAAGCTAAATTAAGCCTTCCAGCAGCCTGCCCCAACCTGGTGCCTTCCTTCAGACGTGTTCACAGGTCCCATCATCAGTAGGCAGCATGCAAGTTTGGGATGATGGGAGTTGTGCTCCACACCTCTGGAAGATACTAAATTGGGGAAAAAGTTACCTTACAGAGCCTCTCCCTGTTCAAGAACCAATTTAGAATAAGAAACCTAGGGTAACCATATGGAAAAGGAGGACAGGGCTTCTGTCTCTTTAACAGTTGTTTTGAAAAGGGAATTTCAGCAGATGTTATTTATATGCATGCAACATCTGGTGAAATCCCCTCTTCATCACAATAGTTAAAGCTGCAGGAGTATACTGGAGTGACCAGATACAAAAGAGGGCAGGGCTCCTGCATCTTTAACCGTTGTGATGAAAAGGGGATTTCACCAGGTGCTGTATGCATACAAATGACTCCTGCTGAAATTCCCTTTTCTATACAACTGTTAAAGATACAGGAGCCCTGTCCTCTTTTTCCATAAGGAAGAGATTTATTTCTCTTTCTTGCCTGGTGCAGGAGGAAAAAATTGCAAGGACAGCCACAGCAGCAGAAGCAGCCTCCAGGCAGGGGGAAAGTCAGAGCAGAAAAGCTGGGCTGGATCCCGAGGACATCCACGCACGGCCTGCCAGAGTCACCCCTGGAGCAGGAAGCCGCCCCCCTTTCCTCTTCTTGCTTTCCCAGGGCAGGGAGAAAGAGCAGCGGAGTGGGAAGATCTCCTGCTTGCTTCCCGGGAAAAGAGCCCATCTCAGGGTTAAAGTGAAAGAGCCCACGTGCCTGGAGAGGCCCTGAAACGCCTACTTCCTGCTCCTCTCCCCACCCCCACCCCCACCCCCACCCCCACCCCCATACACACACAAGGGGCCTGCGATCTTCCCAGGCGCCTCGGCTCTGCAGCCCCCCTGCCCCCCTCCGAAGGATCTGGTGAGTGCAAAGCGCACTGGGGGAGAGCCCAGGGGTGGAAGGGAAGAGATCAGGCCTGGGGTGGGGGTGGGGGTGATGCAGGCGACAGAGGGGAGGGAGACATCTGGGGGAGGAGAGAACTGAGATCCCCCTCCCCACTCCTAAGATCCCCCCTCCCCAAAGGGGCTGGGCGGTGGGGCTGACCCATCGGGGCCCCTCGCAGGAGACCTGCATCTTGCAGCTGCTTTCTTTCTTTCCTTCCTCCTCTCTGCTAATGGGGAGGGGAGGAGGGATACCCGACCCCCCCCCCTTCCTGGCCTGGAACAAAAGACCTCCAATAAAGCAAACCTGAATCAAAGATTTCAGCGCCTTTATTCTGGCAGGGGCTTTAGCGGAGTCCAGGCCTTTCCGTCCGGTTCTGTTCAGGGGGTCAGAACGAACCCCAATGAGAAATGAGGAGATCGGCCAGATGGGAACCGGACCGCCTCCCGCAAGCTGAGGCCCACCATTGTGCCTGCTGGGGATGGGAAAATGAGAACAGCCGGGCTGGATCAGACCAAGGGTCCATCCAGTCCGGCACTGCGTCCTGGCAACCCGCGGGTAGGACGCCCGTATGGAAAGGAGGGCAGGGCCCCTGCGCAGGAAAAAAAGGAGTTTCAGCAGGTGTCGTTTGTATGCATGCAGCACCTGGCGCGTGGGGCAACCCTGGAAGAGTGTCCGGATGTTTCCATTCACGCAAAAGGCGGCAGCCAGGCTGCTAACCTGCCTGTGGCATCGTGACCGTGCCATGCCAATATTGAAAGATCTGCCCTGGGTACCAGCTGTTTTCCAGGCTCAATGCAAGGTGCTGGTTTAAAACTCTAAATGACTTAGGGCAGAGATCCCAAAGGTGGCACCCATGGGTGCCCTGGTGCCAGCAGGGACCTCCAGGGGTGCCCATAAAGCTATCCCCTCCCTGCCCCTTTAAAAAATAAAGCTTTCTCTTCCTCTCTCACTACCCTGTCCCTAGCCTCCTCCTCCTCCTCCTTGTCCCTGCCTAGCCTCTAGCCTTGCTATTTCTCCCCCAACTTTTTACCTCATTGTTTTCCCCCACTCATAGCCTCACTCTCTCCCCTGTACCCTTATGCCTTACTATTCTTCTCTCCCTCCCTCCCAAACTCACAATCTAAGGTCCTCCTCCGGGTGCTTACTCCAAAGGAAGCTCAGAAGATGGCAACAAGGAAGAGGGGCTTCTCAGTGGTGCCCCCCCCCCCCCGATTATGGAATGATCTCTCTGATGAGGCCCGCCTAGCGCCAAAATTGTTATCTGTTAGGTGCCAGGTCAAGTCTTTTCTTCCAGGCATTGAATAGCATATGCTGAGTTTTTAATTGGCCCCAGAACTATATTTAGGCCTGGCTGAGAGTTCACAATTGTTTTAAATGTATTTTGTTTTTATATGTTTTTATGCTTTTAAATTTTGTAAACCGGTTTTTAATGTCCAAAGTTTTAATTTTTGTAAACTGCCCAGAGAGCTTCGGCTATGGGGTGGTATAGAAATAATAATAATAATAATAATAATAATAATAATAATAATACCCCCCTTTTTAGCTTTCTTTTGACTAGCCAGGACCCCACGGCAGCCATTACATAACTAACCACATCCACCGTGAGAGTCATTTTGTGGTGGTCCCCACGGTAGTTTCTCACATTCCCAAATGTGCCCACAAGTCCCCCAAAATTGGGACTCCTGGCTTCGGGCCTGGCTTTAGAGTGACCGCCAGTCTCGGTATAAACCTGCTTGATTATTAAGATCAGCAGGAGGGGTCCTTTTGAAGGCACCTTTGCTTTCTGAGGGCTGCTTCTCATGCATGCAAGAAAGGCCTTTCTTCGGTGTTGTTCCCAAACTGGAGCACCCTCTCCCTTTGGACTGGTCTTCGCTCTCTCTGCATTCAGAAAGGGGGTCAAGGCGCATCTTTTTAACTTGGCTTTTAAAATCGTTGTTATGGTTCTAGTGGCTTTTTTTAAAGGTTTCCAAGGTTTGATTATGTTTTTGTTTGAGAATGGTTTTTGTGTTTTGAAATTTGTGGAAGCCGCTTTGGTTGGTTTCAGAAAAGCGTTGTAGGGATACCATAAATAAATAGTCCTGACACATTTGAGGGCATCAAGAAGGCTGATACAAAACAAAAACAAATCTGGTCAAATTGAGGCTTTGTGAAGCAATTCAGTAGCAGCCGATATGTACACCAGTTGCTGGGGAACATGGGCAGGAGGGTACTGTTGTGCTCATGCCCTGCTTGTAGGTTTCCCCTCGCCAGCTGATTGGCCACTGTGCAAACAGAATGCTGGACCTTGGTTAGATCCAGCATGGCTCTTCTTATGTTTTTATGAATTGATTTCTACAAATTTCCATCTCTTCCAGGCATGTTTAATATTAACATGGTCATAGAAACATAGAATTGTTGAGTTGGAAGGGACCACAAAGATCATCTAGTACAACCCTCTGCAATGTGCAGGAAAACCAGTTAAACTATCCATGAGAAGTAGCTGTTCAGCCTCTTCTTAAAAACTTCCAGAGCTGGAGAACCCACAACCTCTGTAGATGGACTGTTCCACTATTGTACAGATCCTACCATCAGGAAGTTTTTCCTTCTACTTAATCGGAATCTAGAGAGCTACAGCTTACACCCATTATTAAGGCTCCTAATTTCTATGGCCACAGAAAATAGTTCTTGAACATCTTCTCTGTGGCACCCTTTTGTGTACCTGAACACTGCTAACATGTCTCCTCTCGGTCTCCTTTTCTCCAGACTGAACATCCCAAGTTCCTTCAGCCTGCCCTCATAGGGCATGTCCTCAGTTCCTTCTATAGTCAGGATATATACTTGTGAATCTGAGGTACTGAAACCAGTTTCACACCAGTTCACGTTTGCAGCGTGGACGGGGAGAGGAGAAGGGATCTGACAGAGGCTTGCCGGAGAGAGGATGAAGCAGACCTAGCTGTTGAGGGCAGGGGGGCTCGAGGAGGGAGTCTTGGGGGGAGGGCATTGCTTAGGTTGGGGTTGCCAACCTTTTTGGACCTGTGGGAACCACCACAAAATGGTTGCCAGGAAGATATGGTAAGTCACGTAATGGCTGCTATTGCGGAGTGCAGGTCAGCGAGGGGAGGGATGGTGAAACAGGAAGTTACTAGGTGGTAGAATGAGTGCCGTTTTGGCCTTGATTCACCATTAAACCCAAGAGGAAGAGGAGGAAGAGGAGGAAAGGCAAAGAGGTGGGGGGACTGAAAGAGTGAGGGTGAAAAAACAGTGAGGTAAAAAGGGGAGGGAGAGAAACAGCGGGCTAGAGGCTGGGAGTGGAGTGAAACCGCAAGATAAAGGGGGAGGGAGAGAGAAAGAGAAAGGCTAGGGAGGAAGAGAAAGAAAACTAGGGACAGAAAGAGCAAGGGCAGAGGCTGGGGATGGGGTGATAGAGAGAGAGAGAGAGCCAAGGGGAAAGGCCTGTGTGGACGGAAAAAGATTGGATGGGGAAAGGGAGGAACTCTTCCCTTCTCTTCCTGCTCGCTGAACGGCCAGAGGTTCAGGAACAGGAAGAAGAGCTGGGAATGTTGAGCCTGGAGAAGAGAAGGCTGAGAGGAGACATGATAGCACTCTTCAAATACTTGGAAGGTTGTCCCACAGAGGAGGGCCAGGATCTCTTCTTGATCAACCCAGAATGCAGGACACGGAATAATGGGCTCAATTTACAGGAAAACAGATTCCGACTGGACGTCAGGAAAAACTTCCTGACTGTTAGAGCGACACAACAATGGAACCCATGACCTAGGGAGGTGGTGGGCTCTCCCACATTAGAGGCATTCAAGAGGCAGCTGGACAACCATCTGTCAGGGGTGCTTTAAGGTGGATTCCTGCAGTGAGCAGGGGGTTGGACTCGATGGCCTTAGAGGCCCCTTCCAACTCTACTATTCTATGATTCTATGAACTTGGCACCCTAATACATTTCAAGTTTTGTATTAAAAAAAAAAAAATTGAACGGGGCAGTGTGTGGAGAGCTTCATGGGCACAGTTGGAGGTCCCTTGGCTTAGGTTGGTGCAGTGGTAGAGAAGCTTCATCAGCCTTCCCCAACTTGAAGTCCTTCAGATGTGTTGGACTGAAACTCCCATAATTCCCAGACAGAAATGGGCATGTTTATCCTTGAGAAGACTGAGGGGAGACATGATAGTACTCTTCAAGGACTTGAAAGGTTGTCCCACACAGAAGAGGGCCAGGATCTCTTCTTGATCATCCCATAGTGCAGGATGCGGAATAATGGGCTCAAGTTACAGGAATCCAGATTCCGGCTGGACATCAGGAAAAACTTCCTGACTGTTAGAGCAGTACGACAATGGAACCAATTACCTAGGGAGGTCGTGGGCTCTCCCACACTAGAGGCCTTCAAGAGGTAGCTGGACAGCCATCTGTTTGGGATGCTTTCATGTGGATTCCTGCCTTGAGCAGGGGGGGTTGGACTCGATGGCCTTATAGGCCCCTTCCAAGTCTACTATTCTTTGATTCTATGACATCATCTTGGCTGGTTTGGAGCAAGATGAAGGTTTGGGCCTGTGCCCCCTAAGAGGAGGAACTGCCTCCACCGCACTGCTGTCTCTAGTGTCCCTCTGAGTCTTGGTGTTTGTCTGCCTTCCTTGCCCTTGTAGGAAATAGCCCCAGTCAAGAGCCAGGATCATCCAGGGTTCTGTGCACAGCATCTTCCCGCTTGGGACATGTAATACGCCCACAGGGAAGGACTCGAGACCTTTGGAAGATGTGGTCTTCCCCTCGCCCCAAATCCAGCCAGTTCTCACCTCCAGAAAGAAATCGGCAGCAGAGCAAGGAGATTGTGTGCGTCCTCTTGGAAGCCGAGTTGCAGCAGAGGGCCAAGATGGAAGAAGAAGAGGCAGCAGCCCCGGTGGAAGGCAAAAGTCCCGGGAGCAGCAGGGAGTCCTGGGAAAGGACAGTGCAGAAGATCCTGGAGGAGGATAAGCCGAGCTCCGACGTACAGCGCCAGCGCTTCAGAGAGTACGTCTACCAGGAGGCCGAGGGCCCCCGAGAGGTTTGCAGCCGACTCCACGACCTTTGCCATCAGTGGCTGAAGCCGGAGAAACACAGCAAAAGTCAGCTTGTCGACCTGGTGATCCTGGAGCAGTTCCTGGCCGTCCTGCCCCCAGAGATGGAGAACTGGGTCAGAGGATGTGTGCCGGAGACCAGTTCCCAGGCGGTGGCCATGGCAGAAGGCTTCCTCCTGAGCCAGGCAGAGGTCAAGAAGCAGGAAGCAGAGCAGGTGAGAGCAGGCAGTTCCAAATGGCCGAGAATATATTGAACATCCCCCAAATGCTTACCAATTATTTTCCAAATGTCATCCAATGAAGGGATGTCCCAATCCACCATTCCCTACAGCATGACGTAGAACCTTTTTCAGACCGACGGCCAAATTCTGTTTCAGAGAAGGTCTCAGGGCCACATTCCAGTGGTGGGCAGGGCTGAAGGCAAAAGGGGCGTGTCTAAAGGTAAAAAAAATGGCAGGATATTGTAACCTAAAGCTCTTCCTGCCAGTAACAAAGTCCAAGTAAATGCATTTCAGCCTTGAAGAATGGGAAATAACTGTGCAGAGGCTGGGATTGGTGGTTGGGGAAGAGGGGTGGGGCCAGGAGGAGAGGCGTGGCAACCTGTGATACCCTGGAGGAGCCCAGATGGGATCCCAGAGGGCCGATGTGGCCCCTGAGGCTGAGTTTCTGCCCCTTGACCCCTCAGGCCTTCCTCGGGAGATCACAAGGTGCTTGAAGGCGTTTGTGAAATTTCAGTGAAGGAGGGGATCCGTCTCCAACCACTGGAACAGAGTTAGCATGTGTGGGCCTCCAAAGTGCTATGCTAAACATAGAATCTGCTGAGCTTCAGGGAACATCTGGGGTTCTCTGTTCTCCTGGTTGGTTCTAGGAGGATGTGTGAGATGCTCTATCCTCAGCCTCTTCTAATGCTGGGGTTGGAAGATCAGCCCCAATCCATAGATTCTTCTGTGCTCCCCTGCCAAAAACATGGCTTTGAAGGTAGAATGCATTTGGAAGGCAATTCAAAGTGAGTGAGCAATGCTCACCTTGGCAACCTTAGCCTGCAGGTCCTGATCCTCTCAGGTCCCAGTCAAACCAGATTCATGGGTTGCCAAAGTGAGACAAGGTCACAGATGGATCAGTTCAACAGTTTCTTGATGACACAGGTGATAAAATGGACGCAAGAAGAGTATGCAAAGAAAGCTCACATGTCCCTTCGGTTGACAAGTGCGGTACTCTGCCACGGTGGATTGTGTGCTGGAATTTAGGGATGTGCACTGACCCCCCGGATCGGATCGGATAGCGGATCGGAATCGGACCTGGGGGGTCGGATCGGATCGGATCGGAGGCTGGTCGGATCGGATCGGACCAGATGTCCGATCCGGATCGGACGCCATTTTGAATGCTTTTTCCCATAGCCAAGTATTGTTTTACAAAAACGCCTATAACTTTTTCATTTTTAAAGATAGAAGGATGAAACTTGGGGACATTGTAGACTGGTTAGGGATAGTTATCTGTGAGAAATTTCAGAAAGATTGGTGCATGCGTTTTGTGGCAATTAATTTTTTAATAAATACCCAGGAATGCTTATAACTTTGTCATTTTTAAAGTTACAAACATGAAACTTTGCCACATTGTAGGAGGTACCTTGGGACCTATGTGTGTGAAATTTCAGAAACATAGGTGCTTGCCTTGTGTGGCAATTAATTTTAGAAAAATAGGTAGTAGTGGGGTAAATACAGTTACGCCTCCCATTTTTTTATTTTTTAAGATACAAACAGGAAACTTGGGCACATTACAGGTACCACTTGCCTTGATATGTGAGTGAAATTTCAGAAACATTGGAGCTTTCCTTGTGTGGCAATTAATTTTTGAAACAATGAGGAAAGAAACACCTATAACTTTGTCATTTTTAAAGTTACACACATGAAACTTTGCCACATTGTAGGTGGTACCTTGGGACCCATGTGTATGAAATTTCGGAAACGTAGGTGCTTGCCTTGTGTGGCAATTAATTTTTTAATAAATACCCAGGAATGCCTATAACTTTGTCATTTGTAAAGTTACACACATGAAACTTTGCCACATTGTAGGTGGTACCTTGGGACCTATGTGTGTGAAATTTCAAAAACGTAGGTGCTTGCCTTGTATGGCAATTAATTTTAGAAAAATGGGTAGTAGTGGGGTAAATACAGTTACGCCTCCCATTTTTTTATTTTTTAAGATACAAACAGGAAACATGGGCACATTACAGGGAACACTTCACTTGATAGGTGTGTAAAATTTCAGACAGCTGGGTCCAGGCATGTGGTGGCAATTAATTTTTGAAACAATGAGGAAAGAAACGCCTATAACTTTTTTATTTTAAAAGTTAGAAGTCTGAACATTGCTCACTTTGTAGATGGGTTAGGGGTAGATATGTGTCAGAAATTTCAGAATGATAGGTCCAGGCATTTGATGGCTATGGAATTTTTAAATTACATGTTTCAAAAAAATTTCTACAGAGGCCAGGTCTTCCCCTCCCGCTTCCCGCGAAGAAAAGGAAACACTGTCTCGTCTCGATCCCTTTGATCCTTGCTAGTATCCATTACAGGGCTCGTGTCTGCTTGAGTAAAAAAGTGAAAGTAGGAAAGCAGACACGAGCCCTGTAATGGATACTAGCAAGGATCAAAGGGATCGAGACGAGACAGTGTTTCCTTTTCTTCGCGGGAAGCGGGAGGGGGAGGAAAGGAAGACCTGGCCTCTGTGGAACATTTTTTGAAACATTTAATCTAAAAATTCCATAGCCATCAAATGCCTGGACCTATCATTCTGAAATTTCTGACACATATCTACCCCTAACCCATCTACAAAGTGAGCAATGTTCAGACTTCTAACTTTTAAAATAAAAAAGTTATAGGCGTTTCTTTCCTCATTGTTTCAAAAATTAATTGCCACCACATGCCTGGACCCAGCTTTCGGAAATTTTACACACCTATCAAGTGAAGTGTTCCCTGTAATGTGCCCATGTTTCCTGTTTGTATCTTAAAAAATAAAAAAATGGGAGGCGTAACTGTATTTACCCCACTACTACCCATTTTTCTAAAATTAATTGCCATACAAGGCAAGCACCTACGTTTTTGAAATTTAGCACACATAGGTCCCAAGGTACCTCCTACAATGTGGCAAAGTTTCATGTGTGTAACTTTAAAAATGACAAAGTTATAGGCATTCCTGGGTATTTATTAAAAAATTAATTGCCACAAAACGCATGCACCAATCTTTCTGAAATTTCTCACAGATAACTATCCCTAACCAGTCTACAATGTGCCCAAGTTTCCTGTTTGTATCTTCAAAAATAAAAATGTGGGAGGCATAACTGTATTTCTCAGTGGGAAAGTGCAATGCAATGATTCCCTATGGGAAAGTGCAATGCAATGATTCCCTATGGGAAAGTACTGTCCAATGAATCCTTATGGGCAAGTGCTGTCCAATGAATCCCTCATTGTTTCAAAAATTAATTGCCACACCAGGCAAGCACCAATGTTTCTGAAATTTTACACACATATCAAGTGAAGTGTTCCCTGTAATGTGCCCAAGTTTCCTGTTTGTATCTTCAAAACTAAAAAAATGGGAGGCGTAACTGTATTTACCCCACTACTACCCATTTTTCTAAAATTAATTGCCACACAAGGCAAGCACCTATGTTTCTGAAATTTTACACACATAGGTCCCAAGGTACCACCTACAATGTGGCAAAGTTTCATGTGTGTAACTTTAAAAATGACAAAGTTATAGGTGTTTCTTTCCTCATTGTTTCAAAACTTAATTGCCACACAAGGCAAGCTCCAATGTTTCTGAAATTTCACTCACATATCAAGGCAAGTGGTATCTGTAATGTGCCCAAGTTTCCTGTTTGTATCTTAAAAAATAAAAAAATGGGAGGCGTAACTGTATTTACCCCACTACTACCCATTTTTCTAAAATTAATTGCCACACAAGGCAAGCACCTATGTTTCTGAAATTTCACACACATAGGTCCCAAGGTACCTCCTACAATGTGGCAAAGTTTCATGTTTGTAACTTTAAAAATGACAAAGTTATAAGCATTCCTGGGTATTTATTAAAAAATTAATTGCCACAAAACGCATGCACCAATCTTTCTGAAATTTCTCACAGATAACTATCCCTAACCAGTCTACAATGTCCCCAAGTTTCATCCTTCTATCTTTAAAAATGAAAAAGTTATAGGCGTTTTTGTAAAACAATACTTGGCTATGGGAAAAAGCATTCAAAATGGCGTCCGATCCGGATCGGACCTCATCGGATCGGATCGGATCGGATCGGAGGTTGGTCGGATCGGATCGGATCGGATCGGATTTTCCCGATTTTGGGTCGGATCGGATTCGGATCGTGGATCGGATCCGATCCGATGCACACCCCTACTGGAATTCCCACAGCACATGAGACCCCACCCCGTGTACCTACAGATTTCTCCAGGCCGGTAGTGCGTTTTCCCCTGTGGAGCGAGACCAAAGAGCAAAACCACCCTGCTGGATTTTATAGATATGTCTCTTAAGCATCACGGCCTGTCATGAGGTACACATTCCCTTCTCAAGAGAAGGGTGGCTTCTCACGGGAGGGAAGAACAATATCCTTATCTCAAAGGATGAGGTCACTTCACGTAGCCAAACAGCTGTGGCTGGACTTGTTTGATACCAATTAGGTTGTGTGAAAGGCCCACTAAAATCTGTCCATTTAGTTAGCTAAAATCACTCACTATGTTAAGCTATACAGGTCTCTTATTCCTTACAGTATATCGAACAATGTCAGTTCGGACCTGACTGCTCGCCATTTCTTCTGGTGTCAGTATTCATTACATTGGCTTTGACCCACCCCATCCATTTGTTTTCCTAATCCCGCTTCCCCCTTGGTCTCCCTACTCCCATTCCATGTGCAGGAGCCATCAGAGGTGGCCATAGATTTCTCCGAGGCAGAGGAGACTCCGTCGGACACCACACAGAGGCTGCTGTTCCGGGGTAGCTTGCCGGAGGGTGACGCAGGTCCTACCTCTCTGGGTAAGGATTACAATGGGATATATTTCAACATGGCCTTCCTCTCCCAAATATACCTGCTTTAATGTTCCTCTTAAGGAGCCTATGTACGGAGGAAACTCTTTAGATTCTGTTAGCGAGGTTGTTGTTTTTTAAGAAAGGAGTTTTGTTTCAATAGATTAAGGTAGTTTTCCCCTACCTGGTGCCCCCCCCCCCCAGATATTTTGGACTACAGTGCCTAACATTCCTGACTAATGGACAGCCTTATGGGAATTGTAGTCTAAAGCAAAGGGAGGGCTCCAGGTCGCGGAAGGATGGATTAAAGCTTGAAATAAATCCAAACCAGCACTTTGAATGATGCCCGAGGCCAATGTGGAGAAGGACTGATTCCACTCAAAGAACAAAAATTGTCACTTCAAAATTGGGTTACTGCAGTGCACTATACGTGGGGCTGCCCTTGAGACTGGCCTGGAAGCTGCAGTTGCTGCAGAATACCACAGCCAGGTTGGTAGTAGGGACGTCGGAGGAATCTTTCAAGGAGGAATCTTCGCCAAACTTTCATTAGCTTGTTTCCCTGGACTTCAGGTCGCTTTCCTGCAAGCTTTCCTGACTTGAGTTAGGGAGCTCGCAGATTTTCATAAATGAAAATTTGTGCAAATTGCAGTTGAAATGTGTGTAAATTTCTATTTATGAAAAACAAAAAAAGTCCCTGGATTTCAGGAAAAACCTGCGGCTCAGTTCACAAATGCAAGCTGACCCAGGGGCACCCCAGAACACTGTTGATCCCCAAACCAACTGACATCTAAGGTCCTTCTCCGAGTGAAGCTCGGAGGATGGCAACAAGGGAGAGGGCCTTTTCAGTGGAGGCCTCCCAACTGTGGAACGATCTCCCCGACGAGGCTCATCTGGCGCCAACATTGTTATCTTTTCGGCGCCAGGTCAAGACTTTTCTCTTCTCCCAGGTATTTAAACTGACCCCTGGATAGTTGGTATGTAGTCTGTTTTTATGCTTTTTATAGCTTTAAATTTTGTATATTAGTTTTAAATGTTCAATGTTTTCAATCTTTGTAAACCGCCCTGAGAGCTTTGGCTATGGGGCGGCATATAAATTTAATAAATAATAAAAATTTATTGGCAACAGATATCCCTAATTGGTAAGGGGAGCAGCTTATCACTAGCATATTGCACCTATGCGCCCTTTTCAAAAAACAAAACAGTGAAGCTTGAGCAGTGTAGATGTGTAGATGTGTAGATAATTTGGAAACTTCAAAAAAGTCCAAAGCTTGAGCTTGAATAGCTAAACGGTATGTTGATTTGTTCCGCACCAGTCGGCTTTTGTTTTACGGATCAGTGCCGGTTTACTTACTCCACGTCTAACAGTACATCATGTGTTTCTCTGGGCAGTTGTATGTTGCTTTCCTGAGAGTACGTCGCCTCTCTGATATCAAAGATCAAGTTATTGACTCCAAACACCAAGGACAGCACATAAACATGGCTTCTTATTGACTTCTAATGTCGTCTTCCCAGAATTATTACAGTAGATTTATTTTTAAAAAATATTTTAAGTCAGTTAATTTTTTTAAAAAATTACATCGGTAGAATCCCATGTAAAGTTATTCCAGTTGCAAGGGAAACGTCCAAATATATTTTGTTCCACTCATTCTCAGACCACTAGCCCTGGAGCAACACGGAGTTTACACGGCGTTATTTATAATCTTGTATTGTGTTGTTTTGTACATCACTTGGACATTTCTTTAAATAAAAACGATTCAGAAAACCCAGTAAATAAATAAATAAGAGGTAAAAGGCTTATGAAGTATAAAATACTTTCCCACTTTTTTTATCTTAGGGAAGGGAACGACACTTGGAGACAGTTCAGTGATGCTGGGAATGTCTTCCAAGCCGCCTCCTCTCTGTGGTGGAATGGAAACGGCTTGTGTGCGGCCAGAACAGGTATGGCAGGGAACATTGGGAAGGCAGGCAGGGCATATACTGGGTGCCTCCATTCCCTGCGAGTCTCTGGGCCTGATAGAGGCTGCCTTTTTCCTTTCCTTTTTTTGGAAAGCTGCCTACAAGAAAGGCTTTGAATATCGTTGTTGAATCTCTGGTTCTGGGAGGAGAACCGCTAACCCAAACACACCTTTACTGTTGTTTTCGATTCTTGTATTATGTGCTAACTTAGGTGCCTCTAACCTTTATGGACTGGTGTGGACACTTAGAATTCTGAGTGTCGTGTGCACTCTCACAAAATGGTCATCGCCAGTCATACAACACCCATTTCCCAGAAGGCAAACTGGTGAGGTTAAAAGAAAAGTAACCTGCCCGAGAACCTATGTAAAAGGCAGAGGTGGGTTCTGAGTTCCAAAACACGAAACAACTCTTCTTGTCCTACTATGGTTGAATCAGACTAGGCATTAGGTCAAATTAAGGGGTAATCCTGAAGGCAACTCAAGAAAGCAGGCGAGCACAAATGTCTAAATCCAGGATGGGATCAAACTTAAGACAGAAGTGGTTATGCTACAGACAGCGGTGAAAGCACGGTATTACCAGGCAAGCAGGTGGTTTCCAGAAAAGAGGTCTAAGACATAGCCAATAGAATGGCCATATCAAAAGGAGGACAGGGCTCCTGTATCTTTAACAGTTGTATAGAAAAGGGAATTTCAGCAGGTGTCATTTGTATGCATGCAGCACCTGGTGAAATCCCCTCTTCATCGCAACAGTTAAAGCTGTGGGAACCCTGCCTAGAGTGACCAGATACAATAGAGGGCAGGGCTCTTGCAGCTTTAACTGTTGCGAAGAAGACGGAATCTCACCAGGTGCTGCATGCATACAAATGACACCTGTGAAATTCCCTTTTCAATACAACTGTTACAGGAGCCCTGTCCTCCTATCCACATGGTCACCCTAACAGTCAAGGTCAAACACTAGTCAGCAGCCAGATATATGAGCAAGGTTAATGAACAGAGGCAAGGAAGCTATTTTAAAAAGAATGGCTCTTACGTTAGAATAGAATAGAATTTATTACGGTCACAAGACCAGCAAAGTATGTTTGGTAATGGGAGCAGCTTGGGGCCAGGATATCTAAAGGAACGCCTCCTCCCATATGTACCTGCCCGGACCCTAAGATCATCTACAGGGGTCCTTCTCCGTGAGCCCCTGCCAAAGGAAGTGAGGCAGGTGGCCACTAGGAGGAGGGCTTTCTCTGCTGTGGCACCCCGGCTGTGGAATGAGCTCCCCAGAGAGGTTCGCCTGGCGCGTACTTTGTACTCTTTTCGTCGCCAGGTGAAGACCTTTTTATTCTCCCAGTATTTTAACAGTTAAATTAACTCAATTTTAATCCTTGCTGTTTTAAATTTGTATTTTAATCTGTATTAATTCCTGCTGCTTGGTTTTATTCTGGTTGTGTTTTTTATATTGTATGTTATTCTGTGTTTTTAGATTGTGCCTTGTTTTATATATTTTAAAATGATTTCATGGTTTTAATTTTTGTGAACCGCCCAGAGAGCTTCGGCTATGGGGCGGTATAAAAATGCAATAAATAAATAAATAAATAAATAATAAACACAATCATATTCACAAGGCCAACAAGGTAAGATGGGGCTTTAGGTACAATAATGAAAAGAGGTAATAATTAATTAAAAATACAGACAGATAAACAGTAAACAATTTCATTTTTTAAAAAAAAATAATTGAATTGTACATGTCCCACTCATGATAATCTTTTGTAAACCACCCAGAGAACTTTGACTATATAAATACTATACAAATACAATATAAATAATAATAATATAGGATTTAAAACATTAAAACAAACTCTTATGTTTGTTTGTTTATTTATTACTGTGACGCTCACCTCCACCTTACACCCCCTTTATTCCTCTTTCCTGAATGCAAGGACCCCTGGCTCAGGTGAAGGTGGTGTTTCTGTAAGGTTTCGGCCTGCTGCAGCTGCCCCTGTGACTTGCCTTCACTCTCTGGCCCCACAGCTATACAGCCCAGCAGCCCAGCCCCCCACTTCTCCCTTCCGCTGCCACCCGTAGCTTCCTCAGGTACACCTCAAAGACCACACCAGTCGCTGTAATTAACAGGATTTGTTGACAAAGAGATTTTGCATGTAAATGAGCAGGATGGTTTCCTCAGGTTAATACTTGCAATGGTTGCAAAGTCACAATGTTTTATGGTTTCAATACTTTCTCTTCAAAAGTTTCAAATATAAACTTTCAAGTTCTCCCGCCTACTCTACCCCCAGTCCAGGCTACTCTGTTCTAATTCCCACCAACTAATTCCACCAGAATAACAAACCGCATTGATTCTTCCTAGCTCTAATCCAGTCAACAACAACTCCTCTCATCTCTCTCTCAGCAAAAAACATATATTTCCCCACACTGTTCTTCACTCCTCCCACTCCCATGCAGCCAGCCAATCCAGGCACTCCCCCACAACCATCCAATCAGCACTCACCTTCCATTTTGGGCCTACACTCCACCCCCCTCTGTCTCTATACTTACCAAGACCTATAAACACAAATAGTAAGTACATTTCAGCCTAGTCCTTTACCTTAACCATTGGCATTCTTAAAGCTTTTAAAGAGATACATAAATAAATGCACATCATAAACAAACCTCGCAATACAGTTATAACATAAAGCAGTAGAACATCACAATTATATTTATATCCCACCTTTTTTCCATCAAGGAACCCAAGGTGACGTACATAATCCCCTTCCACTCCGTTTTATCCTCACAACAACAACCCTGTGAAGTAGCTTGGGCTGAGAGTCTGTGACTGGCCCGAAGTCACCCAGTGAACGTCCATGATCCAGTGGGGACTAGAACCCGGATCCCCGATTCCCAGTCTGACACTCTTAACGACTACACCACACTGCCTCTTAAGCAGAGTCAGGCAGAAGTGCAAGGGCCAGTAGCACAGAGGTTCATTCACAAGGCAAGGTCAGGAAAACAAGATACACAGCACTGGAGCTGGTAAAACGGTGTTTCAGCAGTGAAGGGATATATAGCCAGAGCCTCCTGAGCCCCAACCAGGGCTCAGCTGCTGTCCCTCTAGCAAATGTCCCTACTCAGGAGCAGGACCTTGCTGTTGAGGAATCCTCTTTTGTACCTGAGCAATTCTTCTCAAAGGAGTTCTATTGGCCTGCCTCTTGATGTGATGACACTCTCGAGAGCTAGGTGGCCACCCAGCCTCCACTTCAGAAGCAGAACTTCCCTCCTCCTCTGGGTATGGACCCCCAGTCACCTCCCCTGAAATGGTTGGCTATTTCGTCTAGGTACCAACCCCCAGCTTATCTTTTTCTTTTTCCTGAGCAGCTTGGCACGCTTCAAAACAAAGCACTAGCCTGCAGCTGCTCAAGGTTTTTAATTCCTAAGAATGCGTCTGGGACTTTAGTTTGCAGCGTGTCGGCTTCCCAGTTAAAATTAAAAGGAAAAAAAATGTCAGGAGCCAAGAGGGCATCACCAGAGGTGTCCAGGGCACATTGGTGCGGATGGGCAGCACATTGTGTGAACTGCCGTTGCTAACGCATAATGTTTACTTCTTCTTTCAGAGCCTAGCGTCCTTTGAGGAGATGGCTGTGCATTTCACAGCATTTCACGGAACAGGAGGAGTGGACTCTGAAAGATCCAGACCAGAAGGCTCAACACAAGGAAATCACAGAGGAGAACTGTGGAGTTGTGCGAATGTGGCCTCTCTGGGTAAGCTTCCTTCTTTGGGTCATATCAGCATCCGTTTTCCCTACAGGATGAACTTGAGGCTTTTGGGAAAACAAGCAAGACACGATGGGGCAATAGCCCTCTCTCATTATTGTTCCCCAGACTTATGTTAAGAGACGTGGTGTCCCTGATACTGGAGGTAGCATATAGCCATCGTGGCCAGTAGCCACTGATAGCTTTGGAATTTGTCCAATCCCCTTTTACAACCATCCAAATTGGGGGCCAGCAGTACATTGTGTGGCAGTGAATTCCATAGTTGAATGATGTGTTGTGTGAAGAAAAACTTCCTTTTCTCATCTGTGGAAGGGCTTTGCCAATCCACCACTCATAGCCATGTGCAAGGGGTGTGCCGGGTGTGCGCAGTCACACCCTAATGTCTCAAGCAATCAGCGTCGGATTGAGGGGGATCCAGACGCAGAGGGGGATCCAGACGCAGTGGGAATGGTCCTCCAGCTGCCCTCCGGCTGCTCCACTGTGGCCACCCCAACAGCATGCCGTTGCTCCCAGCAGCAGGAGCAAAAAGGAATCATTTTGCTGGGAGCCTCTGCCAGGAGCCATGCTTCAAAGAGGCCAGGAAGAAGGCTAATATTGCCTCGTAAGCCCCTCCTCTGGCCACCATCGCCACAACCCCCCTTCAATGCTGGGGCTCGAAGAGTGTCTCCTTATTCACCCCCTGCAGTGGCCCTCCTGCGGTCAGGCAAGCCGAACGCAGACTAGGGCATCAGTGTTTACAGTGTTTAATAAATGAACGAATGAATAAAAATAATGTCCTTTATGGCTGAGTATTCAATAAATGATCACCTTTGAAAGAAATGAGAAATAAAATTCTCTGGGTGCACGCTCTAATGAAATGTGCCGTGCACGCTTATGGCACCAGTTCTTACAACTTACTGCCCCCCAGATCTACAATGATCCCAACAGAATAGGTGGTTTTGAATGTTTCGAACAGGCCCTTCTTGGGGGACATCAAAAATATCTGGAGGGCACCAGGTTGGGCCTAGAACTTCAGCTGTTGTAATCATTATTTGCCTCGGTTCTTCAAATTCTTCTCTTGTAGAAGTCAGTTCAGGCGCAGGATCCTGCCCCCCTGCAGCGAAGACAGATGCAAAGAGTTCATTTAGCCTCTCTGAAATCTCCTCATCCTCCTATACCTCACCTTTAACTCCATTGTCATCCAGCACTCCAAATACCTCCATTGCTGTTTTTCTGCTCCTGATTTATTTTCAAAATTTGCTCGTTGTTGGTCTTAATATTTTCAGTAACACCGCCTCAATTTTTTTGTACATCACATTTTTTGCTTGAATTCCTTTTGCCAATGTTTGTCTTTTTCTTCTCAATTTGTTTATTTTAAAATTTCAAGCATTTTTACACCCACTTCTCAGCCAAAAAGGGTTCCGTGGAATTGGCAAAAAATGAGATAGTAACATAACAATTCTTCCAGTTACCACTCAGATGGAAATAGCTGAGGAGGAGCCAAATTGTGCTGATGTCTCAGCAGAGCCAATGGTGTGGCGCTGCTTCCCATCCCTCCCTTTGCGGCAATCTGATGGAATGGCTGTTGCTAGGTGACATTTGAGAGGGTGGAGCCTAATGGAACTGACCTATCAGCAGAGCCGATGGAGTGCTGCTGCTTCCTATCCCTTCCTCTGCAGCAATCTGATGGAAGGGCTGTTGCTAGGTGACATTTGAGAGGGAGGAGCCTGATGGGACTGGCCTCTCAGCAGAGCCAGTGGAGTGGTGCTGCTTCCTATCCCTTCATGTGCAGCAATCTGATGGAAGGGCTGTTGCTAGGTGACATTTGAGAGGGAGGAGCCTGATGGGACTGGCCTCTCAGCAGAGCCAATGGAGTGGTACTGCTTCCTATCCCTTCATGTGCAGCAATCTGATGGAAGGGCTGTTGCTAGGTGACATTTGAGAGGGAGGAGCCTGATGGCACTGGCCTCTCAGCAGAGCCAATGGAGTGGCGCTGCTTCCATCCTCTAATCTGATGGAATGAGCAATATTTCCATCTTCCAAAGGAAGCTTTCTGGCCTCCGATATCATCCTTGACTGTGCCCCTTTATTCAAAGAACCATAGAGTTGGAGGGAAACTTGGAGATCATCTAACTCAGGAGTGGGCAAATGTTTGGGGTTGGGGTCTGCATTGGACACCCACAGAACCCTTTCGGGGCTGCGTAATTAGGTGGGGCGGATTGGTGCCACGACACTCACCATACATACACACACCAGATCAGTGGGGATGGGGGGGTGACCCGGATCATTGCTTTCCAGCTACAGGAAAACTGCTATCTGGATCAGGTTCACTTTGGAGAAACCGGGTGTGTGAGGAGGGCCATCCCCTTTCGCCGTGTTTCCCTGCAGAATTGGCCTGTGGTGTCAGCAGTGGTGCCAGGAGGGGTGGGGGAGCAGATCGCTTGCGCCAGGCCACATCGGTGGCCTCTGAGGGCCAGATGTGGATCACTAGATGTTCAACTTCTGATCTAGTCGACCTCCTTGCTCAGTGTCGGACCTGCCAGGCGAGGACCACATTGTCATCTTCTTGGCCTTCACGGTACATTTTCAGCTCTGGCTATACATCCTAGCTGAAGTTCAACTCTTAGTTGTGTAATGCCAGCAGTGGAAATGGTGCTTTACAGAGTACCAGAAGGCAGGTCCTCGTCGCAAGGAGCTTACAATCTAAAAACGGGAAAAGGCTGGAATCTCCGTAGAGATGAGACCTATAAAGGATGAGGAGGGAACCACCCAGAGAGCTTTGGCTACCGGGTGGGGTATAGGAATGTAGTTAATTAATGGAGGCTGGGATAAATAAAGATGCAATATGTAGGCGCTTCCATTGCACACGTTTAGGCTCAGTGACATGCAGGGTTACAGTCGCGAGAGCAAGGGGGGCACACCAAAGTCTTCATAAAAAAAAAGTGGGTCTTAATAGGGATATGAAGCCCAACCTACTTAAGCAGTCCCGAAAGGGTTCTGGGGGTGTCCAATGCAGACCCCCAACCCCAAACATTTGCCCACTCTTGAATTAGATGATCTCCAAGTTTCCCTCCAACTCTGTGGTTCTTTGAATAAAGGGGTCACAATCAAGGAAAGTATCGGGTGTTTGGGGATGCCGTTCCAAGCATATGGGGCAGCGATTTAGAGAGGGTGGAGACTTTGAAGGATCAGGAGAACTTTGGACAGTGGAGGGTGGTGGAGGTGGAGGATAACATAAGAACATCAGAAGAGCCCTGCTGGATCAGAACAAGGGTCCATCTGGTCCAGCACTCTGTTCACACAGTGGCCGACCAGCCGTTGACCAGGGACCCACATGGTGCAACAGCACCCTCCAGCCATTTTCCCCAGCAACTGGTGCATTTAGACATACTGCCTCAGATACTGGAGGTAGCACATAACCATCAGGGCTAGCAGCCATTGATAGCCTTCTCCTCCAGGAATTCATCCAACCCCCTTTTAAAGCCATCCAAATTGGTGGCCATCACTACCTCTTGTGGTAGTGAGTTCCACAATTTAACCCTGCGCAAAGAATTTTTTCTTTTTATCAGTCCCGAGTGAGGATCTCAGGGCAGGGATGCTGAAAGCAGAAAGTGCTGCTATTCTTGGTAACAATGGTTGGCCGTGTTCCTGGGATATTCTATTATTCTCCAAAATGAGTTTGTCTCTATTACAGCTGGAGATCACCATGGAGACATAAGAACCCAAAAGTATGGTAAAACACATCCTCGTCTTCTGAGCTGGAAGGCTTGTGAGGCTTCTGATATCCTTTTAGCCACTATTAGCCGCTTTAGGTTTAGATGTTGGAGGAAGACTCCTGGTTCAACCCTGGAGGATTTTTCTGAGGCGGTGTGTCCCTAAAGGTTGGGGCTTCCGTTCCGTAGGATGTGCTTAAGAAACATATAATCACACTACTTTTTTTTAGTGTGATTTCAGAGGATGGTAGAAAAGGAACAAACACCTTCTGTTAGCGGACTGACCCCCTACCCCTGTTGCATTTCTATGTGCAGGACTAACAAGATCTTTCCCTAAATGTTTGCTATCGTCAAAAGTGCCAGGGGTAATTTCTCTATTCCTATCCCCACAAAGGGCTCCCGGTTCCCAGATCTGACCTCATCACCTGGCAGGAAGAAGATCCATTTGTTGAGGGTTCTGAGGAACCAACAGGTAGGTGCTTCGGTGTGGTGGAACCCTTGGTCAGGTGTGTCAGGCTATGTGTTCCCCTGGCAGACATTTATTCCGGCTAAATGTCGCCCACTTCAGAGACCTGTCAGAGCAAGAGACACAGAATAGATGGAGGGATTCTGGGAAAGGGGTAGTTTAAAGAGATGTATTTATTTTCTAGATTCTGAATTTAAAGTATTTTTACACCACCAAAAAGCCGGAGCGGTTTATCAGTTAATCAGTCCATGCCCAAAGGCTTATAATCTAAAAAGACATGACACACAAGGATAAAGAAATGGGGAGGGAAGAGGAAAAAATAAAATTACAAAATAGTCTTTCAGCAAGGCTTGTGAAATGGCCCTGCTTCACACTCTAAGCTTCCTTAGTACTGCCTGTTGGAATAAGATGGGGAAATATCTATTGAATATTCAGCCTTAAGAACCCAACCTCCTTCTCATTATTATCATTATTGTTATTGTTATTAGTATCTCTCGCTTGTGGCAGTTTTTCTAGACAGACATGACGGGCTTTGCTGAGTGAGGCATTTCCTAACAATTGTGCATGTTTTCAGTATGACTGCTTTCTGGATGTTGACGTGGATGTATTTTGGTAGGCTCAGTTTCTGAAGGTTTTCTGTATAGTTTTTTGATGTGATGCCTGTGACGGATGTAATGGAATAATTGTGACCTTTTCCTATTGCCATAGTTCTTTAACTTCCATGGGCAGTGGTGCATATTTTTCTCTTTTTTCCTCTTCCTTGTCTACAACATTTTTGTCATTAGGTATTGCTATGTCAATGAGGTACGTGTATTTTTCTTTTTTGTCTATAACTTTTATGTCAGTTGCAAGGTATTGTCCTTTCTGTATGAATTGTCCTGTCCCAGTATATTTGATGATGATGATGATGATGATGGTGATTTGTGCCATTTATATACCGCTGAATATAATAAAATCTCCCAATGGTTCACAATATTAAAATATAATATTAAAAACACACAATTAAAAGCACAAACAATTGAAGGAGCAGCAAAATTAGTTTACATACAGCACCGGGGAAAACCTGGGTGAAGTGGTATGTTTTTAGGGGGTGTTTAAAGGACACCATGTTTTCTACCTCTCAAACTATATGAGGGAGGTTTTCCAGATGGTGGGTGCTGTTACAGAGAAGACTACCCAGCATTATCTACTTTGACTAGGAGTACTTTTCCAAGGTCTCAGGTGGAGGTCTTTCCAGCTCAGCTAATTGAATATCTTCATTTGGAGATGCCAGTAAATTATTATTATTATTATTATTATTATTATTATTATTATTATTATTAATTACACTTATAGCCGAAGCTCTCTGGGCAGTTTACAAAAATTAAAAAGATTGAGCATTAAAAAGACAATATACAAAATTTAAAACCATAAAACAGCTGTCATTAAAACACTTTAAAACATTTTAACTGTTAAGCCTGGCCACAATGTCAATCAAAACCTCAACTTGAGCTGTTAAAATGCCTGGGAGAAAAGAAAAGTTTTGACCTGGCACCGAAAAGATAACAGAGTTGGCGCCAGGCGGGCCTCATCGGGGAGATCATTCCATAATTGAGGGGCCACCATAGAGAAGGCCCTCTCCCTTGTTGCCATCCTCCGAGCTTCCCTCGGAGTAGGCACCCGGAGGAGGACCTTTGATGTTAAGCATAGTGTATGGGTAGGTTCATGTCGGGAAAGACGTTCCATCAGGTATTGTGGTCCCAAACCGTGTAAGGCTTTATAGGTTAAAACCAGCACCTTGAATCGGGCTCGGAAACATACAGGCAGCCAATGACTCTTTCTCAGAATTGTGGCTCGTTGGGTTTATTCTCTGAGGGTTTAATTTCTCCCTCATCAGATTTCTCTTTTGATTCCTTTAGATGATGAAAGGGAGAGTAACGAAGAAGGTGAACAGCAGAGAATAAAAGTGGAAGAAAAACAGAAGTGGGGGAACAAATCCATTGTTTTTGAAGGGACCGACTTCCATGAAATTCCCATCCTGGAAGAAAGTTACGAAGGAAACAACGGAGAGAAACTGTTGATATGCTCTGAGTGTGGAAAGAGCTTCAGTCATGAGATATACTTTAGTAAACATCAAAAAATTCACGCAAGCGAGAAAACATATACATTCTTGGAGGGTGGAAAGCAGATCAATCACGCCTCAGACCTTAGCTTACATCCAAGTTTCCACACAGCTAAGGGCCCTTATAACTGCTTAGTCTGTGGGAAAAGTTTTAGTGACAGCAGAAACCTTAAAAGGCATCAAAGAATTCATACGGGGGAGAAGCCGTATAAATGCCCAGAGTGTGGAAAGGGCTTCAGTCGCAGCCCAGAACTTAAAGCGCATCAGCGGATCCATACAGGGGAGAAGCCCTATAAATGCTCAGAGTGTGGAAAGAGGTTCAGCCAGAGCTCAAACCTGAGCAAGCATCTAAGAATTCACACAGGGGAAAAGCCCTACAAATGTCCAGAATGTGGAAGGAGTTTCAACCATAGCACGCACCTCAAAAGACATCAAAGAATCCACACAGGGGAGCGGCCGTACCAATGCTCCGAGTGTGGAAAGAGCTTCAGTCAAACCGTAGTCCTCAAATTGCATCAAAAAATTCACACGGGGGAGAAGCTGTATAAATGCACAGAGTGCGGAAAGAGTTTCAGCAATAACGGGAATCTTAAAAAACATCAAAAAATTCACAGAGGAGAGAAGCCAAATAAATGCTCTGAGTGCGGAAAGAGTTTCAGCAGTAGCGGAAACCTTAAAACACATAAAAAAATCCATAGAGAGGAAAAGCCCTATAAATGTTCTGAGTGTGGGAAGAGTTTCAGTCAAAGAATGATCCTTAAATTACATCAAAGAATACACACCGGGGAGAAGCCCTATAAATGCCCTGAGTGTGGAAAAAGCTTCAATGATAGCAGAAGCCTTAAAGTGCATCAAAGGATTCACACACGGGACAAGCCCTACAAATGCTCTGAGTGCGGAAAGGGTTTCAGTGTTAAAAAAAGCCTTAATGTACATCAAAGGACTCACACGCAGGAGAAGCCCTATAAATGTACTGAGTGTGGAAAAAGTTTCAGTGATAGCAGAATCCTGAAAGTGCATGAAAGAATCCACACAGGGGAGAAGCCCTACAAATGCTTAGAGTGTGGGAAGAGCTTCAATCAGAGCCCACACCTCAAAAGACATCAGAGGACTCATACAGAGGAGAAGCCCTATAAATGCTCAGAGTGTGGCAAGAGCTTCAATCAGAGCACGCACCTCAATTCTCACCAAAGAATTCACGCCCGCGAGAAACCCTATAAATGCACAGAGTGTGGAATGAGTTTCCATCACAGTAAACACCTTCACTCACATCAGAGAATACACACAGGGAGGAATCCTGTCAAGGTGGGAAGATCTTCAGTTTGAAGAACACGTCATTTCGTCTTATACGATGCTAACCCAGGAGAACACATATGAATACTTAGAGTAGAGTTTATTTGTCCAAGAAAACTATAATAACCAGCAGAGAATTCACACAAGGGACCATCTAGATAAAAGTTTAAAGTTTGGCAGAATTTTCTGTTGGCCTGGTGAGGGTGAGCAATGAACTTCAGATGGAGCCAGCATCCGACTAGGAGTAGTCTTGTGTATGGGCCCTGGTCTGGTCACCTGTGATGACTAAACGTTGTCTCCCAGTGACTATTTGAGTTCAACCTGCCACAAGGATAGGTCCATAAGTGCAGCTACCCGTTGAAGGTGTATTTTGCAAGCCAATAGGACACTGTAGTGCAGCCTAATATTATATTTAATAAATAATGAATAAAGGTAGTAAATAATGGGTTTGTGTCTTGAAGTCCTGAGTTTGGTGTATATATGTGTGTGTGGGTATGTGTGTGTTAAAATAAATATAAGAACATATTATAATATATAATATAAGAAGAGGAGCCCTGCTGGTTCATAGCAAGGATCCATCTAGTCCAGCACTCTGTTCACACAGTGACCAACCAGCTGTCAACCAGGAACCCATTATTATTATTGTTATTATTAGGGTGACCATATGAAAAGGAGGTCAGGGCTCATATAACTTTAACAGTTGTAGAGAAAAGGGAATTTCAGCCAGTATCATTTGTATGCAATTAGTTCCTGGTGAAATTCCCTCTTCATCACCACAGTTAAAGGTGCAGGGGCCCTGCCTTCTTTTGTATATGGTCACTCTAGTATAGTGCCTGCAACTTTAACTGTTGTGATGAAGAGGGAATTTCACCAGGAATTAATTGCATACAAATGACACCAGCTGAAATTCCCTTTTCTCTACAACTGTTAAAGTTATATGAGCCCTGACCTGGATTTTATCTGGTCACCCTAGTTGTTATTATTTGCATTTATATCCCACATTTTTTCCTCCAAGGAACCCAAGGCAGCGTACATAATCCTCTCCATTTTATCCTCACAACAACAACCCTGTGAGGCAGGTCGGGCTGAGAGTCTGTGACTGGCCCAAAGTCACCCAGTGGGTTTCCATGGCTCCCAGTCCAACACTTTAGCCACTACACCACACAAGCACAACACAGGTGCAACAGCATCCTACTGCCCATGTTCCCCAGCAACTGGTGCACATAGGCTTTTGACCTCGGATACTGAAGGTAGCACATAGACATTAGGACTAGTAGCCACGGATAGCCTTCTACTTGAGGAGCCATGCTGTTAGCTTTGTACAGTAATGTTTCATTAAAGCTTGATGGCTGCTTCTTTCTCCGCTCTTTGTCAAAAATGGCTCTTTGGTCCATTTTGGCCTGTGAATTCATGGTTGCATTGAGGCCATTACAGCTCTAGGCAGCCCTCCATGCAGCCCGTATAAAAGGAAGGAGGAGGAGGCCGCCAGCAGGCTGTTCAAAAGCTCCTGATTAAAATCTCGGACACTGCCTTAGAAGCCTCTTGTCTTTGCTTGCGTTTCATTCATAAATTTATCGTATTTCTACACCGCCCCACAGCCGAAGCTTTCTGAGCAATTCACAAAAATTAAAGATGCATTAGGCAAAGTACAAAACCATTTACATAAAAACATAGCAAGAGATCACACACACAGAAAGAACATATGTCTAAAAACAATTTTTAAACAAGTCAACCAAAGACGATCGAGGACCTGATTAAAAACTGATTATATGCTTCCAAAGGCCTGAGTGAACAGGGCAGTTTTTAACCTGGTGCAGGAAAGATATTGGGCCTGTTTAAAAGAAACCTTAAACCCTGCTGGTTAAGCAGCAGGGTTTAAGGTGACTTGTGCGATGCGTTTTGCTAAACCCTGGTCATTTTCTAATCCCAGTCAAAACAGTCTGCAGCACGGTTAATGGCTCTAACCGTGGCTTAAAGTGTTGTGTGTGACAGCAGGGCTTGTGGTGAGCTCTAACCCCAGATAACCACAGTTTCGCTAACCACAGAGCCTGACGTGTCAGCTGAACAGGCCCAGTGCTGGCACCAGGTGAGCCTTGTTGGGGAGATCATCCCATAATTGGTGGGGGCACCACCAAGAAGGCCCTATCCTTTGTTGCCACTTTCTGAGGCTCCCTCAGAGGAGGCATCTGGAGAAGGCCTTCGAAGCTGAACGTAGTTATACAGATCAGTTCTCCTTGGTTCTTCCTGAATCCTACTTTGTCCGTTTGGCTGTTCGACCTTTGCTTTGCCCCTTTGATCCTCCTCTGAGCAAGTGGGTTCAGCGTAGCTCCTAAGTAAATGTGATGGGTATAAGACCAGGACAGGGGGCAGGAAGGCATCTTAATTAAGCAATGCCATGAACGAAGCACTTTCCCCTGTTAGAACCTCTCAGCGGCATTCGATACCATCGACCATGGTAGCCTTCTGGAACACCTGGGGGGATTGGGAATTGGGGGCACTGTGCTTCAGTGGTTCCGGTCCTATCTCTCAGTCAGATTCCAGATGGTGATGCTTGGGGATAGCTGCTCTTCAAAGAAGGAGCTGCTATGTGGTGTACCACAAGGTGGCATCTTTTCCCCAATGCTATTTAACATTTATATAAAACCGCTGGGAGAGATCATCCAGAGGCATGGGGCGGGGTGCTATCAGTACGCTGATGACACCCAAATATATTTCTCTATGCTTTCGACAACAGCGTCAGCTAAGGATAATGTGCCTCCTCTGAATGAATGCTTGGAGGCGGTAATGGGCTGGATGAGGAAAAACAAACTGAAGCTGAATCCAGACAAGATGGAGGTGCTCGCTGTCAAAGGCCACAACCTGGGTTTGGAGGTGTGTCAACCAGTTCTGGATGGGGTTACACCCCCCTCCCGAAAGACTGTGTTCACAGCTTGGGGGTACTCCTGGATCTGTCGCTCCAAATGACAGCCCAGATAGATGCAACGGCCAGGAGTGCCTACTATCAGCTTCAGCTGATACGCCAGCTGCGCCCCTTCCTAGAGTTGGAAGACCTAAAGATGGTAGTGCACTCACTGGTAACTTCGCAGCTCGACTTCTGCAATGCGCTGTACATAAGGCTACCCTTGTGCCTAGTCTGGAAACTTCAATTAGTTCAAAATATGGCAGCCAGGTTGGTCACCGGTACACCTAGGGGTGACCACATAACACCAATCTTAAAATCACTCCACTGGCTGCCAATTAGTTTCCGGGCGAAGTATAAAGTGTTGGTCATTACCTTTAAAGCCCTACATGGTTTGGGTCCAGGTTACCTGCGGGATCGCCTTCTCCCGTATAATCCGCCCCGCACACTCAGGTCCTCTGGGAAGAATTTATTCCAGTCAGCCAGAAGTAGGCTGACGAGTGTTACCCAGAGGACCTTCTCCTCTGCCGCTCCCAGACTGTGGAATGGCCTGCCGGAGGAGATTCGACAAATTAGCAGTCTTCTGGAATTCAAGAGAGCCATGAAGACTGCTCTCTTCCGGCAGGCCTACCCAGTTGAATTTTAAGATGTTTTTAATACTGTATTTGTTTTTATCTGTTTTAATGGTTTATCTATTTTATGATTTTTATATTTATATTTATTGTTGTTCCTATCCCTCGATCTGGATGGAGAGGCGGGTTAGAAATAAAATAAAATAAAATAAATAAGTCTTGGTGGGAATATGCCTTAGGTTATTTGCCTATTAAAATTGGCCTGGAATTCTCACCACGAAAAACTATACACATTGGGTTGCAAAGACTACAGAAGACAAATCCCCGGTAAAGCTGCAGGATTTTTCTTTAATGTAGAGAAGCCCTCTGCAAACACTGGAGAACTGGCAACGTTCTAGCTTCAAAATGAAACAGAGCATGCCTGACATAACTTTGCCAGCAGTTGCTCCCCTAGGCTTTCATGGGGCAGAAAAAAACAGCTGCTGAGAATTTTGTCAAATCGATGAAAGCTATGACAAGTCGCAATAATGTTTTCAGCTGGTTTTCACTGAAACGTGTGATTTGCCAAACTGCAGTTTCGAGTTAAAAGTCTAAATGTGTCATTTTCAGCACCTTTTCACTTGCTGCATAGTGCTGTCCCTGTGGCAATTTGCATCGGATAGGTTTGGAATAGTGCAGAATTTTAGACAGGTGTCTAAAATTGTGTACAACAGGAGTTGAACAGGTGTCACTTTTATAAGCAGTAGAATGTTGTGGCTTATAATGGCAGGACCTGTTGGTGTGTGGGTGGGTGTGACTCACAGTCCTGGGCCCCTTTAATAAAGAGAAAGCTTGTTTGTCCCATGCTGACTGGGGAAGTATTATTATTATTATTATTATTATTATTATTATTATTATTATTTACATTTATATACCTCCCCATAGCCGAAGCTCTCAGGGCGGTTTACAAAAATTAAAAGACTGAACACTAAAAAGACAATATACAAAATTTAAAACCATAAACATAAACCAGCTGACATTTAAAACATTTAAAACTGTTAAGCCTGGCCACAAAGTCAGTTAAAAACCTCAACTTAAGTTGTTAAAATGCCTGGGAGAAAAGAAAAGTTTTGACTCGGCATCAGAAAGATAACAGTGTTGGTAACAAGCGGGCCTCATCGGGGAGATCATTCCATAATTGGGGGGCCAACACAGAGAAGGCCCTCTCCCTTGTTGCCGTCCTCCGAGCTTCCCTCGGAGTAGGCACCCAGAGGAGGACCTTTGATGTTGAGCGTAGTGTACGGGTAGGTTCATGTTGAGAAAGGCATTCCATCAGGTATTGTGGTCCCAAACCGTCTAAATGCTGTCTAAACATGGAAAGGATTGCACCATTAATTAATTTTAACATGTCCATATGGTTGAAACCCCCAGTAACATCTTCACTCACTTGGGGCAGACATCCCTAACTAGTACATAACTTTGGGATGCAGTGCAACACCTCACTGTCATCTGATGCGACCCCATCAATCAGCTACTGAAATTTGCGGTGGCCAAAACGTTGCCAGTTGGCCACCAAAACTGGCAGAAAACTGCTATGGCTGCCCAAAGTGGCCAAATCCCACTTGTTTTGAAGTGAGATTTGGCCCCTTCAGGCTTCCTTAGCAGTTTGCAGTCAAATTTCAGTGGCGAAGTGGTGGGTGGGTGTGGGTGCTGGGGAGGTGGCTGGCACCTCACAGAGTGCAGCCTGTGCAGGAGTAGGGTGACCACATGAAAAGGAGGACTGTTAAAGATAAACTGTATCTTTAACAGTTGTACTGAAAGGGGAATTTCAGCGGGTGTCACTTGTATGCGTGCAGCACCTGATGAAATTCCCTCTTCATCACAACAGTTAACGCTGCAGGAGCTCTACTAGAGTGACCAGATTCAAAAGAGGGCAGGGCTCCTGCAGCATTAACTGTTGTGCTGAAGAGGGAATTTCACCAGGTGCAGCATGCATACAAGTGACGCCTGCTGAAAGTCCCTCTTCATCACAACAGTTAAAGATACAAGAGCCCTGTCCTCCTTTCCACATGGTTGCCCAATGCAGGAGGGTTTCTGGGAGCCGAACATGACCCCCACACATGATTGCCCATCCATGCAATATAATTTGAAGAAAGGGGGTATACAGTATTAATTTAAGGAGATTCTTTATAATTAATCAAATACAACATGATAAATTAAATCAATATAAAATTCACCTGTTCAGTTGGATTTTATTTGTTGTATTTGAATAATTATAAAGAATCTCCTTAAATTAATACTGTATGTCTTGACTAAGGAGTCAAAAGCATATTACATGTCAGGCATTTTCAGACTGAGCATAGGAATAGGTAGGGTGAACATATGGAAAGGACGACAGTGCTCCTGTATCTTTTAAAAGTTGCATAGAAAAGGGAAATTCCGCAGGTGTCATTTGTATGCATGCAGCACCTGGTGAAATTCCCTTTTCATCTCATCAGTTAGAGCTGCAGGAGCCCTGCCATCTTTGGTGTCTGGTCACTTTAGTATAGCTCCTGCAGCTTTAACTGCTTTGATGAAGAGGAAATCTCACCAGATACTGCATGCATACAAATGACACCTGATGAAATTCCCTCTTCATCACAACAGTTAGAGCTGCAGGAGCCCTGCCCTCTTTTGTATCTGGCCACTCTAGTATAGCTCCTGCAGCTTTAACTGTTAAAGGAGCCCTGTCCTCCTTTCCATATGGTCACCTTACCTATGCGGTACCGTGAAATTTGCTAATATAGGATTTTCAGCTTTCCCACAGGTTTCCCAGAGTTTGTAGGGTAGCCTTCCACAACCTGGTGCCTTCCAGATCTGTTGGACTACAACTCCCATCATTCCCAATGGTCATGCTGGCTGGGAATGATGGGCATTGCAGTCCTACACACCTAGAGGGCACACGGTTGGCGAAAGGTGATATAAAGTACAATTGCTGCAATACTGGTGGTGCAGCTAGAAGGGTAACAGGAAGTGGGTTTTGTTATCAGTCACATTTTGGCCTACAACTCCCATCATCCCCCACCATTGGCCGTGCAGGCTAGGACTGATGGGCATGGTAGGCCAAAACATTTGGAGGGCCACAAGTTATGTACCCCTGTTCAAGAGTAATGAATCCATGTTGTGTGTGAATTAAGTATCATTCCTTCTAGTGACCAAGTTGGCTGCCCTATGCTGACCAGTAGGGCAGCGAAACATGGCCAGCCCCAGACAAGGGGGGGGGGGTGTTTCTGCCTACACAGGTATGCAGTCAAAAGACAGTTCCAATATAATCCTTTTTTAAAAAGAGTATCGTGAGCCTGGCTCTTAAGGAAAGTTTCTTTGGTAAAGTTTGCCGAACTCAGTGTGTTTCCTCTTTGCTGACACACAGGAGAATATGGCAATTGCCACTGATGAGTTCTGGCAAACATGTTTTTCTCCAGCTGTGCAGCTGCGCCTCAGGTCACACAGAGAGTCCGGGAGGTTGCCGAGGCGATGCTCCTTCCCCTTGTAATTATTAAAATCAAGGCCCTTCATTCCTCTCTGTCTCTCCAAAGAGCTCCCTAAAGACCCCCTTTGAGACCAAGAACGTGAACATCAGATTCAAGGGCGATATGAGGCCCAGAGCCTGAGGGAAATTTTAATAGCCCCGTGCTGTTGGGATTTAGCCAGGCAGGGGCCGTTTCAGTGGGAGGTTTCCTCGCGTTGCCTTGGGGTCTGGAGCCACGGCTGCGATCCAGGTGTGATATTCAAGTCATGAGGGAGACGGCTGTCACAGGCATCACTAATGATCCTGTTGTTGCCAGACTCAGTCTGTGTGATTCCAACGGTAAAATGTCTCTCGAGTCTGATCAGGCAATCCAAACGAACCATGGGATTATTACAGGCCAGGAGTTCACCTCATTAGCAGGGCCGTAACTCCAAACTTCGCTGAATTTCAACAATATGCTTTTCCCTACCCACAGCCACCCCCTTAACCAGGATTGGGGTGCATTCCTATGCATGTTTAGACAGAAAAAAAAGCTTTCATAAACTCCTAAAATCTCCCAGCCAGCTTTACTGGCTGGGAAGTTATGGGAGTTGTAGGGCTTTGTTCCATCTAAACATGCATAGGAATGCACCCTTAGTTACCATGGGCAGCCTGTATTTTCTGGTCATCCCTGATAAAACTAGGGTGACCGTATGAAAAGACCAACCCATGTGATTTGGCCCGAACGATTGCCCATAGAACAGGACAAGCTGTGACATGAACTAGCAACAAAGGCTTTCAGGAGCATGGCGCAAAACAAGATCACCTCATAATGGCTGCAGATCATGCCGTTGCGAAAAGCAGGAGTGTGCTGAGATGCTGGTGACCCTAAACAGCCGTGAGCTGCTCCTTTCCCGAGATAGGCCAAAGGTCAAGGTGGCAAGTGCTACCTTCTGAAACAGGGCCCCCAAGAAGGCCCAGAACCATCCCAAAATGGCAATCCCAAGGCATTTGCCAGTCAAACGATCTAGAAGGTTGCCACAGTTCAGCAATCTCCAACCAGGTGACTTCAAACTGTTCCGGACTATTTATTAGTTAGCATGGCTAACAGTCAGGGATGTTGGGAGTTGTACTTCAAAACATCTGGAGGAAAGACTGCTATCGTTGATAGCATCAAAGCTGCTGAGAAGTCCAGTAATTGAATCTTTATCCCGGGAGCTCAGTGTTGCTTCCATGGGCCTTCCCACCCTTTTATCCTCACAACAACCTTCGAGGTAGGCTGGGAGTGAGGGACTAGCGCAAGCTCACTCAGTGAGCTTCTGTATTCGAAATCTGAACGCAGGACATTTCTGGTCCGCGCCTAACATACTTGGCTTTACAATCAGCTTCAGAGGCATCTTTCATACTCCAGCAGCAAGGAGGTCCAGCAAAAATTTGATTTAAAGAAAAACTGAACAAAATAAACAGCCATTATTTTATTTATTGGTCCCATTTGTATCCCGTCTTTCCACCAAAAATGGCAATTAAGGCAGCTAACAATAATAAAATACAGATAACAGCAGAATCTTGATTACAACATCAAAATCAATGAAAAACACTCAGCAATAAAAAGAAATAAACAGCACCAATAATCCCTATAACATGTTAACAACTATTAGCTGTAATACAGCCATTGGAGCATCTCATCACACAGGGAAGAGAAAAATGGATAAGAAATGGTAAGAGAGTGAAATGAAGCCATATAACAAGCCATTGGATAATAGAAATAATTGAAATATGAACGGGTGAAGAACATTTTAAAATGATTAAAAGACGTTATTCTTTTGTAATAACAGGTCATCTCCCCATGGATCTATCTCCTCTTGTTATGGGCAGAAGCCATGTTTCTGCAAGCCAAAGTTCATAGAATTATAGAATAGTAGAGTTGGAAGGGGCCTATAAGGCCATCCAGTCCAACCCCCTGCTCAATGCAGGAATCCACCTTAAAGCATCCCTGAAAAATAGCTGTCCAGCTGCCTCTTGAAGGCCTCTAGTGTGGGAGAGCCCACCACCTCCCTAGGTCATTGCTTCCATTGTCATACTGTCACACAGGTGACCAGACAATCGCCTGATCACAAGACTGTTTGCAAGAAGTTGGATCCAATTGATGTTTGTCTCCCATTCACTTATATTCTTTGCTGCCATACAGATTTCCCCATATGCTCAGCATTTACAAACTTTATACCACATACATTTTCTATTGGTTGTTCTAGTTTGGTTGGCCAGACCCTCACCCCCTCTCATTGTGCAATACCATTGGGAGAGGTCATCCGAAGATTTGGGATAAAGTATTCCCCAGTATGCGGATCACACAGCTCTCATTTCTGCCTACTAATTCCAAGGAAGTGGCAGAAATTCTAAACAGGAGTCTGAAGGCGATTCTGGACTGCAGGAGATGGTGAGGTATTAAAAAAATATTTACAGCAGATACTAGAACAATTATTTTGGAATTTAACATCCTTCAAATGTTGCAATGACGCTCCTTTTTGTTTTAAAATGACTATTCAGTTACCTTTAAAGGGTAGAACTTTGCCATAGCTCAGTAAAAAGGGCTATTCTTAAAGACAGTTCAAAAATGAGCTGGCATAAAATGCAGCCAGGAGAATGCCAGGAGGGGCTAGATGTCCTCCTCGTATTACATCAACCTTGTATCAGTTGCACCAGCTACATATTTGTTTCCGGACACTACTTAAGAGTATTGATGTTATTCCGTAAAATAGTGGCCAGGTTATCTGAAGAGCTGCGTACACTCAGATGAACCTCCCCTCAGCCTTTGGTCGGCAGCAGAGATTCTGTTTTCTGACCTGCCACTAAATAAAATCAGGATAGCAGGGCCTTTTCATGGTGGCCCCACATCTTTGGAATGCACTTCCTCCAAGAGCTTGCTTGGGCTTCTCTTTGGTGGTTGTTCAACTATTTTTTTCATTCAAACAAGCTGCCTCTTCTCTGAGTTCTAATCTACATTGTGGGATTTTAAAAACTGTGCTGTTTTTATTATGTTTTTAATCCCAATTCTGGATCAAGATTGCTTTAATACTACTACTATTAAAGCCTAATTACATATATGTTTCCCCCCTCTGCTTCTGAATTCTTTGGTAGGAAGATCTGGGGGGCTGTCTAACTGTTGTCTTTGCTCCAGGGTGGCTCCGAATCCATGCTGCATTGGTTATATGACACAGCCGATGATTCGGAGCCACCCCAGGGCAAAGAGCTGAAGATCCTCAACAGAAAAGTAGGGGACTTATCCTGACTTTTCCTGCATGAGCAAGGTCAGTGCAGCTCTTCCACCATCTGTCTCACTCTGGCGCTGCACCGGAGTGTTCCCAGGTGGAAGGCGATCTCCCATTGGTCGCCCGAAGCTGTGGGATGAGATGGGGGTGGCGAGCTTAATGACCACTGGAAAGCCCGCACCGTCTCCCCCAGTCTGGACTAATTGCCTCCACCCTGCATCAGTGATACTGTGGGGTTTGGCAGCAGTGTGGCACCAACTCAGCGCCGTGAAGGCAGCTACCTGGGCCCTGCCTGAACTTCTTCCTGCACTATAAACATTTGTGCAGTCAGCAACATTCCCCTGTGGGTATTGTTTGATGTAGCCTAAACTGTGTGCTGTGAATGAAGCACATTTCACGCTCAGGCCATTTATATGGCTTCTAGCCTGTGTGTGTGCTCTCTGGCAGAAAGCAAGGATATTATTCAGACTGAAGCTGGTTTAAATTGTTTCTCCCGTGTGGATTCTTCGATGGGAAAAAGAAGTTTCTTGTTTTCACAGAAATTCTTTCCACACTCTGCGCATTGATATGGCTTTTCCCCGGTGTGAACTCTTCCATTTTTAACAGCTTAAGTTGAGGTTTTAACTGACTTTGTGGCCAGCCTTAAAAGTTTAAAATGTTTTAAATATTAGCTGTTTTATGACTTTAAATTTAGTATATTGACTTTTTAATGTTCAATCTTTTAATTTTTGTAAACCACCCAGAGAGCTTCGGCTATGGGATGGTATATAAATGTAAATAATAATAATAATAATAATAATTAATAATAACAAATTTTTTTGCTAAGGTTTGGTTTGCCAGTTAAGAGTTTTGCATGTAAAGGGATATTATTCCCTTCGTAACGTTCTTGTGACTCTGGAATTTCACGGAAATCCGCTTTGGTTTTTCTCCAGTTTTCCTTTTCTGCCGTTTGCTCTCTTTCTTGCTCTCCCTTGCATTACCTGCAGAAATAGAAAAGAAAAACCTGATGAGGAAGGAATGGGTCATCAAAATAGGGAACAAACCCAACCCACTGCTGAATAGAAATTACCCATCAATGGGACCCCACCCTCAGTGTATCTACCATCTCAGTCATTGCCACCAATTGCTACTGGCGCTCGCCCGTTTTCTCATCATTGCTACTGCTTGATTGCTTGACAGGCAGAGCAAGTAGGCAGGGGGCATCTCCTACTCCTCCTTCTCACCACCACCACCACTGTCTGGGCCAGAGCAAGAGGCAGGTAAACAAGAGATTGCAATGGTGAAGAGGAACAGCTATTCCTGGAGGCTTTTATCAGTGGGTCCCTGCTGGGGTGTGGGCCCCAGCAGATGTCCAACTATGTAGGGCGACCATACGAAAAGGAGGACAGGGCTCCTGTCTCTTTTAACAGCTGTACAGAAAAGGGAATTTCAGCAGGAGTCATTTGTAGGCATGCAGCACCTGGTGAAATTCCCTCTTCATCACAACAGTTAAAGCTGCAGGAACCCTGCCCTCTATTGTATCTGGTCACTCTAGGCAGGGTTCCCACAGCTTTAACTGTGGGATGAAGAGGGAATTTCACGAGGTGCTGCCTGCCTACAAATGACACCTCCTGAAATTCCCTTTTCTGTAAAACTGTTAAAGATACAGGAGCCCTGTCCTCCTTTTCATATGGTCACTCTACAACTATGCCTACCCTTGATGCTGGCCCTGACATACCAATTAGCTGCTTTGGATGCGCTACAAGTATAGCGTCCAATGGTTCAGTCCCAAACATCTCCAGGGGACAATCTACACAGATATGCTTTCCAACACGATTCAGTTTAAAACCATGTTTTCATCAGTTCGGATTTGTTTTCCCCCCAAATGAGCCTTACTCCTGCCCGAGAAAGCATGTTGCTTTGGGATGACTTTTCTTTTTTAAAAAAAATCTCCACTCCTGTGCTGAAAACAGCCAGCTAAGCATGTCTACTCAGAAGTAACTCACATTGTAACTACGCCACTGCGGATGTGCTACACGTATAGAGTCCGCTGGTTCAGTCCTGAGGATTCACTTTTTCGGTGGCACACACAGCCAATTAAAGCAGCATATACAAATAATAAAAAAGAAAGAACCGCTTTTCCATGGGGGCTGCATGAGAAACTGCATTAGTTCGGGCATATATGGGTGGAGTCTCACAGTATCAACAAGGTTCCTTTTCTTTTTCTTTTGTTTAAAGTCATTCACCTTGTGTGCACTGACCTTTGAAACCCACCAGGTCTAAAACAAAAGGCAAAGCAATTCCCAATCCACCACCCTATGTTGAGTAAGTGCAACTGAAGACACTGGCTGGTTTCACACGACACATTAGGCAATGGAGGGGGAATAGTGTACTGACCGTGTGTTAGGTAGGCGGTGCTCCCCACACGACACGTTGCTCTGCCATCCGTTGAGCAGCTGAAAGTTCCGGCGTCCATCTTGGCTGCAGCGTCTCCTCCCTCCCACCACCCTCAGTCCTCCAGCCGTATCCCAGCATGCACCACAAGTTCTGCCGACTGTATCAGAGCAGCTGGGGGTTTTCGGCTCCTCCAGCCAGCAGAACTCTATGCCCAAATGGAATAGTACACCGGGGGGGGGGGGGGGGGGGTTGGTTTCGGACAACACTTTAAACAACAGGCTTCGGGCTAAACGTTAGGCTGACCATATGAAAAGGAGGACAGGGCTCCTGTAACTTTAACAGTTGTAGAGAAAAGGGAATTTCAGCCAGTGTCATTTGTATGCAATTAGTCCCTGGTGAAATTCCCTCTTAATCACAACAGTTAAAGTTGCAGGCACTATACTAGAGTGACCATATACAAAAGGAGGCAGGGCCCCAGCAACTTTAACTGTTGTGATGAAGAGGGAATTTCACCAGGAACTAATTGAATACAAATGACACTGGCTGAAATTCCCTTTTCTCTACAACTGTTAAAGTTACATGAGCCCTGTCCTCCTTTTCATATGGTCAGCCTAAATAAAATGCCTTTGGGCTGATCCAGCAGGGCTCTTCTTATGTTCTAATGGTTTCTAATGACTCCAGTTCAAAGACCAAGTAATACATTTTACAAATGACCAAACATTTTACATAAATAAACAAACGCAAGGAATATGGAACCCCCATGTATCTTGTCAATGACATCCTGGCAGTGCAATGATACAGACAAAGAATAGCAGAGATTCCTGCTTCCAATATCTATCAGCCAAGGAAAGCAGAGAGCCTTACTAAGAGAGGCGGGATTCCTACAATTCTTCCACCCTGTCTGGATCCTTTGATGGGACCTGATCTGCATGCTCTGACTGAAGATCTTTCCACCCAATGACAATGTATGCAGCTGCTCCCTCGTGTGGAGTTCTTGATGTTTACAAAGGTGGTTCCTCCGCCTGAAACTCTTTCCACACTCTGAGCACGTATACGGCTTCTCCCCCGTGTGGATCCTTTGATGCAGTTTCAGGTATGTGCTGCGACTGAAACTCTTTTCACAACCAGGGCATTTATAGGGCTTCTCCCCCGTGTGGATTTTTTCATGCAGTCTAAGGTGTGCGCTGCGACTGAAGCACTTCCCACATTTGGAGCACTTGTAAGGCCTCTCGCCCGTGTGGATGCTTTGATGCGATTTAAGGTGTGAGCCGCAAACGAAGCATTTTCCGCACGCAGCGCACGTATAGGGCTTCTCCCCTGTGTGTATCCTATGGTGCCTTCCGAGGCTTTTGCTGTCACCGAAGCTCTTTCCACACTCGGAGCACTTATATGGTTTCTCCCCTGTGTGGATTCTGCAATGGGAGGTAAGGCTCGAGCTATCGCTGAAGGTCCTTCCACACTCCGAGCATTGATACGGTTTCTCCCCCGTGTGGGTTCTTTGATGTCTTGTAAGGCTTATGTTCTGACTGAAGCTCTTTCCACAGTTCAAACATTGATACGGTTTCTCCCCTGTGTGGACTCTTTGATGGTAAGTAAGGCTTGAGTTCTGGCCGAAGTTCTTTCCACACTCCAAGCATTTATATGGACTCTCTGCTGCATGGATTCTCCGATGTCTAGTAAAGCTCTTTCTCTGACTGAAGCTCTTTCCACACTCTGAACATTTCAACTCTTCCTCCCCATTGTGCATTCTTTGTTGTGTGCTAAGGCTTGATTTACTCGCTAGGAGTTTTGCAACTTGAGGGAACTGAGTCCTTCTGTTTACTTTGTGACATCCAGCGACTGGAATTTCAGGGAACAGGTCACTTTCGGAAGGAAGCAATTTCTTCCTCCAATTCTGTTTTGTTTTGGTTTTCCTCCTCTGCCATTTGCCCTCTATTTCGCTCTCCCTTGCATCACCTAGAGGAATAAGGACAGAAACCTGACGAGGGGGAAATGCAATCTCAAAATGTGGAAACAAAATCAATTCCTGTGTAAGTAACAGAATGAAAAAGACTTATTGGAGAAGCGGTTCACAACAGTTGACTTTGCCTTCTCCAACCCAGTACTGTCCAGATGTGTCAGACTCCAACTCCCATCATCTGTACTGGCTGGGGATGATGCGAGTTGTGTTCCAGCATACCGGGAGGGCCCCAGGTTGGGGGAAGATTAGTTTAAACATTACTTGAAGGGTTCCAGGTATGTCAATTTGTATGATCTGGTGGGACTCGCAACTAATACATTTTAGGACTAAATAAACAGAGGCTCCAAGGAAAATGGGGATCAGTCCCTGATGTCCTCCACGACACAGCATCCAGGGCATCGATCCAGACAAGCAACAGCAGCAATTCCTGATTCCAGGATCATCCAAAGGCAAGGAGGAATGCCTTACCCAGAGAGGCCACGTTTATGAAGTTCTCCACCATGACTTCCCTGTACAGAGTCCTTTGGCCTGGATCCAGCAGAGCCCACTCCTCCTCCGAGAAATGCACAGCCACCTCCTCAAAGGTCACCAGGCCCTGAAAGAAGAAGAAAAAGATGACATTTTCCCCTCACAGTCATCATTCAAACAGGCTGTCAAAATGAGGTTCTCCTGCAGAATTCCAAGCTCCCCGGGTGGCAATGAAAGCCTTCCAAGCGGACAACATTTGCAGAAGCAGAAGAGAAGGGTGAGAGTCATTTAGATGCAGGGAGGATGTCCAGGGGATATAGGCGCCCAGGTGGTCTCCTACCTGATCTGGTGGATGTCCAGCAACTGTTTCTGCTCCCCCATGAAAAGGCCTAGACCGAAGCACCAGGGACATTTCACTGCCTGTGAAGGAGACCATGGAGGTGAGAAGATACTGATTTCAATCCAGGAACTGAAATGCAATAATGAACATAAGAACATTAGAAGAGCCATGCTGGATCAGACCAAGGGCCCATCTTGTCCAGCACTCTGTTCACATAGTGGCCAACCAGCTGTCGACCAGGGACCCACAAGCAGGACACGGTGCAACAGCACCCTCCCACCCATGTTCCCCAGCAGCTGGTGTGTATAGGCTTACTGCCTCTGATACTGGTGGTAGCACATAGCCATTAGGACTAGTAGCCACTGATAGCCTTCTTCTCCAGGAATTTACAACCCACCCACTCCCTTTTAAAGCCATCCAAATTGGTGGCCATCACCACATCTTGTGATAGGGAATTCCATAGTTTAAAGGTGCACTGTACGAAGAAATCCTTCCTTTTATCTGTTCTGCATCTTCACACCCCAACACCTGATTCTGAGCCTTATTCTTACAGGATACATTCTAACTGGGAAGTTGAAATTGATGGAGAAGAAAACCCAAGGTAGCTGTTAAGAACATAAGACGCGCCCTGCTGGTTCAGACCAAGGTCCATCTAGTCCAGCACTCTGTTCATAGTGGCCAACCAGCTGTCGACCACAGACCCACAAGCAGGACATGGTGCAATAGCACCTTCCCACCCATGATCCCTAGCAACTGGTGTATAGAGGCTTTCGTCATCATGCATAAGCCTGATTGCATTTCAGTTCCTGGATTGAAATAAGTTTGTCTCCCTGATGCTTTCGGGGACCATTCAGGGTGCTAGTTTGAATTTCTATAAAATCTAGACCTAAAGAAACCAAACTCCTAGAGAGGCTAAAGGGAAGCGTCTCCCCTCTCACACACATTCAAAGGGAACATAAAAACACCATTTCAAGGCATATTCTAGATTCAAGCTGAAATAGACCCTTTTCGAATCCTCACCCAGAGATGTGGCAGTGGCGTCACCCTCTTGCACGATCCACCGGAACCATGGCCTCTGCCTGGCGTCTGATGGAGCGTGTTCTACCTCAGGGAGCTCAGCGGCCACCTCTGATAGCCCCTGCACCTGAAACAAAACAGAGGATCGGAGGCAGGGCACGGTGAGGAGCAGAGAAAAGGGGCAGGCAAAGATTTAGAGCAGCAACTCTCAATCTCCTTGATCTCATGTCTCTTTCTAAACCTCAGACCATACAAAGAGCCCTGCTGGATCAGACCACAGGTTCATCTGGCCCACCATTCCGTTCACACAGTGGCCAACCAGCTGCCCACAGGAAACCCACAACCAGGACACAACAGCACCCTCCTGCCCATGTTCCCCAGCAACTGGTGTACGTAGCCATACTGCTTCTGATACTGGAGGTAGCATAAAGCCATCGGGACTAGTAGCCACTGCTAGCCTTATCCTCTGTGAATTTGTCGAGTCACCTTTTTAAGAAATCCAACTCGGTGGCCATCACTACATCTTGCGCTAGGGAACTAGTTTATGCATTTTTTTAATGATCCCCAACATGGAAGCTGACTTTTTTTGCCGCAGCCGCTCACCGGGTTGACATTTTCATCAAGCTGTCCACCACAACCCCAAGACCTCTTTCTTGATTGGTCAATGCTAGTTCAGATCCCATCAGGTTATACTTGGTTGGGATTTTTTTGCTCCAATGTGAATCACTTTACACTTTCTTACATTGAACCGCATCTGCCACTTGGATGCCCAGTCTCCCAGCTTGGAGAGATCCCTTTGGAGCTCCTCACAATCACTTTTTGTTTTAACAACCTTAAATAATTCAGTGTCATTGGCAAACTTGGCCACTTCACTGCTTACTCCTAAATCCAGATCATTTATGAACAGGTGGACAAACACACTGGTCCCAATACAGATGCCCACGTTTTCCAATCCCCTTGAACTCCTGTTTTATTTATTTTATTTCATTTTTTTAAAAAAATTGGCTGCCTTTTAGGGCAGAAGCCCTCACAAAGTGGCTTACAATAAGATACATAAAAATAGTTAAATTATTTATAGCAATAAAAACACACACACATTAAAATAACAGTTAAAAACAATAAAAGCCAACAATAAAACCAGCAAGAACAACAATGGCCATAGCAGCAATAACCATACTCATATCATGGGAAGGCCACGGTAAGATAAAATGTGTTCAAGGCCTTTTCAAAAGTCTGCAAGGACGGTGCATGGAAAACCTCCAATGGGTGCTTGTTCCAAAGGTGTGGGGCCACTGCAGAGAAGGCCCTCTCCCATGTAATTGCTCTCACGGGTGGGCAAATGAGAAGGGTCTCTCTTTCTGATCGTAAAGTGCAGGCAGGGTGATATGGGTGATGGTGGCCTTTCAAGTAATTTGGTCCCAAACTGTTTAGAGCTTTAAAGATCAAAACCAGCTTGGAAACACGCAAGTAACCAGTACAGCTGGCGCAGTACAGGCATTGTGTCATCAAATCACCTTGCTCCCACCAATACTCGAAAGGCCGCATTTCGCACCAGCTGAAGTTTCCGAACTGCCTTCAAAGACAGCCCCACGTACAGCTCATGCCAGTAGTCCAACCCGGACGTGACTAGTGCATAGATAACTGAGGCAAGGTCCATCCTCTTCAGATAGAGTCACAACTGGCATACCAGCCTGGTAGAATGCACTCCTGGGCCCTTTCTACACCACAGGGGTGTAGAGGGCAGGAGGGTGGCCGATCCTAGAAGTAACTGCTTCCGGGATCGTCGCTGTGAATTTACATCACTGGGCGCAACGTCCCGGGTTCCTCTTGGGACATCGCACCCGCCATTTTGGGGGTTTTGTTTAATCGGGAAAGAGCGCACGAGCGCTCCTCCGGAAACAGTACATATATAAAAAAGAAAAAACGTGAGCGATTGCCCCGCCATCCTAGGGATGGCGAACTTGATATCCCCCCTCCCCTGATGGGCATGGAGCATGGGATGGCCGGCCAGATCTCCCATGGCCCTGGGAACTTCCCTGGACCGTGGAAGATTCGGGATTTTCCAGGGTTCCCTTATCCCTGGAAAATCCTGTGGCCAACCCCCACCCCACGGCGCCCCCGGAAATCCCTGTGCGTCATTTGGACTCACAGGGACCAGCCGGGGGCCATCCCAGGTGGAACGCCTGGTGTGGAAAGGGCCCTGGACACTGCAGCCACCCAGACTTCCCCAGTTAGCTTCACACCTGATTCACAGCCATGTCTTAGGCAGGTGAGAACATAAGGATCTGTGGACCGGTGGTCAACATCCAACACTGGCCTGAGAAAAGGGAGAGGAACAGGGCAATTCAGATTCCCTCCTAAAACCAACCAGCCAGCCAAGGAAGGAGACAGCAGCGGGTGAAGGCAATGTAGCTCCTACACGCTCTCTGCCTCTCCCAGTGTTGGCTGCAGCAATCTGATGCTGGGCAACATTCCTCTTTCCAACAGCAGAAGGCACCTCTACTTCCCTACAGCCCCACAAACCCCTTCAACTGTTTTGTGCTCCCCCACCCCAACTCAAGAATTCCTACCCCTACATACTCAGAACCCGCCTAAGGCAGCCTTGTCTCCCCTAACCCATGATGGATTGGACTGCAACTCCCATGATTCCTAGCCATTGCTGGCCTGAGGGACTTGGCACCACCCGTCTTTGGAAGTTATCCAGGATAATTGAGCGACTGGTGGAGATTTTTAGGATTCTTGCTAGAACACTCTCACCTGCTGCGCTGCCTGTTTTCTGTCCTCTGCCTGACTCAGAAGGAAACCTTCAGCCAGGGCCACTGCCTGGGAACTGGTCTCCAGCCCGCACTCACTGACCCAGCTCTCCATCTCCGGGGGCAGGACAGCCAGGAACTGCTCCAGGATCACCAAGTCCAAGATCTGAGATTTGGTGTGCCTTTCCGGCCTCAGCCACAGACGGCAAAAGCCGTGGAGTCAGCTGCAAACCTCTCGGGGGCCCTCGGCCTCCGTGTAGCAAAACTCTCTGAAGTACTGGTGCTGTACGTCTGAGCTTGTGTCGTCCACACTTTGGACCTTCTGCACTGTCTTTTCCCAGAATCCTCCACTGCTGCCAGTCTTGATTTCGTCAGAGCCGGCTAAGTTTCGCTCTGCCATCTCTGATGTGAGGTGCCTTACTGAAGCATCCACATCTTCTTCTTCTGATTTCTCTCTTAAGTCAAAAGACTGGCCAGATAGATGGAGATATGAAGGCCTGCAAAGTCAGGAGGTTGCTCGCTGCTCTGGAGATAGGACGGTATTCTATAAGCATAGGAGGACGTTTGCAGCTAGCGACTGGGTCTTCTTTCTGTAGGAAAGGCAGGTAAATGCTAAGACTCAGTAAGAAAGTAGAATAAGGGTGCTGAATCTCTTTTAGCCCAATGGTCGAATTCTATTTTGGAGAAGCTCTGGGGAACACATTCCATTAGTGGGCGGAGCCTAGGCTGACCAGATAAAATCCAGGTCAGGGCTCATGTAACTTTAACAGTTGTAGAAAAAAGGGAATTTCAGCCAGTGTCATTTGTATGCAATTAGTTCCTGGTGAAATTCCCTCTTCATCACAACAGTTAAAGTTGCAGGCACTATACTAGAGTGACCATATACAAAAGAAGGCAGGCCCCCTGCACCTTTAACTGTTGTGATGAAGAGGAATTTCACCAGGAACTCATTGCATACAAATGACACTGGCTGAAATTCCCTTTTCTCTACAACTGTTAAAGTTACATGAGCCCTGACCTGGATTTTATCTGGTCACCCTAGCGGAGCCAAAGGCAAAATGGACGGGGTGAGACGCAAAGGGGGCAGGCCCAAAATACTTAAAAGACCAGCATAGTGTAACTTAAAGCCCTTCCTGCCAGGAACTAAGCATCAGGAGACGCAGGTCAACCTTTCAGAATGAGGGGCAAACTGCATAAAACTGAGAATTTTCCAAATGACCAGCAGTTGGGGAAAAGGGAAGGGGCAATGGATTGGGACCCCAGCTGGGCCTGAAGGTTCTGGACTCCTGAACTAGATTGGGAAGGAAGATTCCTTCAGTGGCGGCCCTGCAACTAAAACCTAGAGTGGCATGAGGAACACAGAACATATCACTTCCCCTTCACATAACTGCTGCTTCCTCCGAAGGCTTCAGCGAAATCCAGTGTGGTGTGGTGGTTAGAGTGTTGGACTGGGAATCTGGAGATCCGGGTTCTAGTCCCCACTCAGCCATGGAAACCCAGTGGGCGACTTTGGGCACTCACAAACTCTCAGCCCAACCTACCTCACAGAGTTGTTGTTGAGAGGATAAAAATGGAGAGGAGGATTATGTACTCTATCTTGGGTTCTTTGGAAGAGGAAAAAGGGCAGGATATAAATGTAATAAATAAATAAATCTCCTGTTCCCTTCAGACCATTTTGTAATGCACGGGTGGGCAACTTTCAGATGTTTTGGACTACACCTCCCAGATGTCTCAGTCAGCCTGGCCAATGCTCAGGGATGATGGGGACTGTAGTCTAGAGGGCCACACCTCACTTTCCCCTGCTGTAAGGCAAGGCAGTTTGAAGAAGAGCCCTGCTGGATCAGACTTCATCTCCCATCAGCCCCAGACAGCAGGCCCAATCACCAAGAATCCTGGGAGTTGCGGTCCAAAACATCTGGAGGGCATTAGGTTGTGGAAAGATGTTTTAGGGTGAATGAGAGGGTCTCTCTTTTTTCACACACCCCCCTCCACTCCAAATCACTCGGTCTGGGCTTTTCTACCCTGGGCCCGTTGAAAAGCCCCCTCCCCTGCCTCGCCTCCAGCCCCTGGCGCCCACAAGCTCTTTGCCGTGACCCCCCCCTCCTCTCTTGGGCTGCGTGCGGGGTGGGGGCGGGTCTCAGGCTCTCCCTTCCCAATCTGGGGCTACCCCCCACTTCCCTTTGTCCCCTCCCTCCCTGGCTGGGCTTCTCCCCTCCCGCCCTCTCCAGCGCCCCTCTCCCCACCCCACTGCTTTGCCATACGATCCGACCTCTGCCGCGCCCCTACGCTCACCAAACGCTCCCTGGAGCTCCCTGGGCGTGGGCCGTTCAAAGCCCCCTCCCCTGAGAGCAGGGAAGGGGGGCAGGCAGGAAGTGACGCCCCCCACCCCGCCTTCTTTCCCCAATGCCAAGCCCCCCCCCCCGCTCTCTCTCTCTCTCGGAAGTCAGCCCCCTCCCCGGCCGTGACTTTAACTCAGTGGAGGCTGGCGGCTCCGATTTCCATGGGGCTGCGAACCCATTCCGAGTTTCAATCAGAACCAGCCAGAACTCTAAAGGAGCTCTCCGAGGTGCTGACCCGTCGGGATCAGCACCTCGGAGAGCTCCTTTAGAGTTCTGGCTGGTTCTGATTGAAACTCGGAATGGGTTCGCAGCCCCATGGAAATCGGAGCCGCCAGCCTCCACAGCTTTGATGCCGGGGCCCGTTTCTTTCTCGCCCTGCCCTAGAGAGAGCTGAGAGATGGGGCAGAGGGAACGGCAGCACTGCAGACCCAAGTGGGGCAGGAGGGAGTAGCATGCAGAGAGAAGAGCCCTGAGCACTGCCAAGGAGGCACGCTGGTGTTCCCTCTCTTAATTTGCACGAATTTAGGGTGCAGTTCTGTGCGTGTTGAGACAGAAAAAAAGCCCAATTTCTCCACACCATGGCATCATTTGGTGCACTTCTGAACATGAGGTACTTTTAGCTACCTCCAGCTAGGAACAGTCGCCTCTCTTCCACTTGCCCATTCCAACTGCTGTATTTCTCTCATACATACGTACATGGTCGCATGGAAAAGATGAGGATTGTATGATAAAATGGGCTCAACATTTTGGATATAATATTACTATGGACCAGTGGGAGAATATGTGGTTGAGAGGTCTGAAATTTACATTATGTGCTGGATTGAAAGAAAAAATATATAAAATGATGTATAGATGGTATATATCTCCGTCAAAATTGGCAAAAATGTCTAAAAGGGCATCGGGAAGGTGTTGGAAATGCGAAGAACAGGAAGGAACTTTTTATCATTTATGGTGGACATGTAAAAAAGCAAAATCCTTTTGGTCACAAATGCATAAGGTGATGCAAAATGTATTGAAGATTAAAATACAGTTACGTCCAGAATAGTTTCTGTTGGGGATAATAGACGAACAGTTGCTACAAGGTTATGGAACTTGATTTTTATATATGATAACGGCAGCAAGATTGATATACGCCCAGAACTGGAAGAGTGAGAAAGTACCAACAGAGGAGGAATGGCTGTTGAAAGTTACAGAACTGGCGGAAATGGCAAAACTCACAACGATAATTAAAGATAAAACAACAATTGGGTTTATTGAAGAATGGAAACCGCTGATAGACTTTTTGAGAGAGAGAGAAGGGAATGACATATTTGCAAGCAGATTAAGTGACTAAATTGGAATTAAAATAATTGATGGAGGTTGGGAAATTCACTCACTATGTAGAAATTCTTGTTTGTTGGAGAAATTCGGAAGTCCATTTTAATGTTATATGTTGTAGTTTTTATGTTTTGTTTTTGTCTGTAAAATTAAAACTTTTAAATCAGAAATGCTGAGGGGGGGCATTCCCATCCCCCCCCCTTTTCCACCCAGTGGGGCTCAAACAAACTCCCATCTCCTGCTTCCCAGCCTTGTGCCCTGTGCAGTGGACAATGGGCCTGTTCAGACGACATGCTAAGCCAAGGTTAGGTTGCTAACTCTTTTGCAGAAAATGGTTAGTGAACATGTTGAAAGCACGGTTATGTAGCTACCATGATAAGCAGGGCTGCCGAGAGTGGGTTCGGGCCCCTGTGAAAAAAAAAATGTTTGCCCCCCCCCCCAGCAAGGATGATCCCTGTAATGTTATAGGATCAAGAAATAATCAACGCAAGTAGGAAGAGTCTCAGAAAGAATTGAGAAAGGCAACAGGAGGCGCGCATGCATTTTCTCGGAGAGGTCCTGAGGGTTTGGCGCCTGTTCCAGTGTTTTTGGGGAACACATTGTGGGCGGGAGGGAAGGATGTGCGCAGGGATCTGTTCAACTGAAAAGAAACAGCTCCTTCCCATTCAGTTGTCCCCCTGGCTCTTTGCAATGACAAGCAACCTTGCCTGCGCCTGCCGCAGAAGAGCCTCTTGTTTTGCTTCAAATGGATGCCAAAAACAATCGACACATAATGATATTACTGAGAAAGACAAAAACATATGCAACATAGTTGGGCTCCGGACCCCCTTCCGGACTGCCAGGCCCCAGTGATTTGTACAGGCTCCCCCCCCCTCATCGGCCCTCATGATTAGGAATGCTTTATATGTCATGCTAAGTCATGGATCACACGACTGGCTAAGTCATAAAGTTTAGCTCTAAATGCTTAGCCATTGCTTAGCCACTATTCATCTGAATAGTATCAATGTGGGCCTTTTTGGCATCTTCCCTCCCTGGGCAGGTCTCAAATTCTTGTCCCAGAAAGGCTGGGTGTGCTCCCTGAAGGCCTCCTGACTAGGGAGCGATGTGTTTGCAGTATTTTTTTATTTATTTTATTTATGATTATAGTTATATCCTGCCTTTCTTTCAAGGAACTCAGGACAGCACACCTGAGCCCCACACCCTCATCATTTTATCCTCACAACCACCATGTGAGGTAGGATAGGTTGAGCATTGGTGACTTGCTCAAAGGCATCTAATACGCTTCACGGCAGGTGGGGGGGAGTTGAAATCAGGGACTCCCCAGTCTTGGCCAACACTCTAACCACTACACCATCTTGCTCCTAAAACAATGGTTTGTGTGTTTGGACTCCATCACACCTCTTTCCCCCCCCCCTGGTTTGCCTTCACATTTTTTTACCTCCATTTCAGAAGCGCTGCAAGCGCTCCTCCCTTTCACGATCATAGCTATTCAGACCACTGCCTGTAGACTGGCAGGACTGGGGTCACTGCTGATTGTGCCATTGGGGCTTTTCAACTGATCCCTGGGGGTGAGGGGAACCCGTAAGAGATGTGGAGATTCTGATTCAGGTTGAAGCATCTCGTGGGGACAAAAGTGAAAACGTTTCTGATTTGCCAAATTGGGAATGGGGTGGAAGTAGGCTGCAGTAAAATGTGATACTGAATTAAACAGACCCAAGGGCCACTGGTTAGAGACACTGGGAGAGACACACTGCCCTGTCTTGTATCTGGTAACGCTAGTATAGGGCAGGGCTCCTGCAGCTTTAACTGTGGTGATGGAGAGGGAATTTCACCAGGTGCTGCCTGCATACAAATGACCCCTGCTGAAATCCCCTTTTCTATACAACTCTTAAATATGCAGGAGCCTTGTCCTCCTTTCCATATGGTCACCCTAACAGAAAACCAACTGGCTGCACTCATTGTCATTTACCCAGAGGGCAGCACAACTATATATGTGTGGGGCAAAGACAGGCTTAGATCAATTCCATCATCTTCTCACTCTCTTGCTAACTGCCAATTCCCCAACTGCCAATTCCCAACTGCCAGGGAGGCGGAGCTCTCTCCCCCTCCCCTCCCGGATTCTATCATGGAGGAGGAGCTCCCTCTTTACCTGTGGTGATGAAGAGGGAATTTCACCAGGTGCTGCCTGCCTACAAATGACACCGGCTGAAATCCCCCTTTCAATACGACAGTTAAAGATACAGGAGCCCCGTCCTCCTTTCCACAGGGTCACCCTACCCTTCTCCAATTATTATAATTTGGCTTTACATCAGAACTGATCCGCAGCATCCTAGTAACTTTCCTTCTGCTTGCTTTGAAACCTTCCTGCTGTTCCTCCCCACTTCCCTTTTCCCAAATGCCCTGATCTGCCTCCCCATATCCCCTCCCCTGATCAACTCCCTTCAGTTGGGTTAAATCCTGTCTTATTTGTCTTATTCCCTTTAAGTTGGAGCTTAGGAATTGGCTGGGTTAAGGAGCAGGGAGGGGTGGACCTTTCCCCTTCTTTTTTGAGCTGGGGAAGACAGATGGGCATCTGGGAAAAGCAGAATACAGGATGGGGAAATAGGAAAATGGGGGGCAGACAGAAAAAAAAGGCAAGGGAAGCAGCCAGAAAAGGAGGTTGGTTCAAAAACGGGAAATGGAAAGAGGAAGCAGAAGAAGAAAAAGAGAGAAGGGGGAGGTAAAAGAAAAAAGAGGGGAGATAAGAAAAGTCCCCCACCCCACAAAAGAAAATCCCCTTTGCAGTCCAGAGCGCAGTCCTATGTATGCTGAAATCAAGTGTGCAGAAGCTTTGCAATTTTACCCCCAGATGAGATCATTGAAGGCACCTGTGTGAAGGAACAGCAGCTATGGGAGAGATGGAAAGGGCTCCTTCAAACGGATGGTTTTTTGTGTGATCATCATTTTTTGGTCATGGGTTTTCCTGGAATTTTATATTCTGTTGTGGCTGTGCAGCTGTCGGGTCGGGTCTTCCCCCGTTTTCCCGTGTCATTTTGGAATGGGGAAGATGTGGTATTCTCTGTGGTCACGCAATGAAATTGCCAGTGCCTCCCCATGCATTCTTCCCATCGTGCTCTGTCCCACTTTGTGCAGGCAGGTGTTGGGCGGTGCAGTACTGATGGAGTTCAGTTGGGGGTGTCTCCTCCCGCATCTCCTTTGATCTCCTGCCCTTCTGCTCCTGAGAACAAAACCCGGAGCATCAAAGGTGCGGCATACTGGTGGTTCATTAGCACAGCATGGAGCCACACATCTCAGGGATGCGTAAGCAGATGGGCAAAGGAGAGGGGGATGGTGGTTGCAACGGCCCCTGCATGATACAGGCAAAACATGAACACCTGCAACCTAGGGTGACCAGATAAAATCCAGGTCAGGGCTCATGTAATTTTAACAGTTGTAGGGAAAAGGGAATTTCAGCCAGTGTCATTTGTATGCAATTAGTTCCTGGTGAAATTCCCTCTTCATCACAACAGTTAAAGGTTCAGGGACCCTGCCTTTTTTTGTATATGGTCACTCTAGTATAGTGCCTGCAACTTTAACTGTTGTGATGGAGAGGGAATTTCGCCAGGAACTAATTGCATACAAATGACACTGGCTGAAATTCCCTTTTCTCTACAGCTGTTAGAGTTACATGAGCCCTGACCTGGATTTTATCTGGCTACCCTACTGCAACCCCTTTCCATCAATCCCCTCTCCCAGTGTATACACAAATGAGAAAAGGGCTACTGCTTGCTTTCACAAGGACAATACTGACTTGTGCACTTCAGGGGAGCGGGGACAGGAGGACTTCTGAAATTGTGATGTTTCAGAACTTTGCAATGGGATGGTGCATTGGGGTGAACCTATGAAAAGGAGAACATGGCTCCTGTATCTTTAACAGTTGCATAGAAAAGAGAATTTCAGCAGGTGTCATTTGTAGCAGGCAACACCCTGGTGAAATTCCCTCTTCATCCCAACAGTTAAAGCTCTTTTGTATCTGGTCACACTAGGCAGGGCTACTGCAGCTTTAATTGTTGGGATGAAGAGGGAATTTCACCAGGTACTTCATGCATACAAATGACACCCGCTGAAATTCCCTTTTCAATGCAAATCTTAAAGATACGGGAGGCCTGACCTCCTACTCATATGGTCACCTTAGCATTGCTCTGTTCTGCAAGTGCTGCCCAAGAAACATTTAACCCTTTCTATTCAATCCCCAAGTACACACGCCATTCGGGAGAAAGATGGATTAAGTTCCTAAATCAGTATAAGTAACTATGTTGAAACATGGGGGGTAGTGGAAGCTAGGAGGGAGAGGGAACATGATTCTGCCACAATGACACACTCAATCAATGCTCATATGACACTGTTTGGGGTATAATTTTGTATATTGGATGTGTATTTTTAAAAAATTGTTAGATTTTCTAAGTCATCCTTGGGAATTTTCTTGAAAGGTGGGGTTTAAATCCCTCATATAAAGGCCCTTTCTACACCATAGGGGTGTAGAGGGAGGGAGGGAGGGAGGGAGGGAGGGAGATCCCGGAAGTCCTAATACACACCATCGGCGCACAGGGATCAGCTTCTGGCCATCCCTGGCAAACAGCTGTTGCATAAATTATGCTATTTCCAAGTGTCCAAAGTCCAGATATGAAACACTTGACAAAAGACCTCTTGAAGCTTTGGAAACTGATTTTATTCCGCGCAGAATAGGTGACCTCTGGACGCTAACGCTGCTTTCCAGAGTCACACCCCGCCAAGATTCAAACAGATACTTTTATACATCAGATTTCACATGACATTAGCCCTCATCCCATTGGTTTACAGCCCCAAAAACATCATTTCTGGCTCTAGCTACTCTCAAGTAGACCCGAGTAGTGGCCAGACGTGGCATTGCATTGCCATGTGCTATTTTACTTGTACCCAGAGATGCTTTGCAACGTCTCTCCACCTCTATCATTCCCTTATATGGTCATTTTGTCTCTCCAGGTGTGCCAAGGTCACATCTGGATGAGTCACACTCCTGGTTACAATGGAGTCTGACCTGGAGAAGAAGGAGCATTGGCAATATTGACAAGCTCCTAGTTCTTGTGCCACCAAATCACTTGCAAGCAGCTTGACTTTTGCAGAAATGGATACAATAGACAGGCAGTGGGGAATGGGCCTTTGGGGTGCTGTGTGTGGACGGTTTGGGTGTGCATGTCAGCGAACACATGTAGGATGCGTGTAAGATGCGTGTCAGGGGAAATGGACATGTTTTGTGGTGAAAATCATAGATCTGTTCAGATTTTTACAACACAGCCTGGTGTGGAAAGGGCCCAAGAGATAAACTATTGTAGGACTTTTATCTGTGCAGAGGAGTGGCCAATGAAGGAGAAAGAGAGCTCAGTCCTTGAACTCCACCAGCTCCTGAGACTCCGGAACACCTTTGAGCTGCCATAGAGGGTTCACCTGGAGGAGGACCTGGGCTGCAAGGACATGGTGAATGGGGTTCAGACAACATGATAACCATGGGTGGTTTAAGTAGTCGACGGTTGGTTACTTAACTCACCATTGGTTACTGTGTTGTGTGTAGGGAGGTTTTTTTTAATCAACAGTAGGTTATTTGGACAAAACCAACCAAAATAATCAACACTATTTGAAACACTATTGGTTCTCATGTGTAGACGACACTGTTGGTTATTCCTCAGTCACCGTTGGTTATTTTGTCAGCCATAGAGCCGCAAAGCAAGAGTGGTCAAAGCAATGTCTGCCACTCTAGTCGAGCTGGCAGGATAGATTTTTGGCAGCAGTGACTGATGGGATACTGGCGGAAGGACTGGGGGGGGGGGTAGGGGGAGAGCACACCCCCTAGATAAACAACTGTCAAGTTGATTATTACCCCACCATTAAGTATCATGTTGTCTGGATGTAGCTGGTGTGGGAGGGTGGACGGTGAGGAAATAAATCCACAAATTCTATGGCTGGCTGGAGGGATGCTGACTTCTTTCTGTCTAAAAATACATAGGGTTGCACCCTAGACTGATGTTAAACCACTTAGTGGACCTTGGAGGATGGTGCAGTGTAATAATTAAAGATATGTTAATTAATGATGATGAACATTTTATTTGTCTGGCACAAAGGCCATTACAACTGCAACATTAAAAAAAAGATCTCTGTGACAACCAAAATACTTACAAACTCATAGGGAGAGAATACATATGAGGGAGCCAGAACTGAGAGAAAAGGCTGAGGTCTATACTTATGCGAACCCTAATATCAAAACACAGAAAGTTATAGCAGGTGGTCCCCTCTGCAATCTACACCTGATTTCTTTAGGAAATTTTGGTGGATTTTTTGAGCTGCTGCGGCAAACGTTGCGACCTTGATAGTAATTGCTTTACTATGATCTGCTAACAGATCACAGATAACATCAGCAGTGGGCCAGCCCGCTCTTGTTCTCAAAAGCTCTCCCAGGAACCGATTCCTAATATCTTTGTACAAGGAGCAGCGTAACAAGTAATGTACGACATCTTCCACCTCCCCTGCACCATAAATACATGTCCGCTGGATATAGGGAATCCCTGTATACTTCCCCTCCAGGAAGGCTGAAGGCATTGTTTGAAAATGGAGGGCAGTAAAGGCCTTTCTGAGAGCAGGAAAAGTCAGGTATTGGAAATACTGTGATAAGTACTGTTCCCTCTTAATATGGCTAAACCATGGGGAAAAGGCCTGCTGCCGGCTAGCAAGTGCATTTTCATAGCAGTCTGCCTCAAAAATTCTGTTTCTTATAGCAGATTTATCCAGAATAATTTGGGCATCCTCTAGACAAGAATGTGACAATGCCAACCAATTGCAAGCCCACCCACCTTTTACAAGCTGTTCTGTAAAACATTGCTTTGCCAGATTGCTTTCTTCAAAATGCATCAATCTTTTCCCGTAAAGTATAATTGCCTTGTGAATTCTTGCCTTAATGGAAGGCAAGTCCACTTCCAATCTTAATAAAGGGGAGGGTACCCCAGGGGGAAGTACCTGCAGTTCTTTCACAAACTTATTCTGTATAATCTCAACAGATGAAGCAAAGCCCTGGCCCCATAACTCCACTCCATATAGAAGTTGGGGGAGTACCTTAGCTGTATATAACTTCAGAACAGGGACTACTAGGGAGCCACCTTTATGTCTCCCATAAGAGAGAAGTGCTTTTGCTGTTCTCCAGGCTGAAAGTTTTGCTGCCTCTTGATGAGATTTCCAACTGCCATTAAATACGTTAATTAAATAAATGCACACATGTTCCTATTTTCTTTTTAACAAGCACATTTATACTTACTGTATTACAAAAAATGATGCTGTAAATGAAGATTGTTGTACTCAGCTAGAACAATAGTTACTTTTTCTCCGAAAGAAAGGGCGGTCTGAGTGCAGTTTCGTGAGAAAGCTCATGCTTCATACTTTTAGTTCTGAACATAAACATTTAGCATGAAATTCCATGAAGAGAAAAGAGGAAATAACAAAACTCTAAAACTGTTTATTAAGAAACTGAGTTTTTACAAAAGAAAGAATGAAAGTTGCAGTAATCTTTCATTTTATGGCTCTTCTCCTTAAACTGTGGGTTTCATGAAATTCAGAAGAAATTTAAAAAGTATTCTGTGGTTTAATATCTTATTTCTGGCTGACCAGCATATCAATGAAATTAACTTTAAGAATAAGACCATCATTCTTCCTGCAGCCAAGAAAAAAGCAATCCTCGATTTGGAGGGGTTCTGGTGTTACAGATTTGGGCCTTTGCTGAATGTTTTCAATTTATAGTCCCAATATTTAGAAAGCCTTTGTGAACGGGACAGGGGGAGCAGGGATATGAGCTGTTCCAGCAGTCCCCAGCCTTCTTCACTCCTAGAGGTCCATCACACCTACCATTTTTAGCAGGTACAATCTATGGTTTCCACCTCTGTTTCATTAGTGCGTCAAGCGCTGGTCCCTTTCACATGCCTTCCTGGTATCTCATTGTGACGAAGAGGGAATTTCAACAGGAACTAATTGCATACAAATGACACTGGCTGAAATTCCCTTTTCTCTACAACTGTTAAAGTGACATGAGCCCTGACCTGGATTTTATCTGGTCACTCTAGATAGCAACATTTCAGTAGCTGTTTTGGGCAATGGTCTGTATTCTGGAAAATAGCCAACTTCTAAGAGAGCCAAATCAACCAAACTCACCAGTCACACATGCTTGTACAGTTGTGAGGCAATAAGCCACAAAATGTCCACAAAAATCTTGTTCCGATACCCCTCCCTGTCCATATGTTTATTTCGAGAAGGGTAGCCCTGTTAAACTGTAGCAGCAAAAGCAACAAATTGTTATGTGGCACCTTAAAGCCTAACAAATTTATTTATTCTGGCAAAAGTTTTTTCTGGACACTGTCCACTTCATAAGATACATGACATGTATCATTGAAATTAACTTTAAGAATGAGAATGTCATTGCTGAAGCCAAGAGACCATAGAATCACAGAGTTGGAGGGGTCCTTGAAAGTCATATAAAGGGGATATAAATGTAACAAATGAACAATAAAATACATTCTAAGTATGTGTGTGTGGGGGGGGGGCAGAATGCATGTCTCTTCCTACCTTTGTCTTTGTAGAGATTTTGCTCTCAGGTTCTTGCTTCAATGCAGCCCAAAATACCCTCAAATTTCAAAGCGGTGAAAACTGTTGTTATTGAAGTGGGGTTTCTTGTGATTCAAGGTTCCTGGAAAGAGCCTCTTCCTTCCCACTTGGAAACTTGATCCCCTATTCCCAGAAGTGGCATAGGAAGTGACACTCTCAGCTCCATCAGATGAGTGTTTTATTAAACATTCGTTACTGGGCACTCATGGATTTTTGTGAGTCCCTCTCACAACATTGACTGCCTCCCGTGTGTCTCGCACCCCTTCATGCCTGCCTCACATGGAAAAAAAAAACCCAATAAGTCGGACTTATTTTTAAGGACTGAAGTTGCCGTTTTCTCCTGCTGTGTGCAGGAGAAGCAGCGCGATCAAACTGGTCCACTGAATGGGCCACGTGATGCCCACTTCACTCTGTGATGCCACCTTCTCTAGAACTGAACCTTGGCTTTCAGATCAAATCCCCTCAAATAATCACATTTTAACCTCATTTTAAACAGATCTCTTCCTTGCTACTGGCTACTTGGTTCTGTAGGGGAACTTTTTGCCTTTTTGCAACAGTTACATCCATAAATGTGCCAGAATCCACATTTCTGTATCATCAACATTACCATCATCACTATAATTATTATTATTCCCAACAACAATAATGCTACAGAGAACTTTAAAGCATTCAAAGTCCTTCACATGCACTAGCTGGCTGTAGTCCTTACAACCACCTTGTAGGGAAAGTCAGTAGTGTTACCCCCATATTGCAGAGGGGGAGGCAGACTGAGGCTGGGAGAGGGCAGTTTGCCTAAGGCCACTGAGTGAGTTCATGGCAGAGGTGGGGACTTCTTCGTAAAACTGCAATCCTTAACTCACTTATCTTGAGTAATCCCTACTGAATTTGCTAGTGTTTTTATGCTTTTTATGGTTTAAACTTTTGTATATTGGCTTTGAAATGTTCAATGTTTTTAATCTTTGTAAACTGCCCTGAGAGCTTAGGCTATAAGTCAGTATATAAATGTAATACACCATCACCATCATCATCATCATCATCATCATCATCATCATCATCATCATTTCAGAGTAGACAGGCATTCATTTATTTTCAATATACGGTTCATGCCTACATCCATAGAATTGCATTGTCAGTCCCTTGGGAACAACGTTCTTCTGCAACCTGCCACCACAGGGGGATTGAACCCCCCTCTGAGGGGATCCCCCAAATCGGTTCGGATTCTGACAAACGGTCTTCCCTGTAGACTATGCAGCCAAGGCGCCCATTACGAGACAAATCTGCCCAGCGACTCCTGACGGAAGACGGGACACATTTTTCCTATTGGTAGAATATTTCCCCCCACGCCCAATGCCTTTTTAAATTTTTTTGCTCCAGATGTATCTTCTCCGCCGGTTCTCTGCAGATGGACTGGGAGCGAGGGGAGCGCAGCGAAAGATCTTTCCAGCTCCGGTTCCGGGCGGAGTTGCTGCTTCGGTGGTGCTCTTTTCTGCTCGGGGCTGCTGCCGTCCTGCTGGAGGGCTCCTCTGGTGAGTACCTCCCGGGGCACAAGCTCCCCCGGGGCTTTGATTGCAAAATCCGCACGCAGCTCCGCCTTCGTGCAGGGTGTTTCCTCCTTGGCATGAGAAATGGGATCTGCTGGCTGGCAATCCTAGCAAAACGGCGGTGCGTTTTTAACAGCAGGGAAAGGGAAATGCCTTCGTACTGGCAAATACTACGCTGCTTTGGTAATGCACCCCAGAGGTAGGCTGACCCTATGAAAAGGAGGACAGGGCTCATGTAACTTTAACAGTTGCAGAGAAAAGGGAATTTCAGCCAGTGTCATTTGTATGCAATGAGTTCCTGGTGACATTCCCTCTTCATCACCACAGTTAAAGTTGCAGGGGCCCTGCCTTCTTTTGTATATGGTCACTCTAGTATAGTGCCTGCACCTTTAACTGTGGTGATGAAGAGGGAATTTCACCAGGAACTAACTGCATACAAATGACGCTGGTTGAAATTCCCTTTTCTCTACAACTGTTAAAGTTACATGAGCCCTGTCCTCCTTTTCATATGGTCAGCTTCCCCAGAGGAGTTGATTTGAGTTTAACTCCGTAATGGTTGTTCATCATGTGTTTTTGAGACTTCTTCCTCGTTTTTGGTTTCATCGCCTGCAGACGCCTCTTTTCCTTGATATTAATTTGCAATGCTTTGCGGGACAACCCTTTGTGAAATGCTGTGTGTGTGTGACAGATGCAAGGAAGGGAAGGGGTCTCTTCCTTCCCATGGGGTCCTGGTATGTGCGGATAACAGCCCCCCCTCTCCATTTGATGTATTTGTCCCAGGCATCTTTACCCTTGCTGCAGACCAAATTTGTTCTTCTTTGCTAAACAGGCTTTCCAGTCAGATGTGTGTTCTTTCTGTACCGCACCTAGGAAGCTGTTCTGAGCATGTCATATATTACGGGGCAGACAAATGCCTCCTGAGGAGTCTTTCTCCTTTTCAGTAAAGAATCTAAATCCCAAACCTCTGCTGATTTCCCAGGAGTTTCTTTTCCCAGCACAAGGGAGAAACATGTTATGTTTAAGTTATCAAACCAGTTCTAGCTGTGTCCATCTCCACCTGCAGCAGGCTTTTGGAAAGCCATTGGCTCTTCATCGCCCATTTGAAACCAAACCGTCTCAAAGTCCTTTGCATTAGAGTAGGCACAGCTTACAATAATACATTGATAGTTTATAATAATACATCATTTCTCTCCCACTTGTGTGGGGACTGCAGCTAAACTCAGAAGGAACAGGGAAACCTGAGGGGGGTGGGGGCAGAGGACTTCTTCATCCCAGCTATTTAAAAGCCCCCCACACTTCCACCCTAGGAGCCCTGTCTGTGCCTGATTTTTTCAGGATGGGAGTCTGAGGAACTGAGACAAATGAAACTCCGTGTTAGACATCATTAGAAAAGGAATTGAGAATAAAACTGCCAGTATCACACTGCCTTTATACAAAATTATGGTGTGACCACACTTAGAATACTGTGTGTACAGTTTTGGTCACCACACCTAAGAAAAGATATTGTAGAGCTGGAAAAAGTGCAGAAAAGGGCAACTAAAATGATTAAGGGGCTGGAGTATCTCCTCTATGAGGGAAGGTTACAACAGCTGGGGCTGTTTAGCTTGGAAGAAAGGAAGCTAAAGGGAGACATGATAGAGGTGTGCTTGGTGTGGAGAATGAGGATAGGGAGATATTTTTCTACCTTTCCCATACTACGAGAACCCAAAGGGGTCATCCCATGAAGCTGATTGGTGGGAGATTCAGGACAGATACAAGGAAGGACTTCTTCAGATACTACGGAATTCACTACCAGGAGACGTAGGGTACCTCTAGACGGACAGTTTCCGTTGATATAGCTTTGCACTGGCGGCAGTTGCGTTACATGATCCAGCTGCCAGTGCGAAGCCATCTAGGGGCAAAAGCCCTTTGCTGCGCACTAAAAAAGTTAGGCATTTAGTCTTTTTCTCCCCCTCTTCTGGGGAGGCCTGCCCAGTCTATAGCGACCACTGATTGGTCGCCATGGACTGGGCAGGGAAGTGGGTGGTCCAGCGAGCCATAAGCTCGCTGCACCACCTGCGGGCCTCCACAGACCTACCTCCCTTCTCCCCATAAAATAAATTAAAAAATAAAACAAACCCTCCTTCTTCCCCATGTTTAAAGGAAAATATATTTTTAAAAAAACATTAAAAAAAATTTCCTGCTGCCGACCACCCACCCTACTTCCTCACCCCAGAAAAACTTAAATAAAAACTTACCTTAAATGCTTCTTTGTGGGTGCGGCGGCAGCAGCTGGATACGGTGACCAGATAAAATCCAGGTCAGGGCTCATGTAACTTTAACAGTTGTAGAGAAAAGGGAATTTCAGCCAGTGTCATTTGGATGCAATTAGTTCCTGGTGAAATTCCCTCTTCATCACAACAGTTAAAGGTGCAGGGGCCCTGCCTTCTTTTGTATATGGTCACTCTAGTATAATGCCAGCAACTTTAACTGTTGTGATGAAGAGGGAATTCCACCAGGAACTAATTGTATAGAAATGACCCTGGCTGAAATTCCCTTTTCTCTACAACTGTTAAAGTTACATGAGCCTTGACCTGGATTTTATCTGGTCACCCTACAGCTGGAAAGCTCGCCATCACACTCCTTGCGTGTAGAGGGACACAAGGAGTGCAATTACGCATCGCGCCGCCTGCCGACGCAGGCGTGACAGAAGCTGTCAAGATGCGGCCGTAGCGATAACCACCAAATGGTCAGATAAATTCTTGAAGGAGAAGGCTTTCAATGGCTACTAATCCTGATAGTTACGTGCAGAGGCAGTAAGCCTATATACACCAGTGGCTGGGGAACATGGGTGGGAGGGAGCTGTTGCACTCGTGTCCTGCTGGTTGGCCACTGTGTGAACAGAGTGCTGGTCTGATCCAGCCTGGCTCTTCTTTTGTTCTTATGGTTTGTTTGCACATATATAAAGGTTGGATGAACAGATCCAAGAGATGCTGCTTCCCCATCAGGTTTTAGAGCAGCCTCCCCAAACCTGGTACCTCCCAGTTTTTGGGGGGCTATGGGGAAAGCTGTTCTAAAGGGACCAGCACCACCACAGGATTCTTGCAGGGAGCCGCTTAGTTCAAACTGAGGACTTCCTGATTGATTGGTCAGACTTACCTCCAAAACCAGTTTACCTGGGAATACGCCCTATTGAACTCCCTTGGGACTTACTTCAGAGTTTAAATGTATATATGGGTGCCTCTACAAGAGCGATTTAAAGGTCTTTCAAGGCGCATTACAGATTTTACCTCTACAAGAGCAGAGTGCAAATCGGGGGTTGAGGCGCTTTTTATCTCCACTTATGTGCATTATCGAATGCGCATTAAATAGTGACTTAAAATTTGCCATAGGAGTTAAAGCATCTTATGGCCATGTAAACATGTGATTCTCTGCATGTAAACAACTTTAAAGCGCTTTTCATGCAGCCCGTAATGCGCTTCACCACCTCTCGTGAATAGGTATTAGGAGTAAATGGGCTTCTCCATATATGCGCATAATCGGGCGACCGGGCGTCAAAGCGAAAGCTTGTAGAGGGGACCTCTATTCATATAATCCATGTTACTCATGGATAGAATTCTGCCCACCATTCACCAAAGGTGAATTGGAGACTTTGGAGTCCTTATTTATTGATTGATTTATTGCATTTTTATTAGGGGTGTGCACGGACCCCCCGGATCGGATCGGGACCCGGATTGGGACCTCCAATTTTGTCACGGATCGGTTCGGACAAAATCGGAGGCCCCCCCGGACTAGATCGAGTACGATCCCAATCCAAAAATCGGAAATTTTTGGATCAGCCGCCATTTTTTTCCCCATAGACTTGCATTGCAATGCAAGTCTATGAGGAAAAAATGGCGGCGGGTGCATGAGGGGGGGCCTAACTCCCTCCCCCCCCCCGGGGCCGTCCACTGTGGACGGCCCCGGCAGGTAAGCCCCCTCCCCCGCGCTCCCTACCCCCCCGGGGCCATCCGCTGGCGCCCGCGGGCGCCAGCGGATAGAAGCGGACGGCTCCGGGGGGGGGGGGTAAGCCCCCTTCCCCGCCACTGCTTACCTTCCGGGCCCGTCCGCTCCCGTCCGGCGCCGGCGGCTACTACCAGCGGGCTCCGCGGCCTGCTCTCGAGTAGCGCGCCGGGTGATGACATCACCCAGCGCGCCACCCTGGAGCAGGCCGCGGAGCCCGCTGGTAGTAGCCGCCGGCGCCGGACGGGAGCGGACAGGCCGGAAAGGTAAGGGCCCCCCTCCCCCGCCCCCTCCTCCCCTCCACGCACCCCCTGCTTACCTTCCCGGCCCGTCCGCTCCCGTCCGGCACTGGCGGCTACTACCAGCGGGCTCCGCAGCCTGCTCTCGAGTAGCGCGCCGGGTGATGACATCACCCGGCGTGCCACCCTGGAGCAGGCCGCGGAGCCCGCTGGTAGTAGCCGCCGGCGCCGGACGGGAGCGGACGGGCCAGAAAGGTAAGGGCCCCCCTCCCCCCCTCTGTGCGCCCCCTCCTCCCCTCCACGCACCCCCTGCTTGCCTTCCCGGCCCGTCCGCTCCCGTCCGGCGCCGGCGGCTACTACCAGCGGGCTCCACGGCCTGCTCTCGAGTAGCGCGCCGGGTGATGACATCACCCGGCGTGCCACCCTGGAGCAGGCCGCGGAGCCCGCTGGTAGTAGCCGCCGGCGCCGGACGGGAGCGGACGGGCTGGGAAGGTAAGGGCCCCCCTCCTCCCCCCCCCCGCTGTCCACTTTCATCGGCGGGCGCCCACTGGCGCCCGCCAATGGAAGCGGCGGTGGGCGCCAGTGGGCGCCCGCCGATCCGCCGATCCGCCAAACCGGTTCGGACCCTTTTCAGATCGCTTCGGACTGGATCGGCGGATCCAGCTGTTGGATCGGAAATCGGATAATTTATCCGATTTCCCACTGGACCGGACTCGGATCGTGGATCGGGTCCGATCCAGTGCACATCCCTAATTTTTATACCACCCAATATCCGAGAGGATGCCCCTGCCCTGATCTCTTTAGGCTGGAACAAACTTTTCTTCCTCGCTTACTCCAGCAGACAACAAGTCTGCGCAACAACTGCTGATGGAGACAGGAAGACTTTTTTAAATTGGCTAATCTATCTTCCCCCTGCCCAATCCCAAATTTTGCTTTAGATTTAGCCTCATCGCGTACCTTGGTCGGCTCTGAGGACAATGCAGTGAAAGAGCCCTCCAGCTTCGGATCCAGATGGGTTTGTTTCAGTGGCCATTCTTGCTCCTGGGGGCAGCTGCCTTCCTCCTGGGGGACTGCTCTGGTGAGTACCTGCCGGGGCTTAAGCCCCCCCCCCCCAGTGCTGCAGAGGGAATACATAATTCATATGCAGCCTAACTTCCGTCTGTGTGCAATGCATTTTCTGGGCATGACAAATGGAGGAGGCAGATTTTAAGCCCCCCTCCCCAATCCAAAGTGGAGGAGGAACTACTGGCAACTCCCTGTTCCCTGTTTTCTGTCTATGGTTTGTAAATGGATTGGGGCACTTCATTTATTCCAGTCAGCCAGAACTAGGCTGATGGGTGTTACCCAGAGGACCTTCTCTTCTGCCGCTCCCAGACTGTGGAATGGCCTGCCAGAGGAGATTCAACAAATTAGCAGTCTTCTGGAATTTTTTAAGATGTTTTAAGATGCTTTAATAATGTACTTGTTTTTATCAGTTTTAATAGTTTGTCTATTTTGTGATTTTATATTTATATTTGTTGTTGTTCCCCGCCCCGATCTGAATGGAGAGGCGGGTTAGAAATAGAAATAATAATAATAATAATAATAATAATAATAATAATAATAATAATTTCTCTGCCCTGATTCGCTGTTCTAGCAAAATGCTAGTGCCTTATTAACAGCAATGAAAACTGTCTTGCTAGGATGCCCAGCTGCTTTGGGAATGTATCTAGAGGAGTTCATGTGAGCTTTGCGATAATCCGTTCCTTCAGGATTTGCCCATTGCTTCCTTCTATTTTTTTTTCTTACTGGGAAAAAAATCATTGAGTGCTTCCAGACAGAGGGTTCCTAGAGGTACAAATCAAAGGGAATTGTGTGGCTCTTTCATCTTTTTGTCTTTACTGGATTTTCTGTGCTAAGGGGAAAAGGTTGAAGGAACTGTGAGAAAGCACAGTGAAAGCCTCCTCTGTTAGCACCCATATGGCCTGCTTTCTGACAAGGACCAGCTTCTTTTCTAGTGTAGGCTGACCATCTGAAAAGGAGGACAGGGCTCATGTAACTTCAACAGTTGTAGAGAAAAGGGAATTTCAGCCAGTGTCATGTGTATGCAATTAGTTCCTGGTGATATTCCCTCTTCATCACAACAGTTAAAGTTGCAGGAGCCCTTCCTACTTTTTTATCTGTTCACTCTAGTATAGTGCATGCACCTTTAACTGTTGTGATGAAGAGGGAATTTCACCAGGAACTAATTGCATACAGATGACACTGGCTGAAATTCCCTTTTCTCTACAACTGTTAAAGTTACATGAGCCCTGTCCTCCTTTTCAGATGGTCAGCCTATTCTAGTGGGTGCATTGATTGATTGAGCCAGTGGGGCAGCTATGGCTGGGCCTTGTGGCTGAAGAACCAGGAGGTTGCAGCTAAGGTTTTGGAAGACATACGTACAGCTGAAATATATATATCAACAGTGAGAAAGACCTGGTTCGCATGTAAAAGCAATCCAGAGTATGGGTTGCTGTCTTACCTAGAGTTTACCCATGATTTTTCTGCCAGATGATCCTGTGCAATGCAGGTGGATTTTTCAATTCCTGGATTGTTTCATTCTCTCCTCCTTCACCCACTCCCTTCCTGTATCCCAAAAGCCTTTCTGGTGTTGCATTACTGGTAGGCAGAATGGCTGGTTATTTCTACACTTTTACTCACCACCTCTGAAGCCTGTTGAAGCAACTCATGGTTCTGGGTTCACACATGACAACCCATGTTAAAATGAATCCCACTTTAGAACATAACAACAAACCATGGGTTCTCTTCCTGGGTTTTTCATGGTTAACAACCTATAGTTAACACATAGTTCCAGGTTCTGACCTAACAACAACCCAGAATTCAACAACAACCAATACTCAGCCCATCAACCTAGTTTGCATGTTGCCAGGCACCGTTTGCCTAATTACCTGCCCAGGTACAGTTTGTCATGTTGTCCAAGCCCAGGCAGCATGGCTAGTTTGAAGGGAAAACAACCCTCAAATAACCCAACAACAGCCACCGTGGACCAGGCTAATCTGTGGGCTGTCAATGCATGCAAACCAGGTCAGAGTTTCTTCTCCTGTTTCCTCCATGCACATATGTGCTCTTGCTTTTCACACTTTTCCAATTGCCTCTGCCCCATTTCCCCTGCCCCACTCAAGGGGGCTACTATAGTTTGGAGCAAAGGACACTTTTGCAGTCCCCATGAAAGAGGTGCAGAGGTGTCCTCTGTTTCAGCCCCCCTAACGCCGCTCCTCTCCCTTCCCTTGCAGGCGGCTCCTCCTCACACTCCCTGCGGTATTTCCGTATGTTGGTGTCAAACTCCTTCCATGGGCTTCCTCGGTACGTGGAGGTGGGCTATATGGACGACCAACCCATTGAACGCTATGACAGTGACACAGGAAGGATGGTGCCTCTAACACTGTGGATGAACCAGAGTACTGGAATGGATGGAGCAAATATGTGAAGAGTAATATGTGGGCAGTCAATCGGTCCATGAAGAGATGGCTGGAATACAATGACCAGAACAAGAGTGAGTGGAGGGAAAGGGCAGCACAGATCCTCTCCTCTCCCCTCCCCACAGCCATCACAATGGCCAGTCAGCAACTAGAAATCACCCAGGCTTGCTCCTATCCCTTTAACGGAGGCCTGGAGCGAAAGCGATTCAACTACTCATTGCTGCAGGAGCAAGTCAAAAGGATGTTAAAGGTGTAGCTGCAGGGGCTGATTCAGGACATGGCAAAGTTAGCACCTCATCCCCACTGTCAAAGCATCAGCACACCAGCAAAATCAGCACTCATGTGAATTCAGCATGTTAACTCTTCTTGTAGTAATTAACTATGAATAAATAACTATAAATGAATTCTCTACCATTCCCTAGTAAATAATTTAATTTTCCAGGCAAACAAAGCCAAGAATAGCAAGAAAAATACAGTCATGAAGGTAGAAAGCCAGCATGGGTGTGGGGCCTGTCCAGTGTCTTCCACTGAATGCCAAATGTATGACTATCTGCCAGCTGGATAGAAGTCATGGGTATGTGATCGGTGTAATGAGCTCCTGGCTCTCAGGGGACAAGACCTGGAGAAGCTAAGAGAGGCAGAGAGGTCGTTGGATGAGACCCTCAGGGCCCCTCATGGCAGTGTCCCAAACCCTGAGTGGCAGCTCTTCTCCTGGGGGTCTCGGGAAAGGAGGGGGTCATTCTGTGGAAGAGGGAAATGAAGGAACCCATTCCTTGGAAGAATATCCTCTTGTGATGAACATGTGCCTCCAGGTTGTGAGGGGGTTGTGGTAGTGGGAGATTCAATTGACACATAGACAGCAGGGTTTATGATGGAGGTGTAGACTGCACAATAAATTGCCTGCCTGGTGTGAAGGTTGTGTCCAGGTGCAATCTTAATAGCAGAGTTTCCAGCTGAAATCCAACCTCCAGCCTCACTGCTCTCTCCTGAGAGCTCCCTCAGAAAGAAATCACTCACACACGCTTTCCAAACGATTTTACTGAATAATATCACAAACACTTCTCCTTCACCATCAGCCACACATACAATTTACAAATGTACAAATATATACACTACATCTAGCATTGCTCTGACATTGCATCAGCTAACAATAATTCAATTAAGATTATCTTCTTCCTTTATCTTCCCTTCTGTGCCTTGTTAACACCTTCAGGTTTATGACGACAACTTATTTCTCTTCCAAGGCTCTTCTGTGATTTAATTTTTTTTTATTCCTGACACCCCTTCAAAAATTTAATCAATAGAAAAAGAAGAAATTTATACAGCACTGTATATAAACACATTCATGTATTTACACAAACTTAAAACCAAGTTTCTTAACCAATTCCATAAACTTCAAGCAGATTAACAATCTTTTGCTTTTGACTTATCAAATAATCCCATCATCTGTTTTGTTTATCTCAACTCCCAAGTAATGCTTTATTTCTCCTAGAGGTTTCAGCTTATAACGACTCTCCAGTTGGTTAGTGAATTTTTGAATATGGCTTATGGAACTCCCTGCCACCAATAAATCATCAACAAAAACCAAAATAATGAAATAATCACTGCCTTTGCCCTTTGTATACATACATGGATCTGCAGTACTCCGTTTGAAACCCATTTCATTCACCAATGTTTGATTTAAACAATTATTCCAACACCTTGCACTTTGCTTAAGACCATATACAGCCTTTTTCAGTAGCCAAACCTTATCTGGCTGCTGTTCAAAACCATTTGGCTGTTTCATATACATGGTTTCTTCAAGTTCTGCATTCAGATATGCAGTTTCAAAATCAAAATGATTCACAAGCATTTGATTTTTAGCAGCACCATTCTAAATGTATCAGCTTTGCAAGTTGGTGAAAAAGTTTCATCATAATTTATCCCTTTTGTTTGATGAAAACCTTTTGCAACTAAACGTGCTTTATACTTTGTTTCACCAGAAACACAGTTTTTCTTTTTATAAACCCATCTACACGCAATTGCTTTCTGCCCTTCCGGCAGCTTGGCTAGTTCAAACACTTCATTCCATTCAAAACTTTGCATTTCTGCTTGCATCACACCAAACCGTTGTTTTTGCTCTTCACTGGATAATTGTAACACTTCTTGATAAGATTGCAGTTCATAATTTACCATACATACATGCACTTCGTCACAAAACCGCTTCGGTGGTATTCCTTTGTTTTCTCGTTCAGAACGTCTGGGAACCATAAATTCCTCCCTTTCTCCTTGTTCCTCCATTTTAACACTGGAAGTATCATGTTTCACTGGACTAGGAATTAACTCATTCCTTGCCCCTTCATCATTCCTGACTGCTTGACTCTGTGAACTTTCTGTCAAACTTAGCAACATGTCAGAATTACCATGCACCCTTTGCCAATTTTGCTCTTCAAAATCAGCAGATCTTGAAACAATAACTTTTCCTTGCCCCAAAGAAAAACGCCATGATTTCGTTTGCATTCCCTGATAACCAACAAATCTCAGTTTGATTGTTTTGGCTTCACCTTTCTTCCGCTGACTTTTTGGTACATGCACATAAGCCCATGTTCCCCAGGTACGCAAATGACATAAATCAGGTTGTTTCCCAAACCATACATAGTATGGAGTATTATTTATGACACTTGACCATGTTTTATAGGACAAATAGTTTGCAGATAAAAATGCTTCACCCCACAAATTCTGCTCAGCATTTGCATCAATCATTAAAGCATCATTTATGCTCGGCAAAAGTCCACCACGTCTTTCAACTGCACCATTTTGCCATGGAGCATGTGGGTCAATTAATCTCTGCATGACACCTGTATTTCTGAACCATTTTGAGAATTCATTCCTGGTAAATTCTCCACCTCTGTCACTCTGAACCTGTACAACTGATTTTTAAAACCTTTTCTCAGCCCATGTAACCCAGCTTTTAAATGCATTAAAAGCTTCTGACTTCTGTTTCAGTAGATAACACCAACTGAATCTAAATTTGTCATCCAAAATAACCAGAACATAATGCGCTCCACCTTGACTTGGAGTAAATGGACCAATTAAATCAATATGTACCAATTCAAATAACTCTTGTGACATCCTGTCACTCTTTTGATTAATAGGTTTGATCTTTGATTTAGACTGCTTGCAAATTGCACAATCAAGAAACCTTTGACACTCATTTTGTTTCATACCTTTGCACATTGAAGGCATTTTCTCTAACACCTTGAAACTTGCATGCCCTAGACATCTGTGCAGGACATGTACACAATTATCATGTACTGGGACATTTCTGGTTTGAGCTATTAATTATTCACCCATGTCCATATAAAACAAACCATTCTTCAAATGTCTTTGTGCTTTTGTCTGTCCATCTTTCTCCACATGACAGATATTCTTCTCAAATATCACTACACATCCTGCGTCGGTCAGACTGGACACTGAAAGGAGAGAGTAATCAAGAGTAGGAACAAATAAAACATTATGAAAATCTCCTCCCAAACAGGATATATAACACGCTCCTTTTCCTTCCACATTTGACTTCCTTCCGTCTGCCAGTGTAATGGAATCAATTGAAGATTTCCTTAGACTCACAAATGCTTTGGAATCATTGCATGTGGTTCTACTACTTGCAGAATCAATTAGCCATACTTCCTCTTGAGTAGCCTCATTACACCTCACTGTAGCAGACACAAACTGCGAATAACGCTTCGATTCTTTTCGGCTTTCAGGCTGCATACGTTTTTTCTCCTTTCCAGGTTGCAATTTCACTTTGCAAAAAGGCTTAATATGCCCCTCCTTTCCACAATGGTAACATTTACGTGTGGTTGTCAATGCTCTCTCCACATCTTCCGTCGGAAAATGATTAGCCGATTCCTTTGGAGTTTTCCCATGTGATTCATAGGCGACTCCTTTCCTTTCTCGATTGTTTTCCTTTTGCCTCTCAACACGCCTCTGATCCTCTTGCAGTAACCTTCCTGTTACATAATGTAAATTAAGGTCGTTCGTTCTCATAAATTCCAAGCTTGTAGTCAAAAAACATCCCAGCTTTCAGGCAAAGAACTGAGAATAATATAAAACTTATTTTCTTCAGTAAATGGCATGCCTATCTCATGTAACTGGGCAAAAATAGTTCTCATGGTCTGTAAATGTTTAGACAAACTTTCCCCTTCATGGAGCTTACATCTGTATAACGTTTTTTTAAAACTCATCCTGGAACTAGCAGTTTTACGCACATAAATTTGCCTCAATTTATTCCAGTATTCCAGTGCGGTATCTCCCCTGCTGATATGGACAAGTTGGCTGTCTTCCATACAGAGAACAATATTTGTTTTCGCTCTCTCTTCCATTATGTTCCAAGCCTCAGTCTCTTCAGCAGTTTGAGCAGCTGGACGCGGGTGACTCACAACATTCCAGCATCTGTCTCTCCTTAAGGACATTTCCACCTTAAAAGACCATGTAAGATAATTCTGTTCGTTCAGTCTCTCAACTGGGACACCTCTGCTCTCCAGGCTCATTTGTGCCATCCTGGCTGGCTGTAATATGAAACCACAGCCCTTGGCTGACTGGAAAACTTTGAAGCAACCTCCTAATCCTTACGAAACAACACCAGTTTCAGATTCCTCCTGCTTCAACATGAGTTCTCAGATAAAAACAAAACAAGAAGGCTGTTGCTGGATCTTGTCAATCTTTGCAATCTGGGACTCATAACCTGTCCGGGTGCAATCTCAATAGCAGAGTTTCCAGTGGAAATCCAACCTCCAGCCTCACTGCTCTCTCCTGAGAGCTCCCTCGGAAAGAAATCACTCACACACGCTGAGTCTTTCCAAACTATTTTACTGAACGATATCACAAACACTTCTCCTTCACCATCAGCCACACATACAATTTACAAATGTACAAATATATACACTTTACATCTAGCATTGCTCTGACATTGCATCAGCTAACAATAATTCAATTAAGATTATCTTCTTCCTTTATTTTCCCTTCTGTGCCTTGTTTACACCTTCAGATTTATGACGTCAACTCATATCTCTTCCAAGGCTCTTCTGTGATTTAATTTTTTTATTCCTGACAGGTTGCAGATATCATGCACTGTCTAGATAGCATAATAGACAGTGCTGGGGTGGAGTCAACTGTCTTGGTCCATGTTGGTACCAATGATGTGGGGAAATGTAGTCGTGAGGTCCTCAAAGCCAAATTTAGGTTGCTAGGCAAGAGGTTGAAACCCAGGACCACCAAGGTGGCTTTCTCTGAAATGCTACCAGTTCCATGCACACGGCCAGCTAGACAGGTGCAGCTGAGAAGTCTAAATGTGTGGATAAGACGGTGGGACAAAGAGGAGGGGTTTAGATTTGTTAGGCACTGGGGAACATTTTTGCATAAGCCCGATGTGTACAAGAGGGAAATGCTCCACTTGAACCAAAATGGAACCAGAAAAAAAATGTTAAAGATCAGCTTTTCAACAGAATCCTTATAGAAAGCCGACAGGAGCTGGGAAGTATCCAAGAGCTATCCAAGGTGCTGGAACCATTTTGGGACTAGGGACAAAAAGCTTGGCTACCTCCTTTAGACTTCTGGCTGATTGTAACTAAAATCCAGAATACAATCTCCGCTCCACCAAAATGGGAGCCACCAGCGGCCCCTGTTCAGTTGCCCTAAAGCTGGGGATTCAACAGGCTTCTTGAGACCCCCTCAGCCTGTGATCTCAGCACATAGCAGAGACTTCCTAAGACTTTTTGGCATGAAGAGTCATTGGCATTCAGTCCCAGAGTTTCCTGCTTGGTAAGCGGATCAAGCCCTCTTCAGGTCTAGATGACTCTGACCCCCCCCCTTTTCCTCCTCCTTTCAGGGAATCGCAGTTGCTCCAGCACAAAGTTCAAATGCAGGAATAGGTGGTGCTAAAGCCACAGAAGGGGGGAGGATAGTGCAGGTCATGGGTGGGGGAACTGATCAAGGCTTCTGCCTGAAATCCCCACTCTTTTCCCCCTGTCTCCATGCATTGCTAGAGTTAACATCAACAACAACAACAAGTTTTGTCCCCTGCCTTTCTATCAAGGAAGCATTCAAGATAGATAAAAGCATGATTAGAACAATACTAAACCAAATACATTAAAAACACAACTAAGTTCTGTTTACCTCTACGGTTTGCCTAAACAGCTATGGTTTGATTTCAAGGATGATTCAGCCACTTTTGGCTTCCTTGGTGGTTTGCTGCCAGAATTGCTGCCCTGGGAAAGCCTGGCGAATGAGAGGCTTCTTGGCTTGACTGCTTGCGTTGCAAAGGGAGGAGCAGGGGCTGCCTGCATGAAACCGGCCCATGCTTGCTCCTGTCCCTTGGACAGAGGTCCCTTTAACAGGGTCACCTACTCATTGCTGCAGGTGCAGATCAAACGGATGTGAAAAGTGGAGCTGCAGGGGCTGATTCAAGAGTTGGCAACCTTGGCCCCAGACTCCCTCCTCCCAGAGCAGGACATGAGAAGGGGCTCCTGGGGAGGGAGGAAGAGATGGGGGGGGGGGGGGAAGGCTCTTCATTTCACTGGATGAATTCACAGCTCCTTCCCTTGACTCTAGCAATAAGTGGGAGGGATGGGAGGAGGCAGAAACATACCCTCTCCTTCCTCCCCAGGAGTCAAAACAGAATGGATGGTCCCCCTGTGTGCATGTTTGTGAAGGTGGGGCAGAAGAAGAGCTCAAGCTAGATAAAGGCGAGTTCTGCCCTGGGGGTGGCGGTGGGGAATATACCTCCCTACCAAGAACGGGGTAGGAAACACTTATGAGCTAGAATTCCCTGTCGTGTGAGAAGCGGAAGGGAGAAGAGACCTGGCTGGTTGTATCTCTCCTGCTTGCTATCAGCAGTTTGTGGGTTAATTAACCCATGATTGCCATTATGTGCAAACCCCACATCTTTCTCAGATGCAGGGGAGGCTGGTGGTTCCAGCTTTGGTGGGGCAAAGTGCCCATTCTGGGCTTTAGTTACAACCAGCCTGAAGCCTGAAGGTGCTATCCAAGGTGCTGGGCCCATTTTGGGGATAGGGACAAGCACCTTGTCTACCTCCCTTAGACTTCTGGCTGATCGTAACTAAAACCCACAAAACATTCTCCGCTGCACCAAAATGGGAGCCACCAGCAGCCCCTGCTCAGTTGCCCTAAAGCTGAGGATTCAACAGGCTTCTTGAGACCCCCTCAGCACATAGCAGAGACTTCCCAAGACTTTTCAGCATGAGGCATCATTGGCATTCAGTCTCAGAGTTTCCTGCTTGGTGAGTGGATCAAGCCCTCCACAGATCTTGGTGACTCTGACCTCCCCACCCTTTCCTCCTCCTTTCAGGGAATCACAGTTGCTCCAGCACAGAGTTCAAATGCAGGAATAGGTGGTGCATTTCTCGTGATTATATCTGCAATGGGGATGATGACTGCGGAGACAACAGTGATGAGGGCTCCACTCTCTGCAGCGACCTGGGTGAGGGTGCAGTGATGTTCCCAGTGCCAGCCACAAGCCACACCAAGGAACGTTTTTGAAATTCTGCACTATGGGAAACTGGATCACGTTCCTCACAACGGAGTTGTGCAACTCATAAGCTAGAGGCCTTGGTGATGTCATTCAATTTGCATGTTTTCCTGTCCTTTGTGGGTTTTGATTTCAGGTTATAAGATTTACTTGATAAGCAGCTGGAGGAAGAGGAGAACGGAGAAAGCTGCAGTTGGGTTTGTTCTCGGAGGAGGCAGAGGCCTGGATGGAAGCCCCCCGGGAAGTAAAGCCGCGATCACTGAGGACACGGAAGCAGTGTCTCTCGCAGGCTTCACAGAGTTCCTGTTAACTTAGGCTTTACTTAATGTCCTTAAGAATTAGTGTTTCTATAAGATGGAATATGGGGATGGCAGACATTAAGCCTTAGAAGCAGAGAGAGTTTTCCTGCCCACCCTTCATTCCTCCTTGTGTGGTGGGAAAATGGGCATCACTTCTGGCTTGTCTTTCTCAGTGCTTCTACGTCCTCCATCCCAAACAGAAATCAGAGCCGTTAGCGAAACGGTTGACTCAAAACAGGGCTGCCCTAGTCTGTCTCATTGGTGACCATCCCATTGCAGGCCATGGCACTGACCCAGGAAGGGGGCAGCCTTCAAAACAAGGGCTGGAGGAGAACCTGACTGGCCAAGACTGGGACTTGCAGAGCCAGGAACCAACGAAGGAAGGGCAGCTAGAGTTCAGGCATCATGAGGAACAGAAGGGCTAAAGCCACAGAAGGGGGGAGGATAGTGCAGGTCATGGGTGGGGGAACTGATCAAGGCTTCTGCCTGAAATCCCCACTCTTTTCCCCTGTCTCCATGCTTTCCTAGTGCTAACAACAACAACAACAACAACAACAAGTTTTGTCCCCTGCCTTTCTACCAAGGAAGTGGCACTCAAGATAGATAAAAGCATGATTAGAACAATACTAAACCAAATAAATTAAAATCACAACTAAGTTTTGTTTACCTCTACAGTCCCAGAGTTTCGTGCTTGGTGAGCGGATCAAGCCCTCCACGGATCTAGGTGTCTCTGACCCCCATTTCCTCCTCCTTTCAGGGAATCGCAATTGCTCCAGCACAGCATTCAAATGCAAGAACGGGAGGTGCATTTCTGGTGATTATATCTGCAATGGGTATGATGACTGCAGAGACAACAGTGATGAGGACTCCACTCTCTGCAGCAACCTGGGTGAGGGTGCAGTGATGTTCCGGAAGCAATGTCCCTCACAGGCTTCACAGAGTTCCTGCTAACTTAGGCTTTACTTAAAGTCCTTGAGAATTAGTGTTTCTATAAGATGGAATATGGGGATGGCAGACATTAAGACTTAGAAGCAGAGAGAGTTTTCCTGCCCACCCTTCTTTCCTCCTTGTGCGGTGGGAAAATGGGCATCACATCTGGCTTGTCTCTCTCACTGTTTCTACGTCCTCCATCCCAAACAGAAATCAGAGCCATTAGCGAAATGATTGACTCAAACCAGGGCTGTCCTAGTCTGTCTCTCTGGGCTACATTGGTGACCATCCCATTGCAGGCCATGCCATTGACCCAAGAAGTGGGCTGCCTTCAAAACGAGGGCTGGAGGAGAGCCTGACTGGCCAGGACTGGGACTTGCAGAGCCAGGAACCAACGAAGGATGGGCAGTTGTTGTTCAGGCATCATGAGGAACAGAAGGGCTAAAGCCACAGAAGAGGAGAGGATAGTGCAGGTCATGGGTGAGGGAACTGATCAAGGCTTCTGCCTGAAATCCCCACTCTTTTCCCCCTGTCTCCATGCTTTCCTAGTGCTAACAACAACAACAACAACAAGTTTTGTCCCCTGCCTTTCTACCAAGGAAGTGGCACTCAAGATAGATAAAAGCATGATCAGAACAATACTAAACCAAATACATTAAAAACACAACTAAGTTCTGTTTACCTCTACAGTCCCAGAGTTTCGTGCTTGGTGAGTGGATCAAGCCCTCCGCGGATCTAGGTGACTCTGACCCCATTTCTTCCTCCTTTCAGGGAATCGCAGTTGCTCCAGCAAAGCGTTCAAATGCAAGGACGGGACGTGCATTCCTCATTCTTATATATGTGATGGGGATGATGACTGCAGAGACAACAGTGATGAGGACTCCATTCTCTGCAGCGACCTGGGTGAGGGTGCAGTGATGTTCCCAGTGCCAGCCACAAGCCACACCAAGGAACGTTTTTGAAATTTATGCACTATGGGAAACTGGATCATTAAGACATAGAAGCAGAGAGAGTTTTCTTGCCCACCCTTCTTTCCTCCTTGTGCTGTGGGAAAATGGGCATCACATCTGGCTTGTCTTTCTCAGTGTTTCTACGTCCTCTGAGGAGGGACATCCCCATTCTCCCTCCCAGGCAGGACATACAGCACTTAGCGAAAACGTTGATGCAAACCAGGTCTGCCCCAGTTTGTCTCTCTGTGCTAGGTAGGTGATCACCCCATTGTTGGCCACCCCTCTGACCCAGGGGGGCTGCCTTCAAAATGATGGGTGAAGGAGAGCCTGACTGGCCAGGACTGCAGAGCTAGGAACCAGAAAAGGAAGGGCAGCTGGAGTTCAGGCATCGTGAGGAACAGAAGGCCTAAAGCCACAGAAGAGGGGAGAGTAGTGCAGGGAGCTGTCTACACAAAGGGAAAGCCTCACAGTGGCTGTGGATCTCCACCCCGCCGCTTACATGATGTGAGTGCAGATTCACAGCCACTGCTTGGCTTCCCCATGATGCTGCGTTTTGAAAAAATTGGGGATTTGCCCACTCTGTCGACAATCTGGGGCCACTCCGGTGGTGATGCCTGGTGGAAGGCCACTAGCAATCATTCACCTTCCACCTATTGAAGAAAAAACAACCCTAAACACAACAGCCCCATCAAGAGGATTCCCACACACAATGACACAACATGAAACACACAATGACACAAAAAGCATGAACGTAGAGCAGCAACTGATGGACGAAATTGAGACAAATCGAACAAAATGGAGAGAAACTGACCCCACAAAAGAAAACCACTACCTAGACTAAAGTTCAACAGGGACACACAGAAACTCATAAACGTAATGAATAGTAAACTCATGACATAATTATTAATGATAGCAATCTAGAGCAGTCCTCATCTATAACAAACAGGAACTCCCCACAAACAACAACACACGTAGAACATTAGAGACTAAACCAAAATGGCAAATCAGAATTGAAAACAAAATTGAAAAACTATGGAAGGACATAGGAAGAATGACATAATACATGAAGGGAAATTGTTCAAAGAATATCCTCAAAAACACTCAACACATCATAGCAAGCAATAAAGAGATACCAATCGTAGCTCTCGACACACTGAAACAAAAACTAGCAGTCCAGACCATCAGGCTAAGAAGACACAAAGAATCAAATGAAAGAAAATACCAAAATTGTTATACCAAAGCTTTCAACTCCATCCCACACAATTGGCTGAAAAAAGTACTCGAAATATACAAAATACATCCCTCGATCCTAAAACCTTTTGATGACAATAATTGAGAACAACACAATACACCTAACAACAGACAAGGATGATATACAAACCCAAAAATACATATCAAAAATGACATCTTTCAAGGTGATGCATTCAGTGCTTTATGGTTTTGCCTTTGTCTCAATCCAATATCCAACATCCTTAACTACAACACCTATGGCTTTGACATAACAGCATAAAAATGTATGCCTTGACTTTGGCTCAGATAAAAGCCCTCCTGCGAATCACTGAAGAACTGATGACAGATATGAAAATGGAATTCAAGATAGGAAAATACAAGATCTTACATACAGAAAAAGGGAAATGGAAAGAAGAAGAAACAGAAGAAACACAAAATAATTAAATATTAGATAACAGAGAATTCTTTCACACTAAAAACACCACCATTCATGATAGGGTGGTGCACGGACCACCCGATTCGTTTCGGATCCTGATCTGTCACTTCCGAATCAGGCCCGATTCGCTTTGGGTTGATTTGGACCTCCCCTGATTCGCTTCGGATCCTAATCCGAAGTGAGATTCGGACCTCCGAATCAAGTTTCGGATGACTCATTTTCCCCATAGACTTGCATTGGGAGAAATAAACGCCTATAACTTTCTCATATTTCAAGATACACACATGAGAGTTGGGGACCTCACAGACGGGCTGTGGGTACTCATGTGTGGCAAATTTCAGACACAGAGGTGCAGGCATTTACTCGCAAGGAATTTTTAAAGCGATGCACAGCCCTAATTCATGAAGCCATAGTAAAAGCAGATAAAAATTACACCCCACTCAACCTAGTACAACAAAACGAAGACCAAACACGACCACTCACACTCACAAAGAAAAAAGAAAAATGGGCACAAAAAGCACTCCATGAGAAGCACTACAACATAAGACAGAACCCACAAATAAACAAAGAACAATTGTACGAATGGCTCAGGAAGGGTGAGCCATTTCCTGAAAAAGAAGGATCCCTGATAGTCATATAGCATCAAGTCACAGCAACCAGAAAACCTTCAGAAACTGGGCCTACCAGGATACGAAAGGCATCTCAACTTTTGAGAATGGGGGAAAACTGCAGAAAAGGTGGGAAACCACCGAATGATCAGAGTTGGGGGGGAAGGGGAAGGGGGCTTGGCCTTCTCGGCAACTCTTGAAGGCCCCTGGCCCTGAGGTTCTGCACCCCAAAAATGAGGAGTGGTTTTTAAATAGAGAAAGATTGGGAAGCATCTGTGCTGAGGCTGCCCAACAAGCTTCATTTAAACTGAAAGATTCATCACGCACAATGAAACAGTGGAACTCCTTGCCACAAGATACTGAGGGAGGCAATTATTGATGCTTTCAACAACTGACGTCAAAAAGGGGCTGGACATATTCCTTCTAGAGGGGGGTGGGGGAAGTACTGGGTGGTAACTCTGTATATGGAACAACTGGAAGGGGGAGTAGAATTAAAATTGAAAAGATTAGGTTTTGTTGGGCTGAGATTGTAGAATTTAAGTCTCTTAACACAGATACCTTTCTCTTAATCTCTGTCCCCAATGTTCTGGCTGCGTCATCATGCTGCAGATAATGAAATGAGAGCAGGAAGCCACAGTGGTGCAGAGATGGTTGGGGAGGGGGAGACCGGGCCCCGTGCTCTGGTTCTGATGCCCTCGCCTTGGGTGCGTTTCAGGTTTTCACATCTTGCAGTGCATACATGGCTGTGAGTGCAACGGAAGCTGTGAGGACACAAGAGAGATTCACCGGGATGCCTTTGATGGGAGAGACATGGAGCTGTTGTGGGGTGATTTCTTTCCAGCCGATCATAGAAAACATTTTTGGGGCAGGAACTGTGGTGGATGGCTGCAGAGACACCTGGATGTCATGAAGGAGGCTCCACAGAGGAGAGGTGAGGCTGGGGAGAGGGGGAGGGGGCCATTCCTCCATATCCCCTGTCTCCCTCCTACCCACCCTTATATTAATCCTAGGCTGGTGAGCCAAACTACACACTAAGCAGGTTACAGAAGTCCAAGATTCTGTGGACAACGTTTGTGCAAATCCTGTTTTTGAATGTTCCCCTTTTACAAAAAAAAAAAGAAAAGAAGAAGAAGCTCCCTGTAAATTGCTGAGGCAGCAAGGAGAGATCTGGACTTGCAGCGTTTCCGCCCATTTTGACATTTTCTACTTGCAGGAATGGTTTTCCACATGGCACACAGTCAAAAATGTGACCGCACTCGCCCCCTCCTGGGGTCTAAAGTGCCGCACTCCCCTCAGCTACCTCAGGGCTTCAGAGCCGCAATCTGAGAGCATCCAGAAATAGAGATGAGGGAGACATTCGTTTGGTTCGCAGCTTAATATGAATTTATCTCCGTTTGCTCTTTTGAAGCAATGGGCAGAGCAAAACTCAGTTCGCCTTCAACATTCGCACTTCTCTGCATTCCGCAATGGACTTCCCCACTCAAAAAAGGAACACAAATGAATATATTTGGGTGGAGTGCAAACAAAAATGTACGTATTATGCAAAAATGTGTATAAAATGCAAATATTAGGAGAAATGCATACAAAAATATGTACAAATTTTCATTTGAACTTCAAAAATTCAAAGTTTGGGATGAACATAACTTAATTTTGGAAAAATAGGGCACTGAGGGAAGATGAAATTCATAGATGCATCCATTCCTATCTAAAAACACATTTATTTTTTCAATATCCAATCAGCTAATACGTGGGCAAAGATTACTTTCAATACAGCACAGGCAATTAAAAATGAAACAAACAGCAGTTAAAAATTCTTTCCAAAGGCCTGAGGGAATAAAAAGGTCTCTGCCAAAAGATACAGAAAAAGGCCCATATGATTAAATCAATCTTTCATTCATTCTTTACAATCACAAGATTTGGCTGAGCTGAGCATGCAGTTCAGTGCATGTTTTCTGAAGCAGGCACGCACGACTAACCACCACGCGCCCAACTGGCAGACAATGTCTGGGGGTTATAGGGTACTTCAGGTTCCTGGATCCAAGATCGGAGACACCACTCCAACCTCAGAGCCAGTAATCTGCACTCCGCTCCCAGCTGTTATGGAGAGAATCGCACCAGCTGCCTCCCTAAAGTTGGAAAAGTACCTCAGAGAGTCAGAAAAGGGGGCATTTTGGTGGGCGGGGAAGGGAAGGGACTGGCCTCTGGCCCCTCCAGCCTCCTTCCCTCCCCACTCCGAAGCATCCCAGCTAGATGGGCAAAAAAAGCCCATCTAGCTAAAATTCAGAGTTAGAGGATGGGGAGGCGGAGATCACCTCCGCCACACCACCTGCTCTGCATTTGGATGATCGTAAGAGGCTTCTGATCATCAGCTGGAAGTCATAGGATGGCGCCTCAAGGAATTCTTCCTTCTCTTCCCCTCTCCTTAAAACCTGGGTCCAAGACCAGATTCAAGAGTCCTCCTGCCTTTCTCCAGCTTCATGCCCCAGTCACTTATCTATCTTTAGGAAAGCGAAGTAATAATTGGTTTAATACAAACTTTTTTCAGATAGAGGACAACTTTCATTCCATAGGAATCTACTTCAAGGCAGCCCAGCAGATAAGGGAGTTCCTCCATGGTAGCATTATAAAAAGGGGTCTTTACTTAGCCTGTAGGTGACTGCTTCTTAAAGATGAACATTAAGCCTAATATGTTGAAATGAAGTTAAGGAAAGACCAGAAAGATGATAATCCTGGAACAGCTCAAGAGCAGCTGTTCGAGGGTCCCTCGAGAGCTGGTGATCTTCGCCCTGAAGCAGCTCATTAGGCAGGCTACAAAAATGGTAATTGAGCGTTTTCAAAGTATAGCAAGATGCTGACGGGAGCTGGGGAATTCACTTCTTTGAAGGCTTTCACCTTGTTGGATATCCCACAGATGATGTTCTCCAGTTAGTAGAACAGTGTGCTGGATTGGGTGATCCCATGGGATCTCATCCCGTGAAGGTGCAGCATCCGGATGAATTTTAAATGTTTTAATGATGTGTTTCTTTTGTTTTTTAATTTTTTAAACTTTGTCATGCTTGTATTTGCATTGTGTTCCCCGCCTCGATCTGTAGGGAGAGGCGGGTTATAAATAAATATTATTATTATTATTATTATTATTATTATTATTATTATTATACCTCCCAATGGAACTGGAAGTCTTAACAAAGAGCAACCTTCCTAGTTTTGCAGAGCATCCAGTAGTGAAGGTGGCCCGGCAGGTGGGCATGGACGGCATAGACACCCTCATCTGTCATGTCCATGGCTTCCACCCCAAGGAGGTCAGCGCCACCTGGAGGAAGGATGAGAAGGTCTGGGAGCAGGAGACCTTATCTGGGAAGGTTGTCCCAAATTCGGATGGGACCTACTACACCTGGCTCAGTGTCCAGATTGATCCCAAGGACAGGAAGCGCTACTGGTGCCATGTAGACCACGTGAGCTTGATGGCGCCTCTAGATGTGGCCTGGGAGGAGACTGGTGAGAAACTGCTGTGGGGCAAGGGCGGAATTTCCAGTTGCATTTGGGGAGGGGACTTCATGTATGAAAGCTCTTCCATATGAGAAACACCTGACACCAAATGGAAAGCTACATTGGCTCTGCGCTTCCTTCATCTGCCTGAAGTCAAACCTACCTCTTTTCTGCTGCCCCATTCCACTTGACTGGCATGCACAACTACCACGCTCCAGATCATCCTTGATTCCCCCAGAAAGGAAGCCCATGACTTTAACCATCAGTTGGGAAGAGACAGACTAACTGTGGGGGTGAGAACATGAAAAGGTGCTCTAAACTTGAAGGAGGAGAGTGTCCGGATTTGCAATTTGCTCCTGAAGTTTCCCAACTTGCAACCTTTTCCTTTCACCAATTCTAGGGTGACCAGATAAAATCCAGGTCAGGGCTCATGTAACTTTCACAGTTGTAGAGAAAAGGGAATTTCAGCTTGAGTCATTTGTATGCAATTAGTTCCTGGTGATATTCCCTCTTCATCACAAAGGTGCAGACACTATACTAGAGTGACCATATACAAAAGAAGGCAGGGCCCCTGCAACTTTGTGATGAAGAGGGAATTTCACCAGGAACTAATTGCATACAAATGACACTGGCTGAAATTCCCTTTTCTCTACCACTGCTAAAGTTATATGAGCCCTGACCTGGATTTTATCTGGTCACCCTAACCAATTCTGGCACTGAGATCAAAAATCCATGCAAGGACAGCGTGCCATTGAGCATGTGTAAAACCAGCCCCTAAAAGAGGGGGATGTGAGCTGTGTAAAGTGGGAGGGGCACAGAATAGAGAGAGTGGAAGTGAAGTTGGGAAATGACAGTTGTTGATGCTGGGAAGGAAAGAAAAGGGGAGAGGAGAGAAAAGGCTGGAGGAGAAGAGGATGCAGCAACAGCAGAGTGAAGGAGTGCAGCTGAGAAGGAAGTTCAGGGCAGGTGGGAGCGCAGTGAAGAAGAGAAAGAGGCAGGCAGAGCAGCCTTCAGCCAGGGAGGAAGAGTAAACCATCACCACAGGCTGAAGGAACTGGGACAAGCGATTGTGGCTGGTCAAGTAACAGGAACACAGAGCTTTGTAGTGAACTGTGGTTTTAAATTAGAGCACTTCGCGTTTGCTTTGTATAGTTATGTTATTTCATTAATATTGGTATTTACTGGAAATCCTATAGTTAATACTGTTTAAGGTTTAGTCATTTGACTCTGGAGTGATTGCGGCCTGCCCCTCTTCATCCTAATTCTATAAACCTGAGGCAGTGCAGAGCGGCCCTGTGAAGTGTATCAACTCTTCCTAGCCATTGCATCCTATAGAAAATAGAGACACCCCTGACCACTCACCCTTCCCGCCGTCCAGCTTATAAATATTCAAACAGGCCGGATGGGGGCCCAAAGGTTGCCTCCTCTGTCAGTAGATCCGTGAAGTGCCCGTGGTTGCGGTGTGAGGTGGTTGCAACTAGCAAGAGAATAAGGAGGTTCTCAGAGGGTCGGCCTTTTCATTAAGTTGTCCACCACAACCCCAAGATCTGTTCATTGGTCAGCTTGATCCCATGAGCATATCCATGACATTGTTGTATGTCTGGCTGAGGAGGCCATCTGGGCTCCAGCGCTGCCTTGCTTTGTTTTGTTCAAGGTGTATTCAGTTGCAGGATTTAGTCATGGATGTCCCCAGGCAGGATCCCCCTTTAGCCATCTGCCTGCCTGCCCCTCTCTCCCATGCGGCACTTGGTTTGGTCTTATACGCCCACCTGTCAATCAGTCTCCTGCCACCCCTCAAGGTTCCCAGGAGCCTTTGTGTTTCTGTTCACTAGCTAAGGGAACTTTCCAGCCAAGTTCACCAGCCTCCCTAATGGCTTTAAAGCTTACCTTATCTCTTACCCTATATCGGAAATAATGTCAAACTTATCCATTGTCAGGATACAAACGGAGCACATCTTTGACTTCAAGGCAGAGGAATCAGCAGGATTCACTTCATTTTGGGCCACAGGGCTGATGGCTTCTGGATTTCATGATCCAGATTGTGGAAACTTCTTCCCACTGAGGTGCACCTGGTGTGAGCATTGGCTGCCTCTACAAGAGAGGTTTAATGCTCTTTTGAGGCGCATTAAAAAATTTACCTCTACAAGAACGGAGCGCAAATCGGGCGTAGAGGCGCGCTATCCCTCCGATTATGCGCATTATCGAATGCGTGTTAAATAGCGAGGGTTTTTTGTGGCGGAATGTGAAGCGCGTTATGCCTATGTGAACAGTTTTTTGATAAAGTGCATTTTTGGAGAGGTGGGCGGGTAGAGGGCTGGGTTTTGCGATGACGTCCGAGATGGGCGGGAAGAGGGAAGGGGTTTGCGAAGAAGCACGACATGAGCGGGGAGAAGGAAGGTATTTGCGAAGAAGCACAACATGAGCGGGGAGAGGGAAGGGGTTTGCGAAGAAGCCCTCCGGTTATGCGCAGCTCTATAGAAGCGCGGGCGTTTTCACGCGCATATGCATATAAGTGTGTGAGCGGAGCTGCATCGCGAACCACTTCCCTGTTCCCACTCATCTCGGTCGTCATCGCATACATTTTCCCTCTCCCCACTCATCTCCAGCTGCATCGCAAACCACTTCCCTGTCCCTTCCCATCTCGTTGCCAGGCAACCCGAAATTTCCAGGAGGGGTAGAGTGCACAAAAGACGGGAACCACAAAGGTAGAATTCCAGGTACATTCCTGTAGGCGGAGTGAAGGAAGGGGGGGCTGCTAAAGGGGTTGGGCTTCAGGAAAAATGCGAAGTAAAAATCTGCGGCTCCGCTTGTTTGCTCCTCCGAAGCTCCGCATGTGAACAAGGATAACGCGCGTCCCAGAAAACAGATAATGCGCTTCGCCGCCTCTCGCTGCCTATCGTGCAGAGGTATTAGGCGTAAATGCGCTTCAGCGATTATGCGTATAATCGCTTAACCAGGCTCAAAAGCGAATCCTTGTAGGGGGACCATTGTCATTTTTTTGCAACCAGGTTAGGACTTTCTTCCACTCCCAGGCATTTCATGGCATATGATGAAGCTTTTCGTGTCTGGGTTATATTGGGTTCCAGTATTTTATTGTAACTCTTTTTTACATTTCTTCATTTTAAAGATTTTATATTGTGTTTCTATGTATTTTGGATTGTAACTTACATGAACCACTCAGAGAGCTTTGGCTATGGGGCAGGAGAGAAATGAAATAAATGAATGGATTATGACCCCCCCCAAACACACACACACATTTCACCCATCGTTCAATCCCTGCCAATGTCGCCATATTTCACAGAGCCCCCCGTGGTGTGGGTGATACGCAAGGCTGTCAATGAAAGCCAGGAAACCCTCATCTGCCAGGCTGATGACTTCTTCCCCAAGGAGATCAACGCCACCTGGAGGAAGGACGGGGAGGTCTGGGAGCAGGAGACCCTCTCTGGGGATGTCGTCTCAAATGTGGACGGGACGTACCACACCTGGATCAGCATCACGATTGACCCCAAGGACCGAGACCACTACCGGTGCCATGTGGAACATGCCGGCCTGCAGGCGCCACTTGAGGTGGCCTGGAAGGAGTCTGGTGAGAGATTGCACAGGGCCAGAGTGGAAGGTGTCCTTCAGGTGGAGGATGGTGGATTTTGGAATGGGAATTTCACGTTGACAGGTATAAAGATCTCAAGGTCGCAACTAACTTTGCTTAGAAAGCAAAGGGTAAGGAGAAACAACAAACACACCAAAGCAGGCTTCCTGCTCTTTCTCGACATAGAGCTGACTTGACAGGAAGCTGTCTTAGCAACCCCATTTTGAGATTCTGAGAAAGGAGGAGCTCAAAGAAAAGACCCCTCCCCAATCCACCTGCCCATGCTTCAAGATCCCCCACCAGGAGCCCTGCTTCAGGTCATCCCAGTGTCAGAGATTATGTGAGTGACTTTCAGGGGCTTTTCTATGTTGGCCCCTCTGCTGTAAAAGGCCCTCTAAAGATATATCCACCTGGCACCTATGGGCCACATGAAAGGTGACATTAAATGTATCTTTAAACCTAACATGCATATTTTAAAAAATGGAAACATCAGGTGTGGGGAACACACTAATAATTATTCGGATTACAGTGTGTATGAGAGTGAGAGAGAGTGAGAGAGAGTTTAACCCTTTCATTCCCTGCTGCAGTCCTACAATTGTCCTCTGGAGCTGCTATTTGCATTGGGAGAAAAAATAGGCATCCATTGAAAACATTTTTATTTGTCTTTTAGCAGTCTTTAATTTAAGCTGCTGATATATTGCTATGCTTTGTACGCTGAAGGTCCCAGGTAGGGCTGGAAATAACCCTGCTTGAAACTCTAAAGAGCCATGGCTGCCAATCAGTTTCAACAATACTGGGCTAGCCGGACCAATGGTCTTACTCTGTATAAGCCAGCTTCCTATGCTCCTAATGCAGATGTAATTCGTGATTGAATTCTGTAAAACTGTTATGGATTTTAGAGATGAAATAGGATCGATTTGGTTTTTATTTGTTTTGTTTTAATCTTTTTGGGGTCCACATGAAGAAAAGTAAGGTATACATTTCATAGATAAAGAGAGCTTTTAGTGTTATTTGAACATGCGGTAAAACTGGTAAACATCACTACCATTTTAAAAGATAATTTTTGCAAACTTCTCGAAAGCTTCTTGTAATATTGGGCTCTGTTGATCTACCTTTGGGCAAGGCAATTCCGTAATATTGGGGCCCTGCTTGGAATCCTTTTCAATGAGAATATACTTTTATTGGGGATGAGACACAGAAGCCAACTCCAGGAGAGACTCTTGCAAATTTTTGTGGCGCAAACAGGCGAGGACAGTGAAGGGAGAAGGCATTGCTTGGATCTCCCATCTCTGCTGTTCCCTGGTCAACTTTCAGTCACAGAACTGCCTCTCCCATAAGGGTAAGAGATTGCTTTGGGGTTTACCTTACCTCAACCATTTTGTTCATTTTCCATTCCATCCTCAGTGTGGCCTATTGTGGGGGGAATCTTAGGGGCTGTGGCTGCCCTCCTGCTGGTTGCTGGGATCACCTTCTACATCAGTAAGTAGACCCTGAATGCATTCACTGGGTAAGAGGTGAGGAGTTATTCGCTGGTAGAATCACACGGAGAATAGGATGATGGCTCAGGCTTTCTGTTAATGGGGGCAAGTAGCCACCAAATCTGTTGGTGCCCATGAGTGTCAATGGCAATATGTGTCAATGACATTATGGATATTGACAGATCTCTATGAAATTTGTTCTGTACACAAATATATATCTTTACAAACTTAATAAAATCGGATGTTCATTTCATAAGACGTTATGTGATGATGAAAGTGAGTTAGGCTTGTGGGGAGGACTCATTTTCCTGACGGGTTCAGAGGTTCTCTTGACTTGGTCTAGACCTCTCTGTTCCCATCCCTACACTCCTGGCAGCCTTCAGCATGAGAAACCAAGGTCCTATGTATGTTGAGCAGGCATAGGGATTGATATCGAGAAATACAGCCTACGTCATCATAGAAATCACCCGGACATCTTGTGGAGTGTCCATCCCAGAGACTAGGAAGAGCTGGATGAACTTCTGCCCAGGGTGGGTCAAAGGTCTGAGAGCCCTTCCTTGAGTCATTGCTTGGATGACTTCTGCCCTAACCTTGGGTCTCCTTCTGCAGGGAAGCAGCGACAGACCTACCAAGCTGTCTCCAGAGCCACATCAAGTGAGTAACATCTCCTTCTTTGAAATCTTCTTTCCACAGGACAGTCCAGGGATGGGAGTTCGAAAACAGGTCAATTAACTGAGGAGTGGGTGTCCAGCCCCAAAGATGTAGATGGGCTGCCGACACTCCCTTCTCCCCCAAAAGAAGAGACTTTGCAAAGTGGGTCCTAGTTGCATATACACAGGCAGGCAGCTACACCTCATCCTTGTGGACTCACCAGGCACTAGGAATAAACCCTGGAAAGCTGCTGCCAATCTGTGTTGTCAATACTGAGCTTGACACACCAGTGGTCTGACTCTGTCTATGGCAGCTTCCTTTGTTCTTTTCTGGCATTGCTGTTCTTTGGGTTCTGCCCTTAAGGCAGAGAATGAGACATAATCAACGATTTAAGCCATCCGATAAAGAAATAGTGTTCGCGTATCCATTAGCCTAAAGTCTCAAAAAGAACCATCTTTGGGGGTCTGTGTTTGGAGGGGAGGGAAGAAAGGGTGGTGGTGGTGGTTTTTTGAGTATGGAATGTTTTGTTATGGGGAGGGAGAAGTGGAAAGGAGCACAGAGCAGCTGTTGGGAATGGACAATTAACAGTGGGAAGAGGGAAGAGGGGACAAACAGGATCCGTGCATCCCTTGCCTGTCTCCATCCGGAAAGATGAAGATGCAACATGCTGGCTTCTGGGAGCTGCCTTTTGGGTGTGCTCCAGGCACCTTGAAATAATAGGCCCCATCATTTTGCAATTTCCTTGCATTTCCTAAAGTAGAAGATGATTGGTACGTGGAGCCAGCTTTCTTGATGCTGCTCTGGGGTATGTGTGAATGTGTGTTTGAATTATTGAATAAATGTGTGTGTGTGTGTGTATGTTTGAGTGTATGAAACTCACAGCCTAAAGGGTTTGAGCGCCTGCCCCAATCCCTACACAGTAATACTTGTGATGGTTTGATTGCCAGTTTGCCTCGCCTCATCAGTAATTGAGGGTTGTGTCCATTACATATCCCCTTACCAGGACCGAGCGGCATTTGGAAACTTTTTTTCCCTCACTGCCTGCCATGTAGCTTCCTTTCCCATCAACTGGAATCCATAACGTGAGTTCAGTGCATTGAAAAGGAAGGTCTTTCACTGCTTTGTGTTGTCAAACAATGCCTGTGATGCACTTGAAAGCAAGGGGGATGCCCAGTCCAGATACTCATATGGGCTCTACAGAACTGTTAAAAAAAAATCCTACCCCATTGATTATCTTCTTTAGAAGCAATCAGTCAGGCTCCAGGTTTGAAGTGGATATCGTTGGTTTCTGAATCACAGGCTATGGCCTCCATTACCTGGCTAGAATAAGACTAAGGGGAACAGGCTGTGAAACCTCGTAGAAATCCAGAAGGGATTCCGGATGCCTCTTTAGGCATCCGGAATCCATTTCGAGAATGGAGGTAGGGGGGTAGGAAGATTGAGTAAGGGAAAGAAAAGTAGTCCTAGGCAGTCACCCAGTGTGACTCCCCCATTTTTCTCTCCTTTCTAGCAAACAACCCAGCATACAAAAGCTCCAGCAAGAGCAAGCATGAGGAATCCCATCCCAAAGGGGAGGAGGAAGTCTGCATCTCCCTACAGGAGAAGAAAGAGACCACCCTTTCTGGTTAACTTGCAGAGGTGATCCCCCATTCCTTTTGGGACTCTGTTCACCCCCCACACACACACACACACACACACAAGCTGGGGAATGTGATTCGCCCATAGTGAACACGAAAAGACCCGAAAAAAACAAGGGGAGGGTTCTTAATGAAGACACACTCTTTGTCAAAGCAGTGATTCAGTTGTGATTCCAGAATTCACAACAGAAGGAATGTAGGCTCCATTTCTTGGTGCCTCTTCATCACAAACTCTTTCTTTCCCCCCTCTCTAGTATGATCAGAATGGCCAGCACTGGACCAGGAAGTACGAAAAGAAAGGAAGAGTATAAATATCCATGTCTCTGATTTTTCTGTGTCCTTTCGGGGACTTTTTCTTATATCCCTACAAGCCAGCTGCAGCCAATCTGTACTTGCAATGTCTTTGAACTGCATGGAGCTTGGCTTGCCATCCAATTGATTCTGCGCAGGGCCAGTCCTAAGACATCTTTGCAAGGAAAAGCATCAAGATGTTCCCTCCAGCTCTGGAATGGAGTTCAGCATTTTTAAATGATGCTCAGGAATGCGACACGAAAATGGTGTACCCCTCCCAGTACCACTGTGAATCTGCTCTCCAGAGTGACCAATTCATGTTGCTTCCTCATGAGGCCATCCATGCTTCCAATGACGATGTTTTCCTTTATTTTTGTCAATGGTTTGCACAGTTCAACTGCAGGAATCAAGGAAGCTCTAGATAACCTTTACAAAAGAGTTTCTGCTAATGGGACTTCATGTAAGCGAAGAAGCATTCTCTACTCATTTTCATATATAGGGCTGAAATTTTGTATAACCTGGGAGTGAGTTCCATTGAATTTAGGGGAGCTGACTCCTGAGCAGACATATTTAGGACTATACTGTAAACCTCTTCTCATTCTATCTGTGTCTTTAGATGTTATACATTTTGCTTGAGTATAAAGGAAATCAGGTTTAATATCCATTTAGGGTGCAATCCTATTCATGTTTAATCAGAAAAAGGTCCTGCAACTATCTGCACATCTGTTCCCATTTCTTTTTAGCAGCAGCAGCCAAAATATTGCAAAAGCAGTTTACATATGTACATAGACCTCTGTGGCAATATGCCAACTTGATTTTATAATGAGAATATATTTTAACTCATGTTGTTCCCACCATGTTTTTTACAATATGTATTTTAAATGCTTACAGCCCCCTGAAGAAGGCCGTATAAAGATAAGGCCGAAATGCGTCGGGCTTTTCAACTTTGGAAATATAAATAAAAAATCAGCATCTTGAGAACCTGTTTCTCCCTTTGTTTCTCCCATTTCTTTTCAACAAGCACATTTGTACTTACAAGAAAATAATGTTTTAAATGAACCATGTCATATTCAATTAGAAAAATAGTACTTTTTTCCCCAAAAGAAAGGATGGGTTGAGTGCACTTTCTGTGTTTAGATAGCTCACAATTCAAACTTTTACTTCTAAAAATAAATATTTGTCATGAAATGCAGGACATTGTGCAAGCATAAAGAGAAAAGGGGAAACAAAACAAAAAACTAGAAATGTTTATTAACCAATTCAGTGTTTACAAAAGAAAGAAAGATGCAGTAATATTTCATTTCATGGATTTTCTCCTTAAACATTTCTAGAAATGTAGAATTAAAGGTATTTCGTGATTTAATATGTTATTGCTGGCTAACCAGTGTCTCGATAAGACCGTCATACCTGAAAACATTGAATCATAGAGTTGGAGGGCTGCTTGAAAGTTATATAAAGGGGTTATAAATGTAACAGATGAATAGTAAAATACATTCATACAGCTTTTCTTCACGAGGCTTTGATTACAAGCTTGTGATTGAACAGAATGCTGGATTAGATGAACCCTTGGTCTTATCCATGTTCTTAAAGCTGCGAAAACTGTTGTTTATACAATAATTGTGATTCAAAGTTCCTGGAAAGAGCCTCTTCCTTCTCAACTGGAAACTCTGTCCCCTATTCCCAGAAGTGAGCGTGGGAATTCTGCTTTTGATCTCTGATGATGGGAAATGATGCTACTGCAAATGTTGAGATGCCCACTTTGCTCCATGACACCCAGTTCTTTAGAACTGAATGGCTGAATTCGGACAACACGATAGTCAATGGTGGGGTAATAATCAACTTTACAGTTATCCATCTAGGGGGTACTCCCCACACAACATGGTAATAAATAATCAACTGTGAGGTGGATTAGGATCAGCGCTGAGTTGACTATGGCAGCATTCGGAGGACACGATAGTCAATACGACTGATGATAGTTTCCCCACCCCCAGTTGCTTATTGTGTCATCTGAATTCAGCCAATGTTGGCTTTCAGATCCACTCCATGGCGCTGATTCCCCCTCAAATAACTGGCTTTTACCCTTGTATAACAAGAATCCCCTTCCTTGCTACCACTTGCTTCTTTCTGTTTGGAGCCTTCCTGCCCATCATTTTGCAATTGCTACTTCCATAAATGTGCGACAGTCCATGTTGCTATGTTGTTGTTATTATCAACAGCAGTAATAAAGAGCATTCAGAGTTCTTGACATGCATGACCTAGCTGTGATCCTTACAATAACCTTGTAAGGAAAGTCAGTATTGTTAACCCCCATATTGCAGAGATTCAAATTGGGGACTTCTTGATTGGTTGGTCAGCCTAAAATCCCAAACCTACTTAAACCCCATTGAACTCCCTTGCAACTTACTATCTATATCTATATCTACGTCCACAGAGTGAACAACAAACATCATATGTCTGCCACTCATTGGCACCTCCAGGGGGCAAAGTCATGGATTTGAGACAGGGATCCAGAGAGATCTCCATGACTGTTACAGGGAAAATCCCCCAAACCACAATCTGCAACAACAAAGAGAAACACAGGAGGTGGAAGAGGAACAGGAAGTTGTAACAGAAGTGGAGAATGCTGAGGCTAGGAAAGCCAATGAAGAGGAAACTCCCTGGAAAAGGGTGATATTTAGGAGGAGGAGAACTAGAAGACACTCTGCACCAGTGGAACCAGTAGAACTATGGAATAGGTTCAGGTCCTGGAGGATGAGACTGGAGGACAGCCTGCAGCGGAAGAATTACAGGGGACCCCACACCACAACGAGCAAGAGGCAGAAGGTCAGTCGAGCTCAGGCAGCAATACCAAGGCCTACAACAACAAAAAGAGTAGTCATTGTGGGAGATTCCCTGCTGCGTGGGATAGAAACCCATGTATGTAGCAAAGACCCATGGACTCGCCAGATCTGCTGTCTCCCTGGAGCACAGATTAGAGATTTGACTGAAGGGTTGTCAAAGCTCATCAAGCCCACTGACACATCTCCTTTTCTTCTCATCCAGGTGGGAAGAAATGATATTGCCAAGTGGAGCTACGAAGAAATCATGTAAGGCTTTGAATCTCTGGGAAGGAAAGTCAACAAATTTGAGGCCCAGATAGTGTTCTCATCCATCCTCCCAGTTCTTGGAATAGATAGGGAAAGAAAAATACTCTGAGTGAATTACGGGCTACAAAGATGGTGCTGACGTGTGAGCTTCGGATTCTGGGTCCACAGGCTATGCTACTTGGAAGATGGACTGCTGACAAGAGATGGGCTACACCTCATAAAGGCTGGGGAAAATGTCTTTGGCCACAGCACGACGCGCCCGCAGCCAGCAACAACAACACCGCCGCCAAACAGGGCACATTCTCAGCAAACACGACAGCCCACCAGCCCCAACCATCCCACAAGCACACAGGACAGGAAACACCAGGCGAGGGCAGAGACACCCGGCAGCACCGTAAGGCACCCCCACCAGCACCATGGACCCAGAGGGAGAGGATCGTCGTGGCAGTCAGCCCGAGGGTGCCGGCTCGCAAACCCCAGGAGAGGGAAGCAGCCAGGACCCCCCCAGGAAGATGCAGAGTGCAGCACTGGTCTGAGGCGGAGATAGGGGACTTCATAGAGCTGTGGGGCAGTCAGGAAGCAAGGAGGATCATGGCCACAGCCAGGCACGTACCATGGCCCCCCGCAGCCCACCCCCTACATGCCACCATATGGATACATGCCGCCGCCACAGTAGCTGCCTCCACCAGCGGCTGCAGCATACCGGGCCCCATGAGCGGCGACGGCTGCAGCAGGTGCTTCTGGGATGGCAGGGAGGAGACCGGAGGGCAGAAGCGGCGATGCTTAGGCAGCCGGGCCAAGCGGGCCTGGGACTTCCCACCCGACACCGACAATGAGGGAGAGGAGGAGGAGGAGGATGGGTCTTTCCCCCATGACATGTCCTGAGCCACGGGCATGTCATGGCCCCCCTGGCCCATCCACTGATGGTCCTTAGCAGTAGACTGCCCGCTCAAGGCCACGTAGATGCTACGGCCGCCTGTTGCAATGTTGCAGATCCTAGATGCCATTTGTTCCCAGCCCCACTATCCCTCATTGCAGCCCGATCCCGATGAGATGGCGGCACCCTATAGGTCCGCTTGGCTCCTCGCAAGCCACCTCGGCCGACGCAGGGAGGCAAGCACCCCACGCCACCTCCACAGGGCCCTGCGGCGAGGAGGTTGGTGTGTGGGTTGGTTGGACTGGGTGCAGGGGAACCGCTATGGCCTCTGTGTCAGTGATGGCTGTCCTCCCTCCCCTCCCCTTCTCTTCCCCCTGCCCAGGGAAGCTGCGCTCCCTCCACCATGCCGTCCGCAGAAAGCGGAGGGCCCATATGGCACGGCATCTCTGTGCTCTGGCACTGGCCCTTGGAGAAGTCCTCCGGCCACTTCCTTTCACTCCCCTCTCTTGCAGGTAGGCAGCAGACACAACAATGCCGCCTTGTCCTCCTGTTCCCACACTCCCGTATTGGGGCGTCCCTTGCTAGCTGTGGCGCCGCCCCTCCCTCTGCCCTCCTGCTCCGGCACTCCCACCGGCCCTCCCGTCGTGCCTGCCTCCCCTCTGGGCATTCCTCTGCTCGTGGCCATGTCCCACCGAGATCTCGCTACGGCCGGCTTGCAAGCGGTGATCCAGGTGGCTATGCAGAACCATGGCGACGGCAATGAAGAGGACGTGCTATGCGCCCGGCTGCACCGCCTGGGTGACGCGTTGCCCGCGGGGCCGACATTTGGGATGGGCGGCGGTCGCTGGCCTCTTGGTGCTGTGGAGGCCTTGCCCTGTTACCAGGCTGCCGTCCTGCCACTGCTGCACGGCCATGATGCGGGCACGGTGACTATGGGGGCATTGGCCAGAAGCACGGCCATGGCAGCCCAGCACTGCATTCCCCACCTGGCAGCCTGGTGCTCCCCTGGATGGATGCCATGTGGAAGGAGATGCTGAACTTGGAGGACTGGGACAACGAGCGTTTCCGGGGGAGCTTCTGCATGTCTCGCACAATGTTCGACGTGCTGGTGGCTGTGGTGACCCCTGTCCTGCAGAGGGAGTGTACCATCATGCGCCCGTCCATTCCGGTCTCCCGCCTTTTGGCCCTGACGCTGTACAAGCTGTCATTCAATGTGGGGTACCTGCCGCTGTCGACGATCTTCGGGGTGCGCGTGTCCACTGCCTGCGAGATCTTCCGGGAGAGGGTGAGCATGCTGAACGAGCTGTACCTGGCCAACATCATCCGGGTTGGGGATGAGCGGGAGAACATGCATGGCTTCTGTGCCCTGGGCTTCCCACGGATGGTGGTGGCTCTGGACTCGACCCACATGTGCATCCTGGCCCCCCCCTTGCTGCGAGGAGTACTTCAACCGCAAGCATTTCTACAGCATGGTTCTCCAGATGGTGGTGAATGCCAAGGGTCGGTTCCTGGATGTTTATGTGGGTGTGTCCGGGCGGAGCCACGACACAGCCGTCTTCTGGAACTCCCCCCTGGTGGCCAAGCGGTCGTCGGGCCGCTTCCTCACCTCCGGGCCAGCCTCTGTGTGCGGGTAAGTATAGAATGATTGGCTGGTTTCGCACAACACATTAGGCAATGGAGGGGGAAATAGGTGGTCCTCCACACACAACACGTTGCCCCTCCCCCGTCGCGCGGCCGACAGTCCTGGCATCCATCTGGGCTGCAGCGTCTCCTCCCTCCCCCATCCCTCAGTCCTCCAGCTGTATCCCAGCATGCACCGCAAGTTCTGCCAGCTGTATTGGAGCAGCCAGGGTTTTTCAGCTGCTCCGGCCGGCAGAACTCTATGCCCAAACGGAATAGTGCACACAGAGAGGGGTGTTCCCTCCACACAACACTTTAAACAACGGTGTTTGGGATAAACAACGTGCAAGCCCGTTGTTTCTCTCTGATGCTTAATTGGGTGGGATAGTGTACCATCAGTTATGTGTACGTGGTTTGTAACCCTCCACACGACACAATAAACAACACAACTGACGGTTGCTTTCCCCCACCCTCCGTTACCTAATGTGTCGTGCGAAACCAGCTTGGATTGTCTAGCTGTGTGCCTGGATGGAAAGTGAGTGTTGATTGGCTAGTTGTTTAGAGTGCCTGGATTCGTTAGTTGTGTGAGAGTGGAAGGAGCCTGAGAGCGAGTAGAGTGTATATATGTGTCTGACAGAGAGAGCTGACAGGATTGATTGGGGGAGATTTGAGAGGAGAGAGAGAGTCTAAAGCAAGATTATTAGATGAGAAGAGTGTTTGATTGAGAGATTGAGATAAGATTTTAGAGTATAAATTAAATAAAGAACAGTTTGTAAAAGCATAAGAGTTCTGACTGAAACCAATAAGCATTGAAACCTTGTAATCGATAAGCAATTAAACTGAAGTAACCATTAAGCTTGTTGACACGCAATTTCTTATTAATAAATTCTTGTTAATTCCATCTTCTGGTGTGGTCTGTGAGTGTACCTGAGGAAGGTACTGGTGGCAGCGGTATAAAGAAGTTATCCGGAAGCCGGGTTGCAGGGCTGTGGTGCTGTGGGGCCTAAATAGTAAAGGTGAGACAGGAGCAGAAGCAGCAGCAGCAGCAGCAACAACAGGTCGAAGATAACCTCACAAGGCCAAATTCTCAAGAATTGCCTGACAGAGGCCAGGCCAGGGAAAGCCAGGTCACAGCCATTTTCCAGGTTCTTAACAAAGTGTTAACACCCTGCCCCATCAATGGGGCCCTGGTCCAGTCAAGGACTCATGGTGACCTTTTTGTATTGCACTTTGAGGACAAAATCACTTGTCTCTGCAGCAAGCTTGACGCTGTTGTTAGCGCAGCTCCAGTTGAGGTGTCTGATGCCCCCATCTGCCTCATTGCCAATTGCATCTTTATCTGGATAGAGATAGTCTAGCTCCAGTGATCCATGCTCCGATAACCTCTTGATTGGATTATTGCAATGTGTTCTACTGCCTTTGAAAACGGTCCAGAAACGTCATCTAGTCCAAAACAGGCCTGCAAGATTGTAAACAGGCAGTAGCCAACGAGACCACATTATGCCAGTACGTTTCCAGCTGCGCTGGCTTCCAATCCAGGTCTGGCCCCAATTCAACGTGTTAGTATTAACATTCAAAGCCCTAAACGACTTGGGGCGAGGTTATCCGAAGGAACGCCTCCTCCCATGTGTACCTGCGTGGTCCCTATGATCATCGTCTGGGGTCCTTCTCTGTTTTGTATTGTGATTTAACACTAACGCTGTAAATTGTATTTTATGGTTTTAAATTTTGTAAACTGCCCAGAAAATTTCAGCTATTGGGCGGTATAGAAATGCAATGAACAAATAATAAACTAAACCTGAATTCTGGCAAGATGGCTGCCCTGTGGATGAGTGATTCCAAAGTCCAGGATACAGGCTCATTGCCTGTTCTGGATGGGGTGCACTCCCTGTGAAAGATCAGGTTCCTAGTTTGGGGGGACTCTTAGACCCCTCTGTGTTGCTTGAGGCTCAAGTGGCCACGGCAGCTTGGCGTGCCTTTTACCAGCTTTGCCTCTTTCGCCAGCTACAGCCTCTGCTGGACAGGGATAGCTTAGCCATGGTGGTACAGGCATTAGTAACCTCCAGGCTGGATTACTGCAATGCAGCAACTCAGCTGTTGTCGGGAACTTCTCCTTTTCAACATGCAACTCTTTTGCTGAGGGAACTGCACTGGCTGCCCATTTGCTGCTGGGCGAGGTTTAAGATTCTAGTACTAATGCAATAACCCCTAAATGTGCCAGAAAAGTCCACACAGCACGTCTGAGTGTGGGGGAGGAACTTTCCTGGAGCCATCACCTTCCAAAGCTGTCGGAGTAGTCCTGGCTTGAGTCCCCTTTCCTATGAGGGTCGTTCCATGAGTACAGCTACCTGATCGAGGTCTTTTTGTAAGCCAACATGTCTCCTGACCAGAGATTAATCTTCTATTTGGATCCGTGAAGAGCTGTATGGCACCTTCAACATTAACACCGTCAACATCAACAAATACATTGCAAACTAAACATCAGTGCACTGAATGGGGAGGTTCAGAGCATGCCTCAGATTTATTATTATTATTATTATTATTATTATTATTATGGAATGGCTTCTCCACTTTTTCAAAGGGAATGTTAAAAACCCAATTTCTCCAAGTGTAAGGGATTTACCAGTCTATGTGTAAGATGTACCCTCCAACTGAATGTGCCTCTGAGAAGAAAAGGGCAGTGAATTCACTAAGTATGACTGATAAGAAAAAATCAAATATAACAAAAGGTTTAACTTAATTAGCTGTGTGTATTGAGCCTCCAAAGTCTTACATCTTTTATCATTACAAAACTTCTTTAAATTCAATTATTCTCCAGAGCGGCTCTTGTGACATCCTTGTTCTCTCCATGGACAAGTTGATGAACCCAGATGAGTCACAGGGCTCGATTTTGGGACACAGATTGGCCTTGACACCTCAGCACATACATCTGCCTCACTAAAGTCTGTCCCAGAGACAGCAGTGACAATGTCCATGTTAACAATGCATGAGTCTGCGATCTTGATCAAGTCCTCTCCAAAATCTGGAGCTTTGAAATAGTTTTTAATAATAAAAATAAGAATACAATGACCTCAGCCACCTTCAATTTTAGAATTAAATTAGAGTGGATTTTGAAATTAAACACCCTGTCTCCACAGGAGATAAATGAGGAGTTGGAATTTTTACCACTCCTGTAGCTGTTCTGGAGGTTTGAGATATGAGAAGACCTTGAGTCAATTGCCCTGTCATGTTAACACCTGTAGGAAACTCAAATAATAAACTTGTCCAACAGTATAAAAAACATAGCCTTCATCACATCACATCTAGTCGCCAGTGTCTAATCACTGAGGTCATTTTCTTGCTTCTTTTTCACAGAGCACATAGTTGAAGACCTAGTGATGGCCACCAGTTTGGTTGGCTTTATAAGGGGGTTGGATACATTCCTCCAGGAGAAGGCTATTGATGGCTACTACTTCTGGTGGCTATGTGCTACCTCCAGTATTTGAGGCATTAAGCTTATATAAACCAGTTGCTGGGGAACATGAGTGGAAGGGTGCTGTCGCCCCCTTGTTGTATTGGAGGAAGTAAACAGCTTGTGTGAACAGAGTGCTGGACTGGATGGACTCTTGGTCTGATCCAGCATGGCTCTTCTTATGTTCTCATGTGTACACAAATGGGAGAAGCGTTAACTGCTTGCGTTGGCAATGACAACAGTGCCTTGCACACACATCTGGAGGGAGGCAGGAGAGAGCCCACTCCTGAACTCATGGATTGAATTGACAGAGGTGGCAGAGGGAGGGGGAGAGGGGCTGCCCTAGAGAGGCAGGGCAGTGGGCGTTCAGTGCTGCTGACATCCCATAACCTCTGGTGCACATGGCAGGCTGCGTGATGCACTCAAAGGAAAACCAGCCCTGTAAAGAAGGGATCCGGATCCCGCAAAGCCTCCAGGAGCAGCCGGAGCGGTGATGCTGCAGGGAGACAATCACCCTGCGGAAAAGCCCCAGTTCCGTGTCTCTGCCAGGAGCATTTGGAGGAGCCTCTGCAGCTCTTTTGCGTCGAGTCCATCGAAGGGTTAAATAGAACGAGTGTGCTGCGTCCTAGAGGGGCCAGTAAAGAGCATAGGTTGGATGAATGCACTCACTTTCTGCCCCGCCCAATGGCAAAGCAGCCTGGGGATTTTTGCCTCGTATTGCAAGCGCAGCCTCTTCTTCCCCTTGCAAAGGCTCGGGTGAAGGCAAAATGCACGGGGGTCCCGGGGGGGAGGGGGCCCAGGGGGAGGGGGCCTAGGCAGGAGTGGAGAAGGGAGGGGGCCCAAGGGGAGGGGGTGGAAAGGGGTCCCAGGGCAAGAGTGGAGAAGGGAGGGAGCCAAGGGGCAGGCTGGGAAGAGAGAGAGAGAGACCCCGGACCCCCACCCCGTGACTGACCCATTTGGGGTCCTTCCAGGAGACCCGCGCCTAGCAACTCTTTCCCTCTTTCCATAACCCGGGAAGGGAAGGCTGGAGAAAGGGGCCCTGAGAGGAGGCGCTGCGTCTTCAACAACACCGGTTTCTTGCTCCCGTTTTAAACTAAGTTTTCAAACATATTGAACCTTGAATAGCCTGAAGGCAGCTCTGGTTATCACCCCCCCCTCTCTCTCCCCCCCCCCCCCCCCCAATTAAGGCAGAGCCAGAACGACATTTTCCACCGGGAGCCTTGATTCCTGTGGGACCGGGGTTGGTAGAGACACCCATTGGAGACAGGTCCTGGGTATTCAGTTGGCCACAGCTGTATCTCATTCATGCAGCTCCCCATTGTAATTCCTACAGCGCAGTCCTTGCCTGAAGAGAGCACTTGGCAGCCAAGGAAGGAGACCTTTTGAGTCCTGGTGGTAGCAGAGATGGAGAAGAGAACAAAGATGAAAGAGCAAAACTTTGCTGGCTCTGAGGCAGGAAACATCTCCTGTATCATCCAGGAAGGGAGCAGAGCAGAGCCCTGGGAAAGAAGAGTGCAGGAGAACCAGCCAGGGAGCAACACCAGCTCAGATGTAGAGGGCCAGCGCTTCCGGGACTTCTGCTACCAGGAGGCCGAGGGCCCCCGAGAGGTTTGCAGCCGACTCCACCACCTTTGCTGCCAGTGGCTGAAGCCAGAAAAGAACACGAAAGCTCAGATGCTGGACCTGGTGGTCCTGGAGCAATTCCTGGCCGTCCTGCCCCCGGAGATGGAGAGCTGGGTCAAAGAGTGTGGAGCTAAGACCAGTTCCCAGGCAGTGGCTCTGGCAGAAGGCTTCCTCCTGAGCCAGGCCGAGGACAAAGAGCAGGTGAGAGCATTTCATCCTGAGAACTAAAAGGGACTGTGTTCTTAATACTTACCTCAACTGGTTTTTGCATGTCCTCTAATGAAGGGATGACCCAATTTCCAGTGCCCCCTCCCCCCAGAATAGTTGTTCTTAGCGTGTAGAGATGGCCTTCCTCGGAGGATATTTAAACCAACAGTGCATAGTTAAAATATTCAGTTCCCTACCACAGGATGTAGTGATGGCCACCCATTTGGACGGTTTAAAGTAGGAGTTAGACAAATTCCTGGAGGAGGTGGCTATCAATGGCTACTGGGCTATATCTTACTATCAGAAGCAGTATGTCTATGTACACCAGTTGCTGGGGAATATGGGCAGAAGGGGGATGCTGTTGGCACTCATGTTGTGCTTGTGAATTTGTGGTCAACAGCTGATGGGCCACTGTGGGAAGAGAAGGCTGGACTACAGGGACCCTTGTTCTAATCCAGAATGGTTCTTCTAATGTTCTTATGTTCTCATGATCACAGGAGAAATGAATAGATTTGTGAAGTTCTGGGGGAAGAGGGGATCGTTCTTCAACCAGTGGCAGAATCTCCCAACAAGACAGAAATAGCATTTGTAGACACCAAACTGCTGTGTTTATAGCAGAAGATGCTAGATATCAGGGAATGGCTGGGAAGTTCTGTCTTTCCTTCTGGTTGGTTTTCGGAGAGTGTTTAAGCACTTTTCTTATGCCAGGGTTGAACTCTTAGCCCCAAATCACACATCGCCTGATAAATACATAGCTGAGTGTGCTGTGTGGCTTGGATGGTAGATCAACTTGAGAAGGAACACTGAAATGCAAACTAATTTGGAAATACAGCTCTTGGCCTTGACTTGACCCATTTCTTTCCTCCCTCATCCCTCTTCTCTCTCCTTGGGATCCCCCCTCCTTTTCCAGGTGCAAGAGATATTGGCCAAAGTGACCACAGATTTCCATGAGGCAGAGAAGGCTGAACCAGGCACCACACAGAGCCCACTGGACAGGCGGATGTTGCTGGAGTTTGACGCAGGGCCCTCCTCACTGGGTAAGGATTAGTGCGATGTATTTCGCCATGGTCTCCCTCTCTTGATTATGCCTGAGGTGCATGAGCTGCTTTAACGTTCTCCTTGAGCCTGATTTTGCGGGTGGAGAGAGACTCTTTTTCTCCAGATGCTCAAACATTGATTCCAGTAAACAATGAAAATGGAAATGCTTAAGAGCGATAACTTACCTTCCCACCTTCTTTGCCTTCCTCACAGGGAGTGGAAAAACATGCAGAGAAAGTGAACTGATACTGGGGGATCCTTCTAGGCCTCCTTTGCATTGTGGTGGAGCGGAAGCAGTTTCTGCACAGCCAAAGCAGGTAGGGGAGTCCTGGGTGCCTCTGTCTCCTTCACATCTCTTTGGTCCTGGAAGAACCTGCCCCTTTCCCATTGCTCTTCTCCAAGATGGTTGCTAGGAAGGCTTTGAACGTCACTCATGAAGACCTGGCGTTCAAAAGGAGGAGCTCCCCATTCTTGTCTTCATATATTTCTACATAACCTGTAAGGAGAACATTATTTCTTCATTTTCTGTCAGGGTCCAGTGACTTTTGAGGAGGTGTCTGTGCATTTCTCGGAGGATGAGTGGGCTCTGCTGGATCCAGGCCAGAGGGCTCTGCACAAGGAAGTCATGGAGGAGAATCATGGGAACTTGGCCTCTCTGGGTAAGGAATGGAACTCTCTGGGTAAGGCTCCCTCTTTGCCTTCCTAACGGATATGAGAATGTGGAATTGCAGTTCTTCTTTCTTTGTGTCAATGCATAATAAAGAAGACTGTCAGGACAACAGTGCTAGGGCCATGTTCCTCAGATACTCTAGTCCAGAGAAAGCTACCTGGGTGATGTACATAAAGCCTTGTGTTGTATAAACCCCTAAAGAACTTGGGAGCTGTTAAAATGAGAATCTGCTTTCTCCCCTATAGACCCATTCAGTTCTTGGGGTTATCTGGTGAGCTGGTGCCACATGCTTTTGAGGTTTCCTTTGTGATTGTTTAGTATGCTAGTGCCCATGGTGTGGTCACTGAATTATACAATAGTTGAGTTGGTAGGGGCCTATAAGGCCATCAAGTCCAACCCCCTGCTCAATTCAGAAATCCTCCTGACAGATGGCTGTACAGCTGCATCTTGAAGGCCTCTAGTGTAGGAGAGCCCACAACCTCCACTCTGGGTAATCGAGAAGAGATCCTGGCCCTTCTTTGTGTGACAACCTTTAAAATACGTGAAGAGTGCAATCATGTCTCCCTTCACTCTTCTCTTCTCAAGGCTAAACATGCCCAGTTCTTTCAGTCTCTTCTGATAGGTCTTTGTTTCCAGTACCGTGATCATCCATCTTTCCCTCCTCTGAACCCCCTCCAGCTTATCTGAATCCTTCTTGAGGTATGGTGTCCAGAAATGGACACAGTACTCAGGATGAGGCCCAACCAATGCTGAATAGAGGAGAACCATTTCTTCACGTCATTTGGAAGCTATGCTTCTATTAATGCAGACCAAAATAGCATTGGCTTTTTTGCAGCCACATCACACTGTTGGCTCATATGCAGCTTGTGATCTGCAACAATTCCAAGATCATTCTCACTTATAGTGTAGCTCATCCAATTATCTCCCATCTTGTTACTGTACATTTGGTTTCTTTTTCCTAGGTGTAGAACTTGGCATTTATCTCCATTAAATTTCATTCCGTTGTTTTCAGCCCAGCGCTCCAGCCTATCAAGATCAAGTTTGTTTCTATCTTCCAGAATGTTAGCTATCCCACCCAATTTTATGTCATCTGCAAATTTAATTTGCATTCCCTGCATCTCCTCGTCCAAGCCATTAATAAAAATGTTGGAGAGAACTTGGCCCAGGACTGATCCCTGTGGTACCCCACTTGTTATCTCCCCCCAGTTTGAGAAGGTACAATTGTTAAGCACTCTTTGGCTGAATTCGGACGACACAATAAGCAACTGGGGAGGGGGAAACAATCGTCAGTTGTATTGACTATCATGTCATCCGAATGCTGCCATAGTCAACTCAGCGTTGATCCTAATTCACACCACAGTTGATTATTTATTACCATATTGTGTGGGGAGTACCCCCTAGATGAACAACTGTAAAGTTTATTATTACCCCACCATTGACTATCGTGTTGTCTGAATTCAGCCATTGAGTCCGTTTCTGCTACCAGCTGTGAATCCACCTAACGATTGTTCTATCTAGCCCACTTTTAGCTGGTTTGCAAATCAGAATATCATGGGGCACGTTGTGAAAAGCTTTTCTGAAGTCAAGATATATTATGTCCACAGCATTCCCACCGTCAACAAAGGGAGGTTACTCGATCAAAAACTGAAATCAGATTAGTTTGACAAGATTTGTTCTGGACAAATCCATGTTGGCTTCTAGTAATCACTGCTTTGTATTCATGATGCTTACAGACAGCCTGGTTTCGCACGACATATTAGGCAACGGAGGGGGAAATAGATTACTGACCGTGCATTAGGTAGGCGGTGCTCCCCACACGACACGTTGCCACTACATCCATCGCGCGGCTGAAAGTCCCGGCATCCATCTGGGCTGCAGCGTCTCCTCCATCCCACCTACCCTCAGTCCTCTGGCCATATCCCAGCATGCACTGCATGTTCTGCTGGCTGTATAGGAGCAGCCGGGGTTTCACAGCTGTTCCAGCCAGCAGAACTCCATACCTAAACAGAATAGTCCACGGAGAGAGGGGGGTTGATTTCGGACAACACTTTAAACGACGGGCTTCGGGCTAAACAATGTGCAAGCCCATTGTTTCTCTCCACACTATGCAATAAGCAACACAACTGACAGTTGCTTCCCCACCCTCCATTGCCTAATGTGTCTTACAAAACCATCTCCAAAATTTTCCCAGGGATTTATGTCAGACTGACCGGTTGGTAGTTCCGAGGTTCCTCCTTTTGGCCCTCTTTGAAGACAGGGACAACATTACCCCTCCTCCAGTCGCCCGGCACTTGATCCGTCTTCCATGATTACACAATGATAATAGACAGTGGTTCTGAGAGTTCTTTTGCCAGTTCCTTTATTCTTCTTGGATGCTCTTCATCGGCCCTGGAGGTTTGAACCCATTCAAAGTAATTAGGTGTTCCTTGACTGTTTGTTTATCAATCTTAAACTGCAATCCTGCCCCTTCAGCTTGTATTTCATTTTTGCCAGGGGGCTCATAGACCCTCTTTTGGGAGAAGACTGAGCCAAAGTAGGAATTGATCACTTCTGCCTTTTCTTTGTCATCTGTTATCATTTTGCCATCCTCATTGAGTAGTTGAACCACCATTTCTTTCCTCTGTGTTTTACTATGCACATACTTGAAGAAAGCTTTTCTGTTGCTTTTAGCATCCCTCCTTAATTTCAACTCACTCTCAGCTTTAGCCCTCCTGATGCCATTCCGGCACTCCTGTGCTACCATGTCTGTGCCGTTCTTTTGTAGCCTGGCCTTCCTTCCACTCCCTATACAGTATGTGTCTGCTTTTTGTTTTCAGGTCATCTCTGAGCTTTCTGTGGAGCCACATTGGCTTCTTTTGTTGTCTTCTGCTATTGCTCCGTGCCATTGCACCTAGGCCATTGGGTTCCACAGGGCTCCATTTCCTCCCTATGCTGTTCAACATCTACATGAAACCACTGGGAGAGATTATCTGGAGATGTGGAGCCACATTGCCTTCTTCTAAAAGTATATAGACATCAAAGACCATGTGCTTTATATTTAGTCCAGCTTCCTTCCTACATTATTGTAAAGACTATTATGGGGACATATTAGAACTGTTCTCTCTGTTATAAGCCTTCATCCACTGTTGCCTCCACGTTTACGTCTCCCTCCCCCATAGGATTCAATTTAACGCTCTGCTGATGAAGATCTTCATGCTGTGCCCAACCACATTCTTCCCAGTCCTTGTGAGGTGCAACCCATCACTTGCCAGCAGTCCATCTTCCAAGAAGCGTAGCCGGTGGTCCCAGAATCCAAATCTCTCATGATGGTCGTAGCCAGTTTTTCACCTAGTGTATTTTTCTTTCCCTTTCTATTCCTCTTCCAAATACTGGAAGGATGGATGAGAAAATTGTCTTGGCCCCAAAATTCTTTCCCTCCCAAGGCTTCAAAGTCTGGTTTGATTTCTTCCTAGCTCTCCTTGGCATTATCATTTGTTCCCACATGGCTGAGCAGAAAGGGGACAAAGAACAAACAGCAGGTGGTTCCACTAATTAGTGTATTGTTCCTAAGTAGATAATAATGATGAACCAATGTGCATAACATACAAATTGATGGCTGTGATAGATAGTCACTTAATATCATTGGATCCTAGTATAACAGCAATAAATTATTATTTTAACAGTAACAAGTTATTATCATCCTCAAACTAAATACAGCATACAGTCTACTGAACGCTGACGTATTATTTTAACAGTAACAGGTTATTATCATCCTCAAACTAAATACAGCATACAATCTACTGAACGCTGGCGTTATTTCGTTTCACTAGAGTTTACAAAATATTTTAAATAATCTTAAGACAGCAATAGATGATAACGAGTTTCCGGTAGCTTCTCGTTTCGGTCTCTTCTTCAGATTCTTTTCTTATTGCTGAACACTCCTCCTGTTTATCATTAGGCTTTCGCTAGCAGGACCTTAATATGTAATCACAGTTTATTTTCCAGTTACCTGCTGTCTCACGTTGGAAGGGGTCCATGTCAGTGGGCTTTATGAGCATTGTCAACCGGTCGGTCACATCTTTGGAGACAGCATCCCTGGGGAGTCCATGGGAGTGTTTGTGACAGACTTGGGTTTCAATCCCACGCAGCAGGGCATCTCCCCCAACAACCACCCTTCTCTTCTTGTTGTAGGCATTGATATTGATGCCTGTGCTCAACTGACCTTCTGCCTCTTGCTCGCTGTTGCACGGGGTCCCCTGTAATTCCTCCTCTGCAGACTGTCCTCCAGTCTCATCCTCCAGTACCTGAAAGCGGTTCCATAGTTCTACTGGTTCCACTGGTGCTGAATGTCTTCTAGTTCGTTTGCTCCTAACTGGCACCCTTTTCCAGGGAGTTTCCTCTACTTTATTTTCCCTCACTTCAGCATTCCCCACTTCTGCTTCAACTTCCTGTCCCTCTTCCACCTCCTGTACTTCTCTTCGCTGTTGTAGTTCCACCGTCCTGTCTAAGAACTCTTTGCCTTCTGTTATTCCTTAGAGGGTGGACACCCATCACTCAAGTCCTCTCACTTTTTCTTCCAATAATGCAACCAGCTTGCACAAGTTGCAGGTGTCCACTATGTTGATCTCAGGCTGGAACACAAACATGGGACACACTTTGCAGGTCACCCCCACTGGAGAATCCTGTCGGTCCATAGTCTCTATTCCCATTTTGTTTGTGCCTTTCCGATTGAATTGAAATCTCCTGTGCTTTGTCCTGTCCTCCCTGAAGGTGAACAACAGAGTCCCCTAGTATAGGAGTGTGTGTGTGTTACAAGAGAACAAGTTTCTGTTTGGGAACTCCCCCTTGACTTCCCCTGCCAGGCACTGACAATTCTCTTTCATATGGATGTTGAAGGCACATCTGGTCCTTGGACTTGTGGTTGTGCCCTCAGTATTTGAATATCCTCCTCCTTGGTTGCACATCCCTCCTTCAATCTCTTCTCCATGTCCCTTTTAAGTCTCAGCTTATCAGAAAGCTCCCAAAGCAGCCACTCTGTCTTCTTTAAATGCCCCCCATTTTTCCCCTTCTCCTGGGAATAGTTTTCCTTCATAATTTCTGACTATGGGATCTGACCCAACTTTTCTCTGGCATGGACATTGGAGAGCCCTCATCATTACCATGGATTTGAAGATGACGTAGTCACTTCCTCCCAAAGATTCTGCCAGCTTAACTCTATCCACCGTTCTTCCATATTGGTTATGATTAAGTCCAGGACAGCAGATCCACTTGTTGCTTCTTTCACCTACTTGAGAGTTAGTCTATCAGAAGATGCCAGGATAGCTGAAATTCTCCATTACTACCATGACTTGCCGATGTGAACGTTTGATAATCTTTTCCAGGAAAGCATCATCCATGTCTCCTGACTGACTGGGTGGTCTGGACAATCCTGCCACAACCATGACATTCTTGTTTCTCACTCCATCTTTACCAGCTTCCTTTCAACAGGGCTTCCTTTCTCAGAATTTCCCTACAGGTGCATACCTTCCTTACATATGAAAACATAGGTCTGATAAAAACACAACCCAGGGAGATGGTCTAGATGGAAGGTTTCAAAAGGCACTGAGACATCCAAAAGAAGCAATAGGGTTGAACTCCCACTTTCCAATTCCCAGTTAAATAATCAGCTTTTCCCATTGCTTTCGACATGAGTTTCCCTACAGGCATTTACATTCCTTACATATAACACTCCTACTAATCCTACCTTCCTGATGGGCTTATGTCCCTTTGGATCAAGGTCTCCCTTTCAATGGATATATTCCAATCGTGAGTTTTAGTCCCCTGTATGTAAGGATTTCAATTATATCCTTGTTTTTCCCCATGATTCATGGGTGTGTATATGGACATCGGAGGCAAAGGGTCTTACAATTACCCAGTTTCCCTGCTCTATGTAGAAATTCCTGGGCTCTACGTCCAACTATCTTCCCTTTTCCTTTGACCATTCTGTTCTTGTCCCCAATACATGGTTCCATAGTGAATCCTGGACTTTTGATATCCCCTTCTGTGAGAAGCCATAGAATTGAGGAGTTGGAAGGGACTACAAGGATCATCTAGTCCAACCCTCTGCAATGTGCAGTTAAACCTATTGAAGCATCCATGAGAGGTGGCTGTCCAGCCTCTTCTTAAAAACCTCCAGAGGTGGAGAACCCACAACTTCTGGAGTAAATTTCAAGGCCTCTTAATCAGGTTAGCAAGGATCTTCCATGAAACCAAACATTTTCCAATGACACCATGATCCGTGGCTAAATGAGGCTTTGGGGATTCTGTTGCCATGAAGGCATAAGTACCTGGTCAAGTCCTGTCACCTCTACAAGGGAGGAGGATCAATTGTGATGACCGGGCCCTGGAGGATAAGGAATCCAGATGGTTTTCTGTGCTTCCTGAGGGAGTTTTGTGTAGTGTCCTTCCAGGCCTTGGGCTATTGATATAATTGCTCCAAAATACACTTAAAACAAATTGAAAAGCTTTGTCACCTTCACAGTTTTCTTAGGAGCTGAAGGCAATGAAACAATTGGTTTGATGTCTAAAATGCAAGGAGTTAAACACTAGAGACTTGACAAAACGTTGATAGAAGCCCATTGATGGACTTATTTTGTGGCAGTGATGGCTGTAAACAAATCTTACTTTGCCGCCATGATTGCATCTGCATAATGTGAAAGATATTACAGATATGATCTTAATGGTCTCCACGGAGGAAGCACCAGAGAGCAGAGTACGGCATATTCAGAAGCTGCTCTGGACAGTTTTTCCATTTTGAGATACAACTAGACAGCAGGACAAATTTCATTTTGAAATATAGGTTTGTAGAAAACAATAGTGCAACGCAGGGAGATGGTCTAGGAAGATGCCATGACTGAGTGTTTCTGAAGCCCCGGAGACATCGAAAGAAGCAACAGGGCTGAATTCCCACTTTTCAGTTCCTAGTTAAATAACCAGCGAGGACAAAATGGCAGATTTTAAAATGCATTTTGGATTTTCAGTGTTTTCGTTTGTTTATTGATTGCTTGAGCTACTTTGAAAGAACGATTATATACAAATGAAACTGCTGTATATCATTTGAGTTGTCAGTTCTAATGAACGTCAGGGGATATTTAATAGATTTGGAAGGATCTGCCTTTCCACCAAATCTTTTTTATCTTGTTAATCAAAACAGCAAACCATTTTGTTTGTTCCCTGATTTCAGGATGATTTTTTATTATTATTTCAGGCGAGCGCAGGGAGAGCAAGGAAAATAGCGCACACCAGAGAAGGAAAACTGAAACTGAAGAGAAGTGGGGAAACAAATCCATTTCTTTTGAAGGGTCAGACATCCATGAAATTCCAATAATAGGAAAACCAAGTAAAAGGAATATTCACAATCAGAAGAAACAGAGGAAAAGCTCTCAGTATCTAAAGACTCAGAAGATTCACCTTACCAAATGTCAAAGTTTTCACAAAGCAGAGGAAATATTTCAGTGCTTGGAGTGTGAGAAGCAATTCAGTTCCAATTCAAAACTTAACTTGCATAAAAGAATTCACACAGGAGAGAAGCCCTATACATGCTCAGAGTGTGGAAAGAGCTTCTGTCAGAGAGAGTACCTGAAGCAACATCAAAGGATTCACACAGGGGAGAAGCCGTATGAATGTCCTGAGTGTGGAAACAGCTTTGGTCGCTGCGCACAACTTAAGCAACATCAAAGAATTCACACAGGGGAGAAGCCCTATGAATGTCCTGAGTGTGGAAAGAGCTTCGGTCAGAGAAAGTACCTGAAGCAACATCAAAGAATTCACACAGGTGAGAAGCCTTATAAATGCTTAGACTGCGGAAAGAGCTTCTCTCTGAGCAATCACCTTAAGGTTCATCAAAGAATTCACACAGGGGAGAAGCCCTATAAATGCTCTGAGTGTGGGAAGGGTTTCAGTCAGTGCAAGAGCCTGAAAACACATGAAAATATCCACACAGGGAAGAAGCCCTACAAATGCTCTGAGTGTGGAAAGAACTTCCGTCAGTGGTCCCACCTCAGGTTTCATCAAAGGACTCACACAGGGGAGAAGCCCTATAAATGCTCAGAGTGCGGAAAGAGCTTCAGTCAGCGCACGACCCTAAAGCACCATCAAAGAGTTCACACAGGGGAGCAGCCCTATACATGCTCAGAGTGTGGAAAGAGCTTCAGTCAGAGCGGTCTCCTTAGATTTCATCAAAGGACACACACAGGGGAGAAGCTGTATGAATGTCCCGAGTGTGGAAAGAGCTTCAGTCAGCACACGAACCTTAAGCAACATCAAAGAATTCACACAGGGGAGAAGCCCTATCAATGCTCAGAGTGTAGAAAGAACTTCAGTGAGAGCAGCCAGCTTAAGCAACATCAAAGAATTCACACTGGTGAGAAACCTTATAAATGCTTAGAGTGCGGAACGAGCTTTGCTCAAAGAACACACCTTAAGAACCATCAAAGAATTCACACGGGTGAGAAACCTTATAAATGCTTAGAGTGCGGAACGAGCTTTGCTCAAAGAACACACCTCAAGAAACATCAAAGAATTCACACAGGAGAGAAGCCCTATACATGCTCAGAGTGTGGAAAGAGCTTCAGTCAGCGCACGAACCTTAAGCAACATCAAAGAATTCATACAGGGGAGAAGCCCTATCGTTGCTCAGAGTGTGGAAAGAGCTTCAGTGATAGCACGACCCTTAAGCAACATCAAAGAATTCACACAGGGGAGAAACCTTATAAATGTCTAGATTGTGGAAAGAGCTTCAGTCAGAACAGCCACCATAAGCAACATCAAAGAATTCACACAGGGGAGAAGCCCTATCAATGTTCAGAGTGTGGAAAGAGCTTCAGTAAGAGCATGACCCTTAAGCAACATCAAAGAATTCACACAGGGGAGAAGCCCTATCAATGCTCAGAGTGTGGAAAGAGCTACAGTGAGAGCATGACCCTTAAGCAACATCAAAGAATTCACACAGGGGAGAAACCTTATAAATGTCTAGATTGTGGAAAGAGCTTCAGTCAGAACAGCCACCATAAGCGACATCAAAGAATTCACACAAAGGAGAAGCCATAAAAGTGCTCAGTTTGGAAAGCAATTCAGTCACAGATTGCACCTTCCCTCTCGTCAAACGATCCATTCAGGTTGAGCAGCACTACGAATGGTTTGTATGTAGAAAGTGCTTTCGTTGGAGCACACACTGTAACTGGCATCAAAGAATTCACACAGGAGATAAGGCCTTTCCTGGTGAGATTGGAACTCACTGAATTACTTTCCTCCTGCAGAGGTGGAGGTCCCATTTGTGTGGTCTTCCCCACTAGGCTGATGGAATCCAGTAGAGAGAGCTGGTGATCTGGCCAAGGCCGAAGCCTCTCTGTGGAAAAGTGAGATGCAGAAGACCATTGACTTCATTGCAACCTGAATGCTCCCTCCAGCCCTGTAGAGCCCCCTCTGCTCCTTGGCATACAGTGGAGCCGCGGTCGATGAAACAGGCTGGACGACAGCTAGAGCGCAAATGGCGTTAGACTCGAAGCGAAGATGACCGAGCACCCTCTAGAGTGCATAATCGTGCCTATTAATTGGCAGTGTGGTCAGCTAAGAAGGCTTATTTTGATGCCTCTCTTGCATCGTTGAGGAGGAGTCCAGCGGAGCTCTTCCATGGGGTGTGTAAAGAGAGCGCAGGGTCCACCTGCTCTCCCTGCAAGCGAATATTTATTGAATAGTCAGTCCTAAAGGACATTATTTTTATTCATTTATTTATTAAACACTGTAGACACTGATGCCCTACTCTGCATTTGGCTTGCCTGACCACATGAAGGCTGTTGCAGGTGGAGGGGGGGAATGAGCAGACACTCCTCAAGCCCCAGCATTGGTGGGGCTTTGTGGTGACACTGGAGGGGTTTATGAGGCGATATTAGCCTTCGGAGGGGTTTATGAGGCGATACTAGCCTTCGGAGGGGTTTATGAGGTGATATTAGCCTTCGGAAGGGCTTATTTGCCTCACTTCCTTTGGCAGGGGCTCACGGAGAAGGACTCCTGAAGATGATCTTAGGGTCCGGGCAGGCACATATGGGAGGAGGCGTTCCTTCAGATAACCTGGCCCCAAGCCATTTAGGGCTTTGAATGTTAATACCAGCACTTTAAATCGGGCACGGACCTGGACCAGCAGCCAGTGAAGCTGGAAAAGGACTGGCATAATGTGGTCTTATTGGCCAGTCCCCGTTAACAATCTAGCTGCCGTGTTTTGTACCAGCTGAAGTTTCCGGACCATTTTCAAAGGCAGCCCCACGTATAACACATTGTAGTTATCCAGACGAGAAGTTCTCAGAGCGTGGATAACTGTAGCTAGGCTATCTCTGTCCAGATGAGGGTGCAGTTAGTATATCAGCCTAAGCTGATAAAAGTTCACCTGTGTCTCAAGTGACAGTTCTGGATCCAGGAGCAAACCCAAACTATGGACCTGATCCTTAGGGGGAGTGCAACCCACCCAGAACAGGGTGAACATCACCTAGCCGGATAGATGAATCACCCACAAACAGTACCTCCGTCTTGTCTGGATTGAGTCTCAGTTTGTTGGCCCTCATCCAGTCCATTACCGTGCCAGGCACTGATTCAGAACAGCCACTGCCTCACCTGGATTTGATGAAAAGGGGAGGTAGAGCTGGGTGTCATCCGCATATTGATGGCACCTCAAACCACATCTCCAGATAACCTCTCCCAGTGGCTTCATGTATATGTTAAACAGCATAGGGGATAAAATATATCCACATATTACAATTCTGGTTCCGACAGTATCACGCACTTTCTTATAATTCCTTGGCATCCCAGGTCCTGCTGGATTCTTTTTAATCCCCTTGGACCAAAGTAGGGGCACAGAAGGCTACTACATTGGGGCTTTCCCCCTTTTATCTATTATTCCTAGACTTGGGTAGTGCAAAACGGATTATAAAACAGAGATTAACAGTCATAGATCTTCAGGAACTTCGAGGAGCAGCCCGTGGCCCCTGCTCTCCCCTGTCACGGGGTCTTTCTGATTATGCTAATAAAGGGGAAATGGCATATCTGAAATGGTTAACTGTTCCAAAATATAGAAAAGCATTTACCTTGGCTAGATTAAATGTACTACCCTCCAAACTGCTGGAGGGCAGATTTTTTAAAAACTTCAGTAGAAAGCAGAAGCTGTCCGTGTAATAACATTGAGGTGGAGTCTATTGAACATGTATTATTCTCTTGCAACTTTTACAACGAAGCCAGGAATGACATGCTGCGACCGATTACACAGTGGCTGAATTTGAACAACACAATAGTCCATGGTGGGATAATAATCAACTTTACAGTTGTTCATCTAGGGGATAGTCCCCACACAACATGGTAATAAATAATCAACTGTGGTGTGGATTAGGATCAGCGCCGAGTTGACTATGGCAGCATTCAGACGACACGATAGTCAGTACAACTGACGATTGTCCCCCCCCCCCCAGTTGCTTATTGTGTCGCCCGAATTCAGCCATTGTCTCCCAGGTCATAACAGGGAGACCCTGGTGAGCAATCTCCTTCAGGGTACTAATAAGTATATTACCCTTCAAGTATCTAAATTTTTCTGTTCAGCGATTCGCTATAGAACTCGAATGTCTAACTGTGCCCTTTTTACATTGTTATGTACATAAGAGAGCTGAATATCTTGGCGGATGGTCTGTTTGACTGTAAATAAAGTTTGATTTGATTTGGTATAGAAATGCAATAAATAAATAATAAACTAAACCTGAATCCTGGCAAGATGGAAGCCCTGTGGGTGAGTGGTTCCAGACTCCAGGAGAGAGGCTCATTGCCTGTTCTGGATGGGGTGCCTGCCTGTGAAAGATCAGGTTCCTAGTTTGGGGGGACTCTTAGACCCCTCTGTTTTGCTGAGGGCCCGAGTGGCAATGGCAGCTTGGCGTGCCTTTTACCAGCTTTGCCTCTTCAGCTAAAGCCTCTGACATCCCTTAACATCCAGTGCACATGGCAGCCTGTGTTATGCATTCTGAGTCCTGCAAAGCCCCCAGGAGCAGCCGGAGCTGTGATGCTGCAGGGAGAAAAGCCCCCTGTGGAAAAGCCCCAGTTCCCTGTCTCTGCCAGGAGCCCCAGGAGGAGTCTCGGCAGCTCTTTCGTGTGAGTCCATCTAAGGGTTAAAGGGAGCGAGAGGCTGCTGCCTCCTAGAGAGGCCGGTGAAGAGCAAAGGCTGGATGAAAGCACTCACTTCCGGTCCCCCCAACACACACTTGGGAAAGGGTCCTGCGAGTTTTGCCTTTTGTGCAACAGCAGCCTCTTCTTCCCTTGCAAAGGAGCAGGTGACGGCGAGATGCACGGGGGTCCGGAGGGGGTGGAAAGGGGTCCCAGGGCAGGAGCAGAGAAGGGAGGGAGCCCAGGGCAGGGAGGCAGGTGTGGGGCAGGGGGTGGGTGGGAGGAGAGAGGGAGCCCCCTGACCCCCAGGCGGCTGACCCATTCGGGGCCCCTACAAAAGACCTAGGCCTTGCGCCTCCTTCCCTCCCCATCATTAGGGAATCCTGGCAGGGGAGAAAGGAGAGGGGGTCTGGGAGGGACAGAAGGGGAAAGATGCTGGGGGGGGGGGGGGGAGGAATCCCACCTGGGGGCGAAAAGCTGCCATGGGGCCATGTAAGCATTGCATTTTGTGTTTTCCTTCCTCTCCCTGGTTCAAACTTTGTCCTCACATGGCCATTGAAACCCACTGGGTGCCTTTGGGCCAGTCAAAGACTCTCAGCCCAACCTACCTCACAGGATTGTTGTTGTGAGGCTAAAATGGAGAGGGGGAGGATTATGGGTTCCTTGGAGGAATAAAGGCGGGATAAAAATGCAATAAATAAATAGGCTAAGCAGAAGGCAAAAGAGTTTCTGGGAGTCGTTGAATCAAAAATGCACTGAAATTTAAGAGGATGTAACTTTATTTCAGTTCTCTTTCTGTTGGTCTGTTTTGCATAGCTCCAAATTTTGCTTTTAAAAAATGCTAGTTTGGGAGCATTTGGGGCCATAGTTTACATGTTTGCCTTCTTTTTGAGAGAACATTTTTTTTTTGCTTTGGCCATGTTTCTTCAGTTTTTGAGGCTGCAGTTGCCAACGCTTCTGAACTAGGTCTTTGGGGGAGAGATGATTAGGTTTAGAGCATCTTGAGTCCGTTTTCCACAACTATTTTTGTTTACTCACTGGTGAAGCTTAGACTTAACTAGCCTTTTTCGTTTTAAAACACCTTCTCTACTTTCTATCTGGATTATTTTTTCCTAACTACACTTTGCCAAGTTCTACACCTTGGATTCTAAGAGACGTCTCTTTCACCTTTTCTCTGGGTCTGCAACGTCCTGTTCTTCAGATCTCTGCCTGGGATAGGGAGCTATGCCTTCCTTTTAATTCCACGCCATCCCCACTCTCTTTCCTTCCTTTTCTGTCAAAGTTTAAACTATACTCTTATATAGTTGAAAGCTTTTAACTTTGCATTTTACTAGTTTGGACTGGTGGAAGTTGAAGTAGAGCTAAATAACAATTCAACTGCTGCTACCTGGGCTGACGGAAGTATCCCCTCCACCCATAGGTGATGACATGGAAGCAGCTTCAGCACCCATTTGAGACAGATCCTGAATATTCAGTTGGCCACAGCTGTATCTCATTCATGCAGCTCTCCATTTTAATTTCTTACAGCACAGTCCTTGCCTGAAGAAAGAAATTGGCAGCCAAGGAAGGAGACCTTTTGAGTCCTGGTGGTAGCGGAGACAGAGCAGAGAGTAAAGATGAAAGAGCAAAACTTTACTGGTCCTGAGCAGTGTAAGAGTATATCACCGGGATGCTTATGATGGGAGGGAAGAGCACAGCCTGGATCACCTCGCCAGGAGTGACCACAGGAAAACATTTCTACTTGATGTCGGCTGCATGGCATGGCTGCAGTTCAACTTGCGGCATTGGGAGGAGCAACCGGACAGGAGAGGTGAGAGCGGGAAAGGGTGGGACAGGGGAAAAAAATCTGGCTTCTTCAGGCACTTTCCTAAACCAAATGTTGATCAGGGCACACGTGAATCTGGCTGCTCCTCTCCACAGTGGTCATGGTGGGCAGTTACGATGGTCCATCCCCAGGAGACGTATGGAATCTATTGGTTTCCCAGAAATCTCTGGGGTATGTGAGAAGAAATTATGGTGACAGCTCTGTCGCTACTTGACTAGGGGCTCCATCACACCTACTTTTTTCTCATGGTTTGCCTCCCCGATTTCCACCTCTCTTTCATTAGCACATCAAGCTAATGGTCCCTTCACGTGGGTTTGTGGCATCGGTGAGACCTCATTTTGCTTGTTCGCTTTCGCACTCCATCCTGTCCCACCCCACTCCTTCTCCTTCCCCCTCCAGTTCATTGGTTGTGACATTGTGATGGACATGGGAGCCTTTCCCCCCCCCCCGCCTCCCCCCTTGCTCTGGCTTTGCTGTCTAGCGTTTTACCGATTTAACGTTTCATCAGCTGGGTGCCGTTTCTGCGGACAATGAGAGTGGGGTTGGAGCAGCAGAAGTCCCATCAACTGATTCAGCACAAATATCAGGAGACTGGTTTGAGCAGGGGGGATTTTAAAAAATCCTAAATATCAAGGCATGAGCGGATCTGATTCAAACTTGGCATGGCTAAAGCCCTCCTTAAGAGCTGTCACATTGCCAAGTTTGATCTCTTTATCTTTAAAAAATACACAGATGTAAGCATTTGTGTTAGTTTCCATTTTAGAAATTCCTTAAAATCAAGGCATAAATGGATCTGATTCAAACTGGGCATGGCTAAAGCCCTCCTTTAAAGATTTTACCTTTAAAAATATTGCAGATGTAAGCATTTTGGTTACCTTGGAGCAAAGGAGGGAACCTGACCACCTTTACAAAAGGAACTAGTTAAAATGATTGTTCATCCACCCACCCTTTGAAATGAGCAAAAAAATATATAAAAAAAAAATAACTGCAGGAGAAAGGAGAACGAAGGGGGCAGGGCAGGAGATTTCGCCGGCATAGTAGTGACATAGGTGGAAAGATACATTAGTGCAATAATGCACAGATGTGAAAGTGCCCAGTGCTTGACTCGCTAAGGAAATGGAGGGGGGAAATGCAGAAGCAAATCAGGGGGAAAAGTGGGTGTGATGGAGGCCTATGTTTTAAAATTTATTTCTCCGTTTATTTTTACCTAGATGATCTCTTGGACATAGTCTTGAATTTCTATGCAGGGGTACACATATTTTTTTTACTACAATGCTACTATCCTCCTTTTCTGTTGCATCTACTGCTTTTGAAAAAGTTTTATCCTTTCATTGATGCAATTCTAATCATGGGAGTCGTCCCACCTAATCACCATTATATCCACCAAGTCAATATTTACGTTCTTGATCATTTTTTGTATGGGGGGAGACAAAGTTGACAGATTCATCCATCTCTATTAGAAACATTCCATCTCACTTTTCCATTAAAACACACCACACTGGCCCTTTACCCCTCTTTCTTGTGGGGTTTAATAGCCTTACCTGACCCAAGATTTTGTGTATGAGGGAGAAGGGGGAACTGAGCAAATAGATGACGTAAACGAACCTACTCAGAACTGATTCCCTCTCATTTCTCTTCCTTCTAGGAAACAACCAAACATCCAACATCTCCTATAGTAGGGGTAAGTGTGAGGGAATCCCAATCCAAAGGGCGGGAGGTATTCTGTCTTTCACTGGAGAAAGAGAGAGGCTCAATTCGGACGACACGATAGTCAATGGTGGGTTGACTAACCCTAACCCTAGGGGGCACTCCCCACACAACATGGTAATAAATAATCAACTGTGGTGTGGATGAGGATCAGCGCTGAGTTGACTATGGCAGCATTCGGATGACTCAATAGTCAAAACAACTGACGATTGTTTCCCCCGCACCAGTTGTTTATTGTGTCATCCGAATTGAGCCAATGGGGGGAAGGAGGGAGAGGGAGAGGCCACTCCTAAACATTATGTGGAAAAATCAAAAACCTTGAAGGATGCTGTTGACACTATCCACATGCAGATTGAGTGACTGTATGAAAAGGAGGACAGGGCTTCTGTATCTTTAACAGTTGCTATGACACCTGCTGAAATTTCCTTTTTAATACAACCGTTAAAGATACAGTAGCCCTGTCCTCCTTTTCCTATGGTGACCTGACATGCAGATGACCCCAGGCGGAGGATGGCTTTGAGCCCTAAATACCTAAAAGAAAAGCGAGAGAGAGAGAGAGAACACGGGACATAGGAAGTTGCCTTATACTAAGGCAGACGAATCGCTGGTCGCCTTCCACCCGGCTCTGTTCCTGGGTTGACCCCAGATTGGCCACGGAGCGATGTTACATGGAGGAAGCATCCTGTTGACATTGCTCCCTTTGAAAAGGTTGGGGTAAATCCCCAACTTTTTCATATCTCAGGATCGCTAGGTAGATGCACTTGCATTGACTAACTGACAAGGCGCAGATACACAGCGACCGTGGGGCTTTCCCTGCAGATAGACAGACCCTGAGAGAGATGGAGTCATATAGCGATAGAGAAAGACAGACACAGAGACACATAGAGAGACAAAGAAACAAACACAGAGAAAAACAGGCAGACAGATATACACGCATAGACAAACACCCAGATTCTCACACACACACACACACACACACACAGGCAGAGAGAGACAGAACGAGAAAAAGAGTGATACAGACAGATAAACACACTGACAGACAGAAAGACAGACAGAGTATGTCTCTTTGGAAAATGAGCTCTTTAATGCCTGTGGTTTCTGAGGAAACTCAACTGCACAGTGCCAAGCTGAGGGATGTGCTCTGTGAAGCAGCAGTAAGAGAAGGAGAGTTGAGTTGAGTTGAGTTGAGTTGAGGAAGGAAGGAAGGAAGGCAGGAAAGCATTTCTGTAGGGCCCTCTGCCCAACATACAAAAAATCTTTGGTTCAATCCTCAACATCTCTAGGTAGGGCTAAAAACCCTAAACAGCCACTGCTGGTCAGTGATGACAATACTGAGCTAGAAGGCCCAGTGGTCTGACTCTGTGGGTACCTCTAGACTGTCGCTTTTCCCCGCAGTAGCTTCGGAGTGGCAGCAGGTGGATTACATGATGCCGCTGCCACTCCGAAGCTACTGCGGGGAAAAGCCCCAAAGCTCCACTCTAAAAAAGTTGGGCATTTACCCCAACTTTTTTAGCTTGGAGCGAGGCGCGGACGGCATTTGCCGTCTGTCGCTCTTTCTCCGGAGCTTCTGGGAGGCCTGCCACAGTCTACGGCGACCACTGATTGGTCGCCATGGGCTGGACAGGGAAGGGGATGGACCAGCGAGCCATAAGCTCGCTGCACCACCTCCGCACCTCCACAGACTGTCCCCCTTCTTTCCCACCCCATTTTAAAAAGAATTTTTAAAAAATCTCACCTTGGAAGACTGATGCTTGTGCTTTGCTTGGCGGGTGCGGTGGTGGCAGCGGCAGCAGGAAAGCCCGCTGTGGTGCTCCTTCCGCTGTAGATGGGCGGAAGGAGCACAAATGCAGGGCATGACGCCTGCTGCCGCCGCTGCGCAACCACACCAACGGCGTGAAGAGGAGGGCTGTATAAGGCAGCTTCCTATTTCTTTCACGAAAGCTGGTTGTAAGCCCAATACCTCTTTAAAAATATGCCAGTTCTAGAGAAGGCTAGAATGGTAAAAACAATCAGGTTTAGCTGATCGAAATAGGGATGTGTGTGCATGTGTGTGTGAGAGAGCCTTGAACAAGAGAAAGAAAAGTAGACTCCTTTCTCTTCTACCCAGCAGGCAATGAAGCATTCAACAGCGACAAGTGTGAGGAATGCCTTCCAAAGGGCAGGAGGAATTCTGCCTCTCCATCAACCTGCTGGAGAAGAGAGAGACGATCCCCTCAGGTTAAATGTATCACCTGTTCCCACTGGGACTTCTATTCTCTTCTATGCATTCTCTCTCTCTCTCTGTCTCTCTCTCACACACACACACACACCTTCTAATTCAGGGCTCTAGTTGAAAAGGCAATCCCTCCTGGGATCTGCCCACTCCACTCAGGGACAAACAGTATGAGCTCCATCATACCAGCAATTTAACGCACTCTCACCACGTCTGGTATCTGGTTTTGCAGCGCAGGACTCACTTAATATCTGTTTCATGTATTATTTTGGAGCGAGGAAAGTCTGGATTATTTTCCCCAAGCGGATTTAATTCACCCTTAAACCTCTGTGTAGTGCTGTCCTCTCACTTCTTCCTTTGTGTGCTTTGAATGGAGTCTTGCTGATGAAAGGAGAGGGCGGGGCTATTCTCCTCCTCCAGCACTCCATGTCAAATGAAGGGACTTGTGCTTAGTCAGTTGAATGGACTTTTTACTGCTCCAACCCCACCCTCATTGCCCGCAGAAACAGAGCCCAGACGATGAAATGTTAAATCAGTAAATCTCTAGACAACAAAGCCTGAGTAAGGTGGGGGGGAGCCCATGCCCATGCCCATCAGAGTACCACAACCAATGAACTGGAGGCAGAAGGAGAACAGGCAGGGTGAAGTGGAAGAGAAAACAAGTGAAAGGGAGGTTTCACTGTGCAGCGCAATACCACAAACCCGCGTGAAAGGGACCATTAGCTTGACGCAATTATGAAGCAGAGGTAAAAAAACGTGGAGGCAAACCAGGGGGGAAGAATAGGTGTGATGAAGCCCTATGTGAGATTAACTGCATGAGTGTGACTAGTGTGCTTATTTTGAAAGGGGGGCAGGTACCATATCAACAGTTCACAGCTGAGTTGGTCATCGGCAGCCTCTTCCCACCCTCAAGAGACATGGATGCCCACGTGAGCGCAGGGGCTGGAACACTCCCCGAACCTCTAGGGTCCCATGTATGGGGGGGTTACTCCAGTGTTACTGCGCTAGGGTTTTACAGACCCAATAGGGTCCACCCTGCAAGCGATCACACACACACACGCTCATGTGGCCTGCCTGTTCTTTTAAGCATCATGGAAACTGCATACTCAGAGTCAGAGATTTACTCACAAGGAGAGTGTTTATGGGGCAGCGCTTGTATGCTGTGCCTAATAAACACTCTCCTTGTGAGTAAATCTCTGAGTCCGAGTATGCAGTTTCCATGATGCTTAAAAGAACAGGCGGCCAGGGGCCCTGTGACGTTGCATGAGCCCATGCCAAGTGCTCGCAGGACTCATGGGCACTCGGCAGCCACTCACCCGGGATTCGGTCCTTTCCCCCGCTGCATTAATAACACACGCGCACACACACACATACTTTCTTACATTGTACTGCATTTGCTATTTAAATGTCTATTCCCCCCTTTCAGCTCTTTTTGCTTTCCCTTTTTGTTTTAACTGCCCTAAATTCTTTGTTTCTATTTGCAAACTTGGCCACCTCACTGCTCCACCCCACCTTCAGATAATTTGTGAACAACTTAAAAAGCACGGGTCCCAATTCAGTTCTTTGCAGGACCTCGCTGTTTTCATCCTTGCACTGTGACAACTGTCTGCTTATTCCTGCTTTCTGTTCTTTGACCAGGTACTGATCCGTAAGCGGGACCACTCTTCTTCTCCTACGATTGCCAGGTTTGCTTGGGAGACTTTGGTGAGGGTCTCTGTCGAAAGCCAAGACTCAGCTGTGATTCCAGAATTTGCAGCAGAAGGAATCCTTGCAAGTTCTACCTCCTGGGGCAGCTTCACCACAAACTCTCCTTTTCATCCCTCCCTCTAACATGACCAGTGTGGCCAACCCATCTCCAGGCTGGCAAGTCACCCAATACAAGATCTTGGATGCATCCATGTTCAGGATTTACGTGTGTCCTTCTAACCAAGCTATACTTTGTCGACTGCATGGAGCTGTTGTTTTGGGGCGGGGGAGTCCTAAGATATGCTTGCAACTGAAGGGGGGGGGGGGGAATCAAGATGATGCCTCCGGGTCTGGAATGTAGTTCAGTGTGTTTAAATGGCACTCAGGGATGGAAAACAAGTTTTGCAAAGCGGACTTAATATAAGCAAAATAACATTCTCTAACTCTTTTTATTATATGAAGCTGCAATCCTATATACACTTACCTGGGAGTAACTCAGTGGAGCTTACTACTGAATGGATAAGTTTAGTGATGTGCTGGAAACCACTCTTCAGTGATTAAAATGTCTATGATCTGCATTTTGCTTGAAGATAAAGGATATCAGATTTCCGTAACATACAAACACCAGGAGATTCCTGCTGCATCTGTCCCCAGGGTGCTAAGGCATTAGCTGCCCTCCCACACTGTGGCTGCATTCGGATAACACATTAAGCAACTGAGGGAGGGTGGGGAAACAATCGTCAGTTGTGTTGCTTATTGTGTTGTGTGGAGGGTAACACGCTGCTCACAAACTACTGACGGTATCCTATTCCGCCCAAATAAGCAACTGAGAGAAACAACTAGCTTGCACGTTGTTTAGCTCAAAGCCAGTTGTTTAAAGTGTTGTGTGGAGGGGTGAGTGTGTTAATGGCATGCGGTGAGTGGGTTAAAACACAAGCCCATAGAGGCAGGCAGCAAGAGCAACCAAAGCGGTGGCTGCCACTCTGCTACAACTGGCGCAACTTGTAGAGGCTGTAGGATAGCACCGGGAGGACCAAGGGAGGGGAGAGGGGCGGGGGCTGTGTCAGTCAAATGCTGGGTTGACTATTAGTGCACTCAACGCCAGCCCCAACCACCCACAGTTGTGTAGGAATATGTTGTGTGGGGAGTACCAACAAAATAACCACCTGTGAGTTGACTATTAACCCACCATTGACTAAAGTGTTGTCTGAATGCAGCCAGTGAAAGTGCAGGGTTTTGGATCAACTTGCTGCTGTAAAGACAGCCCCGGGATGTTCCAGGTGCTACCAATCAAAAGCCGTTATGCAGTTAATCTATCTTTCCTTTTAACGGTTTTTTTCTGATAAGAAAAAAGATGGAAGACATTATGCACACACTCTTGTAACTGCCTTAAGGACTAGAACCTTAAATAAAAAGTAAAAGAATAAAAGCACTGGATATGAAGCTGGAACTGGCACTCCATACCAAATTCAATACTTTTGCCATGAGTGTGAGCAGTTGTGGATTGCACACAGCCCAAGCCATTAGACACAGAGGGAGGGGGGGAGTGGAAATCCCCAGAAACCTTGCTCATCCGCCTCTGTGCAGAACACAACAGCTGAACAGTCACCTCCATTGTCCACAGGTATTCACCTGAAACGACTGAAAAGGAAACAAGCTTGATTGTTATTGGATCCACCATTTTCTCAGATCACTGCTTCCTGGAGAGACCAATTTAAATTAGTTAATGAAAAGGAGGGACTATTTATTTTATTGATTGATTGCATTACATTTCTATACTACCCAATAGCCGAAGCTCTCTCAGTGGTTTACAAAAATTAAAACCATGAAAATCATTTAAAATATAAAACAAACAGTATAAAAACATAATATAAAATACAGTAAAAAAGCACAACCAGGGTAAAACCAAGCACCAGTGCAGAGATCTATACTGTTTTAAAATACAGATTTAAAACAGCAAAGTTAAAAATTAAGCTGATAAGCTGTTAAAATACTGAGAAAATAAAAAGGTCTTCACCTGGCATCTAAAAGAGTATAATGTAGGTACCAGGTGAACCTCTCTAGGGAACTCATTCCACAGCAGAGAAGGCCCTCTCATGGAGAAGGACCCCTGAGGATGATCTTAGGGTCTGGGCAGGTACATATGGGAGGAGGCGTTCCTTCAGATAACCTGGCCCCAAGCCATTTAAAGTTAATCCCAGCACTTTGAATCGGACCTGGACCTGCAGCCAGTGAAGCTGAAAAAGGACTGGCGTAAAGTGGTCTCGTTAACAGTCTGGCTGCCCTGTTTTGTACCCATTTTCCCCAGCAACTGGTTCACACAGGCTTACTGTCTCAGATACTGGAGGTGGCACATCAGGGCTAGTAACCATTGTGGGAAGACCAAACAGGGTCACTGTCTCACCTCCTGTCTGAAACTGCCACGCCATCCCAGTGCCCAGAGTCCTCTGTGGTTAGCTAGGCCTGGACTACTGTTTCTACGTTCTACTTTCACTCACCTCTGAAGCAGCAACTCTGAAGGTACTGCAAAAAGGTCAAGCAAACGGTCCACCTCTCCTCCTCTGTTTTGCTCTCTTGCGCCAGCAATCGGCCGGTTTTAAAAGGATATTTTTTCAAAGCCTTCCACGCAGGGAAGTGATGTCAAATCCTCCCCCCTTCTTTGAGGAAGTAATTTCAGTATCCCCAAATCCCTATCCACGAAAGTGGACTAGTAAATTAGTGCAAAAACCCAATTTGCCTCTATGAACAACTAAGAGATTCAAAGAAGCTGCTGGAATATTTGTGCCTCGGAGGGTCTCTCCATGTGAAAACCAAGAATAAGGAAGGGACGTAGCTGAACGGTAGCACATCTGCCTTGCATCCGAGAGGTCCCAGGTTCAATCAATGATCCTGGAAACTCCAGACAATGCTTGAAAAGAATTCCGTCTAAAACCCTGGAGAGCCACTGTCAGCGATCTACTGGTAAATCTCTGGATGCTTTGCAGTAGATCAGCAAAGATTTCAGACTCTCCATTGTTTAACTATAGCAACAACAAAAGTCAGGCAGGGCTGGCAAAGAATCCTGTCCAAGACACTGGGGAGCCACTGGGGGCTGCCTATACAGCGCCAGGTTGCCACCATGATGAGCAAAAACCCCACTTTCACATTTGGCTCGCCAGCCCCCACTCCCTGCCCTTTGCCCGGGAAGACGGCGGCCAATCAGGAGCATCTAGGCAGCCCCCAGGAATGGGCAGAAAGTAGGTCTGGATTTACTAGTAGATCTCTGGATGCTTTGCAGTAGTTTGGCAAATATTTCTGACTCCCAATTGTTTAACAATAGCAACTAGAGAATGAGCACATAGATACACAGACCTGGACACTGCCCTGCCCTAAATTATACTGCTGAACTGAAGAAAGCTTGAGGTAACCAGGAGTGACTACTGAAGTGGAAGGACTGTTCCATTTTGGGACTCGAAATAAATTCCTGGGCTCAGAATTCCTGAACTCCAAGGGTATGAGCTCCGTCAGACAAGCATTTTCTTGCACGGGTCCCTCTTGCGACGTCGTCTGACTCCCGCCTCTTCAGAAGTAAGACCTCAGAAGTAAGCACAGGGTTGCAAAGCACTTCTTTCCAGTTTGCTGTTTTAGACTTTTTTAAAAAAACTTCTGAGGGACCACACTATTCAAAGTCAGTTCTATACCTGTTTACTCAGAAGTAAGTCTTTCTCTGTTCAATGCAGTTTACTCAAAGGTAAGGCTGCATCAGATTTTAGTATGACTTGGATGTAAATGCAGTTGAAATTAATGGGATTTACTCTGGAGTCAGGGAACCAGCAGATCTCTATTTTATGAACTGGAGACACACAGCTTCGCATGATCAAAGGAAAGGAAAAAAGATCCTTCACAAATACAAACAGGTGGAAGGTTGCATTGGTGGACTATCAGGGAAAGGGTTTAAAGGGGGGAATTAAAAATTTCTTTTAAAATCAAGGGATGAACCGATCTGATTCAAACTTGGCATGCTGAAAGCTCTCCTGAAGACCTATCACCGTGCCAAGTTTCATCCCTTTATCTATAAAAATATGCAGATGTAAGCATTTTAGTTTGCATTTTTAAAAATTCCTAAAAATCAAGGCATGGCGTGCTGGAGGAGGAGAACCGCCCCACCCTCCCCTTTCTTCAGCAAGACTCCATTCAGAGCACATGCCCCCAACAAAGGAAAAAGTGAGGGGATAGCACTAGGTGGAGGCTTAAGGGCGCATTGAAGTCGCTTGGGGGAAATAATCCAGACTTTCCCCGCACCAAAATAATATGCAAAAAAGAGGAAAAGAGGCAAAATGGATGCAGGAGAGGGATTACGTCATGTAAGCCCTACGCTGCAAAACCAAATACCAGGCGTGGCGAGAGTGTGTTAAACCGCTGGTGTGATGGAGCTCCGAGGGGCTGACTCCACATAAGTCAATTTCTCTCTGAATCTGATCCACCGCTGCCCCCAAAACTGCCTTATTTTACTCCTCAGTCTTCAGCCATTCTCTGCTTACCTTATCGGCAAACTCCAGTACTGTAAGATCCCTCAAAATGCAGCTTTGCCAGAGATTGCTAGTTTATGCTCGGCTGGGAGACTCACCCATTCTTTGCAAGTCACGTCACTTTTGGATCCAGGAGGTTGTCAACTCCTCCTTGAGAGAGCAGGTGGTACTACCTGCCACTTTAAAGAAGGGAATCTTTAGGCCACACCTGAAAAAGCCTAACCTGGACCTAGAAGATGTTAACAATGATAAGCCTGGTTGCTAAGCTCAACTTCCTGCTGGAAGGAGAGCTTAGCAACCTGCCAAAACATAACCTGTAAATAAACAAAACAGCTGGCAAAGTAAAGGTAAACAGGACTTGGTTTTGATTAGGGTGACCATATTTGGGAAACCAAAAAAGAGGACACCTAGTAGGGGACAGGAAAATGGCTAAAAGGCCCTAATTGGAACAGAGGAGGGGAAAGCGTGTCATTCCCACCCCCCACCCCCCACCCCACTGCTCCAATCAGGCCCTTTTCTATAATGTCTGAGAATGACACGCTTTCCCCTTTAAGGCCCCGATTGGAGCAGTGGGGGAGAATGACAAACCTCCAGAAAGCACATCATTCCCCCTTGCCACACTAATGGCGGCCTTAAAGAGGAAAGCGTGTCATTCCAGAACATTATAGACAATTACAGAAAATCCCCCGACACCCAGGATAGAACAAAAACCAGGACAAATCCGGGGAAATCCTGACAATTGGTCACTATCTTGTTCCCTCCGCTCCACACAAGGACCAAAGAAGTCCCTTTCTGAGGCTCCTGCTCTCATCAGGTGTGAATGTTGTTTAAGTACAACAAAACAAAGAAAAGGAAATTGAATATATGTTTTTGCCTGTATCATACGAATAAGGAACCTGTGATTCCCAAGATGCTCTTGGACTCTAAGTCCCATCAGCCACAGCTAGCACTGCCAGTGGACAGAGGTTATGAACTGGCGCCGGCAATGGCTTCATTTCAGCATCAAGTTAAAACATGGCTTTTTATCAAAGCCTTTGAGGGATAAATTCTCCATGGTTGCACATCGTTTTAATATTTATTGCTTTTTTAAAAAAATCTCTACTAGTTTTAATTTGTTAACAATTTAATACTTTTTTTTAGCTGTGTATATTATTTATGTTTACATTGTTCTGATTTTATCTGTACGCCGTCCTGAGATCCCAATGATATAGGGCAGGATACAAATTATTTAATTACCGTAATAAATAAATCACCTGTAGGGTGACAGGTTTCTCTCTTGAGCCGTGTAGGGTTCTCATTTATATCATAGACCCAATTAAAATGAAAATGATTTTAGTCCCATATATTAAAATGCTGTCTGCCTTCATCCGAGCGTGGGCAGGGGCTTGTCTGTAGCGACACCCACCCTCTGGAAAACCCTCCCTTGTGCGGTTTGGGAGGCAGAAAATGTAATATCTTTTAAATGCCTCCTAAAAACTTACCTCTTCACACAGGCTTTCCCCTGGACTGTAATTTATCTGATTTTATATTGCACACTTATGCTTTTAACGTTTTAAATGTGTTGTATACTTGTTGTATTTCTATTGTTTTAATTGCACACTGCCCAGAGAGCCTCAGCTATTGGGCATAAAAATGTAATTAATAATAATAAATAAATAAATAGAAGCCCTCCTTGGACTTTTCTCCCTAGCATCTTGTAATCAAAGACAGGCTGCCACCCCAAACATGAAAGATCCATTCATAGCTTTTATGGCTCATAGTCTGTGACCCCCATACACAACATGGATTTCTCTATTCCTTTCTGGGAACCAAAGAATTCCCCTCCTGGATTGGATCACTCGGTCTGGATAAAGAACTGAGATGAACTTACAGAAAGAACATCCTGTGGAGCGGGGAGGCAGAAATGCAGTAGGGGCAAACTTTTTGAACTCTGCAAGTAAACCCTAATGAATTCCTAGGTAGCTTTCCCAGCTTTTGGGCATTTCTGCTACAGAGTTTTAGGATAGCTGGTAAAAGGAACATATGAAGCCTGCCCCAAGGCTTTTCTACATGAGGCTGTTAATTCATTGCGTCTAGTTTCGGTTTAATCGCAGAATTGAAATCTGAGCACTCCACAAGGAGAGTTTCCTTTCCTGCCTTTCTACTACATAACCTCTAGGTGGACCTGCGGTATAGTGGAATAAATAGACACATGTGAAAACAGTGCTTTCTTTTGCTTTCAGAAATAATACCACATTTTTCCTATTCTAAAAAAAACTTGCCCGAAGTCCTATTTGAAAACAGAAGGAAACTGGAGGGTCACGGCATTCTCCAAAGAGCCTGTAAACAACCATCAGTAGGGAATGATGAGCACACCATAAACCCCTCATATCATTGGTCCATCTAGCTCAGTATGGAGTACAAAAAAAACCCAAAGCTTTTGGTGGTCGTTGCAGTTTATTGCATAAAGCAGTTTATTGCATAGCAAATCAAAGCAGTTACATCAATTGGGTGATTGCTGTTTTTGCTGCACTATTGACTGGTTCATGAGGCATTCAGAACAGCTCAGTTATCCTGCTGGCGCCCAGCTCCATCCCTCCATCCATGTAGTTGTCCTGTGCATTGCTGGACACTCAGGCGTTCTCTAAAAAGACAGATTTACAGTTTGTCAAGTCTAGGTTGAGATGGGGTGGTTGTGAAGACTGTGAGGGAACAGTCTTAAACATAGAACCCCTGCTATACAGGCAGCTGGGCCTGCCCTATCATTAGGCAGAATGAGGCAACTGCCTCAGGTGGCAGATTCGGGGTGCATGTTGGTGGACAGAGCTGTATTTGTATCACACAGCCTGTCCTGTGTCTCTAAGCTATTCTTTGACCCCCAAGTGCAGTAGAGGCAGCCAACACAGAAATAAGATACACTTCTGAGGAAGGGACATAGGCCAGATCTACACCAAGCAGGATATGACACTTTGAAAACAGTTTGAAAGCTGTATATGGCGTGTGTTCTGGGCCTCAATAGTTGTCACTGCTGTTATAAACTGTTTTAAAGCAGTAGTGTAGATCCTGCCATATATGGTTTGAAATTCAAGGAAGTGAGATTATTCCAGTGAGATTATTCCAATCTAAAAGACTGTAGGAGGATGTGTGGAGGATGCTTCTAAGTAGTTCAGTTTTCTTAGTTTTATCTTGAGCTTGTTGGGTCTCTTTATATAACTGGCTGAATGGATTGCTTAATGTGGATATGATAATGACACTGATGTTATTGGTACTGGGTATTGTTTAATTGGCTTAGGGAGCAATCATATCGCCCCCTAAACCAATAGGAGGGCGTCGGGTTTTTCGGCTTTCTGGATTCGAGGTCAGAGACATCACTCTGACCTCGGACCCAGGAGTCCAAGCTCAGCTCCCCCTTGCAGCCGTTGCAGAGAGAATTGTGCCAGATGCCTCTCCAAGGTTACAACTTGCCTCCCTTGTTACAACTTCATTGGCTACTGGTCTGTTTCCAGGCAGAACAAAGTGGTGGCCACCAATCTGGATGGCTTTAAAAGGAGTTTGGATAAATTCCTGGCGGAAATAGCTCTCAATGGCTACTAATCCTGATGGCTAAGTGCAACCTCCAGTATCAGAGGCAGTAAGCTTATTACCTCCATCACACTTAATCCCCCCACCACCCTTTAATCTGGCTCTTTGAGGGCATCGAAGGAGTACAATCCTGTCTCTGCAGAGATTCAAGCATTGTATGATTTTTAAAAAGGCTTTGGAGCCTGGGATGCAAGGTTTGGGTTTTATATTGAGTCTTGGAGCCGGCTGCTGGGAGAGATTGCTTTTCCCTGCCAGGACCTGATGCAATCCATTCAAGCCCCCATTCCTTTAAAACTACACGGAGGCTTACTGAGGATTTAATGCATTTAGGGAAAATAATCCAAACTTTTAGCATTCCAGGAAAGGGTGGGGAAGAGGCAGGGTATCAGCAGGACAGGCACAGCACCATGTGAGTACTATGCTGCAAATCCACACACCAGGCATGGCAAGAGTGCAGTAAATTGCTGGTGTGATGGAGGCATGTATATACCAGTTGCTGGGGAACATGGGTGGGAGGGTGCTGTAGCCCTTCCTGGGAAGATGCAGCTGCCCCTTCAATTTATTCAGAAAGCAGATGTACAACTTTGGTGTTGAAAAGCAAATTAACAGTGAATTGATTAATTAATCTTTGCCTGGCCAATCCCACCCCATGAAAGCCTCAGCCCTGTAGAGGGTTGCTTTCAAACAAATTCTATTGGTAAAACTCCCCAGACACGCAGGATCTTAATAATACTTTAGGCTGACAATGCTTTGATGCTTGGGCTTACTCTGCTTTGGTTCGTTGTACACTTTATGGACAATATATGCGGTGCCAGCCACTACGACAGCAGCGCATAAGTATGGCACAAACACTCCTGGCATGAATATGCTTAGGGCTTTCAAGCTACCTGCAAAGAGAAAGTAGAAGTTAGGGCCATCCCCAAGCATCGCACAGGCTCATCAGGTCAAAGTTCAACAAATACAAAGTGCATACAAATACAAAGTGGCCCGCTTGCATTGGCTGCCTGTATGTTTCCGAGCCCGATTCAAGGTGCTGGTTTTAACCTATAAAGCCTTACATGGTTTGGGACCACAATACCTGATGGAACGCCTTTCCTGACATGAACCTACCCATACACTACACTCAACATCAAAGGTCCTCCTCCGGGTGCCTACTCCGAGGGAAGCTCGGAGGATGGCAACAATAGGCTGACCATATTTTGGAAACCAAAAAGTAGGACAACCTGGCCGGCCCTCAAGGAGGCGTGCCCACCCCAACATACTCAACCCCCAAGGCAGACCTTGACATGACTGCCCCCAAGGGGGTGTGGCCTTAGTCACATGTCTAATTCTACACCTCACAATTAAGACAAACCTGTTCTACAAAATATGTTAATGTTGAAATCACTGAAATAAAAAACAAGTGAGACATTCAATGTATCTGAAACTAAAATGTATTTTAGTTGCTGAACAAATTTATTTATGGTAGTTCTTTTTGCTGTCCTCATACAAGATCAATAGAAAAGAAAGTATATTATTTTCCATTTTTCTAAAGAAAACAGATCCTGGATTAGAAAAAAAAATAGCTAAAGTACACTGTGGTTAGGAGGGGGTACACCAATGCTAGACTAAACAGAAAATGGGATTAGAAAGGGAGGCAAAAAGTGCAATCCTCTAGCCAGAAAAAAGTCCTACAACTCCCAACATTCCACAGCCAGCATGCATAGGATTGTGCCCTAACCAGAAGCAAGCCTCACTGAGTTTAATGGGACTTGTTCTCAGGTAAGGGAATGATTGGGTCATTGTAGCAATCTTTTCTCTGACCTATTCAGTGTGATTTAATATTCAGCAAGAAAGAGCGGCTCTCTTTAGAACATTGAAACTCTTGAGATATAATATAAACTAGATTTTCACAAGTCAATTTCTGTTCAAGGTCTTGCTCCAGGCATAGCCTTTTGCAGATTTTTATGTGTACACTATTGGAAGAACTGGTGATAAGCACCCACAGTATGGCCTCAGTGGTGAGTTTCTACCAAACCGTGTTACTATAACACTATTGACACATCTGACTACAAGTTACAAGATTACAGAGTTTACATTTTTTATTTATTCCGTTTATATCCTGCCATTTTTCCTAGAAGGAACTCAAGGCAGTGTACATAATCCTAATCCTCCTCTCCATGTTATCCTCAAAACAACAACCCTGTGAGGTAGGCTGGGCTGAGAGCACTACACCACAATCCACAACTCAGGCATTTAATATACTCGCAATATTAAATGGATAGTCAATGTGAAGTTCAGATTAATTCAGGTTAACTTTGTAGTTATGACTAGACAGCGTAGCATAATCCTACTCAAAAGTAAACTCAGTTGAGTTTACTGTACTGAGTTTACTTCCAGGATCACAGCCTAAATAATTTAAAGGACACACAAAGATAGGAAAGTGAACAGCATCACTCTTTTTTTAAAAAAACTTAGCGCCCTAGTTTTATACAAAACATTGACTTTATATTGGCATCTAGTAATCTTGAAGTAAATTAAAAAATGCAAACTATATGGCAACAGTTAGCAGTCATATAGCATCTTCAGGCTACACCTTACAGCATTTCCCTCATTTTAAAAAAAAAACAACATCACTTTTCAAGACTCCCCTAGAGGTTACAATTAAGAAACACATTCAGACAAAAATACAAGACCAGTTGGACTCGTAGCTGATCTACTTATGGTTACTGAGCATGCACTGGATTACAGTCTTAATCAGTAAATGAATCAACTAATATAGTTGATTAATCATGGTAACTAGTTTTAATCAGTGTATGTAATGAACAAGAAACGTTAAAAGATGGCCTTTCTGTGCAATAGATGGCTGCTTTTTAACATTTTCTCATGCTTCCTTCAATATCTCAAAAAATCGCTTAGAGTGAGGTTTTGATAATATATAAGTATATATAACCAGCAAAAGGGCAGAATAATTTATTCAACCAAAAAAAGGTTTTAATTTATTACCAGGCATTTTTTAAAAAAGGCTCGGATTGCCAAGAGGAAGAGGGGGGGACGAAAGAGCGTTCCTGACCCCTTCCTCTTGGAAATCCGGGCCTTTTTTTTGGAGGTCATGACTTTGATGACCCATGAGGAGGCCGGGTAAGTGCTGGCTGAGAGAGGCCGATTTGAGCTCTTCTGTGTTTGGGCCTCTGCCATCTCTTCCGTGCTGGACCCGGCCTCCTCGTGAGTTGTCGCAATGGCAAAAAGCTCTGAGGAGCCCAGATCCATCGCGAAGAGGCAGCAGAGGCCTGATATCAGCCTATCCTGCGCAGGCAAACTTCCGGACATAATGAAGATTAATGGGAAATCCCCCCTGACGTCGGTTTGCCCCCCAATTTCTGGACTTGTCCAGGGGGAACCGGACGTCTGGTCACCCTAGGCAACAAGGGAGAGGGCCTTTTCTGTGGTGGCCCCCCAATTATGGAATGATCTCCCTGATGAGGCCCGCCTGGCGCCAACACTGTTATCTTTTCGGCACCAGGTCAAGACTTTCCTCTTCTCCCAGGCATTTTTAACAGCTTAAGTTGAGGTTTTAACTGACTTTGTGGCCAGGTTTAATAGTTTAAAATGTTTTAAACGTCAGTTGTTTTACGTTTATGGTTTTAAATTTTGTATATTGTCTTTTTAGTGTTCAATTTTTTAATTTTTGTAAACCGCCCAGTTCGGCTATGGGGCGGTATATAAATGTAAATAATAATAATAATAATAATAATGAAATAATTCCCCTGAGATTTATAAGATCATGTAAGGACACGCTGTTTTAAATCTGTATTTTAAATCGGTATAAATCTCTGCATTGCTGCTCGGTTTTATCCTGGTTGTGCTTTTGTATTGTGTTTTTATACTGTTGTTTGTTTAATTCTTTGATTTGCATTTGATGGTTTTAACTTTTATGAACTGCCCAGAGAGCTTTGGCTATTGGGCGGTATAGAAATGCAACAAATAAATAAAAACATGAGAAGAGCCCTGCTGGATCAGACCCAGGGACCATTTAGTCCAGTACTCTGTTCACACAGTGGCCAACCAACTGCCGACCAGGAAACTAAGGTCAGGATACAGGTGTAATAGCACCCTCTCGCCCATGTTCCCCAGCAACTGGTGTATGTAGCACTAGGACTGGCTCTTCCTAGTGCTAACAGTCAAAATGCATTATGCAGCTATTCTGTCTTCCCATCTTTAACAGGTGATTGTCTTTCTGATAAAGAGAAAAGATGGAAAATATGACAGGAAATTGTGAATTGAAGACAATGTTGTCTAGACCCCCAGTAAAATTATGTGAATGAGGCAGGGCGAAGGCACAATAGAAGCCTCGTCTGGCCGTATCCATAGCAGGCACCAGCACACGAACCTTTGTGTATAATGCACACACACTCTTATCACTGCCTTAAGGACTAGAAATTTAACCAAAGGAAAATAATGAATGCAGCACTGGATATGAAGCTGGAATTGGCACTCAATACCAAATTTGTGTTTTTAATTCTTTCCCTTTCCCTTTTCTTTTTTTCTTTTTTCTTTTTTTGTCATTATGGTTGTTGTTTCTTGTGTGTGATTTGTATCACTGAATTATTATTTTTTTAAAAAAAAATTAAATGCCAAATTCCATCCTTTTGCTATGTGTGTGAGCAGTTGTGGAATACACACAACCAAGGCCACAGAGTGGGGAGGGGGCAGACATCCCCAGAAACACTGTGCATCCATCTCCTTGCAGAACACAACAGCTCAACAGTCCCCTTCATCGTCCACAAAGAGTTTTAATTTAGCATCTCTGGGAACTCACCTGAAAAGCCTGAAAAGGCAAAAGCCCTAATTATTATTGGATCAGGCATTTCCTCAGATTGTGGTTTCCTGGAAAGACCAACTTAAGTTAGTTAATGAGAAAGAGGGGCTATGTCTATGTTTCCATCTGATTTCCTTCCCCAAGGCAGCTGGGCTCTTGAGGGCCAAAATAGGTAAGAAAGGTAGAGCCATTTTTTTAATTCATGTGGCCAAACCCTCCCCCACCTCAAATTTCCATGCGCCATTGCACCAGGAACTTGCCTCCCAACCTAGGGGGCAGGCACAAGGTCTCAGCCTAAAACCGGAGTGGGCCACAGCCAGTCACTGTTGAGAACACTGGGCTAAAGAAAGTAATCATCTGACTCAGAGCTTTTCTACATGAGGCATTTATTGTGCGTTTGTCATTCCCTAATCATGGTTGTTCACAGATATTTTAGACGATGTTGTTACCCTGCAGTTTCACTTTCCATTTTAAAGGTATTTAAAGTAATCAGAGACAAGAGCAGCTGTAGAATAGACGTGCATAGAATAGACATGAATAGACGTGCATAGAATAGACGTGCTGACCAGATAAAATCCAGGTCGGGGCTCATGTAATTTAACAGTTGTAGAGAAAAGGGAATTTCAGCCAGTGTCATTTGTATGCAATTAGTTCCTGGTGATATTCCCTCTTCATCACAACAGTTAAAGGTGCATGCACTATACTAGAGTGACCATATACAAAAGAAGGCAGGATCCCTGCAACTTTAACTTTAACCCTTTTCTCTACAACTGTTAAATTTACATGAGCCCTGACCTGGATTTTATCTGGTCAACCTAAAATTTACCTTCATAAAAGAAACACCACAAGTCTCCAGTGCCCTCCTTCTAGGAAACTGAAGTCGGAGTGAGCGCTGAAGCCCCTGCAAATTCACCCCTCCCAAAACTGGGGTGCAGGAGCGTAACAATACTTTATATCCAGCAGGAATGCCTCTGGTGACTACGGTTTACTTTCAGCTCTGCTAGAGGTTTTGGTGAGCCATGTGGATGGGAAATGGGTGCAGCAGAAATCAGCTTACCAATTCGTTTTCAAGAGAAACGATACTAGGATGGTAATGTTTCTTCTTTAGGGTGTCTCTGCCACCTCCTGTCTGAAACCACGGCGCCAGCCCCTCTCCACCACCAATGCCCAGAGTCTTCTGTGATTCGGCTGGCCTGGACTACTGTTATAGGTAGGGGTGTGCACGGACCCCCCGGATCGGATCGGGACCCGGATCGGGACCTCCAATTTTGTCCCGGACCGGTTCGGACAAAATCGGAGGCCCCCCGGACCGGATCGAGTCCGATCCCGACCCAAAAATCGTACATTTTTGGATCGGCCGCCATTTTTTTCCCCATAGACTTGCATTGCAATGCAAGTCTATGAGGAAAAAATGGCGGCGGGTGGGTAAGGGGGGGCCTAACTCCCTCCCCCCCCCGGGGCCGTCCGCTGTGGACGGCCCCGGCAGGTAAACCCCCTCCCCCGCGCTCCCTACCCCCCCTGGGGCCGCCCGCTTCCATCCGCTGGCGCCCGCGGGCGCCAGCGGATAGAAGCGGACGGCTCCGGGGGGGGGGTAAGCCCCCTTCCCCGCCACTTACCTTCTCGGCCCGTCCGGCGCCGGCGGCTACTACCAGCGGGCTCTGCGGCCTACTCTCGAGTAGCGCGCCGGGTGATGACATCACCCGGCGCGCCACCCTGGAGCAGGCCGCGGAGCCTGCTGGGAGTAGTAGGCGCCGGCGCCAGACGGGAGCCGCCGGGCCGGGCAGGTAAGGGCCCCCCTCCCCCCTCCCCCCTCCGCGCGCCCCCTCCTCCCCTCCACGCACCCCCTCCTTACCTTTCCGGCCCGACGGCTCCCGTCCGGCGCCGGCGCCTACTACTTCCAGCAGGCTCCGCGGCCTGCTCTAGAGTAGCGCGCCGGGTGATGACATCACCCGGCGCGCCATCCTAGAGCAGGCCGCGGAGCCTGCTGGGAGTAGTAGGCGCCGGCGCCGGACGGGAGCCGCCGGGCCGGGCAGGTAAGGGCCCCCCTCCCCCCTCCCCCCTCCGCGCGCCCCCTCCTCCCCTCCACGCACCCCCTCCTTACCTTTCCGGCCTGGCGGCTCCCGTCCGGCGCCGGCGCCTACTACTTCCAGCAGGCTCCGCGGCCTGCTCTAGAGTAGCGCGCCGGGTGATGACATCACCCGGCGCGCCATCCTAGAGCAGGCCGCGGAGCCTGCTGGGAGTAGTAGGCGCCGGCGCCGGACGGGAGCCGCCGGGCCGGAAAGGTAAGGGCCCCCCTCCCCCCTCCGCGCGCCCCCTCCTCCCCTCCACGCACCCCCTCCTTACCTTTCCGGCCCGGCGGCTCCCGTCCGGCGCCGGCGCCTACTACTTCCAGCAGGCTCCGCGGCCTGCTCTAGAGTAGCGTGCCGGGTGATGACATCACCCGGCGCGCCATCCTAGAGCAGGCCGCGGAGCCTGCTGGGAGTAGTAGGCGCCGGCGCCGGACGGGAGCCGCCGGGCCGGAAAGGTAAGGGCCCCCCTCCCCCCTCCGCGCGCCCCCTCCTCCCCTCCACGCACCCCCTCCTTACCTTCCCGGCCCGGTGGCTCCCGTCCGGCGCCGGCGCCTACTACTACCAGCAGGCTCCGCGGCCTGCTCTAGAGTAGCGCGCCGGGTGATGACATCACCCGGCGCGCCACCCTAGAGCAGGCCGCGGAGCCTGCTAGTAGTAGTAGGCGCCGGCGCCGGATGGGAGCCACCGGGCCGAGAAGGTAAGTGCCCCCCTCCTCCCCCCCCCCGCTGTCCACTTTGATCGGCGGGCGCCCGCTGGCGCCCGCCAATGGAAGCGGCGGTGGGCGCCAGTGGGCGCCCGCCGATCCGCCGAACCGGTTCGGAGCTTTTTCGGACCGGTTCGGATTGGATCGGCCGATCCAGCTGCGGGATCGGAAATCGGATAATTTATCCGATTTCCCACTGGACCGGACTCGGATCGTGGATCGGGTCCGATCCAGTGCACATCCCTAGTTATAGGTTCACTAACCCCTGACGCAGTAGCTCTGGAGCTACCGCAAAAAGGTCAGGCATATGTTCCGCTTCCCTTCCAGTCCTTTGCTGACTTCCACCAGTCTTAAAAGTCTACAATTGGCAGGTTTTAAAATGATATTTTTTCAAAATAGTCAAATAATATCAAATCCCCTCCTTTTTAAAAAGTCACTTCAGCATTCCCAAATCCCGCTCCACAAAAGTAAGTTAGCGCAAAAACCTCATTTGTCTCTATGAACAGCTCAGAGACACTGCGAGATGCTGCTGGAAACCAAGAATAAGGAAGGGACGTAGCTGAACGGTAGCACATCTGCCTTGCATCCGAGAGGTCCCAGGTTCAATCAATGATCCTGGTAACTCCAGACAGTGCTTGGAAAGAATCCCGTCTAAAAACCCTGGAGAGCCACCGTCAGTGAGTGCAGACAAAAAGTAGATCTGGGGATTGAAGGAAAGTGAAATTAGATCCCCCAAGACTGAAGATCTCGCTGGTGCAGACAATACTGAGCAAGAGATCGACCAAGGGTCTGGCTTCGTGTAAGACAGCTTCCCTCTGCATCTGATACACCACTGCCCAGAAGATGAGAGATCTTGGGCAATTGAGCTGTATAGAAATGTAATAAATACTCACATTTTCACAGCCAATTATCCTCTTACCTTATCGGAGGGCTCCGGTACTGCAAGCTTCCTCAAAACGGAGCTTTGCGAGAGGATGCTGGTCTGTAATGCTCTTTGTAAGGGAATTCTCTGTTGGGAAACGCTCTGGGTGGTTGTTCTCTTCTCCTCGAGAGAAGGGGTTGGACTTTAAAGGAGGCGGGTATTATGCTGTTCTTAAAAAGCCTGACATGGACTGCCGGAAGATGATAAAAAATTACAGGCTGGTTGCTAAAATAATCTTCCCCAGTGCTCGAGTGGGTGGTTGCAGGGCAAGTCCAGGCACCCTTGAATGAAACGGATCATCTAGATCCTTTTCAATAGAGCGACCCTGTTGATTCTCTTGGATCTCTCAGCAGCTTTTGATACCATTGATCACGGTATCCTTCTGGATGGGCTATCTGGGCTGGGGGTTGGAGATACTACATGGCTGCTCCTGCTTGGATGGAGGTGGTACTGAGGGATTATCGCTTTGGCTGCCTCTACAAGAGAGGTTTAAAGCCCTTTCAAGGCACTTAAAAAAATTTACCTCTACAAGAACGGAGCGCAAATTGGGCATAGAGGCGCGTTATCTCTCCGATTATGCACATTATCGAATGCGCGTTAAATCGCGAGTTTTATTTTGCTCCGGCCGTTAAAGCGCATTTTGACTATGTGAACAAGCGCTTATGCACATTAACTACTTGTAAAGCGCATTTTGGTCATCAGTTAATGCGCTTCGCCGCCTCTCGTGCAGAGGTATTAGGTGTAAATGCACTTCAGCGATTATGCGCATAATCGCCTAACCGGGCGCAAAAGCGAATCCTTGTAGAGGGGACCTCTGTCCCTGGCTGTTATGCCATGGCATTCCACAGGGCTCTATTTTATCCCCTATGCTGTTCAACATCTACATGAAACCGCTGGGGGAGGTTACCCGGAGGTGTGGACTGAGGTGTCATCAATATGTGGCTGACACCCTGCTCTATCGCTGCTTTCATCAAATCCAAATGAGGCAGTGGCTGTTCTGAAACTGTGCCGGGTACGGTAATGGACTGGATAAGGACCAACAGAGACTCAATCCAAATAAGATGGAGGTGCTCTTAGTGGGTGATTCTTTGGCCCAGATGAGTGTCATATATGGTTGCACTCCCCGTAAAGGATCGGGTTCATACTTTGGGGGTGTTCCTGGATCCAGAACTGTCACTCAAGGCGCAGGTGGGCTCACTGGCATAGAGCACCTTTTATCAGCTTAGGCTGATATACCAACTGCACCCTTATCTGGACAGAGATAGCCTCGCTACAGTTATCCATGCTCTGCTAACCTCTCGTCTGGATTACCGCAATGCGTTATACATGGGGCTGCCTTTGAAAACGGGCTGGAAACTTCAGCTGGTCCGAAATAGGGCAGCGAGATGGTTAATGGGGACTGGCCAGTGTGATCATATTATGCCAGTACTTTTCCACCAGCACTGGCTGCCAGTCCATTTCCAGGCTTCTGTACCCATTGGCTGGCGCAAAAAGTTTTACTGGGACTCTGGGTAAAATCCAAGATAATTTCTATCTAAAGTAGAGCACATTAAAATGAATGAGGCTTAAGTTACTTAAGTCCTAATTATTTCAATGGGTCTAAATAGGATTCACGTTGGATTTTACCCTCTGACTCATTGTCATGGCTTGCCAACCTGCCAAAAGATATAACCTGTAAATAAATAAAATAACTGGTAACGGCAAACAGGATTTGGTTTTTGATGCCACAGTTATGTGTTTCTTGTCTAGAAATAGTTTAACTGTTTCACTTTTTGTCTTCCAATGTGTTGAGTGTTGCTTGTGACTGAAAGCAGGGCAAGACGTAAATAAAGAAACAAGCGTCTTGGTTACAGATGCAGGGGGGCTTAACCAGCTCTGAGTTTACATTAGGTTAGGAAACATTTCTCTGTGGTGGTACCCATGAGTCAGTCTGATACGGCCTTTTCTGGGAAATCAGATGAGAATGAAGAAGTGGCTTTTTCTGCCTTTGGACACCAGATGGCACGGTTGTCCCACTTTTATGGAGGGACAGAATAATGGGGAAGTAGAACTGTCACAAATAAAGGGGAGAGAGAGAGGAGAAGTCATCTAATTGCTTTTCCTTGATTTTGCTAAGGTTTGAAAACTTTGCCTTATTAATGATCTATTCTTTGCATCAGTCTTGGCTCCAGGTTTGGCGGAAGGAAGCTTAGGCAGGTCCCCTAAGCGGCCCCATCACCTCCTTACTGCTGTTGCCACTGCCCATCTGCTCACCCTCGGGTCCCAATCCACCTGGCCACCCAGAGGGAGAAGGCAGAGCGAGTGACTCGCTTTCACAACTGTCACTTGCTTAGAGTGACAGGAAGCTGGAGGAAGGAGAGCCGGGCCAGGAAGCAACTCCAGGGATCGACAGTGGGCCTCCGCAACTGCCCAACAATGCCGCTTGCTGGTGCCAACCCTGCTTAGTTTGGTCTGAGTCTTCTTAATATGAAACTCCAATAACACACCAGACCTGTTATGGAGAGGCGTAAGAACATCAGAAGAGCCCTGCTGGATCAGACTGAGGGCCCATCTAGTCCAGCGCTCTGCTCACACAGTGGCCAACCAGCTGTCGACCAGGGACCCGCAAGCAGGACACGGTGCAACAGCACCTTCCCACCCATGTTCTCCAGCAACTGGTGCAGATAGGCATATAACATTTTTAAGAAACGAGAAAAGAGGAACACAGTTCTTTGTCTTCCCAGTTGTGGTACAATTGAATAGAACTGAACTGACCAATAAGTTCTAATTCAGCCATTTCACCCTGTTATATTATTCCACCAGCTGCTGGGGGAATGAAACGCGATAGATTTTGCCAAAAGAAACAAAGAAAGTTCCCTTGGCTCCTGTTACTTAGCGTTTCATTTAATGCCATCTGCGTGCCAGGCGCTGTACAGGCGCCTCAATTGCGGCACAGCCGCTATTTCGCTTGCAGCTTCTCACCCAGGAAGCAAGATTAACTGTCGCTTTCACCAGGGTTTGCGCTGCCGATTGGAGATCTACCCAGCAACTCCTGCTGCAACCGGAGTTCTTTTTCCTTATTGATTCAATATTTTCCCCAGTGGCCAATCAAGCCTCCGGCAGGAGACAAAGCCTAAACCCCACGGCGACTCCGGAAAAAGAGAGTTTCAGGCTCTTGGTCGCCATGGGGCTACTTCGGCGGCGCCTTTTGCTCCTGGGGACAGCAGCTGCCCTTCTGCGGGGTAGCTGCTCCGGTGAGGAAAGGGGAGGAGGCGAAATTCTCCCATGGGTTGAAGAAGGAGAGAGCAGGATTCGAACCCATGGCAGAGGCTGGGGGGAGGGATCTCTATGCAAGCGACATGCAAAAAGCGGGAACAGATTGGTGGAGACAAAATTTGCCCTTTGCAACAAGAACCCTTCCCGCCCCGTCTGTCTTGGATGTTTTGTATGCACTCCGGGGCGGAGACCACTTCACTTTTTCTGCCGGCTCATCGCTGTCAATCATGATGCGTTCAGACTTTTCGTTCGAGTCCGATAAATCTTTGGTTTTCGGAGCTTCGTGTCCCATCTGAGAAGCTTTCGAAGCTGCTCTGATTTTGGACCGGAGCCAGCTCTTTATCTGCTTGCCCTGCCCCGTTCACGAACTTCTCCAGCTGTTGCTATGGGCTGCAAATGCTGCGTCTTTTGGAGACCTGTCAGAAAAGCCAAACTGGGATTGAGGTCCCGGATGCTTTGCTCAAATGTACCTTCTGCTTTTAGACGTCTGTGCTGCCTGCCAATCAGCAGGTACAAAGTCACTTGGATCTCTACTTTGGGGACTATGTAAAATCCAGAACGGAACGACCTTTATATTTTAAAAAAACAATGCCCAAAATAGTGCCATGTGCTAGAAACACTTTTGAACAATATTTTAGGACTAGAACCCTTGCAATATTATATTACTATTAACCCCATAACTGCCAGAACACATCCGGAACAGAATGAAATGGCCCAGAACGGCCACTCCGAATAAGCAAAATCAACCAAACACAGCAGTCACACATAACTCCATGGCAGGGATGCAATAAGCCACAAAACATCCACAGAAACCATGTTCCCATACCCATTCCAGGCCACAGTCCATATTGTGCAAAACAGGTCAGAAAGGCAACTTCCAAGTGAGCCAAATCAACCAAACTCACCAGTCAAACAAATAATTACGTGGGACTGATATAATGGGCTGGATGAGGGCCAATAAACTGAAGCTGAATCCTGATAAGACGGAAGCTCTGTGGATTGGTGGTCCCGAGTTTGGGAATTGGGTAAGTGACCTGTTCAGGATGGGGTTGCACTCCCTCTGAATGAGCAGGTGCGTAGCTTGGGAGTATTCCTAGGACCATCCTTGTCATTGGAGGCCCAGGTGGACTCTGTGGCTCAGAGTACTTGGGACCAGCTTTGGCTGATCCATCAGCTACAGCCTTTCCTGGACAGGGATAACCTAGCCACAGCAATACATACATTAGTAACTTCCCAATTAGACTATTGCAATGCACTCTACGTGGGGCTGCCTTTGAAGATGACTCGGAAGTTGCAGCTAGTGCAAAATGCAGCAGCTAGTCTGCTGACCAGTACATCCCACAAAGACCATATTACACTGGTCTTAAAGGAATTGCACTGGCTGCCTATACGCTTCCGGTCGGAATTCAAGGTGTTGGTAAACATTTAAAACCCAAAATGGCTTGGGAGCATGATACTTGAGGGAACACCTCTCCCTATATATGCCTACCCGAGACTTGAGATTTGTTGGAGGTGCCCTCCTCTGCGTCCCACCAATGCAAGACATATGCTATGATGGGACATGGAAAAGGGCTTTCTCTGTGGTGGCACCTCGACTTGGAATTCCCTCCCCTTGGAGGCCCAACTGGCACTGACACTGGCTTTGTTTCTGGTGCCAAGTAAAGAAATGGCTTTTTAACAAAGCCTTTGATGGCTAAATTCACCAAGCCTGCACATTGTTTTAATTGGTTTTTATTGCTTTTTAATTCTATATTGCTTTTAGCTTGATTAATGGTTTGCTTTGTTTTTAGTTGTGTATATTTGTTGTTTATATTGTTGTATTATTTTATCTATACGCTGCCTGAGATCCTAGTGATATAGGGTGGGATACAAATGTTTTAATCAGTAAATAAATAACCTAAATAATAAATAAATAAAACTTCCACGAAAACTACGTTCTGATACCCATTCCGGCACAGAACCCATCTTTTGCAAAACAGGCTGAAAGGGCACCTTCCAAGTGAGCCAAATCAACCAAACTCAACAGACACGCATAACTATATTGATTGATTGATTTACAAAATTTGTACACCGCTCCATATCTGAAATAGATTCTGGAGTGGTGAACATATTTATTTATTATTTATTTATTGCATTTTTATACCGCCCTATAGCCGAAACTCTCTGGGAGGTTCACATACGAATTAAAACAGTAAAAGATACAAAAATAAAACACCATCATTATACTAAAAAACACAGAATGCCAATAAAAACCTTGCCTGTCAGTCAAGGAAGGCTTCCTGGAATAAGACTGTTTTTAAGAGGCCCTGGAAACTACACACAGTTGGTGCCTGCCTGACCTCCAGGGGCAGGGAGTTCCACAGAAAGGGGGCCACCATGCTGAAGTCTCTCCTCCTGGGCAGCTCCAATCGGGCCATAACTGTATGGGAGGGATGTAATGAGCCACAAAATGCCCACAGAAACCACATTCCTATATCTGCTCCGGGCAAAGTCTGTACTTTGAGGATGGCCTGGAACTTCCATAGTCCAGGCCATCCTTCTGGAGCAAGTGCAGGGTGACCCAAGTGCAGGAGGACAGGCTCCTGTACCTTAAACAGTTGTCCTGAGAAGGGGATTTCAGCAGGTGTCATTTGTTGTGCAGCTGTTAAATATACAGGGACCTTGTCAGTGACTAAATGTAGCAACCCTAAAAGGATAACCCAGGGTTTTAAAAAAATAATAACAGAGTCCTAAATGTGGAATAAATTATCAAAAGATATGGGTGTTGTTGTTTTTCACTCTGTATAACTTGTTTAAGTATGGCCATAACCTTCCAAGAAATCAGCCACATTTATTGTTATAATTATGAGTTTGATACTGAAGGTAGCCTATGGCATTCTCTTCCATGAATCTGTCCAATCCCATTTTAAAGCCATCCAGACAGGTGACCATCATGGCAATCCGGGAGTCACATACACACGCTTTGCCTTCCATCTGTTAGGGGCATTAGAACTGGACTCAGCATCAGCAGGGCCTTGACTGCAGTGGCCCTGAGACTCTGAGCCCATCTTGCCCCTGAGCGACAGACAGTAGGGCTGTTCCAGATGCTGTTCTGGGAGTTATGGGGTTAATAGTAATGTAATATTGCAAGGGGTTCTAGTCCTAAAATATAAAGGGGCCGTTCCGGAGAAAGAGGAGCTCCGAAAAGGAGCCGACGAGGAAAGTGGTAGTGTTTTGTGGGTGTTCTTCTTGATCGGCGCTGACAGCCTGGGGACGAGTCCTCTACACAGCAACCACTGTCGAAATGGGAACGCATTATTCCTATTGGTCGAATATTTCCCCCGCGGCCAATCCCGCCTCTTGCTCCGGATTCCATAGGCGGGGATGTTTCCACCGCCTCGCATAACGCCGTTTATGAAGCTGCAGGAGAAGCGAGGTTTATGGGGAGCCTTTTCATCCTGGGGGTTGCTCTCCTCCTCTTGGGGGGTTGTTCTGGTGAGTACATATCGGATCAAAGCTGCTGGGGGAATGGAGGGGGTGGGGGAGCGGGAGGGCAGAATTCGCACCCAGTCTAATAAGGGAAGGGGTCTCTCCTCGGTGGGTTTCCCTTAGCATTGCGAGATGGGTGGGAAGCAAATTTGGAAGTTCTCCATCGAAAACGGAACCAGATTCCTTTACAGATTCCTCTTCCGCGGAGTGTATGTTTTGTAAGCCCTCCGGGGCAGCGACCGCTTCCTGGTTCTGCTGTCGAGCGCCCATCTCCCAACTCTCGCCGAAAACGTTGAGAGAAGTAGAATGATCAATAATAAAGCAAGAGGGTTTCGCCCTTGCCTTGCCCCCTCCTTATTCTCTGAGTTTAGTGTTAGTCTTTTTGAACTATTCGGACTGGTTTCCCCTGCTAATCCGAACTCAGCACCTGATCCTACCTGCTCTCACTTCCCTCCACTGTGATCTAAACTTGCCTGGGATGATTATTTTTTATCTGCTGTTGACTTTATAGCCTGGAAGCCCCACTCAGGACTGTGGTGCCAGATAAAATGAGGGAGAGCCAGCTTTTTCTCTGGAGTGTCTAAGGGCTGTGCCAAATGCCTTCACGCAAGTATTAATGGAGGCACAGTAGTGCCTCCATCGTTAAGGGCCATCAGTACAGAAAACACATTGCACCATGTTAAAGTGATAATTGGGGGGATAATTCTAACAGCCATAAAATCCACAATTTTCCACCAATCTTTCTGAAATTTACATGTGCCAGAAAGAAATGTTGGTTTTACATTACCTGAAAATTTCAAGAAGATTGGTGAAAGATTAAGGGAAAGAGAGCAGTTTAAAGTAAAAAGTTTAAAGAATCCCTTGAATCCGAAACCGAAAATTGAACTGAGGGTTTGTGAGTGTTTTTGCGCAGCTGTCCTTACCTTCTGGAAGCGTTATTAATTAATCCAGTGGCAGGGTCTACTTCCTCTTGGTCTGGTGTAGGTGGAACTGCTTTTGTTTTTAATTGCCTTCTTTAAACTGTACCTCTTTAAATTAATCCCATGGCTATTTTGAATTACTTATTGAATGCGATGGCCATTTTGAGTGACCCTCCCTCCCTCCTCTCCAGTGACTGCCTCTTAGTGGATTTTCTTATAAGGATGCTAACAGCCTATAATAAACTCAAAGAGATTCAGCAGAAGAGGAGAGGCTCAGTGTGTTTACTTAAAAGTAAGTCCCAACACGTTTCACTGGCAATTGGGAGGGCACCAGGTTGGGAAGGCTGATTTAGAGGAGGAAGAATGGCTGGTACCCATAGGAGCGCTGGTTGCTTGTGTGTGTGCGTTCTGGATTGCTTCAGGCAGCAAAATGTGTAGTTGGAAATCTGATAATGTGTAGTTGAACAAAGTGGTGGAAAAAATGAGACCCGTGTTACGTGTTATGTGTTTATTAAGAACTGGGTATCCGTATGGCCCTGTCAATCTGTCTTTTAAGTTTAAGGTGCTACTAGTGTTAGTGATGATCTATCCAGTCGTGAAAAAGAAATAATATGTTTGGCTTGGGCGGGTGCAGGGTGTGTGTGTCTGACAGGGCATTTGTGCAGTTGGAAAATTTACTTTAAAAAAACCTTGCTTTAAAGCTCTGACTGGTTCTAACTGAAATCCAGAATAGATTTACAGTCCTACCGAAATCAGAGCCATCAGCCTCCACTGGTTCCATCTATTTAGCAAAAGACCTTTCAGAGAAGTAGGTGGCCCTAACTTGTTCGTCATCAGTTCTCCACAACCGCACAGTCACCTCTGCATATCATATTCCCCATCCTGTTTTCATGGTTTATCTGCTTTGGGAGAATGAGAATTTCACTTGCACTTTCTGCCTCCTTAGGGAGGATGTGGAGTTAAGGCTTGGGAGCCTTAACTCCCAATTTCCCTGCTTTTTGGCGCTTGGTTGGAAACTGTAGAGCCTTAACGTTAGGTTTTTTGTTTAATGAATTCAGTTACACTGCATGGCTACCTCCACTATCGGAGGCAGTATTCCAGTTTCTGGGGAACACGGGTGGGAAGGTGCTATTGCACCTGTAACCATAAGTAAGGAATCTGGGTAAGGCACCGGAACTTAGTCAAATAGGAAGCCCTTCATTTTATAAAACTTAAGAATTTATTATTAACAACTTAACAATTAACACTCTGTGAGTCCCTGAGTTATCTCAACTCCTAAATCACTGGCCAACAGTTCCTGCAGGGCCCTGTGCGTTAGGACTTGAAGTCTTAAGAACAAGATATGTTCAATAAAGTCTTATTTCTTGCTAAGCTATAAAATGTTTTTATATGCAAGTTATACCCTTATTTAATGTTATAAGCATCTTTCTAATAAAAAATAAAAAATGGATCAAAAAAGATTTTCCTATGCTAATTCTTGTTAGTACAAAACCTAGATTGTAACTCATGAAACAATCTTAGGTGTACACTTTGTTTAGAAGTATTTAAATGAGGAGCTAAATGCTTCTAAAGTTCCTAACTATAGACACATAGCTCAAACAAAGTCCCACATCTGTAATAGAGTACAGGAGACAAATAAGATTAGCTTGAACTCCTAGTTCAGAAAGGTAACTACTGACCTGGTGGATATAATGGTGATTAGGTGGGATGACTCCCATGATTGGAATTGCATCAATGGAAGGATAAAACTTTTTCAAAAGCAGTAGATGCAACAGAAAAGGAGGATAGTAGCAGTACAGTAAAACAAATGTGTACTTCTGCATAGAAATTCAAGACAGTGACTAAGAAATCATTTCAGTAAAAATAAATGGAGAAATAAATTTTGAAACATAGGGCTCCATCACACCCATTCCCCCCCCCCCCCGTTTCCTTCTGCATTTCCCCCCTCCATTTCCTTAGCGAGTCGAGCGCTGGGCACTTTCACATCTGTGCATTGTTGCACTAATGTATCTTTCTGCCTGTGTCACTACTATGCCGGTGAAATCTCCTGCCCCGCCCCCTTCATTCTACTTCCCCCTGCAGTTCATTTTTTATATATTTTTTTGTTTTGCTCATTTCAAAGGGTGGGCAGATGAACAATCATTTTAACTTGTTTCTTTTGTAAAGGTTGTCAGGTCCCCTCCTTTGCTCCAAGGTAACCGAAATGCTTACATCTGTGTAATTTTTAAAGATAAAGAGATGAGACTTGGCACAGTGATAGCTCTTAAGGAGGGCTTTAGCTACGCCAAGCTTGAATCAGATCTGTTCATGCCTTGATTTTTAAGATTTTTAAAATTTCCCCTCCTCAAACCAGTCTCCTGATACTCCACCAATGCAAAATTCCACCTGTTTGTATTTGTGGAGGATCTGTTTTCCTTTCCTTTAATAATGCACAGATGTGCATCTCCAGTTCATAAATATAGAGATCTGCTGGGGTCCTCAGGGACGTGGGCTCCTTCTCCCCACCCCACTCCCAGGCTCTGGCTTTGCTGTCTAGCGATTTACTGATTTAACTCTGTTTCTGTGGGCAAAGAGGATGGGGTTGGAGCAGTAAAAAGTTCGTTCAACTGACTAAGTAGAGGAGGAGGAGAACTACCCCGCCCTCCCCTCTCGTCAGCAAGACTCCATTCAAAGCACACATCTAAGAAAGGAAAAAGTGAGAGGACAGCACTACACAGAGACTTAAGGGTGCATTAAATCCGCTCGGGGAAAATAATGCAGACTTTCCCCGCACCAAAATAATACGCAAAATGGAGTAAAAGAGGCAAGATGAGTGCAGGACAGGGATGAGGTCATGTGAGTCACGCACTGCAATACCAGATACCAGATGTAACAGGAGTGCGTTAAACCGCTGGAGTGATGGAACTCATAGTTGGAGTCTACCATATGGATCACCAAACAGAGGCGAGGCTGTGGATGTCGTTTTTCTTAAATAAATGACAGAGGTTTCAAGGAACCAAAGATAACTGTAATGGAGGAACTCAACTGCTCTAATATATGCTGGGACTGACAAGCTCTGCTAAGCATAGAATCATGGAATCATAGAATGGTAGAGTTGGAAGGAGCCTGTAAGGCCATCAAGTCCAATCCCCTGCTTAATGCAGGAATCCACCTTAAAGCATCCCTGACAGATGGCTGTTCAACTGCATCTTGATTGCCTCTAGTGTGGGAGAGCCCATCACCTCCCTAGGTCATTGGTTTCATTGTCATACTGCTCTAACAGTCAGGAAGTGTTTCCAGATGTCCAGCCGGTATAGCCCTTCCCCCAACTATACTCCTCTCTCTGCATTTTCCAGGCTCCTCCTCCTCTCACTCCCTGAGCTATTTCTACATGGGGGTCTCACACCCCAGCCAGGGGCTGCCCCAGTTCATCGCTGTAGGATATATGGACGACCAGCTTTTTGTTCAGTATGACCTCAGTATGAAAAGGGCCCAGCCTCGAACACCTTGGATGGAGGAGAATGCTCAATACTGGGACAGAGAGACCAAGAAGTTTCTGAATGTTGAGAAGGTGTTCAAAGAAGCCTTGGTGGAGCTGTCAAGGTACTACAACCAGAGCGGAGGTGAGTGGAGAATGGGAGGGGACCGCTGGGTGGAAGGGATAGGACGGGAGGGGGAAGCCAGTCAATTTGACCACATCAGGGGAGGTGGAGCGGAGTGTGGCAGAGACATCTCTCCCCATTCACCAAATTCTCATGGATTAACGTGATATCTGGCGGTCCTGGTGCTTTATTTTGGCCAGCTAAAGATCTGTGCAGCAAGAGCGGTCAAAACCACTGCCACTCTGCTCCATGCCAGCTGTCAGTATCATTGTCCAGGGCTTTGATGTTTCATCAGGTGCCTCCTGAGTAAAGGAGGCTGTGTGTGAAGTTTTGTCCCGATCCTGAAAACCTCCAGTGCTTCAGAGGTGAAATAGTGCCACTGCTTGGGGTGGGTGGGGACTGCAGCAGGACTCAGGGCAGGGAGTGGGTAAGTCAAATTACATACAGTAGCTTATTACGAGATGTAAATATTGTTGAACCAATCGGCAACAGTGCTATCAGATTCAATATATGCTTAAGTGGGAAACTGCTCAGGAAGTCCAACACAGTCACATTTGACTTCAAAAGAGGAAACTTCTCTAAAATGAGGGAACGGGTGAAAAAAGAGTTGAAAGGGGGAATCAAGAGGGTTAAATCCTTGCAAAATGCATGGAGCTTACTCAAAAGCACAATAATAGAAGCTCAACTACAATGCATCCCTCAGGTTAGAAAAGGTCGCACCAAGTCCAAGGGGTCACCAGCATGGTTGTAGAAAAGTGGTCTTCCTTCAGAAAATGGAAGTCTTGCCCAAGTGAGGAAAGCAAAGGGAGCACAAGCTTTGCACAAAGGCGATGCAAGCAGACAATGGCTCAATTCGGACGACACAATAAACAATTGGTGTGGGGGAAACAATCGTCAGTTGTTTTGACTATTGTGTCATCCGAATGCTGCCATAGTCAACTCAGCGCTGATCCTCATTCACACCACAGTTGACTATTTATTACCATGTTGTGTGGGGAGTATCCCCTAGGGTTAGGGTTAGTCAACCCACCATTGACTATCGTGTCGTCCAAATTGAGCCAATGAGAACCTACACACAAAAAGGACCTAAGCATGGTGGTAAATGTGCATGCATGCTAACAGAAGAAATCAAGATGTTCAATTAAGTAAAACTAATTCCAATATTTTAATAGCTCATGTACGTTGATCAATGTGCAAAGGCCTTACTAAATACACTAAACCATAACCAAGTGGATGAGATGGTTTATCATAGCAACATAAAATGTAGTAACGTGTAATTAGTGTATGGTAAATGCAATATCTTGACACGCATAAGTGTGTATAACATTCAATACAGTAACAGACAATATCTCTATATTAGCTCAATTACAGCTACAATGACAAGCAGTTACTGATAATTGACATATGATAATTACTGCACAACACGATTAAAGTGTATAACATCCTAAGTAGTGATGAACAATTTCTCTATATTTGCTCACTTGGAGCTACATTTTATGTTGCTATGATAAACCATAAGATAACTAGAATGCTCTTGGGCACACAGCTGTAAGTAATGTTGAGAAATTACAGTTTTTTAAAAAAACCAACTTGAACAATCAAAGATAGTTAACAATCAAATTAGATTTATATGAATCATACATATATTGGAACTGTCCAATATGTACTTATAATTCCTATTATACACACAAATTGATGTGATACATAATAATTCAACTGAAAGTTCTTCTGAGTACTGTTAATAGTGTATTATATAATGAAACAATTTAATAAACAATCCAGGGCTTGACAGGATTCTAGATACAATTCCTGTTTCACATTTTGGTTTCTTCAATAAAGCCTTGTAGATACTGTAATAAAAAGAAAAATTTGAATTAGTTTTACTTAATTGAACATCTTGATTTCTTCGGTTAGTATGCATGCACATTTACCACCATGTTTAGGTCCTTTTTGTGTGTAGGTTCTAATTCGTGAGGGCTCGTCTCTTTTCTTGGTTAGCAGACAATGAGATGCAAAAAAGCATTTTGAAGAACACATTGCTAATAATATCAAGGCCAACAATAAGGGAAGTCTTTAAATATATCAGAAGCTGGAAACCAGCTAGGGAAAAAGTTAGACTAATGGATGACAACGAAGATAAGAGATTACTAAAGGAGGCCTGGAAGATTCCAGAGAAGCTAAATGAATTCTTCGCATCGATATTCACTGCAGAAGATACAGGACAGATGGCTGTGCCTGAACTGATGTTTTCAGGAAGAGAGTCTGAGGAACTCAGGCAAATAGTGGTGACAAAAGATGCAATTCTCAACCTTATTGACAAATTGAAAGCAAATCACATCCAGATAATACCCATCTTAGATTTCTCAAAGAACTCTAATATGAAGTTGCGTGCCTTCTAACAAAAATATGCAAGGTGTCCCTAAGCTCAGCCTCTGTACCAGAGGACTGGAAGATGGCCAATGTAACATTAATTTTTAAAAAGGGATCCAGAGAGGATCTGGGAAATTAGAGGTCTTAATTTCCATTATTAAAGACAAAATACGCATATAGAAGGGCATGTCCTGCTGAAGAAGAATCAACACGGCTTCTGCAAAGGCAAGTCCTGTCTCACTAATCTTCTAGAATTCTTTAAGAGTGTTAACAAACATGTAGAGAGGGGAGATCTGGTGGACATTGTTTACTTGGACTTCCAAAAGGCTTTTGATAAAGTCCTTCACCAAAGACTCCGGAACAAAGTTAGCACTCACGGAATAAGAGGAGAGGTCCTCTTATGGATCAGTAACTGATTAAAGAACGGAAAGCAGAGAGTAGGAATAAATGGTAAATTCTCCTGATGGAGGGCAGTAAATAGTGGGGTCCCATAGAGATCAGTATTTGGACCAGTTCTTTTCAACTTGTTCATAAATGATCTGGAATTAGGAGTGAGCGGTGAAGTGGCCAAGTTTGCCGATGACACCAAATTATTTAAGGTGGTTAAAACACAAAGGGATTGTGAAGAGCTCCAAAGGGATCTCTCCAAGCTGGGAGAGTGGGCATCCAAAGGGCAGATGCGGTTCAGTGTAATCAAGTGTAAGATGATGCACGTCGGGGCCAAATATCCCAACTTCAAGTATAACCTGATGGGAACTGAGCTGGTATTGACTGACCAAGAAAGAGATCTTGGGGTTGTGGTGGACAGCTCGATGAAAACGTCAGCCCAGTGTGCAGCTGCTGTAAAGAGGGCGAACTCCATGTTAGGCATTATTAGAAAAGGAATTGAGAATAAAACTGCCAGTATCATACTGCCTTTATACAAATCTATGGTGCGGCCATACTTAGAATACTGTGTGTACAGTTCTGGTCACCACACCTAAAAAAAAGATACTGTAGAACTGGAAAAAGTGCAGAACAGGGCAACTAAAATGATTAAGGGGCTGGAGCATCTCCCCTATGAGGGAAGGTTACAAGAGCTGGATTGTTTAGCTTGGAAAAAAGGCTAAGGGGAGACATGATAGAGATGTACAAAATTATGCATGGTGTGGAGAATGTGAATAGGGACAGATAAAAGGAAGGACTTCTTCACACAGCGCAGAGTTCAGCTATGGAATTCACTACCACAAGATGTAGTGGTGGCCACCAATTTGGATGGCTTTAAAAGGGAATTGGATAAATTCCAGGAGGAGAAGGCTATCAATAGCTACTAGCCCTGATGGTTATGTGCTACCTCCAGTAGCAGAGGCAGTATGCCTGTGTGAACCAGTTGCTGGGGAACATGGGTGGAAGGGCACTTTTTCACTGTGTCCTGCTTGTGGTTCCCTGGTCGATGGCTGATTGTCCACTGTGACTAGATGGACCCTCAGTCTGATCCAGCGTGGCACTTCTTATGTTCTTTATTAGCCTGCTTGTGTGGTGGGGATCGTGGGCCATTTAAAAAAAATAAGCTACTGTGAGTAGCTTATTAACCCTTCATGGGGTATCGTGATATCCGAACTCAACCGCTGTCTCTGCCTCTTCCCTGAGTCTGCGGTAAAAAGTCTTTTTTTCTGAAGTTTAAGATGTGGCAGTGAGGGGGGAAAGTGGCCCCCTTGACCTCATGTGCATCTCTTTCAGGGTTTCACACCTGGCAGGAGATGTTCGGCTGTGAGTTGGGGGAAAATGGGAGCAAAAAAGGGTATGATCAATATGCCTACGATGGGAGGGACTTCATCAGCTTCGACAAGGAGACCCTCACCTGGACAGCAATTGATGCCAAGGCCCAGATAATCAAGATGAAGTGGGAAGATGATGCTACCATTGTTCAGGAACGGAAGGCTTACCTGGAAGAGGGATGCATTGAGGAGCTGCAGAGAAACCTGGTCTACGGGGAGGAGACTCTGCTGAAGAAAGGTGAAGGGAGGAGAGAAATGGGGAGGAGTCCTATGGGTGTGGATTTTTCTATATAAAATGCAGGAAGTGAACCACTTCAGACTATGGCAGGTAGAGGGGAAATTACTTTTTTAAAATTACTTCCCCCCCAGATTAAAAACACTGCCTAGAAGTACAAAACTAGCGGAGTGTCATGATCAGGACTGTTCCCCTTGGTGTGGGGAAAGGAGTTTCAGGCTATCAATCAGATAGCTGAAAGGACTGAGAGTTCCCTCCCTTATCTCCTTACTTTCTACTTGCAGGGATTTCTCATAAACATGGGAAGCATTCAAAAATGTTATTCTCTGCAATCTATGTCTTGAAGTGGTTCAGAGCACACTTTTCCCTCAGGAAACTCCCCCCTCCCCCATTTCATGTGTAGAAGGAAACATAATTAATGGGCAACTAAGTCATCCAGGATTTGCTGGGATGGACCATTGCAGAGGTGCAGGTGAGGAGGGGGGGTTGTGTGTTAATCCTCTCCCATAGCTATTAAATCAAAATCCTGCCTATCTAATTCTCTTTTATGCTTTTTTTTAAAAAAAAAGTCATTCGCTCATGACTGGCAGGCTAAGCCAAACCCTTGGGAGGCAGAGATTGAGAGGTTTTCTACACAAGACACATGTTGTATGTTCGTCATTTCCTACTCATGATTTGTTTATGGGTCCTTTAAACAACTTGGTGAGCCTCTAGTTTCACTTTTGTGTGTAAACAGCACTTTCTGCGAGATTTTTTAGATCAGGGAAAGTGGAGTATTATTTTTGATTGGCAAAAGAAAGCGATTTTTCCTCTTGTGCAGTTGCACTATTCCACTATAGCACAGTGCCACCTAGAGGTTTTGTAGTGGAAAAGCAGGATAGGAAACACTCGTAGTGCTCAGATTTCCTTTCTGCGTCCAAACTGAAAGTAGCTGCGGTGAATTAACAGCCTTGTGTAGAATAGCCTGCATTCGGAAAGATTCCCTGGCTGTTCCCCAGCCATACTTCCCCATAATTTATCAATCTCTAAGGAAGAGAAATGGTGGAGGCAAGACATTGAAGGAGTAGTGGAGCGTATCCAGGCTTCCCACACACACAGAGACACGCACACATAGATACTTGTCTGCAATTATTTAATGCTTGAGGTTGAACAGTATTGATAGCTTGTTCTAAAAAATCTCTAGCACTCAGGCTGAATGTGTCTGAGCATGTGCAGAGTGCTTTTCCCCTTTCTGAGGGGGAAAACGGTATAAATATGGGATGTTTTGGAGAACCCTCCATCCTATAAACATAGAAATCACTGACCACATCACATTTTTTCTATTGGAAAATGCTGGTTGTAATTGGAAGCTGCTTCTCCTCTTGGTAAATCTGCACTGTCAAAAGTAACTCAAGGGAGCCAGCGCAGCTGTGCTAAACAGAATATTTAAGTTTCATTTTAAAAAAAGAAAAAGTCTAGAACAGAAAAGAGCCTCAGTTCCAGTTTCCTTCCTTTGGGGGAGACAATAGTCTCTTCATGAGCTTCAGTTTAGAGGGGACTTAGTCAATTCAGTCGTGAGACCTTCATGGCACAGTGTTGCCGCTGCTTTGCTGCTAGACCTCACTGTTTTGCTGCTGCGGGGTGACAGTGCGTAATCTTGATGGCAGGAGGCAGTGCAGGTTTCCGGCAGCCATTTGGCTCACCGGGGGCCTGCCCTCTGCCAGGCTTCCAGCAACCAATCAGGGGGTGCTATTTGCCCCGGAACACCCCCAGCTTGACGCCAGAGCGAGGTCAGACATTGGAAGGGCCATGGTGACCTTGCTTCAGCGGAAAAAGTTTGGGTGAGTGCCTGACATTTTTAGCACACGGCTTTGGGGAAATGCCCTGTGGTGGCTGCGAGTTAGTGGCTGTGAGTTAGTGGCTGAGTCATATAACCGACGTAGCGCCACTGTGCAGCCACCACAGGGCAAACAAGCCATATAGACAGCCCTCTGGAGAGATTCACTGGACACCGAAGCACATTTTGTTTCAGACTAGGATATTACTCCAAAACCATATTTGAGTGTTTTCAAAATGTAACAAAAATCAAAGAAACATGGGGACTCCACTTCTTTGGAGGCTATTATCTCATGGGGATGTTGAAAATATTGGATATCCATTCTTGGGGTTGCTGAAGGTTTGGGATAGCCAGTTTCTTAGATGACCGTGAGATCATCCAAGGATTATGGGATGATTACATGAACCCCAACCTGTTATTCAAACTCACCTTCCATGCAGGAGAGATTCTGTAAGCTCTATTGACGTTGACATTTTTGCAGAGCCCCCTGTGGGGAAGGTGACGTGCAAGGCACTTGGTGACAGCCTGGACATCCTCATCTGCCAGGCCCACGGCTTCTACCCCAAGGAGATCAACGCCACCTGGAGGAGGGATGGGGAGATCTTGGTGTTTGAGACCTTCCATACAACTGTTGTTCCCAATTCAGATGGGACCTACCACATCTGGCTCAGTGTTGAGATCGACCCCAGGGAGAGGGACCACTACCAGTGCCACGTGAATCATACCGGCCTGCCAGAGCCTCTGGTCTTGGCCTGTGAGGAGCCTGGTGGTGAGAGATGGCGGGGTAAGGAGAGATGTCTTCTTAATCAGTGGAGTGGAGTCCAGAGAAGATGGAGGAATCCAAAAACAAAACCCCACCCTACAGCACCATCACAAGCTGCAACACTCCATTGGACCCCATTGTGCTTTGGGGTGCAAAGCAGGAAATATAAGTTCAAGGAGAGGGAGGATGTGGTTTCTGGCAGGGGAGTTGAAAGATCAGCCCAAGCAGAGGAGCCATCTCTGGCAGAAAGGAAGGCAGGAACCTACTGTTGTACGTGGCCACTGCATGCCTTTTAAAATAAAGACAACACATTCAAAGTATGTTTCAAAAGCTTCTTTTAAGGAACAGGTGAGCGACTCCTAGCCCAGGGGGCGTGTACGTTCTCCCATGGCCTTGAGTGTGGCCAACAGTTTTGCTGTTGGTGTGGTGTGGCAGCAGGATTACAGCCCTGGGGGATTCCAGAGGCTGGAAATTGCCCCCACCAGATTGCCTGAAGTTGCCCCGCCTCATTTTCAGGCTTGTAGTGCTGGACTCTGGTGGGCCATGAAAGGGAGGAAATATCTTCGCATCTCGCCCACTACAGATGGGCCATAGTGTGTGCGAGGTGCCAGGTTCTCCGCCTGACATGTCTCCCCTTAAAGGATCTCAGGATCTCCGCGTGGGGCCTTGAGAGCTGCTGCCAGTATGAGCTGACATGTGTTTGTCCCCTTTTAGTGATATTTATTGTGGGAGCCATCTTGGTCTCGGCTGTTGTCGTGGTGGCTTCTGGGATCTACTTCACCAGTAAGTCAACTGTGGATGCCTTCGCTGGGCTGTATGTTCCTGTGTGTCATTCTCTTGGCGGCTCCCACTGAGAATGATTGAATATGTAAAAAGAGCCTTTCCTTCAAGTAACCAGAAGGTCCATCACTGCGGGGGTGGGGTGGAGGTCAGGCTAGTTGTCCGGGGGAGAGGCTTTTGCCCTCCCCAGCACCTCCTGGGCTTTCCACGGCTGGGCCAGAATCACCCAAGTTCTGTCCTTTCAAAGCCACCCTAGGAGTCCGCTTCTGTTGGTCACCTGAGTTGTGCTCCAGAGGAAAGGTCCAAGAGCTGTGGGTTATACTGAAGCAAGGTAGGTGCACAGATGATACCTGGAAAGATGTCCTACCTCTACTAATAACAGTTGCCTAGGTAGCTTCCGGGCCCACCTTCACTGGAGGTTGTTAGGAAGAGATTGATGGACGTGTTTTAGAGTCAAGAACCCTGGCTTATTGTAAAAAGGTGGGGTTGGATGATCTCTGGAGTCCCCTTCCACTTCTGATTTTCTGATTCTGTCTCTGCAGAGAAACAGGCAAAGAAAACAGTCGGCAAACCACTATTAGGTGAGTGTCTTCTCCCTCTTTGAAATGTTATTTCAACAACATTGAAGAGCAGCCCATAGTTTTCATAAATAAATAGATAAAACCCAGTTGCCAAGTGTGTGAGGGTCCAGGCATTGAGGCGACTTCCACGCTAGTTTGTTGTGGTATTGCTATGCCTCATTTACTCACATTTCATGTGGGATCCACACAATGTTGCCATCCATTTTAACCCACCTGTACTTTCATTGTGTTAATAATAATAATAATAATAATAATAATAATAATATATTTATTTATTTATTTATTACCAGCCTCTCCCTCTGGATGGAGGCGGGGAACAACATCAAATATAAAATACATAAAACTGATTAAAAGCACATAAAACAGATACATTATTAAAATATCAATAAAACACCAATAAAATAACAATAAAACTCTTAAAATTGTTGTTTAGAAAGTCTTTTGAGAAAACCAGAAGAGTTGCACTGAGTACAGAAACTGGTGTCTGTTGACATACACTTTGGGGATGGGGGTGGCTAGTAAAACTGGACAAGCAGAAGATCTTCCAGGGCTCCTACTTACCTATACTGATTTGTATGATTTATGATACCTTTGCAATGGCTTATGACCAAGTCTAGGTCCAAGTTGGAACTGATGGCTAAGGAAGGTGTGCCTGGTGCGGGGAGAGAATAGAGAGGGAAGGGGCTTGGGGTTGGAGGCCAGATGTGTTGGACTCCAACTCCCATCAGCCCTGACCATCAACCCTGACCATTGGCCCTGTTAGCCAGGGATGATGGGAATCCAATAGCATCTAGAAGCTCACAGGTTCCTTTCTCCTGTCATGAAGGATCTCCTTCCTCTGTCTCTTTGAAGACTGGATTCTACAATGGTCTGAATGAGAGTTCGGGATCCCAGGAGGGATTTCTCCTCTGGATCGGTCTTCTCAGTGCCCTTGTAGATTTCCTCCCTTCTCCAGAAGCAAGCAGCTTAGAAGCACTTTACAATTTGTTCTGTGTTGAAATAGGCTTTAGGATTCCTAAAAGGATATATTTGTGTTTTGGCTTACCTGGTCAGAAAATGGGGGTGTTGGAGGAGAGAGAGAAGTAAACACCTCCATCCCCACCCACATATTCAGAGTCACTGACCATCCTCTCATTTCTCTTCTTGCTAGAAATCGATCAACAGTCCAGTAATTCCAGCTGTTGTAAGTACAAGGGGATGCCCAATCCAAGGGCAGAAATGATTCTTCTTGCTGAGGCTGTTGGAGAAGAGAAGCCACCTGCTCAGCTGGGTTGCAGCCCCAAAGATTTTTGGGAACCTTGCTCAGTAACTGCTATGCACACGCACATATCCCATAATAAGTCCTCTGCCCTTTCTCCGCTCTTGCCAGGGAACTCTGTAGCCAGTGGGAAAAGTCAATTCAACGCAATGGAGAACTCCACGGAACCCAACATGCAACACAACGGTTGCACAGGAACTTTCCTCTACACAGCGTTGATATTCTGCATGGAGTGTTTTTTTAAAAAAGCTCCACTGTTGCGTGAGGTTTTCCCACCAGACAACACATTTCTCAACGGTGGTGTAAAAACTCCACGGTGGAGTTCTAAATCCACCCTTGGGAAACATGTTGTCTGAACTGAGCCAGGGAAATAGATCACTGTAGGGGTGAAGAAGGGCGGAGAGGGTATGATGGAAGACAGCAACCAATTTGTGCCTCTCATTTGAGTGTATGGCCAGTTAATATTTTAAAGTTAGGGATGGGCAAACTCCCCTGCGTCCTGTTTGTGCTCTGCTTGCCAGACTCCCGCCAGTTGCCTGATCCTGGCGTGCATGCAGCGCAAGCCACAGATGGTCCAAGGGCGCTCTGTGACAGCTTGGGTCTTTTGCTCACAAGCTGCAAGTTGTGCAAATTCATGGCTGGGAATATTTACGGAAATCGTGATTTGCGCAAAAACGCAGCCATAAATAGTGCAAAAAAAAAATGCGAGTGTAAAAGCGGATTTACGCTTGCAATTTTGCACAAATTGTGCCAGTTCCAGCCACAATGTTGTGCAAATCACGATGTCGGTAAATGTTCCCAGCCTCGAATTTGAGTAAATCAGGATTTGAACACACACACAAAGTGGGAAAACCACGAACCTGCCCGATTCAGTGCATGCCAAGTGGAGCCAGCTCAGACTTGGCATCGGGGGGGGGGGGGGGTCCACCCCCGAAACGGATTTGTCCAACATCCCTAATGAGGATATGAGGGCCTTCATTGGATGGATAATGGACCAAAAAATGCCTTCCCTTGGAGCACGCAGCTTAGAAGCATTTTACGATCTGTTCTGTGTTGAAATAGGTTGTAGAATTCCTGAACGTGTCTATTTCTGTGCTGTGTTTTGGCTCAGCTGAACAGAACAAGATGTGTGTCAGAGATGGGGGGAGAAAAAAAGAGAAGTAAACATCCCCATCCGCACCCAAATATCCAGAGTCGCTGACCATTGTTTCTCTTCTTCCCAGCGAGCAGCCGAGAGCCCAAGACTTCCGACATTGGTAAGTACAAGGGAACATCATCCCAAGGGCCAGAATTCTTCCTCTTGGAAGCATTTGACATTGACAATCTGTTCGGTTCCTAAATAGGTTTTAGAACTCCTGAATGTGTACAGTGGTGGCCAAAATTGTGGACACTTTTTGAAATTTTCATGTTTTGCAACTTTGAATGCTTATAGAAAATGTTCTGTTTCACAAAGTTCAATTGTTTATATATCAATTGAAAGAGAATTTAATGCTGAATTCAAAACAAAAAAACAGAATGCAAATACCTGCAGTTAAAAAAAAGCTATGCTTACTTTATTCTAAAAAGAAACACAAGTTGTGATTGAGTTGGGAAGCAGTTTGGAATTGCAAACCGTACTGGCCAATCACAGCCCTTGTTTTGGGGACCAATCATATGGCAGTAGCTGTGTTACCTCATGTTTCAAGTTGGGAAAAGTCAGTTTTGCTGTTTGTTCTGTAGAAGACAGAACATCACTGTGTATGAGGCACAATTGGAGATTGTGAATATTTGAATTATTTCTCATATAAAAATTGTACATCATAAATAGTGCAGTGGCACCAAGGAAAAGAGTTGATTGGACACCCAGGAGAAGAAGCAGGATTGTTGTATTACGTGAATCAGATCTTTCCTATGCTAAAATCGCAAGGCACATTGGTCGGTCAGTGACTACATCCTGAGTTCGAAAGTTTTGTTTACGATATAACGAAACAAAGTCAATTAAAAACAAGGCAGGAAGAGGCCGTAAAAAGTGCACCTCATCTGTTGATGACAGAAGAATAAAAAGGCTTGTGTCTCAAGGAGAGAAAAATTTCATCTGAGGCCATCAAAGGTGTACTTGATGCAACTGGTGTTTCTGTCAGTTCCAGAACAATAAGGAGAAGACTATCTGATTTTGGACTAAAAGGTAGGATTCCGAGAAAAAAGCCATTTCTGAATCTAAAGCAGCGCCGAAAATGACTACAGTGGGCAAAAGAACACAGTGAATGGACAGAAGATCAGTGGAAGCAAGTTATTTGGAGTGATGAAAGTAAGATAAGCTTATTTGGTAGTAATGGGCGAAAATATGTGAGACGTAGAGTAGGAGAAGAGCTACATCCTAACTGCATTGAGGCAACTGTAAAATACCCAACAAGCGTTATGATTTGGGCATGTATGTCAGCAGATAGTGTTGGCTGCCTTCATGTAATTGATAGCACGCTAAACGCATGAAAATACATTGACACCATCCTGGAACCAAAACTGTTACCTTCCATCAGGGATCTCTTTCCAAACAATGCACCATTTATTTTTCAACAAGATTCAGCTCCCTGTCACACAGCAAAAATATGCAAACAGTGGTTCACAGCAAAGGGCATTCAATTGTTGACCTGGCCAGGAAACAGCCCTGACCTGAACCCGATAAAAAATTTGTGGCACCGTTTGAAAATTCTTGTACGAATGAGACATCCATCAAATAAAAGCCAATTAATTGAGGCTATAAATGATTCCTGGAACTGTGTCATAAAGAAGGAAGAGCTTAAAACACTTGTCGGCTCGATGAGACGTCGCTATGATGCTGTTTCCAAAAATAAAGGCTTCCCTGATATTACATTTCAATCATAACTAAAGTATCTGATATGTTTTTGTCAGATTTTACTGTAAATTGATAATGATTGCAGTATTTGCAGCATAACTTCTTTTTAACTGCAGGTATTTGTATTCTGTTTTTTGTTTTGAATTCAGCATTAAATTCTCTTTCAATTGATATATAAACATTTGAACTTTGTGAAACAGAACATTTTGTATAAGCATTCAAAGTTGAATAAACATGAAAATTTCAAAAAGTGTCCACAATTTTGGCCACCACTGTATATTTCTGTGGTGTGTTTTGACCTAGCTGGTCAGATAAGGGGGGGAGGGATAGAGAGAGAAGAACCCCCACCCTTCACCACCCACGCTGACCATCCTCTCATTTCTCTCCTTTTTAGAAATGGACCAAAGAGCTATACCTCTCCAGATAATGTAAGTATGAGGGAGTCCTACCCCCATACCAGGAATTCTGCCTCTCAATGAAGCTTTTGTAGAAGAGAAGCCACCTTCTCAGCTTAGCTGCATCCCCAAAGCCCTTTGGGAACTCTGCTGAAGAACACACACGCATATCCCACAGCTTAAAGTTCTAGCAAGAAAGGCAGTGTTTCAGCTGTGACTTTTTTTTTATCTCCGGAAACCTGTGGAATCCAAAGGATTCCTGAATGCTCTGAGAGAGGCTGATAGGGCTGGCGATTCGGTCAAGGCCTTGGTCTCACTATGGAATGGTGAGAAGGGAAATGCCATTGATGCAGTCGCTCTTGAACGCCCACTCCGGTGCTGTGGAGCCCGTAGTTCCCCTTGGTTTACAGAAGATCTATGTACAATAGGCTGGACGACGGCCAGAGTGCAGAAGGTCAGCAAAAACTCTTCCGTGTGCCTATTATGCAGCAGTGAGGATGGCAGAAAAGTCCTACTTTGCATCTGTTATCTCGTCCTCGGAATGTCACCCAGCAGAATTATTCCGAGTGGTTAAGAGTCTCTTATGAACAGGCTCGGGCTCAGAGAAACCAGGATTGGAACCCTTCTGCTGTAATAAATTTGCTAGGCACATTGAGGAGAAAGTCACTCGTATTCACTCAGAACTTGATGCCACAGTTCTTACAGAGCCTGGGGAAGTGTCCAGTGCCCCATCTGGTCATGTTTCCTGGGATCAGTTCCAGTTATTGCAGTCTGATGATGTGGACAAGATCACTTGAAACTGTCCCATCACTTGTAAACTTGACCCTTGCCCATCTTGGCTAATACGATCCAGCAGAGGTGGATTGATTGGGTGGGTCCAGGAGGTGGTAAATGACTCACTCTGTCAGGGGATGATGCCTGCTGCCTTGAAAGAGGCTGTAGTGCACCCTCTCCTGAAGAGGACCTCCCTGGATCCAGAGGTATGTAAGAACTACTGCCCAACGCTAATATCGCCTTTTTGGGCAAGGTGCTTGAGCATGTGATGGCCGGGCAGCTTCAGACATTCTTGGAAGAAACAGATTATCTGGACCCATTTCAATCTGGTTTCAGGCCAGGGCATAGCACTGAAACAGCCTTGGTTGCTCTGAGTGACGACCTACTCCGGGAGAAAGACAGGGGGAGACCCTGTTGATCTTCCTGGATCTCTCTGCGGCTTTTGATACCATTGATCATGGTATCTTACTGGATTGGCTCTGTGAGATGGGAGTAGGAGGCACTGTGTTACAGTGGTTCCGCTCCTACATGCAGGGCCAATTCCAGAGAGTGGTATTGGGCAATCCCTGTTCCACCCCATGGCTATTAAGCTGTGTGGTGCTACAGGGCTCCATTCTATCCCCCATGCTGTTTTAACATCTATATGAAGCCCTTGGGTGAGGTCAGTAGGGGGTTGTCTTTTTCACACATTCCTGCTGCTCATCCCAGTGCTTTTCTTCAGCCCATTGTTGTTGGGGCTGCCAGTCCCTTAACATCAGCACCTCCTAGGCCCTCTTTCCAGATCTTCCTAGACCTCAAGACTCCTGGTCTTCTCACACAATTCCTTCTTCTCTCTGAGCCCTGTGGGTTTTATTGCATCCAGCCAAACTGATCGTTCACTTTTCTCACAGAAGCTGCACTAGTTACCCAATGTTCTTATTTATTTAATTTATTTAATTTAATTTATTACATTTCTATACCGCTCAATAGCTGAAGCTTTCTGGGCGGTTCACGAAAACTAAAACCGCAAGTTTTGGTTTTTGTTACCAATGCATTTATTTGCCTTGACTAATTGAAATGTTTGCGGACTTTTGATAACGTCAAACCAGCCCAGCTAACGGGCGGAGAGGGTATGATGGCCAATAGGAAACAGGTGCCTCTCATTTGAGTTTACAGCCTGTGGATTGGAAGATCCAGTTCGTCTTCTAAGAATATATGCACAGACGAGTGGCTTTAATGGCCAAGGAGAAATGCAGGTGATAAAACCGGGATCACATTCACCCGAGGCCGGGAAGGGCAAAAACACTGGCCTCCAGGACTCCCAGAATTCCGTGGGGCTCAACGGATGCTTAGCATCTAGACGTCTAAACCAGAGGGTCACAACACAGCACCTGTGGGTGCAGCAGTGCCTGATAAGACCCCTAACGGGGCCCACCAAGACTTCTCACACACACCACCCCCTTCCTCACCCCCAGCCCCACTTTCACCCTCGCCAGTTCACCCTACCAGCCAGGAAGCAGGAAACTGGAGGCTGCACAGCCATGGGGAGGGGGGGAGGCAGCAGAAGCAGCAGCAAGAAAGGGGGTGGGAGGGGCAGACGTAGTGGGGGGGGAAGAGGCACCCTACATCAGCAGTGGAGAGGAAATCCAGAGACCGAAGGGGTGGGGAAAAGGGTAGGTAGGGAAAGGCGGGCGAAAAAGAACGGAGGAACCTAGTGCAAGAAAGGGGACGGAGGGGAAGGGAGAATCCCAGGAAGGGAAGGCTTTTGTGCCCACGGTCATTTGCGTGGGGACCCAAGTGGGGACAGGACAAATGTTCCCCTCAGCTCTGAAAGAAAATGACAAGTCTGCCTGTGGGCCCAAAAGACTGCCTACCCCTGATCCAGACTGCCCGCTTCGGCTGATTTTTGGGAAGGGTGGCTATGGCTCAGTAGGAAAACTCTGAACAGGAAAGGCCTTTCACACCAATTCAAACAATGCCCGTAACGCATCGGGAGGGACCGTTCTAGAATCCCCATGTGCCTCTGGGGGACCGGGCAGGCGGCTGAATGGATTTCCAGTGGTTTGTGGCAAACGCGTTTGTCCAAACCTGTAGTGATGGGGAAGAGGCTGTGTATTTCGGGGGAGGGGGGGAGGAGAGAAAGAGAGAAGAATGCGACTGGGGAGATGATGAGAATTCCCTCCCCACTCCAAAAGCAGGTATTGATTTCCTCTATTTGCTCCTTTTGCAGCAAACAGCCAGCATTATATCAAATCTGACAAGGGTAAGTTTTTATCTGTGTGTGAAGGGGAATGGGCTTGGGCATCTGTTTCGAAGATGGGGAAACTTGCCACAAGATCTGCAGGGAATGGGCCCCAATTTTAAAGGGTTTCTGCTTTCCTGTGGTCCGAACCTCAGTGCTTCCCAGGAGTCAAATAATCTGGGCTGAGAATGACTTCTGTCACCCTTTAATTCAGTCCATCTAAGGTCTCATCTGCACTCATGGAGGATCTGCTTCCTCTGTTACGCTGAAGGATGCACACTACCCAGTGTCTGAATGAGAAGGGATTTCCCTTCCCTGAAAACAGTTCGTGAAGGGATTCCTCTTCCAGATATGGGCCCCCTCCACAAGGATGCGCTTTTGCGCCCGGTTCGGCGATTATGCGCATTATCGCTGACGCGCATTTACTCCTAATCCCTCTGCACGGGAGGCGGCGAGAGGCGGCGAAGCGCATTAATAGATGTCCAAAAAGCGCTTTACAAGAAGTTAATAAATATATTCAGTCCCTTTGGGGCAGAGCCTTGACAGAGTGCAGAACAATATGGTGCTAATTCTCAAAGGGAAATGGGTGAAGCTCCAGTAGGAATTCTTAGCACTGATGCCTGACCTCAGATATTCACGCCACCTCTCTTTTTATTCCATCCCATATTTTTCTTCCTCATTATGATTCTTATCCTTATCCACATAACTCGCTTCTCCACTTCTTCCCCTCTTCTGTCTGCTCTCTTTTCTGCCCTCCTGGAGGACACGGCTCTCTCCCTTCCCCCCCCCCCCCGCCCACACTTCCTCATATTTCTACAGGGATGCACACACGTACCCCAATCCCACGTACTAACCCGCATCTTGGTCCTCTTCATTAGGAGCTGCTGTGCTGTGACAGGATCTTGAAAGGTCTGTGGCTTGGACAGATCTCTGTTGCAAGCCCCCAGCCACACTTTCCCAGCAGGGGCTGTGGCTCAGTGGTAGAGCAGCTGCTTTGCATGCAGAAGGTCCCAGGTTCGATCCCTGGTTTCTCCCAAGTAGGGTGAGAGGTGCTGGTTCCCATCTATTCAGCACTGGTTAGGCCCCATCTTGAGTATTGCATCCAGTTCTTGGCACCACACTTCAAGAAGGATGCAGACAAGTTGGAGGGGTTCAGAGGAGGGCAACAAGGATGATCAGAGGTCTGGAAACAAAGCCCGATGAGGAGAGACTGAAAGAACTGGGCATGTTTAGCCTTGAGAAGAGAAGATTGGGGGGAGACATGATAGCACTCGTCAAATACTTGAAAGGTTGTCACACAGTGGAGGGCCAGGATCGCTTCTTCATCAACCCAGAATGCAGGACACAGAATAATGGGCTCAAGTTACAGGAAGCCAGATTCCGGCTGGACATCAGGAAAAACTTCCTGACTGTTCAAGCAGTACGACAATGGGACCAATGACCCAGGGAGATGGTGGGCTCTCCCACACTAGAGGCATTCAAGAGGCAGCTGGACAACCATCTGTCAGAGATGCTTTAAGGTGGATTCCTTCATTGAGCAGAGGGTTGGACTCAATGTCCTTATAGGCCCCTTTCAACTCTACTATTCTATGATTCTATGAATCCTGCCTGAATCCCTGCTGCTGCCAGTCAGTGTCAACAATACTAGGCTCGATGGACCAACGGCCTGAATCAGTATGGCAGCTTCCTGTGTTCCTCTTTGTGTGTCCTTTCCAGGCTCTTCCTCCTGCTCGCACTCTCTGCGCTATTTTTACATGGGGGTGTAGGACAGAAAATGTCAACCCAATGTGCAGCCACTGTAAAGAAGTCAAACTTCATGTTAGGCATTATTAGAAAAGGAATTGAGAATAAAACAGCCAGTATCATACTGCCTTTATAAAAATCTATGGTGTGACCACACTTGGAATACTGTGTGTACAGTTCTGGTCACCACACCTAAAAAAAGATATTATAGAGCTGGAAAAAGTGCAGGAAAGGGCAACTGAAATGATTAAGGGGCTGGAACATCTCCCCTATGAGGGAAGGTTACAACAGCTGGGATTGTTTAGCTTGGGAAAAAAGAGGCTGAGGGGAGGCATGAGAGAGGTGTACAAAATGATGCCTGGTGTGGAGAATGTGGATTGGGAGACATTTTCCTCCCTCTCCCATAACACTAGATCCCATGAAGTTGATTGGTGGGAGATTCAGGGCAAATAAAAGGAAGGACTTCTTCACACAGCTCAGCATTAAACAATGGAATTCGCTACCACAAGATATAGTGACGGCCACCAATTTGGATGGCTTTAAAAGGAGATTGGATAAGTTCTTGGAGAAGGGCTATCAATGGTTACTAGTCCTGATGGCTGTGTGCTACCTCCAGTATCAGAGGCAGTGGCCCAGTTGCTGGGGGAACATGGGAAGGAGGTTGCTGTTGTGAGCCTGCAGGGTAAGGATGTGTGGGGGGGGGGGAGGGGGGAGATCCCCTGAAGCCCTTTCAGAAGGTTGAAGAGGGGCTGCTTGTGACTGACAGGAGCATCCTGAGGCAGTTGGGAGAGTCTATTAAATTGGAGGAGGGGTCGGGGAAGGGGTCAATCAGAGGTGAGATGATACCTACAGAGGAACTGTGTACTGTTAGTCATAATTTAATTTTTTTTTACAGTTTAGCATTTCATAATATAAAATTTGTTCGTTATTTTTTCAATAACGATCCACCATTCCTTGAACTGCTGCTATTCTATGATTCTTCATAGAATCATAGAATAGTAGAGTTGGAAGGGGCCTATAAAGCCATTGAGTCCAACCCCCTGCTCAGTGCAGGAATCTACTTAAAGCATCCCTGACCGATGGCTGTCCAGCTGCCTCTTGAAGGCCTCTAGTGTGGGAGAGCCCACAACCTCCCTAGGTCATTCGTTCCATTATCGTATTGCTGAGGTAAAAAAATCCTGCCTGAAATTCTTTCGTGGTGCTAGTCATGTGGCCCCATGGCAGCGAGGGGTGGGGGGAGAAATGCCTAGCCCTGCTCTAATCTTCCTCTGTGGCCTTCTCTCTTTCAGGGTTTCACAACTGGCAGTGGATGTACGGCTGTGAGCTGTGGGCAGACAGGAGCAAAGGGGAGTGTTACCAGGTTGCTTATGATGGGACGGACATCATCAGCTTCGACAAGGAGACCCTCACCTGGACGGCAGCCGATACCCAGGCCCAAATAACCAAGAGGAAGTGGGAGGCTGAGTTGGACTATGTCCAGTATTGGAAGTCCTACTTGGAGGAGACCTGCATTGGGTGGCTGCAGAGATACCTAGACTATGGCAAGGAGGCTTTGCTGAGGACAGGTGTATATGTGTGGGAGAGTGTAGGGGAGAGATGGAGGGGTGTTCTGTGGGTGGGGAGGTGCGGGGATTTTTCTATCCCGCCCCCCCATGCTTTATTACTAGATTTTAAAAACCTGCCTAGAGGTAGAATAGTAGCAGCGCAAGACTAGAGGTTTCCTGTCTTCCTGCCTCCTTTTCTACTTGTGGGGATTCACACACACACACACACACACACACAAAGTGTTCAAAAATGCACCATCCCCTCAGGAAACTCTACCGTCCCCCATCCCCCCATTTCAGCTTTATACGTAGAAACAAACACAATGGCCAGTCCTATGATCTGGGCTGGACCATTGCAGAAGTGCAGGTCGGAATTGGTGTGTGTCTGTTTATGGGGTTACACTCCCCCTGAAAGACTGTGTTCGCAGCTTGGGGGTGCTCCTGGATCCATCACTCCAAATGACAGCTCAGATAGATGTGACTGCCAGGAGTGCCTACTATCAGCTTCGGCTGATACGCCAGCTGTGTCCCTTCCTAGAGTTGGAAGACCTAAAGATGGTAGTGCACGCGCTGGTAACTTCGAGGCTCGACTTCTGCAATGCGCTGTACATAGGGCTACCTCTGTGCCTAGTCCGGAAACTTCAACTAGTTCAAAATATGGCAGCCAGGTTGGTCACCGGTACGCCTAGGAGTGACCATATTACACCAGCTTTAAAATCGCTCCACTGGCTGCCAATTAGTTTCCGGATGAAGTATAAAGTGTTGGTTACTACCTTTAAAGCCCTACATGGTTTGGGTCCAGGTTACCTGCGGGATCGTCTTCTCCCATACAATCCGCCCCGCACGCTCAGGTCCTCTGGGAAGAACTTACTGCAGTCGGCCAAGACTAGGCTGACATCCGTTACCCAGAGGACCTTTTCTTCTGCTGCTCCCAGACTGTGGAATGACCTGCCGGAGGAGACTCGTCAACTTAACAGTCTTTTAGAATTTAAGAAAGCCATAAAGACTGTTCTCTTCCGGCGGGCATATTCAGTGGAATTTTAGAATGTTTTAAGGATGTTTTTAGGATGTTTTAGGATGTTTTAATGCAGTTTTAATAATATGTGTCATGTTTTAATCAGTTTTATGTATTTTATCATATTGTTGTTCCCCGCCTCGATCCAGACGGAGAGGCAGGTAAGAAATAAATTATTATTATTATTATTATTATTATTATTATTATTATTATTATTATGTGTGACTCCTCTCCTATCACAATGAAAACAAAAGCCTTGCATCCAGAAAGCAGAGCCTAGCCTGCTTAAATCACTTCTGAAACCCCCTCACCCATGACTGTACCACATGCTGGGGGCAGGGAATGGCCCTTTCTTGCTTCCCAAAGGATTCCCTGGCCCACCTGCCCGTCTCCAGCCATACACCTCATACATCGCTAGGGAAGAGAAATGGGGCAGCCAGGGAAGAGATCTCCCAAGATGTGAGGAGCACGGGACACTATCTAGGTGTTCCCTTACACACAGAGAGAGTATTTAATCCTTGCCAGTTTCTTAAAAAGTCTTAACACTCATGCTGAGTGTGTCTGAGCATGTGCAGAGTGCCTTTCCCCTTCCAGGGGTAAAAACTGTATTACTGTAAAATGCTTTGGAGCATCCCGCACCCTAATAAATATAGAAATCACTGACTGCATGCATGCTTCCTGGTTGTGAAATGTTAGGTAGGCTAATTGGTAATCCAAAGGTGACTTCACCTAATTTAGTAGATCTGGCTCAAAAGAGCCAGAGCAGCCATACCAAAATAAATATTTATAGTTTGTTGAAAACTAAAATATGTCTACAGAACCGAAGAATTGCAATTCCATCCTTCTCCCTTTTGGGAGAGCCGATGTTCTATTCATGACTTTCAATTCAGGGGGATATTTTAGCCAAATCAGCCGTGGCACCGAGAGGGATCATCCCTAAAGCTCTCAGCAGAATTTGTTAAAGACAGGGCTTTCACTTCAAGTCATATTTTGAGCATTTTCAAAGTATTTTAAAAAAACGTACAGGGTGGTGGAAATCCCCTTCTTTGGAAGTTTCCATTTCTTGGGGATACTGAAGTTGTGGGAAATCCAGTTTCAGGACTGGAATCGGTTGGACTCGGTGATCACATAAAGCCCCTACCTGTTCTTAAAATATAGAATTCATCCTGCCAGACACTGGAGAGATTCTCTCAGCTCTATTGATATGGATGTTGCTGAATTTGCAGAGCCCCCAATGGTGAAGGTGACGCACAAGGCAAGTAGTGACAACCTGGAAACCCTCATCTGCCAGGCCCATGGCTTCTACCCCAAGGAGATCAACGCCACCTGGAGGAGGGATGGGGAGACCTTGACGTTTGAGACCTTCCATAGAACTGTTGCTCCCAATTTGGATGGGACCTACCACACCTGGCTCAGCATTGAGATCGACCCCAGGGAGAGGGACCACTACCGGTGATACATGGACAATGCTAGCCTGCTAGAGCCTCTGGTCTTGGCCTGGAAAGAGTCTGGGGGTGAGAGATGGCAGTGGAAGGAAAGATGTCTTCTTGCTGGCAGCGGCCGCCTCGACCTGGAAAGGTGGCGCTACAGCGAACTAAGCCACGATCCCGCGAGATCTTGAAATTGAGATCTCGCAGGATCGTGGCCTAGTACACTGTAGTGCCACGTTTTTCCAGGCTGAAACAGCAGTGAAGGTGAGTGGGGAAGGGGGAGGGAGGGAGGCAGCTGTGTCCAGATCCCGGGACCAGTTCGGACCGATCCGGACCTCGCCCAATCCGCTCCGGAATCCGGAGGTTCGGATCAGCTCAGTCCGTTCTGGATCTGGATCCAGTCACAGCCCTAGATATTAGCCTTTGGAGGGGCTTATGAGGCAATACTAGCCTTCAGAGGGGCTTATGAGGCGATATTAGCTGGCCTTTGACTTCCCCCCAGCTCTTTGATTTTTATGCTCCACATTGAGAGATCAGTCATGTTGGCTCAACTTCACACTCTTCTGTTTTTTATTTCTGCTGTGCATTTACAAATGGGTTGAGACTAGACGGAGCTTCCTGAAGTTTTCCTGTAAATGACATATGCTAATAGCTCCTGCTAGCCTTGAACACTGTTTATTGCACTGCTTTATCCTAACTCGGGCCAGACATTCTGATTGCACCTGTAGCTTGTGTTGGAGAGGAAATGGTGTTTCTGACAGGTCTTAGCTAAATTTGTTTTCCAAACTGAATTTTCAGAAGCATTTTTATTGATCAGAATTTGCACCAGCTGTATGCATCTTAAATGCTAACAGTGTTCATTTTTATGATTGGACACCACAGCGCCTGTGTTGGAAAAAAAACGGTCACCTTCGAAAGGTGGAAGGACAAGGTACCCTTCTCAACCGTACAATGAGCTGAGAATCTCACACCTCTTGCTTCCTTCGAGAGCTATTACCAAAAGTGGCATTGCTTTCGCAAACATTCCAACAGATGGTCAACATACCTCAACATACATACTTATTGGTTTATTGTATATTAGGGATGTGCACTGGATCGGACCCGATCCACGATCTGAGTCCGGTCCAGTGGGAAATTGGATAAATTATCCGATTTCCGATCCAACAGCTGGCTCCGCCGATCCAGTCTGAACCGATCCGAAAAGGCTCCGAACCAGTTCGGCGGATCGGCGGGCGCCCACTGGCGCCCACCGCCGCTTCCATTGGTGGGCGCCAGCAGGCGCCTGCCGATGAAAGTGGACAGCGGGGGGGGAGGAGGGGGGCGCTTACCTTTCCGGCCCGTCCGCTCCAGTCCGGCGCCGGCGGCTACTACCAGCGGGCTCCGCGGCCTGCTCCAGGGTGGCGCGCCGGGTGATGTCATCACCCAGCGCGCTACTCGAGAGCAGGCTGCGGAGCCCGCTGGTAGTAGCCGCTGGCGCCGGACAGGAGCGGATGGGCCGGGAAGGTAAGCAGGGGGTGCGCGGAGGGGAGGAGGGGCGCGCGGAGGGGAGGAGGGGGGCCCTTACCTTTCCGGCCCGTCCGCTCCCGTCCGGTGCCGGCGGCTACTACCAGCGGGCTCCGCGGCCTGCTCCAGGGTGGCGCGCCGACCCGGCGCGCTACTCGAGAGCAAGCCGCAAAGCCGGCTGGCGGCAGCCGCCGGTGCCGGACGGTAGGGAACGGCCCGGAAAGGTGAGGGGGGGCGCACGGAGGGGAGGGGGGGGTGCTTACCTTTTAGGGACGCCCGTCCGGCGCCGGCGGCTACTACTAGCGGGCTCCGCAGCCTGCTCCAGGGTGGTGCACCGGGTGATCACCCGGCGCGCTACTCGAGAGCAAGCCGCAAAGCCGGCTGGCGGTAGCCGCCGGCGCCGGACGGTAGGGAACGGCCCGGAAAGGTAAGCAGTGGTGGGGAAGGGGGCTTACCCCCCCCCCCCGGAGCCGTCCGCTTCTATCCGCGGGCGCCAGAGGATGGAAGCGGACGGCCCCAGGGGGGGTAGGGAGCGCGGGGGGAGGGGGCTTACCTGCCGGGGCCATCCACAGCGGACAGCCTCGGGGGGGGAGGGAGTTAGGCCCCCCCTCACCCACCCGCCGCCATTTTTTCCTCATAGACTTGCATTGCAATGCAAGTCTATGGGGGGAAAAATGGCGGCCGATCCAAAAATTTACGATTTTTGGATCGGGATCGGACTCGATCCGGTCCGGGGGGCCTCTTATTTTGTCCAAACCGATCCCTGACAAAATTGGAGGTCCCGATCCGGGTCCCGACCCGATCCAGGGGGTCCGTGCACACCCCTATTGTATATGCCTTTTTTCTTTGTTTTTTCTTAATTTTATGTCATTTATGTCATTTATGTAGTTCGAGTGTGAGAGTTTCTTTATATTTGGAAATTTAAAAGTTAAATAAAAACTGAATATTTTAAATGTTCAGTGGTTTTAGTTTTTGTATTCTGCCCAGAGAGCTTCGGCTATGGGGTGGTATATAAATGTAAATAACACTAGTAATTAATTTAATGTTTTTACCATTTCTAATTTTTTTTATTGTTTTTACAGAGGTTTTTTGTGATACATTGTCTTCATGGTTTGTTTTTTATTTTAGCAGATAGTGTAATATATAGAATAATAGAATCATAGCATAGTAGAGTTGGAAAGGGCGTACAAAGTCATCGAGTCCAGCCCTTTGCTCAATGCAGGAATCCACCTTAAATCATCCCTGACAGATGGTTGTCCAGCTGCCTCTTGAAGGCCTCTAGTGTGGGAGAGCCCATGACCTCCTTAGGTCATTGGTTCCATTGTCGGACTGCTCTAACAGTCAGGAAGTTTTTCCGTTGTCCAGCCGGAATCTGGCTTCCTGTAAGTTGAGCCCATTATTCTGTATCCTGCACTCTAATATTTAATAATAATTAATAAATAGTGATTAGAGATGTCATCAGGTCCCTTTCAACTTTTGTCATTCTGTGTGGATGGAATTGGTTGCCAGTTGGGTACTTGTGATGTTGAATGGCAGCTTCAGGTGCATGATAGCTTCCGTTGTACAGACTCCATGTGTCTAACAAATCTGGGCCATGATCCAGCTCCAAGGTTGTGGTGAAGCTGGAACTAGCCACAGCATTGGATTCCGTACTACTGGGTGGCCCAAAAGTAGGTATACCGTTGTTTAGAATGTTGATGGGAGGGGAAGAGAATGTGTGAGTAGAAACTGTATACCTACTTTTGGGCCACTTGGTATATTGCAGAAAGGTAGATCTCCAGATATTTTGCACTTCAACTCCCAGAAGCCCTTGCCAGCGTGGCCCATGGTCAGGAGTGCTTATAATGGTTTTGGTAAGTAGCACTCATAAGTTTTCCAGAGGTCGAAATCCTATGCAAACTCCACTTACATGTTTCTGTGCAGATTTTTATGAGCAATTGCTTAATTTTTTTTTTTTAAGTAACCCATTTTACTCAGTTCCCAACATTCCTTATTTCTCTTTGTTAACCAAGAAGCTTGAATTATAGCCACAATGCAAGGGTTACAGTATTCTGCCATGTATTTCCAGGTGAGGAATGCTCTTCAGTGGGCAAAAACATACTTGGGCTATCATCTACAAACCCCTGTATGAACACACATGCACTCTATTACATGTGAATAACTACTTGCATATAGAACCCCAATCTGTGTACAATGAATATAGATGGTAAACACATTGCATGTTGCATGTGAATGATTATGTGTGCATATCTATCAACAGTGAACACATGTACACAGATAGTTTGTGTGTTGAATGTAACATGTGAACACCCTTTTTTCTCTCAGCCTCTCCTACGCCACTGGGTGGTTGTGAAAATAAACAGGGTGAGTTTGAGAATCACGTAAGCTGCCTTAGGTGTTTCCTTGAGAAGAAAGATGGGATGAAAATGTAATTTTTAGGAGTTTAATGTGTAAATGTTTGGGACATCTGTTTTTGTTCCATCATGGGTTATTGTGTCATTTGGCAGTCACCATGGATTATTTTGGCTGGCTATAGAGTGGCGCAGCAAAAGCTGTCAAACAGCTGCCACTTCGTTGGCTTACTGCTTAGGGCCACCTTAAAGTGACCAAACCAGCAGTGTAGAGGAGGCAGGCTTTTGAGGTTTTGGTCCTGATCCTGCAAACCTCCAAGGTGTTATAGACATGTCTCCACTCCATCCCACGCTTGCTCCTCTAAGAACACATGGACCTCTTCTGATTCCAGAATGGATTTGGCCCATCCCAAATATTTCAAGAAAACTTTAAAATGCTCTTATATTACAATTTTTTCAACTGTCCAGAATGTTTATTCAGCACCTCACCCACCAATCCCCCTCGCCATCTGTTAGCATCTATTTTACTTGTTGTTAACCTCTAGGGAAGTCTTGGAATGGCTTAATCTAATTAAAACATCCACCACCATCGCCATTATTGTTGTCCGTTTGCATGTGAATGGGGCTGCGGTTTTCGGCAATCTTTTGGATGGACACTTTCAATAAAATTGTATGATTTAATGAATATGCTATTATACGTTGCTTTTTTGTATTGTATTCTTTTAGCAAATCGTTTTGGGACTCCTTCTCGTTGTGCGAAGTAATATATAAATTAAAGAAGCTAAACTTCTTTCTGGAAGTGGGTGGGAGAGGAGAGACCATTTGGACCTAGCTTTTTCATCCTGAGCTTGGAGGAAGTTCCAGCTGGAAAGACAGTGGCAAACATCAGCCCTGTTTCATTTTTCTCTTTCTATGGGGGTTGAAGGGGAGTGAAAGATGGGCCAGAACCCCTCCCCCCACACGGCCACAGACATGGGTGCAAAAAACAGTATCAGAAATGGGGGGTGTAGTTAGGGGAGAGAAGTGGGGGGCAAACCCCTGAAATCCTTTGAGAAGGTTGAGGAGGGTCTGCTTGTGAGTGACAGGAGCATCCTGAGGCAGTTGGGAGGGTCTCTTGAGTCGATTTTTAGGAAGGGAGTACCTAGGAGAGGGAGGGAGGGAAGGGGATACATGAAGAGGAACTCTGTAGTATTAGTCATGATTAACGTTTTTAATAGTTTAGCAAACAAGAGCAAACATGTTCACTTTTTAATTTTACAATCATGATCCACCAGTCCTGTATTTCCATGCCTACCCTGCACTGGGATCTGCCCCCTAACTATGCCTACTCTCTTAAACTGAACTGAAGCCACCACTGACACATGAGCAAACAACCATGGTGACATCAGAGCAATGAAAAAACTTGCAGGAGAATGGTACCCTGAAAAAGTGCAGCTTTGCAGGGAATAGCACAATGTGGCTGCAAGTTTAATGTTTAATGCTGTTCCCGGCCTCAATCCGTTGGGAGAGGCGGGTAATAAATAAATATATTATTATTCTTATTAAGTTGGCAGCTTCATCATATAAACAACAGGGTCCAACTGTGCAGCCACGACGGAATATACAGAGGCTGCATTCAGACAACACAACAGCTGTTCATCTAGGGGGTACTCCCCACACAACATGGTAATAAATAATCAACCGTGGTGTGGATTAGGGTCAGCGCTGAGTTGACTATGGCAGCATTCGGATGACATGATAGTCAATACAACTGACGATTGTTCCGCCCCCCAGTTGATTATTAGGGGTGTGCACGGACCCCCCAGATCGGATCAGGACCCGGATCGGGACCTCCAATTTTGTCACGGACCGGTTCGGACAAAATCGGAGCCCCCCGGACCGGATCGAGTCCGATCCCGACCCAAAAATCGTAAATTTTTGGATCGGCCGCCATTTTTTTCCCCATAGACTTGCATCCCTCCCCCCCCCCCCGGGGCCGTCCGCTGTGGACGGCCCCAGCAGGTAAGCCCCCTCCCCCGCGCTCCCTACCCCCCTGGGGCCGTCCGCTTCCATCCGCTGGCGCCCGCAGGCGCCAGCGGATAGAAGCGGACGGCTCCGGGGGGGGTAAGCCCCCTTCCCCGCCACTGCTTACCTTCTCGGCCCGTCCGCTCCCGTCCGGCGCCGGCGGCTACTACCAGCGGGCTCCGTGGCCTACTCTCGAGTAGCGCGCCGGGTGATGACATCACCCGGCGCGCCACCCTGGAGTAGGCCGCGGAGCCTGCTGGTAGTAGTCGCCGGCGCCGGACGGGAGCGGCCGGGCCGGCAAGGTAAGGGCCCCCTCCCCCCCTCCGCGCGCCCCCTCCTCCCCTCCACGCACCCCCTGCTTACCTTCTCGGCCCGTCCGCTCCCGTCCGGGGCCGGCGGCTACTACCAGCAGGCTCCGCGGCCTGCTCTAGAGTAGCGCGCCAGGTGATGACATCACCCGGCGCGCCACCCTAGAGCAGGCCGCGGAGCCTGCTGGTAGTAGTAGTCGCCGGCGCCGGACGGGAGCGGCCGGGCCGGGAAGGTAAGGGCCCCCCTCCGCGCGCCCCCTCCTCCCCTCCACGCACCCCCTGCTTACCTTCTCGGCCCGTCCGCTCCCGTCTGGGGCCGGTGGCTACTACCAGCAGGCTCCGCGGCCTGCTCTAGAGTAGCGTGCCGGGTGATGACATCACCCGGCGCGCCACCCTAGAGCAGGCCGCGGAGCCTGCTGGTAGTAGCTGCTAGTGCCAGACGGGAGCGGACGGGCCGAGAAGGTAAGCGCCCCCCTCCTCCCCCCCCCGCTGTCCACTTTCATCGGCGGGCGCCCGCTGGCGCCCGCCAATGGAAGCGCCAGTGGGTGCCAGTGGGCGCCCGCCGATCCGCCGAACCGGTTCGGAGCCTTTTCGGACCGGTTCGGATTGGATCGGCCGATCCAGCTGTGGGATCGGAAATCGGATAATTTATCCGATTTCCCACTGGACCGGACTCGGATCGTGGATCGGGTCCGATCCAGTGCACATCCCTATTGATTATTGTCTGAATGCAGCCAGAGTGTATAGATAAGCCCCAGGAGTCCTGGCCAAACATCCAGTGTTTAGAGAGAAACATTGTAAAATGATAGGACTTTGCCCCATGGGGAAATTATAGGGTCAGTTTGAGTGATAAGCAAATGGGCTTGCTAAAGCGTTCATTGGGAGGTGTGGTCACTGGCTGAGCCAACAGCTCCTTCTTACGGTGTTCCAGTCAACTCCAGATATAGTCCTGATCGTTGTGCTCACATCAATGGCAGATCTTCTCAAGTGTAAAAAAAAGAAATTTCTCCTCCTCCTGATACACCGTTCTTCAGACTTCGTTCCGCCCCCTCTGTGAAGGGGATTTCCGAGAAGAAGCCGAACAGCTCAAGTTTCATTTTCTCTTCCAGCGCTCACAGCCTGGCGACGCACGGTCCGCCGAGCAACCACTGACGAAAACGAAGCTTTGTTTTTCCTATTGGCTGAATGCTTTCCCCGCGGCCAATCGCAGCTCTCGGTTCTAGCGAGCGGGCGGGCGGGCTGTTGTCTTCTCACCAATCGGATGAAGTGAATTTCTCTCATATGAGGATGTAATTGTAAGAGCAAGATGGGGCTGCTGTTGCTCCTGGGGGTTATTGCCCTCCTGTTGAAGGCTTCCTCTGGTGAGTAGTACTTCAAGAGGCTAAACTACTATATGCGCCGGGGGGAGGGGTTTGCACCCGTTTCAGTCCAGAATTCGGAGCAGGAGGGGGATTTGCACCCGTTTCAGTCCAGAATTCGGAGCAGGAGGGGGATTTGCACCCGTTTCAGTCCAGAATTCGGAGCAGGAGGGGTGTCTCTGTGCGGTGGACTTCCTGGGCATCCGAAGGGCGCAATGGGGCGGCGGGAGATTTGGGATTGTCCATCAAACTAGAGGCAGATCCCTTCCCTGGGGTATGTATTTTGTAAGCCCTTCGGGGCAGGGGCCGCGTCATGTTGCTGCTGGACAGTGCGCAGTTCCCAGTTCTACCCAAAAACTTTCAAAGCAACAACATGATCAACAGTGAGGAGAAAAGGGATTTCACCTCAGCCCCACAGTGTGATTGGTGGTTCTCTGAGCTTGAATCTAGGTGAAATATTCCTCGTGTTTTCCTGCTCGTTTGAGTTCATTTCTCTCCTGCCCAATGACCAGAGCTTTCTGGCCAGTTCCCAAAATATAATCCGAATCCGCTCCTGGCCCTCCCTGCCAATCACAGGACAACAGAGCAGGAGAGCAGGTGCAGAAGTCACCCCAGAGACAGAGCCAAAGGGTCACCAGCACCCAAAATGGATTTTTTTGTTTACATTCCCCAGGCATCTGTGGCACCCTAAATTGATCTTTTAAAATGCCCCCTAAATTGAGTTTTTAAAATGCACACACACACACAAATCAGCCCCTTAAACTGATTTTTAGAAATGCCCAAACAGCCTCAGCCCCCTAAACTGATCTTTTAAAATATTTGGGTATTTTTGAAGACCATTTTGGAAAAGGTGAAGGGCATTGTGGTCAGCAGTCCTAGGTTTCCTTGCTTTGGGCCTGGAGATGCAAAAGGTGCTGGAAATCTTCAAGCCCTGGGGGGGGGGGCAGAAATTTGGGGGAAACTAAAGAAAAATGCATTTTTTAGTGCCCTTTACATATCTATAAAGTCATTTTGTCCCTTTAAGAACATAAAATGTATTATGGCTTGCTCATAAAAATCATCATAAAATATATAATGGCTTGCTCATACAAAGTATCGTTTGGTATATTAAATGTATCATTTATTCAGACAATTATATGTTTATTTGTTGAAATTATTTTTATTAGTTTATTGATGCCTCTTTAGAATAATATAACAGTATCGTTCATTTTAAAAGGATTACATATTGTAAAGTGATGCATAGAGAAATTGCCATAAAAAGGAACAAGTATAATTTAAATACACTCATCCCTATACATGCACTGCGTTGGCACTGGTCGCTTCACCACAATTTTATAAACAAAATAAAACAAAGCAATACAAAGAAAATACAGAGAGGAGATTGATTCTGTAAACAATAAGTAGAGACATGCATCCTCATCATCAAATTTATCATGGGGAAGGTGGAGGCAGGGGGGAAAAATCTCGGCCCACCCCCACCTCCCTGGAGCATCATGCCTCTGTTTGGGTCTCTGGTATTTGTGGTTCTTTGGTTTTGGCCGCAAAGGAAGCTTTATGTGTTTCAACTCCTCTTGTTCTGAGCACAGATGCAGTGACAGGCAGTTTGCTTAGGGCGGGCCTTGCAAGTTGCTTTTATCAAAACTTGACTGAAAGGAAGCCAAGCTGGAGGGAGGAATTTTGGAAAGCTATGAACTTTTGAGGACCGCAGCTGTTCTTGCAGGTTTTAAATTCCCCCCCCCCCCTCAGAATCTGCCCATGTCTGTTTATGAGAGTAAAGAGTGCGGCCAGGAGGTCAGACCACCAAGTGATGTTATGTTTAATTATATCTGAGGAAATACCATCGGGACCTGGGGCCTTTCCCAGTTTAAGATTACTTATCAGATTATATATAATACCTGGATCTATTGGGGGCCATTCAGGGGAACCCACTAACAACTTCGGGGAGGAGGTAGTACTGACTGTTGACCTGTAGATAGCCCCAAAGTGCTGTTCCCATCTGGCAGGTGCTATATGATGCTCATTATTGCCTCTAGATTTATTCAGTGATCCAGAGACCATTTGCCAGAATGTTCTAACATTTTTTGTGGCCAAGGCCCCGATTACTAGTTGTCGATGTTCTTTATTTACTTCCGATTTTTTCTTCTGCATGAGCTTTTTATGTTCCTTCTTTGCTTCATAGTAGGAACTAGGAAGTTGGCGTTCATTATTTAATCGATAATCCTGATATAGGGACAGAACCCTACTCCAGCTAGCAGCACACTCCATACTTAGTTTCGTTACTTCACTATCTCGATTATTGTTTGCCCTAGTTGGAACCGAGCATAGGGCACGGTTCAGATTCTGCATCATTTCTTCATAGTCTTTGATTCCTTTCTTCGGAGTATTAGCTAAACTGATTAGGTTATTAACATTGAGGAACCTGGGAGACTGAATAATTCTAGTAAAGTCATGAGCAGATACCCTAGGCCATCTTAAAGATCTTAGCTCTTTGTTATTTTCAAATACAAAGGAGAGGTTTGGATCAACTTTCAGTTTGATCGATTTACTGATTTCAAAGTTTAATTCTAATGGGAAGTGATCACTATCCAGCCGTTGCAGTACTTTAAAATCACCACTGGAACTTTTTAGAGAGTTATGTACCAGTACATAATCGATGACACTAGCCCCTCTAGTTGTTGCATGGGTGAATTCACCCCATTGGTCTCCCTTGGTAGACCCATTTAGGATCACTAGATCATTTCTAGCAGCAAAAAAGAGTAAATTAATTCCTGCCTGATTGATAAAGGCATCGTTTGAGTGGCGTGCGTCAGCTCTAAGGCTATTCTTAGTTAATGTTGCATCATTAGGGTCGGCTAGGAACCTGCCAGTCCGAGCGTTAAAGTCCCCTGCTATGATGGAAATGGCTGAGGGGTATTTGCTCTTAAAATTAAGATAGAAGGTTTCCAGCTTGAGCCATACGGAAGTTAACTCGTCCTTAGGGTAAACTGGAGCCAAATAAACATTAAGTACTAACAGTGTTTGTTTTTGAGCCCTCAACTCTAATATTACTGCGAGGACATTTGGCTCTTGCATTGAAAATTCAGTTATTTTGACATTTAGACTTGCTGCGATCAGGGTTCCCAGCCCCTGTTTGGCCCTTCCCATCCTAGAATTGGGCAATGCCGGGGAATTGGCTACAGCAAATCCATTCAGACTGATGTATTCCATACTCCAGGTCTCCTGAAGTAAGACTAAGTCATATTCAGACAGGAATTTCAAAAATTCCTGGTTCTTACTCTTGTTCCGCCATCCGGCTATATTCCAAATGAGTATTTTAAAGGGACTCTTGGAGACATTCTTAGTAAGTCAGTCCAACTCCGTTATGGTATCTAGTTGCCCGTTCATGTTTTCCTGGACACACCCGTTAGACCTTTTAACTTGTTGTTTCCTCTCGGCCGCCCCACCTCTGCTAATATTGTCATCAGGAGCATTAGTTTTTGGTGGGTGGGCTAGACTTCCTATACTAGGGTCTCTAATTATGGTGGGACTTTGAACTTTGGGAACTGTCTGTGAAGAAGAGGGCACTTCTTGTAAGTTTAATTGTCTGGGTCCAACCACCAAAACATCAGCCCATTAATCATTAGGTGTTGGGCCAAAATTACCAGGCCCTTGAGACTCCCTTCGTGACAATAGGAACTTACTCAATATGTCTAGTTTCTCCAAAATTTGGAGCTGCTCCTGTTCCGGAAGCCCCTCGTAGCTTTCAATCAACTTCAGCTCTTCGTGAGAGAAGGTTGGACTGGCAAGATGGAAGTTGACCTTGTCATTTATGATACTTTCAGTCATTTTAGCTTCTTCAGCTGTAACTTGGTGAGTCAAAGACTCCAACCTTTGATCATTTTGCTGATGTAATTCAGAAGAAGTGTCTAAGGAGGTGTCCAGTGTAATTAGGTCACCAATTGGCATCTCCTTATCTTTAAAGCAAGGGGTCAGGGATCCCAGCCTACGGCTTGATGACAGGTCTCTAAAGTAACGATTCACTGTCATTCCCTTTTCCAAAAAATACTTCCTGTTCTTTAGTAATCTACAAACCGGGGAGGAAGATTCAAAGGTCACCACTGCTCTGGCTGCTACATAGTTGAAAAAAAGATATTCAATCTTCAAAATATCCCTGGTATCTAAGTTCATGTTGGGCAGGTTAGTGACAAGACTCATAAAATGATTTATTCTGGCTGGCTGTTCCAATACACCCTTAGGTTTTGAGTAATTAGAAAAGACAAGCATGTTGTCTATTAACTGTAGTTGCCATTTTTTATTATTTATATTTAACTCCTGTTTTGCCTTTTGTTTCAAGTTTTTTGAGGGACTGGGAGTTGTGCAGTTAAACGATTGCAGGGGAACCCAAGGATCCTGACCAGATTCCTGTCTTTGTACTTTCTCTATCTCATTATGATCCTTAGTAGGTCGTGACGTTATATCACTAACATGTTTTATTGATAGGATCTTTTGTTGTTGGGCCCCTTGTTTTTGGTTTTTGTTTGTTTCTTCCATCAGACTAAACAGACGATTAAAGTTCATTTGGGGTGCTTTTTTAGATCTTGTTCTGCCTTTGATGTTTTTAGATTTTTTCCCCTTGTTGGCTTTTGCGTTTGCACCCTTGATTACTCTGCAAGTTCTCGGCATTACGATCCTTGACCTACACTTCCTTTCTACTATTTCCTGAATAACTTGTTCGGGGGGAACTATAACAGAAAGAGAGTTAGGAATATGGTTGGATGTACCCTCTTGCTTATTGGTAATTTTATATTTCTGGTTGGAACCATCTGGTCCACTATCTTTTACTCCCTCTTTATTATTACAATAGGCTATGACAAAGGTCGTTAATGCCGTGAGCAGCTTTTTACATTCTGACAGAAATTTCTTAATAATATATCATTCGACCAACCAGCTAGGAGTGTCCCCATCAAATCCTGCTGGTGTAATAGAAGCATGGCTATGTCATTAGATACTATGTCATTTTCCTGCGAGTCAGAGATTTGAATAGCTGGAGATTTTATAGGTGTAGAGCCATTGGTTCTATTCTGGGATTCCTGCTGCAATTTATATTCTTCTGAAACTATTGGAATTGGATCAGAGTTAAAACTGGCTTCCATAGGGTCATCTGTTCTTTCTATTTTAGCAAACTCATTTGCTAGACTGCAGTTATCTGTAGATCTGATATCACTGACCAGGGCCTTCATTATGCCTTGGGGACTCAGGGTCCAATCAAGGGGGTCATAGGTAGTTGTTTTTGATTCAATGGGCTTTCCCCCCTTCAATTTGCCCAGCTTTGGGGGAAAGAAGTTGGTTATTTCCCCCTGTTTCGATGACTTGACCAGTGTTGAAACATCATTGGTTGTAGGTAGTATCCCTAATTGTTTATATCCCCCCCTGGTAAGTACCATTTCGGAACCAGATTTCAACTTTGACCAAAAACTTGGTTTAGGACAAGAAGCCCCTATATATTTGTTATATTCTTTCCTTCTACCTTAACCCAATTCCTCAACTGTAATTTATCTCCACAAGTTGTTAATCCTTATGGCCATTAGAACTTAGAATTATGTGAAAAATTGTACCAAACCCACAAACTGCCAACAAGCGTTGGTTGCTGCAACTTCCCAATGATGAAACAGCTGTAGGCAGCCACTATGTTGAAGTTGAAAGGGAAGGCAACAGGTTCTTACACTCAAAGATTTTACAGCAGAAATTTTTTGCAACTAGCAGGCAGGTTCGCACAGCTGGAATGTTAATTGCCGTGGCACTAACAACATAACTCCCCTAACTACCACTAACCCCTCAATCGCCCACTCCGCACTGGTAGACCCTCAGCCTTGGAGATCCCCTAAAACAAACAAACTTATGCCTCTCACCGAGACAGGACAACAACAACTGCTCCAGCCAGTCCACTCTACTCCCAGATATATGCAAGGGGAGAAAGTGTGAAAGAGCGTCTTTGAATAAAACGTCCTTAAGTAAAACTTCCCTCGCACCCTTCCAGGAACTTTGAAGAGGGGGTAGCGTAGATCTCCTGTCCGCAGTTCAACTTCAGCGCCCCTTTTCGCAGAACTCCTGGATGGCCTTCTTCCTCCAATGCCCCTCTGAACCCCAGGTGGGCACTCTAGTAGAAAGACATTCCCACGCGTACACACCTTTCGAACTTTGGGAAGAAACTTTCCACTTCCGAAGAACGCGACGTTACAATGAGGTGTTTTCCTTTCCGGTGCCTCAACGTTCCATGGGGCTCCCCAGCTGGCCGCCGCCGCTACTTAAGCCGCAATCACCGCCTGCAGTTGCCGCCTCCTCGCCCGCGGCTCCCTCTCCTCCTCGGCTGTCTTGCAAGCCTTGACAGAACACTGGATTCTCCCCCAAACTTCCCAGCTGCAAAATCCAACACGTGGTCAGAATGTTACAAATCTGCATTAATCTGTATAATATGGAAATGAAGTCGAGCCCCCAAGGAAGCTCTGTCAAACCACACCGCCACCTACACACCGTCTGAAGCGGGTGATTTGGCTCCCTTTTCTCTCAATCTTATTCAAATAGCCCTGCTCTGCTTGGTGACATCACTGAAGGGAGCGTGACCCTGAACACTGCTAACATGTCTCCCCTCAATCTCCTTTTCTCCAGACTGAACGTCCCCAGTTCCTTCAGCCTGCCCTTATAGGGCATGTCCTCAAGTCCATGTATCATCTTTGTTGCCTTCCCCCGAACCTGTTCTAACTTGTCAATGTCCTTCTGGAAATGCAGTGCCCGGAATCGTATACAAAACTCCAGGTATGGTCTCACTTGTGCCGGGTAGAGAGGGATAAGGATTTCATGCATCTTTGATACAATGCTTCTTCTACCCCAGAATTTCATTAGCCCTTCTAGCCGTTATAGCATCTGTCTCACACTGCTGACAGCTGTTGTGAATGGCTTGCCAACCACCCCAACCACCCATCCTGGCAGGGTTCGCACCTAATGAGAAGTCACGGCAGTGGGGCTTTGGATCACCAGCCAAATTGATTGTGTGAACCAGGTTGATGTCAATGAAAAATAATAAATTGAAAAAGCCAATAAATAATGCCAGTTCTGCATCTTTGTGAGCTGTGGCTCCACTACACCACTGCTTGGTCTGAGTAAAGGTCTGAGCTACTGGAATCAAAATGGATCTGCCTGAATTTGCAAGATTATTACACTTGAGAGGATAAGAAGAGCTGTGCTGGATAAGACCAAAGGTCTTTATAGTCAAGCATTCTGTTCCCACAGTGGCCAACCAGACGCCTATAGGAAGCCCACACAAGTAGGGCATGAGCTCTACTTGTGTAATAGCACAGTCCCACTTCTGTTCCCAGGAAAGAGGTAATGAAGAGGTATCATGTCTCTGATCCTGGAGGTAGAATAGAAACATCTTAAGAACATAAGAAAAGCCATCCTGGATCAAACCAAGGATCCATCTAGTCCAGCATTCTTAATTGTTGTGAACCGCCCAAAGAGCTTCGGCTCTTGGGCGGTATAGAAATGCAATAAAAAAATAAATCTGTTCACACAGTGGCCAACCAGCTGTCAACAAGAAACCCACAAGCAGAACATGAGTGCAATGGCACGTTCCCACCCATGCTCCCTAGCAACTGGTGTACAGAGGCATATTGCCTCTGATGCTGGAGGTAGCACATAGCTAATCAGATTAGCAGCCATCGATAGCATTCTCCAGGAATTTGTCTAACCCCCTTTTAAAGCCATCTAAATTGGTGTCTTGTAGTGCTTTCTGTAGTTTAACTATGCACTGTGTGAAGAAGTCCTTCCTTTGATCTGTCCTAAATTTCCCACCAATCAGCTTCATGGGATGACCCCTTTGGGTTCTAGTATTTTGAGAGGGGGAAAAAAATGTCTCCCTCTCCTCATTCTCCACACCAGGCATGTTTTTGGACACCACTATCATGTCTCCCATTATTATTATTATTATTAATATTATTATTAATATTATTATTATTCACCCCATGTCTCCTTTTTTATCCTGTCCTCTGCTTTCCTTCCTCTTCATTGCCACAAAGGGCTTCTCCACTCGAGGCTTTTATCCTGCAATCAAAATGGTTACTGGCGGTAGTTCGTGGATTCTTTACATGACATTGTCACACACACCCCGGGGCGGGTGTCCCCGTGCTTTATGACCTTTCTCCCGGCTTTGTAAAACTCAGGGAAAGTGTTATTTTTCTCTGGAAAGCATGATGAAGTGCTTTATTGGCTGGGTGTCCTTTCGTAATTGCGCTATCCCACAGTGCCATCTAGTTCTAAAATGAAACATAATGGAATTTGCTCAGAAAAGAGACACACACACCCGCCAAAAAAGCAGCCTGTGTCGGCCCATGTTAATCCCACAAAGAATTTAGGAGCAGAAGCCCTGGTAAGGGTGCGGGATTTTAGCCTTGTGTGGTGAAGCCCAAAGGCTTTTTCTTATTCTCCTCTTAATTCTCTGCTCAGCCCCATTTGCCAGTTTGCTTTCTCCGCTCCCTCCCCTCTCTCATGTGCTCTCCTCTTCAGCTGTCTGCTCCCCCACCCACCCTTACTCCTGGCTGGAGTATCTTGCAAGGGCTGTGGCTTGGAGGGGTATTGTCTATTGCAAGGTCCCAACTGCATTTCTCTCTGTGTCCCTTCCAGGCTCCCCCTCCTGCTCCTCCTCCTCCTCCGCACACTCCATGCACTATCTCTACACAGGGGTGATGGAGCCCAATCAGGAGCTGCCCCAGATGAGTGCTGTAGGATACATAGACGACCAGCTCTTCTGTCACTATGACCCCAGCATGAAAAGGGCCCAGCATCAAGCACTCTGGATGGAGAAGAAGGAGAATGCTCAGTACTCGGACAGAGAGACCAGGAACTTTCAGGACTTTGAACAGGTGTTCAGAGTAGACTTTCTGAACCTGACAAAGCGCTACAACCGGAGCAGCGGTAAGTGGAGGGTAGGCAGCGGGTGCTTATTTCCGCTCCCATATTTCTCCTTTCCAGGGACAGGAAGTCTGGAGGAGCGACGGCTGCGTGGGACAGAAGGGAAAAGGGGTTCCTGATTGGAGGTGGAGAGGGGGGACCACTCAATTTGACTACATCAGGACAGGAATGTGCGTTTGTGGGGTGGGTGGGCCAATCCTTTGAAGGCCTTTCAGAATGTTGAGGAGGGTCTCCTTGTGACTGACAGGAGCATACGGAGGGTCTCTTGAACCTTTTGAAGAGGGGTCAATCAGAGCAGAAAGAGAGAGAAAGAGGACACACTGTAGAGAGTCTTTTCTGAAGGTTTACCTGAAGGATTGTGTTCTTTCCACCGCCGGATGAAACCCTTTTTCCCAGCCTTTTAGCCTTTGAATCCTGTTGTTTTAAACCTGTTGTCGCATTTCAAATTGCTGCAATTGCTGCTAGGTTGTATTGTGTGGTTTGTTCTTTTAGACTCTAGTTTTAAACTTTTATAACGTATCTTATGTTGTTTTATGTATGGTTTTGTTATGTGCGATTTTAATTGTCGCAAAACACCCAGAGAGCTTCGGCAGTTGGGCGGTATAGAAATGTCATGAAGAAATGAATGAATAAATGTTTTAGTATTTAGCATTTAATAAAATGCTTTAAAAAAAAAACAGTGCTGAGCCATGAGACCTTGGGCAACTACCATCTCTGCCTCTGCCCCGAGTCTTTGGTATGGAGTCTCTTTTCTGGGGCTTGGGGTTGCAGGGAGGAAATGGCTGCCCCTGTTATAGGCCCCCTCCACAAGGATGCGCTTTTGCGCCCGGTTCGGCGATTATGCGCATTATCGCTGAAGCGCATTTACTCCTAATCCCTCTGCACGGGAGGCGGCGAGAGGCGGCGAAGCGCATTAATTGATGTCCAAAAAGCGCTTTACAAGAAGTTAATGCGCATAATCGCTTGTTCACACTGTGAAAATGCGCTTTAACGGCCGGAGCAAAATAAAAGTCGCTATTTAACGCGCATTCAATAATGCGCATTATCGCGGAGATAACGCGCCTGTACGCCCGTTTTGCGCTCCACTGGTGTGGAGGTAAATTTTTTAATGAGCCTTCAAAGAGCATTAAACCTCTCTTGTGGAGGTAGCCAGCATCTCCCCCCTCCTGACCTTGTGTGCATCTCTTGCAGGAATTCACATCTTGCAGGTAAAGATAGGCTGTGAGCTGAGGAAGGACGGGGGCAACGGGGGGTATATGCGGTACGCCATCGACGGGAGAGACTTCCTCAGCTTCGACATGGATACCTTCACCTGGGCAGCAGTAAATACTGTCGAGGCCAAAACAATCAAGGAGAAGTGGGATGCTAACTTAACAGATATCCAGTACCGGAAGGCCTACCTGGAGACCTGCATCAAGAGGCTGCAGAGATACCTGGACTATGGGGAGAAGACTCTGCTGAAGAAAGGTGAAGGAGTGGGGAGAAACGGTGTATGGGGGGGAGTCCTATGGATGGGAAGAGTAGGTATTTTTCTACATAAAATTCTGGAAGTGAAATGGGCTGTAAATTCCCTCCCTTCTCGCCTCACTTTCTATTGCAGGGATTTCTTGTAACCGTGGGAAGCATTCAAAAATGTCTTTCTTCCTGCCGGCCACTGGAGAGATTGTGTTGGCTCTGTTGACATTGATGTTGACATTTTTTGCAGAACCCCCTGTGGTGAAGGTGATGCGCAATGCAAGTGGAGACAACCTGGAAACCCTCATCTGTGAGGCCCATGGCTTCTACCCCAGGGAGATCAATGCCACCTGGAGGAGGGACGGGGAGATCTTGGACCAGGAGACATTCTATGAGACTGTCGCTCCCAATTCAGATGGGACCTACCACGTCCGGCTCAGCGTTGATATCGACCCCAAGGAGAGGGAGCACTACCGGTGCCACGTGGTCCATGCCGGCCTGCCAGAGCCTCTGGTCTTGGCCTGGGAGGAGCCTGGTGGTGAGAGCCAGCCCGGTAAGGAGGGATTTCGCCTTGGTCAGGGGGCTGGATTCTGGGAAGATGGATTTTCACCCAGGAAAAATGGCAGAATCCAGAAAGGAGTCCCTGCAGCACCATACAACACTCAACCAGACCCCGTGTGCGCTTCGGAGTGCAAAGCAGAAGAAATGTATTGTTTTAACGATAGGATGATGCCATCAAATCAAACTTTTATGCGAATGTCTTTAAAATTTAAAGACAACACATAAATAAATTGGTTTCAAAAGCTTCTTTTAAGGCGGGGGGGGGGGCAAATGTTGCCTTGAGTTCAGCCACCTTTTTGTCCCTGAGGGCAGTGAAGCAACTGGAGTACATCCCCAAGTGGAGCCAAGGGGCTTGGAAATTGGCTCCCAGACAGAGCAAAGTTGCCCAATCCCCTTTTTAAGGGCTTGTAGGGTTGGACTCTGGTGAGCCATGGGAGGGATGCCATTTCTTAGCATCCAGAAAAATACAGTAGGGGCCATAGTGCGAGCGAGGTGCCAGGTTCCCTGCCTGACATGTCTCCCCTTAAAAGATCTCAGGATCTCCACGTGAGGCCTTGGGAGCTGCTGCCAGTCTGAGCTGACATGTGTTTGTCCCCTTTTAGCTAACATGATTTTTATTGTGGGAGCCATCTTGGTCTCGGCTGTTGTCCTTGGGGCTGCTGGGATTGCCTTCTTCATCAGTAAGTCAACTGTGGATGTCTTTGCTGGGCTGTATGTTCCTGTGTGTCATTCTGTTGGTGGCTCCCACTGATAATGTGCTGAATGTGTATAATAATAATAATAATAACAACAACAACTTATAACCCTCCTCTCCCTCCGGATCGAGGCAGGGAACAACAACAATATAAAACACAAAAATCACGAACAGTTAAAATTTTAAAAACAAGAAAAAATACATCATTAAAACATCTTAAAATTCATCTGGATAGGCCTGCTGGAAGAGAGCAGTCTTCATGACTCTCTTAAATTCTTATCCTTCATGACAGCTGTAGTCACAATTATTATTATTATTATTATTATTATTTACCTTTACATACCACCCCATACCAGAAAATATATAAAATTTAAAACCTTAAAAAGCATAAAAACAGACTGCATATCAACTATCCAGGGTTCAGCTAAAAAACTCAACGTATGCTGTTAAATGCCTGGGAGAAAAGACTTAACCCGGTGCCGAACAGATAACAATGTTGGTGCCAGGTGAGCCTCATCGGGGAGATCATTCCACAGTTGGGGGGCCCCCACTGAAAAGGCCCCCTCGCTTGTTGCCATCTTCCAAGCTTCCTACGGAGTGGGCACCCGGAGGAGGGCCTTAGATGTTGAGTGTAGTGTATGGGTACGTTCATGTTAGGAGAGGCATTCTGTCAAGTATTGTGGTCCCAAGCCGTGTAAGGCTTTATAGGTTAAAACCAGCATCCCATAAATAACATTTTGAACATGAACAGGAAAGGGTCTGAATGAATGTCATAGGTCACTTCCACACTCCCCTGATCTCTGCAATGGGCATTTTTTGCTTATTCACAGTTAACAGGGAATCCACATGAAGTTGTTGTCACCCCAAAGTCCATGTTCCACCCACCTATGGCTTTTGAAACCAGATTCTTTAACACGTGGGGGATCTGTTAATGGTGAACCTATGAAGTGCAGAGCACAAAATCCAAATTCCAAGCGGCTAAAATGCACCTGAGTATCATCTAGTTTAGTCTGGCTTGTCTCTGCTTGAAGTTTTACCTGGATCCTAAATATATTTATGTGGAGTTAAGTCCCAGGGACTCCTCTGAATTTATTTATCTTGAATATCGTTTATTTGTAATGTGTAAGGTGTTCTCCTTCCTTTCCTCTGTGGATTCCTCCTAATCCCCTGACTCTATGGCTTTATCAGCTCTCCCCTCCCACCAGGCAGCCCCCCCAACGTGACATCTCAAGCCCTTTATGTATTTGTTTGTTTAGTGATACACTCAGTATCTTGTTTGTGGGTCTAATCCTGTCTCACACTGCTCTAATATTGTATTGACAGGACCAAAAAAAAAAATTGAGTGAGGCACAGAAGGTCGAGTGCATTTTTGGGAGAAGTTTGTCCCACAAGTCAGATTTCTGAAAGAGAAATAACAATGTATTTCACATTAAGACATTAAGCCCAAATCCTAGGGGGGCAAAACCCATTGCACAAAATGGGACATATTTCAAAGGATGTCAGAGAAATCCACAATGGAACCAAATAAGCTCAGATTTTGATGAATCCGACCTGCATGTTCTGCAACAGCCCAGCTTTTCCCTATCAGGCAGATTCCGCAGTCTTGCGGACTGTTTTTCTAACTAATTATACACAAATTTTGTTGTAGACAAATATGCAAAAAATAAAAATAAAACAAAAATGCACTTTTCCCCTATAGGCTAAAGCATGAAAATGTGCATTTTGTGGGAATTTTTCCACGTGTGAATTTGCGCGAATTCAGAAGCAAAAAAATAAAATAAAAATCTGATTCCATCTTTGGGTGGATGGCGGAACAAAATTCGCCCGACAAAAGCACAAACAGAACAGATGTTACACTATCCGCATTTCCCTACTTACTTCTCAGTAAAAGTGCCCAGGATTGTGCTATAACACCACCCATCCTATACAAACTGTCTCTGAAGCAAAGTCCTGTTGATCTTGACGAAGGTTCCTTTTCAAATAAGCATGTTTAGAAACGGCAACCTTATTTTAAGCTGAATACAGTAACAAAGTGCTCTGACTGTGTGAAAAGAGCTTTTCCAAGTAACCATCAATAGGGGGTGGGGTGGAGGGGCAAGCTAGTTGTCTTTGGGGGGGGGGGTTGTCCTCCCCAGCACCTGTTGTGCTCTGTGGTTGGGCAAGAGACATCTGAGTTCCATCCTCTCAATGCTGACATGGTCTTCTGCTTCTGGTGCCAACCTGAGTTGTGCTCCAGGAGAAAAGACCAAGAGCAGTGAGCAGGGGAGCAGTAGGTGCACAGATGATACCTGGAAAGGTGTCATATCACTACGAATTGCCTGGGAAGCTTATGGGCCCAACTTACCTGGAGGTTATCGACAACGGATTGGAAAAGTATCTGTTGGGGCAGTATATAAGTGTAAATAATAATAATAATAATACCTTGCAGCTCTAATTTTCTGATTCTGTCTTTGCAGTGAAAAGATGGGTGTGCCAAGGACCATTAGGTGAGTGTCTTTTCCCTCTTTGAAAATTTATTTCAACCACGTTGAAAGGCAGCTCATACATCTCATAAAGAAATAGATGAAGTGTGTGAGGTTCCAGGCATTGGGGCTGCTTCCACACGAGGTGTTTGTGGTGGAATTGCTATGCCTCATTCACTCACATTTCCCATAGGATCCAAACCGTGTTGTCATTTTCATTTTTAACCCTCCTCTACTTTCCCAGTGTTGCTTCCGTTGTTGTTGTTGTTGTTCACTCTAGGAAGGTTTTGTTTTTTTAGGAGGACAGAAGCGTCGCACAATCTCTACAGGAATAGATGCTCTTTGTGCTACACTTCCGTGTTTTTTTAAAAAAGAGGTGCGGGACGAATTATCAATGTCCGACATTTTTACACAGATTGTAAACGCTGGATGTAGGTAGTGTATATAATCATAAGTCCAGCAAAACACTTCCGATCTGCACTTCTGACCCAAAACACGCACACACAAACACTTCAGAGACAGGGATGGCTAATAAGGGTGCCTCTACAAGAGCGATTTAAAGCTCTTTCAAAGCGCATTACCGATTTCACCTCCACATGAACGGAGCGCAAATCGGGGGTTGAGGTGCTTTTTCTGTCCGATTATGCGCATTATCAAATGTGCGTTAAACAGCGACTTTTAATTTACCGAGGGAGTTAAAGCGTCTTATGGCCATATAAACAAGCAATTCTCCACATGTAAACAACTTTAAAGCGTGTTTGATACAGCCGGTAATGCGCTTCTCCGCCTCTCGTGAATAGGGATTAGGCGTAAAAGCGATTGTCAGGAGATGCGCATAATCGGGCAACCGGGAGTCAAAGCGAAATCTTGTAGAGGGGACCTAAGACTGGTCAAATTGAAGATCTTCTAGGCTACTGCTTATCTGTCTTGATTTGCATGTTTTATGCAATGGCTTATGGCCAAAGTCTAGGTCAGAGAGAGAGAGAGAGAACAGGAGAGGTAAGCACACCCCCATGCCCACCCACACATCCAAAGACACTCACCCATCACTTATTTCTCTCCTTTCCAGAAAACGTCGAAGAGAGGAACGGTTATGCCATGGGTACGTACAAAGGGATTCCTTCTCAGCTTGGTTCCATCCCCATAGACCTCTGGGAGCCCTGCTCAACAACTGCACGCGCACATCCCATAGTAAGTGCCCTCGTAGTTGAACGTTCTAATGGAGAAAGGCAGTGTTGGGGCTGCGAGTGGATCCGGTGCCTCATTGATCTCCCGAGGAAGAAGCGTCTTTCTTTTCTGTGAGACCGCAGCCATTTCTACACCTCTTGAGGCCTTTTGCCTCTATGGGTTGTTTTGCTTTGAGATGCCCTCATTCCAACCTCAGGAAAACATACTCGAACAGCACAGTATAGACTGCGTGTTTGGAGGCTTTCCTGATTTTGATCTGGGCAAGGAAGGAACGAATTCAGTGTTAAGATTTTATTTGGTTTAAATATAAAGCAAATTGGTTTTTTCTGCAACTAAGTAAAAAGTAAGAGACATGAGATGACTGATATCTCAAGTACTCTGTACAGTTGCCAAATCAAGGGCAGCTGGTAAGCACTAAAGACCAAGGTAATTTGGTATTCTTCTCTGTGTGCTGGAAAGCGTAGCAACACATGGGGAGATATGCAGCCAAAGCTGTGATAGGTCCACAGTGCTATAAATGTACAGCATGTGGTGAAACATTGTGGGTGATGCTAGATGGTAAATGTTAGTGGGACGTTGTGGTGGATGATACTAGATGGTGGTTATATTGTTGGCTGAGAAGGCTGAAGATATTAGATGAATGTTTTTCTTTTCTGTAAATACTTGTAAAGTAAACTTAGTATAGTAGTTTGAAACACTGCTGTATCTGAGTGTTTTCTGGCTACCAGGACATCTGTCTGCTACCAGTGAACTCTGCTGTTATTCCGCTGCTGTGTGCTTGCACTCTGTTCATGCTCAGAGAGCACAGTGCATCACAATCTCTGACAGGTTATGGGCCCAGCCTGCCAGGGCTGCCAAGCCTACCCAGACTGCCCAGACTGCCTAGACAGCCTAGAGGACTCCCTGCGTGGTGGCAGAGTGTTGTGAGAATCCTGGAAGTGAAAAGTGACTTCTCAAACCTGCAGTTCGGTGAGTGTCGTTGCTGAGTGCCTTGGAGGGGCTGAGAGCTGAAAAGCAAGCAAGACATCTGTGTGCAGTAATTTGAGATGGCAGCAAGTATGTCGGGGAGTGTCTTACCACTCAATCGTTTAAATGAAAACAATTATCTGGCTTGGAGCATTAAAATGGAACAATATCTAAGGAGGGAAGATTTATGGACGGTTGTCAGTGACCCTCCAGCTCAGCCAGATGAAGAGGAACAGAGAAGCATAGAAAAAGCCTTAGCCAGTATTATCTTGTGTTTAGAAGATAACCAACTTGTTTATGTAAGAAGGCTGGTGTCCGCGCAGGAATGCTGGAAAACTCTCAGAGAGATTTATGTGACAGAGACGGCAGCCAGCAAAGTTATGCTAACAAGAAAATTGTACAGAGCACAACTTGAACCGGGAGCCAGCGTATCTACACATCTCAGCATGATGAGGCAGCTGTTTGCGGATCTGGAGGAGCACGGCATGTCTTTCAGTGAGTCCCACAAAGTGTACGTCGTTCTCAGCTCACTGGATGATTTGTGGGACAATCTTGTCTTGAGCCTGGAAGCGATGCAAGAATCCGAGCTCACGCTTCGTTTTCTGACCGGCCGACTGCTGGAAGAAGAAAAGAAGAGGCAAGAGAGGCAGACTGCGTTAAACAAGCAGCTAGCGAAGATAAGGAGAAAGTGTTTGCAGTTCGCCGCTGTTTTCGTTGTGGTTTGCCCGGGCATCTGCGGAGAGATTGTCCAGACCAAACGAAGGAGAAGGCGGAACAAGCAAAAAGAAATCTGCAAGACCGGAGGTCTCCGTAGTTAAAGCTACAGAGAACAACCCAGAATGTACCTGGTTGATGGACAGTGGTTCCAGTCAGCATATTGTGAACAACCGGGAATTGTTTACAAATCTACATTCTGCTAGCCAGGACCATGTTACTTTAGCAGATGGCAAATCTTCATCCGTGACCGGAGAAGGTGCTGTTTACATTCCATGTATTGGGCAAATTGTAAACAAAGTTCTTTGTGTGCCAAGTCTACAGCACAATTTGTTGAGTGTGTCCTGTTTGGACAAGGAGGGATATTGTATATCATTTTCAAACAACAAGTGTGAAGTGAGCAAACAAAACAATGTTATAGCTCTAGGTGTGCTTAGGAACAATCTTTATGAAATGTTGCCTAAAGGTTTAGAACAATCTAAAAATGTGAATTCTGTTATGAACAACACACCTTTGCATAATAATTGTGTGCACTTGCTGCACAGGAGATTGGCGCATGTAGGGTTCCAAATACTGAAGAAAATGCCTGAAATGTGTGTAGGACTAAATGTAAAAGCCTGTGACAAATATCTAGACTGTACTGCATGTAAGGTAGCTAAATCCAAAGTTGCTCCGATCTGTAAGAAGAGCAGCAGAGTTGCAACGGAAACATTTGAGCTAATACATGCTGATTTGGTTGGTCCTATGAATGCAACATTAGGAGGGGCAAAGTATGCTTTAATTCTGGTAGATGACTACAGTAGATATGGTTTTTGTTATGTGCTGAAAAACAAAAGTGAAACGTTTACTGTTTTCAAAGATTGGCTGAATTGGGTGGAGCGAAAATTCTCTACCAAAGTAAAACAATTGCAAACAGACAGAGGGGGGGAGTTTATGGCTGAAACATTCCAAAAGTGGCTTAGGCAGAAAGGAATTTCAGCGAGACGGACTGCTCCACATTCACCGTGGCAAAATGGTGTTGCAGAAAGAAGGAATGGGGTTCTGCAAACAATGAAAGATGCCATGTTGACAGACTCTGGGTTGCATGCTCATTTTTGGGGAGAAGCAATGTTAACAGCTAATTACATTGCTAATAGGCTTTGGAGCTCCGCTATAGATAACACTCCATATTTTCTCATGTTTGGGAAGAAGCCATCCCTGGCTCATCTCAGAGTTTTTGGGAGTGATGCCTGGGTGAACATCCCCAATGTGGCCAGGAGAAAAGGGCAGCCGAAAGCCAGGAAAATGAAGTTCCTAGGCTATGCACCTGGTTCAAAAGCATACAGATTTTATGCTGGCAATGGAAATATAGTTATTTCTAGATCAGCAAGTTTCCAAGAGCAGTGTGACTGGGAACGTTTGCATGGCAGTGAAGTGTATTTGCCTATGGAGGAAAACATAGACAGAACACCACAGCCAGTGGAGAGACAAACAAGCAGTTCCACAACTCTTTCAAGTCCAAAAAAGGAGGAGGAAGAGGAGGAGGAGGGAGAGAACAGAAATGTTTTTATTCCCAGACGTTCAGAAAGGAGTACAAAGGGAATACCTCCTGAGAGATACACCGCCAATAAAATAAGAATATGTCAGATTTCTTATGAACCAGAGAACTATTCAGATGTTCAAAAGTTGCCAGAACCAGAGAAAAAATTATGGTGTAAGGCTATGGATGAGGAAATGAAAGTCATGGCAAAATACAATGTTTTTACCCCTACAATGCTACCAAAAGGTGAAAAAGCGGTTGGTTGTAGTGGGTGTTCAAAAAAGAAATTGCTGATGTCAGGAGAGACAATCTATAAGGCAAGACTTGTAGCAAAAGGGTTCACACAGGAAAAGAATGTACACTATGATGAAACCTTTGCATCTACTGTTAAAGCTGAGTCAATGGGAGTGGAAGTCACAAAGCAGAAAGGGGCTTATGTGTTAAGTCAAAAACAGAAAATCAAAAATCTGCTTGCAAAATTCCATATGGAGGAATGTGGAAATGTAGAAACGCCCATGGTGGCTGGTTTCCAGTAAAGTAGCAGTGTCACAAAACCTTTAAATGTACAAAGACACAAACAATTATCAAGACAGCTTGGAATGCTGGAATGTCAGACAGAATGAAAAAATGTTTGTTAGTTACAGAAAAAAGGAGGGGTGTTAAGATTTTATTTGGTTTAAATGTAAAGCAAATTGGTTTTTTCTGCAACTAAGTAAAAAGTAAGAGACATGAGATGACTGATATCTCAAGTACTCTGTACAGTTGCCAAATCAAGGGCAGCTGGTAAGCACTAAAGACCAAGGTCATTTGGTATTCTTCCTTGTGTGCTGGAAAGCATAGCAACACATGGGGAGATATGCAGCCAACGCTGTGATAGGTCCACAGTGCGATAAATGTACAGCATGTGGTGAAACATTGTGGGTGATGCTAGATGGTAAATGTTAGTGGGACGTTGTGGTGGATAGTGGATGATACTAGATGGTGGTTATATTGTTGGCTGAGAAGGCTGAAGATATTAGATGAATGTTTTTCTTTTCTGTAAATACTTGTAAAGTAAACTTAGTATAGTAGTTTGAAACACTGCTGTATCTGAGTGTTTTCTGGCTACCAGGACATCTGTCTGCTACCAGTGAACTCTGCTGTTATTCCGCTGCTGTGTGCTTGCACTCTGTTCATGCTCAGAGAGCACAGTGCATCACAATCTCTGACATTCAGCCCCCTCCCAGAGCATTGTCTTCCCCCACCCCATGTTCTATGGGTCACATATGTGTGTGACAAGCTGATAATTATCAGGGGTGGGTGGGAATTTAACCCTTTCCTTCCTCCCTACTGCTGTCCAGAGGAAAATACCTTTTCTGAAGCTGGTATTCACTTGAGGGAGGGGGGATTCCTCCTTGGTGCCGTGGTGTGTGTATGGGTGAATTCGGACGACACTTTAAGCAACGGAGGAGGAAATAGTGTACTGACCATGCGTTATTTTGGCAGCGGTGCAGTAGCACCCACCACACGACATGTTGCCCCTCCCCCGTTACGCGGCTAAATGTCCCGGCGTCCTTCTGGACTCCTGTGTCTCCTCCCACCTCCCTCAGTCCTCTGGCCATATCCCAGCATGCACCACAAGTTCTGCCGGCTGCATCTGAGCAGCCGGGTTTTTTCGGCCGCTCCGGCCAGCGAACTCTATGACCGAACGGAATAGTACAGGCAGAGAGGGGGGTTCCCTCCACACGACACTTTAAACAACAGAATTCGGGATAAACAACTGAGCAGCCCGTTGTTTTTCTGCGTTGTTGAAGTGCCCCAAATAGCGTACTGTCAGTTGTGTGTGCATTGTGTGTTGCCCTCCACACGACACAATAAGCAACACAATTGACAGTTGTCCTCCCCCGCCACCGTTGATTATCGTGTTGTCCGAACCAGGCCACTGTATATGTAGTGGGGAGGTGGAGTTCCTCCCAATGCAGACCTTCAGAGGAGGAAATTTCTTTGGGAACAATGAATGGGAGGAAAGGGTTAAATTCCCCCATCCCATCTGCTGCAGTCTGTTTAATTATCAACACACACACACCTTGATGCCATGATATCCCATTGGTGTGTGAGAAGAGAGCGAGGAGGAACTGCCCTAGAACTCTTGCTGCTGATCTCAGAATCCAGGCGGGTTTGTATGAAGGCTGCCCTTTGAATAACCTGGCCCCAAACCGCTTAGGGCTTTAAAGGATAACACCAGCCTGTTAAATTGACCAGAGTCAATGGGGTTATATTCAAGCGAAGCCGGTGCGGTGCAACGGGACACTCCCTTGAGTTGGAGTTTTGTTCAGGTGGAGTTGGTGCTCTGAAGTTGGAGAAGCTAAAGGTGGCTCCTGGGTCGTAGTCAGATCGCTTTCTAACCAGTTTTAGATTGGCTGCTGGATTAAACCCTTGGGGGGGGGGAATAGATCAGAGTCCACCCATTTCGAAATACTATTTCTACAGATCTCACAAGCAGTTTGTAAAATCTGTAAAATAAAGAGAAAGAAACAAACACATTCACGGTGTGTGTGAGAATCCAGCCATCAGAGAGGCCTTGAAGCTGTAGAAGGGCTGAGATAGCCCCCTTGGATTACGCAGGGAAGGAGGGAAGCTACTGAAATAGTTAGCTGGGCTGCTCAACATGTCTCCAGATTGTCTGGTCTCAGAAAAGCCTACAGAGGCACAAGATGAGTAGGCTGAGGAGAGGATGTGGGAAGAAAGAGAGAAATAGATCACTGTAGGGGTGAAGAGATGATGATGATGGTAATTATTATTATTTATTGCATATATGTACCACCCCATAGCTGAAGCTCTCTAATAATAATAATACATGCTCAATTGTCAGGAAATTCCTGAATCCATAAAAGACAGCATGACTTGGCAAAGCCCGTCATGTCCGTCTAGAAAAACTGCCACAAGCGAGAAAGAAATTAATAATAATAATAATAATAATAATAATATATTTATTTATTTCTTACTCACCTCTTCCTTTGTATCGAGGCGGGGACCAACATTAGTACAATACAATATAGATGAAATATGTAAAGTTAATTAAGAGAGCATATAAAACAATCAAGACATCTTAAAATTCTTGGGTTAATATTCATCTGGGTAGGCCTGCCGGAAGAGGCTAGTCTTTATAGCTCTCTTAAAGTTGGAGAGTTAAGTTGACGAATCTCCTCCGGCAGGCCATTCCACAGTCTGGGGGAGACAGAAGAAAAGGTTCTCTGGATAACAGTTGTGAGCCTAGTTTTGGCTGACTGAACTAAGTTCTCGCCAGAGGACCTGAGTGAGCAGGGCGAATTGTATGGGAGAAGGCGGTCCCCACAGGTAACCTGGACCCAAACCATGTAGCTTTACCTGGAAACTAATTGACAGCCAGCAGAGTGATTTTAATGTTGGGGTAATATGCTCATCCCTAGATGTGCCAGTGATGGAAGATAGCAATTAGTTTGTGCCTCTTATTTGAGTCTATAGCCTGTTAATCGTCTAAAGATATGAGAGCGTTTAATGGCTGGATAACGGACCAAGGGGAAATGCAGGTTGGAAGCATTTTACAGTCGGTTTTGGATCTAAATAGGTTTTAGAATTCCCGAATGTGAATATTTGTGTGATCTGTTTGAGTTTCACTGGTCAGAAAACAGGTGTCAGAGGAAGAGGGAGAGCAAAGGAGGCAAACTCCCCCATCCCCACCCAGACTTCCAAAGACACTGACCACCCCCTGATTTTTCTCCTTTCCAGGAAGAGTCCAAACATCCAACAGTTCTGTCATTGGTGAGTACAAGGGAATCCCATCCCAAAGGCAGGAATTCTCCCACTTACTTGAGGCCATTGGAGAAGAGAAACCACCTTCTCAGCTTGGTGGCGTCCTCAAAGACCTTTGCAAGCTCTGCTCAACAACTGCCTTGCGCTTGCACGCAAACATCCCAGAATACGTCCCCTGCCCTCCTGGTTTAGCATTCTAGTGTAGGAAGGTGTGGTAAGCTTGGGAACACCAAGTTCCCCTTTCCAGGAGATTCGTTGTCCAGCCATGAGCCAAATAATGGCAGGACAACCCGGATTTTTATTTGGGCAAGGGAGGAAAGGATTAAACTCCTTTTCACAGAGCATCAGACGGGGCTGGAAGCTATAGAGAACTTGCCGATAGTCTCACAGATCCCGCAGTTAGTGTGAAGTAATTTGGGGACGGTACAGCGCTATTGAAAATATTAATCCAGACTGTTCAACATGTCTCTAGATGGTGAGGAAACTCATCTTGTCCGTGAAAACCCTACAGAGCAACAAGGTGAGTAGGCAGAAGAGTGAGCAGGTTAGGCCCCATCTTGAGTATTGCATCCAGTTCTGGGCACCAAGAAGGATGCAGACAAGCTGGAGGGGGTTCAGAGGAGGGCAACGAGGATGATTGGAGTCTGGAAACAAAGCCCTATGAGGAGAGACTGAAAGAACTGGGCATGTTCAGCCTGGAGAAGAGAAGATTGAGGGGAGACATGATAGCACACTTCAAATACTTGAAAGGTTGTCACACAGAGGAGGGCCAGGATCTCTTCTCAGTCATCCCAAGAGTGCAGGACACGGAATAATGGGCTCACGTTACAGGAAGCCAGATTCCAGCTGGACATCAGCAGGACGACAATGGAACCAATGACCTAGGGAGGTGGTGGGCTCTCCCATGTTAGAGGCATTCAAGAGGCAGCTGGACAACCATCTGTCAGGGGTGCTTTAAGTAGATTCCTGCACTGAGCTGGGGGTTGGACTCGATGGCCTTATAGGCCCCTTCCAACTCTACGATTCTATGATTCTATGAATGTGGGAAGAAAGAGAAGAGTAGGGGGTATTCATGTGTTTCCTTAGCTCCACTCTTACGATGAACATTGTGGGGCCTCTCCTCCCCTGCTTTGAGCCCACTGCTCCTACTTCCCCCCAGCCTCTGTTGTCCCCTCCCTCCTGCTCACATCACCCAGCCCTCCTCCCCCATTTCATGTTGTCTGCCTCTATCTTTTTCACAAGTTCCTGCTTCTCATCCCAATGTTATTCTTCAGCCTAATCTCATTGGGGCTGCCAATCCCTTAATATCCATCTACTGGTGTGAATTTGCTAACGATGTAATACTTTTTTTAGCTGAACTGTGTAAACTATTTGTGTTTATAGTGTTTTGATTTTATCTGCATGCCGCACTGAGATCCCAGCGATATAGGGCGGGATACAAAGGTTTTTGATTTTTGTTTTGTTTTTTCATTTATTTTTTTTAATAATTTTATTTCAACTCTTCACTACAATTATACCATTCTTTTCCATTCTTTATACACCAAGTGCACCCCTCACCAGGACCAATTCCTCTTCATTACATTTTCCAAAATTGTGATACTTCTTGCACAGGTTTGTGTCCTTTCCCTCTCAACAATACATGCTCTAAAAATAATTTCCATATATTTTCAAATTCATTTCTATTACATATTCCCTTTTCTACTTTAATATTACATGTTAGTTTGTCATTAATAGCAATATCCCATACCTCCTTATACCACTCAGCCATTTGATAGTTATCCTGCATCTTCCATTTCCTTGCTATTATTAATCTTGCTGCAGTTAGTAACATAGTAATTAAATCCTTAGTATTCTGATTACATTTCATCCCCTCATATATTGATAATAACGCAATCTTTGGGGATGACTCCAAATCAATTCCTGTTATCTCTTTTATCTCGTTATATACCATTTGCCAAAATTTTGTACGTATTTACATGACCACCACATATGAACATACGTGCCAGTTTGTTGACATCCTCTCCAGCATAATACCAATTTTTTTTAATCTATTTGATTCAATCTAACTGGTATTAAATACCATCACCATATTAATTTATAATAATTTTCTTTTATCCTTACTGATAAAGTTTTCAAATTCCTTGCTCCCCATAACTTCACCCAATTCTGATTACTTATTAAGATTTTTATATCATTTTCCCACACCAGTTTGCAACCCTCCCCTTGTTCCTCTTTTACCATCAATATTTTATAAATTCACTCGTTATACCTTTTAATACCATATTTTGTTCCTTCTCTCATCTTTGTGTTATCATTTTTTCAAATGTTAGGAAAGCAGCCCTCCCTAGCCTGCTATCCTCCAGGTCTTTTGGACTACAATGCCCAGCATTCCTGACCATTGGCCATGCTGCCTGAGACTGATGGAAGCTTTAGTTCAAAATATTTGGAGTGCACCAGGTTGGGAGAGGCTATCTGAAAGCAGCAAAGTGATGTTAGATCTGTAAAAAATAAGCATTGCTTATTTCCCCCAAAATGTTTGTGAGTTTTTTTTCCAGGGAATTTTTTTCCCCCAGCCTCAAAATTTCTGGAAATGTTATGCACCCACCTCCCATGGGAGGCCAACAGGCATGAAGGGGAATACCTTTGTAATCTCCAGTCACAGGTTGGAGAAAGCCTTAGGACTCAGCTGCACTTGCAGGAACCGGCCTTGCACGCATCTGCCACATCCCTTCCCACACCTCTCCTGCCACAATTGGGACACGAATGGGGCAGGAAGGAAGCAGCCGACTTAGGTGCCACTTGCAGGAGTCTGAACGAGAAGGAGTTTCTCTGAATAGGGTTCATGGAGGGATTCCTCCTCCAGATCCGGCTGCTTAGTATGCCTGTGGATTTTCTGCCGTTATTCGAAGTGTGCAGTTTAGCTCACTTGTTTGGGAGGCGCGTCTTCTGCAGGCAACTTCTGGCGGTGCAGCTGCTCTCTGTTTGTAGGGCACATTTTGACTGTGGCTTCATATGCCAGGGGATGATGGGCTCTTCTTGGGGCATAGGGTGTTGGACAAGATGGCCTTTTGAGTTCCCTCCAGCCGTCTAATGTCCCTACATTGAGAATTCCATCATGTTGGCTTAATCTTACACCCTTCTGCTTTTTTTTTTTTTTTTTTGCAGGGCTTTCGAGTGGGTTGAGACCAAGTGGAGCCCACTGAAGTTTTGCTGTGAAGGACCTATGATGGTAACTTTGAAAATGTGATTACACAACATTATCCTGACACTGGACCGAAAATTTTGACTCTACCCATGGCTTGGATTTGAGAATCTTGGCAAATTTTGTTTTTCACAGAGAATTTCCAGAAGCATTTGTATTTAAAATAGATGGTGATACTCATTTTTCTTATTGGACTCTTCAGCAGCTGTTTCAAAAAGAAACTGTCACCTACCCATAGATGCAAGGGTTTTTAGAGCAAGGACAATGTGGTATTTAATTGTAAAAGTGAAAGAATATGCTCTTTTCACTTGTGTATTTGCACTATTCTGCTATACCACAGTGCCACCTAGAGTTTATTTAATGCCCTGCTGGACTGCTGCCTGGAACAATAATGGATGGGATTTTCGCCTCCCCATCCTCCTTTTTATACATTTTCCTCTAAACAGACGACTGAGACCATCTAGTGGAGGGATATAGCTGGAACTGGAGAGGTCTCTCCCCTCTCCACCCACAAGAACACCCCCTTTTTTACCTCTACAAAGTCTTCCAAAATGTGATTTTACCTCCACAAGATCTTCCAAGGATGCTTTTGCCTCTACAAAGTCTTCCAAGTATGTTTTTACCTCTACCGGGGCTGCTTTTTCACCAAGGTTCATCCCATGATGGCTGGGAGGGGTAAGGGGTATGGGGAGGGATTAGAATTTGGAGTCGTAGCACTGTCTTATGGCTTCGGGAAGGGGAATGCAAAAGATCCTATGGTCCCGGAACACTCTCCAAGGACCATAGGATTGCACTCATTCATTCACTTATTCACAAGTGAATGGTACCCACAATGATTTTTACACTACCAATAGATGCATTGTATCTGAAATAGGCTAAATTGATCGTTGCTTATCACCTGCCTCATCACCCACTCCTGCAATAGGAGCCAGTGAGGGTGTTGTCTCCATTTATAGGCTCTAGATGGGGTGAGGGAGGGTCATGTCTATGTTAACAGTCTCCCTCTCTAGGCTTCGTGTTCATTCGAGTGTGCGTCTTGAGTGTCTCTACTTTGTGTTGGGTACCCGAGACAGATTAGGGATTCTGCTGGTGTACTGCCCACCCCATTGCCCATCAATCTCCCTGCCTGAGCTGACGGAGGTTGTCTTGGATTTGGTGTTGAAGACCCACAAGATGGTGGTTCTGGGGGAATCTCAATTTCCATGCTGATGCCCCTGCATCCGGGGTGGCTCAGGACTTCATGGCAACCATGAGGCTGTCTCAACATGTCTTTGGCCCAACGCATGTAAAAGGACAAACCCTTGATCTGGTTTTCTCCACTGGGCAGGAAGATGGTGTTCTGAAAGTGGGGGAAGTAACATCTACCCCCTTGTCATGGTCAGATCACTTTCTATTGAGGTTTAGACTCTTGGCAGCCTTTCCCCTCTGCAAGGGTGGGGGGCCTATTAAAATGGTCTGCCCCCCGAGGCTAATGGAATCCAATGGATTCCAGAGGGCTCGGGGGGGATTTTCCTGCTGATATGGCTGGTGCTCCTGTTAAAGCCGAAGTTGCTCTGTGGAATGCAGAAGCGCCCTCTCCCTTGTAGCAGAGCCCAGCCAGCTCTCTGGTATACGCCTGAGCTGAGGGCAACGGCAAGAATGCAGGTGGAGGAAAACTCGTGCTGAGTCTGATCAAACACGGGTTAGAGCTCACTATCGAGCCTATTCTGGCGGTGAGGGTGGCAGAGAGACAGTTCTTTTCCACCAGCATTTCATCTTCTCAGTGTCCAGCAGAACTTTTCCGGGGAGTTCATGGCCTGCTATGCTCTGGGCCAGGGCAAGAGATGGTAGAACCCTCGGTAGCACACTAGGAGAAGTTTGCATGGGACTGAGCCCTATGGTACCCCGATTGTTACCTCCCCCCAGTGTGAAAAGGTACCATTGATAAGCACTCTTTGCGTCCGTAGCCAACTGTGGCTCCACCTAATAGTTGTTCCATCTAGCCCACTTTTCACTAGTTTCTTAATCAGAATGTCATGGGGAACTTTGTCAAAAGCTTTGCTGAAGTCAAGATATACTATATCCACAGTATTCCCACAGTCCACAAGGGAGGTTACCCGATCAAAAAATGAGATCAGATTAGTCTGACAGGATTTGTTCTTGACAAATCCATGCTGGCTTCTAGTAATCACTGCATCGTTTTCAAGGTGTTTACAGATTGACTTCTTTATAATCTGCTCCAAAATTTCCCCAGGGATGGATGTCAGACTGCCTGGTCTGTAGTTCACAGGTTCCTCCTTTTTACCCTTTTTGAAGAAAGAGACAACATTATTAGCCCTCCTCCAGTCATAGGGCACTTCACCTGTTGTGTCGGTTCCCTGTATGTAATGGGTTAACAGTGGTGAAGTATAGTCATTAGAAAATAATAATAAGGATGAATCACCCCAGAGCTAAAATGGAAATTTCTCAAATGCTTCGATAAAAAAGGAGAGGGATTGGAGGGAGAAATTATTAGATTGCTTTCGTTAGGGAAAGAAGGATGAACTTTTTCAGAAAAATGCTTGAAGAGAAAATGTCAAGAGTAGTTAGAAAAAAGATGGACCTGCAGTTTGACTCTTGTTGTTTTGTTTTCTTGCCTTTGTAACTTCAGTCCTATGTGTGTAAATATCTGAAGAAAAGCGTACCTTACTATGCCAAGAATAGTAAAGAGTTTTGATTTAAAACTGGTATTGTTGATTTCTTTTCACACCCGCCTATAGCTCTGAACTCCACGCTACTGAAAAGGAGAAAAGAGACAGGTGGAAGCTTGGGTCCCAGAAAAGGGACAGAGTTGCTCTTAAAGAGGCAAGATATCTTTAAGGAGCAGAATCAGAGTGTCCGGCCAGGAAAGTGGAACTCTGAAAGTCCAGGAGTGGAACCTGGACACCTGTCTTCCGTGATTTCGCAAAGATAATAAAGAGTCCAGCTCCTTTATTACTCTAGGATGCAGTTCTTCAGGCCCTGGAGATTTGAACTCATTCAAAGAAATTAGGTGTTCCTTGACCATTTGTTTATCATGTTTTCATTCCTAACCAGGCCAATTGGTTTCCCATCTCAGATGCTTTGGGAGGCCTTCTGCTTCTTCTGAGAGGAGGGAGGGATGTAGCCTGTCAGCTCCAGAGAGAGGGGCAGGCACCCAGGAAACCCTATAAAATCCAATATACAAGCTTCATGCTTTGGCCTTGATTCAGGAAGAACTGCGCAGTTGGCCTGCAGAACCTGCTATGGCTCAAAGGGACAGCTTCCGTCTATCGTGAGGCCCCGATAGACACCCAGCTGTGAAAGATTGATTAGCTGGAAGGAGGTGCTAAATTCCTTTGCATGTATATATCCTGCATCCATTTTCCATCAATAAACTGCCATCATTTTGCACAAGTGGCTTGTTCCCTCTTGGTAACCAAAAGAACCTGATTAATGACTTGGACCTGGCAGAACCAGAACCCAAACTCAACACAGCATCAAACCAGTTTCTTCAAAGACCCTACCTTGATCATCATAGGGTGCAGGGAAGCAAGCAAGGGCCAGGATCTCTTTTCGATCATCCCAGAATGTAGGACGCGGAATAAGGGGCTGAAGTGACAGGAAGCCAGATTCCAGCTGGACATCAGGAAAAGCTTCCTGACTGTTAGAGCAGTATGACAATGGAACCAATGACCCAGGGAGGTCATGGACTCTCCCACATTCGAGGCCTTCAAGAAGCAGCTGGACAACCATCTGTCAGGCATGCTTTAAGGTGGATTCCTGCATTGTGCAGGGGGTTGGACTTGATGGCCTTATACAGATATCTAACAGTGGAGGGAAACTAAAATGATCAAGGGACTGGAGCATCTCCCGAATGAGGGAAGGTTACAAGACCTGGGATTGCTTAGCTTGGAAAACAGGAGGCTAAGGGCAGTCAGAAGTGTACAAAATTATGCATATTGTGGAGAATGTGGATAGGGGTACATTTTTCTCCCTCTCCCACAATCCTAGAACCCAAAGGGTTCATCCCATGAAGCTGATTGGTGGGAGATTCAGGACAGATAAAAGGAAGGACTTCTTCACACAGCACATAGTCAAACTACCACGTGTTGATAGCCACCAATGGCTTTCAAAGGGGGGTGGCTAAATTCCTGGAGAAGGCTATCAAGGGTTACTAGTTCTGATGGCTATGTGCTACCTCCAGGATCAGAGGCTAGGACCCTGTATACACCAGCTGCAGGAGAACAAATTGCAATTTTTACAAATTACACCATTTACAGCTGCAATTTAGCACAAATTGTGCTATTTGTGGCTGCATCTTTACACAAATGGCTATTTGCGCAAATAAAAATACAGAATCCACTCATGATAACTATTTCTAAACATGGATCGTGGGTCGATGCGTCTGATCTGTTGGAAGTGTGGGTGCAATGAGGAGGACTCTAGAAAATATATGATCTTCTGTTCAGGCAGGAAGTTAACAGAGTGGCTGTGTAATGTAAGAGAACAAAGGGTAATTCCAAATGTCACTCTACTACTATTCTGATTGTTTACTGGAGAGAATGAGGGTCTGTGTCATAGATCGCTAAAGTTTGGGAAAATGCCAAAGGACTTTCATTTCAGAAATATCTTGACAGACAGAATATGGTCGGTCCCACTGGTGGAGAATAACTAGTCATGTCATTTTTGAATGGCTAGAGAGAAATAAAGGAGGATAATTTTGTAGTAATTTGGAACTCATTCTTAAAGCTTTGTTTAGAACTCAATACAGACAATTGGCCTCCAATTAATCAACAGGAGTTTTGGACCAGCAGATTCTAATGTGACACAGAAACGGATCAATTAAGAATAGATGCAATGTTCGAATTATGTTATCTACAGATGTATCAATGAGGTATGTGTGTGACTGTATTTGTTATAATTACTTGTCAGTGCGTGGAGATAAAATAAATAAGTTTATATATAAGAAAAGGAAATGTGGGTGCAACTCAGCTAGCTTGGCCGTTGCGTGAACAGAATGCAGGACTAGATGGACAGTTGGTCTGATCCTGCATAGCTCTCATGTTCTTAGAAAGGCAGATGGGTCTGCATGGCCAGAGAATGGAGAGGACCTCCAAGCTTCCTAGATTGTCCTCTGCTATGTGCTGACCTTCCTTCTGATGCTAGACTGATACCCTTAGGGTTGCTGACCTCACTTCCTACTTCTGTCTTCTTCATGCTCTTGTCTCTCAGAGAGGTTATATCTTTTTTAGGTCTCCCTCCATGCTGAGTTGGGGACCCTCCTATACACCATGTATTCCCTGCAATAAATGCAACTTTTCTTATTCCTTTGATTCAGCGACCCCAGTGTGATTTATCGAGGCTAAAGTGTGCTGCTTCAGCTAGGATCCCATACAATTCAGCCCTTTGCAGGTTCTCGCTGTTCTGTCTGGCCTCAATAAGTGCTCCAACTAGAAGTAGCAAGTCTAAACCTAGATTTTAACAAATGCTGCAATTTCAAGTCCTGCCTATTCGGCCGTAGCAGGCATTCCCACAGTCCACAAGGGAGGTTACCCAATCAAAAAATGAGATCAGATTAGTCTGACAGGATTTGTTCTTGACAAATCCATGCTGGCTTCTAGTAATCACTGCATTGTTTTCAAGGTGCTTACAGATTGACTTCTTTATAATCTGCTCCAAAATTCATTCCCTGTCTCAGCCTTGAAGCTGTTAAGTCTTCTCTGAGAACAGATGGTGTGTTTTGAGAAAGTTTGAAGGGGTTACTCAGATTGTAGTGTCATCTTGGTGGGCTGAGCTGAGCATGGGCATGTGTTACAAGCCAGAGCCCGTCTGTCAATTGGCAGGTGGCTACCAGGAGGAGGGCCTCCTCTGCTGTGGAACCCGGCTGTGAAATGGGCTCCCTAGAGAGGTTCACCTGGCACCTAATGTGGTACTCATACGCTATGGTGGGACATGGGAGAGGGCCTTCTCTGTTGTGGCATCCCATCTGTGGAATGACCTCCCCCTGGAGGCCCGACTGGCTCCGGCACTGGCTTTATTTCAGCGCCAGGTTAAGACATGGCTTTTTAACAAAGCCTTTGATGGCTAAATCCACCTGCTTGCACACTGTCTTGTTTTAACTGGATTTTACTGTTTTAAAATTTCGTATTGGTTTTAATATATTTTAGAATTTTGTATTCTATTTTATATGTACGATTTTATCTGTACACTGCCCTGAGATCCCTGTGATATAGGGCAGGCTATAAATGTTTTAATAAAGAAAATAATAATTAAATACTCCCTTCGGCGCCAGGTGAAGATCTTTTTGTTTTCCCAGTATTTGAACATGTTACCATCTTAGTCTTTTAAATGTGTATTTTAAATCTCTGCATTGCTGCTCAGTTTTATTCTGGTTGTACTTTTATACTGTGTTCTTACAGTGTGGTTTAAGTTTTATACTTTAAATGGTACTTTATGGTTTTATTTTGTTCTGTTTTGTTGAAATTTACAATAATAAATAGTGTTTATAGGCTTCATCGGGTCCCTTTCAACTCTGATTGTTCCATGTGGATGGGATTTGTTGCCAGATCGGTATTTGTAATGCAGAATAGCAGCTTCTGTTGCATGATTGCTTCTCTTCCATAGACTCCAGGCTTCCATGCTCACTACTGCTAATTTACAGATGTTCGCATGTCCTTTAGATCCTATGCAAGCATCATCTGCATATTTCTGTGCAGATTAGCAACAATATTATGAGCAATTGTTTGAAATTACAAAACAATCAAAAATCCATTTATTCAGATCCCCAAATTCTTTATTGGAGCGTGACCAGATACAAAAGAGGGCAAGACTCCTGCAGCTTTAACTGTTGTGATGAAGAGGGAAATTCACCAGGTGCTGCATGCCTACAAATGACACCTGCTGAAATTCCCTTTTCATTACAACTGTTAAAGACATAGGAGCCCTGTGCACCTTTCCCTATGGTCACCGTAGTTACGGGGCATTTTGTGGCAGGATGATGAAGTCAGTCTGGCTCTGCCTTTCCTGGCTTTGCCCCCATTGGACACCAGAGGGCGCTGCTGCACCATCACAGCACTTCTAGAGAGGGGATGAAGAATTGCATTGTGTGTATAGGAGAGGACTGGTGGAATTCACAGTGATACAAGGAGGAGGAGGAGGAGGAGGAGGAGGAAGTGGACTTTTCAAAGTAGTAATACACAATCCATCTAATACCCCCACCCCGCCCCCGCCATAAGACCATCAGTCCAATGCATCAGAAGTGCACTGGGATGGGGAAGTCTGGTCTGGTTTGTAGACTAGCCTTCCCCAATCTGCCTCTAGATATTTTGAACTGTAATTCCCATCATCCGCAACCACATCAGAAGAGAACTAGTTGGGGGAAAGCTGTTGTGGACAATAAAATATATGACAGTCTCTGTTATTCATTAACACAGCCAGAAGGGAAGGTCAGCAATGCCTGTCTCTTGGTCCAGCATTTGGCTTGCTCCATTAAGAGCATCTTTTACATTAAGGGAACATCATGTTGCTTACCTGGGGCATTCCTGTTTTTTTGGCATGATTGTTATGGGCTGCATTATATGGACAGAGAGGGGCAACAACATGGTTTGAATGGAATACTTCCCCTCTAAACGTGCTCTGTTCACTTCCATTGAGATAGCGCCATCTAGTTGCAGAAGGTCCGACTTTTGTCAGCTATTAACACTTTAAAAGTGGTTCGTTCCATGACTGAATTTTCAACAGATGCCACAGGCCACAGAAGATGTCCTGGTCCTTCACGGCATCATTTCATAGGCCCACAGAGTTTCATGAGTGGCCAATCATGAGCATACAATAAATCACTTGTTTAAAGGAGCCCTAAGTTTTCCAGTTAAGAGCATCGCTCCCAGCCCAGAAGCAGAAAAATGGAGAGGAAAGTGTGTGTGTGAAGACATGAGTATGGGCATACCATTTTTTCCTTCCTATTGGTTTCCCTCCTCATTCATTCTTTTGCCTCTCCCCTAGGGTGACCAGATAAAATCCAGGTCAGGGCTCATGTAACTTTAACAGTTGTAGACAAAAGGGAATTCCAGACAGTGTCATTTGTATGCAATTAGTTCCTGGTGATATTCCCTCTTCATCACACCAGTTAAAGTTGCAGGGGCCCTGCCTTCTTTTGTATATGGTCACTCTAGTATAGTGCCTGCACCTTCAACTGTTATGATGAAGAGGGAATCTCACCAGGAACTAACTGCATACAAATGACACTGGCTGAAATTCCCTTTTCTCTACAACTGTTAAAGTTACATGAGCCCTGACCTGGATTTTATCTGGTCACCCTACTCTCCCCACCCACCTTCTTCCCTTCTCTTGTTCTCCCCTCTTCGGATTGCAGCCAGAAACAGCAGCCTGGCATGCAGAAACCAAGGAGGCCAGGTGTCTCCCTTCGCTTCCTCCTCATGCAGGAAAGGATTCACCTGTTGGATGCTCTTAAAGAATAAACAAACATCCAATTCAGGAGGAAGCCCCATTGAGTTCAATGGGAGTTACTCCCCTGGTAAGTGTGTCAGTTGGGAAATTGGCAGTTAGCAAGAGAGAGAGAGAGAGAAGGTGGTGGAATTGATCTAAGCCTGTCTTTGCCCCAAACGTACATAGCTGTGCTGCCCTCTGGGTAAATGACCCCTAGGGTTACAATGAGTGCAGCCAGTTAGTTTTCTATTAGGATGACCCTATGGAAAAGAGGAAAGGGCTTCTGTACCTTTAACAGTTGTATTGAAAAGGGAATTTCAGCAGGTGTCATTGTTATGCATGCAGCACCTGGTGAAATTCCCTCTTCATCACAACAGTTAAAACTGCAGGAGCCCTGCCCTCTTTTGTATCTGGTTATGCTAGACAGGGCTCCTGCAGCTCTTCCTGCTCCTTTCCCAAGCTTTATAGCAGCAGCTTTCTTATCATAGAATCATAGAATAGTTGAGTTGGAAGAGGCCTATAAGGCCATTGAGTCCAACCCCCTGCTCAATACAGGAATCTACCTTAAAGCATACCTGACATCATCATTATTATTATTATTATTATTATTATTATTAAAGTTGGGAATTAAAGGCCTCTGAAAAATACCTGACTATATGGGGTTGCAATCAATTAAAATATGAGTGGGCAACTTGCGACCATCCACACATTTTGGCCTACAAGTCCCAGCAACCCTGGCCAATGGTGAGGGATCATAGGAGTTGTGGGCCAAAACATCTGGAGGGGTACAAGTGGCCCATCCCTGCCCTACAGCTTTGGAGAGTCCACAAAGTCAGAACCTGAGCATGGAATGGATGCATGGTAGAACGATTTGCTCGGTGTGGACTGAGGCAGGGTACAACAGGCAGGTGGAGAAATATGGACGGCAAGCTATATGTAGCTTTTCCTTGAGAAATTAAAATGCAGTGTACATGACTGTACAGAGATGGAAAGATAAATCTAAAACAAGTCCTTAGCCAGTAACTTCGCAGAAGGGCATCATAGCCCCCATATCCTGTCCCCATACCTGGATATGGAAGGGGGGGATTGTTGCTTCTCTCTTCCCTGGTTTCTTGGAAAAGGCAGCAGCTTCTGTCTGACTCATGCTTGGCTTATATTTCAAGTTTTCCAACATCTAACAATGGAACCTGGTCCAAAAATTCTTCGGCAAAGCGTCCGGTCTTTGCTTGGGGCTTTCATCAGACAAAGAGGGTGCTGGAGCTGCCAAGGTTTTGCAGCCTCTGGGGCTTGCTAACATTTCCACATTGGGGAGGGTGCCGTAGCTCAGTGGTAGGGCACCTGATCTGCATGCAGGTGTTTCAAGTTCAATCCCCCGATGTCTCCAGGTAGGGCTAGGAAAGGATCCCGCCTGAAACCCTGGGGAACGATGGCTGCCAGTCAGCGTCAACAATACTGGGCTGGATGGACCAAGGGTCCATCAGTATAAGGCAGCTTTGGATGTTATTTCTCCTACCTCACCCCCTGCCACCCCACAGAAGTCCTACAAGTTTAGTGATCCCCAAGGAGTGGGAAGGCTCCCTGTGCCACTTAGGGAGCGTTTGGTCAATATAATCAATCGCTCAGTGAAAGAGAATTCCATCTTCTCTAAAGGATGCAGTGATTTCCTGACTCCTCAAGAAGCCTTTTTTTGTGCTAGGAAGACATGGCCGCTTCTAGGCCCACGTCCAACCCAAGACGATGGAAGAATGTGTGGTGGAATTCCAGGACACATCCTAACTGGACCCTTTTCAGTCTGGCTTCTGACCTCTGACAGAGTGTGAAAATCAAAATATAAAGACACATAACACAAAAACCCCTGTACCTAATTTTTCTGATATTAGGCAGGTGTAATCCCCTTCTAAGGGGCTACTATGCCCACGATGATAGTCCAATACTGACGAAGAGGGGAAAGTTAGTTGTTTTGGAGAGGGGGTTAATTTCCAATGATCATCATCAGGATGGTTGAAGACTCAGTTTCCTGAACCTTGACTCGGCTTTGGTACTGAGCTGAAGTGGACAGACTCCAGGTTGGTCCAAGCAGAAGCAGGATGTTTTCAGACCTCTGAACTGGGGTCTGCGTTGAAGTGTGCGAACATCATCAGATATTTATACACACACCTACATATATTGGAGGTGTGCACTGACACCCCCACCCCCCACTGCTTCGATTTGATAAGCAGATGCAAATTCGTGTTTTGGGCCTGTGCTCCGGATCTTTTAAGAACCTAGCAACGCCCCTGTTCTTCACCCTGAGCTGCAGAGCCGTAGTTCGAAGTACAGCTGTAAGGCAGCCTCCCCTAACCTGGTGCCCTCCAAATATGTTGGGTTGTAACTCCCATCATTCCCTGCTAGGGCTGCCATACGTCCGGGAAAACCGGGAATGTCACGGATTTCAAGACATTCTGAAATGTCCCGGCCGGTCAGTCACAAATCCCAGATTCCTGGTCCGGCTGGGCAAGACAGAGAGAGAGAGAGGAGAGCAGAAAGCCCTGGGGCACTAGGAGCCAGACAAAGAGAAGTACCTGAGTTATTACTCCTCCTCCTCCTCCCCTCTTCGGAGGCGGGGATGGTGCACGGCTTCCTCAGCTACCCGACTCATAAGGAGGAGCCATGGCTGCAACCAGCATGCCTTCTTCCACAGCCCGCCTTTTCCCAAAGCACTAGGTGCATGCTGGGTTCCCGCACGCCTGGTCCAGAGGTTTGGCACGAGATTCCAGCCTCTTCCTCCCTCGGTTCAGCCAAGGACTTAAGGTTGGTTGAGGTTTTCCCTTCCTTCGCTCTGGGACAATGTGCGCTTCCTTTTTTAACCCACCAAGCTAACATGTTTAAAAGGCATTTCCCTCCTCGCTTTCCCCCCTCCCAGGTGGATAGCCCTTTGTCGTAGCTAAACAACAACAAAAATAAACCTGTTAATCTTCACAATAACAAGGCTCTTGTAGCATCTTAGGCTACACATACTTGGGAGTAAACCCCATTAAACTCAAAGGCACTTATTTATGAGTAGATGTGCATAGGGTTGCATAAATCGCTTTGTGGATTTTTATTCTGGCGGGCTTGCCAATATCCAGAACCAGAATCGAAGCAGGCAAATCAGTGGGAAAACAGATTTATTACAAAATGTTGTACAACAGGTTAGCCCAGTAGGCTAATGCCACGAGGCAAGGCTAACAAAGAGAAAATGGCTACTTATTGCCTTTTATACTCTTTTCTCAAACTATGAGCTAATTCTCATGGAATTCAACTCTCCTTCTCTCTCTGCAGCTCTGTAGCTGATAAGGCAGAAGCTGCAACTTCAAGGAGACAAAAGAACAAAGAGACATTCAGGGTTTGCCAGACATACAGGGTGCAAAGTCAGTCTAAAATGGCTCAGTTATTATGCTACTACAAAGCCCATTCTACTACAAAGCCTATTTTTCTATCAATAGGATTGTACTTCTAAAAACAAAAGGTGCAATCCTGTGCATGTTTAGATAGAAAAAACATGTATTTTAAATGTAAATATAAATAAATAAAATTTGTCGTCGTTTTGTGAATGCAGAATATAGCAAACCTAATGTGCAAGAAAAATCAGGCATTTAACATTCTCCCATTGAAACCAATGAGATCGTAGAACCCTATACATGTTTGCTCAGACATAAGTCCCACTGTGTTCAATGAGTCTTACTCCCAAGTAGGTATGCATGGAATTGCAGCCTTAAAAGTACTTAACTTTGGTTGGATCATGCCTTAAGTTTAATTTGGGCTGTGGGGGGGGGGGCAGTTTGCCTTTTAAATATGTCTAAGAAAATCAACATTATTATCATTGTTGTTGTAATTTACAATTCATTTGATCTTGTCAGCTGGTGGCACAGAACAGTCCATATTCTGCTAGAGCCACCACTTGAACATGAAGTAGATGGCTGCTTTGGGGTTAAACAATATATTTTAATATTAATATTGGGCAGTTAGGGTGGGGGTAAGTCTACATATTGAATTCTCCTCTAGCTTTTGAGAACTAGTGGAGAAATGAAATTTAGTGTCATTTTTCTGTTTGATTGCTTAAATTGATCTTTGCCTATTATTTATTTGCAGATGCTTAAGTACTTTAGGACTGTTTGTCATTTAAGGCCTAAAAGCCTGGAAATCTGTTTGGGGAGAGGGAGAGAATGAGTTTCTGTGTGTAAAGGGAAAAGAGCGGGAAGTTTGTAAGTTAGAAAGAGCGGGAAGTTTAAAATTAGAAAAGAGCGGGAAATCTCTGAGTTGAAAAAGAGCAGGAAATCTAACCTATAAAAGAGCAGCACAAACGTTACCGTAGAGAGGAGGGAATAAGAAGAGCAAAAGAGCGAAATCACTAGAAGAAAATAGGCTCTTAAGGAGGCCAGAGATCCTTAAGGAGCAGGTCGCGGAGTCCACAATGCCATTCAAACTGGTGCTGATAGTCTGTCCATCGATATTCAGTGTATTATAGATAAAGTGTACAACTATTTCTCTACCTATACTGTGCGCATTGCATCACTGAAAGAGTACTGTGAATTTGTGAATGTCTCATACAAAAATCTCATGTAAAGACGAGATGGCTCAGCCTGTTTCCAGCCATAGAAAGGTTCATCCAGATGTTTGAACCACTTAAATCATATTTTCTTTCTCTTGACAGATGCCCTGCTATTCTGAAATCATTCTTTTCTGATGTTAGTGGGGAGGCCTATTTGTTGTTCTTATATGCTCAGATGAACCCATTTCAGAAGGGTATTAGTTTAATTGAGAGGGAAGAAATATCTGTGAATGAGGTAAGGTATGAACTTCTGAATGTGATACAGATACTGAGAGAAAGGCAGGAGAATTGTTTTCTTCAAAAGTTAAAGAATTGCTAGAAGGTTTGTCACAGTATCAAAGAACAAAATTTCAAGATGAATGCATGTCATTTTATCAGGCAACTATGGAATATCTGATAAAATGGAGCAAGTCTCTGTCTCACTTTGAACATTTTGACTGGCTACTTCTAAAAAATACACCTGTGTGGGAAAAGGTAGAAGTTTCTCCGAAGTGGTTGGAGGAAAACACAATGTGTAAAGTAAATGAGAGTGCTTTGTTCGATCAGGTCTTAAAACTGAAGTTGTATGTAAATGATAATTTAGCAAATGGAAGTGGGCAAATTTGTTATCACATAGGAAATGGGTGGAATTTTTGAACACTTGTATTTCTGAGGAACAGTATTCAGAGTTAATAAAAATTGCTGAGTTTTATTTTTCTATCCCTGGACATAATGCCAATGTGGAGAGGGTGTTTTCCCTCATGAATATCAATTGGACAGAAGAAAGGAACAGGCTAACAACACAATCCATTACAGCAATCCTTCAAATACAGTATAATATGAGATCTGTCACCTGTTCAGAATTCAGTAAGATAACTAAAAACCAGACAAAATTTCTTGACTCTGTGCACAGTTCAGAAAAATATGGGTGGTTTGATAAACAAAAAAAATGAAAATATTTTAGAACATGTTTTAGTTAGAGAAATCATTTTCTTACTTCAAGAATCCTGCTGATTGAAGTGTACATTAATGAGGATGATCAGGGATCTGGAAACAAAGCCCTTTGAGGAGAGATTGAAAGAACTGGACATGTGTAGCCCGGAGAAGAGAAGTCTGAGGGGAGACATGATAGCACTCTTCAAGGACTTGAAAGGTTGTCACACAGAGGAGGGCCAGGATCTCTTCTCGATCATCCCAGAGTGCAGGATGTGGAATAATGGGCTCAAGTGACAGGAAGCCAGATTCCAACTAGACATCAGGAAAAACTTCCTGGCTGTTAGAGCAGTACAACAATGGAACCAATGACCTAGGGAGGTGGTGGGCTCTCCCACACTAGAGGCCTTCAAGAGGCAGCTGGACAGCCATCTGTCAGGGATGCTTTGAGGTGGATTCCTGCATTGAGCAGGGGGTTGGACTTGATGGCCTTATAGGCCCCTTCCAACTCTTACTATTCTATGATTCTAATTTTAGTACTGTTTGAACCACTTAAGTCTTTCTTTCTCTTGATTTCAGAATAGCAAGGCATCTGTTATTCTTTTCTGCCAATTTTCTTTGATCAATTATCATTTTTTCAAAGAAAGTGTTAGATCTCTCCATTAAACCCTGACGGGCGGTATCTGGCAAAAGTCATGCTCCTCTCTGCTGTTCTGGTGTGCCCTGATACACAGCCCTTAGCTATTCTAGCCTGCCCTACTGCAGACTCTTCAAACTACTTTGGCTACTCTTGCAGATTCTCCAACTGTTTTGGCCTGGCCTGTCACAGACCTTGTGAGTATTTTTATATTGTTAGATTTGCACTCCAGCGAGATTTTTTTACCTTATACAGAGCTCGTGGTCTACCCAGCAACCACTGTCGGAATTGGAACGCATTTTCCCCATTGGTCGAATGTTTCCTCTTCGGCCAATCCCAGCTCTTAGACCGGATTCTAAAGGCGGGGAGGTTTCCACTCCTCTGCATACCGCGGTTTGTGAAGTTAGTGGCGAGACGTCGCCTTGGACTTCAAGATGGAAGGGCTCCTGCGCCTGCTGGCTCTTCTCCTCTTGCTCGGGGGATCAGGGTGGGGTCTCTCCACACCTGCGAGGTTGAATGGTCAGTACTGGATTGATTCCTGTCTTTTCATTGCGGGGGGGGGGGGGGGGAGGTGTTGGAGGCGCTGGTGGGTTTTTTTCTGTCTCGGGCGCCAGAATAGCCTTGGGTGCTGTGACCCATTTTCATCCAGGCAGCAAAATGTCTAGGGCGGGCCTTAACCTCAAGCACTGCTGGTTAGTTATTTGTTACGTTATGTTGTATGATGTTTCCAGTGCCAGGAAGGGGGAGAAGACGCTTGGGGGGGGGGGTCCGCCTGGGGTGCCAGAGTAACCTCACTTGCTTTGAGTCCCTAAGTTGGAGGTGTGCTGTTCCCTGCTCTGCTTCAGGCAGCAAAATGTCTTGGGCTGGCTTTGGGGTGGGTGGGATATTTGGTGAGTGCCTCCTGGAGCGTAGCTGCGCGGTGATCCCTCTTTCCTGGCATGTTTGTTTTGTAAGCCGTCCGGGGCAGGGACCCCTTCACACCGTGCCAAGCTCACAACTCCAGGAGAAAACGTTGAGAGAAGCAGCATTCTTCACAGTGAAGAAGTGGATGGTTTGTTTACCCCTGTAATGTGAGGCTGCCTCTCTGGGTTTAAGGGTGGGATCTAGCTAGAATAGTTCTAATGTTTTCCTGCTCATCTGATCCCAACTCCTGTTCCTGGTGGGGTTCAGATTAGCAGGAAAACATTAGGAATATAGGAGTTATAGGACATTTTTTTCTGTCTAAACATACATAGGACTGCGCTCATAGTGGGATATCCAGTACACCCAGCTGCATTCTAATTAACAGGATATTTCCATAGTCTTGTGATCTCACCCCTGCTTCCCTGCTGTTAGCTCTTATTCTAAATTGCTTTGGGAGTTATTTCATAGAAAAGTGATAAACAGTGCCTTCACCATCACCCCTTCACTTGTCCACTTTGTGTTGTGTTACAATCTGGAATTAAAATGGAGTTAATTGGCATGTTTGCCATTTGATTTACTGTAAAAAGAGAAGGGGTCACTAACCAGAACAAAAGAATGAAAAGGTACCAATGATACATGAAAAACCGATTGTGGTAAGTGACAACTATTTATGACGCACTGAACAATTACTGTGAATGTATAGATACAATAATTAATGCCAAACAGTCTAAGTTTCATTTCTTCATCAGATCATTCTTAACTCTTTAATTGCAGGCAGCTGGCCTTGAACATCCACTGGGTGATAACCTTCCTTAAAATGGGAAGAATTCAGTGATGTAGAACCACTGTGTTAAACAAATTGTTTTATGTCATTTTATAGAACTAAAATTTATAAATACCTTCAGTTAGGGAGAAACAACATATTGTACAAATACCGATTTGTGTATTCCCTCTAATGAGCATCTGTAAAAATACAACAATTTGTACATTTTAATTCCTGTTTTTTATTTATTTCTAGTAACTGGTCTAAAGTTTAGCATGTAACTGTCTGTAAAAAGATGTCCATATATTTATCTCATGAGACAGCATTTGATTTACACCAAACGCAGAAGGAGGTAAGCATCCAAAGCAGGTCAAAAAGAAGGCAAACGTGTTCTCAGGATGAAAACTTTATTTTCAGGAAGCCCGAAGCATTTTGGCCTGTCCTTTGTTCTAAGGCCTTCCTCAGGGGGCCTCCTTTTATTTTATTTTAATAATAAAATTAGGGTGACCAGATAAAATCCAGGTCAGGGCTCATGTAACTTTAACAATTGTAGAGAAAAGGGAATTTCAGCCAGTGTCATTTGTATGCAATTAGTTCCTGGTGAAATTCCCTCTTCATTACAACTGTTAAAGTTGCAGGGGCCCTGCCTTCTTTTGTATATGGTCACTCTAGTATAGTGCCTGCAACTTTAACTGTTGTGATGAAGAGGGAATTTCTCTACAACTGTTAAAGTTACATGAGCCCTGACCTGAATTTTATCTGGTCACCCTAAATAAAATAGAATACACTAAAACAATACGTAATATTAAAACATATTCCTGCTACTAGGTTAATTAAGCACATTGCTACAGGGGCCTATGCTTATATGCTTATATGTTAATATTAAAAACTTTTTAAACACAACAGAATGCCACTAAGGCCTGTGTGTGTGTGTATATATATATATATATATATATATTTATTACCCGCTTCTCCCTCTGGATCGAGGCGGGGAACAACATTAAATACAAAACAGCATAAAATACATAAAACTGATTAAAAATGTATTGTTTAAAACCTTATAAAACGGCTAACATGTCTCCTCTCAATCTCCTTTTCTCCAGACTGAACGTCCCTAGTTCTTTCAGCCTGCCCTTATAGGGCATGTCCTCAAGTCCATGTATCATCTTTGTTGCCTTCCCCCGAACCTGTTCTAACCTGTCAATGTCCTTCTGGAAATGCAGTACCCAGAATCATACACAATACTCCAGGTGTGGTCTCACTTGTGCCGGGTAGAGAGGGATAAGGATTTCATGCATCTTTGATACAATGCTTCTTCTACCCCAGAATTTCATTAGCCCTTCTAGCCGTTATAGCATCTGTCTCACATTGCTGACAGCTGTTGTGAGTGGCTTGCCAACCACCCCAACCACCCATCCTGGCAGGGTTTGCACCTACTGAGAAGTCACAGCAGTGGGGCTTTGGATCACCAGTGTCGTAATTCACCAGTCTCCTGTCTGGGAAACCGGCCAATTAAACCCCTTATCACGGAATGTCCGGGAAACACGCCAGCAACGTTGACTGTCTGATGTTTTTATTTATTTCAAAGAGATTAACCCCAAGCCTGCAAGGAGTGCCAAACTTACAGAGCAAGGCAGTAGTGTCCAAGATTCTCAGTGCAGGGTCAGGGGCTAGGCAGGTAAATCACAAGTCCTGGGTCCAAAATCCAAAGTCAAACCAGAAAGTCCCAAAGTCCAGTTGCCAAAGCCAGGGGTCACGCCAGAGATTCAGATAGTCCAATTGTCAAAGCCAAGGGTCAAAGCAGGTAGTAGGGAAGTCCAGAGTCCAGAATCCAAAGTCAAGCCGGGTATTCAGTCCACAGTCTACGAGCCGGAAACAGGCAAGAATGCTAGGAGCCGATAACGTCAGTTGTTCCCAACAACCACTGCTTTCCCCTTCAAGCCTTTTATGTCCTGCCTGAGCTTGTCCTCGCCCCTTCCCCAGCTGTTTCATATTCCTTCGCAATCTTATTTAAGGCTTGCGTCCGCTGTGCTATGTTTTTGCAATCTCATACTGCGTCTTGTTGGACAAACTTGCTCCGCACGCTTCAGACGCCGCCTCTGCTGGGGAGTTAAAGGACAAATCTCTTCAGGCCCAGAATCTTCCTTGTTGGAGACGGGGTGGAAGAGGGTGGCTTTCCTGGGGCTTTTCTGAGGAACCTCCCTGCCCTTCCTCCTCCTCTGGTAAGTCCTGGGGAATGGGTGAAGCTGCAGTCTCTGCAACTTCTTCCTCCTCAGAGGAAGATTCTTCAGACGGAGCCATGACAACCAGCCATACTGACTGTGTGAACCAGGTTGATGTCAATGAAAAATAATAAATTGAAAAAGCCAATAAATAGTGCCAGTTCTGCATCTTGGCTCCACTACACCACTGCTTGGTCTGAGTAAAGGTCTGAGCTACTGGAATCAAAATGGATCTGCCTGAATTTGCAAGATTATTACTGTCAAGAAGACGTAAACCTGTCTCTTTGCCATTGCGGGCTGGTTCCCTTCCCCAGCCTCCCTCCTCCAAAAGGGAGCAATTGTTCCGGTCAACATCTCGGACATGAATGCGGGATTTTACTCCCGATACTTCACAGTCCCAAAAAAGGACGGCGGCCTACGACCTATCTTGGACTTGAGGTTGCTCAACGACTTCTTACTGACCAAGAAGTTCCGGATGATCACACTAGGGTCCATTCTTCCCCTCCTCCGTCGCAATATGTGGTTCACCCTTGTAGATCTGAAGAATGCGTACTTCCACATCCCTATTCACCAATCTCACCAACGATTCCTATGCTTCATAATCAGACAAGAGGCATTCCAGTTAACAGTCCTACCATTCGGGTTGAAAACCGCCCCAGGGTGTTCACGAAATGCATGGCCACAGTCTGTGCGTCCTGCGATCACTGGGGGTGGAACTTTATCCGTACCTGGACGATTGGCTGATTGTCTCTCCATCACAAGCGCAGGCGTCAAGAGATGTCATGACCACAACGACGCTTCTGCAGAACCTTGGCCTTGTGATAAACATGGAGAAGTCCGTGTTTCGACCAACTCAGACAATACAGTTTATCGGGGTCCTCCTCGATTCAACAACCGGGAGAGCCTTCCTGCCTGAAGCGAGGCGAACGCGCCTTCAACAACTAGCACGACAAGTCCTGGACTCCTCTTCGCACAAAGTAATCACGCTGCAGAAACTGTTGGGCCTCATGGCCTCCTCGGTCTATGTAGTCAGGTGGGCTCGCCTTCGCATGCGGCCCTTGCAGCATTTTCTGTTGACAGTCTACGACCCGCTACAACAGCCAAATTCTGTCAGAATCGTGGTCCCACGCGCTCTACATCGATCACTCCGGTGGTGGACGGCGTGAAAGAACTTAGAGTTAGGCCTCCCCTTCGTGACCACCTCACCTTCCAGGTCAATCACATCAGATGCATCTCTACTAGGATGGGGAGTGCACTGCGACCACCTCACGGTGCAGGGAGAATGGACCTCCGCGGAAAGGACGCAGCACATAAATTTCTTGGAGTTACTGGCAGTGAAGAAGTCACTTCTCGCTTTCAGGGATTACGTCTCAGGTCACCACGTGAGGATTGTATCAGACAACATGTCGGTTGTTTGGTACATAAACAAGGAAGGGGGTACGCGCTCCGCCACGTTACTACTATTGACGCTAAGCATCTTTGACTGGGTGATTCCCTATGGAATCCGCCTCTCAGCAATCCACATAGCAGGATCGGACAACGTACAGGCAGACACGCTCAGCCGACAGTTTTCCAGAGCTCACGAGTGGGCCCTTTGTCCACTAGCAATTTCACTGATCTTCAACAGATGGGGTGTCCCGCGCATAGATGTATTCGCGTCTGCGGACAATGCAGTCTGCGAAGCCTTCTACTCCAGAGCAGGGGCAGGCGCAGGATCCCTGGGAGACGCTCTCAACATGTCATGGGGCCCGAGGCTTGTCTATGCCTTCCCCCCCTTCCCACTCGTCTCCTGGGTAGTAGCGATCCTGCAATTGGGGGAGACAGAAGCCATGCTGATTGCACCGTGGTGGCCGCGCCAGCCTTGGTTCGCCCCCCTTCTCCATCTATCCAAAGGGGAATATCTCCACTTACCAATGACAACGGACCTCATCTCCATGAATCATGGTCTCGTGCATCATCCGGACCTACACAAACTGAGACTAACGGCGTGGCGAATCCGGCGCGATGGCAGCACCTGAACCTACCATCTCCAGTCCGTGCTACCCTAAGGGAAGCTACTAAACCTTCTACCAGATTGTCGTATGACAGAAAGTGGAAAAAATGTGCTGACTTCGCCAGCGTGAGGGGAGTGTCGCCATATTCCTGTGGGATCACGGATATCCTGGTCTTCCTACACTCCTTACACAAGGCAGGACTAAAGAATACGTCGGTAAAGGTTTATTTAGCAGCGATCTCGGCTCGTCATGACCTCATCCAAGACTACTCTGCCTTCTCCCACCCATTGACCAAGCGTTTTCTCAAAGGGCTACAGAATGTTCGCCCTCTGTTACGGCCGATCACCCCACAATGGAGTTTGTCAGTGGTTCTGGCGGCCCTTTTGGATAAACCCTTTGAGCCCATGGCTACCATGGATATACGCCTGCTGACCTTTAAAGTGGCCTTTCTAGTAGCTATCACCTCTGCCAGGAGGGCATCAGAGCTTTGCGCCCTAATGCTGGACCCTCCGTACACACAGTTCTACAGGGACAAAGTTGTCCTCAGGCCGGGACCCAATTTCAGGCCAAAAGTCATCTCCAGTTTCCACATGAACCAGGACATTGTACTTCCTATGTTTTTTCAGGCAGCAGGTGATGCCATTGGCTCCAAGCTTCATACACTAGATGTGAGATGTGCGCTGGCCTTTTACAAGGACAGGACATGGACTTTCTAAAAATCTAACCGCCTCTTCATTTGTTACGGTGGCAAAACAAAGGGTCAGTCTGTCTCGGCTCAATGCTTCGCTAAGTGGGTAGTACACACTGTCTCCCTTGGCTATGAACTAGCTGGGAGGGAACCCCCAGTTGCCCTTAAGTCACACTCCACAAGAGCACTGGCTACATCCACGGCTCTAGACCAAGGGATCTCTATTCCAGAACTCTGCAGAGCAGCCACGTGGTCCTCAGTTTCTACTTTTGTCTTGCACTACAGACTGGATGTCAGAGTGAGGAGCGACGCCAGCTTTGGCCGAGCGGTCTTGTCCTCTGTCCTACAGTGAGGTTCTTAAAGCGAGTCTACCCTCCTCCGGTAAATGATTGCTAGTTACTCGCCCATACTGTGTGATGCACAGAGACCACGAAGAAGAAATGCAGGTTGCTTACCTGTAACTGTAGTTCTTCAAGTGGTCATCTGTGCAGTCACACAACCCTCCACCGTCCCCTCTAGACCTCGCTGAGTGGTGGTCTATGAGTGGTCATCGCCATGCTACTCCTTCCTTGTTATAGATGTGTTTATACCTTCCATTTCGACTACCTTGTTTGTGGGACTAGATAATGCGGTCTCATAGAACTGAGGTAGGCGGGAACCCAGGCATGCACGATAGGACGGTGGGGGGAGGGGTTCCCGCCAATAGTTTCTAAGCTTTAGAAGTTTCCGAAGTGAGGCTCGGCGTTGGCGCGAGCCCATAGTGTGTGACTGCACAGATGACCACTCGAAGAACTACAGTTACAGGTAAGCAACCTGCATTTCCCAGGAAAGAGGTAATGAAGAGGTATCATGTCTCTGATCGTGGAGGTAGAATATAACCATCTTAAGAACATAAGAAAAGCCATACTGGATCAAAACAAGGATTCATCTAGTCCAGCATTCTTAATTGTTGTGAACCGCCCAAAGAGCTTCGGCTCTTGGGCGGTATAGAAATGCAATAAAAAAATAAATCTGTTCACACAGTGGCCAACCAGCTGTCAACAAGAAACCCACAAGCAGAACATGAGTGCAATGGCACCTTCCCACCATGCCCCCTAGCAACTGGTGTACAGAGGCATATTGCCTCTGATGCTGGAGGTAGCACGTAGCTAATCAGATAGCAGCCATCGATAGCATTCTCCAGGAATTTGTCTAACCCCCTTTTAAAGCCATCTAAATGGATGTCTTGTAGTGCTTTCTGTAGTTTAACTATGCACTGTGTGAAGAAGTCCTTCCTTTGATCTGTCCTAAATTTCCCACCCATCAGCTTCATGGGATGACCCCTTTGGGTTCTAGTATTTTGAGAGGGGGAGAAAATTGTCTCCCTCTCCACATTCTCCACACCGTGCATGTTTTTGGACACCACTATCGTGTCTCCCCTTAGCCTCCTTTTTCCAAGCTAGATTCCTCCCTTTCCTCATAAGGGAGATGCTCCATCCCATTGGTCATTTTAGTTGCCCTTTTTTGCACCTTTTCCAGCTCTACAATATCTTTTTTTAGATGTGGTGACCAGAACTGTACACAGTAATCTAAGTGTGGTTGCACTATCGAGTTTTAAAGTATGGTGACCAGAAATGTACGCAGGGTTCTAAGTGTGTTCACACTATAGATTTGTATGAAGGCAGTATGATATTGGCAGTTTTATTCGTAATTCCTTTTCTAATTATGGCTAACATGGAGTTTGCCTTTTTTTTTTTTTTTTTTTTACAGCAACCGCATACAGGGTTGACATTTTCATCAAGTTATCCATCGCAACCCCAAGATCTCTTTTTTGGTCAGTTGCTGCTTGCTAAGGTCATACTTGAAGTTGGGATTTTTCCCCCCCAATATGCATCACTTTATACTTGTTTGCATTGAACTGCATTTGCCAATTGCCATGATTAGTAGCCATTGATAGCCTCCATGAACTGCAGTTTATCATACATTTACCAGGAATGAGTCTTGGGCAGAGGTGGACTGACTTAAATCAATGCAATTTAAATCAATGATCTGAAACATGATTTAAATTAGCAAGGTAAAAAAGGTTGGTTTAAGCCACTGATTTAAACCATTGGAAGTTTTTCACATTTCCTGAACAATGATGCAAATCTGACAACTTAGCTGTGTTAATTTACAATTAAATAAGAACATTGTTTACAGTATAACATTCTTACATATCTTTCTCTCACTGTATATTGCATGCTTTCCTTTTTTTTAAAAAATCTATAGAGGGGATCACTTCAAAATTCTGTTAGTCTTTCTCATGACGGGAGCCGTGACAGTTTGAGGTTAACAACACAACCCTATACATGAAAATGAGTTCAGTGGGACTTACTGCCTATTAAATGGGATTGTGGAATTAGTATGGGAATACAGGAATACACTGCGCAATTTTGTATTTTCTCTTTCTCTCAATAGTTGCTCCTTTCTGCTTCACTCTGTCTTGGCTCCGCGTGGCCCTCACAAAACAAAGTCCAGCAAACATAAGTGAAATGCCCATGACCAATGATGTGGGTTTTCTGGAAATTTTGGAACTGGAAAATTTTACAATGCAAGGTAAGTTAATTTGCATAGCAAAATTTTCAGTTTGCATCAGAACATGGTTTGCTACCCTAGAGCAATGGTGGGCAGTATGTGTCTCCAGATATTTTGGCCCATCTCTGCCCTGGCATGTTTATTTTACTTATATTTAGTAAACGAAGCTTTTAAAAAGTATCCCATGTTAATTCCACCCCCACCCCCCAATACAGCACAAATATGCCTGTAATCTTTGTGGGGGGAGCAAAGCACATGTTTTGTGATTTAAATGTTATATTCTGTAGAAAATATTATTGGAATGCTTGTAAAAAATTTAAGCTAATATCATGTAATTCCCTTACATTGTTTAAATTTAAGGGGGAAAGAAAGATACCGAAAACTGTTGATGCACCAATTGATGGGGGGAGGAGCCTCGTAAGAATGGAGTAAGGCTGGGAATCTTCTCTCTCTTAAGAAGCGATTAAACAAACAACAAATTCCCTATCTCTGAGACGACGGAATGTAAGTTATAAACTTGATGTATGAATTTGAAGTGTAGCTGCATCGGCTGAGTGAAAGCGAAAGTGTATAGCGGCTGGAACCTTTTGGCAGCCAGCCAGAATCTGGTAATTGAAACTTTTAATACTTCTTGGATAAGGAGCTAAGTACGGGGGGCTGTTGAAGCAATTAACTGAAGCCGGATGAAAAGAAATAAAGCAAGGGCCCCAGTTGATTGAGAAGCTGAAAACACACCTCTGTGATAAGAACTGGGAAAGATTTATGTGTGTGGCTACTAAAGTTCACGCAAGGGGTTGCAGATTTATGAAATAACAGACTGTAGCTTGATGGAAAAAAAACTTATTAAGAAATAAATCAAGTGGCCCCAGCTGGACCAGAAAGCCAAAATTGCACCCATCTTTTAAGAATTTGGAACGACTTCCTAGAGTAATGGCTGACAAAGCACAGGAGAGAGCAGCTCCTTCTGGAAGTGGGAATCATAAAGGTGGAAGCAAGCCAGGAGCAGTTCCTAAAACAACTAAAGAAACTCAATATTTGTCATCAGGAGATTTACTGGCTAATTTTAAGACTATGCTAGATGAAGCTATGATAAAGCAGGATGAAAAATTGAAGGGCAACATTTTAGAGTCACAGAAGGAGATTTTAACAGGCTTCCAAGCTATTACTGAGAGACTGTCAGAGGTGGAGAAGAAAACAGACCATATCAGCGATGTTACTAAACAGCAGGGAGCACAGCTGCAAGAGATGGATTTGCGTCTAATTGCTCTGGAGGACATGTTCATCTTAACCTTTTCTTTCCCTCCTATACCTTTTAATCTTGAGTCCTCCCCTATAACATTCGCCAAAATTTATATAACTATTGCGAATAAGATCGGGGAAAGTGGGCATCCTTGCCTAGTACCCCAGGCTAAGAAAGTCTGTTGCGTTAACCAATCATTTACCATTATTTCTGCTTTATTATTTGCATACAACTGATCAATCACTCCTATAAATTTATCTCCAAACCCAAATATTTTTATAATTGTTTTGAGTGCTGGCCATTCCACACAATCAAAGGCTTTGAATATATCCAATGCTAACAACCCTGCTTTTATATTTCTTTTTTTAATAACATTAATTATATTTAACACTCTCCCAATTAAATTAGGCATTTGCCTTCCTGAAATAAATCCACATCGATCTTTTCTAATATACTTATTTATAAATGTACTCATTCTATTTGCCATTATTGCTGTAAAAAACGTTGAGTCCTGATTTATTAATGATATTGGTCTATAAGAAGCTGGATCCATCAGATCCTTGTCTGGTTTCGGGATTAATATGATCAAGGAATGATCCCACGATGGTGGGGTCTTTCCTCCTTCTATTATACTATTAAATATTTTTTTCAATTTTGATATTAACATTCCTCTAAAAGTTTTATAATACTCCGGCCCCAATCCATCTAACCCCGGAGATTTCCCTCCTTTTAATTTATCAATAATTTCTTCTATTTCTTTTTCTGTAACCAAACCTTCCATATAATCCCTATCTTCTCCCTGTAAGCTTATTTTCCAATTTCTCTCTACATATTCCACTACTTTTACCTGTGGACCCATATCTGATGCATATAATTCTTTATAAAATTCCTGAAAAATATTTAATTTATCCTTCATTAAATTACAACTTTTCCCTGTCTTGTCTTTAATTGTCCCTATCCTATTCTTTGCCTTTTTTGATTGAGTGGACCTGGCCAGCATCCTAGAGTTTTTATTACTATATTCAAAAAAATCCCCATTCAAATATAGCAATTCTCTTTGCACCCTTTCTAAATCCTCTTTCTCCAATTCCTTCTTTTTTGCTTGAAGCTGAGCATATAGGTGTCCATCTTTTGTCTCTCTTATTTTTTCCTCTAAATACCTTACCTTCTTTTCTATCTTTTTATTTTGTGCTTCCTGTTGTTTTCTTAGGGTACACAATTCCCTAATACAAATCCCTCTTACAACTGCCTTCATTGTGTCCCATACTATCCTTTGAGAGTTTTGCCCTATTTCATTGATATCCCATATAGTCTGAATTTCTTTTTTCATTTTTTCAACTATAGTTTTGTAATTTAAAATCCTTGTATCCATTCTCCCCATCTCTTTGCTTCTCTATAATCCTTCTTCATTTTGATATCCATTGTCATTAATGCATGGTCGGTGACTTTAATAACCCCTATATCACAATCTATTATTTTAGATATCATATTCTTTGACACAAAAATAAAATCTATCCTAGAATAACTCTTAAACCTCGGTGAGTAAAAGGTATATTTCCTTTCTTCACCTTTTAATACCCTCCAAACATCCCATAATTCTTTTTCAACCATTAATTTGCTTAAACCCGTCTTACCCCCACTCTTAAAATCTCTTAATATATTCTCTTTATCCTTTCCTTTATCTATTACCATATTAAAATCACCTGCCATCACAATGTTCATTTTCCCCATTTCTCCCACAGCATTAAAAACTTCATTGAAGAATTCCATTTGTTTCCCATTTGGAGCATATACATTAATCAATATGTATTCCTCCTCCCCCACTTTACAAAAAATTATCGAAAATCTACCCAATTAATCCTTCACTCTTTGTATATTGACATATTTTTTTGATATTATTGTTGCTACTCCTCTCGCTTTAGTAGTACCAAATGCCTTTTCATAAATGCCCACATCTCTCATCCTAAGCTCGTTTACACCCTCCTTTGATTGATGAGTTTCCTGCAAAAATATAACATCTGCTTTTTCTTTTTTTAATAAAGCTTCTAGCCTTTTCCTTTTTATAACGGTTCCCAGCCCTTTAACATTTAAAGTTGCAACCCTTAATTTATTTACCATCTACCCACACAAATAACTCTGTATTGGTCTCCCCCAGTGTTACACATACCCCCCCTCCCTTACCCCCCCACACTTACCCCAAACTTCTCCCCCCTCCTCACCAGACCCTCCTGGGCAATAGCCCCAATAATTTTAGAACTCTTCAGGGGGGGGAAGCAACCCCATAATCCCAGAGCATCAGCTGACTCTCTGCTCCCTTATAGTCTCTTCTTCATCCCTGTTCCAACCATAGTTCCTTCATTGACTGCTTCCTCCTGCTGCACCTTCATCCGCCTTCGTTCCTCCATCCAGACTGTCGTCGACCAAGCCCAGCTTCTCTTTTTTATATATATAATTTTATATTTTTTTATTTTCAACTTAAAACAAAATAACATAACATAAAATACAATACATAACTAACAACCCTCATACCTCCCGTGCTCCCCTCCCCCCAGGAGACCCACATATATTCGTTATACATCTTTCCAAAATTGTAAAGTATCTTTTGAAGGTGTTTGCCCCTTCCCCGTTCTTAAAACATATTCCACAAATGGACTCCATATATTTTCAAAATCATTCTTCCTGGACATTCCCCTCTTTACTTTCAAATTACATGTTAGCTTATCGTTAAGTGCCATATCCCATGTTTCTTTATACCATTCTTTCCAGTTCTTTCCAGTTCCCTTTCCAGTTCTTAGCTATCATTAATCTAACGGGTGCCAGGAGGTTGTTTATCAGTTCCCTCATACTTATATTCTCATTTTCTTTATCCCATATTGCTAGTAGAGCCAACTTTGGGCTTACTTCCAAATTACTTCTTGTTATATCACTTATTTCTTTCAAAACTCTTTTCCAAAATTTTTGTACATGTTCACAGCTCCATCACATATGAAAATATGTTCCAACCTCCTGACATCCCCTCCAACAATTCTTAGACACTTTTTTATCTATCTGATGAAATCTTACCGGCGTTAAATGGCTGGAGACGCAAACAGGAGAACAAGACTCTAAACTGCGAAATATTTTTTTTACTAAACTACAAAAGAAAGATTTCAGGGGACTGGACAACCTGTTGTTGAAAAATATTGTGGAGATTTGGGAGAAAGTTAAAGGGAAGTTAATACCAGGAAATTCTCTTCTTACCCCAGTGGTAGTAATGGAAAACTTCCCAAGGAATTAAAAAAGTCAGTTGGAAGGAGGTCTGAGGGCCCAGAAAATTATTAAGTTAAGAGACTGGTTGAAAAGAATGACAAATAAGGAGCAAATTGGAGAGATGTTAAGAGGACAAAAGATAGCTTGGTTCAAATGTATACAATTGGAACAATGGACACAGGATTGGAAAAAGAAGAATAAGGATTGTAGAGATAATACAAGATTTGAAGATCTAATTGAATCAAGAGAAAGAAAGGGGAAATTAAAACTAGAAGAGGTTTGACTAGTGAGATATATAAAATTTTGATAGAGGATGGTGAATATCAAGACTCTCTTGAAATGATCTGGGAAGATGATTTAAAGGAACAAATTAATGAATATAACTGGAGGAGGATATGGGATACAAGAACGTTAAAGCTATTGTCGATTAGAATTAAGCAGAATTATTATAAAACTGTTTGGAGATGGTATTTAACGCCGGTAAGATCTCACCAGTTAGATAAAAAAAATTCTAAGAATTGTTGGAGGGGATGTCAGGAGGTTGGAACATATTTTCATATGTGGTGGAGCTGTGATTATGTACAAAAATTTTGGAAAAGGGTGTTTAAAGAAATAAGTGAAATAACGGGAAGCAAATTGGAAGTAAGCCCAAAGCTGGCTCTACTAGCAATATGGGATAACGGAAATGAGAATATAAGCAAGAGGGAATTGATAAACAACCTCCTGGCACCCGCTAGATTAATGATAGCTAAGAATTGGAAAGTGCAAGGGAATTATACAATAGAAGAATGGTATAAAGAAATATGGGATATGGCACTTAATGATAAGCTAACATGTAATTTGAAAGTAAAAATGGGAATGTTCAGGAAGAACGATTTTGATATTATATGGAGTCCATTATTGGAGTATGTTTTAAGAATGGGGAAGGGGCATACACCTTCAAAAGAGTCTTTACCATTTTGGAGAGATGTATAATTGAACAGATGTAGGTCTCCTGGGGGGAGGGGAGCACGGGAGGTATGAGGGTTGTTAGTTATGTATTGTATTTTATGTTGTGTTATGTAGTTTTAAGTTGAAAATAAAAATATTATTAAAAAAAAAAAAGACACACCAATTGATTTTGGCAACTCAAGGAACCTTGCACGATATGCTGATATCATCTATTTCAAGAGCATTCAACTCTCTTCCGCTGAGGTTGCTGGTGTACCTTCCATTCCGCTGACATTTCACTCTGAAATGCCATACATGCATTCTCTCACATTAGTGCAAATCCCGTGTCACCATGGGAGCTGGTAGTCTGAGAATGATTGGATAAAAAGCTGTTTTCCCATTTCCCTTGCTACTGGAACAAATTTACACTTGTAAAATAAATGTACTACCAGTTGGCAAAGGTGGAAAAAGAGATGTTTGCTTTAAAAAGATGGCTTATCATTTCTTGGTATTTGAGGTTGAAAACACATGTCATAAGAATTCTCTCTCTCTTCTCCCTCTGGTGTCCTTTCAGCTCTTTCTCTGCAGCTTCCTCTAAATAGCACCGACTTTTTTTCAGCCCCTTCTGTCCTTTCATTGGCCCAGCACTCTTAACAGCTCACAGGACTAAGCACTATTACACATACTTATTCACACACTTTATCACGTGCTACATTATGCGTACAGTGTGGGGCATATGTATGAACTTCCCCTTTGCCTTCTCCTTTCCCGAGCTACCCAAAGCTCGAGCTTTGAACCTTTCTACGCGTCTACACTGCTCAAGCTTCACTTTAAAACTAAACTGAACAAAATCGATCTGGTAAGCTCTAGTAATAAGCCGTACACTCCCGTATTCTTATTTTATTTATTAATTTATTTTTAGTTATTACATTTATATGCCACCCAATAGCTGAAGCTCTCTGGGCGGTTCACAAAGATTAAAACTGTCAACAAAACAATATAAAAACATGATATAAAAATACAATATAAAAACACAACCAGGGTATAAAACCGTGCAGCAATGCCGATTTAAAACAATGGAGTTAAAGGATTATGATAATAAACTGTGAAAATAGTTTATTCTCTAGGGAGCTCATTCCACAGCCAGGGTGCCACAGCAGAGAAGGCCCTCCTCCTGGTAGCCATTTGCCTCACTTCCTTTGGCAGGGGCTCATGGAGAAGGACTCCTGAAGATGATCTTAGGGTCCGGGCAGGCACATATGGGAGGAGGCGTTCCTTCAGATAACTTGGTCCCAAGCCTTTTAGGACTTTGAATGTTAATATCAGCACTTTGAATCGGGCACGGACCTGGACCAGCAGCCGGTGAAGCTGGAAAAGGACTGGCATAATGTGATCTCATTGGCCAGTCCCTGTTAACAGTCTAGCTGCCCTGTTTCTGGACCATTTTCAAAAGCAGCCCCACGTATAATGAATTGCAGTTATCCAGACGAGAAGTTCTCAGAGCGTGGATAACTGTAGCTAGGCTATCTCTGTCCAGATGAGGGCGCAGCTGATAAAAGGTGCTCCTTGGCACTGAGTTCAACTGTGCATCAAGTGACAGTTCTGGATCCAGAAGTAAACCCAAACTACGGACCCGATCCTTTTGGGGGGGTGCAACCCCATCCAGAACAGGGTGAACATCACCTAGCCGGATAGATGAACCACCCACAAACAGTACCTCTGTCTTGTCTGGATTGAGTCTCAGTTTGTTGGCCCTCACCCAGTCCACTACCGTGCCAGGCACTGATTCAGAACAGCCACTGCTTCACCTGAGTTTGATGAAAAGGAAAGGTAGAGCTGGGTGTCATCCACATATTGGTGGCACTTCAGCCCATACCCTCTCCCAGCGGCTTCATGTATAAGTTAAACAGCATAGGGGATAAAACAGACCCCTGTGGAACCCCATGGAGTAGGTGCCATGGCACAGAGCAATAATCCCCCAGCACCACCTTCTGGAATCGGCCATCCAAGTAGGAGTGGAACCACTGCAACACAGTGCCTCCAACTCCCATGGTCGATGGTATTGAAAGCTACTGAAAGGCCCAAGGGAATCAACAGGGTCACACTCCCCCTGTCCCTCTCCTGGCAAAGGTCATCCCACAGGGCGACCAAGGCAGTTTCTGTTCCAAAACCAGGTCTGAAGCCCCATTGAAATGGATCTAGATAATCCGTTTCATTCAAGAGTGCCTGGAGTTGTCCTGCAACTTATATATAAGATACTATATATAATAATAATCAGCTGAAAAGCATTAATTAAAACTTTGAAATTGCCAAGCTTGCCTAATATTATATTTACAATCTGCATACATTCTTTTTTTACTACTGAAGTTTTGAAACGGAAAATTTTCCACCCCACATCACTGGTCATGACTGATAGTTACTGAGCAGGGGGGGGGAAACCTATTTTTTGAAAGCATCATTTATCCTGTTCTATTGTCTTTCTCTCTTAACTAATTCTACCTTGCTTTGCCCAATTTCACCACCACATGAGCACGGAACAACTACAGTTCTATGTAGCCTGTGTCGCTGCACATGTGTCTTTTGTCAGAGACCTGGTTTGCACCCTGGACACCCCGGGGTGCTGCTGATCATGATGTGTGAACTGGGTATTCTGTATTATTGGGGGAGAGACAACCCAGAGTTGTAACCCGCCAGAGCATGCTTGCTAACTCATTTTGTTTGCAACAACCAAGGTTTTGAAAAAAAATAATAACCCTGGGTTGTTGTGACATGCTTGCTTGGGTTATTAATGTTGATTTTATGCTGATGATTATCGTGGTGCATTGCAGATTTGTTGTATTGATTGTATCCTACCCTGAGATCTGTTGCTACAGGGTGGGTTGGAAACATTTTTTAAAAATAAAATAACAAATCTGTGTTTTTCATTCCATTGATGTTCAATGTAAGTACATGATGGGTTTGTATGTGTTATCATTCTGAGGATCCATGTGCCACAGAAGGGTTTTGTACCACTATAGGGCCACCGAGAGCTAGCACTATTCATTTCAAAGCATCGTGCAGCTGTTCTGTCTTTTTCTCCTGGATCCGTTGTAAAATTCTGCATCTGAGACAGGACGATGGCACAATAGAAACCTCATCTGGAAGCACCCTAGGTGCTGGGGTCCATGATTATTTTGCATTGAGTAGGCACAGGCAATGGATTTCAAGGTTCTACTTGCAAAAAGGGAGGCTGCAGGAGGATCTGAGTTTTTTGCTGTGCACATCAATCCATGTGCTTCCTAGGTATAATCACGTGAGAAAAGTTAATTGCAACCTTGATATTTGATTTGACTAGTTTTGTCTCCGTTCCAGCTGCCCCACCTGTGTTCATTATGTTACAAATTAATTTTATGAAACAATACATTTCTAAAAGCTGAAATTTCCCGTGTAACCCCACATCACTGGTTGGATATAAAAAATATAAAAACCCATGTATATCTGGTATTTTACCTTCCCTGCCCCACTCCAGTTGCAATTGCAATCCCCTTTTGGCAGAGCCTTATCAGTGTGTAGCACAATGTGGAGTTGGTCCCCAAAGGAATTGGGGTGCAGCTAGGGATGTACGGATTTTGTTAAATCTGGTCTATCTATATTTCTCAGACTGTCAGGCATCTTTCATTTCATCATCCGCTCCTTGATGGAAGCTGACTTTTTTAAACCAGGATTTCATTCTACTTAAGACTAATTCACATTTGCGCTAATCAGCATATGCACTAATCCACACTAGTTAAGGCGCATTAGCACAAATCCTCCCCAAAAGTGAAAAGCTGGTCCACAAATACAGGGAATCTGTGTGACTTGGAAAAAGATGGTCTGCTGAGGAATCGTAGGTCGGATTTATAGAAATCTGAACTCGTTCGATTCCATTGTAAATTTTCCCAACATCCCTATGTACAATTCCAATGGGGATGCATGGAGTCCTCAGCTAGTTCCTCCCCTCTTCACTTAAGAGGCCCTTCTTACCATTGAATGCCTGGCCGAAGATATGACCTGCCAGGAGAGATCCGCCAACTCACCAGTCTTCAAGAATTTAAGAAAGCTATAAAGACTGATCTCTTCCGGCAGGCCTACCCAGATGAATTTTAAGTATTTTTATTGTTATTTTATTGGTATTTTAATGATGTATTGGTTTTATGTGCTTTTAATCCGTTTTGTGTATTTTATGTTTGATGTTGTTCCCCGCCTCGATCCGGAGGGAGAGACGGGTGATAAATAAATTTATTATTATTATTATTATTATTATTATTATTATTATTATTATTTATTATTATTATTATTATTATTATTCACCCCCATGTCTCCTTTTTTATCCTGTCCTCTGCTTTCCTTCCTCTTCATTGCCACAAAGGGCTTCTCCACACGAGGCTGTTATCCTGCAATCAAAATGGTTACTGGCAGTAGTTCGTGGGTTCTTTACATGACATTGTCACACACACACCCCCGGGGCAGGTGTCCCCATGCTTTATGACCTTTCTCCCGGCTTTGTAAAACTCAGGGAAAGTGTGATTTTTCTCTGGAAAGCAAGATGAAGTGCTTTATTGGCTGGGTGTCCTTTCGTAATTGCGCTATCCCACAGTGCCATCTAGTTCTAAAATGAAACATAATGGAATTTGCTGAGAAAAGAGACCCCCCGCCAAAAAAACAGCCTGTGTCGGCCCATGTTAATCCCACAAAGAATTTAGGAGCAGAAGCCCCGGTAAGGGTGCGGGATTTTAGCCTTGTGTGGTGAAGCCCAAAGGCTTTTTCTTATTCTCCTCTTAATTCTCTGCTCAGCTCCATTTGCCAGTTTGCTTTCTCCACTCCTTCCCCTCTCTCATGTGCTCTCTTCAGCTGTCCGCTCCCCCACCCACCCTTACTCCTGGCTGGAGTATCTTGCAAGGGCTGTGGCTTGGAGGGGTATTGTCTATTGCAAGGTCCCAACTGCATTTCTCTCTGTGGCCTCCTCCACACGGGGCGTTTAATGAGCCTTGAAGGCTCATTATAAATTTTACCTACACACGAGCGGAGCGCAAAACGGGCGTACAGGCGCGTTATCTCCCCGATAATGCGCATTTTCGAACGCGCGTTAAATAGCGACTTTTATTTTGCTCCTGCCGTTAAAGCGCATTTTCGCTGTGTGAACAAGCGATTATGCGCATTAACTACCTGGAAAGCGCTTTTTGGGCATCTTTTAATGCGCTTCGCCGCTTCTCGCCGCCTCCCGTGCAGAGGGATTAGGAGTAAATGCGCCTCCGCGATAATGCGCATAATCGCGGAACCAGGCGCAAAGGCGCATTCTTGTGGAGGGGGCCTGCGTCCCTTCCAGGCTCCTCCTCCTCTGCACACTCCATGCACTATCTCTACACAGGGGAGATGGAGCCCAACCAGGAGCTGCCCCAGATGAGAGCTGTAGGATACATAGACAACAAGCTCTTCTATCGCTATGACCCCAGCATGAAAAGGGCCCAGTATCAAGCACTCTGGATGGAGAAGAAGGAGAATGCTCAGTACCGGGACAGAGAAACCAGGAACTTTCAGAGCTTTGAACGGGTGTTCAGAGTAGACTTTCTGAACCTGACAAAGCGCTACAACCAGAGCAGGGGTAAGTGGAGGGTAGGCAGCAGGTGCTTATTTCCGCTCCCATATTTCTCCTTTCCAGGGACAGGAAGTCTGGAGGAGCGACGGCTGCGTGGAACAGAAGGGAAAAGGGGTTCCTGATTGGAGGTGGAGGGGGGACCACTAAATTTGACTACATCAGGGCAGGAATGTGCGTTTGTGGGGTGGGTGGGCAAATCCTTTGAAGGCCTTTCAGAATGTTGAGGAGGGTCTCCTTTTGACTGACAGGAGCATACGGAGGGTCTCTTGAACCTTTCGAAGAGGGGTCAATCAGAGCAGAAAGAGAGAGAAAGAGGACACACTGTAGAGAGTCTTTTCTGAAGGTTTACCTGAAGGATTGTGTTCTTTCCACCGCCGGATGAAACCCTTTTTCCCAGGCCTTTTAGCCTTTGAATCCTGTTGTTTTAAACCTGTTGTCGCATTTCAAATTGCTGCAATTGCTGCTAGGTTGTATTGTGTGGTTTGTTCTTTTAGACTCTAGTTTTAAACTTTTATAACGTATCTTATGTTGTTTTATGTATGGTTTTGTTATGTGTGGTTTTAATTGTCGCAAAACACCCAGAGAGCTTCGGCAGTTGGGCGGTATAGAAATGTCATGAAGAAATGAATGAATGCATAAATGTTTTAGGATTTAGCGCTTAATAAAATGCTTTAAAAAAACACACACAGTGCTGAGCCACGAGACCTTGGGGAACTACCGTCTCTGCCTCTGCCCCGAGTCTTTGGTATGGAGTCTCTTTTCTGGGGCTTGGGGTTGCGGGGAGGAAATGGCTGCCCCTGTTATAATCTCCCCCCTCCTGACCTTGTGTGCATCTCTTGCAGGAATTCACATCTTGCAGGTAAAGATAGGCTGTGAGCTGAGGAAGGACGGGGGCAACGGGGGGTATATGCGGTACGCCATCGACGGGAGAGACTTCCTCAGCTTCGACATGGATACCTTCACCTGGGCAGCAGTAAATACTGTGGAGGCCAAAACAATCAAGGAGAAGTGGGATGCTAACTTAACAGATATCCAGTACCGGAAGGCCTACCTGGAGACCTGCATCAAGAGGCTGCAGAGATACCTGGTCTATGGGGAGAAGACTCTGCTGAAGAAAGGTGAAGGAGGGGGGAGAAACTGTGTATGGGGGGGAGTCCTATGGATGGGAAGAGTAGGTATTTTTCTACATAAAATTCTGGAAGTGAAATGGGCTGTAAATTCCCTCCCTTCTCGCCTCACTTTCTATTGCAGGGATTTCTTGTAACCGTGGGAAGCATTCAAAAATGTTTTTCTTCCTGCTGGCCACTGGAGAGATTGTGTTGGCTTTGTTGACATTGATGTTGACATTTTTCACAGAGCCCCCTGTGGGGAAGGTGATGCGCAAGGCAAGTAGCGACGGCCTGGAAATCCTCGTCTGCCAGGCCCACGGCTTCTACCCCAGGGAGATCAACGCTACCTGGAGGAGGGACGGGGAGATCTTGGACCACGAGACATTCTGTGAGACTGTCGCTCCCAATTCAGATGGGACCTACCACGTTCGGCTCAGCATTGAGATCGACCCCAAGGAGAGGGAGCACTACCGGTGCCACGTGGACCATGCCGGCCTGCCAGAGCCTCTGGTCTTGGCCTGGGAGGAGCCTGGTGGTGAGAGCCAGCCCGGTAAGGAGGGATTTCGCCTTGGTCAGGGGGCTGGATTCTGAGAGGACGGATTTTCACCCAGGAAAAATGGCAGAATCCAGAAAGGAGTCCCTGCAGCACCATACAACACTCAACCGGACCCCGTGTGCGCTTCGGAGTGCAAAGCAGAAGAAATGTATTGTTTTAACGATAGGATGATGCCATCAAATCAAACTTTTATGCGAATGTCTTTAAAATTAAAAGATAACACATAAATAAATTGGTTTCAAAAGCTTCTTTTAAGGCGGGGGGGGGGTGTCAAATGTTGCCTTGAGTTCAGCCACCTTTTTGTCCCTGAGGGCAGTGAAGCAACTGGAGTACATCCCCAAAGGAAGCCAAGGGGCTTGGAAATTGGCTCCCAGACAGTGCGAAGTTGCCCAATCCCCTTTTTAAGGGCTGGTAGGGTTGGACTCTGGTGAGCCATGGGAGGGATGCCATTTCTTAGCATCCGGGAAAATATAGTAGGGGCCATAGTGCGTGCGAGGTGCCAGGTTCACTGCCTGACATGTCTTCCCTTAAAGGATCTCAGGATCTCCGTGTGAGGCCTTGGGAGCTGCTGCCAGTCTGAGCTGACATGTGTTTGTCCCCTTTTAGCTAACATGATTTTTATTGTGGGAGCCATCTTGGTCTCGGCTGTTGTCCTGGTGGCTGCTGGGATCGCCTTCTTCATCAGTAAGTCAACTGTGGATGTCTTTGCTGGGTTGTATGTTCCTGTGTGTCATTCTGTTGGTGGCTCCCACTGATAATGTGCTGAATGTGTATAATAATAATAATAATAATAATAATAATAACAACAACAACAACTTATAATCCGCCTCTCCCTCCGGATCGAGGCAGGGAACAACAACAATATAAAACACAAAAACACGAACAGTTAAAATTTTAAAAACAAGAAAAAATACATCATTAAAATATCTTAAAATTCATCTGGATAGGCCTGCTGGAAGAGAGCAGTCTTCATGACTCTCTTAAATTCTTATCCTTCATGACAGCTGTAGTCACAATTATTATTATTATTTACCTTTACATACCACCCCATACCCGAAAATATATAAAATTTAAAACCTTAAAAAGCATAAAAACAGACTGCATATCAACTATCCAGGGTTCAGCTAAAAAACTCAACATATGCTGTTAAATGCCTGGGAGAAAAGAACCCGGTGCCGAACAGATAACGATGTTGGTGCCAGGTGAGCCTCATCGGGGAGATCATTCCACAGTTGGGGGGCCCCCACTGAAAAGGCCCCCTCACTTGTTGCCGTCTTCCAAGCTTCCCACGGAGTGGGCACCCGGAGGAGGGCCTTAGATGTTGAGTGTAGTGTATGGGTACGTTCATGTTAGGAGAGGCATTCTGTCAAGTATTGTGGTCCCAAGCCGTGTAAGGCTTTATAGGTTAAAACCAGCATCCCATAAATAACATTTTGAACATGAACAGGAAAGGGTCTGAATGAATGTCATAGGTCACTTCCACACTCCCCTGATCTCTGCAATGGGCATTTTTTGCTTATTCACAGTTAACAGGGAATCCACATGAAGTTGTTGTCACCCCAAAGTCCTTGTTCCACCCACCTATGGCTTTTGAAACCAGATTCTTTAACACGTGGGGGATCTGTTAATGGTGAACCTATGAAGTGCAGACCACAAAATCCAAATTCCAAGCGGCTAAAATGCACCTGAGTATCATCTAGTTTAGTCTGGCTTGTCTCTGCTTGAAGTTTTACCTGGATCCTAAATATATTTATGTGGAGTTAAGTCCCAGGGACTCCTCTGAATTTATTTATCTTGAATATCGTTTATTTGTAATGTGTAAGGTGTTCTCCTTCCTTTCCTCTGTGGATTCCTCCTGATCCCCTGACTCTATGGCTTTATCAGCTCTCCCCTCCCTCCAGGCAACCCCCCCAACGTGACATCTCAAGCCCTTTATGTATTTGTTTGTTTAGTGATACACTCAGTATCTTGTTTGTGGGTTGGATGATCTTTGGGCATACCTTGCAGCTCTTCATTTTCTGATTCTGTCTTTGCAGAGAAAAGATGGGTGTGCCGAGGACCATTAGGTGAGTGTCTTTTCCCTCTTTGAAAATTTATTTCAACCACGTTGAAAGGCAGCTCATACATTTTGTAAAGAACTAGATGAAGTGTGTGGGTTCCAGGCATTGAGGCTGCTTCCACACGAGGTGTTTGTGGTGGAATTGCTGTGCTTCATTCACTCACATTTCCCATAGGATCCAAGCCATGTTGTCATTTTCATTTTTAACCCTCCTCTACTTTCCCAGTGTTGCTTCTGTTGTTGTTGTTTACTCTAGGAAGGTTTTGTTTTTTTAGGAGGACAGAAGCGTCGCACAATCTCTACAGGAATAGATGCTCTTTGTGCTACACTTCCGTGTTTTTTTAAAAAAGAGGTGCGGGACGAATTATCAACGTCCGACATTTTTACACAGATTGTAAACGCTGGATGTAGGTAGTGTATATAATCATAAGTCCAGCAAAACACTTCCGATCTGCACACACAAACACTTCAGAGACAGGGATGGCTAATAAGGGTGCTTCTACAAGAGTGATTTAAAGCTCTTTCAAAGCTCATTACCGATTTCACCTCCACATGAATGGAGCGCAAATCGGGTTGAGGCGCTTTTTCTGTCCGATTATGCGCATTATCGAATGCGCATTAAATAGCGACTTTTAATTTACCGCGGGAGTTAAAGCGCCTTATGGCCATATAAACAAGCAATTCTCCGCATGTAAACAACTTTAAAGCGTGTTTGATACAGCCGGTAATGCGCTTCTCCGCCTCTTGTGTATAGGGATTAGGCGTAAAAACGATTGTCAGGAGATGCGCATAATCGGGCAACCGGGAGTCAAAGCAAAATCTTGTAGAGGGGGCCTAAAACTGGTCCAATTGAAGATCTTCCAGGCTACTGCTTATCTGTCTTGATTTGCATGATTTATGCAATGGCTTATGGCCAAAGCCTAGGTCAGAGAGAGAGAGAGAGAGAGAGAGAACAGGAGAGGTAAGCACACCCCCATGCCCACCCACACATCCAAAAACACTCACCCATCACTTATTTCTCTCCTTTCCAGAAAAAGACGAAGAGAGGAACGGTTATGCCATGGGTACGTACAAAGGAATTCCTTCTCAGCTTGGTTCCATCCCCATAGACCTCTGGGAGCCCTGCTCAACAACTGCACGTGCACATCCCATAATAAGTGCCCTCGTAGTTGAACGTTCTAATGGAGAAAGGCAGTGTTGGGGCTGCGACTGGATCCGGCGCCTCATTGATCTCCCGAGGAAGAAGCGTCTTTTTTTTCTGTGAGACAACAGCCATTTCTACACCTCTTGAGGCCTTTTGCCTCTATGGGCGGTTTTGCTTGGAGACGCCCTCATTCCAGCCTCAGGAAAACATACTCGAACGGCACAGTACAGACTGCGGGTTTGGAGGCTTTCCTGATTTTGATCTGGGCAAGGAAGGAACGAATTCAGCCCCCTCCCAGAGCATTGTCTTCCCCCACCCCATGTTCTATGGGTCACATATGTGTGTGACAAGCTGATAATTATCAGGGGTGGGTGGGAATTTAACCCTTTCCTCCCCACTGCTGTCCAGAGGAGAATTCCTTTTCTGAAGCTGGTATTCACTTGAGGGAGGGGGGATTCCTCCTTGGTGCCGTGGTGTGTGTATGGGTGAATTCGGACGACACTTTAAGCAACGGAGGAGGAAATAGCATACTGACCATGCGTTATTTTGGCAGCGGTGCAGTAGCACCCGCCCCACGACATGTTGCCCCTCCCCCGTCACGCGGCTAAAAGTCCCGGCGTCCTTCTGGACTCCTGTGTCTCCTCCCACCTCCCTCAGTCCTCCGGCCATATCTCAGCATGCACCACAAGTTCTACCGGCTGCATCTGAGCAGCCAGGTTTTTTGGCCGCTCCGGCCAACGAACTCTATGACCTAATGGAATAGTACATGGAGAGAGGGGGGTTCCCTCCACACGACACTTTAAACAACGGAATTCAGGATAAACAACTGAGCAGCCCGTTGTTTTTCTCCGTTGTTTAAGCGCCCCAAATAGCGTACTGTCAGTTGTGTGTGCATTGTGTGTTGCCCCCCACACGACACAATAAGCAACACAATTGACAGTTGTCCTCCCCCGCCACCGTTGATTATCGTGTTGTCCGAACCAGGCCACTGTATATGTAGTGGGGAGGTGGAGTTCCTCCCAATGCAGACCTTCAGAGGAGGAAATTTCTTTGGGAACAATGAATGGGAGGAAAGCGTTAAATTCCCCCATCCCATCTGCTGCAGTCTGTTTAATTATCAACACACACACACCTTGATGCCATGATATCCCATTGGTGTGTGAGAAGAGAGCGAGGAGGAACTGCCCTAGAACTCTTGCTGCTGATCTCAGAATCCAGGCGGGTTTGTATGAAGGCTGCCCTTTGAATAACCTGGCCCCAAACCACTTAGGGATTTAAAGGACACATCAGCACGTTAAATTGACCAGTCAATGGGGTTATATTCAAGCAAAGCCGGTGCGGCGCAACGGGGCACTCCCTTGAGTTGGAGTTTTGTTCAGGTGGAGTCAGTGCTCCGAAGTTGGAGAAGCTAAAGGTGGCTCCTGGGTCGTAGTCAGATCGCTTTCTAACCAGTTTTAGATTGGCTGCTGGATTAAACCCTTGGGGGGGGGAATAGATCAGAGTCCACCCGTTTCGAAATACTATTTCTACAGATCTCAAAAGCAGTTTGTAAAATTTGTAAAATAAAGAAATAGAAACAAACACATTCACTGGTGTGTGTGAGGATCCAGCCATCAGAGGGCCTGAAGCTGTAGAAGGGCTGAGATAGCCCCCTTGGATTACGCTAATGAAATAGTAGCTACTGATTAATTCAGTAGCTTGGATTAAGCTACTGAAATAGTTAGCTGGGCTGCTCAACATGTCTCCAGATTGTCTGGTCCCAGAAAAGCCTACAGAGGCACAAGATGAGTAGGCTGAGGAGAGGATGTGGGAAGAAAGAGAGAAATAGATCACTGTAGGGGTGAAGAGATGATGATGATGATGATGATAATTATTATTATTTATAGCATTTATGTACCACCCCATAGCTGAAGCTCTCTAATAATAATACATGCTCCATTGTCAGGAAATTCCTGAGTCTATAAAAGACAGCATGACTTGGCAAAGCCCGTTATGTCTATCTAGAAAAACTGCCACAAGCAAGAAAGAAATTAATAATAATAATAATAATAATAATAATAATAAATTTATTTATTTATTTATTACTCACCTCTTCCTTTGGATTGAGGCGAAGAACAACATTAGTACAATACAATATAGATGAAATACGTAAAGTTAATTAAGAGAGCATATAAAACAATCAAGACATCTTAAAATTCTTGGGTTAATATTCATCTGGGTAGGCCTGCCGGAAGAGGCTAGTCTTTATAGCTGTCTTAAACTCAGAGAGAGAGTTAAGTTGACGAATCTCCTCCGGCAGGCCATTCCACAGTCTGGGGGAGACAGAAGAAAAGGTCCTCTGGATAACAGTTGTGAGCCTAGTTTTGGCTGACTGAAGTAAGTTCTCCCCAGAGGACCTGAGTCAGCAGGGCGAATTGTACGGGAGAGGGCGGTCCCCACAGGTAACCTGGACCCAAACCTGGACCCGGAAACTAATTGACAGCCAGCGGAGTGATTTTAATGTTGGGGTAATATGCTCACCCCTAGATGTACCAGTGATGGAAGATAGCAATTAGTTTGTGCCTCTTATTTGAGTCTATAGCCTGTTAATCTTCTAAAGATATGAGAGTGTTTAATGGCTGGATAACGGACCAAGGGGAAATGCAGGTTGGAAGCATTTTACAGTCGGTTTTGGATCTAAATAGGTTTTAGAATTCCCGAATGTGTATAGTTGTGTCATCTGTTTGAGTTTAACTGGTCAGAAAACAGGTGTCAGAGGAAGAGGGAGAACAAAGGAGGCAAACTCCCCCATCCCCACCCAGACTTCCAAAGACACTGACCACCCCCTGATTTTTCTCCTTTCCAGGAAGAGTCCAAACATCCAACAGTTCTGTCATTGGTGAGTACAAGGGAATCCCATCCCAAAGGCAGGAATTCTCCCACTTACTGAGGCCATTGGAGAAGAGAAACCACCTTCTCAGCTTGGTTGCATCCTCAAAGACCTTTGCAAGCTCTGCTCAACACCTGCCTTGCGCTTGCACGCACACATCCCAGAATACATCCCCTGCCCTCCTGGTTCAGCATTCTAGCGTAGGAAGGTGTGGTAAGCTTGGGAACACCAAGTTCCCCTTTCCAGGAGATTCGTGGTCCAGCCATGAGCCAAATAATGGTAGGACAACCCAGATTTTGATTTGGGCAAGGGAGGAAAGGACGAAACTCCTTTTCACAGAGCATCAGACGGGCCCGGAAGGTATAGAGAACTTGCCGATAGTCTCACATATCCCGCAGTTAGTGTGAAGTAATCTGGGGACGGTACAACACTATTGAAAATAGTGACTGTTAGAGCAGCACGACAATGGACGACAATGGAACCAATGACCTAGGGAGGTGGTGGGCTCTCCCACATTACAGGCCTTCAAGAGGCAGCTGGACAGCCATCTGTCAGGGATGCATTAAGGTAGATTCCTGCACTGAGCAGGGAGTTGGACTCGATGGCTTTATAGGCCCCTTCCAACTCTACTATTCTATGAATGTGGGAAGAAAGAGAAGAGTAGGGGTATTCATTTGTTTCCTTAGCTCCACTCTTACGATGAACATTGTGGGGCCTCCCTTCTCCTGCTTTGAGCCCACTGCTCCAACTTCTCCCCAGCCTCTGTTGTCCCCTGCCTCCTGCCCACATCACCCAGCCCTCCTCCCCCATTTCATGCTGCCTTCCCTCTATCTTTTTCACAAGTTCCTGCTTCTCATCCCAATGTTATTCTTCAGCCCAATGTCATTGGTGCTGCCAATTCCTTAACATGATCTCCTGGTTTGAATTTGCTAACGATGTAATACATTTTTTAGCTGATCTGTGTAAACTATTTGTGTTTATAGTGTTTTGATTTTATCTGCATGCTGCCCTGAGATCCCAGCGATTTAGAGCAGGATACAAAGGTTTTAACAAATTAAATGAATAAATAAATCTCCTCTGAGGCCCTCTTTCCACAAAAATCCTTGTCCTCTCTAAGCCCTGTGACATATATATATATATATATATATATTCCCAAACAGACAGACTGACCATTCACATTCCTCACAAAAGCTCCACTAGTTACCAACATTCTTTTTGTTGCTGACGCATTTACCTTAACTAATTAAAATGTTTGTGAACTTTTGATAACGTCATAGCAGCTCGTCTAACAGGGGCGGAAAAGGATTTGATAGCAAGTAGCAACCAATTTTTGCCTCTCCTTTGAGCGTATAACCTGTTCATTAGAGGATCCAATTAACTGGAAGATCTAGTTAATCTTTCTAAGAATGTGAAAAGAGATGAGTGCCTTTGATGGCTGGACAATGGGCCAAGGAGAAATGCTGCAGATAATAGCAAGAAGATCCCATTCGCCCAAGGGTAGGGATGGCAAAAACTGACCAGCAGGAGACCCAGAACTCCATGGAGCTTAAAGGATGCTCTGAGTGTGCCACCTGCTAAAACAAAAAACTGGACCAGGGATCAGCAACACATCACCCGTGGGTGCGGCAGCGCCTGATAAGACCTCTAACGGTGCCCACCAAGACCTGTTCCTCACACACCCCGCGCCCTTCCTAGCCCCTCTTTCCTCCTTGGGGGTGGGAGAAGCAGCAGAAGCAATAGCAAGAAAGGAGGTGGTTGGAGCAGAAGCAGTTGGTGGGCAGAGGGGTGAAGAGAGAGGCAGCCAAAGTTAGCGATGGATGTGCAGGGTGGGGGGGGGAGGAAATTCCGAGATGGACGGGGTGGAAAATAATGGTAGGTAGCAAAAGTTGGGAGATAAAGTGGGGCAAGACAGGAGGTGGTGATTCCAGGAATGTGGGAGAGTAAAGGGAAGAGAGAATCCCAGGAAGGGGGGGGGGGGTCATTTGTGTCCACGTCCGTTTGCATATAGGCCCAAGTGGCGATGGGACAAATGTTTCCTCAGATCTGGGGGGGGGGGGGATGACAGGTGTACCTGTGGGCCCAAAAAGATTGCCTACCCCTGATCTAGACTGCCCACTTCGGCTGGTTGATGGGAAGGATGCTTGTGACATAATACGAAAGCTCTGAACAGGAAGGCCTTTCCCAGCCCTTCAAACAATGTCCATGATGGCTACTAGCCCTGATGGTGATGTGCTACCTCCAGTATCGGTGGCAGTAAGCCTATATACACTGGTTGCTGGGGAACATGGGTGGGAGGGTACAGCTGCACCATGTCCTGCTTGTGGGTCCCTGGTCGACAGACAGGCTGGTTGGCCACTCCGTGAACAGAGTGCTGGACTAGATGGACCCTGAGTCTGATCCAGCATGTCTCTTCTTATGCATCTGGAGAGACCCTTCTGGAGTCTCCCATCTGCCACTGGGAGACTGGACAATTAGAAGGTCCTCCAGGCTTCCAAATTGATTTGCAGTGGTTTGTGGCTGAAGCATGTGTCCAAATTTGAAGCGATGAGGGAAGAAGCTGTGCATTTGGGGGGGGGGGGGGAGAAAGCGAGGAAGGAGGCTGAGAACTCTGCCCTCGCTACAAAGAGAAATATTGATTTCCTCGAATTGCCTCCTTTTGCAGAGATCAGCCTGTTACCTGACAGCTCTGACAGAGGTAAGTGCGTATAAGTGTGTGAAGAGGTTTGGACATCTGTTTCAAAAATGGAAAATCTTGCATGTGTCCAAATTTTAAAGGGCTTCTGCTTTCCTGTGGTCCAGAACTTGGGATGTCTCAGGAGTCAAATAATCTGGGCTGAGAATGGCTTCTGCCACCCTTTTGTTCACTCCGTGGCTGAATTCGGATGACACAATAAGCAACTGGGGGAGAGGGGGGAGACAATCGTCAGTTGCATTGATTATCATGTCGTCCGAATGCTGCCATAGTCAACTCAGCGCTGATCCTAATCCACACCACAGTTGATTATTTATTACCATGTTGTGTGGGGAGTACCCCTTAGATGAACAACTGTAAAGTTGATTATTACCCCACCATTGACTATCGCGTCGTCCGAATTCAGCCCATCTGTGATCTTGTCATGGAGGGTCCTCCTTCCTCTGTTACTTTGAAGGATGGAGCAAATCAAGTTATACCAAAAAAAATTATGTTAGGAAAAAATAATGTTAGGAAAGCAGCCCTCCCTAGCCTGCTATCCTTCAGGTCTTTTGGACTACAATGCCCAGCAGTCCTGACCATTGGCCATGCTGCCTGAGACTGATGGAAGCTTTAGTTCAAAATATTTGAAGTGCACCAGGTTGGGAGAGGCTATCTGAAAGCAGCAAAGTGATGTTAGATCTGTAAAAAATAAGCATTGCTTATTTCCCCCAAAATGTTCGTGTGTGTTTTTCCAGGGATTTCCCACCCACCCCCCCCCAGCCTCAAAATTTCTGGAAATGTTGTGCACCCACCTCCCATGGGAGGCCAACAGGCATGAAGGGTAATACCTTTGTAATCTCCAATCACAGGTCGGAGAAAGCCTTAGGACTCAGCTGCACTTGCAGGGACCGGTCTTGCAAACATCTGCCACATCCCTTCCCACACCTCTCCTGCCCCAATTGGGACATGAACGGGGCAGGAAGGAAGCAGCCGACTTAGGTGCCACTTGAAGGAGTCTGAATGAGAAGGGATTTCTCTGAATAGGGTTCATGGGGGGATTCCTCCTCCGGATCCGGCTGCTTAGTATGCCTGTGGATTTTCTGTCGTTATTCGAAGTGTGCAGTTTAGTTCACTTGTTTGGGAGGCGCGTCTTCTGCAGGCAACTTCTGGTGGTGCAGCTGCTCTCTGCTTGTAGGACACATTTTGACTGTGGCTTCATATGCCAGGGGATGATGGGCTCTTCTTGGGGTGTAGGGTGTTGGACAAGATGGCCTTTTGAGTTCCCTCCAGCCATCTAATGTCCCTACATTGAGAATTCCATCATGTTGGCTTAATCTTACACCCTTCTGCTTTTTCTTTTTCTTTTTTTTTGCAGGGCTTTCGAGTGGGTTGAGACCAAGTGGAGCCCACTGAAGTTTTGCTGTGAATGACCTATGATGCTAACTTTGAAAACTTTATTACACAACATTATCCTGACACTGGACCGAAAATTTTGACTCTACCTGTGGCTTGGATTTGAGAATCTTGGCAAATTTGGTTTTTCACAGTGTCAGGTGTCAGGTGCTTCAAGGGTGCTGGCCCAGTGAATTGTGAATTGAAAGTTTGGCAATTGTTATGAGAAGAATCTGTCTCTGTTTCTCTGCTTATCTCTAACTGTGAACCGAAGCCTTGAATCTTCCTGGGAACTAGAGTTGTTTAAGAAAGGTGGGGGCTCTCTTGCAAACTGTCCCTCACATTGTGTCGTCATCAAGAGGAGGTTGAACTGTGCCGCCCTGTTGGCACATGAGTTTGGATTACAGGCCTGAAGCCCTGTCTGTCAAAGTAGCTTAGAATTAGCCAGTCTCCATCCTATATTAGCTACATCCTAAGAGAAAGTTCTTCGCTAGGAATTATCTCGTCTGCTGCTCTTGATCTGCTGTTCTGTTTGCTGCTCGCTATGCTTGCCAAGAAACTTGTGTTTGGGATTCTATCTGATTTGGAAATGCTTGATGCACTCTGTACATGTTCTGTTGCTATTTGGACTTGGAACTTCTAAAGAACTATGCCATGAAAAGTGCCCTGTGGCTTTTCATAGATTTGGACTTGAGATTGCTGTTCTGGATTCGTGTTCTATAGCCTGCTGTTTCCCTGCATGGAGCCAAAGTACGGGCACAGGGGAACTGAGGTTGATCGTTGCTGTTCTAGAAATTGTGTGTGGGGGACCTGTGAGAGGACCTTCCTCAGCGCTAAAGCTACGTGAATTGGGAAGGCTCCCTAGATTGAAGAGATTCATTTCCTGACGTCTTGTTTTGGTGATTTGCTCAGTGTTCCCCGACAGGCTGAGTCTAATTTAGTTCAAAATAGTCTTACCTACTGTCTGGAGGCTTTCTCCGTGAGTCTCCCTACGTTCCTGAGGATTCCAGTGTAGTATGGCCACTCCTGACCTCAAGGGACTGGGGCTAACTCTAAATGTCTCCCCCTGAGTGAGTGCTGTTCGAATTAAGCCATTCTACCTGAAAGCTGTCTGGTCTGTCTTCAGCTTCAAGTGTGTGTATGCAGAAATGAAACCGTTATGCTTTAAATTCCGTGTGATTTACAATAAAAGAAGTCTCACCGTTGTTGGAGTGTGTCAGTTAGCCTAAAGTTCGTGAGCAGAAGCTCTGGAGAGAGCTTGAGTCACGACACACGGAGAATTTCCAGAAGCATTTGTATTTAAAATAGATGGTGATACTCATTTTTCTTATTGGACACTTCAGCAGCTGTTTCAAAACAAAACTGTCACCTACCCATAGATGCAAGGGTTTTTAGAGCAAGGACAATGTGGTATTTAATTGTAAAAGTGAAAGAAAATGCTCTTTTCACTTGTGTATTTTCTCTATTCTGCTATACCACAGTGCCACCTAGAGTTTATCTAATGCCCTGCTGGACTGCTACCTGGAACAATAATGGATGGGATTTTCGCCTCCCCATCCTCCTTTTTATACATTTTCCTCTAAACGGACGACTGAGTCCATCTAGTGGAGGGATATTGCTGGAGCTGGAGAGGTCTCTCCCCTCCCCACCCACAGGAACACCCCCTTTTTTACCTCTACAAAGTCTTCCAAAAGTGATTTTACCTCTACAAAGTCTTCCAAGGATGTTTTTACCGCTACAAAGTCTTCCGGGGCTGCTTTTTCACCAAGGTTCGTCCCAGGATGGCTGGGAGGGGTAAGGGGTATGGGGAGGGATTAGAATTTGGAGTCGTAGCACTGTCTATGGCTTCGGGAAGGGGAATGCAAAAGATCCTATGGTCCCGGAACACTCTCCAAGGACCATAGGATTGCACTCATTCATTCACTTAGTCACAAGTGAATGGTACCTACAATGATTTTTACACTACCAATAGATGCATTGTATCTGAAATAGGCTAAATTGATCGTTGCTTATCACCTGCCTCATCACCCACTCCTGCAATAGGAGCCAGTGAGGGTGTTGTCTCCATTTATAGGCTCTAGATGGGGTGAGGGAGGGTCATGTCTATGTTAACAGTCTCCCTCTCTAGGCTTCGTGTTCATTCGAGTGTGCGTCTTGAGTGTCTCTACTTTGTGTTGGGTACCCGAGACAGATTAGGGATTCTGCTGGTGTACTGCCCACCCCATTGCCCATCAATCTCCCTGCCTGAGCTGACGGAGGTTGTCTTGGATTTGGTGTTGAAGACCCACAAGATGGTGGTTCTGGGGGAATCTCAATTTCCATGCTGATGCCCCTGCATCCGGGGTGGCTCAGGACTTCATGGCAACCATGAGGCTGTCTCAACATGTCTTTGGCCCAACGCATGTAAAAGGACAAACCCTTGATCTGGTTTTCTCCACTGGGCAGGAAGATGGTGTTCTGAAAGTGGGGGAAGTAACATCTACCCCCTTGTCATGCTCAGATCACTTTCTATTGAGGTTTAGACTCTTGGCAGCCTTTTGTTGCATAAATCGCTTTGTGGATCTTTATTCTGGCGGGCTTGCCAATATCCAGAACCAGAATCGAAGCAGGCAAATCAGTGGGAAAACAGATTTATTACAAAATGTTGTACAACAGGTTAGCCCAGTAGGCTAACGCCACGAGGCAAGGCTAACAAAGAGAAAATGGCTACTTATTGCCTTTTATACTCTTTTCTCAAACTATGAGCTAATTCTCATGGAATTCAACTCTCCTTCTCTCTCTGCAGCTCTGTAGCTGATAAGGCAGAAGCTGCAACTTCAAGGAGACAACAGAACAAAGAGACATACAGGGTTTGCCAGACATACAGGGTGCAAAGTCAGTCTAAAATGGCGTTGCATTGGTTCAGTTATTATGCTACTACAAAGCCTATTCTACTACAAAGCCTATTTTTCTATCACTTTCCTCTCTGCAAGGGTGGGGGGCCTATTAAAATAGTCTCCCCCCCCGGAGGCTAATGGACTCCAATGGATTCCAGAGGGGTCTGGGGGATTTTCCTGCTGGTATGGCTGGTGCTCCTGTCAAAGCCCAAGTTGCTCTGTGGAATTAAGAGATGACTCAGGCCCAAGTGCCCTCTCTCTTGTAGCAGAGCCCGGCCAGCTCTCTGGTATACGTTTGAGCTGAAGGCAATGAAGCAAGAGGGGAATGGCAAGAATGCAGGTGGAGGAAAACTCGTGCTGAGTCTGATCGGACACGGGTTAGAACTCACTATCGAGCCTACTCTGGCGGTGAGGGTGGTAAAGAGACAGTTCTTTTCCACCAGCATTGCATCTTCTCAGTGTTGTCCGGCAGAACTTTTCCGGGTGGTTTGTGGCCTGCTACACTCTGGGCCAGGGCGAGAGATGGTAGAACCCTCGGTAGCACACTAGGACAAGTTTGCATGGCACTTTGAAGATAAAGTCACTCAGATTCATCATGAATTGGATGCCACGCTTAATGCAGTTCCACTAGTAGAGGCATTCAGAGCACCATCTGGGCCAGTTTTGTTGGATGAGTTTCAGTTACTGAGACCTGAGGATGCGGACAAGGTGCTTGGCCAAGTCCGGTCAACCACCTGTGTGCTCGACCCTTGTCCTTCATGACTCATCACATCAAATAAGGAGGGGATCGCCGGCTGGGTCCAGGAGGTTGTAAATTCCTCTCTGAGAGGGAGCGTCAGATGTGGGTCTCATGCAAGGCCAGAGGCCTTGCAGAGTTGTTGGTAGATTTAATGAGAACTAGTTTGAAATGTTTGTGCAGGCTTGTCTGTCAGTTCTCACAGGAGTAGCATTCATAGAATCATAGAATAGTAGAGTTGGAAGGGGCCTATAAGGCCATCGAGTCCAACTTCCTGCTCAATGCAGGGATCCACCTTAAAGCATCCCTGACAGATGGCTGCCTTTTGAATGCCTCTACTGTGGGGAGAGCCCAGGACCTCCCTAAGTCATTGGTTTCATTGTTGTATTGCTCTAACAGACAGGAAGCTTTTCCTGATGTCCAGCCGGAATCTGGCTTCCTGTAACTTGAGCCCATTATTCCATGTCCTGCACTCTGGGTTGATTGAGAAGAGATCCTGGCCCTCTTCTGTGTGACAACCTTTCAAGTATTTGAAGAGTGCTATCATGTCTCCCCTCATTCTCTTCTCCAGGCTAAACATGCCTAATTCTTTCAATCTCTCCTCATGGGGCTATGTTTCTAGACCCCTGATCATCCTCGTTGCCCTCCTCTGAACCCCCTCCAGATTGTCTGCATCCCTCTTGAAGTGTGGTGCCCAGAACTGGACGCAGTACTTAAGATGGGGCCTAACCAGTACCGAATGGAGGGGAACAAGTACCTCTTGCCCTACTTGGAGAAGCTGGGGATCGAACCTGGGACCTTTTGTATGCAAAGCAGCTGTTCTACCACTGAGAACCAGTGCCAAATAGAGGGGAACCAGTAGCTCACGTGATTTGGAAGCTACTAATGCAGCCCAAAATAGCATTTGCTTTATTTGCAGCCACATCACACTGTTGGCTCATATTCAGCTTGTGATCTACAACAATTCCAAGATCCTTCTTGCTTGTTGTATTGATTAGCCAAATATGGCCCATCTTGTAACTGTGCATTTAATTTCTTTTTCCTAGGTGTAGAACTTGGCATTTATCCCTATTAAATTTCATTCTGTTGTTTTCAGCCCAGCACTCCAGTCCATCAAGATCACTTTGGAGTTTGTTTCTGTCTTCCAGGGTATTAGCGATCCCACCCAATTTTGTGTTGTCTGCAAATCTGATAAGCATTCCCTGCACCTCCACGTCCAAATCATAATAAAAGTGTTGAAGAGCACAGGGCCCAGGACTGAGCCCTGCGGTACCCCGCTCGTTACCTCCCCCCAGTGTGAAAAGGTACCATTGATGAGCACTATTTGAGTCCGATTCTGTAGCTAACTGTGGATCCACCTAAGAGTTGTTCCATCTAGCCCACTTTTCACTAGTTTGTGAATCAGAATGTCATGGGGCACTTTGTCAAAAGCTTTGCTGAAGTCAAGATACACTATATCCACAGCATTCCCACAGTCCACAAGGGAGGTTACCCAATCAAAAAATGAGATCAGATTAGTCTGACAGGATTTGTTCTTGACAAATCCATGCTGGCTTCTAGTAATCACTGCATTGTTTTCAAGGTGCTTACAGATTGACTTCTTTATAATCTGCTCCAAAATTCATTCCCTGTCTCAGCCTTGAAGCTGTTAAGTCTTCTCTGAGAACAAATGGTGTGTTTTGAGAAAGTTTGAAGGGGTTACTCAGATTGTAGTGTCATCTTGGTGGGCTGAGCTGAGCATGGGCATGTGTTACAAGCCAGAGCCCCTGTCTGTCAATTGGCAGGTGGCTACCAGGAGGAGGGCCTCCTCTGCTGTGGAACCAGGCTGTGAAATGGGCTCCCTAGAGAGGTTCACCTGGCACCTAATGTGGTACTCATACGCTATGGTGGGACATGGGAGAGGGCCTTTTCTGTTGTGGCATCCCATCTGTGGAATGACCTCCCCCTGGAGGCCCAACTGGCTCCGGCACTGGCTTTATTTCAGCGCCAGGTTAAGACATGGCTTTTTAACAAAGCCTTTGATGGCTAAATCCACCTGCCTACACATTGTCTTGTTTTAACTGGATTTTACTGTTTTAAATTTCATATTGGTTTTAATATATTAATGGTTTAATTTATTTTAGAATTTTGTATTCTATTTTATATGTATGATTTTATCTGTACACTGTCCTGAGATCCCTGTGATATAGGGCAGGCTATAAATGTTTTAATAAAGAAAATAATAATTAAATACTCCCTTCTGTGCCAGGTGAAGATCTTTTTGTTTTCCCAGTATTTGAACATGTTACCATCTTAGTCTTTTAAATGTGTATTTTAAATCTCTGCATTGCTGCTCAGTTTTATTCTGGTTGTACTTTTATACTGTGTTCTTACAGTGTGGTTTAAGTTTTATACTTTAAATGGTACTTTATGGTTTTATTTTGTTCTGTTTTGTTGAAATTTACAATAATAAATAGTGTTTATAGTCTTCATCGGGTCCCTTTCAACTCTGATTGTTCCATGTGGATGGGATTTGTTGCCAGATCGGTATTTGTAATGCAGAATGGCAGCTTCTGTTGCATGATTGCTTCTCTTCCATAGACTCCAGGCTTCCATGCTCACTACTGCTCATTTACAGATGTTCGCATGTCCTTTAGATCCTATGCAAGCATCATCTGCATATTTCTGTGCAGATTAGCAACAATATTATGAGCAATTGTTTGAAATTACAAAACAATCAAAAATCCATTTACTCAGATCCCCAAATTCTTTATTGGAGCGTGACCAGATACAAAAGAGGGCAGGACTCCTGCAGCTTTAACTGTTGTGAGGAAGAGGGAAATTCACCAGGTGCTGCATGCCTACAAATGACACCTGCTGAAATTCCCTTTTCATTACAACTGTTAAAGATATAGGAGCCCTGTGCACCTTTCCCTATGGTCACCGTAGTTATGCGGCATTTTGTGGCAGGATGATGAAGTCAGTCTGGCTCTGCCTTTCCTGGCTTTGCCCCCATTGGACACCAGAGGGCGCTGCTGCACCATCACAGCACTTCTAGAGAGGGGATGAAGAATTGCATTGTGTGTATAGGAGAGGACTGGTGGAATTCACAGTGATACAAGGAGGAGGAGGAGGAGGAGGAAGTGGACTTTTTAAAGTAGTAATACACAATCCATCTAATACCCCCACCCCGCCCCTGCCATAAGACCATCAGTCCAATGCATCAGAAGTGCACTGGGATGGGGAAGTCTGGTCTGGTTTGTACACTAGCCTTCCCCAATCTGCCTCTAGATATTTTGGACTGTAATTCCCATCATCCCCAACCACATCAGAAGAGAACTAGTTGGGGGAAAGCTGTTGTGGACAATAAAATATATGACAGTCTCTGTTATTCATTAACACAGCCAGAAGGGAAGGTCAGCAATGCCTGTCTCTTGGTCCAGCATTTGGCTTGCTCCATTAAGAGCATCTTTTACATTAAGGGAACATCGTGTTGCTTACCTGGGGCATTCCTGTTTTTTTGGCATGATTGTTATGGGCTGCATTACATGGACAGAGAGGGGCAACAACATGGTTTGAATGGAATACTTCCCCTCTAAACGTGCTCTGTTCACTTCCATTGAGATAGCGCCATCTAGTCGCAGAAGGTCCGACTTTTGTCAGCTATTAACACTTTAAAAGTGGTTCGTTCCATGACTGAATTTTCAACAGATGCCACAGCCCACAGAAGATGTCCTGGTCCTTCACGGCATCATTTCATAGGCCCACAGAGTTTCATGAGTGGCCAATCACGAGCATACAATAAATCGCTTGTTTAAAGGAGCCCTAAGTTTTCCAGTTAAGAGCATTGCTCCCAGCCCAGAAGCCGAAAAATGGAGAGGAAAGTGTGTGTGAGAAGACATGAGTATGGGCATACCATTTTTTCCTTCCTATTGGTTTCCCTCCCCATTCCTTCTTTCACCTCTCCCCTAGGGTGACCAGATAAAATCCAGGTCAGGGCTCATGTAACTTTAACAGTTGTAGACAAAAGGGAATTCCAGACAGTGTCATTTGTATGCAATTAGTTCCTGGTGATATTCCCTCTTCATCACAACAGTTAAAGTTGCAAGGGCCCTGCCTTCGTTTGTATATGGTCACTCTAGTATAGTGCCTGCACCTTCAACTGTTATGATGAAGAGGGAATCTCACCAGGAACTAATTGCATACAAATGACACTGGCTGAAATTCCCTTTTCTCTACAACTGTTAAAGTTACATGAGCCCTGACCTGGATTTTATCTGGTCACCCTACTCTCCCCACCCACCTTCTTCCCTTCTCTTGTTCTCCCCTCTTCGGATTGCAGCCAGAAACAGCAGCCTGGCATGCAGAAACCAAGGAGGCCAGGTGTCTCCCTTCGCTTCCTCCTCATGCAGGAAAGGATTCACCTGTTGGATGCTCTTAAAGAATAAACAAACATCCAATTCAGGAGGAAGCCCCATTGAGTTCAATGGGAGTTACTCCCCTGGTAAGTGTGTCAGTTGGGAAATTGGCAGTTAGCAAGAGAGAGAGAGAGAAGGTGGTGGAATTTATCTAAGCCTGTCTTTGCCCCAAACGTACATAGCTGTGCTGCCCTCTGGGTAAATGACCCCTAGGGTTACAATGAGTGCAGCCAGTTAGTTTTCTATTAGGGTGACCCTATGGAAAAGAGGAAAGGGCTTCTGTACCTTTAACAGTTGTATTGAAAAGGGAATTTCAGCAGGTGTCATTGTTATGCATGCAGCACCTGGTGAAATTCCCTCTTCGGCCTCCTCCACACGAGAGGTTTAATGAGCCTTAGAGGCTCATTATAAATTTTACCTCCACACCAGCGGAGCGCAAAACGGGCGTACAGGCGCGTTATTTCCCCGATAATGCGCATTTTCGAATGCGCGTTAAATAGCGACTTTTATTTTGCTCCGGCCGTTAAAGCGCATTATCGCGGTGTGAACAAGCGATTATGCGCGTTAACGTCTTCTAAAGCGCTTTTTGGACATGAATTAATGCGCTTCGCCGCCTCCCGCCGCCTCCCGTGCAGAGGGATTAGGCGTAAATGCGCCTCCGCGATAATGCGCATAATCCCGGAACCGGGCGCAAAAGCGCATCCTTGTGGAGGGGGCCGAAATCACAACAGTTAAAACTGCAGGAGCCCTGCCCTCTTTTGTATCTGGTTATGCTAGACAGGGCTCCTGCAGCTCTTCCTGCTCCTTTCCCAAGCTTTATAGCAGCAGCTTTCTTATCATAGAATCATAGAATAGTTGAGTTGGAAGAGGCCTATAAGGCCATTGAGTCCACCCCCCTGCTCAATACAGGAATCTACCTTAAAGCATACCTGACATTATTATTATTATTATTATTATTATTATTATTAATGTTGGGAATTAAAGGCCTCTGAAAAATACCTGACTATATGGGGTTGCAATCAATTAAAATATGAGTGGGCAACTTGCGACCATCCACACATTTTGGCCTACAAGTCCCAGCAACCCTGGCCAATGGTGAGGGATCATAGGAGTTGTGGGCCAAAACATCTGGAGGGGTACAAGTGGCCCATCCCTGCCCTACAGCTTTGGAGAGTCCACAAAGTCAGAACCTGAGCATGGAATGGATGCATGGTAGAACGATTTGCTCGGTGTGGACTGAGGCAGGGTACAACAGGCAGACGGAGAAATATGGACGGCAAGCTATATGTAGCTTTTCCTTGAGAAATTAAAATGCAATGTACATGTTTGTACAGAGATGGAAAGATAAATCTAAAACAAGTCCTTAGCCAGTGACTTCGCAGAAGGGCATCATAGCCCCCATATCCTGTCCCCATACCTGGATATGGAAGGGGGGGATTGTTGCTTCTCTCTTCCCTGGTTTCTTGGAAAAGGCAGCAGCTTCTGTCTGACTCATGCTTGGCTTATATTTCAAGTTTTCCAGCATCTAACAATGGAACCTGGTCCAAAAATTCTTCGGCAAAGTGTCCGGTCTTTGCTTGGGGCATTCATCAGACTTAGGCCTCCTCCACACGAGACGTTTAATGAGCCTTGAAGGCTCATTATAAATTTTACCTACACACGAGCGGAGCGCAAAACGGGCGTACAGGCGCGTTATCTCCCCGATAATGCGCATTTTCGAACGCGCGTTAAATAGCGACTTTTATTTTGCTCCGGCCGTTAAAGCGCATTTTCGCTGTGTGAACAAGCGATTATGCGCATTAACTACCTGTAAAGTGCTTTTTGGGCATCTTTTAATGCGCTTCGCCGCTTCTCGCCGCCTCCCGTGCAGAGGGATTAGGCGTAAATGCGCCTCCGCGAAAATGCGCATAATCCCCGAACCGGGCGCAAAAGCGCATCCTTGTGGAGGGGGCCAAAGAGGGTGCTAGAGCCGCCAAGGTTTTGCAGCCTCTGGGGCTTGCTAACATTTCCACATCGGGGAGGGTGCCGTACCTCAGTGGTAGGGCACCTGATCTGCATGCAGGTGTTTCAAGTTCAATCCCCCGATGTCTCCAGGTAGGGCTAGGAAAGGATCCTGCCTGAAATTCTGGGGAACGATGGCTGCCGGTCAGCGTCAACAATACTGGGCTGGATGGACCAAGGGTCCATCAGTATAAGGCAGCTTTGGATGTTATTTCTCCTACCTCACCCCCTGCCACCCCACAGAAGTCCTACAAGTTTAGTGATCCCCAAGGAGTGGGAAGGCTCCCTGTGCCACTTAGGGAGCGTTTGGTCAATATAATCAATCGCTCAGTGAAAGAGAATTCCATCTTCTCTAAAGGATGCAGTGATTTCCTGACTCCTCAAGAAGCCTTTTTTTGTGCTAGGAAGACATGGCCGCTTCTAGGCCCACGTCCAACCCAAGACGATGGAAGAATGTGTGGTGGAATTCCAGGACACATCCTAACTGGACCCTTTTCAGTCTGGCTTCTGACCTCTGACAGAGTGTGAAAATCAAAATATAAAGACACATAACACAAAAACCCCTGTACCTAATTTTTCTGATATTAGGCAGGTGTAATCCCCTTCTAAGGGGCTACTATGCCCACAATGATAGTCCAATATTGACGAAGAGGGGAAAGTTAGTTGTTTTGGAGAGGGGGTTAATTTCCAATGATCATCATCAGGATGGTTGAAGACTCAGTTTCCTGAACCTTGACTCGGCTTTGGTACTGAGCTGAAGTGGACAGACTCCAGATTGGTCCAAGCAGAAGCAGGATGTTTTCAGACCTCTGAACTGGGGTCTGCGTTGAAGTGTGCGAACATCATCAGATATTTATACACACACCTACATATATTGGAGGTGTGCACTGACACCCCCACCCCCCACTGCTTCGATTTGATAAGCAGATGCAAATTCGTGTTTTGGGCCTGTGCTCCGGATCTTTTAAGAACCTAGCAACGCCCCTGATCTTCACCCTGAGCTGCAGAGCCGTAGTTCGAAGTACAGCTGTAAGGCAGCCTCCCCTAACCTGGTGCCCTCCAAATATGTTGGGTTGTAACTCCCATCATTCCCTGCTAGGGCTGCCATACGTCCGGGAAAACCGGGAATGTCACGGATTTCAAGACATTCTGAAATGTCCCGGCCGGTCAGTCACAAATCCCGGATTCCTGGTCCGGCTGGGCAAGACAGAGAGAGAGAGAGGAGAGCAGAAAGCACTGGGGCACTAGGAGCCAGACAAAGAAAAGCACCTGAGTTATTACTCCTCCTCCTCCTCCCCTCTTCGGAGGCGGGGATGGTGCACGGCTTCCTCAGCTACCCGACTCATAAGGAGGAGCCATGGCTGCAACCAGCATGCCTTCTTCCACAGCCCGCCTTTTCCCAAAGCACTAGGTGCATGCTGGGTTCCCGCACGCCTGGTCCAGAGGTTTGGCACGAGATTCCAGCCTCCTCCTCCATCGGTTCAGCCAAGGACTTAAGGTTGGTTGAGTTTTTCCCTTCCTTCGCTCTGGGACAATGTGCGCCTCCTTTTTTAACCCACCAAGCTAACATGTTTAAAAGGCATTTCCCTCCTCGCTTTCCCCCCTCCCAGGTGGATAGCCCTTTGTCGTAGCTAAACAACAACAAAAATAAACCTGTTAATCTTCACAATAACAAGGCTCTTGTAGCATCTTAGGCTACACATACTTGGGAGTAAACCCCATTAAACTCAAAGGCACTTATTTATGAGTAGATGTGCATAGGGTTGCATAAATTGCTTTGTGGATTTTTATTCTGGTGGGCTTGCCAATATCCAGAACCAGAATCGAAGCAGGCAAATCAGTGGGAAAACAGATTTATTACAAAATGTTGTACAACAAGTTAGCCCAGTAGGCTAATGCCACGAGGCAAGGCTAACAAAGAGAAAATGGCTACTTATTGCCTTTTATACTCTTTTCTCAAACTATGAGCTAATTCTCATGGAATTCAACTCTCCTTCTCTCTCTGCAGCTCTGTAGCTGATAAGGCAGAAGCTGCAACTTCAAGGAGACAAAAGAACAAAGAGACATTCAGGGTTTGTCAGACATACAGGGTGCAAAGTCAGTCTAAAATGGCTCAGTTATTATGCTACTACAAAGCCCATTCTACTACAAAGCCTATTTTTCTATCAATAGGATTGTACTTCTAAAAACAAAAGGTGCAATCCTGTGCATGTTTAGATAGAAAAAACATGTATTTTAAATGTAAATATAAATAAATAAAATTTGTCCTGGTTTTGTGAATGCAGAATATAGCAAACCTAATGTGCAAGAAAAATCAGGCATTTAACATTCTCCCATTGAAACCAATGAGATCGTAGAACCCTATACATGTTTGCTCAGACATAAGTCCCACTGTGTTCAATGAGTCTTACTCCCAAGTAGGTATGCATGGAATTGCATTGCAGCCTTAAAAGTACTTAACTTTGGTTGGATCATGCCTTAAGTTTAATTTGGGCTGTGGGGGGGGGGCAGTTTGCCTTTTAAATATGTCTAAGAAAATCAACATTATTATCATTGTTGTTGTAATTTACAATTCATTTGATCTTGTCAGCTGGTGGCACAGAACAGTCCATATTCTGCTAGAGCTACCACTTGAACATGAAGTAGATGGCTGCTTTGGGGTTAAACAATATATTTTAATATTAATATTGGGCAGTTAGGGTGGGGGTAAGTCTACATATTGAATTCTCCTCTAGCTTTTGAGAACTAGTGGAGAAATGAAATTTAGTGTCATTTTTCTGTTTGATTGCTTAAATTGTTCTTTGCCTATTATTTATTTGCAGATGCTTAAGTACTTTAGGACTGTGTCATTTAAGGCCTAAAAGCCTGGAAATCTGTTTGGGGAGAGGGAGAGAATGAGTTTCTGTGTGTAAAGGGAAAAGAGCGGGAAGTTTGTAAGTTAGAAAGAGCTAGGCTGACCATATGAAAAGGAGGACAGGGCTCCTGTATCTTTAACAGTTTCATAGAAAAGGGAATTTCAGCAAGTGTCATTTGTATATATGCAGAACCTGGGGAAATTCCCTCTTCATCACAAAGTTAAAGCTGCAGAAGCCCTGCCCTCTTTTGTACATGGTCAAGAGACAGGGCTCCTGCAGCTTTAACTGTTGTGATGAAGAGGGAATTTCACCAGGTTATGTATGTATACAAACAACACCTGCTGAAATTCCCTGTCCTTTGCAACTGTTAAAGATACAGGAGCCCTGTCCTCCTTTTCATATGGTCACCCTAGAAAGAGCGGGAAGTTTAAAATTAGAAAAGAGCGGGAAATCTCTGAGTTGAAAAAGAGCGGGAAATCTAACCTATAAAAGAGCAGCACAAACGTTACCGTAGAGAGGAGGGAATAAGAAGAGCAAAAGAGCGAAATCACTAGAAGAAAACAAGCTCGTAAGGAGGCAAGAGATCCTTAAGGAGCAGATCGCGGAGTCCACAATGCGATTCAAACTGGTGCTGATAGTCTGTCCGTCGATATTCAGTGTATTATAGATAAAGTGTACAACTATTTCTCTACCTATACTGTGCGCGTTGCATCACTGAAATACTGTGAATTTGTGAATGTCTCATACAAAAATCTCATTACTCATGTGACATGAAGAGTTAAATTTTGAATTTTGTAAACTGAAGTAATAAGCTCTGTGCCTTATCTTCACTCAGCTCTTGAGGAATGCATGCTGTACTGAGTGGCCTTGTTGCCTGCCTGTTGCTATTTTTGAAGACAACGGTTCTTTGATTCTGTGTGAAGTCAGACAGCCTTACTATCTCTGTTTCACTTTGTAATGAATGTAGAATTGTTCTGAATGCTTGCTTGCTTTTCTGTATTCTTCGCTTGCAACAGAAGCGTTATTTTCCTTCCCCTATTTCTTAGTTGTAAGAAGCTTCTAGACACGTACGTCACTAGAGAGGGGCGTAGCTTTTTGATACCATGAAGGTAAAAAGGCTTGTTTAATTTTGTTAGGGGCGGTTCCTCTGAATTTTGGCCGTGAGGCAACAGGGAGCCGTCTCAGCGCGCTGACTTTCTATTAATAAAATTGAGTTGTACCTTCCTCCTTGCTATCTGAGATTTATTTTAAGTAACTCCAGGTAACACTCATGTAAAGACAAGATGGCTTAGCCTGTTTCCATCCATAGAAAGGTTCATCCAGATGTTTGAACCACTTAAATCATATTTTCTTTCTCTTGACAGATGCCCTGCTATTCTGAAATCATTCTTTTCTGATGTTAGTGGGGAGGCCTATTTGTTGTTCTTATATGCTCAGATGAACCCATTTCAGAAGGGTATTAGTTTAACTGAGAGGGAAGAAATATCTGTGAATGAGGTAAGGTATGAACTTCTGAATGTGATACAGATACTGAGAGAGGCAGGAGAATTGTTTTCTTACTTCAAAAGTTAAAGAATTGCTAGAAGGTTTGTCACAGTATCAAAGAACAAAATTTCAAGATGAATGCATGTCATTTTATCAGGCAACTATGGAATAGCTGATAAAATGGAGCAAGTCTCTGTCTCACTTTGAACATTTTGACTGGCTACTTCTAAAAAATACACCTGTTTGGGAAAAGGTAGAAGTTTCTCCGAAGTGGTTGGAGGAAAACACAATGTGTAAAGTAAATGAGAGTGCTTTGTTCGATCAGGTCTTAAAACTGAAGTTGTATGTAAATGAGAATTTAGCAAATGTGAGTTGGGCAAATTTGTTATCACATAGGAAATGGGTGGAATTTTTGAACACTTGTATTTCTGAGGAACAGTATTCAGAGTTAATAAAAATTGCTGAGTTTTATTTTTCTATCCCTGGACATAATGCCAATGTGGAGAGGGTGTTTTCCCTCATGAATATCAATTGGACAGAAGAAAGGAACAGGCTAACAACACAATCCATTACAGCAATCCTTCAAATACAGTATAATATGAGATCTGTCACCTGTTCAGAATTCAGTAAGATAATTAAAAACTAGACAAAATTTCTTGACTCTGTGCACAGTTCAGAAAAATATGGGTGGTTTGATAAACAAAAAAAATGAAAATATTTTAGAACATGTTTTAGTTAGAGAAATCATTTTCTTACTTCAAGAATCCTGCTGATTGAAGTGTACATTAATGAGGATGATCAGGGATCTGGAAACAAAGCCCTTTGAGGAGAGATTGAAAGAACTGGACATGTGTAGCCCGGAGAAGAGAAGTCTGAGGGGAGACATGATAGCACTCTTCAAGGACTTGAAAGGTTGTCACACAGAGGAGGGCCAGGATCTCTTCTCGATCATCCCAGAGTGCAGGATGTGGAATAATGGGCTCAAGTGACAGGAAGCCAGATTCCAACTAGACATCAGGAAAAACTTCCTGGCTGTTAGAGCAGTACAACAATGGAACCAATGACCTAGGGAGGTGGTGGGCTCTCCCACACTAGAGGCCTTCAAGAGGCAGCTGGACAGCCATCTGTCAGGGATGCTTTGAGGTGGATTCCTGCATTGAGCAGGGGGTTGGACTTGATGGCCTTATAGGCCCCTTCCAACTCTTACTATTCTATGATTCTAATTTTAGTACTGTTTGAACCACTTAAGTCTTTCTTTCTCTTGATTTCAGAATAGCAAGGCATCTGTTATTCTTTTCTGCCAATTTTCTTTGATCAATTATCATTTTTTCAAAGAAAGTGTTAGATCTCTCCATTAAACCCTGACGGGCGGTATCTGGCAAAAGTCATGCTCCTCTCTGCTGTTCTGGTGTGCCCTGATACACAGCCCTTAGCTATTCTAGCCTGCCCTACTGCAGACTCTTCAAACTACTTTGGCTACTCTTGCAGATTCTCCAACTGTTCTGGCCTGGCCTGTCACAGACCTTGTGAGTATTTTTATATTGTTAGATTTGCACTCCAGCGAGATTTTTTTACCTTATACAGAGCTCGTGGTCTACCCAGCAACCACTGTCGGAATTGGAACGCATTTTCCCCATTGGTCGAATGTTTCCTCTTCGGCCAATCCCAGCTCTTAGACCGGATTCTAAAGGCGGGGAGGTTTCCACTCCTCTGCATAACGCGGTTTGTGAAGTTAGTGGCGAGACGTCGCGTTGGACTTCAAGATGGAAGGGCTCCTGCGCCTGCTGGCTCTTCTCCTCTTGCTCGGGGGATCAGGGTGGGGTCTCTCCACACCTGCGAGGTTGAATGGTCAGTACTGGATTGATTCCTGTCTTTTCATTGCGGGGGGGGGGGGGGGGGAGGTGTTGGAGGCGCTGGTGGGTTTTTTTCTGTCTCGGGCGCCAGAATAGCCTTGGGTGCTGTGACCCATTTTCATCCAGGCAGCAAAATGTCTAGGGCGGGCCTTAACCTCAAGCACTGCTGGTTAGTTATTTGTTACGTTATGTTGTATGATGTTTCCAGTGCCAGGAAGGGGGAGAAGACGCTTGGGGGGGGGGGTCCGCCTGGGGTGCCAGAGTAACCTCACTTGCTTTGAGTCCCTAAGTTGGAGGTGCGCTGTTCCCTGCTCTGCTTCAGGCAGCAAAATGTCTTGGGCTGGCTTTGGGGTGGGTGGGATATTTGGTGAGTGCCTCCTGGAGCGTAGCTGCGCGGTGAACCCTCTTTCCTGGCATGTTTGTTTTGTAAGCCGTCCGGGGCAGGGACCCCTTCACACCGTGCCAAGCTCACAACTCCAGGAGAAAACGTTGAGAGAAGCAGCATTCTTCACAGTGAAGAAGTGGATGGTTTGTTTACCCCTGTAATGTGAGGCTGCCTCTCTGGGTTTAAGGGTGGGATCTAGCTAGAATAGTTCTAATGTTTTCCTGCTCATCTGATCCCAACTCCTGTTCCTGGTGGGGTTCAGATTAGCAGGAAAACATTAGGAATATAGGAGTTATAGGACATTTTTTTCTGTCTAAACATACATAGGACTGCGCTCATAGTGGGATATCCAGTACACCCAGCTGCATTCTAATTAACAGGATATTTCCATAGTCTTGTGATCTCACCCCTGCTTCCCTGCTGTTAGCTCTTATTCTAAATTGCTTTGGGAGTTATTTCATAGAAAAGTGATAAACAGTGCCTTCACCATCACCCCTTCACTTGTCCACTTTGTGTTGTGTTACAATCTGGAATTAAAATGGAGTTAATTGGCATGTTTGCCATTTGATTTACTGTAAAAAGAGAAGGGGTCACTAACCAGAACAAAAGAATGAAAAGGTACCAATGATACATGAAAAACCAGTTGTGGTAAGTGACAACTATTTATGATACACTGAACAATTACTGTGAATGTATAGATACAATAATTAATGCCAAACAGTCTAAGTTTCATTTCTTCATCAGATCATTCTTAACTCTTTAATTGCAGGCAGCTGGCCTTGAACATCCACTGGGTGATAACCTTCCTTAAAATGGGAAGAACTCATTGATGTAGTATCAATGTGTTAGGCCCCCTCCACAAGAATGCGCCTTTGCGCCTGGTTCCGCGATTATGCGCATTATCGCGGAGGCGCATTTACTCACAATCCCTCTGCACGGGAGGCGGCGAGAAGCGGCGAAGCGCATTAAAAGATGCCCAAAAAGCGCTTTCCAGGTAGTTAATGCGCATAATCGCTTGTTCACACAGCGAAAATGCGCTTTAACGGCCGGAGCAAAATAAAAGTCGCTATTTAACGCGCGTTCGAAAATGCGCATTATCGGGGAGATAACGCGCCTGTACGCCCGTTTTGCGCTCCGCTCGTGTGTAGGTAAAATTTATAATGAGCCTTCAAGGCTCATTAAACGCCCCGTGTGGAGGAGGCCTTAAACAAATTGTTTTATGTCATTTTATAGAACTAAAATTTATAAATACCTTCAGTTAGGGGGAAACAACATATTGTACAAATACCGATTTGTGTATTCCCTCTAATGAGCATCTGTAAAAATACAATAATTTGTTCGTTTTAATTCCTGTTTTTTATTTATTTCTAGTAACTGGTCTAAAGTTTAGCATGTAACTGTCTGTAAAAAGATGACCATATATTTCTCTCATGAGGCAGCATTTGATTTACACCAAACGCAGAAGGAGGTAAGCATCCAAAGCAGGTCAAAAAGAAGGCAAACGTGTTCTCAGGATGAAAACTTTATTTTCAGGAAGCCCAAAGCATTTTGGCCTGTCCTTTGTTCTAAGGCCTTCCTCAGGGGGCCTCCTTTTATTTTATTTTAATAATAAAATAGAATACACTAAAACAATACGTAATATTAAAACATATTCCTGTTACTAAGTTAATTAAGCACATTGCTACAGGGGCCTATGCTTATATGTTAATATTAAAAACTTTTTAAACACAACAGAATGCCACTAAGGCCTGTGTGCGCATATATATATATATATATATATATATATTTATTACCCGCCTCTCCCTCTGGATCGAGGCGGGGAACAACATTAAATACAAAACAGCATAAAATACATAAAACTGATTAATAACGTATTATTTAAAACCTTATAAAACTGTCCTATTATGAAAGTATGATAATTAACCTGATTTTAATCCCAGGTTGGAACACAACAAGATGTGGACAAATCAACAGGGGGTTAAATACTTACGCAAGGCCCTGTAAATATATTCTAGCAAACTTAACTAAAGCGAAGAGGTATTTGTTGTGCTAAGGAGAACCAAGTGGTGTGCCTTCTCCATTTAATAATAGTTTGTTTGCCACGTTTTAAGACTATGCAAAATTAGCCACTGGGGCAGTCCCTCACTCTGCCCCTCACTCTGCCCTAGCTCAGGGCTGAGTCAAGAGGGAGTGTTTTGGAAAGGGCGAAGGGCATTATGGTCAACAGTCCTGGGTTTCCTTGTTTTGGGCCTAGAGATGCAAAAGGTTCTGGAAATTTTGAAGCTGGGGGGGGCAGAAATTTGGGGAAAACTAAAGAAAAATGCAATACTTTTTTTTTAGTGCCCTTTACATATCTAAATTCACTTTGTCACTTCAAGAACATAAAATGTATTATGGTTTGCTCATAAAATATTTGGTATATTAAATTTAAACATAGTTTATTCAGACAACTATACATTTATTATTGAATTTACTCTTTTATTATTTTATGAATGCCTCTTTAGAAGAACACACACACACGAAACAATATCGTACAGGTTAAAAGAATTGCTCATTGTAAAATGATACATATAGAAATTGAGGTAAAATAACCAGTATAAATACACATATTCCTATATATGCACTGCATTGGCACTGGTTACATCACCACAACTTTACAAATAAAACAAAGCTATACAAAGAAAATACAGAGGAGATTGATTCCTTATACTAAAATAAACAATGAGTAGGTACATACATTATCTTTAAATTTATCAATGGTGGGGAAAGGCACAGAGGCAGGCGGGGGGGGGGGGGAAATCTGGATTTTTTTGTATGTATCTCTCCTCCTCCACCTTCAGAACTTGTTTGGGCCTCGTATTTGTTTGTGGCTCTTTTGGTTCCTGGCCGCAAAAGAAGTTTCCTGTGTGTTAACTTCCGCTATTTTGAAGACAGATGAAATGAAAGACAGTTTTACTCGGGGAGCTCTTGTGTGGAACTGGGGCTGGCCTTGCAAGTTGCTTTTTATCTTCTCATCTTGACTAAAAGGAAGCCAAGCTGGACTGAGAGATACCGGAAAGCCATGAACTTTTAAATCAAGTGGCCGTACAATTATAGCAGACGCTCTTGCAGGTTTTAACCTCCCCCCCCCCCCAAAACTTGGACTGTGTTCAGCCATTTTTATTTTGACTTCCTAGTAGCAAATACATGAGTCTATGGTCCCCTCTACAAGGATTCGCTTTTGCACCTGGTTAGGCGATTATGCGCATAATCGCAGAAGCGCATTTACGTCTAATCCCTCTGCACGAGAGGCGGCGAAGCGCATTAACAAATGTCCAAAATGCGCTTTACAAGTAGTTAATGCACATAAGCACTTATTCACACAGTCAAAATGCGCTTTAACGGACGGAGCAAAATAAAACTCGCGATTTAACGCGCATTCGATAATGCGCATAATCGGGGGGATAACGCGCCTCTACGCCCGATTTGTGCTCCGTTCTTGTAGAGAATGCGCCTTGAAAGAGCTTTAAATGCCTCTTGTAGAGGCACCCTTTATCTTGCTGTTCAAAGGCACCAGTGACTGCCTGGCTGGGCTGATAGGGAGAGGTACAAACTTGAAACCTACACTGAGCTCCTACCCTTTCCCCCAAATCTCTCACCAGGTATTTGTCAGAGAATGCTGTGGGGCTGTGACAATAGAGGTTGAAATTGCCTGGGTCTGAGCAGGGAATAGCTATTGGGAGGAATGCTGTGTTATAGTAGGAATTCTGTCGAAGGAGTGGGATATATGGAAATTGCAGGCTGTCAGTAGTTTTGGTTTGGTTTTGCAGAGCATGTGAAGTTTTATGACAACCCTGTTGTATGGACTTCTGATAAACAGGTTTTGCAGGGTTTAGTTGTGCTTCCCAAATTGTTTTGCGTACAGGAAGGGGAGGCTGTGTTCCCAATGGGGCACCCCCACCCCATTATTGTATGCTTATTGTATGTCTCCAGCCTGAATATCCTTAGAAGTAATGGTGGTTGTAGAATGGGAACTGGAAACAATGGGAGTGAACAGAATAGAAAAGGAAGTCGTAGCGAAACGAAGGGTCAGAAGGACCAGAAAACTAGCGCGGGTTTCCCCACATGGACTGTTTTTTTGTGCTATCATTTCCCAGTAACGGTATTTTCCTTTGTGCAATCAATACACGTCAGCCACCAGCAGGCCACCAGCAGGCCACCAGCAGCTGTCCTGCACCTTCCCCCTTTCCCCCCCGTGTTATTTCTGTACGGGGAAAATATGGTATCTTTTTGCAGCCACACTATATTTCCGCCATCACCCAGCCATGTGTATTTCTCCGTCTGCGCTATATCACACTTTGGTATGGCAAGACTCAGGCGGTGCGGTGCTGATGTCAGTTGATGTGGAAGGGGTGGGTTTTCATTTGGAAAGCACCTGGATCTTTCTAACATTGGCAGGTCAGCAGCAGCTCACGAGAGGAGGTGGCTGTCACAGTGAGGGCAGCGGCTCTCAGGTTGCTTTGAATCCGGATCTCGGTATGCTGTTGGGGAGACTTTGGGCCAGTTCAGACAACACATGAAGCCGTGCTTAGGCCGCTAACCTTTTTGAAGCAAATGGTTATTGAGTATGTCTAAACCGTGGTTATGTAGCAACCATGGTTAGGAATGGTTCACATGACATGCTAAGCCAGAATGCTTAGCTCAAAATGCTTAACCACCGTGGCTTAATGTGCCGTCTGAACAGGGTCAATGTTGATCTGTTTGTGGAGGTGGTGTGATTCTGATGTATGAAAGTTTAGGCTGCAGTTGCTCTGATTCTCATGGATTTCAATGGGACTGACTTCTGAGTATTCCACACCACACGTTTATCAGGTGAAGGGTGAAGGGAACCGGCAATCAAAACAAATGAAGTCAGGATACCCCATCAGTACAAACAGAGTAAGGGGAGGGGTTATACATGGAGAGGGGGGCAGATCATAGAATAGATCATGAAGACATTCAGAAATTCCAGGATTGACAGTTCTTTCCTCACTTAGGGTGACCATGTGGAAAAGGGGACGGGGCTCCTGTATCTTTAACACTTGCATAGAAAAGGGAATTTCAGCAGGTGTTATTTGTATGCATCCAGCACCTGGTGAAATCCCCTCTGCATCACAGCAGTTAAAGCTGCAGGAGCCCTGTCCTCTTTTGTATCTGGTCACGTTAACTTCCCTTTCTCCCTCAGTCTTTAACCAATCTTCCTGAAATTTTCAGGTTATGTAAAATAGGCATTTCTTTCTGGCATATGTAAATTTCAGAAAGATTGGTGAACACTTTTTGGTTTCATTAAAGTTAGAATTTAAAGCTAGAGTGCCAGATACAAAAAAGGACCAGGCTCCTGCAGCTTTAACTGCTGTGCTGAAGAGGGAATTTCACCAGGTGCTTCATGCATACAAATGACATTTGATGTAATACCCTTTTCTATGCAACTGTTAAAGATACAGGAGCCCTGTCCTCCTTTCCATATGGTCACCCCACCCCCTGTCTGTCTTTCCATCTCCATTTCTCCCCTCAAAAGGAACAAGTTTGTAGTTGGGTAATACTGAAGGAGCTGGGGAATTAGAAATGTTGGTCAGCCTGGCCAAGTTCTACAAATCCAGATGTCCTTATTGCTGGTCGTGGGTGGGTGTCTACCTGATAGGGAGGAAAGAAAGAAGGGAAACGGATTTCAAGTTCAACAGGCCGCAGAGGTTTTCCGGGAGTTTCGGGGAAAGGGGGAGGAGTGTCCCACTCTGTCAGTCCCTTGCCCTTAACCAATAATGATAGACGGGAGGGCAAAGGGGCAGGTCCAGCAAAGCTGAAACTACAACACCGATCAGAGGCGCCACCCACCTATGTACAGATAGAGAGCGTCATCACATAGGGGGAAATAGCGTTGGCTTACCGTTGCTTCTCTGCTTGCGCGGTTGTCCCGCATTACTTCCCCTTTTGAAAGAGGAAGTAAACAATGTGCACGTGGCCCATTCAGTGGGCCGTTTTGATCTGCACACAGCAGGAGATAACGGAAACTTCTGTCTTTAAAAATAAGTCGGACTATCTGGGGTGTTTTTTTGTCACACGAAAAAGTCTAGAAGGGGCGGGAGGTGTGCAGGAGGCAGACATCGTCATGAGAGGGACCTATGAAAATCCGTGAGAGCCCAGTAACAAGCGTGCAATAAAATGCTCATCTGATGGAGCTCATAAACTGGAATTTAACTGATATAACTGAGGACACCGTACATGGCCAGCACTTGATTGGGAATAAAAATAGCGTCACAATGGTGGGTTAAACAGGCAGAGTAGAAAAGCCCTCAGTTCGACGCTTCTGTGCCCGAATAATCACTTCTGTTTTGGGGCTTCCAGATGTCACTCTTAATATGCCATCGTCCTGCCCCATCATGGAATTGTACAGGGGATTTAGACAACAACGTCATCAACTTGTAATCCTTCTGCGTTTCCCCACCACTTCTTCTGTCTTATTATTTTTTCCCCAGAAAAAACGTATGTTAAGAATGAAAAAAACTGAATAGCTGCACGATGCCTTTTGATTTTATACCGATAGGAGCCATCTGTCTAGAAGCGTCTTCTCTCTCTCAAATGTAGCTTTGGATGTTGTTTTTTGGGCAGGGCGGAAAACATCCATTGGAAGGCAGGAAGGGGGTGCTCAGCGAAATAGCCCCCGTGGTCTTTAGATCCTGATTTGGAGCCTGGGTGTTTGTGCATTTCTAGAGCCTATCACAAGTTAGGGGACTTGGGAGCCTTCCTTATTCCAGCTCAGACTCATTATTCATCGAGCCTAGTACAGTCTTCTCCGAGTGGCAGCTGCTATCCAGGGCCTCAGGTAAAGAGAGAGTTTTTCCCATCTGCTGCCTGATCCTTTTAACTCAGATGCCAGGGACCAGTGCCTCCTGTGTGCAAAGCATGAGCTCTTCAGCTGAGCCCCAGAGAAGTCAAGGGCAGTGGGCACAATCCCCCTTAATTCACTTCCATTGTAATGTGTGAAGAGGCCTAACAGGTCCAGTGTGTGAACACAAAGATGGTAGCAGTATAGTCCACTGCAATGTGTCAGCAAAGCGTCTCCTATGTTCCTGTTAAAGTTACACTTTGCTGGCTCATTGGTCCATGTAGCAGTAACAGCTGGGACAGAATATGTATTTATTTGTATATTTTTTTAAAAAAATAAAGCAGGTATGGATTGCTTTTCTGTCCAAGCCTATATATATATATATTTAAAAAACAATCTCATAGTAAAACAATCAAATTTAGAGCAGCACAAACACCCAAAGAGGAATAAAACTATTAAATACCTATCAAAAGCAACTCAAGGAAATTTTATTTACAATACACCTAAAGCTAGGCAAAGATGGGGCCAATCTGACTGCCTTAGGGAGGGAGTTTGGTATTTGGGAGTAGCCACAGTAACGGCCCTGTTCCCACTCGCCCAACCTCTCCTGGTGGAGACATTTAACAAGGACTCTGGAGAAGATAATAAATTATGTTGGGATTCATGCAGGAGGAGTCAGTCCTTGTGGCCTCAGACCATTTACAGCTTTATATAACTCCATGGTGCTCCTAGTGCAAAAATCTGGCATGTTTTGTTTGGATTCCTTTCTTATCAGTAAAGAACACTAATTAGCCACTATTTATTTGTTTATTTATTTATGTATGCATTGCATTTGTATACCGCTCCATAGCCGAAGCTCTCTGGGTGGTTTACATAAGATAAAAACATTTTAAAAACAATATACAGAAATTAAAACTGCAAGACCTACAATATGATACACATACATTTAAAACCATAAAAATAACTTTAAAAGCTATAAGCCTAAAAAACAAAAACAGACCCAGGCTGATGATGAAAGGTCTAGATTTCGGTTTCTCTTCTGGGAAACCTCACAGATAGGTCAAGCTGAATTACTCTTGTACCAAGACGTGAAGTTAACCTACATTGGGCTTTGGAATTTCATATTTTAAACCAGAATTCAGTTGGAGGAATCTTATTATTGAATTTCCTAATTTTACAACAGGGGGAAGGTGGTGCAAATGTGTTAAGTTTTGCATGATTTGTCAAAATGAAACAAAGAAACAAATTTACCTGCTTTCCATTGTCGGGGCTGCAATCCCCTTGGGGCAGAGCCTTAAAATTGTGAAGTAAAACCTGGAGCTGGTCTTCAAAGGGAAATGGGGTGCAGCTCCATTAAAGAGGTTTGGGGTCCCCGCTCAGTTCCTCTCCTCTTCACCTAAGAGTTCCTTCATAGCATTGATGCCTGGCCTCAGATAGTCACCCCACCTCTCTTTTTAGTCCTTCTTCATTGACCCAAAGGCTCTTTCTTCCCCTCCCCTCAACTCCATGTGCTAATTTGCCTTCCCCACTTCCTCCGGTCTTTTCTGTGCTCTCTTTGACGCCCCTCTCCTGCTTCCCCACTCCTCTTCCCTGCAATGTCTTCATACTTAGAGACAGACACACACACACCCTCACTCTCAGACACTTGCTTCTTGTGCTGCCATCTTTGGGGTCTGCAGTGGGGTGACAGCCTCTTGGAAGGTCTGTGGCTTGGAGGGATATTTCTCCATTACAGCCCCCCTAACTCTGCCCTCTTTTTTTCCCTTCCTTTCCAGGCGCCTCCTCCTCCTCGCACTCCCTGCACTATTTCTACACGTCTGTGTCAGAGCCTGGCCAGGGGCTGCCCCAGTTCATCGTTGTGGGGTACGTGGATGACCAGCTCTTTGTCCAGTACGACAGCGACACTCGGAAGTTTATGCCTCGGACGCCCTGGATGGAGACGGTGGGGAAGGAGGATCCCCAGTACTGGGACAGGAACACCCAGAAATTATGGAACGCTGAGCCAGTGTTCAGAGGGAGCCAGGTGAACCTGCAGAGGTACTACAACCAGAGTGGTGAGTGGAGGGTAAGAAGGGTGAAGATTCCCCCTCCCCATATTCTGTCCCTCCAAGGGTGTAGGAAGTGGGGAGAGGAGGCTGTTGGGAGGGAAAGGGGGTTCCTAACCAGAGAGAAACTCCCCCCCTCATCAAATGACCACACCAGCTTGGGGGGGGGGATTGGCGTGTAGCCGGGACCTCTCCCCTCACCCTCTAGCATAAAGACTGAGAACAGGATTTTGATAGACAGGATTGATGGAATACAAGCTCCCCTGCCCACAGTGGCAGCCCCCACCGGGGGGGTGGGGGTGGAGAGGGGAACCTGCCCAGGCCATCTGCTCCCCCACTTGATCAATGCAATCAGCAGTCACTCCCTTTTGGGGGGTGGGGTGGGAGAGAGAGAGAGAACCTTTCAAAGTGAATTGGGCCAGCTGGTTCCTCCTACCCCAAGGAGAGACTGGCTGTGCAGAGTGAGGATTGGCTGGTTCTTGTGACAGTCTCAGTCGGGTGCAGTGCTGATTAAAATGCATTCAGGGTGGTGTCCCCCCCACAGGCCCCGCCCAATGCAATGCATTTCTCTCTGATCCCACAGCGCTGTTGTGATATGCTGACTGTTGCTGTACTGCTTTCCTCCCAGCTTCGTCTCTCTGAGTTCTGTATGCAAAGCACATGCTGCCTGAGGGCGCCCAGAGGGCACGATCCCCCATAGGATCAAATGAAATGTCCAAGGCGCTTTCTTTGCGGAGCAGAGGAAGGCGCCGCCTTCAGAGCTTTACAGTGGCCAGTGCTCCTGGGTGCCCGGTACTGATTGGCCCGGTACTGGGCCAATCAAATTAATTTTAAAAAATACCACCTTTGCCCAGCCTTGGCCCCCTCCACAAGGATGCGCTTTTGCGCCCGTTTGTGGTATTATGCGCACTATCGCGGAGGCGCATTTACGCCTCATCCCTCTGCACGGGAGGCAGCGAGAGGCGTTGAAGCGCATTATCGCTTTTCTCCGACGCGCGTTTTAATTGTTCACATGCGGGGCTTCGGGAGGAGGAAACAGACATTTTAATTCGCTTTTTGCCTAAAGCCAACCCCTTTCCCAGCCCTCCCTTCCTGTACTCCACCCACAGGAATGTACCTGCCTGCCTACGTAATTTCGGGTTACCTGGCAACCAGATGGGAGGGGGGGAGAGGGCAGAGCTGAGCGGGGGGAAAAAAATGCCTTCAGGTTACGCGCACCTTCGCGCGCGTGCATATGCATACAAGCACGTGATCAGAGCCAACCCCTTTCCCAGCCCTCCCTTCCTGTACTCCACCCACAGGAATGTACCTGCCTGCCTACGTAATTTCGGGTTACCTGGCAACCAGATGGGAGGGGGGGAGAGGGCAGAGCTGAGCGGGGGGAAAAAAATGCCTTCAGGTTACGCGCACCTTCGCGCGCGCGCATATGCATACAAGCACGTGATCTGAGTTTCGTCGACCCTTGAGTTCATTTACCTAGGCGACACCAGAGAAGCAAGTTTGGTTCCCCTTTTCTCTTTCTGAAACGCCATTTTGAGCTGGACGGGAAGAGAAGATGAGATGGCTCCTACCTCGATTTCTCGTTCCCTCGTGTATGCAATTCAACTTATGATCGCAAATATGCATTTTACATTGACTTGCCTAAGGAGAACGATTCAACGGAGAAGAAGAAGAAGAAGAATCATCATGAGAATGCTCCAAGAGAACAACTCATATGTTTTAAGGCTCCAACAAGATAGGCTCCAAGAGAATTTATTATATGTTCCTTTGATGAAACAACAGAGACCAAGAAGATGGTGGTGCTTCCCCAGGAGTCGTGACTGGTGGGAAAACGATGTTCTAGCCCTCTGGGGTGATGAGCAGTGGCTAGAGAACTTTAGGATGACCAGAGCAACCCTTTTCCAGATTGCAGACCATCTTCGGCCATTTCTAGAACGTCGCAATACGAACATGAGGGAAGCCATTCCAATGGTGAAGCGCGTGGCCATCTGTATATGGAGGCTAGCAAATCCTGGTGGTTACCGGGTGGTGGCTCAGCAATTTGGGATCGGTAGAACAACGGCAGCCATGATCGTTGTGGAGGTCTGCCTAGCCATGGAGCATGCGCTTCTGAGAAAAACAGTTTGCCTTGGCAATGTTCCAGAGGTGAGTCTTGTTTTTTATTATTTGGGATAGGAAAAGATGGGCTAGGCTGTTATATAGGTGGCCAAATGGAACTTGATCATTGTATCTCAAGCATGCCAGCCGATGAAGCAGTAATGATTTATTTTCCATTATTTATGTTTTCTCTCTCAGATCATGAGTGGATTTTCCAAACTGGGCTTCTTTCATTGTGTTGCAGCCACAGATGGATGTCACATTGAAATTGCCTGTCCTCCTAGGCAAGGCCCTGACTACATAAACCGGAAACGCTTTTTTTCCATGCTCCTTCAAGGCACAGTGGACCACCGTGGGCGATTCATGGATGTGGAAATAGGTTGGAGTGGGAGAAATCACGATGCCCATGTCTTCAGGAACTCTGCGTTCTTTGAGGCCATGGAAGCTGGTGTCTTCATCCCAGGGAACCCTACCATTACTGTTAATGACGTGCAGATTCCTCCACTGGTGGTGGCTGATTCCGCTTACCCCATTCGGAAGTGGCTGATGAAACCTTACGGCGGAGCCCTGGACCAGCAAAAGCAACATTTCAACCACTGTCTGTCACGGGCGAGGAATGTTGTTGAATGTGCCTTTGGAAGGTTAAAAGCACGGTGGAGATGCCTGTCGTCCAGGATAGAACTCGCTGAAGAAAACGTCATTTCTGTGATATCTGCCTGTGTCATTCTACACAACATTTGTGAAAGTCAAGGACATGATGTTGCATTGGATCTCCACGAAGCAAGGCAAATTGAACTGGCAACCCTGGGTGCCCCGCTGCCAACGGGGCATGAGGAAATTCAAGAAAAGGCTGCTGGGGAAAAGGTCAGAGATGCCTTAAGAGGCATGCTTTGGTCTCTGCGTGGGCAGAACCCCTAGGGAGGTGAGTGTTCAGTGCCAAACCCCTGTGCCAAACTTGTGTAAGCCATGTTTTCCCTAACTTTACTCTATTTACTCTATTTCAGCAAGTCACAGGAAGGAATCATGTGTCAAGACCTGCTCGAAGCATAAACCAATAAGGAAAGTGCATAAACAAATCAGGAAAGTATCCGCATAAAGGCTTCATGGCCTGAGAATGAATGAATGAATGAATGAATGTGTAGAGGGTGGGATATTGTTATTACATCCTATGCTAAAACAATCCATCTCTAAATTTCCCTTAGAACATAGCATAGAGAGAACTGCAGGGGATCAAAGACGGTGTCGTGTGGAACCTCTGTGATGTGACCAGACCAGAAGGCAACCGCTTCCTTTTTCTGGATCATTCATTCCATTCTTCAAGCAAAAGCCAAGTCCCGCTCCAGGCAGCACTGACTGTGTTTATTCTTTTTTCATCAAGAAGAAGCTGCATTAGGAAATGAGACTACTTATAGACAATCCCTTTAGAATATGTGAATTTTATTTTCTATGTTGATTTCGCTTTTACATTGCTGTTTTGAGATGTTCAGTGACTTCAAAGTAACGTATGTTTCTTTCAATGTGTAATGCAATGCTGTTGCAAATGCTGTTAATTTTATTTTCTTTGCTGATTTTTCTTTTACATTGCTGTTAGTAATTAGATATTGTTATGAGATGTATGTTCATAATAATGTGACTTTCAACTATGTTTCTTTCAATGTCAAATTAAATGCTGTTGTAAATGCTGTTAATTTTATTTTCTATGCTGAAATTGTTGTTGCCATATTGCCATATTGTTGTTGCCATATTAAAAAGTGCTTATTTTAAAAATGCTTATCCTAAATAAAATATGTTCCTACAATTCCTAGACAATAAGACTTCAGGTAACCCAACACACATATGCAGTACAGTGAACATTGCAGAAGGGCAAGTAACAGGACCACAGCCCATCCATGTCTACCTCACAGGGTTGTTTTTTTGAGAATAACATAGTACCATCTAGTCAATAACATTCTCAGGTTTTCAGTTCAGGACACCCAAAGGTACATTCAGGACACCCAAAATTGTTGTTGCCATATTAAAAAGTGCTTATTTTAAAAATGCTTATCCTAAATAAAATATGTTCCTACAATTCCTAGACAATAAGACTTCAGGTAACCCAACACACATATGCAGTACAGTGAACATTGCAGAAGGGCAAGTAACAGGACCACAACCCATGCCTACCTCACAGGGTTGTTTTTTTGAGAATAACATAGTACCATCTAGTCAATAACATTCTCAGGTTTTCAGTTCAGGACACCCAAAGGTACATTCAGGACACCCAAAATTGTTGTTGCCATATTAAAAAGTGCTTATTTTAAAAATGCTTATCCTAAATAAAATATGTTCCTACAACTTGACAATGTTGATAGTAGTATTCCTAGACAATAAGACTTCAGGTAACCCAACACACATATGCAGTACAGTGAACATTGCAGAAGGGCAAGTAACAGGACCACAACCCATGCCTACCTCACAGGGTTGTTTTTTTGAGAATAACATAGTACCATCTAGTCAATAACATTCTCAGGTTTTCAGTTCAGGACACCCAAAGGTACATTCAGGACACCCAAAACACATCTGGTAACTTTCCCACTGCTCCGAACAAACGCGACAGTGTTTAATCACTTACGCGCGGTTCGGGAATGGTGGTTTGACGGTTCCGCGCGCATGCGCGCAACCGCTAAACCGGTCCGCGGAAACATCGCAAACCGGAAGTGAGGCCTAGACTTCCTCACAATCCTTCAAGATGCCTAGAGGGAGGTATTGGGGGGATGCGGAGGTCCGCATATTATTGGCCTTCCTCCTCCAATCCTCCCTCGTTGGAAGGATTGTCAGGAGCAGCAGCCTCCCGACTATGAGGCTGTTTAGGAGGGCGGCTGCTGCTCTGTGCCAGCAAAACTTCGTCCGCACTGCCCTGCAGTGCAGGACGAAGTTTAAGTATATGAAGGCCCATTTTTTCCGGGCCATTAGTGCCCACGGAGAGCATCCCCCCTTTCGCCAGCGGCCCCCCTACTTCAATGAATTCAGGGAGCTGTGGCGGAAGGCGGGGAGACCAAGCCCTGAGGAGAGGCTGACCGCAGGTGAGTGAGTGCATTAGCATTCTGCCCACTGCTCATTGTATATTCTCTGGTGGATGTGCAGGTTGGGGGGGGGAAGCCCCAAAAACTATGACCCCTGACACAATGAGGCTTTAAGGTGGATTCCAGCATACATCTTGGGTGGGGTGGGACTAGATGCCCTTCAGGAGCCCTGTGTGCTGGTGATTCTGCCCACTGCTCATTGTGTATTCTCTGGTGGATGTGCAGGTTGGGGGGGGGAAGCCCCAAAAACTATGACCCCTGACACAATGAGGCTTTAAGGTGGATTCCAGCATTCATCTTGGGGTGGGACTAGATGCCCTTCAGGGACCCTTCCACATTTTAATGTTATTTCCCTTTTTCCCTTCCCTCTTTTTCTTAGCCCAAAACAGGAGGGCGGAAGAGGCGGCTCCGTCTCCCGAAGTGGAGGAGGTTGGGGGGACTTCTCCTCCTCCTCCTCCTTCTCCTCCTTCTCCTCCTCGGATGACCCTCCGCAGAAGGGCACGTAAGTTAAATGCAAGCCAGATTAATTAGGAATACTATTTTTGCCCAGCGTACTTTAATAATATTATTAATATTAATAATTGTAATGATATATGTATTTATTTATTAATTAACAGACTCTCCCAACGGATCGAGGCGGGGAACACCATGATAGAAACTTAAAATAACATTTTTTTTCCAATTTTGAAGGGATACTCAGTCCATCGCCATCGCCGTCTGCGGAGGAGGTGGAGGAGGAGGTGCAGGAAGAGGAGGAAGAGGAGAATGCACCCCCACCTGTCTCACCTGCTGCTGTGTCTCCAGCAGGTAATAGAAGTTCCATTGCTTTGTATAATGTAGAGTACATTGAGCATATAAAATCCAGGTCAGGGCTCCTGTATCTGTAACAGTTGTAGAGAAAAGGGAATTTCAGCCAGTGTCATTTGTATGCAATTAGTTCCTGGTGAAATCCCCTCTTCATCACAACAGTTTAACCGACCTGGATTTTATGTGGTCACCCTATTGTACAGTACAGGACTAATGGTTTAAATTTTTAATTAAAAAATGAAAAACTATATTTACATTCCTGTAAATTGAATCGCATTGAATAGCCAATGTCATTGAGTGGTACATCTTGAACTGTTTTTCTGTTGGTTATATTATATGATTTTAAACACTTTTTTTTTCTTACCATCCCATGCAGTTCCCACTCAGGAGGAGCGGCTGGAGAGCCTAGAAAACGCCGTGGGAGGCATGCAGCAACGCATGTCCTCCATTGAGGACAAGCTAGACCGCATCCTCAATAAATTGTAAATAGTTGAAAATAATATTGTAAATAGTTGAAAATAATATTTGTTTAAAAAACTAAATCTTTATTTTTGTTACTAAAACATTGTTTTGGTTTTCCTTAGCATTTTCAGGTTGGTGCAGTATTAAGGAGGGATGCCTAACTGTTTTAATAATAGATAGGAAGCACAGTCCCAACCACACAGTGAGATATGAAAACTATATTTCAATGGTTAAATACAACATAAATAACAGCAAAAAATACCATAATTAACAGCAAATAACATAACAATTACATAAATAACAGCAAAAAATACCATAATTAACAGCAAATAACATAACAATTACATAAATAACAGCAAAAAATACCATAATTAACAGCAAATAACATAACAATTACATAAATAACAGCAAAAAAAAACCATAATTAACAGCAAATAACATAACAATTACATAAATAACAGCAAAAAAAACCATAATTAACAGCAAATAACATAACAATTACATAAATAACAGCAAAAAAAACCATAATTAACAGCAAATTATTAACAATAACATAAAACATGTATTCTAAGGGGAGAACTTTAAGGGTTTTTTTACCTCCCGTGCCGTGCGCTTTATGCTTGGCTCACCTTGAAGTGGTGATGATGAGCGCTGTGGGGGTACTGTATGGGAGCACGGGAGCAGTGATTCGTCCAAGTCTTTGGTTAAAATGTCATTCTGGGGATTTTGCAACTGGGCAGACTGGGGGTGTTGCACCCTGACTTTACGTTTCTTCTTAGCCAGGCATTTTCTCCCCTCACCCTCTCCTGAGTTCCCACCTAAGTCATTTGGCTTAGAGCTGGTCCCCTCCATACTGTCAATAGCCAACCGTCTTTTTATTGGCTGGCGTTTTCCATGGCTAGTAGATGATGGGTTGGCTGTATGGGTTGATCTTCCCGGTTCTTCCTGTTGCACCACCGTCACCAGCTTCTCCATCGTGACACATTGTCTTTCTAGAATTCTGAGAAGGGCATCTTGATTTCTTTGGTCCCTTGCATCTTCTGTTTTCAAATAGTCCAACATCTGGTCATTTTTCTGCAACATCTGCTCATGCATCTGCAAGAGGTTTGCGTTGTGTGCAGAGGCATGCTCCAGAATGCGGTCTGTGTCCCTGCTGCGTGGGGGTCTTCTGTTTCTGGCCATTTCCAGGCGCGTTGCAGGCGAGAGTGCTGACTTTTGGATGGGATGTCTCCTTCCTTCATCTGTACCTGAAGGGAAAGGGCAAAGTTTAGTGTGTTTAAAAATCATTTATTACATGTCCAGCCTGTACCATGGGTTCTCTCGCACCCTCATCCTGAAGATGAGAATGTCCTTTCACACATTTATAAGAATTGCAGGACTGAAACTTTATCAAGCAAATAACATCGGCTGTACTTACTCGCTCCTGCTGCAGGATGGTGGAGATTTCTGGCCCTCAAATCTGCGTGGTCACTGGTTTCCGACGCACTGGTGTAACCGCTGCTTCTGTAGGCTGCCGTGGAAGAAAAAGAAGAGCTATTAGGAGGTTTCATCAATAGGCACAATCACAAACCTCCCTCCTTTTGAAATGGGGGTGGTTGTTCAAAATGGCTGCCTGCCCCTTATCCTTTTTCCCCCCCGCCCTGGAGAGACCAGAGAAACGCTGGGTAGCTAGAGGAGATCTCTCCTGCCCTCTCCTGCCCCACCCGCTCACCCGCATCTGCCTGCCCCATTTTAGAATACAATTTTTTATTCCATGGAACACAATATTAAGTTGTAAAGTTAAGAGTCTTCCAATAGGCACAATCACAAACCTCCATTTTAAATAGGGGGGGGGGGTTGTTTGTGTGTTCAAAATGGCTGCCTGCCTAGGCTGACCACATGAAAAGGAGGTCAGGGCTGACCACATGAAAAGGAGGTCAGGGCTCATGTAACTTTAACAGTTGTACAGAAAAGGGAATTTCAGCCGGTGCCGTTTGTATGCATGCAGCACCTGGTGAAATTCCCTCTTCATCACCACAGTTAAAGTTGCAGGCAGTATACTACAGTGACCACATGAAAAGGAGGTCAGGGCTCATATAACTTTAAGTGCTGTAGAGAAAAAGGCTGAAATCCCTCCCATAGACCACAATTTCTGGTCCCATGCACCCCAGAAATTAGCCCAGTACTTACACGGTGGTGCTGGTGCAGGATGCTGCTGGAGATTTCTGGCCCTCAAATCTGCGTGGTCACTGGTTTCCGACGCACTGGTGGAACCGCTGCTTCTGTAGGCTGCCGTGGAAGAAAAAGAAGAGCTATTAGGAGGTTTCATTCCAATAGGCACAATCACAAACCTCCATTTTAAATAGGGGGGGGGGGGTTGTTTGTGTGTTCAAAATGGCTGCCTGCCTAGGCTGACCACATGAAAAGGAGGTCAGGGCTGACCACATGAAAAGGAGGTCAGGGCTCATGTAACTTTAAGTGCTGTAGAGAAAAAGGAATTTCAGCCGGTGCCGTTTGTATGCATGCAGCACCTGGTGAAATTCCCTCTTCATCACCACAGTTAAAGTTGCAGGCAGTATACTACAGTGACCACATGAAAAGGAGGTCAGGGCTCATGTAACTTTAAGTGCTGTAGAGAAAAAGGAATTTCAGCCGGTGCCGTTTGTATGCATGCAGCACCTGGTGAAATTCCCTCTTCATCACCACAGTTAAAGTTGCAGGCAGTATACTACAGTGACCACATGAAAAGGAGGTCAGGGCTCATGTAACTTTAACAGTTGTACAGAAAAGGGAATTTCAGCCAGTGTCATTTGTATGGAATTAGTTCCTGGTGAAATTCCCTCTTCATCACCACAGTTAAAGTTGCAGGCAGTATACTACAGTGACCACATGAAAAGGAGGTCAGGGCTGACCACATGAAAAGGAGGTCAGGGCTCATGTAACTTTAAGTGCTGTAGAGAAAAAGGAATTTCAGCCGGTGCCGTTTGTATGCATGCAGCACCTGGTGAAATTCCCTCTTCATCACCACAGTTAAAGTTGCAGGCAGTATACTACAGTGACCACATGAAAAGGAGGTCAGGGCTCATGTAACTTTAAGTGCTGTAGAGAAAAAGGCTGAAATCCCTCCCATAGACCACAATTTCTGGTCCCATGCACCACAATGTTGTGTCCAATGCCCCCCTTTCCCCCTCCCCCCCCCATAAACCCAGCCTAGATCATTGGGAACTCCCTTCCTTCCATGATGTCTGACCTCAGAAATTAGCTAGGCCTGTACTTACTCGGTGCTGCTGCTGCAGGATGCTGCTGGAGATTTCTGGCCCTCAAATCTGCTTGCTCAATGGATTCCGATGCACTGGTGGTACTGCTGCTTCTGTAGGCTCCTGCCGTGGCAGAAAAAGAAGAGCTTTTAGGAGGTTTCATCAATAGGCACAATCACAAACCTCCCTCCTTTTGAAATGGGGGTGGTTGTTCAAAATGGCTGCCTGCCCCTTATCCTTTTTCCCCCCCGCCCTGGAGAGACCAGAGAAACGCTGGGTAGCTACAGGAGATCTCTCCTGCCCTCTCCTGCCCCACCCGCTCACCCGCATCTGCCTGCCCCATTTTAGAATACAATTTTTTATTCCATGGAACACAATATTAAGTTGTAAAGTTAAGAGTCTTCCCAACCCAACAAAAGAAACAGTCTATACCTTCAGGTTCTTCGTTTCCAATATCTTCTGGTGTCTCCAATTCTAAAAGGGGAAAACATCAGATGTGAGCTATAGGCATGAAATAGAAGGAAGAACGAGATTTTTTAAAAAATGGCAATTACAATCAATGTACCTCCGGGAGAGTAGGGCGTTCCAAGGTAGTCCTCCACATCTATTGTTTGAAGTTCACTGCTGAACAGTTCTTCTGAGCCTTCTGAGAGCGGGAAAGCCAGGGGGGAACTTACTGGGGGAGCAGCAGCAGGTGCTTGGACACGATGGATGTTCAGACTCCTGCCCACGCGATTTGGTTGAATAGTAGCATCCCCCCGAAAAATGCTATGAAGCTCCTCAAAAAAGGGGCAGGTGGCAGCATCATTTCCTGATCGTGAATTATGATTCACGACCCTGCGATATTCCTGCCTCATTGCCTTTGCCTTCGTCCTGCACTCCTTCGCTGTACGGATATGGCCCCTTCTTTGCATTTCCTGAGCAATGGATTCATAGGCATCGAGGTTCCTATGGCTGGCATTCAGTTGAGCTTGAACTTTCTGCTCCCCAAAAATGTCCAGAAGGTCGAGAATCTCTGCCTTTTTCCAAGAAACTCCCCTTCCTGGAGCAGCCATTTCGGTAGGTGGAAAAGGTGTAGAGGAAATAAATCAGGATGCAGTCTCTCTGGCGTCGCGAAGTTAAATGAGGTCAACGGTCGGATCGCGCGCACGCGCTTATATGCATAGGCGCGCGACCACACCTGCGCCTCCAGCCAAACCGTTGGGTGAGCACACCCGCGCGGCTGCGCATAACCTGAGGGCTTTTTTTTCAAATCTCCCGCCGGAAATACCTTCCCTCTCCCCGCCCATCTCGTCAAAACCCGCCCTCTACCTGCTCACACCTCTCCGAAAATGCGCTTCACTGAAAAACTGTACACATGGTCATAACGCGCTTTACATCCCGCCGCAAAATAAAAGTCGCTATTTAACGCGCATTCGATAATGCGCATAATCCGGGAGATAACGCGCCTCTACGCCCGTTTTGCGCTCCGCTCGTGTGTAGGTAAAATTTATAATGAGCCTTCAAGGCTCATTAAACGCCCCGTGTGGAGGAGGCCCTTCTCTCTGCAGGCAGATGGACTGCTGCAGCGCTGCAGCCTTTCCTCTCACCCACTTGCCTTTCAGACCAAGAGGAGCCACCCCTGCTCCCATTTTTGTCATGAAATCTCCCGTCTCCCCACGAGGCTTTTCCCCCTTGATAAATCCGGGGGGTGGGGGTGGAGTTTACTGCTTTAAATATATGCTCTGAAATTTATGCATGTGCTGTAGGCATTTTTTTAAAAAAAAATCAGTGTAGAGTGATTGGGGATGTTTGGGCATTGTAAAAAATCCATTTCGGGTAGTGGGGAGCTGGCAACTCTTTGTCCCCGCCTCTGGTGGCCTGTTTTCTGCCCCCCCTCCCCAGTCTCATTGGCCAGGAGCTGCCACTGGTCTCAATGCCACCTCTCCACCCATTCAGCACTCCCATATGTGTAGAGTGCTGAATGGCTGGCTCTAGTAGCAATCACAAACTAGGTTCGGGCATCACAATAACCCATGATGTGTTAACTAAGTCTTGATGGCTTAATTTGACCCATCCAGTGGAATTTTAGAATGTTTTAAGGATGTTTTTAGGATGTTTTAGGATTTTTTATGCAGTTTTAATAATATGTGTCATGTTTTAATCAGTTTTATGTATTTTATCATGTTGTTGTTCCCCGCCTCGATCCAGACGGAGAGGCGGGTAAGAAATAAATTGTTGTTATTATTATTATTATTATTATTATATGTCATCTGGTGGGATGTTTTCAACCCACAGTGGCTCATTTGGCCAAAATAACCCATTCTGATAACCCACCATCCTTCAGGAGATAAAAATAAAGCCAGAGCTAGCTCTACTGAATATGTATATTAAAGAAAATAGAGGGTTAGAAGATAAAATTCTAATTGGGTTCATGTTGACAGCAGCAAGACAGCTGATAGCATCCAAATGGAAGACAGCTAGGATGTTGACAATTAAAATGTGGGGAAAAAATTAATGGAACATTGCAATAAATGAAAAATTGACACAGAAACTCAGAGTTTAAGGGGGGGGGGGGGAGAAAAGAGATACCTTCAGAATGGACTGGAAAGCATATATAGAGTATATGAAAAAAGAACCAAATAGGGAAAATATGGTGGAAGCATATAAAAAGTTATGGGACTTATGAAAATAAAAGAAAGAAAAAAGAAGAGAGAAAGAAGGAAAAAAAGAAAAGAAAAGGAGAGACAAGCCAGAAGAAAAACTGCCGGGGGGGGGATGAGGGGGAAGGGGGGGAAATTATACTCGATATTGGTGATTATTATTAAAATGATTTATATGTTGTTGGATAAGAAAATGTAATGAAGTATTAAAAAAAAAGATAACCCATCATCCTGGGAGTGGGTTATTTAACCCATCATGGGTTATTGTGTCATGTGGCAGTCACCATGGATTATTTGGGCTGGCTATAGAGTGGCACAGCAAAAGCTGTCAAACAGCTGCCGCTTCGTTGGCTTACTGCTTAGGGCCACCTTAAAGTGACCAAACCAGCAGTGTAGAGGAGGCAGGCTTTTGAGGTTTTGGTCTTGATCCTGCAAACCTCCAAGGTGTTATAGACATGTCTCCACTCCATCCCACGCTTGCTCCTCTAAGGACTCATGGACCTCTTCTGATTCCAGAATGGATTTGGCCCATCCCAAATATTTCAAGAAAACTTTAAAATGCTCTTATATTACATTTTTTCAACTGTCCAAAATGTTTATTCAGCACCTCACCCACCAATCCCCCTCGCCATCTGTTAGCATTTATTTTACTTGTTGTTAACCTCTAGGGAAGTCTTGGAATGGCTTAATCTAATTAAAACATCCACCACCATCGCCATTATTGTTGTCCGTTTGCATGTGAATGGGGCTGCGGTTTTCGGCAATCTTTTGGATGGACATTTTCAATAAAATTGTATGATTTAATGAATATGCTATTATACTTTGCTTTTTTGTATTGTATTCTTTTAGCAAATCGTTTTGGGACTCCTTCTCGTTGTGCGAAGTAATATATCAATTAAAGAAGCTAAACTTCTTTCTGGAAGTGGGTGGGAGAGGAGAGACCATTTGGGCCTAGCTTTTTCATCCTGAGCTTGGAGGAAGTTCCAGCTGGAAAGACAGTGGCAAACATCTGTTTCATTTTTCTCTTTCTATGGGGGTTGAAGGGGAGTGAAAGATGGGCCAGAACCCCCCCCCCCACGCCCACAGATATGGGTGCAAAAAACAGTATCAGAAATGGGGGGTGTAATTAGGGGAGAGAAGTGGGGGGCAAACCCCTGAAATCCTTTGAGAAGGTTGAGGAGGGTCTGCTTGTGAGTGACAGGAGCATCCTGAGGCAGTTGGGAGGGTCTCTTGAGTCGATTTTTAGGAAGGGAGTACCTAGGAGAGGGAGGGAGGGAGGGAAGGGGATACATGAAGAGGAACTCTGTAGTATTAGTCATGATTAATGTTTTTAATAGTTTAGCAAACTATTTAATAGTTTAGCAAACAAGAGCAAACATGTTCACTTTTTAATTTTACAATCATGATCCACCATTCCTTGGGCAGCCGCTGTCTCTGCCTCTTCCCTGAGGTAAAACTTCCTGCCTGGACCTGTTTCATGGAGCTAGTCACGTGGGCCCCCATGGCAGTGAGGGGTTCAGGAGGGAAGGAATGGCTGCTCCTGCTCTAGTCTTACCCTGTGACCTCCTGCTTTTCGCTTTCAGGGTTTCACAGCCTGCAGCTGATGTACGGCTGTGAGCTGAGAGGAGACAGGAGCACATGGGGGTATATGCAGTATGCTTACGACGGGAGGGACTACATTGCCCTGGACAAGGAGACCCTCACCTGGACGGCAGCCGATACCCAGGCCCAAATAACCAAGAGGAAATGGGAAGTTGACATGGCCGATGCCCAGCGTGACAAGGCCTACCTGGAGGAGACCTGCATTGAGTGGCTGCAGAGATACCTGGACTACGGGAATGAGACTCTGCTGAGGACAGGTGTGTGTTAGGGAGGAGATGGAGGGGTGTCCAGTGGGTGAGGAGATGTGGAAATGTTTCTACACACAACCTCCCCCTGTTCTACATTACTGGATTGAACAGATTTGTGTTTTAAAAAATCTGCCTAGAAGTAGAAAAATAGCATAGCAAGAATGTTGGAAAGGCTGGAGGTTTCCTCCCTTCCTGCCTCCTTTTCTACTTGTGGGGATCCCCCCACACACACACATATAGGAAGTGTTCAAACTTTCACCATCCCCTCTTTCCCCTCAGGAACCTCTTACCCCCCCCCCCTCTTCTGCTTTACAAATAGAAATAAACACAATAGCCAGCCCTGTGGTCTGGCTTTTTGCTGGTCTGGACCACTGCAGGAGTAAAGGTGGGGATATGGAAGCGTTTATGTGTGAATCCTCTCCCATAGCTATGAAAACAAAATCTTTGCATCAGGAAAGCAGAGCCACACACACACAGTTGCCCTCAAGTATTTCATCCTTGCCAGTTCGTTAAAAAGTCCAACATGCTGAGTTTGTCGGAGAATATGCGGAGTGTTTTTCCCCTTCTAAGGGGGAAAAATTGTAACTGTAGAATGCTTTCAAGTGACCTGTATCCTATAAAACATATAGAAATCATTGAGTGCATCTCTTTTTCCTGGCTCTGAAATGCTGGGTAGGTTAGTTGGTAATCTTGAGATCACTTCCCCTATTAGTAGATCCAGCTCAGCCTAAGTAGCCATACCAAAATGAACCTCTAGGCTTTGTTAAAAACTAAAATATGTCTAGAAATCTGAAGAATTGCAGTTTCATCCTCCTCCCTTTCGGGGGAGCCAATGTTCTGTTCATGACCTCCAATTTCGAGGGATCAGCCATGAAACCTGGAGGGATTCTCCCTTAAACCCCTGAGCAGAATTTGTTCCAGACAGAGACAGGATTTCACCTTAAGTCACATTTTGAGCATTTTTAAAGTTTTAAAAAAATGTATGGGAGGCTAGGAATCTCCTTCTTTGGAGATTTCCATTTCTTGGGGATGTTGAAGGTGTGGGAAATCCAATCACAGGGATGGAGTGAAGCTCCCACATGTTCTTAAAATACGCCATCCATCCTGCCAGCCACTGGAGGGATTCTCTACTGACGTTGATGTTGCTGTATTTGCAGAGCCTCCAGTGGGGAAGGTGACACGCAAGGCAAGTAGTGACGGCCTGGAAATCCTCATCTGCCAGGTCCACGGCTTTTACCCCATGGAGATCGACGCCACCTGGAGGAGGGACGGGGAGATCTTGGACTACGAGACCTTGCGTAAAACTGTCGCTCCCAATTCAGACGGGACCTACTACATCTGGCTCAGCGTTGAGATTTACCCTGAGGAGAGGGGACACTTCCAGTGCCACGTGGGCCATGCTAGCCTGCTAGAGCCTCTGGTCTTGGCCTGGGAGGAGCCTAGTGGTGAGAGGAGGCCGGGAGAGGAGGTCTGTCTTCTTGGTCAGTGGGGTGGGTTCTGGAAGGAGGCATTTGGCCAGGGTGAAAGGAAAACTCTGCTGCAGCATTATTGCTGTCTACCTCATTCCACGGAAGCCTGTGTGTACTTTTGTGGCAGTGGGAGGGTGATGCAGGCTGAGGGATGGAGAGGAGGTGGTTTCTGGCAGCGGCGTAGGAAGAGTAACCCTTGGAAGCAGAAGGGAGGCAGAAACTTACTATTTTTATTGATATGACGATGGCATAAAATGACACTATTATATGTGCCCACGCCATGACTTTTTAAGTACAATTAATTAAGAAGATTGTGAGAGCTTTGTTTAAGTCTTCTGGTGTTGGGCTGTGGTAGGCCTTGAAAGGGAGGAAATTTCTTCAAATCTACTCTGCTACAAAGGGGGTCATAGCACATGTGAGGTCCCAGGTTCACTTCCTGACGTATCTCTGCGTGAGGCCCTTGGGAGCTGCTGCCAGTCTGAGCTGACATGTGTTTGTTCCCTTTTAGCTAACGTGATGTTTATTGTGGGAGCCATCTTGGGGCCCTTGGCTGTTGTCCTGGTGGCTTCTGGGATCTACTTCTTCACCAGTAAGTCAACTGTGGATGTCTTTGCTGGGCTGTATGATCCTGCGTGTCATTCTCTTGTGTGTTCCCACTGAGATTAATTGTGAAGCCTTCATGACAGTTGCAGCCCCATCGAGCTCCCTCTCCAGGAGTAACATTTTGAACATGAATGGGAAAAGGTCTGAGTGAAGGTCACAGGTCACTTCCACGCTCCCCCTGTGCTCTGGTGTAGCCATCCTTTAGTCGTTCACATTTAACAGGGAATCCACATCATGACATTGTCACCCCCAAAGCCTGTCACCAGCCCACCCCATGCTTCTGAAGCAAGGTTCTCTAAAGATGGGGGTCCTCGGCTAACATTGAGCCTACGAAGTCCAGACCACAAAAATCTAAATTCCAAGAGGCTGGTAGGTTCCTGAGCATCATCTAGTTTAGTCCGTCTTGTCCTCTGCCTGAAGTTTTACCTGGATTCAAAATACATTTACTTGGAGTTAAGTCCTAGTGACGCCTGTATTTTTTGCATCCTGCATATATTTCATTTTTAACGTTTTAAGGTGCTCTCCGTCTTTCCCCCGGTGGATTCTGGTGGTCCCCTGACTCTGTGGCTTAATCAACTCCTCCTTCTCTCCTGACAGCCCCCAACATGACATATCAAGCCCGTTATGTATTTGTTTAGGTTTAGAAAAATGTATATACTCAGTATCTTGTCTCTGTGTGACCATTTCTGAAGGAGCCCACCCTGGATCCGATGGACTACCACCCAGATGCAAACATCCCATTTTTAGGGAAGGTACTTGAGAGGGTTGTGGTGGATCAGCTGCAGGTGTCTTGAAGGATACTGATTATCTAGACTCATTCCAGTCTGGGTTTCGATCTGGTTACAGGACTGAATCAGCTTTGGTTGCCCTGATGGATGACCTTTATCGAGAGAGGGACAGTGGGAGGTCAACCATGTTAATTCTGCTCAATCTCTCATCAGCTTTTAATACCATCAACCATGGTATCCTTCTGGATCGACCCCGTGGGATGGGCATTCAAGGCACTGTGCTACAGTGGTTCCGGTCCGACCTAGGGGCTGTTTTCAGAGAGCATCATTGTGTAAAACTCATTGCACACAGTCGGACATATTTCTGAGTAACCATTTGTTTTATTTATTTTTATTGATTTCATTTCTCTACCGCCCAGCAGCTGAAGCTTTCTGGGCCGTTCATTGAAACACGCACAGGATTGAACTGTAACACTCTCATCCGAAACATGCTATCTCTGTAGTAAGTCCTGTTAATTTTGATTGGGTGCGCATGTTCAGGAGCTACAGCCTTATTTTGAACTGAGTGTGATAATGAAGAAAAGTGGTCTCTGTGTGTGAAAATAGGCTTTCCTTCGAGTAACCAAAGGGGTTCGTCACTCAGGTGTGTGTGGAGGGTGAGCTAACTGCTGGGAGTTCACCTTTGCTCTCCATGGCTGAGAAAGAAACTCCTGTCCTCCCAAAGCCATCCTAGTCTTCTGCTTCTGGTGCTCATCTGAGTTGTCCACCAATGCTCCAGAGGAAAGGACTAAGAACAGTAAGGTTATAAAGGAGCAAGGTAGATGCAGAGTTAATACCTGGAAAGGCATCCTACATCTACTAATAAGAGTTTTCTGGAAAGCGTCTGGGCCCTCCTTCCTGGAAGCTTTTAGGAAGAGACTGGAAAAGAGACTGGAGATGGGTGTGTTCTGGGCTCCAAGAACCCTGGCTCATTGTAAAAGGTGGGGTTGGATGATCTCTGGAGATCCCTTTTAGCTCTTATTTTCTGATTGTGTCTTTGCAGGGAAGCAGAGAATGACGATGCCCTACCCCCGAAGTGAGTGTTTTTTCCCTCTGAAATGTTATTTCAACAATATGGAAAAGCAGCTCATAGATTTCATAAATAAGATTAACACAGTCATCTGCGTGAGGTTCTAGGCATTTAGGCTTCTTCCAAACTAAGCATTTATTAGGGAATCGCTGTACCTCGTTCACTGGACATGTGGCATCCAAACAAAGTTGTCATTCGTTTCTAACCCTCCCATACTTTCCCAGGGCTCCTTCCATCATTATTTGTGCGTGTGTATAGGAAATCGCCCAGAGAGCTTCGGCTATGGGGCGGTATAAAAATGCAATAAATAAATAATAAATAAATAAATCTTTTTTGAAAAAGACAGGAGAGTAACCCAATCTCCAGAGGTTGATACACCATTGTGCTACTCCGTGTGTTGTTGTTTTAAAGAGTCGTGATTGTGATGTGAGCAGTGTTGTGTTGGGCAGGTGACATGGCCTCTACGGTTCGTTAACTTTTGTGGTGGGCTCCATTTTACAGCCCCATTTTGTTTTAAAGCAATCCTTTAATTAGGGTTAAAATATTTTTCCAGTAATAATTTTGAATATGTGTGTGTGTGTGTGTGTGTGTGTGTTTGAAATACTGCTTAAATGAGAGAGTGTTAATAGTGCTAAACAAAATTTAAAAAATAAAGAAAAATAATCCATTGCATTCACCATTTTAGAAACATGCTTTTTATATTTATTTATTTATTTATTTATTTATTACATTTCTACACCACCCAACAGTCAAAGTGAACATACTAATCTATGGGAGGATATAAAAGATTGAGTTACAAGGCTTTCAAGTATTCTCAGAACCTGCTAGGAAGGATCAAAAGAAAGGGAGAAGGGATAATGAATTATTTGTCACAATTTCAGCTCCCTAATATTACAGAAACTGATATGTGGCCGGCGGTGACCACCAGCGTGGTAAAGCAATTAATCTCAAGCTAAGGTAGACAGAACGCTCCTGAGGAAGATATGCTTCCCCCAGAGATATTTTTGGATAGTTTATATTGGTTGGCCCCCGTATTGGCTAAGCTTTTTACTCATATCAACTCAAATGGCAAATTCCCCAGTGGCTGGACTCAAAGTATCATTGTCGATATTTTTAAGAAGGGGGACAAATCCTCACATGCCAACTATGGCCCCATTAGTTTGTTGGATGTATCCTCCAAACTGTGTACACGTAATGTGCTATCTAAAGCGGAGGATTGGGCAGATCAAAACAACATCATTGGAGAGGAATAATCAGGTTTCCGTCATTGTATATAAATCATAGATCAGTGTTTTGTGTTAAATCACTTGAGAGAGAAATATGCATCCCCCCCCCCGAAGAAACATTGATATGCCACCTTTGTGGACTTGACCTCAGCCTTCGATAGAATAAATACAGAGAGGCTATGGCATAAATTACGGCAGTTTGGGATGAATACACACCTTTTGATTTTGATTAAGAATCCATATTCTGATACGGCAATCCAAGTAAGAGTCGGTAAATGGAGACAACTATCAAAGGAGATTAAAACAACCAAAGGCATAAGGCAGGAATGTCTGCTGACTCCATTTTTGTTTAATATTTATGTAAATTATATAATTGCACAGCTATCAAGTGACTCAAACTTCCCTGTGTCTGTCAAGATGAGGAAATCGAATATATTATTATATGCTGATGACATGGTTCTCTTATCTCAGAATTTAATAAGCATGAGAAGACTGTTGGAAGCTTTTGGGGATGTTTGTAACAAGGAACAACTATATGTAAACTATTCAAAGACTAAAGTTATGGGTTTTGGATACTGAATGAGCATCAGTTGGAACAGACTAATGAATTTAACTATTTGGGAGTCTGTTTTACTCAGAATGGATCTTGGTCTGGCCACTTTTCAGCTACTAAGTTGAAAGCCCAAAACTCTATGCAAACAGTATTAAAATTTGCTAAAGCGAAGGGAGGTAACTTAGTTGTTCCAGCTATTAGAGTCTTTGTTGCAAAGGTCATTCCACAGATTACATATGGAGCTGAGATATGGGTTCTTGTATGCTAGAGTCTTACAGAATAATTTCTGAAGGGCAGAACACAGCTGGTAAAGCATTGTTGAGAAGGCCCTGATATGGAGTCACTTTGTTTTTCCCTTCTCCCTAATCTCTATCCTGCTATATACAAAATGTTCCTGCAAGCCAGCTAACGATTTCTCCATCCAACAACATTGTTGCAGTAATGATGTAGCAGAAGTTATTCTTATTCTGTGCTCCATTGTGCTATCCTATGACATACGATTATGTGTGTGTGTTCTACTGTGTTGAAACCTGCTGTGTCTTCACAAACAGCATTGCTAGAGATCTATATAAGCCAAGCTAACAAACAATAAACAACCTTCCTGCCTAGAACATCTTGGTGTGTGTGTCTTCACTCCTTCATCTGGCGCCCGAACCAGGGACCTCTGCGTCCACACTCACTACGCTCGGCCTGAGCTTCAAGGTGCACCTATCATCCTTCGGGATCTCGGTGAGTATGGGCGTCTCGCTGTCCATGGGACAGCGGACACAAGCAGACAGATTAGCATTCTTGCTAAAGAGAATTGGGCATAGAGTTTCTTCTTCTGTTATCATACGGCTGGTCCGTAAGCTTCAGGAACAATGTCCAAGGTGCCCTGAGAACGGACCTTTACATGCAGTCGACCTCTACAGGTCCCAAGCCGCTTTGTCTATGCAGCCTTTGCAAGCCGCTTTTTCTATGCAAGCAGCTTTCTCTACACAGCTTCCTCCCGCACATCACACACCTACGCTTTTGCCTTCTTCTTCAGCCCCTAGTAACTGCATTAACCATTTGCAAGCCGCTATTGCACAGCAAGTAGAAAATGCTACACCTGCCACAGAATCGCTTATCTGTTTAACTAAAGAAAATACTAATCCAGATTACCAGCAAGCTCAGCAGCCTTTTTCTGCCACTAAAGTAACATCAGCAGATATGCTCAGCACCTGCCACGACATTGGCACGCAAACATACAAAATGAATCTGCTTGCTCAAGCATTCACCCACAGCAACAAGAAAACTGGCAAATGTTACAATTGTGGCAAAGAAGGGCATTTTCGGCATGAGTGCCGTTCCACCCCTCAGTCAGGTAAGCGACCATCTACCAAGTGTCCAATTTGCAAGAAAGGGTTTCATTGGGCAAACCAATGCCGCTCAAGAAACTCCAAACCAGACATACCTTCTGCCCCAAGCCAAAAGAGAGCATACTCCTTCACAGCCCTTCCCCCTCAAGTATGCTCTCCGCCTCCTCCTCCACCGTAGCCCGACCCATTCCCGGTTTCCCAACCATCAGCAGCTACCACCAGTAGCGCTGGGTTTAACTTAATTGTTACAGAAGACACTACGTTCCCTTCCCTTTGGAAGTGCTTTTAACTCCTACACAGGTTGCAAGTCCGTTACCTGCTCGATTGATTCTTCCTCAATCTTTGGTAAGTAAAAAAGTTTTTTCATTGTTCCAAGAATAACTGATTTTGATTACACAGGTACCTACAAATGTTTGAAAACCCTGCCCAAAACCAAGTTGAGTAGTGAAATAAACCCCCCCCAGGGGAATTTTCAAAAGAGTAAAACCTCAGAGGGACGCCTCTGAAGCAAATCTCAGAGGGACGTCTCTGAAACAAACCTGCATCAAAAAGAACCTGATTGTACCTTGTATGCGAGTGATTTCACTGTACCTCTTGCTATGAATGGTGATTTGCCCATAAAAGCCAAGTTCCTAGCTCCCAATGAGCGCAAAAGCACTTCAGAACATGAGTTCAGCTTGTTAGAAAGTCGGTGTGGCTTTCCACTGGGCCCGTGGAAAGATCCCACTATCGGCTAGCGAGCTCTATGCACATGAAGTGAGTTTGTGGCTTAATAAGTTTTTCAGAGTGATTGAGTGTGTATGGTGTGTGACAAATGACGAAGAAAGAAGAAAAAGAGGTTTTTCAATATTGTGTTCAGAGCCAGATCCACTGGTGCTCTGATAATGTGATAGTTTTGTTAAAAAATGTTTATAGAAAATGCTTTATTGATCCTGTTTCAGACCAATTGCCTGATGGTCTGTTTAGTTTAATCCTTCCTTGATCATCTGCCAGCAACAAACTTTTTTCCAAGTATAGTTGATTCTAATTACACAAGTGTTTTAAAACTGTAAGTCTAAACGTTTTTCCTTTAATGTTATTCTGTTTAAACCTCCTTATTTCATTCCTGAAACTGCTGCAGCCGTCCATAGAGATGCAAGTTATAGATCTACTGTTTTAACCCTTTATCTGTTCCTGCCCTTTAGAGACTAAGGTTAACTCCAAAATGTCTAACCCCGTGTGAGTTTTGTTCACATTAAGCCGTTTTAACTGATAGCTGTCTGATCCGTCCTCAGCTTTAAGTATGTGTTTAGAATGAAACCAATATGCTTTGAAGTTCCGTGTGATTTACAAAGAAGTTGCACAGTTGTTAAAGTTCATAAGCTGCTGAGTCAAAGTTTTTCTCAAGCTACAGTTTCCCTCAAATTTGAAAAAAGACTTACCGCAGCCTCTCTTCAAGATCGAGAACTGTTTAAAAAATTCTTCAAAAAGAGTCAGTAACTTTCCCTGACATTGGATTTACAAAACTTTGCCTGCCTTTCCATAAAAGATTTATCCATGAAGCATTCACCTCCCCCTTTCACCATCCGAGGGAACGAAGATAAAAGACTTGCCGGCTGCTTTTGATTCCAGTCAATTTGAAACATTTTCCCCCTCATCCTTGCTAAAAGACACTGTTTATTTCATTCAAGAGACTTTTGAACACTATTCATTTAATAAGAGACTTTAAATCTATTCTAGTCGTTTCAATTATAAGAAACTTTGAATCTGTTCTGTTCGTTTCAATTGGGGCCTTGTGCTGGCCTCAGAAATTTTATTCTCAAACCTTGTTACACTGTTGAATCTTGCCATTATTGCCCTGTCATTTCTAAAATTATTGTGCTCCTTGCCATGTACAAAGTATTTTGAAATGTCAAAACAGCTTCTGATACCTTGCCATGTTCTAAGATGAATATGTTTTGCATTGTGTTTCTTGCCATGTACAAAGTATTTTTGAAATGTCATTGCTGGTGTTAGAGTCAAGTGCTGAATGGTTTTTTAGAAAGTTGTTTCTCCTTTCAGGGAGATTTTTGGGCCTTTCCCTGGCTGTCTCCGTTCGCTGGAGGGGGCTGGGGGAAGGGAGAGAGTATGAGTTTTCCAAGTTGAAAGGTTTTAGAGAGAGAAAGATTTCGAGCCGTCTGGAATGTTGGGTTTTAAGAAAGAAACCGTCTTTGTTCTCTGCTTATCTCTAATTGTAAGCCAAAAGCCTTGAATTGTGTAAAATGAAAGTTGCTTAGAAAAAAAGTAGAAGCTCTTTTGCAAACTGTCCCTCACGTTTGTGACGTCATCAAGAAAAAGTTGAACTGTGCTGCCTGTTAGCACAGAAGTTTAGAATTACAGGCCTGAAGCCCTGTCTGTCAAAATAGTGTAAAATTAGCCATCCTCCATCCTCCAAAAAGAAATTCCTTTGCTAAGAATTATCTCGTGCTCTTGTTCACTGTTATTTCTGTTTGCTGTTTGCTATGCTTGCCAAGAAACTTGTGTTTGAGATCTGATTGAGAAATGCTTGATGTACTCTGTACATGTTCTGTTGCCATTTGAACTTGAAACTTCTAAGAGTTATGCCATGAAAAGTGCCCTGTGGCTTTTCATGGATTTGGACTTGAGGTTCTAGATTCATGTTCCCTAGCCTGCTGTTTCCCTGCATACAGCCAAAGAAGCGAAAGATTATTGTTGCTATTATTCACCTAATTGTCACATTCTAATTGCTTTTGTTTTACTTCTCCCTTTGCCTCACTCGCCTACCGCCTTGCTTTTTGTGCCAAAAGACCACAAGTCTATTTTATATCTGTGAATAGTTAGCATTAATTGCTACTCTGCCATGCAATTTTTACCCACTAGTACAGCTACTAGGCTAAGACAAAAGCAGAACCTGTTCACTTTATTCCAATTTGCTTTTTCCAATCATGTGGGTCCTCTATCATTTAACATGTCAAAAGATCCACGAATCACTGTAACTTTGACTGTTCAGTTACAAACACAGTCAGCCGCCATTGCAGCTCCCCGAAAAGAGGTGTTCTTACCTATGTAGATACCATTACTAAAATCTGGTGATTCTTTTACACTCCCATTCAAGTATCGGCGCAGCAAGTTAAAAACTGCTGCAGTAATCCTTGCTTTCCAGCGTTTTGCACAACAACCTTTCAATTTGATTGTAGATACTATGTATGTTTTTCATTTAATTTTTCATTTGACTGATTCTCTGTTGATTGCTCAAATTGATCACAATCCAATAGCTTTGTTTTTAACTCTGCAAAATGTTTTCACAACCCCTTTTTTCATAGCACATATTCACAGTCATACCCCTTTCCTTGCCCAGACCATTGAGTCTTGGCAAATGCTTAAGCAAATGCTGCTTTACAGCGTCCAGCAGCAAATTCCTTATTCTCTGACCCTTTCCAGAGCCATTCCTTTTTTCACCAATCTGCAAAATCCTTAGCATGTCAATTTTCTCTCCCACTGACACAGGCACAAGTCATTGTTCGAAATTGCTCACATTGCTCCCCCCATCATTCCTTTCCATCTATGGGGGTAAACCCCAGAGAGAGAAAAAGCTAACTGTCTATGGCAAATAGACGTTGCCCATTTTTTCCCCCTTTTCAAACCTTATTCTTTGCTTCATTACCTTCAGCCTTTTCCATTTTTGGGCAAACCCCAAAAAACTACAAACAGACAATGCACCTGCTTATTGTTTCCAAAACAATAGATTTTTTGTTTCCAAAGCATTAGAAAATTTTTGCTTCCAAAGCATTAGAAGATTTTTGTTTCCAAAGCATTAGAAGATTTTTTGCTCCTGATGAGATATTGTTCTCACCCATGGCATTCCTTACAATTCCCAAAGGCAAGCTATTACTTACCCCTCAACAAGTGTGTTAAACAAACTCATCCCCATTATCGCAACATTCAAACTCATTTAGCTGTAGTCCTGGTTGTTTAAAATCATTTAACTTAGAATTTTTACAGCTCAAGATGTCTCCAACCACAAGAGCTGCCTAGAATTCCTAAAAATTTATATTTGCTGTAATTACTGTCAATTCTATGATGATATTATGTTTACTCTCTGCATTATTTCATTTAAGCACTACTGCTCCAATACCTTCAGTTTGTTTACTGCCTGACACTAACCTTTGGGTTCAACATACGCAATATATGTTTGCTATTCATGGTCATAATGCCACATTGTGTTATGAACATCTGTTAACTGCCAAGCCAAGTAGCCTTTATACCTACTGCCTTCATCACCCCAGACATTGTAGTGTCTCACCTGCAAAATATTTATCAATCAACGCTGTTTGCTAACCCAGAAAGCTTAAATCTATCCAACTGGCGATTTTTGCGAGTGTCTAAAATCACTCCAGCTATGTGCTTCTGCTGTCATGCCACTTTGTATGGCTGGCATAGAACTGTTAAAATCCTTGCTGTTGTAAGTAATTATTCTGCTTGCATTGAAAAAGTTTGGTTATAAGAGAATTATAACTCTTCCTATCCTTTCAGTGTTACATACTGAAATCAGTCCTCAACGCTTAATGACATTTATACAACTTTTCCTATGTTCCAGCAAACTATACAGCTATGGCTGATAATATCTGTAATAGATAGCAGATCCAAGACCCTAATTTCTCGTTTTTCTTCAATAACACCGCCACTAATTATCACCAAGGCGCATATCAATGTGCTGCTTTAAGTTACCTCACTTTGCAACTGTCTGATTTGTCTGATGAATATTGATTCACAACTGTCTGATTTGTCTGATAGGTCTCGAGCTGTTCTAAGAGCCATCACTAACACTTCATCCTTAAAATCCTACCCTGAAATCATTGCACAAGAAAATAGATGCTGTATTCTTAGATTAACATGTTGTTTAGAAAAAACTGTTAAAGCTACTAGCAATATATTGTATGTGATCTGCAACTTGAAGTCATTGAACTACATTGAAATCAATGCAAAATTGTTTTGCAATAGACTATCTGTTAGCAACAACTAGAAAGTTCTGTAAATTAGTACGCCCTGCTAGTTGAGAAGTACATTTCCATGACTTGTCAAACTATTGAAGATCATTTGTCTAGTTTAGCATGCTTCGTTCAAAACAATGTTCATACACAATTCTCTGTGTTTTCTTAGTTAACAAACTGGCTTTCTAATTTTACATATCTCAGACAGCTATTTTTCTATGTCATTCGTGAAATAGCTATTATAAAATCCTTAGGTTGCCTTGCTCAATGTATCCCTTCACTGTTAAAGTTGGTAAAAGATTGCTTTACCTGTACTTCATATTCTACACACAAACCACCTCCTTATTGACTTAAAAAACAGAATAAAGAAGAAATCAGATGAAAGAGCTATCTTGAGAAAAAGTATTGTAGGGCATACCCTGGTGCTTTCTCACAACTGGATCTTTCTATCTGTTATCTCTTTTTCGCTACATGCAAAATGTCCTAGCACATACAAGCTGTTCTACCTTCAGCTTGCCAGCATCAGGCTAGGAACAAATGTTGCAGTAAAGATGTAGCGTCTTATTCTGAAGTCTATTGTTTTGCTCTATAACAAACTCCTTATTAATCAAATTCACAAAACTTCTTCTTAAATTTAATTAAGGGAAAGAGATGAGATGAAGGGCAGAACACAGCTGGTAAAGCATTGTTGAGAAGGCCCTGATATGGAGTCACTTTGTTTTTCCCTTCTCCCTAATCTCTATCCTGCTATATATAAAATGTTCCTGCAAGCCAGCTAACGATTTCTCCATCCAACAACATTGTTGCAGTAATGATGTAGCAGAAGTTATTCTTATTCTGTGCTCCATTGTGCTATCCTATGACATACGATTATGTGTGTGTGTTCTACTGTGTTGAAACCTGCTGTGTCTTCACAAACAGCATTGCTAGAGATCTATATAAGCCAAGCTAACAAACAATAAACAACCTTCCTGCCTAGAACATCTTGGTGTGTGTGTCTTCACTCCTTCAAATTTCTTAAAGAGTGTTATTGGGTCTCCCACCAAGCAAACCTTTAGGCTATATAAGGGCAGAAGTCAGAGTAATGCCAATAACATACTCTATTTGGCATGCAGTATTCTTTTTTTTTGTTGCTGTTGTTAAAATGAAATGTTCAGCTAATGAATGAATAACTCGTGGTGTAGCTGAGTAGAGAACCCCCCCTTTAAAAATAATTGGCTGTTACAATGTGAAGCAAGTCTAAAGAAATTCAGGTTTGACCTTATAGTTGTAGCTGCTAACGACATACAGCATAGCCGCAAATCTATTAAAGAACAGTTGCAGGAACATTACGCTATGTTGGACGTTGAAGCACTTAAGGGTCTCTAGATTCTCCTCTAGTTTCCCTTCCCTAAAAACACTCCATGGGGAAAAGAAATATCTGTCTGAGATCACATCCCTTTTCCTTTGCAAGGCCTTTACTGCCTTGCGCTATCAGACAATGAAAACTAACTTTAGAGAAGGGAGATATAAGAGCATCCCTAGAGAACAATGTCCATGTATTTGTGGTGGTCACGTGGTTGAGGATACTCTACACTACGTGTCACATTGTAAGTTATATAAAAACCCAAGAGACAAATAATGGGATGTCTAGCACTAGTTACTAACTGTAATGATATGGATAAAATTACATATTTGCTGTCAAGTATATCCAAGTTCATTATGTTAACGGAGGGTACTCACCGCCAGGGAAGCAGGCACCTGCGGGGCACCTGCGGAATGCACGGTGCTCCTCCAGAGTTGCTGTAGCAGCGCCCGTTCACGGCAAGAAGCCGGCGATTGCATAGAGGAGTGCCTGATCACACTGAGAAGCTGGCGATCGTGCCGAAGAGTGGGCAATTGCGGCGGTGAGTACCCTGAGAGTGCAGCTCTCTCAGGCCTTGCATGCTGGGAGTTGTAGGCTGTACAGGGTCGTAAGGCTGTGCCAGGGAATGGCAGATCCGTCATAAAATGGTGGATCTGCCATAAAATGGCCTCTGTGTCAGATTTCTGAATCCAAGGCACGAGGCCTGCGCAACCCTACTGGAAACATTTAAATATATTCTATGGCTAAGCAGGTTCTAGAATTCCTAAAAAGCGTGTATTTCTGTGAAGTTTTTGAGTTTCTTAGGTCAGAAAATGGGAGTGTCAGATGAGAGGAGAAAAAAGAGAAGTAAACACCCTCCTCCATACCCAGACATCCAAAGTCACTGATCATCCTCTCGTTTCCTTCCTTTCCAGAAAACAACCAAATGTCCAACCGTTCCAGCTATTGTAGGTACGAGGGACTCTCATTCCAAGGGCGGGAATTCTGCCTCTCACAGAGGCCATTGGGGAAGAGAAGGCAACTTCTCAACTTGGTTGCATTCGCAAAGACCTTTGGGAAACTTGCTCAGTAGCTGCCATGCACATGCACACTCATATCCCATAATAAGTCCTCTGCCCTCCTAGTTCAACATTCTAGTGGAGAAAGGCAGCATTGGGTCTGTGACTGTTGGGGTTGTAAGATGTGTACAAGAGTGGAACAGTCCACCTACGGAGGTTGTGGGTTCCCTGTCTTGTGAGGAGACTCATCTTGCCCCAGAAAAGCCCTACACAGTGACAGGAAGTGACATTTGGCCCGAGGTGGGGATGGGAACTCAAACGATGCCCTGCGTGTGGCACCTGCTCCCAAGAAGGACCAGGCAGTAGTCGCAAACATCCAGACTGCCCACTTTGGCTCATTTATGAGAAGGCTGGCTGTGACATATAGGAAAGCTCTGAACAGGAAGGCCTTTCACAGCCCTTCAAACAATGTCCATAATGCATTTAGAGGGAGCATTCTGGAGCCCCCATGAGCCTCTGGGGGACTGGGCCAATAGAAAGTCTTCCAGGCTACTGGATGGATTTGCAGTGGTTTGCGCCTTATGGATATTTCCAAATCTGAAGTGATGGGGGAAGAAGCTGTGTATTTGGAGGGGGGGCTGGGGAAAACAGGAACTCCCTCCCCACTACAAAAACAGTGATATGGTTCCTCTCCATTTTCTCCTTTTACAGTGCTCAGCATGGCATCTGACAAATCCAAGAAGCGTAAGTTTGTGTGAGCACCTATCTCGAAAATGGGCAATCTTGCAACAGACTCCACGGGGAACGTGCCCACATTTCAAAAGGGTTCTGCTTTCCTTCATCCCATGCTTCTGTGCTTGCTAGGAGTTACATAATCTGGTCTGAGAATGACTTTGGCCACCCCTTCACTCCGTCCATCTGAGTGGGTGGGGGATTTTCTCTGCCCGGGGTCTGAATGAGAATCTTACGTGGGGTTCAGGGTGGGATTTCCCCTCCAGATCAGGCTGTGTAATGTCCCTGTGGATTTTCTGCCTGACTTGCTTGGACCATCTTGGGCAGGCAGCTCCTGCTGCTGCACCGGCTCTCTGCTTCTACCTTATTTTCTGTGTGTAGTTTGATATCTCAGGGGATGACGGACTCTTCTGAAGCGTAGGACTAGAAGGCCTTGGAGGCTCCTCCATCTCCATGGTTTTAAATCCCCCCCACATTGACATCTAACACATTGGGTTAACTTTACGCTCTCCTGTTCTTTGTTTTTGCAGAGCTTTTGCAATAAGGAGCCCCCTGAAGTTTTGCTGTGAATTGCCACTGCAAAGACCTCCTGCTGGCCTTCAGTGCTCTCTATGACATTACGTTTTCCAGGCTCTGGGCCTGGCATTCTGGCTTCAACTGTGGCTTGTGTTGATTTAGGCTTAGCTCTGTTTGCTGTTTGACCTACATCAGTTGAGTTCGAGACACTCTGCTGGATAGCCAAGCTAAGCTCAAACAGTGAAACATCACCACGGAACATAAGAGCCCTGCTGGATCAGAACAAGGGCCCATCTACTCCAGCACTCTGTTCACACAGTGGCCACCCAGCCGTCAGCCAGGGACCCACGAAGCAGGACATGGGTTCAACATCACCCTCCCACCCATGTTCCCCAGCAACTGGAAAATGGACAGAAAAGGAAGTTAAGGATGCTCATGTAAATAGAAATTCCATACTATTAAAATGTTAATATTAAAGAACACTCTTATGCACAGACAAATAGAGTAATAGAATAAAAACAGTACTTGTTAGACTCTGGCCATACACGTTTCGACATATAAGTCTTCGTCAGTGGCCCAATCACTGAAAATGTACAAAAAAACATTTATTAGTGCCTTAGATGGAGGCAAGGGGATTTTATCTTTTGTTTTTGGTTAAGGCTAGCACCGTGTTGTTCGCATTTGTATACTGTTTGGTAGGCTGACCATATGAAAAGGAGGACAGGGCTCCTGTAACTTTAACAGTTGTAGAGAAAAGGGAATTTCAGCCAGTGTCATTTGTATGCAATTAGTTCCTGGTGAAATTCCCTCTTCATCACAACACTTAAAGTTGCAGAGGCCCTGGCTTCTTTTGTATCTGGTCACTCTAGTATAGTGCCTGCAACTTTAACTGTTGTGATGAAGAGGGAATATCACCAGGAACTAATTGCATACAAATGATACTTGCTGAAATTCCCTTTTCTCTACAACTGTTAAAGTTACAGGAGCCCTGTCCTCCTTTTCATATGGTCAGCCTACGTGTTTGGTGTATCCACAACTTGTTTGTGGACCACGATGATGAATAAGATAGATGCATTTAGTTATTCTAAAGACCATATTGCAAATCTGGTTAAAGCACCATCTTTTTTTTACCAATCGAAAGGAAAACCCTATATCTGAAAATGGGGAATGGAATAGGTATATATCCCTTAAAGAAAAAATGTATGAAACTTGATATGCCTTCTCCAGGAATTTATCCAACCCCCTTTTAAAGCTATCCAGATTGGTGGCCATCACCAAACCTTGTGGTAGTGAATTCCATAGTTGAACTATGTGCTGTGTGAAGAAGTCCTTCCTTTTATCTGTCCAGCTTCAAGGGAGGACCCCACTGAGTTCTAGTATTTTGAGAGAGGGAGAAAAATGTCTCCCTGTCTACATTCTCCACACTGTGCATAATTTTGTACATCTCTATCATGTCTCCCCTTAGCCTCCTTTTTTTCCCATGCTAAACAATCATACCTGTTGTAAGCTTCCACCATAAGGGAGATGCTGCAGCCCCTTGATCATTTTAGTTGCCTGTTTTTCTATCTCTACAATATCCTTTTTTAGATGTGGTGACCAGAACTATACACAGTAATCCAAGTGTGGTTGCACCATATAGTTCTATAACAATGCCTAACATGGAGTTTGCCTTCTTTACGGTGGCTGCATGACATTTTCATCGAGCTGTCCACTACAACCCCAAGTTCCTTAATGATAAAATTTATTTATATAGCGCTTTCTAACGAAGCGCTGTACATGAGATGAAACAGGTCAGGAGTTTACAAAAATGGGGAAAAATACAATTCTAATAAAATACCTTAACTGAAATTAAAAGAATATAACAATATAACCTTAAATAACCAAATAAAATGGGATGGGGCCGCCACAAAAACCATCAGCATGCTTTATCTCAGGAATAACCAGCCAACCCCCTTTATTCAAAAAGGTTTTCAAGTTTTTCATAAACATCTCCAAATTCTCAGCCAAACGCAGTGGCAGAGGGAGTGAATTCCAAAGCTCAGGGACAAGGTCCTGGAATGCACGATACAAGGACACCGCAATCCATGAGGTAGAACGGGTCAGGAGGGCCTGACCCATGGATCTGGTGGCCTGGCCCAGAAAATACCAGGACAAAAGGGAGGAAAGGTCAGCTGGGTGATACAGCCGAAGGGCCTTAAAGGCCAAGAGTAAGATCTTAAATTGGGCCCTGGCCTTCAATGGAAGCCAATGCAAGGCAAAACAATGGAAGAAGGTATGGGCAAATCGGGGGAGGACCAGAACAGTCCTAACAGCACTGTTCTAGACCCAGCAGCAAAGGGTGGAGAGAGGAAAGAGAAAGACCCGCTAGGAGACTATTACAGTAATCCAACCAAGGCCCGAACCAAGAGGTCAACAGTCGCCTGAGAGGAATCTGCGAATCCGGCGGATGTTCAATAGTTGGAAATTGCTGACCCTTATTGTGTTCTCAATAAAGGAACACAGCGAGAGACGATCATCTCCCAGGACCCTGACAACGGGGACCGAGACCAACTGGGTGCCTTGAAGACAGGGGAGGTAAAAAGGGGAAGGAGGAAGGGCGGTCAGGACAGAAAATCAAGATTTCAGTGTTATCCATGTTCAGCTTGAGGCGGTGAGCAGACAGCCATGAGGAGATCTCTAGCAGGCCATTTCCCACAGGTGCCTCCTCTCCTTCCCCAAGCTGATCAAAGGACTAGTAAACCTGGGTATCATCGGCATAGATATGATGCTGGAAACCAGAACCAGGAACGAGGAGGCCCACTTCCATATTGGATCCTTGCCCCTCTTGGCTCATAAAAGCTAGCAGGGATGGAACAACTGGCTGGGCCAGGGAAGTGATTAATGCCTCTTTGCAAGAGGGAGTGGTCCCAGACCTCCTGAAAGAGGCGGCAGTGAGACCACTCCTAAAGAAATCTTCCTTGGGCCCTGAAAATCTTAATAACTACAGGCCAGTAGCAAATGTTCCATTCCTGGGCAAGGTCCTGGAGCGGGTGGTTGTGAGCTAGCTCCAGGCACTCTTGGATGAGACCGATTATCTGGAGCTATTTCAGTTGGGTTTCAGGCCTGGTTTTGGTACGGAAACAGCCTTGGTCGCCCTGTATGTTGACCTATGTCTGGAGAAAGACAGGGGGAGTGTGCCTCTGTAGATTCTCCTTGATTTCTCAGCGGCTTTTGATACCATCGACCATGGTATCCTTCCGGCATGACTGGCTGAGTTGGGAGTGGGAGGCACTGCATTGCAGTGGTTCCGATCCTACTTGGCGGGTCGGTTCCAGAAGGTTGTGCTTGGGGAACATTGCTCAGCCCCGTGGATTCTCCAGTATGGGGTTCCGCAGGGGTAAGTTTTGTCCCCCATGCTGTTCAACATCTCCATGAAACCGTTGAGTGCAGTCATCCGGAGTCCTGGAGTGCATTGTCATCAGTACGCTGATGACACGCAGCTCTATTTCTCCTTTTCATCTTCATCAGGTGAAGCTGTGGATGTGCTGAACCAGTGCCTGGCTGCGACAATGGACTGGATGAGGGCTAACAAACTGAAACTCAATCCAGACAAGACTGAGACGCTGTTAGTGGGTGGTTCTGCTGACCGGATGGAGGATCATCAACCTGTTCTGGATGGGGTTGCACTTCCCTTGAAGGGGCAGGTTCGTAGCTTGGGGGTTCTCCTAGAACCATCTCTGTCACTTGAGGCTCAGGTGGTCTCAGTGGCACGGAGTGCCTTCTACCAACTTCGGTTGGTGGCCCAGCTACGTCCCTATCTGGACAGGGATAACCTGGCTTCATTGTCCATGCTCTGGTAACCTCCAAGTTAGATTACTGCAATGCACTCTACGTGGGGCTGCCTTTGAAGGTGGTTCGGAAGCTGCAGCTTGTGCAAAATGCAGCGGCCAGATTGATAACTGGAACCAGTAGGTTCGAACATATAAGACCTACTCTGGCCCACTTGCATTGGATGCCTGTATGTTTCCAAGCCTGATTCAAGGTGCTGGTTTTAACCTATAAAGCCTTACATGGCTTGGGACCACAATACCTGATGGAACGCCATTCCCGACATGAACCTACCTGTACGCTACACTCAACATCAAAGGTCCTCCTCTGAGTGCCTACTCAGAGGAGTAGGCACTCAGAGGCACACAAGGGAGAGGGCCTTTTCTGTGGTGGCCCCCCAATTGTGGAACGATTTCCCTGTTGGTGCCATCTGGCACCAACATTTTTATTTTTTTGGCGCCAGGTCAAGACTTTCCTCTTCTCTCAGGCAATTGGCAATATTTGAAGAGCCTGGGTTTGTTTTTTGTTTTTGTAGCTTTTTGGGTTGTTGCAGTGGTTTTAAATGTATGTGTGTATTGTGTGTATGTTGTATGTTTTTTCTGTTTTAATTTTTGTATATTGTTTTTGTTTCAATCCTATGTAATAAATAAATTAAATAAACAGAGAAAAGGAGAGGTCCAAGGACAGATCCTTGGGACACCCCAACAATGGAGGGGGAAAGGATCGGAGAAAATTCCAGAAAAGGAGACAGAAAAAGAGTATTTGACAAGGACGCAAAGCAGGAAAGAGCAGCGCTGGTAATGCCCAAGGATGCCAACCAAGCCAGAAGTCTCTCTTGGTCCATCACTGCCATCTCAGAGCCCATCTCTCTGCAGTGGGGCTAAAGGGCCCTAGTGTGGCTTACTGTGTCGTCTGCTGGGAGTTTGGTTGGTAAATCACGGAATCAAGGAAGAAATGGCAGTGACCCTAACAAACCATGTTTATTCTTTTAAAATTGGGTACGTTTATATTTTTATGCTGTTTTTTATTTTCTCATGGATTGTTGTAAACTTCCCAGGTATAAAGATTAAATAAATCTAAGGATTTCTTGAGGGTTCGCTACAACAGACTAGCACGGTTAGTCTTCTGGAATTCGCCATATCCAACCCCCTGGATTCAAAAACACATGGTATGCAAATGAGGAAACTGTGCCTATCACGTGTGTGTGTGTGCACGCACGCTTCTCCAGCTGTCTCATGCCTTGTTGTGACTTGCTCAAACCCTTCCTTGCCCTTGCATGATTTCTCGGAAACCACCTGATACTGTTTCTGCTGGGCAGGAAGCGTCCAGCAGGGGGAAGTGGAGGATCACAGAGAGAGTTGCAACCCGGCTGGCATTCAGGAAGATTTGGGGATGGGGGAAGGGCACAGATAGAGACAATGGGTTTTTTTTTCTTTCCCCTATCTTTCCTACCCCTGGTAATATGGAATTCATATTGCTAACCTGAAATGTAACTTTTGAAATTCAATTAAAACTTTGAAATCCAAGTTTAGAAGGTGAAGTGGTTGTTTTTTTATTGCTATAACTTTTTTTATTGCTATAGTTGCATGCACAGATTTTTCTTAAACGCAAAATTATTATTTTTTAAACACAGTTTCTTAAAAAGTGTGTGAGCGACAAAGCTTTTATTGGGCAATCATCAATCCAGACATCCTTTTCCATTCATAAACCTCCCACATTTCCCCCACTTTTCCCATCTTACTTCAAACCAGGAGCAATCTGTTAAGGAGGAAAAGACAGAATAGATGCAAAATGGCTTTTAATTAATAGTGCTAGGAGTTCTGCATCTGGAGCCAAGCAGAAGTTCCAAGATTAAACTGCCATTTTTTCTGGCAACTCTGCGCAACCTTGTAGCTTTGAAAGTCTGTATCTGTGCAGCTACGGTTTATTGAATTTATGTGTTGTACATAAGGGAGAGGGCCTTCTCAGTGGTAGCCCCCCGACTGTGATCTTCCCCACTGAGGCCCGCTTGGCAGCAACACTGTCATCCTTTTGGCAACAGGTTAAGACAGGTTAAGACTGGCACTTGATAGCATATGATGGGGCACTTATGTCAGGTGTCTTGAAACGGTCTGTAAGTGAAATTGTGTACTGGGATTGTTTTTAGCTATTTGAGCATTATAAATTTTGTATCACAAAAATTTTCGACCACGTTTTGTTATAATGTTGTATTTATGTTTATAATGTTGTAGTTTTTGTGAATTGTTGTGAATGGCCCAGAGAGCCTCAGTTATTGGGCAGTATATAAATAAAATAAATAATAAATTAAAACTTAGGGGTGGGAAACGTGTCCCCCACCCCGTGTTGCATTCTCTCTAGGGAAATATTGGCTGAGTTCGGACGACACTTTAGATAACAGAGTGGGGGAAGAGGCAACTGTCCGTTGTGTTGATCATTGTGTCGTGGGGGCGGGACACACAATGAACAATATATTATTTAACAACGGGGAAAAACAATGGGCTGCTCCGTTGCTTATCAGAGACTCATTGCTCGTCATGAGGCCGGGATTTTCAGCTGTGCAATGAGGGGAGGGGCAACGTGTCATGTGGAGAGCCCCGCAAAAATAACAAAATGTCAGTTGCCTCTTTTCCCCCTCCGTTGCCCAAAGTGTCATCTGAACTCAGCCATTGTGTGAGGCTGCCTCAGTGGCTGGGTCTGTAGCCAGAAGTGGGCAAGGCCAGAACCACCCATGGTAGGAATTTTTGACAGGGATCACAGTATGGGAGGAGGGTTAATCACATATGGCAATTGGGATTTTTTAAAACACCTTATTGCTCTGCACAGGATGGACAAGAAGGGAAGCTGTAGTCCAGATGGGGCAGCCCCACAGGATGCAGGTTGCCCATTTCCAATCTGTCTGACTATTGTACGTCCCCACCCTAAATATCCCTAATAGGAATTTCTAAATAAATAAAATGTGTAGATTGTGAATACAGAGGAGGGCCAGGATCTCTTCTCGATCATCCCAGAATGCAGGACACGGAATAATGGGCTCAAGTTACAGGAAGCCAGATTCCAGCTAGACATCAGGAAAAACTTCCTGATTGTTAGAGCAATACAACAATGGAGCCAATTACCAATGGAGGTCATGGGCTCTCCCACACTAGAGGCATTCAAGAGGCAGCTAAACAACCATCTGCCAGGGATGCTTTAAGGTAGATTCCTGCCTTGAGCATGGGGTTGGACTTGATGGCCTTATAGGCCCCTTTCAACTCTACTATTCTATGATTCTAACTAGAAACAATGGGAATGAAGTGAAATGAACAGAACAGAGAAGATGGTCATTGTCTAGTCCAACGAGTGTAAGAGCAGAGATGTAAAATTCCCAAAAACAAAATTGAAACCATGGAGGAAAAACTGGGTGTTTTCCCCCCAGGGGGTTTTAGAGGGGGGAAAAACTGGAAATTTGGGTGGAAATTAAAAATTGCCAAAACTTGTTTGGTATTATTATTATTATTATTATTATTATTATTATTATTATTATTATTTTAGAACGCTTTACAGATCTAAAGTAATTTTGTTGCTTTAGGAAAGCCTTCCCCAAGCTGGTGACGTTCATAGTTTTTGGACTTCAGCTCCATTCAGCCCCTGCCACCACAGTCAATGATCAGGAATGCTGGGCATTGTAGTCCAAAACATCTGGAGGACGCCGGATTGCAGAAGATTAACTGAAGTTATGTTATGTATAACTTCGTTTGCTCATAAAAAATATATTTATATTTTAAAAAACTTTAAAATGTAAACTGTTACTTTAAAGTAAAAAGTGAAAGTAGATTGGTAGTTATTGTATGAATAAAAACTACTTTTAAATTTAATATATCAAATAATCATTTTATGAGCAAACTAAGTTATACATTAACATTTCTGCAAGTAGTCCCTGAAACATCTGAATTATCCTAGAAGCAGTAAAAGCTGGAAACAGAGGAAAATTGGTCATCTGCTCTTATTTGTAAGAAAGTTTAGGGAAATTTCTAAACCTATTCCTGCTTGTAAAGTAGAGCTTAGGGAAATTTGATCTAAAGAAAAAGCTATCGAGATTTTATTGAGCTGGAAAAGACACAGCCAAGAATGGTAAGCAACCATTTTTAATTTAAGAATCTGTAAGCAATCTCAGCCTATTATTTGAAGAGTGACATTTTATTCACTTTTGTAAAAAAAAAAAATTCCATTAATGAAAATCTTATTTTTTGTTCATTTGGAAAGGTTGTCTCGCATGGTAGTGTCAATCCTATCCTTACGCCATAGGAACCAGGCTACTGAATTCCTTTTAGGTAGAGAGGGGTTATTCTAGTAGCAGCTGTTAAGGGGTTTTATACCTGAGGAAGCATTCCCTAGTGGTGAGGTCTGATCGAAAACTTTATTAAAAACTGTGTCACTGAGTACTCTGACCCAAAGAAAGAAATATAGCTGCTGGCCGAGGCCTTGAGTTTCCTTGAGAACAAGAGTCTGTTTTGAAAAGGTGAGGGGCTATATTGCAAGATGTCGCTCACATAGTGTCGTCATCAAGAGGTTGAACCGTGCCGCCCTGTTGGCACATGAGTTTGGGGCTTCCTCCACACGGGACGTTTAATGCTCTTTGAAGGCTCATTATAAATTTTACCTCCACACCAGCAGAGCGCAAAACGGGCGTAGAGGCGCGTTATCTCCCCGATTATGCACATTATCGAATGCGCGTTAAATAGCGACTTTTATTTTGCTCCGGCCGTTAAAGCGCATTTTCCCCGTGTGAACAAGCGATTATGCGCATTAACTTATTGTAAAGCGCTTTTTGGACATCTATTAATGCGCTTCGCCGCCTCTCGCCGCCTCCCGTGCAGAAGGGATTAGGAGTAAATGCGCTTCAGCGATAATGCGCATAATCGCCGAACCGGGCGCAAAAGCGAATCCTTGTGGAGGGGGCCTGGATTACAGGCCTGAAGCCCTGTCTGTCAAAGTAGCTTGGAATTAGCCAGCCTCCATCCTATATAGCTACGAGCAAAGGGGAGGTTCTTTGCTAGAAATTATCTGTTCTACTGTTCTACGCTTGCCAGGAAACTCATGTTCGGGATTCTATCTGGTTTGGAGATGTTGGGTGCACTCTGTACATGTTCTGTTGCTATTTGGACTTGGAATTTCTAAGAACTATGCCATGAAAAGTGCTCTGTGGCTTTTCATAGATTTGGACTTGCAGATTACTGTTCTGGATTCGTGTTCTATAGCCTGTTTTTCCCTGCATGGAGCCAAAGTACGGGCACAGGGGAACTCTGAGGCTGATCATTGCTGTTCTGGAATTGTGTGTGTGTGTGACCTGCGAGAGAACCTTCCTCAGAGCCAAAGCTACGAGCAGGGAAGGCTTCCTAGGTCGAAGAGGTTCATCCCCTGACATCTTGCTTACGTGATCAGCTCAGTGTTCCCTGACAGGCTGAGTTTGATTTAGTTCAAGATGATCCTGTCTACTGTCAGACCTCATGCACTTTTGTGCTGGGATTTCTCCTTTTGAGTTTTGCCCGTGTTCCTGATGAGTTAGTGTGTGTGGCCACTCCTGTTCACATGGGACGGGGCTAACTCTAAATGTCTCCCCCTGAGTGATTTGCTGTTCGCATTAAGACGTTGTACCTGAAAGCTATCTGGTTCGTCTTCAGCTTCAAGTGTGTGTATGCAGAAATGAAACCGTTACGCCTTGAATTCCGTGTGATTTTACAATAAAAGAAGTCTCACAGTTTCGGAGTGTGTCAGTTTGCCTAAAGTTCGTGAACAGAAGCCTGGGGGTGAGCTTGCGTCACGACAGTATAATTTCTAGCAAAGAACCTCCTGCCCCTTCTAACCTTCCTTGCCCACTGAAGTTGTTTACTTCCTCTTTCAAAAGCGGAAGTAATGAGGGGCAGACGGTAAGCAAACGTGATTTTCCCCTGTGTGATGATGCTCGTCATCATCCACTTGCAATCCTCCCGTTTTCCCCACTTCTGTCTTTTATTCTTATCGAAAAAGAATGTTAAGAAGGGGGGGGGGGTTTAAGCAGAATAGCCACACAATTCCTTTTGGTTTGTAGTGATAGGAGCCATCTGTCTAGAAGCATCTTTTATCTCCAGAATCCAGTTTTAGGTGTTGCTTCTTGGGCAAGGCAGGGAGGAGGAGCTCAGAAAAATCCCCCCTGTGGCCTTTGGATCCTGGATCGTGTATTCAGAACCTCGGCATCCGTATGTTTTTAGGGCCTATTGCAAGTTAGGGGACTTAGAAGCCTGCCTTATTCTAGCTCAGACTCTTTTTATCAGCACTTTGCTGGCTCATTGGTCCATCTAGTGGTGAGGGCTGGTGTAGCGTATTTATTTATTTTCATTTTATTTGTTAAATCAGTGACGAATTGCTTTTCTTCCCAAAAGGGCCCCTAAAGCAATATTTTTTTTAAAAAAACAAGTAAATTAAGAACACCACAAAGAGCCTCCGAGAGGAATAAAAGTATTTTTTTAAAAAAAGCTATCAAAGGCCAGCTTAGCAAAGGAGTCTTCGTGAAGTCACAACGTTAGGATGACCCTATGAAAAGGAGGACAGGGCTCCTGTATCTTTAACAGTTGTATTGAAAAGGGAATTTCAGCAGGTGTCATTTGGATGCAGGCAGCACCTGGTGAAATTCCCTCTTCATCCCAACAGTTAAAGCTGCAGGAGGCAAGGCTCTTGCAGCTTTAACTGTTCTGATGTAGAGGGAATTTCACCGGGTGCTGCAGGCATACAAATGGCACCTGCTGAAATCACACTAATTCCATGCCTTTGATGATGATAATAATATTTATTTATTACCCGCCTCTCCCTTTGGACCGAAGTGGGGAACAACATTAGTACAATACAATATAGATCAAATACATAAAGTTAATTAAAAGAGCATATAAAACAATCAAGACATCTTAAAATTCTTGGGGTAATATGCCTTGGGATTTGGAGTCTACATGTAATACTTATGGGTTTCCATGTACCTGAGATGGATTTTGCCGCGCTGCAGGGTGCTGGATCAAATAGGCTTAGCTCTGAACTGTGGTTAGCCAGTGGATTTCAGGGTTCCGGTTGCTATGGAGAGAGGATGCAGGAGGATCTGTGCCTCTGGTCCAGGTTTTTGCACTTGAATAGCACCGTGCATAAATATTTGGGCTTCCTAGGGATGGTCCCCTGAGAAAAGTGACTTACAATTTTGATTTCAGAGTTGGCTAATAATGTATCCGTTCCAGTTGCCCAGTCTTGCTTGAATCATGTTTGCTATGTTACTCGTTAATGTTATGAAGCGATACATTTCTAAAAGTGATTTTCTGCCCCACATTACGTTAAGGACAGGGGGGAGGGAATCTGAGAATACCCAACATTTACCTTCTTTCCTCTGTTAGGACTGTAATCTCCTTGGGGCAGTGCCTTGACAATGTGTAGCACAACGTGTAGTGGTCCTCAAAGGGAAATGAGCAATTCCAATAGGGATGGGTGGGATTCCCAGACAGGGTGTGTGTCGTCACCGTCCCCACTTCATAGCATTCTGGTATGGCCCATCTTGCCTCCCCCCTTGCTCCAAGCAGCAGATATTCACCCCATGATCTTTATTCCATTCCTTGCTCCCCTTACCTCTATAACAACTTACCTTTCCCACCCCTTCCCCTCTCTCGTCCCCTCTCTCTTTTTGACTTCCTGAGAACACTCCTCTTGCCCCCAGCATCTTCATGCTTCTTGACCGACTCCTTGCACGTGCAGGTGAGCCTGCTCTGTCTCACACTTGGAACTCCAACATGGCGGTGGCTGAAGGCTGCCAGGACCACTGAAGGACCCCTAAGCTGCAGGCCCCCTAATGCTGTCCCGTCTCTGTGTTCTTCCCAGGCTCCTCTTCCTTGCACTCCCTGCACTATATTTACACAGTGGTGTCAGAGCCCGTCCAGGGGCTGCCCCAGTACATTGCTGTGGGCTATGTGGATGATCAGCTCATCACTCACTATGACAGCAACACGAGGAGGATGACGCCTGTAGCGCCCTGGATGGAGAAGGTGGGGAAGGAGGATCCCAAGTACTGGGGGAGAGAAACCAACACAGGACGGAACAATGAGATGTTTTTCAAGGAGAGCCTGACGACCGCGAGGAATCGCTACAACCAGACCGGAGGTGAGTGTAGGGCGAGGACAGGAGGTGGCGAGAAGCGGGTGCTGGGAGTGAGGAAAATGGGCAATTTAGGCCCTGCCTGCACGGTGCCATGTTGCCTCTACAGTTTTGCTACTGTGGGGTGGCGGCGGGTAATCCAAATTGCAGGAGACAGAGCATGCTTTCCCATGGCCATTGGGCTCGCTGGGCCCGCCCAGTTTCTGGCGACCAGTCATAGGTCACCATCCACCCTGGAATGCCCCCAGCTCAACGCCGAAGCAAGGTCACATGGCGGAAGGCCATGGTGACCTCGCCTCGAAAAGAAACATCGTGGTAAGTCCCCAACTTTCCTAACGCGCAGCTTTGGGGGAAAGCTATGCAGTGGCTGTAAACTGGTGGCTGCGTCATATAACCAACACAGCGCTGATTTGCGGCCACTGAGGGGCTTTGAAGACGTATAGACAGCCCTCCCCAGTCTAGCTTCATGCTTATTTTCAGACTCCTTAAACATGCATATGAGTGTACTTTGTCTCACACTGGGAACTCCTAAATGGGTTGCCACACAGTGGACAACCACAGTGGACAACCACAGTGGACAACTAGCTGCCCACAGAAAACTCACAAGCAGGACATGGATGCAACAGCACCCTCCTGCCCATGTCCCCCAGCAACTGCCATACATAGACAAACTGCCTCTGATACTGGAGTTAGCACATGGCCATCAGGATTAGTAGCCATCGATAGTTTCACCCTCCATGAATTTATCCACCCCCCTTTTAAAGCCATCCCAATCGGTGGCCATGACTACGTCTTGTAGCAAATTCCATAGTTTAACTATGTACTGTGTGATAAAATACTTCCTTTTATTTGTCCTGAATCTCCTGCCAATCATCTTCCTGGGATGACCCCATTGGGTTCTAGTATTATGAGAGAGGGAGAAAAATGTCTCCCTATCCACATTCTCCACACCAGGCATCATTTTGTACAACTCTTTTATGGAGTTGATGGATGAGGAAGCCATGCCGTCCATTTCCACACTCAATAAATACAAATTTTGAAAGAGGAAAAATATCCATTGTGCACACACACATACTCGTCAAGAAAAGGACCCCTTCTACAGTGGGAGCATTTCTAATTCATTTTGTTTTGGAACAGGGGAGAGGAGTGTGTGTGTTGTGGGGAGACCCTGAGACAGATTGTATATGCTGTTGCCCCTTCTGGAGAGACAAGCTTCCAAATTGAGTTGTGTCTGGAGTAACGCTTCCTTCCGTTCCAAGGAGAAGCCAACTATGCAGAGTCTTGATGGGCTGGGTTTTGTGACAGTCACGCAAAGCCAGTTCCCTCCCGTGGGCCCATCCAGTTGTGTGCAGTGTTGATCGCCCATAGAGCCGGTCAGTCAAGAAGGCCCTTCCACCCCATAACCCAGGCTTTAAATAAAAAGTAAAAGAAACACAAGTGGTTCGTTTAGTGAGCAGGTGTGCGGCAAAAGGACATGCTGGAATCAGAGCAGGTGTCCTGATTCCAAGCCCTCCCACCGAGATGTGAGACAATAAAGAGGCCTGCTGTGCAATCCACAAAACCTTAATTCAGTTAAAAACAAACACCAACTCTTCGTACCTGAAGAGAGTGTGAATGCTAAGAGCTCTAAACTTAACTAGACTAACAAAGCAAGGCAGTTGCCTATCCCGCCATGCTTGACAGGCTTTTACCAGACTTCTCCTTCAGGGAGGGTCCTCACGTCGCGACTTCTGCCATGTTGCTAGTCTGGCGGACTGCCTCCCACCTCCTTTCAACTCTGCCCGCTTGACCCTGCAGCAGACTCTGGATTTGTCAATTCCAGTGCTCCCTCCCCCTCTGACAAAGGCTGAGTTCCCAAGGGGCGGGGAAAGGGAAGATGATATCCGAGCCTGGGCCTCATGTTTGATAAGCTCCTGGGAAGATTCCTCCCTGACTCCAGGAGAGTTTTGGGGAATCTCCCACCCCACCCTGCTTCCTGTCTCAGCTGCGCTTCTTCTTCAGCTTCTGAATCCAATTCAGAATGCATATTAGGAAAACCAGGCCTCATCCTGACACGGGGTACACATATCCGTAGAGGAATAAAACACGGGTGGAAGCAGCTGCAGCAGAATCATCACATTTGTCCGTGATTGTCGCATGTGAAGAGCTTCTTATTTCCCCCCCCCCCCTAGAAATGTCATTTAGAACATTGGGGAGGGTCAGGAGCACCCCAAGACAGCGAGGGGGTGTCCATTGGACTGGGGGGCAGGAAGCAAGGAGAGGCACTTAGGGGATTAGAAAGTTCAGTTAGAGCATGAAGAGAGGGAGGAGGACGCTTGGAGAGGCGCTGAGGCTTAGGCTCAGAATTTTACTCTTAGTCATGATTAACATATTTTAGGGTTTAGCAATTAACACGCTAAAGTGCCTGCTCATAGTCGAATGTTTCCACTCGTCCTTGGGCAGGCCGCTGCCTCTTCTTCTGCCAGATGAGGTCGTAATCCCTTCCTAAACCGCTTTTCTGGGGCTCGAGACGTGGCGGTGGGGAATGGCTGGCCCTTTGACCTCGCGTGCGTCTCTTTCAGGGTTCCACACCTTGCAGCGGATGTACGGCTGTGAGCTGAGGGCAGACGAAAGCAGAGGAGGGTATTTGCAGTACGGCTACGACGGGAGGGACTTCATCAGCTTCGACAAGGACACCCTCACCTGGACGGCGGCCGATGTGGTGGCCCAAAGAACCAAGAGGAAGTGGGAGGATGACCGGGATCAGAACATGTATGATAAGACCTACCTGGAGAAGGAATGCATTGAGTGGCTGAAGAGATACCTGGACTATGGGAATGAGACTCTGCTGAGGACAGGTGAGGGGCAGAACAAGGGGTGGGGGGTGGGGAAGCAATTCTTTCCGATCTCCCTCCCCCAATTAATGTTTGTGCTACAAAGGTGTAGAAATCTTAGCTCACATTAGACTACATCTTGGGTGAGGGGATTAGTTTTTTAAATACTAACACAGATATATTTTTTAAAAAAGAACATCTCTCAAAGTAGAGGACTACGCTAGCAAAGATAGAGATGTGGGCTAAACTTTCCTGTTCCTGCCCATCCAGCTGACCAGCATCATTCCTTTCTGCTCTAATGAAACCCTCTTCTCACCCCTTGCCCACTTCTCCATGACTGGTAAGGCTAAGGTGTCCTGCCCCCCTCCCATCACAGCCCTGGGGACAGGATCCTTCCCTGCTCTCCAGAGGATTTCCTGGCCCACCTGCCCCTTCTCCAGCCTTCGAGTCAGCCACACATCCCATGACTTGCTCTCAAAAGTGACAAGCAAGTGGTGAGAAGTATCTGTAAGACAGAGGGAATAATTGCAAGGGGGAGGCAGAAATGGGGGCTCCAGGTTTTAATGGAGACGGGGAAACTATCCAGGCTTTCCACATCACGTACAAATTCTCTGCAAGGCTTTAATCCACGGGGTTGTGTTTTCCAGAATTCAGTCTGACTGTGCTTCTTTTTCTCTTGGAAACAGCTTTTCCAAACATGGACCCCATAACATTTCTTCTGGTTTTCCTTGCCTCCTCTCGAAATTCTGACTGGGCCTGTTGGTAACCCTTACATGAACTTCAGTCCAGGTAGATCTGCAGGGGAGAAGAGAAGTGAGGCATTTTGTACCCTCAAAGGAGTCATTGAGAGTAGGGTTGCCATACGTCCCGGAAAACCGGGAATGTCACGGATTCCAAGACATTCTGAAATGTCCCGGCCGATCAGTCACAAATCCCGGATTCCTGGTCCGGCTGGGCAAGACAGAGAGAGAGAGAGGAGAGCAGAAAGCACTGGGGCACTAGGAGCCAGACAAAGAGAAGCACCTGAGTTATTCCTCCTCCTCCCCCCTACGGAGGCGGGGATGGTACAGGGCTTCCTTAGCCACCCGACTCATGAGGAGGAGCCATGGCTGCAACCAGCACGCCTTCTTCCACAGCCCGCCTTTTCCCAAAGCATTAGGTGCATGCTGGGTTCCCGCACGCCTCCTCCAGAGGTTTGGCACGAGATTCCCACCTCCTCCTCCCTTGATTCAGCCAAGGACTTAAGGTTGGTTGAGTTTTTCCCTTCCTTCCTTCGCTCTGGGACAATGTGCGCCTCCTTTTTTAACCCACCAAGCTAACATGTTTAAAAGGCATTTCCCTCCTCCCTTTCCCCCCTCCCAGGTGGATAGCCCTCCCGTAGCTAAACAACAACAAAAATAAACCTGTTAATCTTCACAATAACAAGGCTCTTGTAGCATCTTAGGCTACACATACTTGGGAGTAAAACCCATTAAACTCAAAGGCACTTATTTATGAGTAGGTGTGCATAGGGTTGTACTCCTAAAAACAAAAGGTGCAATCCTGTACATGTTTAGATAAAAAAAAAGTCCTACAACTCCTAGCTTCCACCAGCCAGCATGACTGGCTAGGGCATACTGGGAGTTGTAGGACTTTTTTCTGTCTAAACATGCATAGGATTGCGCCCTAATAGATTTATGTTGGTATAAGCTTTTGGGAACTTAAGCATTCTAGTCTCCACAAAAGCATATGCCACAATACCATTCAGGTAGCCGGATTTTATGCAGGTTTGCTTGTAAATTCAGTGGGGCTTACACCCATGTTAGGGGTGCCAAGGGCGTGTATGGTAACTGTTTTGAGTTAATAGGTAGATGGATTTTATATTTTCAAAAACGGAGAGACAACAATTGTCTATTTTCGTGTTCTCTGTAGTCCTGTGGGCACTGAAGCCATCACATCACCAGGCAGAGGCCAAGCTGAATGTCTGCACACCCTCCTCTTCCATGCACTGAGCAGGGGTTGGACTCGATGGCCTTGTAGACCCCTTCCAACTCTACTATTTTATGATTCTATATCATTTTATGATTAACAGCACATACATCCTGACTATAACATCCAGTTAGCCCCCCCACTACCATTCATATTACCACCACCACCCTGCTTTTTGTCACATCTTGCCTGATGAAGAGATCTGAAGATCTCAAAAACTTGTACATTTTTGTGATTTTTGAGTTGGCCTAATGAAAGTATTATTTTATATGGATTTCGATCTTTTTCCCTTATGGTCAACATGGCTGCCTTTGTTTTTGTTCTTTAGGGCACAATCCTATGCATGTTTAGATAGAAAAAACATGTATTTTAAATGCAAATATAAATAAATAAAATTTGTCCTGGTTTTGTGAATGCGGAATATAGCAAACCTAATGTGCAGGGAAAAGCAAGCATTTAACATTCTCCCATTGAAACCAATGAGATCGTAGAACCCTATGCATGTTTGCTCAGACATAAGTCCCATTGTGTTCAGTGAGTCTTACTCCCAAGAAGGTATGCATGGCATTGCAGCCTTAAAAGTACTTAACTTTGGTTGGATCATGCCTTAAGTTTAATTTGGGCTGTGTGGGGGGGGTTGCCTTTTAAATATGTCTAAGAAAATCAACATTATTATCATTGTTGTTGTTATTTACAATTCATTTTGATCTTGTCAGCTAGTGGCACAGAACAGTCCATATTCTGCTAGAGTCACCACTTGAACACGAAGTAGATGGCTGCTTTGGGGTTAAACAATATCTTTTAATATTAATATTGGGCAGTTAGGGTGGGGGTAAGTCTACATATTGAATTCTCCTCTAGCTTTTGAGAACTAGTGGAGAAATGAAATTTAGTATCATTTTTCTGTTTGATTGCTTAAATTGTTCTTTGCCTATTATTTATTTACAGATGCTTAAGTACTTTAGGACTGTTTGTCATTTAAGGCCTAAAAGCCTGGAAATCTGTTTGGGGAGAGGGAGAGAATGAGTTTCTGTGTGTAAAGGAAAAAGAGCGGGAAGTTTAAAATGAGAAAAGAGCGGGAAATCTCTGGATTGAAAAAGAGCAGGAAATCTAACCTATAAAAGAGCAGCACAAACGTTACCATAGAGAGGAGGGAGCAAGATTAAAGTTGCAGGGGCCCTGCCTTCTTTTGTATAGGGTCACTCTAGTATAGCGCCTGCACCTTTACCTGTTGTGATGAAGAGGGAATTTCACCAGGAACTAATTGCATACAAATGACACTGGCTGAAATTCCCTTTTCTCTACAACCGTTAAAGTTACATGAGCCCTGACCTGGATTTTATCTGGTCACCCTGCCTCAGGCTGCATGAGTCCCAAGCACTGCGAAGGAATTTGTGGTCAGAGCTTTGGGGTTAGCACTGGAGCCCCTGGGTTGTTTGTGGGGGAAGAAAGAGAGTTTTGTGGAGTGTGGGAGGGAGGGAGGGGGAGAAAGAAAAGTCCATCCCCAAAAAATCATCCTTCAAATATCCATTTCCTTGGATTTGGGTTGCAAGCCTCAAAACTGTTACTTGGAAGTAAATTGCAGTGAATTGAAGATGTCTGGATTTACAGTTGTTGATGTTTTAATTTAAAATTCTGCTTTGCAAAAACGTGAAGTAGCTTTCCTTGTATTACAGTTGTGTTATGTGTGTAGAAAAATATTTCTCAATTAAAAAGAAAGAAAACAACAGAAACATTACTTTGCAACAAAGCACAAAAGCAAACTTTCATTTTAAAAACAAAAACAAAAAATATACACGTAATGGCAGGATCCAGTTATTATAAACACTTTTAGCTACCTAAATTTATGCACGTTTAATTAGAAATAATTTCCATAGAACTCACTGGAACTTACTTCTGAGTAGACATGCAGTAAGTCCCATTGTCTGCAGTGGGGCTTGCTCCTAAGTAAATGTGCAGGGAAAAGCAGGCATTTAACATACTCCCATTGAAGCCAATGAGATCGTAGAACCCTATGCATGTTTGCTCAGACATAAGCCCCACTGTGTTCAATGAGTCTTACTCCCAAGTAGGCATGCATGGAATTGCAACCTTAAAAGTACTTAACTTTCATTGGATTATACCTTAAGTTTAATTTGGGCTGTGTGTGTGGGAGGGGGGGTGTTGCCTTTTAAATATGTCTAAGAAAATCAACATTATTATCGTTGTTGTTATTTACAATTCATTTTGATCTTGTCAGCCAGTGGCACCGAACAGTCCATATTCTGCTAGAGCCACTACTTGAACACGAAGTAGATGGCTACTTTGGGGTTCAATTTAGGGTGACCAGATAAAATCCAGGTCAGGGCTCATGTAACTTTAACAGTTGTAGAGAAAAGGGGATTTCAGCCAGTGTCATTTGTATGCAATTAGTTCCTGGTGATATTCCCTCTTCATCACAACAGTTAAAGGTGCATGTACTATACTAGAGTGACCAGATACAAAAGAAGGCAGGGCCCCTGCAACTTTAACTGGTGTGATGAAGAGGGAATTTCACCAGGAACTAATTGCATACAAATGACACTGGCTGAAATTCCCTTTTCTCTACAACCGTTAAAGTTACAGGAGCCCTGACCTGGATTTTATCTGGTCACCCTAGTTAAATTATATCTTTTAATATTAATATCCTATGGTAACTACTTGGGCAATTGGGGTGGGGATAAGTCTCCATATTGAATTCTCCTCTAGCTTTTGAGAACTAGTGGAGAAATGTAATCTAGTGTCATTTTTCTGTTTGATTGCTTAAATTGTTCTTTGCTTATTATTTATTTGCAGATGCTTAAGTACTTTAGGCTGCAATCCTATACATACTTACCTGGGAATAAGTCCTATTTAACTCAATAGAATTTATTTCTGAGTAGACACGCATAGGATTGTGCTGTTAGATAACTAAAGCTTAGATAACTTTCTTCCTTTCCCTAGACCTTTACATATTGCTCATTTTTAAAAAAATCCTAGCCCCCCCCCCCCAAAAAATTGTCCTGGATTTGTGGTTCCAGAATATGGCAACCCTAATTGAGAGCAACCTGGAGGGATTCTATAGGCTCAGTTCTCACAAGACATTTCTCTACGCAGTGTAAAAACTCCACTCAACGGTTTGAGTTTGTAGGGGGTACTCCCCACTCAACATGTTCCAACTCCACCGTTGTGTGACTGAGAGCTCCCGCGGAGTTGAGTAAAAGTCAACGCAACGTTTGATTGACAGTTCCTCCACCCTCTCTCCTCCCCCAGTCCTCCCGATGGTATCCCATCAGCCATTGCTGCAAAAAAACCCACAATGCAGGCAGCTCTCCTAGAGCGGCACTCGCTCCTTTCGCCGCTCTTGCCAGAGAACTCCATTGCCACTGGGGAAATTCCACTCAGTGCAGCAGGAAACCCTACAGAGCCCTCCACAAAACACGGAACACAACAGTTGTGCAGGAACTCTCCTCTGCACAGCATGGATATTCAGGATGGAGTGTTTTCCACACACAAAAAACTCCACCATAGGGTAGAGTTTTCCTTCCATATAACACATTTCTCAACGGTGGTTTAACAACTCCACTATGGAGTTCTAAAACCCCCGTTGAAAAATGTGTTGTCTGAACTGAGCCTATGTCTTCCATGGCTCTTTGCTTTGTTCACTAAAATGAATAATACAAACATTAAATATGGTAAAGGAAGGAACTGAAGGACATAAAGTCCAGGAGAGCAAAGAGCAGCAAGTTCAGCATCTCCTCACTTGGTCTGAGTTCAGTTCAGTTTATGACCTTGAATCTGAGGCAGCAGAACCAATTCAGTCATGAAGACCTGGAGACATTTGATATTAAGCCCTGAAGGAGCTCGTTGGGAGAGTCTCAGCACCATGAGTTGCCACAGCTGGAGATTTTCAGAGCTTATCATGGTGCCCGGGGAGACCGCTTCTTCGGAGTTTCACTTTGGGATGATGCAGGTGTCGAATATTGAATCTCTGGGATAGGACAAGAAAGCCGCATGGGCCGTGTTCGTACTCTAAGAGTAAAGCATCCATCCTGCCAGGCCCTGGAAAGGCTCTGTGTTCACTCCGAAGCTGCCTTTTTTTGCAGAGCGCCCCGTAGTGAAGGTGACAAGCCAGGCAGACCATGATGGCATGGAGACCCTCGTCTGCCAGGCCCACGGCTTCTACCCCAAGGCCATCGATGCCACCTGGAGGAAGGACGGGGAGGTTTTGGCTCATATGACCTTCCGCAGGGACGTCGCCCCCAATTCAGATGGGACCTACCACACCTGGCTCAGCATCCAGATCGACCCCAAGGATCGGGGCCACTACCGGTGCCATGTGGAGCATGACAGTCTGCTGGAGCCCCTGGACTTTGCCTGGGAGGAGTCTGGTGGTGAGGACCAGGACTGGGGCGGGGGTGGTTGCCTTCCTTGTCAGAGGGGAGGATTCAGGGAGGTGACTCTTTCCCGAGAGAAAACTGAGGAACAAAAACCAGAGCGCCCTCCTCCCAGCAGCATCACTGGCTACATCACACCCTGCGTGTGTGCTTGGGGGCAAAGCAAATGGTTTGGATTATGTACATTTTAACACTAATGTAGTCCTTTCTGGCAGGTAATTGACTGCCTTGGAGGCCATAAACTGAAATTAAGGTATAGGCCAAAACTGGCTGTCTCTCTCTCTTAAGCCTGAGACATTTGTAAATATTTGGATAGTAATCAAGGTGAACCTATGAGAAACAAAACCCTGTTATGTCCTCCCCATATGGGAAGAGACTCACCACCACCTCCCACTCCAGCCCTGGAAGAACTTGTGCAAACCTTCACAGGGGATGATGGGTGGGGTGGGAGGCTGTTCCTTGGTTCTCTCCCCTTCTGGCAACTTCAGTGTCTTCTCCCTCTGTTGACCCCGCAGTCCTTGGGCCATCCAGGGCCTCCCCCCATCACAGGAGAAGGTGTTTTGGGTTTCCCTTCAATTGCTTTGCACTTTTTCTCAATTCAGCTTCAGCATCCAACTTGGGGCTCGTTATCGGGGCCGTTGTGGGGGCCACCGCTGTCCTGCTGGTGGCTGGGATCATTGGGATCTATTTCTACAGTAAGTATAAATGTTCCAGCTGAGTTTAGCTCTTCTTTGTGAGGGGAGGTGGGAGGTTCAATGTAGCCCATGTCTTTGAAGCAGGGCTGGGCTTCTCTGTCCTACCGGGGGGGGGGGGGGGGGGAACCGCCCCCACCTTCTGTCAGCCCTCATGTTGTGCATATGAAGAGTTGACCTTGAGGTCCAATCGTGTCTCAACTCAATCTGACGTTTCAAGGGTTCTCCCTCCACACCATAGGTGGTGAGAAGTATCCTAGTTTTGTCCCTTTCAAAATGGTTTGAAAAGCAGCACAGAAACCTTAAAATAATAGTCAAGACACCCCCCACCCACGCTCCCATCCTGCTTCTCCAGATGCTGCCCTGAGCTCTTGTCCAGGGTTGTTCCAGAGGGAAGGACCAGAGGCATTAAGAACAGGGGCCTCCAATATGGCGCCTGCGGACACCAGGGCACCCGCAAACCTGAAATCTTTGATTTTATTTTTTTATTTTCCCCATTTTTTAAATATACGGACATGGTTTTGTTTGAAACGCATGCAACCTTCTAGCAGTTATACATAGGCTTCAACAAAAGCAGACCAAACATCCGAATAAGTATCCATTTAAAGGTGTCCGTTCAAATATTTATATTGTTATAAGGTCCTTAATCCATTGCATTATAGGAGGTGCATGTTTATCCTTCCAGTGTTGCAATATCAGTGTTTTAGCTGTCAAAAGGGTGCAGAGAATCCGTTTATGCTGACCATTTGTTAATTTCCATGAAGCAGGTAAATAATTTAAAAGAGTGTGTGCAGCAGTGAACATTAAAGACTGTTCCGGTACAAAATTTATCTGTGTAATGACCTCCCCACAAAAGAAGCAATGACTGGACATCGCCTAAACATATGTTTAAAAGAAGCATTAGCTGTATTGCACCTCTAGCAATTAGCTGAATTAGGCAATCCCTTATTCAGCAGACATGAGGCAAACGTTTTTGCTGAATAAGAGGCAGCCTAAGATCGACAGACGCGACAGTTAGATGCCAAAGTGGTGATACACTGATTTGGCATTTTGTGGTGTTGCCCATAGCAGATTTTCAAATTCCCAAATGTGCCCACTGCTCCAAACTGGTTCTGGATGCTTGCATTAGCAGTTACTTTGGCACAAATCAGATGGTTGGTAGTTATGTGGAAAGTCTTTGTATTAATGACGGTTTGCTGAAGAGCTTGCGGAACACCCTTTTTTAGGGGCTGTGAGGAAGGGGTGGGAGAAACGTCTGTCGGGAGCCCTTCCTCATTGCAGGAGATGAGACTGGATGATCTCTGGGGGTTAATTCTTTGCTCTGACTCTGATTCTGTTTCTGCAGAGAAACGTCAAGATGGCTACAAAGCAGCATCAAGTAAGTGATACCTTTCTCTTGCATGTTTAGTCCAAAACGGGGCAGGATACAGGGGAATTAGTTGAGGCATGTGTGTTTCTCTAAGCCTTGGGCTGCCCCTGGAGCTGCAGAGGAGTAGCTCCTGCCAGCAACACAGTTCTTTTTCCCCAACCAGGCTGCTCCTCCTGCATGTAGATTCCAAGAAAAGACACTTGTCCCAAGAAATAAACTGCAGAGAGTGAGCCAGGCTGAGGAACAGGCTCTAATTTTGCTTGCTTGCTTAATAGATTTGTATGCCCCCGCTTCACTGTAAGTATTTAAATAGCTCTGTGGGGGCAGGTGCCAGCACACTTGCTGGCTCAATTCGGACGACATGATAGTCAATGGTGGGGTAATAATCAACTTTACAGTTGTTCAACTAGGGGGTACTCCCCACACAACATGGTAATAAATCAACTGTGGTGTGGATTAGGATCAGCGCTGAGTTGACTATGGCAGCATTCGGATGACACAATAGTCAAAACAACTGACGATTGTTTCCCCCACACCAGTTGTTTATTGTGTCATCCGAATTGAGCCGCTCTCTCCCGCTCGTTCACAACAACCCAGGGTTTGAAGAATCCATGGGTTGTTGTGACATGCGAACCAGCTCATGTTTCCAGAGTCCGGGGAAGGGAGCTGCTTAACGTTCGTTCTCCCTGATTGCAAACCTTTCATTGTTCCATGTATTTATTCATTTTATTTATGAAAACATTTCTATCCCGCCCTATATCACAAGGATCTCAGGGTGGCGTACAGATAAAATCATACTTATAAAACAGAACAATGAATATTCAATTCTAAAACAAATGAAACTATTAATATAGCTCAAAAGAGCAAACTGGTCAAGGGAAGGGGCAGGATTTAGGCTGACCATATGACAAGGAGGACAGGGCTCATGTAACTTTAACAGTTGTAGAGAAGAGGGAATTTAAGCCAGAGTCATTTGTATGCAATTTGTACCTGGTGGAATTCCCTCTTCATTACAACAGTTAAAGCTGCAGGGGCCCTGCCCTCTTTTGTATCTGGTCACTCTAGTGTAGTGCATGCAACTTTAATTGCTTTGATGAAGAGGTGATTTCACCAGGTACTAATTGCATACAAATGACACTGACTGAAATTCCCTTTTCTTTGCAACTGTTAAAGTTACATGCGTCCTGTCCTCCTTTTCATATGGTCAGCCTAGCAGGATTTTAGATGCTTCTGTTTAGTTTTCCCTTCGCTCCGATCTCCTCAGCTCTGAGCCTCCTCCCTGCCTGCTCTGCCCCTTCTTCTCTTCATCCACCAGTCACAGCGAAGGACAGGAGGGTTGAATGGCTTGGGAGGAAGCGCAGCAGAATCTTTCATGCAGCACCTGGTGAATTTATTTTATATATTTTATTTTATTCCATTTATATACCGCCCCATAGCCGAAGCGCTCTGGGCGGTTTACAAAAATTAAAAAAAACATTGAACAATTAAGATACCGATATAAAAAATTTAAAAGCATAAAGCATAAAAACAAGCATAAAAACAATTCCCTCTTCATCACAACAGTTAAACTTGCAGGAGCCCGGCCCTCTTTTGTATCTGATCATGCTTACAGGGCTCCTGCAGCTTTTACTGTTGTGATGAAGAGGGAACTTCACCAGGTGATGCATGCCTACAAATGACACCTGCTGAAATTCTCCTTTCGATACAACTGTTAAAAGATACAGGAGCCCTGTCCTCTTTTTCATAGGGTCAGCCTACTCCTCAGAGCAGAGGGTGCTATATAAAGAATTAAAGAAACCATTAAAGCAACAGAATCAGCAAGAAGAACAGCCCTGCAAAGACTCAGTAGCATTTAGCCAGACTTAGGCTGACCAGATAAAATCCAGGTCAGGGCTCATGTAACTTTAAGAGTTGTAGATAAAAGGGAATTTCAGCCAGTGTCATTTGTATGCAATTAGTTCCTGGTGATATTCCCTCTTCATCACAACAGTTAAAGTTGCAGGGGCCCTGCCTTCTTTTGTATCTGGTCACTCTAGTATAGTGCCTGCAACTTTAACTGTTGTGATGAAGAGGGAATTTCACCAGGAGCTAATTGCATACAAATGACACTGGCTGAAATCCCCTTTGCTCTACAACTCTTAAAGTTACATGAGCCCTGACCTGGATTTTATCTGGTCAGTCTAGCCAGACTACACAGGAAAGGCTGCTCGTTGCAATTGCTGTAAAAAAAATTAAATTGTCACAAATCAAGTCTGAAAAAACCATGAGAGAAAAACCATACATGATTGTAAATGATCAATGATTTTACAATAACCTCTGGATGCTCCATCAAAAGTAGTGAAGAAAGATGGAGAATTCCAGAGAAAAGGACTCCTGTGAAAGAGAGCCAGGTGCACACTTGGTCTGATCCAACAGGGCTCTTCTTATGTCCTCACTGTAAACTGGTCGGATCAGAGGGAGGCGCTTTGGAGCAGCCTGTATCCTCAGGGCGTTGGAACTGCTTGGAAGCTGGAAGGTTGCTTTCGATTTCTCCTCAGACAGAACAAGGCCTGGAAACTGCAGTTCTGGGCACACATTTAAATTCTTCCACCTGTCTCTTTTGTGGGGTGTTTCTGTGGCCAACACGGGCATAGCTGATTGGAAAGTGTGTTTGTGGCTGAGAGTGACCCCCACATCCCTTCCCCTTCACCCAATGTGGCGTCAGGCACTGACTCCTTTTCATTTCTCTCCTTTCCAGCAAAAGACCAAAACTCCGACAGCTCCGGTAAGTGTGAGGGAATCCCACCCCAAAGGGCAGGAAGAATTGTGCCTTTCCCTGCGGCACAATTGTCTCTCCCAGGCACATTCTGCTTGACACCCGCCTCATACGTTTTCCCTCCGTCCGGTTCAGCATTCACCAACCCCACTCATACAATGCAAGGAGCCAGGCCTTGAGACTGCAGGACACAGCCAGGTCCCTATCTGGCCTGTGTTGACTACAGAACATGTGGATTGTGGGATTAGAAGCATGGAAACCCATACAGATGTCCTAAAGCCAATGGGTGTGGAGGAGATTTCTGGTTGCACATCCTGGCTCCTCCTAGAGGTTTATGAAGCCTGGAAGGTGTATCCTCTTGAAAATGGAAACGTGCCCCCTTCCCAGAATTGTCCACCATGTTAGGGTGACCAGATAAAATCCAGGTCAGGGCTCATGTAACTTTAACAGTTGTAGAGAAAAGGGAATTTCAGCCAGTGTCATTTGTATGCAATTAGTTCCTGGTGAAATTCCCTCTTCATCACAACTGTTAAAGTTGCAGGGGCCCTGGCTTCTTTTGTATATGGTCACTCTAGCATAGTGCCTGCACCTTTAACTGTTGTGATGAAGAGGGAATTTCTCCAGGAACTAATTGCATACAAATGACACTGGCTGAAATTCCCTTTTCTCTACAACTGTTAAAGTTACATGAGCCCTGACCTGGATTTTATCTGGTCAGCCTACGCCATGTGTACCATTTAGGGAGAGAATAACAAGCTGTTCCTTCTCTCCAATGTAGGGAGCAACCCAGCCATCTAGGAGCCGCAAAGCAGGTGAGTGGCAAAGGAGGGGGTGTCCTTTGTGGAGTGGGATGGGGGCTGGCGGGATGGGAAATAGTCCAAGGCCCCAAGATGAAGAACTCAACTTGCACTCTTTTTTGAGTTGATGAAACCCTTCATCTTGCTCCCCACCCCCACCCCGGCCTGCCTTGTATTGTCCATCTCAGGAACAGAGGGGAGTTTGGGATGGGGGAATAAGGTATTGTTGCTACAGAGGGAGGACCAGTGTGCATCCAAGAGAGACTCTAAACACGAGGGTGACCATATGGAAAGATCCCTCCTGTATCTTTAACAGTTGCACAAAAAAGAGAATTTCAGCAGGTGTCATTTGTATGCATGAATCACCTGGTAAAATTCTCTCTTCATGACAGCAGTTAAAGTGCAGGAGCCCTGCCCTCTTTTGTATCTGGTCACACTAGTATAGCTCCTGCAGGGGATTTCACCAGGTGCTGCATGACAGCTGCTGAAATCCCCTTTTCAGTACAACTGTTAAAGAGACAGGAGCCTGGTCCTCCTTTCCATAGGGTCACCCTGCAGCATACCAGCAAAATGATCCCTCTGCTGCTGCCCCTCCTTTCCCTGCTCCTCCTGCTGGAGGAGATTGTGGTGTTTCCATCTCAAGCACCCAGCTGCAGGGCGCTCCTTTCCCAGGTGCAGGATAGCAGTGGCAGCTACCAGGAATCATAGAGTGACTAGAGAAAGAAGGTACCCTACAGGAAAAGGAAGCACATGGCTGCAGGGCGCTTCCTTTCCCTGATAGCTCACTTCCTCCTGGCGCTGGGAAAGGGAAAACCTAGCTGCTTCCCAAAGCAGGGAATGGCTGCCATTCCAAACAGAAGGAGGGAGAAGTGGCCTTGCTGGAGAGCCAGGCTTTGACATATGCCAGTACTTTATTTATTTATTTATTTATTACATTTATATACTGCCCAATAGCCGAAGCTCTCTGATTCCCTTATACATATACATTTAAACACAGCTCACAGTGCAAATGGGGTCCTGGAATCTCTGCATGGAGAATTTAGCTTCCTTCATCTCCTTGCATACGCTGTGAAATCCTGGCCCTCTCCTAGCATTGAAATAGGGTCTGAATTCTGCGGGATTCCGTCTAACGCATCACACTCAGTTCTGGTGACAAATGCACACGTGTGTTTTTAGAAAGTCTCACTCCAGTGACACCTTGCCAGCTCCTCCTTCTGGGGCTGCTGCCTCTGCTCCTCCACCTGGGCGAGAGATGCTGAGATTCCCCCCTGATGCCAGCATCTATCTGGATTGGACTCCTGGGGCTTCATCATCTTGGCTTCATCCCAGAGTCTCCCATTTTTTTTCTCTCTGCTGCTTGACTCTGGAAGAGTCTCTCTGTCCGATGGAAGAAGACAGAGGAAGAGGGCATCCAGCCGTGATCTGAATTCTGTTATGTCCTTCCTGGAACTTCTTCAGCCTGTTTCAGATTGCAGAGAGAGCTTGGCTTGATGTGATTTGCTTTCTGGCACAGATGTATCAGCATCTTAGCGTTTTACTCAATAAAAGATATTTTAGTTGATTAATAGCTAGCATTGGTACTTCTCGCAGACTTTGCAGAGGGCACCATGTTACAAGAGGCAGATCTCTTGAGCTGAAGAGAAAACAAGTTGCAGGGGAGGGGAAAATGCCTTCTTAAATGGTGCCTTCTAGTTACATTTTTTTTAACCTCTAGAGAACACAGTGCAGTTAAAAGGGACATATTTTTTTATCAAAGATTTTAATTAACAGATCTAAGCAACTAAATATTGTAGCCTTAAAAATTCAGAATTCTGCCTCCAGTTCTGGCCTGCAATTGATTTTTTTTTAAATTACAGATATATGGAACATAAAATTGACAAAGTGTCTGTTTCCTCATGAGGCCTTTTTGCTTCCTGGGAACTTCTGTGTTGGATGACCTTGTTCTCTTGTTTAGGGTTGAATCTAATGTTAATCCTACTTAGTAGACTTCAGTCGCATTCAATTCAATGGGTCTACTCTAAATAGGACTAACATTGGATTCAGCCTTAAGTTAATTAGTTGTACTTCATTTTTGCAACATCAAGAAAGCTATCAATAGGCTTCTGAGAAAGGTGTTCGCTGGTGGAGTTTTATATACACAAAGAACATTACCTGATGCTTTGATTATCTAAGGGTGTGATCCTATGCATGCTTAGACAGCAGGAAATGCTGTTACTTATTGAGCTTTTTTCTATCTAAACATGCATAAGATTGCGCCCTAAACCTTTTTTTAGTGACACAGAGATAAGTTGTTAACATATTTTGCATTTTGATGGATGATGATGAATGTAAGTTTGAGTTTGGCCAAAATAAAACAATTTATTGTCCTCCTTCCTTTGCTTTCGTTCTTGGGTGTCAGAAGCGTCCAGTTGTCTGCAGAGCCGGGTTTTACCCCTCTTGGCTGGACACACAGACCACAAATCCTGGACCGGTGGTGGTGGAGAGGTGGAAGAAACTCAGGGAATACTCAAACTGAAAAGCACTTGGGGTTGGGGTTAGCACTTGGGTTAGATTCTTGGCTGCTTTACAGGATCAAAGTTCTTGAATGACAAGGAATGATTTTGGCATAAAGGTCAGGACGAGGTCACTCCAGGCCTCCGTAAACAGGGTATCACTTTTACTAACACAAGCAAGTATTGTGAAGGTTTTGTGGGTTGAAGGAGGGGGTTGCAATGGGAGCCTCACTGTTAGAATGTTTGAAGAGCCAAACAGATCCAAAGGACTTGTTCTTGTTGAAAGAAGAAAAAGCATCATGAAACAGGCAAAAATGGAAAGAACCCAGGAATCGAAGATCCGCGGCCTCACAGCAACTTGTGAAACTGCCCAAGGACTTAGAGCTCCATCACATCAGCAATTTAGTGCACTCTCGCCATGCCTGGAGTGCAGATTTGCAGCACGGTACTCACATGGTGCCATGCCTGTCCTGCTGACACCTCGCCTCTTCCCCAGCCTTTCCTAGAATGCTAAACGTCTGGATTATTTTTCCTAAAATCATTTAATGTGCCTAAAGTCTCCGTGTAGTTTATATATTTATAATAAATATAAATAAAGGAACTGGGGGACTTGAACGGATTGCATCAGGTCCTGGCAAGGAAAAGCGATCTTTCCCAGCAGCCAGCTCCAAGCCTCAATATAAATCCCAAACCTTGCATCCCAGGATCTAAAGTAATTTTTTAAATCATACAACACCTGAATCTCAGCAGAGACAGGATTTTACTCCCTCGATGCCCCCCCAAAGAGCCAGACTAAAAGGTCATTCCATTTTTGCCCAGCAGAAAGGCGGTCTGGTTGAAGTACTCATCTGACAGGACCTGACGAGGGAGAAAGAGGAGGAGTGAAGAGAAGTGGAAGAGCAAAGGAGCAAAAGAGCAGCTATTCAGGTGAAAGGGATCATAAGCTTGACGCACTTCTGCCTCAGAGGTAAAAAAAACTTGGGCAAACCAGGGGGAAAATTAGGTGTGGTGAAGGTCTGAGACCCCAGGTCCACCCAGCTGAGCCCAGCTTGCAATTCATAGAATCATAGAATAGTAGAGTTGGGAGGGGCCTATAAGGCCTTTCCAATGCAAAGCGTGTGCTCAGCCACTGTGGGGGCAGCTCCTCTCCTCCTTCAGGTTTCATGTGGCTTGTAAACAAATCATCGAAGTCAGCTTCCCAACTTGTTCAAGGCCTTTTGCATGCGCAGACAGTCCTGAGTGCTGCTCTTCTCACTTTAAATTAATTTATTATTACATTTATATCCCACCCTTTTTCCCTTTGCAAGGAATGCAAGATGGATTGCACAGTTCTCCAATCCCTGCCCCATTTTAATCCTCACAACAACCCTCTGAGATCCGTTCAGCTGGGAGTCAGTGACTTAAGAGGCATAAATTATGAGGTGTGGACAGTTGTAGGGTGAGTAAATGGAGGAGGATCTGGTGATCATTGGTCATGTTGTACGTTAGGTGCATCTTTAGTTGCTTCTATACAGGGTGGATTGCTTTACTTCAACCTCACTTGAATCCAAGATCTAAATCGGCAAGAAAAAAATATTGATTTCAATCAAGTGTCCCATTGAAACGTTTTCATATTTTTACTGAAGGATGGTGTAAATCTGATCACTAAGCAGTGTTAGCTTCCAAATAAGAGTTTTATTTACACTGTTTCATTCTTCCAAGGAGGCTTTGCATTTCTTTCTCTCCCTGTATATATTTTGCACGCTTTCTCTTTTTCTCCTAGAGAGGAAAGGTCTTCCTTATGACAAGCACCCAAGACAGTTTGAGGTTTAAGAGCACAATCTTCTACCTGTCTCCTTAGAAATAAATTCCATTGAGGTCAATGGGGCTTATTCCCAGATAAGGGGATAGAGGATCAGAGCTTAGTAGGGGAATACAGGGAGATGTGCACTGGACCATTTTGTCTTCTCTCTGCCTTTCCGGTGCTGTTTTTTCGGCTTCACTCTCTCTTAGCCCAAAGTAGCAATACCAATGACTTACAGATCAAAACAAGGTTTCATAGTAAAATTTTAAAGATCTAATGTTTAGGATTTTATTAAGCATTAGTTTTTATCCACACTGCTATATTTTGTCTTTCTGTCTTCACTAACTCTTTACTTTGCTTGGCCCAACTCCTATCTAGCTTGTACATGTGACTATAAGACAGAGAAATTGAAAGCCTAGAAGGTTCAAGAAGAGCTGATAGTTAAGCCGAACAGAGCTATTTTCATGAAATGAAAAACTGAAATGAATGCCCATGTTTGATTGGTAGATAACTTGATTTTTACAAGCCTGTCAGTGTAGGTTTAGCCTGTTTAGGATGGGATTTAATTACAACTATACTTTTTTATGTGTGAGAAAAATTTAGTGTTTATAAGTTTAAAAAATTAAAAAAATCTGATGTTAATGTTTGGGGAGGAAATTGAATTAAAAAGCGTTCAATTTTTCTTTAAATCATTCACTTTATTCATCCTGATTCTACACCAGCTCTTTTCTGCGGAATGAACCTCCACAGTGAATGGAGGAATGAGGGAGGTTTTGGAGAAATTAGGCACTATAGAGGTGGTTTTACTTTGAGCATATAAGTTAATTACGCTGCTGTTCTTTAACAGAGTGGTTTTCCTATCCCTTTTTTACCCAAAACGTTTGGATACTATTAACTGTAAAATAATCCCATTTTATGTTTCTGAAGAAAATCCAGGCCTGTCTTGTTTTCTAGACAAAACCCATGTTGATAAGGGCTGGAACACCCCATGCCTCATAGGAAACACTTTATTTCACAAGTGATTCACCCCCCTTGGTTAAGAAACAACAAGGCTCCTCGCGGACCGGAAGAATGTCTAGGAAATACAGGATTCCAAAGTTATCATATATCGAACAGAGATTATTCATTTTTTATAAAGTTCTTTAAACCTTGTTTCAGTTTCAAACTCTCATCCTAAATCACTACACAACTGGGCCATGGCTTGTACTTGCCACGCCTGTCAGGGTCACCAGTGACACACTTGCTGGCCACGGCCCCTGCTGACTGCATTCTGAGCATGAGAAGGGACCCGCATATGCATGTCAGTATGCGCAAAACCTTTCTCATGCTCGCTGGATGTGTAGCTGGCAGGGAGCAGGTCTCGTCTGAACAGCCTCAAATATGGGATGAAGGCATGTGGGGGGATTGTCCCATCCTGGGAAAGGCTGCCTTGCACAAACAGCGGGTGCCTCTACACGAGCGGTTTAAAGCTCTTTCAAGGCTGATTAAAAATGTTACCTCTACAAGAGCGGAGCACAAATCGGTTGTTGAGGCGCTTTATCTATCCGATTATGCGCATTATCAAATGCGGAGTTTTATTTTGCCGCGGCCGTTAAAGCGCATTTTGACCATGTAAACAAGCGATTCTCCGCATTAACCACTTCTAAAGTGCATTTCGAACAACTGGTAAGGCCACCAGTTATGCGCTCAATCACCTCCCGCATACAGTCATTTACCGTAAAAGCACTTCCGAGAAGATGCGCATAATCGGAGAACCAGGCGTCAAACCGAATTCTTGTAGAGGGGGTCAGTGTGACTCGGCTATGGGCTGAGTGGTTGGGAAGAGAATGGATCACGGAAGATCCCCTGGAATCCCATGTTCATGTAGAGCGGAGGACTTATTTGAGGATCGAAGCCAGCTGATATGACTTACAGCAGAGTTGCCTTATATAGAGAAAACGTGGCAACACAGCATTTGGAGGTAATAAGCGAAAATTAGAGCCAGTTTCGAAGTTCAAGTCAACTTGCGTTATAAGTGCTTTTATACAGCTCTGCAGAGAAAGCTGTTTAACTGCAAGCCCTCCCTTGCACTGGGTGGTACTCTTTCACTGCGCTCTCTCTTCCAATGCAATGCACTTTTTTTCCCTTTATTTTTGTGGTATGGGGCCTCTGGGTCTTGACACGTCTGAAGGCCTCAGCATGCCTTAATCCGGCGGCCCTGCCGAAGAAGCGAACTCGGATTCGGAGCATTTAAGGAAGCGCCCTCGAGTGCCAAGCGACGCTGTACATAACCTTGCAGCCGATGGCTGCGTCCTCCTGCCCCGGAGACGAAACCGGTTTTCCTCCCCCCTCTCACGATGCTCTTTGGCCCCTCCCTCCGCTTCTCCTCCCCCTCTCCAAACACAGGCGGCGCCTCTTTCGCGGGGATTCCCGAACTGGAGCCGGACGAGCCAAGTTTCTCTTTCCAAGGAGCTCCATCGCCTGCGGCGCGATATCTGCCCAGCAACCCCTGACGAAATCGGAACTGCTTTTTCCGATTGGCCGAGTGCTGGGGGACTGCTCAGGTGAGTGTGTCGGGGGACTGCGGTGCCCTATTTGAGGTGGAGCGGAGGGGGGGGGGGAGAATTTGCAGCCTATATATTCCCGGTATGTCTCTGTGTCTGTCTGTGTTATCTATACTACTGCTTTAAAATGGTTTATAACAGTTTCAAATCGGTTAATAACGGTTATTAACCGGTTTAAAACTGTTATAAACCATTTTTAAGCAGTAGCGTAGGTAGGCTATCTGTCTGGTTGCAAATTCATAGTCGTAGGGTCCGCTTCCTGACCCTCACACCCAGCATCTAGCACCCAGTCCTCTCCTGGTCGTTCGCTGGAAATGCTTCTACTTGTTACGGTGGCCTCGCAGAAAAGCCAGCCTGGGATTTTATTTTATTTTATTTTATTTTTACAGTCTCTGCGAAGGGTTCTCCCGAATGGAACTCCACGCTGCAAACTTTCTCTTTCCCTCTCGCTTTCCTTGCTCCCGGTCCGTCGTCTGCCCAGCAACCACTGCCGAAATCGGAACTCCCGTTTCCCATTGGTCAACGATTTTCCCCTCGGCCAATCCCGGGGACCCCTCGGATGTTTGCAACGCCTTGGAAGAGACGCGAGCGGAGCGAGGTGGCGGCGCTCCGGTTGGAGATGGGGCTGTGCGGGGCGCCCCTGTTGCGCCTGGCGCTGAGTGCCCTGCTGGGGGGCTGCTCCGGTGAGTACTTCTGGGGGGCTGAACCAGCCCGTGGGCCGGGTGCGCCGAATTCGCAGCAAGCCTCTTGGAGGGGGGGGTCTCTTTGCAATGTGTGTCCTTTGAGGCGCGGTCAGGGGAAGGAGGCATCTTCCCCCGGACCTAGTCCCCTTCCCGGTCCTATTCCGCCCCCCCATCCCAGTGTGGTTGACAGCAAGAAATGCATCACATTTCTCTTCCCCCCCCCAAAAAAACCAGCCTGGGATTAGCGGGGTGGGTGGAGGCCGATAAATACAAGGGGAAAGAGGAAGCAGCCTCTTTTGGGGGGCCAAATCAGACATGAATTGCATTCTTATTCTAGAGTAAGCGGGTTGCCTCGATCCAGATCGGGACGGGAGTGTAGCATGGAAATGTATAGCATGAAGGCAGCCGTCTTTTAAACTAGGGGGGTGACTGCCACCTCCCCTTCCGCAGCCTGCTCAATAGTAACGTTAAACCCAAAGTCCAAAGTCACCTGGCTTTCTTGGAGTGTGTCGGTCGCTCTGCAGAGACCCACCCAGCCAGGTGCTGCTGAGCTATTGCACTTGTGCCTGGGGCTGGGTGGCTCCTCCTGTGCAGCTGGACACGTTTTGTGCACTTGTCAAAAAAAATAAAAGCAAAAAATGTGCAGTTGAAACTTGGTTTTTGTGCAGTTGGAATAGTGGACTTTAACAAGGAGGAAGGTTGTCCCTTAAGTAGATGAAAAAATAAGATAAAGAATAGAACATTAAGATTATGTATTTATTTCATTTCTACACTGCTCAATAGCTAAAGCTTTCTTGATTCCATCTAGAATACAGCATAAACATTTAGACATACAAAATTTAAAACAATTTAGACTACTAAAAACATTTTCAATGCAATGATAGACCTGTTTACTGTTTCCTTTCAATCTCCTAGGCCTTATACCAATCATATATTATTGGCACCAACTGCTTGACTGGTCAAAAGCATTTATTAATTCATGTATCTGTCAATAATATATTTAGGTGTATAGCAAGTGGAACAGAGCCGTAGAAACGCAGAGAACATGGGTGGGATGGTGCTCTTATGCTGATGTCCTGCTTGTGGGTTTCCAGCTGCAGATGAACAGAATGCTATACTAGATGGACCGTTGGTCTGATCCAGTGTGGCTCTTCTTACATTCTTAAAGAAGAGGATTACATAATTGTGCCATGTACTCTCACACTACACCTATGACATTCAAAATTTCCTTTTTACAAAGACGGTCAGATCATCATGAGCTGTGTTACATGGAGGCCTTTGAGAAAATTCCTTCCAAACACATCCACTTTCTTGCTTTAGCTCTGTTTCTGGTTATGTGCCCTTGTTTGGTCATCCATAGGCGACTAAACGAGAGCACTGATGCCCAAGGATCCTATTCAAGGAGAGGTGGCATATTATGATCTCTGTAGAGGTGTTCATTTTCTGACTCAAGTGAGACTCTGTTTCTAGCTATGAGGCTTCACCACTAAAAGATGTGCTTTGAGAATCTTGTCACGTTTCTGTATTCCTTTGATAATGGGAATGGGCCAAATGGGACCGTGTCATCTTGCGAACATCATTGATGTTGTCAGGTTGAAGTATCTCCTCATATTCTAGCTACAGTTCTGCCAGATCAAGGTTTATACCTAGCAGCGTGTGAACTGTTTCCAGGTTTCTTGAAGGTTGTAAGGTGGCAGAAGGCTTCCTAATCAGCAATGGATCAGCATCAACTTCAAAACGGTGATTCAAGAACTCAAAAAGGGAGTCAACTGCTTCATTACAGAGAGCACCAACATCTCCTTTCAGATACATACTGGTGGTGTTCCTTGTGTGTCTTCTTGTGCTTTGTAACCAGCTGAATTCCTTTCATTAGCTACTGTTCTTTCAATGTCAGTAGCTTTGATTTTTCCCAACGTTGACCCTGTTCAGACGACACCGTAAGTCATAGCGGTTAAGCATTTTGAACCAAACATTATGGCTTAATGTGTTGTGTGAACCATGACTTAGCATGTCATGTGAACCATTCCTGACCATGGTGGCTGCATAACCCCGGTTTAAACACGCTCACTAACCATTTGTTGCAGAAGTTAGCAGGCTAACCATGGCTTAGCGTGTTGTCTGAACAGGCCCAATGTCAGCTTCTCTATGCCGAGAATGGAGGCCCCATCTTCTTGCAACTGCTTCTGGTACCTAAGTACATCAACCAGAAAGGACAGAAGTAAGAGCTTCTCTTCATCAAGGAAGAATGCAAGAAACCCATGTGCTGCCTTCTCAGGCTTCTTCATGAAGAGGACTAGGGCATGCCAAGGGACCAGGACTGAATGAAGCAGTGAGAACAAAAACTCTGTCCAACTAGGCCTCAAAAAGTTTGGGGAGTGCAAAGTCGCAGCAGTTGTGGGCTTCTACAGTGTCCCAGAGTTTTTGGATCTGAGCCCTGTTGTGGGGAAATACATGACTAGCCAGCCGCACACGCTCTTGGAACATGTGTCCAACTTCACTGACTTAAGTTATTTGCAGATCTCCATGCGAGGTTTGACCGGTGGACTCCACTCCAGAACTTCAGCAGATGAGCCCGGGCCTCCTCGTCTCCCCCTTTGACCTTGCGCTTCTGTTTTTTTCTTTTTCTTCTTCTCCTTCTTGTCACGCTTCTTCTTGGGCTTGGAGACGGGTCCCTGGGAGAGCGCCGCAAGCTGCTCATGCACCGCCCGGAGTTAGAGAAAAGCAATTGGGGGGGGGGGGGGGGAGGAGAAATGTAACAAGAGGGCCCTCAGACCTACTTTAGCCGCTCCCTACATTGCAGGCCGAGGACCGGGAGTGGGGCAGAGCCACTTTTGAGACCCCCTTTGCTAGAGCTAGTCTTTCTTTTTTTAATGCCGCTTTCAGTATTTTTAACAATGGATTTCACCGTTTCACCATTTTGTGTTGCTCTTGCTGTTGTTTCCTGAATCGCTGTACACCACTAGTTTGTTGGTTTTCAGAAAAGCTGTACAGAAAAGCTCTAAATAACTAAACACTCTGCATCCACACCTCCCCACTGGACTGACCCCTGGAGAGCAACGACCAAGAGCACAGGGCAAGAGCCAAGTTTGCCAACTCACTTGTTCCTGGAGCTCAGCCAGCCGATTCGCTCGCTCCTCCTCCGAGTCCGAACAGATGATTTTTGAGCATTAGCCCTCATTTTGGATTGGAAAAGAATCCACAATCCCAACTTCTCACCTGTGTTGACCGATGCTCTCATCTGTGAACAAGGAGGACACATGCATGAAGACCTGCCTATCTGCTGCAGGTCCAACTGTGTTGCTGCAGGCGTCTTCAGCTGCATCCAGGACTCCTTTTGCATCACAGCTGTAGGGCTCACTAACACCTAGAAGTTACTGTTTTTCATCCCAAGATTTTGAAATGACTTTCGCAATGACATAAATGTTGTCAGTTCTGGTTCGGTCCACAGTGCCATCACACCTCAGGGACAACGCCATTGCATCTTCAGTCAATTTCTTGGTGGGACTGTCTCTGTCATTTTCTGCAATGAACTGCACACAGAATCAGTTTCTTTGCATCTCCGTAAGTGTGCAGGAGGAGGGCAGCAACTTTATCTGCTAATTTTTCATTGGCCTTCGATACTGCTTTTCCCATAAAGGAAACCTGTGTGGTTTCTACAGGTGTCAAGACTGACAGTTGGAGTGCTTTAATGCTTTCACCCTGTGATAAGATGGTTTCCGATGCTTCTGCATCGTATCGTTCTCATAAATACTCTCACATTCTTTAGCAATGAGGGTAGGCATTTGAGTACTCTTTGAAAACAATTTTATTGTGCCGGGAAATTTGGAACTTGAAACATGCTCCATGCGTCGGCTGTTTTGATGAAAATGTTCAAAGGTGTTGTCTTTTGGACTGTGCTTGATTAATTCGGAAGCTGGTTTCATAACACCCTTATGATCTGACACTCCGCCAGATATGGTTAGCTTCAGTGGTGCATTTTAGCATCTCTGTCTAAAAACCACGATGATATAGATCCAGGTGTTTACACCCAAAGGGCACCAAGGAGTTTTGGATCCATGATTTTTATGCAACAATCCATGGAAAGAAATGCAAGCTGTGACTGCATGGTGGATTTGGGGGTCCATAAAGATCCCGGCCATGGATCCATATTTTTGGTGGTAACACAAAGCCTTGGGTCTATGACTTTAATGGAGTGTAGTACATGAACGTGCATGTGACATGTGAATTGAGAGTGGATTTCTGGTGTCCCGACGTTAAAAACGATGAAGATCCATGTAGATCCAATTTCCCCCCTTTTCCCCCCCATTGGGACTGAAATCCCCTTAGGGCAGAGACTTGACAGTGTGCAGCCCAGTATGGGACTAACCCACCAAAGTGGAACAGGGAACAACTCCACTGGGATGGTTGTTGGAGGGGGTCCCAATCCCTTGATTCCAGTTTATGGGTGCCTTCATAGCTTCCTTGCCAGGTCTTTCTCTTTCCTCCCTTTTGCCCCTGGGAGCTGCATATATTAATCCCTCCCCCTCCTCTCAGCCTTATTCCACATGCTCCCTCTTTCCCAATTCTCCCCACTGTTTAGGATAATTCTCAATTGCCAGTTTACCCTTCCCCCTTTGTATCACCCTCTTCTTTGGCTTTCTAGAGCCTCCCCTTCTCTTGTTCTGCCGCCAAATCTTCCAGGTGTACAGAGAAGATTATAAACTCTCTTCCCTACCCCATACACACTCTGGACCTCCTAATTGTGGACCTTCTAATTGGGGGGCTGCTGTATTACAACAGGATTAGGGGGTTGCCCCAAGGACCCCTAACTCTGCCCCCTCTCTGTGTCCTTTCCAGTCTCTTCTTCGCACTCCCTGCGTTATTTCCACACGGGGGTCTCGGAGCCTGGCCAGGGGCTGCCCTGGTTCATCACTCTGGGGTACGTGGATGACCAGCTCATCGCTCACTATGACAGCAACACAAAGAGAGAGCAGCCTCGAGCACCTTGGATGGAGAAGTTTGTGAAGGACAATCCCCAGTTCTGGGCCGGGCAGACCCAGATAGCACGGAGCCACGAGCAGAAGACCAGAGTGAACCTGGCGAACGTGCCGAAGTACTACAACCAAAGTGGAGGTGAGTGGGGGTGTTGGAGGGGCGGATCCCAGATTTGTCCTTCCCAAGCACAGGGAGGGGGCTGCTGGGAGGGAGGGCGAGGGAGGGGGGCTCCACCTAGGGCAGAAGCCCCTCCCCCCTCCTGGAATCAGTTTCATTGCAACCAGGGGAGGGGGTTGCATTGGGGTGTGGAGACGCCGCCCCCCTTCATGCCAGAGGAAAGAGCCAGGGCAGGGTCATCTTGGGCGCTGGGGAGCACGAGGGTGGGGATTAGATAGAATGAGAGCCCCCCTCCTCTAAATCTCACTAGAAAGCTGGCCTGGCTCTCCAGTTCCATACGCCCTGCATGGAAATTGTGCAAAGGGAACGTTGGGTGCTTCTAGGCGGAGGGCTCTTATCTCATGTAGCCATTCCACCCTCCTCTGGAAGCGCCGATCTAGGTGTCTCTCTCTCACACACACACATGCACAAACACACCCAGCTGACGCTCCCCCTGATCAATGTTTTGCCCAGTCCCAACTATGGAGGATTGTCAGGTCTCACAAAAGTGTTCGGATTTTCTGGGAAGGTTTCTTAATATGGGCGTAGCAGTGATCCACTCGGAATGAGGGGGGGGGGGGGATTCTCCTTCCCAAACAAGACTTTGGTGACACAGCCTCTTGAAAAATCTGACCTTTGTTCAGCAGAAAAGGGTATTGTTTTGAAAAGGAACCACTTCATATCAGCATTTAATTTTTGCCATTAAAAGAGTGCAGTAAAAAAAACAACCCAAGTGAATGTAGGCACATATTTATATGTATTTATGTAATATTCATCCTCCACTCGCTCAGCAGTTGTCCAATGATTTCTAGGCTTTTTTCCTTGAACAGATCCTTTCCTGGGTTGCCTCAGTCTGACTCAATTTCTTATGTGTAAAATGGCAGCAATGATGACCTACTTCGGAGGGTTGTTGTGAGGATAAACATGACACAGACTGTACAGTGCTTGGCCAGTACACATATGGATTCTTAATTGCTACCATAGTTCCTGCAATTTCATTTTGAGGAACTACTTACTTTATCAGTCCCATTCAGTACAAGCGTCATGACACTCCCACAAACTCCTTTCAGATTCAGTGATGTGGCCCTGGATCAAAATACCTCACAGAAGCCCCTGATTACACTTGGCCCAACCATTTATTCTGTATTTTTAATAGTTTTTTTCAAATTCATTTTATTGTGCGCTGTATACCATATTTTCATCATCTAGAAGGCACTGAGGTATATGTTTTGAATCAGTCAGTCAATCATTTTCCCTATACGAAACGTTACTACTTAGTGCTGGGGAAATGTGCCACCCCCAGAGAAGGGCTAGCTTGAGGGAATGTTGCCTCTTCAGGGTGAAGCAAGCAGATCGTGTCAAGAGACAAGCAAAGGCTCCATCTATTCCCAAGGACACCCGAGTCCCTGATGGGATGGCGATGCTGCCTTCTGAAGAAACACCCTGAGCTCAGCTTTGGTACCTTAAAGGTGAAAATGTGGGGTGTATAAAATACAAAAATAGATTAGAAGAAGTATATGTGAAGCGGCAGAACTGAAGCTACCCAATGATAAGCATAGTTCAAAATGAAATATTCCTCACTTAGGGCAGGGTAAACCAGTGGAACTCATTGCTACAGGATGTTGAGTAAAGCAACAGGGAGTCCTCTAGCCACTCTTCTTGGAAATGGGCCAGATGTATTCCTCAATGTTCGGTAGAGGGAGTGGATTGTTTCTTCTGCCTCTGTGATAAGAGGAATAACCCAGATTGCAAAGGCTGCTGCCCCTGGGAGAGAGAACCTGGAATCCAAGGCTCTGAAAGAACCAAGGCCTCATTTTTGGTTGAAACTTGTTTCTGCAGATAACTAACAGACATTCAACCATCTTGACAGCCTGATGCTCTGCATGCTTACTCAGAAGTAAGTCCACTGAGCTTAGTGGGGCTTACTTTCAAGTAAGTGTACAAAGGGCTGCAGCCTTATTTGAGTACTACAAGAAAATCCTAATATACACTGTTTAAATGATAAATTCTGGGCCTACAAAACGATTCCTTTGGAACGTGGCGCCACTGAAATAAGCCAGCTGCATGACAACGTGCAGCTCCGCCCCCCCCCTTGCACACTCACACACAAACACGCACGTCAGTGATGATGAAGTTGGGGCAGTGGGGGGGGAGAAGAGTGGGAAACGTGTTTGATGCTTTTGGAAGACTTGTGGCTGGTACCTTGGATTGGGTGGGGCTTCTGGGAACAGCAAGGAGCCATCTTAAGTGAGGGCAGCCTGAATCCAGATCAGAGCATGGGGGCCATTTCGAAATGGGGCAAAACCACCATTTGAGTCTGACCCACCCATCCTTGGCCCCACGGAACCCATTTTTTGGGACACCCCTCTGCAATTTCCCTCCTTCCAGGGAGCAGATCAGGGTGGGGGCAGGACCTGGGCAAAGAGCTGAGCAGGAGCCCTTTCTCTAGGAGATGCCAAACCTCTGGCCTTTTCCTGTTGGGAACTATTTGTGGAAATAAATAAAAAAGCTTCTGTACACAATATCATCAACTATACTGTTTATATACAGCTAAGTAATATTCAGTATCTTAAACCTATAGTAAATACAGTATATTTATGGTAACACAGTCCTGATACAATTCATATCTCTTCCTCATAAACATGTTACAAATGTGAAGTCAACAGTTAGTTTCACTTTATATTTTTCGTATAGTTGGTGTTTACAAATCCATACCATACAATAGTTAATTTCACTGCATATATCTTATTTATATGGTTGATATTCACAAATATGTTACAAAAGTATTAGACAACGATTAGTTTCACTTAAACAACAGTTAATTTCACTGCATATATCTTATGCATATAGTTAATTACAGACGAGTATCCGGTATTTATTTTTCTCGTTTCGTAATCTTCATGAGATGTTTCTACTTGTGTTGCACATTCTGTAAACACAATCCACATACTTAAAGTCCTATCCGTCACAATACAACGAACCACATGTCCTCCCCAATCGTAAATCATAGTTTTGTAAGTCACTCACCCCCATCTGGGCATATGGATTTCACGGGTAAACGTTAAATTCTAGGATCATCATACATCGTTTGTATTTATTTTCCTAATGTTTCCTAATACAATGTATGATGATCCTAGACTGTGTTACCATAAATATACTGTATTTACTATAGGTTTAGGATACTGAATATTACTTAGCTGTATATAAACAGTAGAGATAGTTGATGATATTGTGTACAGAAGCTTTTTTATTTATTTCCACAAATAGTTGCGTGCAGTAGCATTAGTACAATAAATTTAGGTGCAACTTTTAGCCTTTTTGTGATTGCTTTTCCTGTTGGGACCAGTGGGAGGGGGCAGGCCTCTTGGGTTTGCCTCTCTCATCCTGGGCCTCAAGCAATATCCGTGGAGGGGAGAGGGGGCAAATATGAACCCTGCCATACCAAGACCTTCCCTCATAAAAATGTCACGTCCTCTTTCTAGGAGGAGGAGTGGGGTGCGGAGGGGTGTGTGCAAAGGCCAGAGTAACCCAGGCAGGAATGGTCCTGATCTGACCCAACAGGATGAGGGATGTGGGGTGGTGCCCCCCTTGCCTTCTGAGAGGGAGGGGCTGTTTGTGATGGACAGGATCATCCCAGGCAGGGTTCAGGGGTCAGTCGGATCAAGATGGGTGAGAGAATAGGACATGGAAAGAGAAAGTAGAGGGATTTGAGCTGTCCAGATTTCAGTCAAGATAGCAAGTTTTAGAGCTCATCAGTTAAAATGTCAGTTTATCGATTGGTTTCCCAATTCACCGGTTCTCAGACAGCCCCTTCCTTCCAGGAGTCAGAGCGGAAAAAATCTTGATAGAGACTCTTTTGTAGGGCTTGATGCCTGGGGGTGGAGTGTGTGTGTGTGTGGGGGGGGGTGATATGGCCACCCTTGCCCTGGTTTCCACTCCCACCGCCTCACCTCCTTCCCTCCTCTTTGTGTCTCTTTCAGGGTTTCACACCTGGCAGTGGATGGTTGGCTGTGAGCTGAGGTCAGACAGGAGCAAAGGGGGATATGAGCAGTTTGGCTACGACGGGAGGGACTACATCAGCTTCAATAAGGAGACCCTCACCTGGACGGCAGCCGATGTCCCAGCACAAAACACCAAGAGGCAGTGGGAGGCTGACCGGACATATAACCAAAACCTGAAGGCCTACCTGGAGGAGAAATGCATTGGGTGGCTGGAGAGTTTCCTGGACTATGGGAATGAGACTCTCCTGAGGACAGGTGTGTGTGGTGGGGGGGAGGGGGATGAAGGGGTCTGTGGGGAGGAGGGAGGGGCTGCGTGGGCGTCCTTCCCTTCTTAATCCCAGCCCGAGACAGGATTCACACCCTACGAAGGGGGCACATCTGAGACTGTCTGTGCCGACACAGCCTCAAACACTAGGCCTAGATGAGCACACTCTTCTCAGGCTAAGCACACCACTTAAATACCTGAGGGAAGGGTAAAAGACACACCACTTGTCCCTTATAGCAGAGGGGAAAAGGGTGTTAAGGGTTTTGAATAAGGTTCTCCTGTGAGTGTGGGCCCCCTCTACAAGATTTTGGTTTGACGCCCGGTTGCCAAATTATGCGCATATACGGAGAAGCACATTTACTCCTAATGCCAATTCACGAGAGGCGGCGAAGCGCATTACGGACTATATGAAACGTGCTTTAAAGTTGGTTACATGTGGCGAATCACATGTTTACATGACCATAAGGCGCTTTAACTCCCGCGGCAAATTAAAACTCGCTATTTAACGCATATTCGATAATGCGCATAATAGGACAAAAAAAGCGCCTTGACCCCCGATTTGCACTCCGCTCATGTAGAGGTAAAATTTGTAATGCGCCTGGAAAGCGCTTTAAATCGCTCTTGTAGAGGCACCCTATGTTGGTTGAAAGTGTAATGATCTGTGTTTCTTTATTAAACTCATAGAGCAGGTTTCAAAGCCAAGCTGACACGTGGTTTGTGATAGCAAAAATAAAAGAAAATGTTTATTGTTAACAGTTCTTTTCAAATCAATTTCACACCTGCCTATTCTTAATACTTCAAATATTCTATTAATAATCCTAAATCCTAATAATCTCTTCACACACACTCCTGACTAGATCACACACAGCTATCTTCCACACAACCAAGGATGCCTCTATAAGAGCAATTTAAAGCTCTTTCAAGTTGCATTTAAAAAATTACCTCTACATGAGCGGAGTACAAATCGGGGGTTGAGACGCTTTATCTGTCCGATCATGCACATTTATTGAATGCGCGTTAAGTAGCGAGTTTTAATTCTCCGCGGCAGTTAAAGCGCATTATGACCATGTAAACAAGCGATTATCTGCATTTCAGCCACTTTAAAGCGCGTTTCATACTGCCGGTTATGCGCTTCACTGCATGTCATTTATAGGATTTAGGCGTAAAAGCGATTGAGAGAAAATGAGCATAATCGGACAACCAGGTGTCAAACCGAATTCTTGCAGAGGGGACCCAAGACAGTAAGATAATCTAAAACACTCCCTCACCCTATATATACTCCTCCCCCTCCCTTTCCCAGCATCGTCAGCCACACCCACTCAGTCCAACATTCCGCACTCTCCAGACATACTATGCCAGACATACATAGGGAGATGGAAATGTGGGGTATCGTCACACTGTCCCTTTTCAGACCCCCATGAGGGGAGGGATTTTCAATTGTTAGCTGTTTGTATGTTTTATGATTCTTTGTAAATCGCCCAGAGAGCTTTGGCTATGGGGCGATATATAAATGTAAATAATAATAATAATAATAACAACCCCAGATGTTTAAAATAAAAAAAAACACGTACAGAATTTACTTTTAATAGTGTAGTCACTCAGAAGCTTTTTTTTAAAAGTCTAAAACAGCAAACTGGAAAGAAGTGCTCTGCAACCCTATGCTTACTTCTGAGGTCTTACTTCTGTTTACTCAGAAGTAAGTCTCTGTTCAATGGGGTTCACTCAAAAGTAAGCATGCATCGGATTTTAGTATGACTTGGATGTAAATGCAGTTGAAATCAATGGGATTTACTCTGGAGTCAGGGAACCAGCAGATCTCTATTCTATGAACTGGAGATGCACAGCTGCGCATGATCAAAGGAAAGGAAAATAGATCCTTCACAAATGCAAACAGGTGGACTTTCGCATTGGTGGACTATCAGGGAAAGGGTTTAAGGGGGGGGATTTAAAAATTCCTAAAACAAATCAAGGGATGAACCGATCTGATTTGAACTTGGCATGCTGAAAGCTCTGCTTAAGAGCTCTCAAGGTCCCAAGTTTCATCTCTTTAACTTTAAAAAATTACGCAGTTGTTTCGGTTAATTCTCATAGGAGCTCCAATGAGGGAGGGGGAAAGGCTGCCATGTTGATCACAATGTCCTTCAATGACAAGAACCAATGAACTGGATCGTGAAAGGGAAGAGCGCTTATGAAATGGCGGTAACAGGGAAAATAAGTAGGTGTGATGGAGCCCTAAGACAGACACACTGAAAGCAATGGTTTGATGTAACTGATTAGCAGAAGGGAGGAGAGGTTTTCAGCTGTGGAGAGATGGGGAAATGGATCTCGAGACTGGCAGGGGAAGGAAATAGAGGCTGGTAACAAGGTAGGTAAACAGAGAGAGGCAGCTAGCAAGTTGTCTATCTCTGAAGAAAGAAGCAGGGAAGGTTGACTGGGTGATGGCAGAAGAGAAGGGGGCGGGAAACCTGGTAAGATAGTAGACTGGTTTGGAAAAAGTCAGTAAGGGGTTGGTTACCTCTCCATATCTACACGATCTGGGGTGTGATGAAGTTGGAGGTGGTGGAGTGCTCCTTTTGGGCTGTCTGGGAGCTGGTTACATGCCCTAAAATTTAGTTTAATCCTAAAACTTAAACAATGGCTTATCAAAATGCTATTTGGAAATCAAACTTTTCTTTCCTCTGGGCTCAGACAAACAGGTGAACATTAACGCCTGATGAGTGGATTTCCTGGCGACTCTCTTGGGATGACATTTTGGAGACTTAATGTCAATTGAAGATAGGATTAAAGGAGGGTAAGGGGTCAAGGAGTCAAATCCGAAGAGTCGTGGTCATGCTAGGGGGGAATTTATGGCTTTGTATCGCGTACATCATTCTGCTTTGAGTGTCAGGCCTGGCCCTTAGAATGGCAGGTTTCTCCTGTGCTTTCCCAAGCTGGAATGAAACCTCCCTTTCTATGTCAAAATCAGCAGAATACTGGCTTGTCTGGCAACGGGGTATTTTCCTACTCTAAGAATAAAGCATTCATCCTGCCAGGCACTGGAGAGGCTCTGGATTAACTTCGAAGCTGCCTTTTTTGCAGAGCCCCCCGTGGTGAAGGTGACGAGCCAGGTGGACCACGATGGCATGGAGAGCCTCATCTGCCGGGCCCACGGCTTCTACCCCAAGGCCATCGATGCCACCTGGAGGAAAGATGGGGAGATCTTGGAGCATAAGACCTTCCGCAGGGACGTCGCCCCCAATTTGGACGGGACCTACCACACCTTGCTCAGCATCCAGATCGACCCCAAGGATCGGGGCCACTACCGGTGCCACGTGGAGCATGACGGCCTGCTGGAGCCCCTGGACTATGCCTGGGAGGAAACTGGTGGTGAGGACCAGGACTGGGGTGGGGTGGTGATGATGATTACTATTATTATTCAGAGAGGAGGACACTGGGAAGTGAATGATTCCCCACCAAAGAAGGAGGGGTACACACACACACACACACACACACACACACACAGCAGCATCACAGGTTACATCACAAACTCCTTGTGTGTGCTCTTGGGTAAAAAGGAAGTTATTTGGGTTTTGTAGATTTTAACATTGTTGTAGTCCTTTCTGGCAGGTACCTGCCGCCTTGTAGGCCATAAACTGACATTGTGTCCTAGGCAAGTGCCGTCTCTCTCTCTCTCTCTCTCTGTAGGCCTGAATGGCTGTGAAATCGTGAGACTTCTGCCAGTATTTATATTATTGAAGGTGGAAGGGAACCGCTGTGCAGCTGGTTCCCTTTGCAGCAAGGTGGAAATTATAAATATCAATAGCAGGAGGGAGCATGGGCTGTCTGGCCAAATAACTGCAGCACCGGTGGCCATTCAGCTCATCAAGCCCAGCCCCCGCCCTGTATTCCTGTGCTCACCCTATCTGGGAATTCTATAAAATTCTGCCCTTATACATCATGGAGGTTCTACTGGCAGGTCACTGGCAGTTGTTAAGGGGAACAGAGAAAAGGAGGAGCAGAGCAACCTGCACAGAGAGTCTGCAAAAATGATCAAACAGCTTTTGGTAGACCGATGTGGCTCCACATTGGCAGCTGTGTCATATAAACAACGCAGCGCCACTATGCAGCCACGATGGGGTAAACAGACCATATAGACCCCCCCCCCGTGTCAGCACAATGGGAGAAGTAAAGCCCGTTACGGCTTCTCCCTTTGGGAAGAGACCCTCACCTCCCACCCCAGCCCTAAAAGGACTTTTGCAAACCTTCGCAGGGGATGATGGGTAGGGTGGGGGGCTGTTCCTTGGATCTCTTTCCTGACAACTTTAGGGTCTTTTCACTCTATTGTATCACCAGTCCTTGAGCCATCTAGGGCCTCCCCACATCACAGGTCAAAATTGTTTAGCTTTTCCCTCCAATCTCTTTGCTCTTCTCCATTCATCTTTAGCATCCAACTTGGGGCTCATTATCGGGGGCGTTGTTGGAGTCGCCGCCATCCTACTGGTGGCTGTGATCATTGGGACCTATTTGTACAGTAAGTGAACTTTCCTCCTGAGTCTACCTCTTTTTTGTTGTGGGGGGAGGGGAAAGGTGGAGGTTCAATATAGTCCATGACTTTGGGGCAGGGCTGGGCTTCTCTGTCCTCTCCCCCTGCCCCTGCCTTCTGTCAGTCCTCATCATACGCAAGTGTTGAATTTGAGATCCATTTGTGCCTCAACTCAATCTGATGTTTCAAGGGTTCTCCCTTCGCACCATAAGTGGTGAGAGGTATCCAAGTTCTGTCCCTTTCAAAGTGGGTTGAAAAGCAGCACAGAAATCTTAAAATAATAGAACACCCCCACCCTCCCACCGTGCTTAGGCAGATGTTGTCCTGAGCTCTGCTCCAGGGTTGCTCCAGAGGGAAGTATCAAACGCATCAGCAGTAACTTTGGACCAAATCAGGTGGCTGGTAGAGATGTGGAAAGCCTTTGTACTAATGGCTGTTTCCTGGAAGGCCTGTGGGACCCCCTTCCTTAGAGGCTGTGAGGAAGGGGTGGGAGAAACATCTGCTGGGAGCCCTTCCTCAGTGCAGTGGGTGAGACTGGATGATCTCTGGGGACACTTTGAATTCTGACTCTGATTCTTTGCAGAGAAACATAAAAAGTGGCTACAGAGCAGCATCAACAGAGCAGCATCAAGTGAGTGATCCCTTCCTCTTTGCCTCTTTACTCCATTACGGGGCAAGCCTTGGGAGGGAAATAAGGATATAGGCGGATTAGTTGAGGTCCATGTGTCTCGAAGCCTTTGGCTGCCCCTGAAGCTGCACAGGAGCTTCTGCCAGAAGCACAGCTCTCTTTCCCCACCCAAGAAGGCTCCTGGGCAAGGTGGATCCTTGTTTGCTTACAGCCAAGCTAGTCTTCCTGCATGTACAGAAAAGACCCTTGTCCTAAGGAATAAACTGCAGGGAATGAGCCAGGCTGAAGGAGGGGTAATAACTTTGGTTTGCTTGCTTTGTCTGCCTTGTTTAATGGATATGTATCTCCTTCCCATAGAAGAAGACAGAGGAAGAGGGGATTCATCTGTGATCTGAATTCTATTCTATTCTTTTGGGGACTTTTTCAGTTTGTTGCTGATTGTAGAGAGCTTGGTTTGGTGTGATTTGCTTTCTGGCACAGCTGACACCTCAAGATGCATCTGTGTCGTGGGTCCCCTTCCCTCTGGCGTTCTTCACACGTGCTAGCAAATTGATGCGGAACACCCAATCAGTGAGACTTCTTTTAATCAGGGAATCCAACCTAGTTCTAATTAAATCTACCTACAACCTGTTAGGCCTCCAGTCTTACAAGAGACTTATACCTGACACTTTGCGCCTTAGCCCTTTACCCAATAAAATGTATCTTTGTTGATTGATGCACTAGGAGTTTAGATCAATTGTTAGGATCTTGAAAGGTCTGTGGCTTGGACAGATATTCTCTGTTGCAGGTCCCCAGCCACACTTTCCCAACAGGCGCCATGGTTCAGTAGTAGAGCAGCTGCTTTGCATGCAGAAGGTCCCAGGTTTGATCCCCGGCTTCTCCAAGTAGGGGAAGAGGTACTGGTTCCCTTCCATTCGGTACTGGTTAGGCCCCATCTTGAGTATTGTGTCCAGTTCTGGTCACCACACTTTAAGAAGGATGCAGACAAGCTGGAGGGGGTTCAGAGGAGGGCAACGAGGATGATCAGGGGTCTGGAAACAAAGCCCTATGAGAAGAGATGGGAGACATGATAGCACTCTTCAAATACTTGAAAGGTTGTCACACAGTGAAGGGCCAGGATCTCTTCTCGATCAACCCAGAATGCAGGACACGGAATAATGGGCTCAAGTTACAGGAAGCCACTTGCTGGGGAACATGGGCGGGAGGGTGCTGGTGCACTCGTGTCCTGCTTGTAGATTCCCAGTCGATAGCTGGTTGGCCACTGTGTGAACAGAGTGCTGAAGTTACAGGAAGCCAGATTCCAGCTGGAAATCAGAAAAAAACATCCTGACTGTTAGAGCAGTATGACAATGGAACCAATGACCTAGGGAGGTGGTGGGCTCTCCCACATCAGAGGCCTTCAAGAGGTAGCTGGACAACCATCTGTCAAGGATGCTTTAAGGTAGATTCCTGCATTGAGCAGGGGGTTGGACTCGATGGCCTTGTAGGCCCCTTCCAACTCAACTATTCTATGCATGAAGTTGCATATGAGAAAAAAGTGGCACTTAAGGGACAAAAAGGCAGATGTTGTTGCTATACGTTGCTTGCAGAAATTGCAGAGGGCACCATCTCAGAAGGACGCAGGTCTTCTGTGTGCAAGGAAAAACAAGATGGGGGGGAGAACGTCTTCTCAAGATGCTGCCTTCTAGATGTATTTTTTTTAACTTCTAGAAAAAGCTGTAGTAAAAAGGCAATTTTTAATAAAAAGTTTGTAATTAATCTAAGCAATAAAGCAACCAAATATTGTAGCCTTAAAAATTCAGAGTTATTTCCCAAGTTTGGGACTGCGTTTTCTTTTTAATTTTAAATTTCAGAAATGTGGGGCATAAAATTGCCAATGTCTGTTTCCTTATAAGGCCATTTTTGCTTCTGGGAGGCTTTCACTGGATGCCCTTGTTCTCATTTTTAGGGTTGAATCCGATGTTATTCCTACTTAGTAGGTTTCACTCATTTCACTGGGTCTATTTTAGGTAGGAACTAACATTGGATTCAACCTTAAGTTGTTAATTAGTTGAACTTCACCTTTGCAAGATCAAGAATACTATCAATAGGCTTTTGAAAAAGATGTTTGCTGGTGGGGTTTCATACATACAAACGACGTTACCTGATGCTTGGATTATCTAAGGGTGCAATCCTATGTATGCGTAGACAGAAAAGGTCCTGCAACTAGTTAGTCAGGAAATTCTGCAAGTTGGGACTTTTTTCTGTCTAAACAGTCCTCTTTTTAGTGACATAAACTGTTAACATATTTTGCATTTTTATTGGTGATAATGGATGTAAAACGTTTTAACACCACTGATGAGATTGGCCAAAATAAAGGGATTTCCTCCCTTCTTTGTTCTTGCTTTTGTTATTCGGGTGTCAGAAAACTGTAGTTATCTGCTGAGCTGGCGTTTTCCCACACTCAGCTGGCCATGCTGACCAGAAATCCTGACCTGTGGGTGGATGAGGTGGGAGAAACTCAGGGATGGCCTAAACTTCAAACACTTGATTTTGAGGTTGGGTTTGATTCCTGGCTCCTTTATGGGAATCAAAGCCCCCTAATGACAGGGAATGATCCTGGCATGAGGGACAGGATGAAGTCGGTAAGATTTGCGTCGCTCCAGATCTTTCTGTCTCCACCGACGCATTTGCTAGCACAAAAAGCAAGTTTTAAAGTGTTATAGGTATGAAGTAGGTGGTTGTAATTGGAACCCCACTGGAAGAATATTTGAAGAGCCAAGAAAATTCAAAAGACTCACGTTGGTTGAAAGAAGAAAAAGCATAATAAAACAGGCAAAATCAAAAGCATCCAGGAATCACAGATCCAGGCCTCACAGCAACATGTGACACTGCCTGGGGACGGGGACCCCAATATCATACAGTCAATCCTGCAATTGGGAATTGTTCTCCAAAATCTCTGCCAGCCCTCATCCTGGAGTTCTTTTCAACTGGATATGCTGGGGAGAGGATTTAAGATATTTTTAAATGCAAAGCCATGTGCTGCACCACTATCAGGGTAGCTCCTCTCCTTTTTTTCTTTTCTTTTTTAATTCTATTTTATTATTTTAGGCAAAACACTGCAAATAAACAACAATTCCCTCTCCTGTCGCCCAAATGAGAGTAGCACTGAAAAATATGGATAGCAAGGACAAAACAAAGTTTCCAGTAGCAAAGAAAAAAAAGGATCTTCCACTAGTTAAATAGAAGCAGTGTTCCAAAGATCATGTGTGGCTAGACGCTGATATCCATGTTCCTGAGTAACCACATAAGAAATAAAATTAAACCAGGTTTTATAAAAAGTGGTGAGGGTTGTGTTGCTTCATCGGTTCTGGGTTTCATTTGTTAATTTTGTCCACAAGAGCAAAGCCCAAAGCTGTGCCAGCCAGATTTCACATAAATCTCCATCCAGGGATCTCCAGCATTTGGCTATAGTGAGCCTTGCCACTCTCCTCTCCTCCTTGAGGCTCCATCGTGTGGCTTGTAAATGAATCAGTAAAATCGACCTCTCGATTTGTGAGCTCAGGTAAAAGCCTTTTGAGGTGACAGTTGCGTGGGCAGGCAGTCCTGAGTGCTGGCTCCCCTCACTTTAATTTTAATTATTACATGTATATCCCACCTTTTTCATCTTGCAAGGAACCTCAAGGCGGCTTACATGGTCCTCCGCTGCCTTCTATTATAATCCTCACAACAACCCTGAGAGGTAGGCTAGGCTGGGAGTCATCCAGTGACTTAAGAGATGTAAATTAAACCAAGAGGCATAGGCAGTAATAGTGTGAATAAGTATATGTGAATATGATTGGGGGCTGACTTGACATCTTCTTTGCCCCGGGGTGGTGCCAGATCTATGTGGTGGCAGTTAGATGACGCAGCCCAGATTCGAAGCCACCCCGGGGCAAAGAGCCGAAAATGCACAGGCAGTGCGATGGCAGCCTGGCTCTTCCTAGAGGGATAGGCCAGGGAGCAGCATGGATGCCAGAATGCCATGTGGGAAGAGGAGTTTGTTTTCTTGCCCAGAGCCACCACTGCCTTCTGCTAAAAGAAGTTATTTTATCTCCTGCCAGCTGTTGCTGCCGCCACCGCCTTCTACAATATTTTCTCCCCTCCAGCTGCTGCCACCTCCTCACCCTGTCTTGAGGTAGGGGGCAGCTGACAGCCATAAACCCTGTGCTTGCTCTGTGGCATAGGGATTATCAGGCACAACTCCGCAGGAGCAAAAGCACAGGGTTTTGGGGGAATGCAGTGTCAACTCAGTGCCATGAAGACACCTCCCTGGTGATCACTAATCAGGATAAATGTATTGCCCCCTTCACACTTAATGCTGCTGTCGAGCACTTTAGAGCAGGACAGTGAAGGTCCCAGACCGCTTTCAAGAGGAATTTTATTTATTCATTAATTTAAAATATTTCTTGGCTGCCTTTCCTAATACAGCATACAAAAATAAAACATAATAAAAACAATTTTGCAAAGTGATCTGGCTCCACTTTGGATGAAGAAACCCCATATTAGCCCTTCCCCTGCTCCAGGTTTACATACCAAGGAAATCTACTATGCAGCGAACCCCCCAACCCCTCCAAGACTGGGTATGAATTCTGCCCTCTTTCCAGCACAGAACATAAGAGCCCTGCTGGATCAGACAAAGGATCCATCTAGTCCAGAATTCTGTTCCCACAAGTGGCCAACCAGCGATCCATAAGAAACCCACAAGCAGGACAGGATTGCAATAGCACAGCCGCACACAAGTTCCCCAGCAATTGGTATACCTAGGCATACTGCATCTGATAACTGAAAGACTTAGCCATCAGGACTGGTAGCCATTGATAGCCGACAGGAATTCATCCAATCCCCTTTTAAAGCCATCCAAATTGGTGGCCATCACCACATCCTGTGGCAGTGAATTCCATAGTTTAACTCTGCACTGTGTGAAGCAGTCCTTTTATCTGTCCTGAATCTCCCACCAATCAGCTTCATGGGGTGACCCCTTTGGGCTCTAGTATTATGGGAGAGAGACACACTAAAACAGTCAGAGGTGCTCACCCAGGACTGGCACAGGGCACCCCTCCAAGTCAAAGATCTTGGCACCGAAACCCAACCAGGCTATTTTTGCAGCCTAGGAGGAAACCACTAGAAGAGCCTTGCTTAGCATGACCAGATACAAAACAGGGCAGGGCTCCTGCAGTTTTAACTGTTGTGATGTAGAGAGAATTTCACCAGGAGCTGCATGCGTAACAATTGACACCTGCTGAAATTCCCTTTTCAATACAACTGTTAAAGATACAGGAGCCCTTTCCTCTTTTCCATATGGTCACCCTAAAGAAAACCAACTGCCAATTTCCCAACTGACAAGGCCCAACTGCCAGCCAAGAGAAGTTCTCTCCCCCTGCTCTCCCAAATTCTATCAAGGAGGTGGGGCCTCCCACTTGACGGGCAGCTCCTCAAGCCCACCCACCCAATCACTGCAAACCTATTCACACTTACCAGGGGAGTAACTCCCATTGAACTCAATGGGGCTTCCTTCTAAATTGGATGTTTGTTTATTCATTAAGAGCATTCAACGGGTGAATCCTTCCCTGCACGAGGAGTAAGAGAAGGGAGACACCTGGCCTCCTTGGTTTCTGCATGCCAGGCTGCTGTTTCTGGTTGAAATTCCTTTTTCAATACAACTGTTAACGATACAGGAGCCCTGTCCTCCTTTTCATATGGCCACCCTACCAGTGCCTGTCTCTGAGAACAGCCTTTATATCCCCATCTCGATGCAGATGGCCCCATCCTCCATCTGATCCCAGTTTTTTCCTTCCAAATATTTCTTCCCTGCCCTCCGCAGAGATTCTCTAAAATTAGTCCGTCAGTCTCTCTCGCGCTCCTTCTCGCTCTCTTGCGCTCGCTCTCGCTACCGTGAAGCGCGCCCAGCAGCCACTGTCCAAAATAGAAAGGCATTTTTCCCATTGCTCGAATCTTTCCCCCTCGGCCAATCCCAGTTCTTGTTTCACATCCAGTTCTTGTTTCACATTCCATAGTTGGGGTTTTTCCACACACTTCGCATTAAGCGGCTCGCAAAACTCTTGGGGAAAGGTCTCTCAGAGCCCGATGATGGAGCTCCTTCTGTTCCTGGGGGCTGCTGCCCTCCTGCTGGGGCAGCCAGGATTGAGCCTGGCGCTTCAGGCAGTGACGGGTTAGTTGGTGTCAGAGAAGGGGAGAGGGGCTTGTGGGGGGCTTCCTGCTTCAGGTGCCAAAATAACTTCGTCTGCCTGGGGGTGCTAATGCTATTGCCCTTGGCTTAGAGGGGCGCCATTTGCCGCTTTGCCTCACACCAGAAAATGTCTTGGCCCGGCCCAGGAGGGCTGCATCATGACTGCCTCTGGGGCCTCAACTTCCCCCTGTGATGGGGGAGTAAGGAGGGCAGAATTCGCACCCAATCCGGGGGGTGGGGGGACTATGCAGTGCAATTCCCTTTGCATTGCAAAGCGAAGGGGCATTTTGGGGGAACTGGAGTCTCATTCCAAAGCGGAGCCAGGTTCCTTTGCAAACCCCTCTTCCCTGACTTGTATGTCTGTGGAGATGGTAGTACTGTCTCTTTAAGAGACTAAAGATTAGACTCAGCTGAACGCTGAGGTAATCTATAAGAGGAGTTGTGGATAGTAATGCGGGGAGGCTTAGTCAGGTATATGCCTGTGTTGTTAGCCTTGCAAGGCATGTTTTAAATAAAGGATTTGTACTTATACTTTTACCCTGCCTCTTCTTGGATACAACATATTGGTGATGAAGGTGGGATGGCTCTTTTGTCATTGAGCCCACCAACATTTTTTCTTCAGAGTCCAGGTGAGCCTCCAGTTGCATTCCCTGTCTGGATTCGGATGTTTGAAAATTACTTGTTGGCAGTTAGCGACAAAGAACTTTCTCAAGCAAGAAAATGTGTGTTGCTTATTCATTGCCTGGGAGTTGAAGGACAACGGATATTTTACAATCTTCCACTTGCTGATGATAAATATGAGACTGCATGTAATGCTTTAAATAACTTTTTTGTGCCAAAAGTGAATGTGGTAGCTAACCGCTACAAATTTTGTCAGCGTGAGCAGAAACCGGGGGAGTCAGTGCTACAGTATACTGCTGCTTTGAGAGACTTAATGAGCTCGTGTAACTTTGGAGATATGGCAGAAGAGATGATTAGAGACCAGCTAATTGAGAAAACACATTTGCCTCGTATATGAGAACGCTTACTCTTAGAGACAAACCTTACATTAGACAAAGCTATAACAATTGCAACTCAAATTGAGGCAGCCCTGGCAGAATAATAATAATAATAATAATAACAATTTATTTCTTACCCGCCTCTCCGTCTGGATCGAGGCGGGGAACAACAAAGAAGGCGTGGTGCAAGCAGTGGATCCATGGCATAAGCGTTTAAATAGAAGACAGACAGATGATGATGATGATGAAAAGAAAGCTGGACAAAAGCAGTTTAATCAGCCGAGTCAAAGTCTAATTAAATACTGTTTCCGTTGTGGGTCTTCACAACATCTCGCCAGCCATACAGGATGTCCAGCTAAGAATGTTCAGTGTAACTATTGTAAAAAAACTGGACATTTTGCTAAAGTATGTCATCGTAATAACCAGCAAGTGCATGTAGTTACAATACCAGATGTTACTATTTTGAGTGTGGACAGGATTAGTCCTACATATGCAGTAGAAAAAATTATGTGTACTGTGAATATTTCTGCTATAGGAGTATCAAAAGATGTTGAATTAATGGTGGATACTGGCTCAGCAGTTTCTATATTGCCTGAGTCATTGTATCGCCATTGTTTCAGGGATATACCACTCATAAAACCAAAAATACAGTTAGTGTGTTATTTGAAGAACCAAATTCCTGTATGTGGATGTCTACCTGTAAAAGTAACTTTTGGACAATGTTGTGCAACTGCAGAGATTTACATTGTCCCTAATGGTACTTCTATTTTGGGGAGGGATGTATTTGCTGCATTGAACCTTGGAATAGTTGATGGGAGTGTTGTTCCCCCCCAGCTGAGTACTTTTGGAGAGCAAACACCAGTTTCAGCTGTGTTAAAAGACCAAACTGAATGGAAACTTGGTTGTGCACATGGGTTTGTTCATAAACTTAAAATGAAGTCAAATATGATACCTGTACGCCAGAAGTTACGGCGTTTACCATTTGCAGTTAGACATGCTGTTTCTGAAGAGATTAATAAATTAGTACAACAAGATGTTATTGAGGAGGTAGACTAATCTGAATGGGTTTCACCCATAGTAGTGGCAAAGAAGAAGAATGGTGACATTCGTGTTTGTATAGATTTGAGGGAGCCAAATAATTGTAAATAGTCCTGCACTTGCATTGTTTAATCCTGCATTACCAATAATTTTGACAACAGATGCTTCTGATTATGGGCTTGGCGCAGTACTGACACAGCTTCATGAGGATAATATAGAAAGGACTGTTGCATTTGCGTCAAGAACACTTACTGAAGCTGAAAGGAAATATTCAACTATTGAAAAAGAAGCGCTTGCTTGTGTTTGAGCTACAGAAAAGTGGGGCCATGTATTTAAACTGCGCACTGATCATAAGCCCTTGACAACATTGTTAACCACAAAGGGTGTGGGTCGAGTAGGAAATCACATTGCAAGATGGTCAACAAAATTACTGTCTTTTACATATGAAATGGAATATAGACCAGGGACTCAAAATGTGACAGCTGATTGTTTGTCCCAGTTGCTTTTGTCATCATCTGAGAATCCATTGGAGAGTGATGAAGAAGTAGTCGCTATCATGACTAGTGCACTTACTGCAGTTACAAAAGAGCAATTCTTAGCTGCATGTTTGGCATGTCCAATTCAACAAAAGTTACGAAAAATTTTGACAAGTAGATGGCCTAGTAATAAGAAAACTCTTGAATCTGTTTTGTTGCCTTATTTTAGAATACGTGACAAACTCTCTTTCCATGATGGATATGTGTTACGGGGAACACACCGTTTACTTGTGCCAGAGGAATTGCAGTCTGTATTTATATGTTTGGCACATGATACCCATCAAGGGATTGTTAGAACTAAGCAAAGATTGAGAGATCTGTATTGGTGGCCAGGGATGGACTCTCAGACGGAAACAGCCATAAAATCATGTGTTACTTGCCAATTGCACGATAAGACAGCAGTAACACGTGTAACACCATTACAGCCAGTTCCGCTTCCAGATGCTGCATGGGAGAAAGTTGCAATTGATATTGTAGGACCTTTTGATGCTGCTCCAATTGAGTGTCGTTATGCTATTACCGTAATTGATTACTACAGTAAATGACCAGAAGTAGCATTTACATCTCAAGCTACCTCAGCTACAATTATTAGCTTCCTCTCTACTATTTTTAGTAGAGAAGGAAACCCAAAAGAACTGGTTTCAGATAATGGAGCTCAGTTCACTTCAGTGGAATTTGAAACCTTTTTAGAAGAACGTAATATTACTCATTGGAGATCATCTGTGTATTACCCCCAAGCTAACGGGGAGATTGAAAGGTTTAATAGAAGCTTGAAAGAGAGCTTACAAACAGCTAAGTTAGAAGGGAAAGAATGGAAAATATTCACTACTGACTTTTTGCAAGTATATAGAGTTACACAGCATGCAACAACTCAGAGATCACCTGCAGAGTTGTTGCATGGCAGACAAATGCATACTAAATTGAATGTGGCTGGAGTTCTGAAACCTAGACTAAATATATCTTTGGAACCTGAGATGAGAGAGAGAGTTAAAGAAAAATAAAGGAAATCTAAAGTATATACAGATGGACGTTGTGGTGCTAAGGAACAAACATTTCAGTGTAACTCTTTTGTTCGAGTTAGGAAACCGGGGATTTTACGAAAGGGAGAACAAAGATTTACATCCCCTCGAAAAATTATTGGGAAAAAAAGGACCTTATACTTATAAACTTTCTGATGGATGTGTGTGGAATGCTTCTTATCTTGCTCCAATGGATTGCCAAAATGATGAAGATACTCATTTTGGGTTAGAGAATTTGCCCTTCTCACCCACACTACAGACTATGGCCTCCTCCACACGAGACGTTTAATGAGCCTTGAAGGCTCATTATAAATTTTACCTCCACACCAGCGGAGCGCAAAACGGGCGTACAGGCGCGTTATCTCCCCGATAATGCGCATTTTCGAATGCGCGTTAAATAGCGACTTTTATTTTTCTCCGGCCGTTAAAGCGCATTTTCGCCATGTGAACAAGCGATTATGCGCATTAACGTCTTCTAAAGCGCTTTTTGGACATCAATTAATGCGCTTCGCCGCCTCTCGCCGCCTCCCGTGCAGAGGGATTAGGCGTAAATGCGCCTTCGCAAAAATGCGCATAATCCCCGAACCGGGCGCAAAAGCACATCCTTGTGGAGGGGGCCTATGCCAGCAGCTGGATCTGACTAACAGGGAAGAGAACCAGGAAGACGGCCAGTCCGCATCAGACACCCACCTGCTCGGACTAAAGATTATGTTATGTAGTGTTGGGATTATGGAGGTTTCTTAAGAGGGGGAGAAATGTGGAGATGGTAGTACTGTCTCTTTAAGAGACTAAAGATTAGACTCAGCTGAAGGCTGAGGTAATCTATAAGAGGAGTTGTGGATAGTAATGCGGGGAGGCTTAGTCAGGTATATGCCTGTGTTGTTAGCCTTGCAAGGCATGTTTTAAATAAAAGATTTGTACTTATACTTTTACCCTGCCTCTTCTTGGATACAACAATGTCCCCTTAGCCGTCCGGGCAGGGACCCCTTCATGGTGCGGCCATACAGTACCAGACTCTCAGAGGCAGGCACAAAAAAACACAAAAGTTAAAGGTGAAATCAGAAGAAACCAGCGTAAGCTGACCATATGAAAAACAGGAGTTAAAGTTGCAGGCACTATACTAGAGCAACCAGATACAAAAGAAGGCAGGGCCCCTGCACCTTTTACTGTTGTGTTGAAGAGGGGATTTCACCAGGAACTAATTGCATACAAATGACACTGGCTGAAATTCCCTTTTCTCTACAACTGTTAAAGTTACATGAGCCCTGACCTCCTTTTCATATGGTCAGCCTAAACCAACGGTATTACAGTTAAACAAAGGAAGTTTGTTGTGTATTCTGAAGTGTATTCCACAGACACAGAAAGCCTGCGTTTTTGGAAAAAGAAATGAAAAAGCCCCCCCCCCTTTTCTGTCATTCCATGATCCAATTTTTTTTCAGAAGCAAACAAAAGCGGGGGGGGGGGGTTGGATGGAGGAAAAAAATATCCCCCCCCCCAAAGTGTCTGGTTGTTGTTTTTCTTTTTCGGAGCCTTCATGCCTCTATTTGGGCCCCTGCTACTTGTTTTGTGCTACTTTGGGTACAGGCCACTGAGAAGAACTTCCTGTGTTGTAACTTCCTGTATTTTGAACATAGATGCAACAAAAAGCCGCTTTGCTCAGACAGCCCATGAGTGGAACTGCGGAGAAACTACCAAAAGAGCTGGGCTTTGCAAGGGCAGTGAGCTTCAGCTACTGGGCGGTATAGAAATGTAATAAATAACTAAAACAAATGCAGTGCTTTTTTTAGGCTCTCATTTAATCTTGACTGAAAGGAATCTTAAGCTGGAGGAAGAGTATAGTGACATCAGAAAGCGACAAACATTCAAGATGTGTGTGCCACTAAAGCAGACTCCCTTGCGGGTTTCAGAGTCCTCCCACTTGCACTGATGAGCCATTTTTATTTTGGTTTAGAAATTAATCCTTACCTTGTGACTCAAAGCCAGCAGTGGCTTCATGGGGCTGAAGGTTGAAGCTGCCCAAAGTGCATTCAACACGCAGGAGTTCCATTACTTAGGGTGACCATAAGAAAAGGAGGACAGGGCTTCTGTATCTTTAACAGTTGTATAGAGAAGGGAATTTCAACAGGTGTCCTTTGTATGCATGCAGCACCTGGTGAAATCCCTCATCATCACAACAGTTAAAGCTGCAGGAGCCCTGCCTAGCATGACCAGATACAAAAGAGGGCAGAGCTCCTGCAGCTTTAACTGTTGTGATGAAGAGGGGACTTCACCAGGTGCTGCATGCATACAAATTACACCTGCTGAAATTCCCCTTTCTATGCAACTGTTAAAGATACAGGAGCCCTGTCCTCCTTTTCGTATGGTCACCCTACGTTACTTCATTGCTCAGTCAGTCCCTTCAAGGGAGGGATGCAAACTCGAGACTTCTCTACACCAGGGTTTTACCCTGCCCCTTTACTAGGGTTCTGCTTCCAGATTCTTTGTGGGATTAACATAAACTCCTTTACACATGTTTACAAATGCTTTTTTTCAGGGATATCCTTTTTCTGCAAGTTCTGTATGTTTCATTATATATCGTTATATGGCACTGTAGAATTGTGAAAGTACATGCAGCCATTATTGTTCTTCTAGACTTTTTGAGATCTTAAAACAGAGATAAAAATCATAAACCATGGGAGAGGACCTGGAGGATGATGACATTATATAAAAGATACACAAACTTCCGTGAGTGACCAATCATGATCGTATAGAGACATCCTAAGGCCTTCCACAGCCCCTCAAAATCTCTCACTAGAAATTCGGCACAGACTGCTGTGCAGTTCTGATAACAGAGGTTGAACATGCCTGGGTCTAGGCAGGAAATATGTGCTGGAAGGAATGTTGTGTTATGTTCCCAAATTTGTTAATGGTGGGGATAGTTGGGAAATTTATTTATTACATTTGTATACCGCCCCATAGCCGAAGCTCTCTGGGCAGTTTACATAGGATTAAAAACAATTAAAAACAATATACAAAAATTAAAACAGCAAAAACATACAACATACACACACAATCTGTACATTTAAAAACCACTTCAACACTTCAAAAAACTACAAAAACAGAACAAAACAAAACAAACCCAGGCTCCTCAGATATTGCTAAATGCCTGAGAGAAGAGGAAAGTCTTGACCTGGTGCCGAAAAGATAACAATGTTGGCGCCAGGCGGGCCTCGTCAGGGAGATCGTTCCACAATTGGGGAGCCACCACAGAGAAGGCCCTCTCTCTTGTTGCTGACCTCCGAGCTTCCCTCGGAGGAGGCACTCGGAGGAGGGCCTTAGATGTTGAACGTAGTGTTCGGGTAGGTTCATGTCGGGAAAGGCGTTCCATCAGGTATTGTGGTCCCAAGCCGTGTAAGGCTTTATAGGTTAAAACCAGCACCTTGAACCGGGCTCGGAAACATACAGGCAGCCAATGCAAGCGGGCCAGAGTAGGTCTTATATGTTCGAACCTACTGGTTCCAGTTATCAATCTGGCCACTGCATTTTGCACAAGCTGCAGCTTCCGAACCACCTTCAAAGGCAGCCCCACGTAGAGTGCATTGCAGTAATCTAACTTGGAGGTTACCAGCGCATGGACAACTGAAGCCAGGTTATCCCTGTCCAGATAGGGACGTAGCTGGGCCACCAACCGAAGTTGGTAGAAGGCACTCCGTGCCACTGAGGCCAGCTGCGCCTGAAGTGACAGAGATGGTTCTAGGAGAACCCCCAAGCTACGAACCCGCTCCTTCAAGGGGAGTGCAACCCCATCCAGAACAGGTTGAACACCCTCCATCCGGTCAGCAGAACCACCCACTAACAGCGTCTCAGTCTTGTCTGGATTGAGTTTCAGTTTATTAGCCCTCATCCAGTCCATTGTCGCAGCCAGGCACTGGTTCAGCACATCCACAGCCTCACCTGATGAAGATGAAAAGGAGAAATAGAGTTGTGTGTCATCAGCGTACTGATGACAACGCACTCCAAAACTCGGATGACTGCACTCAACGGTTTCATGTAGATGTTGAACAGCATGGGGGACAAAACTTACCCCTGCGGAACCCCATACTGGAGAATCCATGGGGCCGAGCAATGTTCCCCAAGCACCACCTTCTGGAGCCGACCCCCCAAGTAGGAGCGGAACCACTGCAATGCAGTGCCTCCCACTCCCAACTCAGCCAGTCATCCCAGAAGGATACCATGGTCGATGGTATCGAAAGCCGCTGAGAGATCAAGGAGAACCAACAGAGTCACACTCCCCCTGTCTTTCTCCCGACATAGGTCATCATACAGGGTGACCAAGGCTGTTTCCGTACCAAAACCAGGCCTGAAACCCGACTGAAATGGATCCAGATAATCAATCTCATCCAAGAGTGCCTGGAGTTGGCTCGCAACCACCCGCTCCAGGACCTTGCCCAGGAATGGAACATTTGCTACTGGCCTGTAGTTATTAAGATTTTCAGGGTCCAGGGAAGATTTATTCAGGAGTGGCCTCACTGCTGCCTCTTTCAGGAGGCCTGGGACCACTCCCTCTTGCAAAGAGGCATTAATCACTTCCCTGGCCCAGCCAGTTGTTCCATCCCTGCTAGCTTTTATTAGCCAAGAGGGGCAAGGATCCTGTCCAAGCACCTTGTCAACATCCTCGAGCTGCACCAACTGAAACTCATCCAAGAAAACAGGACAAGCCTGTGCTCTGGATACCTCACTATTCAGACTGTCTTTAGTGTGGGGGAAGGGGAGGGGGTTGCAGAGTGATGGGTTTATTTAGTAATGATGCCTCCTGTTAGAAAAGTAATTAGCAGAGAATAAACAAAAGGCAAAACAGAATGAGCATTTAACCAGTCCCACATGCACATAGGCTGTGTTAGAATAGGGCCTCATCTACAAGAATTCGGCTTTGCGCCTGGTTAGCCGATTATGCGCATATTCGTAGAAGCGCATTTACGCCTAATACCTCTGTACAAGAGGCGGCAAAACGCATTACTGGACGACCAAAACGCCCTTTAAACTTTTGACATGCGGAGAATCGCATGTTTACACAGCGGTAAGGCGCTTTAACTCCCACTGCAAATTAAAACTCGCGGTTTAACACGCATTCGATAATGCGCATAATCGAATAGATAACGCGCTCAACTCCCGATTTGCACCCCACTCATGTAGAGGTAAAAAATTTAATGAGACTTGAAAGAGCTTTAAACCTCTCGTGTAGAGGCAGCCTAAGAAAAGAGACTACACCCTTCTTCAGTGAAGAAAAGACTGTTTTTCTCACAAAAATTCTTGTATATGTAATGCAGGTACAGTGTAGAGTTTCAAAACAGTTTGTTAGTTTATTTTGTGTTCCATTATGCTTGCAGGAGCAAGAGAACAAACAAGAATGCTCCCAGCAATGGAGGAGGTTGGGGTGGGGGGAGGAAGGGGAGGAGCAAAAGGAAGTAACCACAGGAAACTACATTGTAGGCTGTAGAGCTACTGAGGCTAGCTATGCTATGTCACAATTCCCATGAATAAACTAACTGCAACACTGCCTCTTTCCTGTATCTTGAAAATGAGATTGCAAGATTCCCAACACTCCTTCTCAATGTCCCATCTAAGACACTTGAAGCTTCATCCTGAGTCACAAATTCTCAAAGCGTTCTTTCAGTAATGGCTTTGTTCAGATGTCTGCTGTCATCTCTACAGTTGGACAGTAGTTCATCTCAATAATCCCATGTCCTGTAAAGTTGCACACTAGGTGATCCTTTACCCCAATATGTGTGGTGCATGCTTGGATTTTCTCAGTTTGAGAAAGCCCGATACAGCTCTGATTGTCTTCCATAATCTGAATCAGTTTCTATGGCAAGGTCCGTAAGCAACTGTTTCAGCCACATTAATTCTCTGCATGCTGCTATGTACTCCGATTCTGTGAATGATGGAGCTACTCCTGTCTGTTTTCAGCTGGCCCAGGAGACTGGCCCATTCCCATACGTAAATAAGTATTCGCTGGTGGATTTGTGCTCAGAGCTGTCCCTGGCCCAGTCTGCATCAGTGAAGCCTACCAGTTCTATATTGCTACCAGCTAGCAATTTTAGTTTGACGTCCATAGTCCCTTTTAAGTATCTAATTACTCTTTTAACAGCAACCCAGCCTCTTTCAGTAGGTGAGCTGGTTTTTCTGCTTAGGAGTCCTACAGCGGTCTGGTAGTAGTGGTTAAGTATAGGATTCTATCTATTGCTGTTCTGCACTTGCAATTGTCTGGCACTTTCATCTTCCTTCTCGATGAAGTCTGTTTCCATAGGTTTTGCCATGATGTTGGCATCTTTAAGTCCTAGGCCGTGTCTTCATGACGCTGGTTTGCCTCCGGATGCCTCCTTGATGCAGTTGCTGAAGGCTGTTGGGACCATTTGGGGAATGTGACTTAGACCCCCTCTAGATGTATTCCGTTTGACGCCTGTTCCTACGATTATGCGCATCTACTCGGAAGCGCTTTATCGTAAATGCTTGTAAGCAGGAGGTAATTGAGCACTCAACAGGTGACCTTACCGGTTGTTTCAAATGCGCTTTACAAGCAGTTAATGTGGAGAATCGCTTGTTCACATAGTCAAAATGCGCTTTAATGGCCGGAGCAAAATAAAATTCGCTATTTAACGCGCATTCGATAATGCGCATAATTGGAGAGAAAATGCGCCTCTACGCCCGATTTGCGCTCCGTTCTTGTGGAGGTAATTTTTTTAATGCGCCTTGAAAGAGCTTTAAATGCCTCTTGTAGAGGCAGCCTTAGTGGGTCTTCCCTGCTGCAGCTGACCTATCCCTGCCCCCTTTCTGTGTCCTGTCCAGGCTCCCTGAGCTATTTCTACATGGCTGTGTCAGAGCCCAACGAGGGGCTGCCCTGGTTTATCCTTGTGGGGCACATGAACGACCAGCCCTTTGTCCAGTACAACAGTGATGCCGGGAAGATGCTGCCTCGAGCGCCCTGGATGAAGAAGGCAGAGAAGGAGGATCCCCAGTACTGGGACAGGAGCACCCAGATAGCACAGGACACTGAGAAGGTGTACAGAGAGGGCCTGGGAAATGTGATGACATCTTACAGCCAGCATGGAGGTGAGTGGAAGGCAAGAGTGTGTGATAGAAATCGGCATCCCTTTCCAAAATGTGATCCTCCCATGGGCAGGAAAAGGAGAGAAGTGGAATCTGGGAGAGGGGTTCTTCCCCTCTTTCCCCCCATCAATTTGGTTGCCCTAGAGAAGGATGAGGTAGTGAAGGATGCAACAGGGTTTATTGTCACTGATTGGAGGTGCTTGGGACATCTCTGAGTTGCACTTTCTTACTCTCTTTCTCTGTCTCTGGGCCTGTCTTCACGGCACCACTGCACCACTCCTTCCCTCTGAAACCCCGCAGTATCGCTGCTGCAGGGTGGGGGTGGGAAATCCCCACACCAGGAGGGAGTGCGGGGTTTCCTGGCAGCCATCCCGGTACTGGAGCCCTCTTCTCAGCTTCCAACAACCAATCACCGGTTGCCATCTGTCCTGGAACGCCCCCCCCACTTGATGGCAGTGCAAGATCATGCAGCGGAAGGACCATGATGACCTTACTTCTTCGGGAAAAGTCAGGGCAGTCCAATGCGCAACTTTGGGGAAAACCCCCGCAGTAGTTGTAAATTAGCAGCTGTGTCATATAACCGACACAGCACTGATTCACAGCCACCTTTGGGTTTAGAAGACGTATAGACGGAGCCTCTGACTTGCTATCGCTCTTTCTTGCTCTCTCTCACTGGCAAGTCTGCTGAAACATCTGTGCTGCCTGTGTACCTCCAGGTAGAGTGAATGGTTGTGCCTCCAAGCAGCCTTGCACGAGAGTGGGAGAGTGACCAGTTGTAACACACCAACAGTTTCTTTTCTTGCCCCTCAGGAAACATGAATAAATAACTTATCGCTGAGCCCTACAGAACTTTGCCTTCCAGGTGGGGTGGGGTGGGGTGGGGTGGGGAGCAGGGAGACAGAGGAATTAAATTAAATAATGCAGAAGAACTTCAGGCTTCTACCCCTGATTAGAGTTACAGAGCAATCCTGTGCATGTCTACTCAGAAGTAAGCCCATTGAGTTCAAAAAGGATTACTCTCAGAGAAGTGAATGCAGGATTGTATTCAAATTGGAAGTAAGTCCCACTGAGATAAGGCAGACTTACCTATGAGTCCACGCTGACTCAAAATGTCTGGGGACCCCTGAATCTGGGGGTGGGAAGAGGCACCTAGCAGAGGGAGGACAGGTCTTTTCTTCTGTTGCCCCCAGTCTGTGGAATGGCCTGCTGGAAGAGATTCATCAACTTAACTCTCTCTCTGAGTTTCAGACAGCTATAAAGACTAGCTTCTTCCGGCAGGCCTACCCGGATGTATTTTAAACCAAGAATTTTGAGATGTGATTGTTATTTTGATATTGTATTGGTTTTATATGCTCTTTCAATTAATTTTATGTATTTGGTTTATATTGCATCATTGTACTAATGTTATTCCCTGCCTCAATCCAAAGGGTGAGGCGGGTAAGAAATAAATAAAATATTATTATTATTATTATTATTATTATTGTCAGTCTGAGCTGAGGGAGAGAGGAGAACATATAAAGACGGACATAAGGAGGAATGTATAGCTCACAATTTTAGCATTAGTCATGATTAACATATTCTAGGCTTTATCATTTAAAAAAAATTGCTTGTTTTTAATTTTTCAATAATGATCCACCATTCTTTGGGCAGCACAATCTCTGCCTCTTCCTTGAGTCAGATAATGGTTCCTGCCTGAACCTTTTTTCTTGGGTTTGAGACTTGACAGTGGGAGGATGAGACTGCCATTCGTGTAATCTCTTCCCTGAACCTCATGAGTGTCTCTTTCAGGATTTCACACCTGGCAAGGGATATACAGCTGTGAGCTGAGGTCAGAAGGGAGCAAAAGGGGGTATATACAGTATGGCTACGATGGGAGAGACTTCATCAGCTTCAACAAGGAGACCCTCGCCTGGACGGCAGCCAATACCCAGGCCCAAATAACCAAGAGAAAGTGGGAGGCTGACTTGGCCATTGCCCAGCGTGAAAAGACCTACCTGGAGGAGACCTGCATTGAGTGGCTGCAGAGATACCTGGACTACGGGAAGGAGGCACTGCTGAGGACAGGTGATGGGGAATTGTGGGAAGGAGCCTGTTGGTGGGGTGGGGTGGCCATATTTCTACACGCTCCCCTCCCCCACCTTGCTTTATTACTCCACTGAACAGCCAAGTGAAACTTCATGCAGGATGCAGAATGACACCTGGGACTGCACCACTTCAGACTACAGTGGGAGAGGGGGATGCATTTTGAATATTCCCTCCAGATTTTTTTTTTAAAAACTACATAGAAGTAGAAAAGTAGCAGAGTAAGTGAGTTGGAAGGGCTGGATGTCTTCTCCTTTTTCTTCTCCCTTTCTACTTACAGGGCTATCAAATGTCACTCTCCTCCCACCCGTGCCTTGAAATAGTGCAGTCCACTCTTTCCCCAGGAATTTGCTCCATCCCTGAAACTAGGGTGACCGTATGGAAAGGAAGACGGAGCTTCTGTATCTTTAACAGTTGTACTGAAAAGGGAATTTCAGCAGGTGTTATTTGTATGCATGCAGCACCTGGTGAAATTCCCTCTTCATCACAACCATTAAAGCTGTAGGAGCTATATTAGAGTGGTCAGATACAAAAGAGGGCAGAGCTCCTGCAGCTTTAATGGTTATGATGAAGAGGGAATTCCACCAGGTGCTGCTTGCCTACAAATGACACTTGCTGAAATCCCCTTTTCTATACAACTGTTAAAGATACAGGAGCCCTGTCCTCCTTTTCATAAGGTCACCCTAACTATCCTCAGCTGTGCCAATGCGCTCCTGGGGGTCATGTACATGAAAATGGAATGAGAAGCTAAGTCTGGTATTACCTGGATTTTCATGAAATTGGCTTTGGTCTGTTAGGGACACATGACGCAAGAAAAGCGGGGTTTGGGGTATGCTGTACCCAAAACCCCACTTTTCACGAGTCACAAAGGGCTTGAAATCCCCATACTTCCCAGATTGGGCAGGGGGAGTAGAGCGGAACATTATCAACCCAGCCGGCGCTGCTCAGCAAATGAGAGAGGTTCATTCCCCACTGCTATCCACACTCCCCTACTCAGGGGAAGTTTGGAACTGCTGGGAAAAAAAACCTATAGAATTCCTTGGGGCACCTATAAAACACTGGAATCACAGACCACATCACTTCTTTCTATCTGTTAAAAGCGATGCTGATGTTTGGTTCACAGATACCAGATGTCAGCATCGGTGTGAAGGGTACCTCTTATGCCCCATGACAATCGAATACTGAAGGGCTTTTCACTCGATTGCACTTCGAACAAGTGGACTGTATGATGAACTATGGTAGATTTCATGGTATACCAGTCCAGGAGAGATGGTGTGTTTGTGGGGAAACAGTTTTGGAGGAATTGGCACGTTATACCCTCAAATGTCAATTATACACTGACATTAGAGCCTATTATTTAAATCTCTTTTTAAAGAAAATGAAATTCTGGGATGTAAAAAGGAAGTTGGGATTTCTGCTACAAGGAACTAAGCAATATGTGGTTTGGAGGATTACTTCTTTTGTAGCAAATGCTGCTAAATATGGGGAGACACATGTAGACGATTTTGCTGTGAATTGCCTGGGAGATTCTGAAATATGAGAAAAGTATTCTGATAAGAGTTTATTATCTTATGTGTTTTATAAGTTAAGCTTGTTATTTTAGGAATATGTTTTAACCTCAGTAATTTTAATGACTGATTTAAACTAACAATTGCTGTATTTTTATGTACGTTTCCCTACAAGAGCCGTCACTTGATAATTGGTTAGCTTAACAGTAGAAGAGACTGTTCAGTGCATACAAACATATGGAATTGCCTGCTGTTTTAAGAATATGTTTTAACTGTAACCATTTTAAAGACTAATTTTAATTGGTGATTATTGTATTGTTCTGCAAACTTACATAATCTTTGTTATTCGGTTGTGTGCTCCTATAGCCTAAAGACCAATGCAATAAATTTCATTCATTCATGCTGGTTAGGCTGCTTAGTAATTCTGAAGCTTCTTCCTCTATTTGTAAATCTGCAGTATCCTGGGTACCTCAAGGGACATAAGTAGAGCCTTGCTAGATCAGGCCAAGGGACCAAATAGTCATAGAATCATAGAATAGTAGAGTTAGAAGGGGCCTGTAAGGCCTTCAGGTCAAACTCCCCGCTCAATTCAGGAATCCACCTTAAAGCATCCCTGACAGATGGTTGTCCAGCTGCCTCTTGAATGCCTCTAGTATGGGAGAGCCCACCACCTCCATAGGTCATTGGTTCCATTGTCATACTGCTTTAACAGTCAGGATGTTTTTTCTGATTTCCAGCTGGAATCTGGCTTCCTGTAACTTCAGCACTCTGTTCACACAGTGGCCAACCAGCTATCGACTGGGAATTTACAAACAGGACACGAATGCACCAGCAACCTCCCGCCCATGTTCCCCAGCAAGTGGTGCCCACAGGCTTACTGCCTCGGATACTTGAAGTAGCACATAGCCATCAGGACTAGTAGCTATTGACAGCCTTCTCCTCCAGGAATTGATTCAATCCCCTTTTAAAGCCATCCAGATTGGTGGCCATCACTACATCTTGTGGTAGCGAATTCCATAGTTTAACTATGTGCTGTGTGAAGAAGTCCTTCCTTTTATCTGTCCTAAATCTCCCACCAATCTGCTTCATGGGATGATCCATTTGGTGGAAAATGTCTCCCTATCCACATTCTCCAAACCATGCATAATTTTGCACGCTTCCATCATGTCTCCCCATAGCCTCCTTTTTTTCCCCAAACTAAACAGTCCCAGCTCTTGTAACCTTCCCTCACAGGGGAACTGCTCCAGCCCCTTGATCATTTTAGTTGCCCTTTTCTGCACTTTTCCCAGTTCTACAGTATCTTTTTTTAGGTGTGGTGACCAGAACTGTACACACAGTATTCTAAGTGTGGTCGCACCATAGAATTGTATGTATGAGGGCAGTATGATATTGGCAGTTTTATTCTTAATTCCTTTCCTAATTAGTCTAAGATGGAGTTTACCTTCTTTACAGCAGCCGCACACTGGGCCGACATTTTCATGGAACTGTCCACCACAACCTCTTTCTTGGTTGGTCATCCGTTGTTCCAGTCAAGGATTTCACCCCAAAGTCCTATTACGAGCATTTTCAAAGTGTAAAAAAAAGTATATGGGAAGCTGGGACTCCACTTTTTTGGAGGTTTGCATTTCTTGGGGATGCTGAAGCTGTGGGATATCCGGTCTCATGACAGGATTAGGAGGGTCTGAATGATCATTTGAGACCTGTTATTAAAACACAGCATCCATCCTGCAGCCACTGGAGAGATTCTCTTAGCTCTATTGACATGGATCTTGCTGTATTTGCAGAACCCCCTGTGGTGAAGGTGATGCGCAATGCAAGTAGAGACGACCTGGAAACCCTCATCTGTGAGGCCCATGGCTTCTACCCCATGAAGATCGACGCCACCTGGAGGAGGGACGGGGAGAACTTGGATTACGAGACCTTCTGTGGAACTGTCGCTCCCAATTCAGATGGGACCTACCATATCTTGCTCAGCGTTGAGATTGACCCCAAAGAAAGGGAGCGCTACCGGTGCCACGTGGACCATGCCGGCCTGCCAGAGCCTCTGGTTTTGGCCTGGGAAGAGCCTGGTGGTGAGAGGAGGCAGGGGGAGGAGGAAGGACTGGCTCCCTGGTTGGCAGGGGGTGGGGAAGAAACATTTCCCCCAGGATGGAAGGAGAGTCCCTCTGCCGCACTATTGCAGGCTGCCGGACTCCACAGGTCCCTGTGTGTGCTCTTGGGGGGTGGCGAGCAGGAGATGTCAGCCCAGAGAGTGGGTTTCTTGAAGGGAGTTGGTCGATCAGCCCTTGGAAGCAGAGGATCCATCTCTGGCAGAAAGCAAGGCAGGAACGGACTGTTGTTACTGACATGACGATGCCATGAAACAGAACTCTTACAAATGGCTACTAAAAGTCTTTTTAATTAAAGTAAAACATAACTAATTAGATGGAAGACGCTTCTTTTAAGGCTGTGGTGGTGGGGTGCATGGCCTTGAGTGTGGCTCCCACCACCAGTGCTGCACTGGTGCAATTCAGCAGTGCTGTGGCAAAAATTAATGGGAGGTTTGCTGCCAAAATTCAGAGGCGAACCGGTACGGAGACTCAAAACTGCCAAATTTTACTTGTTTCCGAGCTATATGTGGCCGTTTTGACTCTCCATAGTAAATTGCTGCTGCGTTTCTCGGAGGCCAACAGCCATTTCTTTTGCTGCTATGGGCAGTGAGGCAGCAGGAGTGCAGCCCCTGGGGGAGTTCACAGGCAGGAAATTCCCCCCCCCCCCCGGATGGCCCAATGTTGTCCACCACTGTTTTAAGCTTTGTAGTGCTCTGTTCTGGTGGGCCATGGAAAGGAGGAAATTTCTTCGCATCTGGGCCCACTACGGAGGGGCCATAGCCTGTGTCTCCACTTCAAGGGCCTCTGCTCGTGGCCTTGGAAAGCTGTTGCCAGTCCGAAATGACATAAGTTGATCCATTTTTAGCCAACGTGGGTCACACCGTGGGAGCCATATTGGAGGCCGTTCGTGTCTCACTGCTGGTGGCTGGGATCATCTCCTTCCTCTTCATCATCACCATGATCATCATCAGTAAGTCAACCGTGGATGCCTTTGCTGGGCTGTATGTTCATGTGTGTCATTTTTTTGGCAGTTCTCACTGAGGATGTGCTGATTGTGTAGTCCTCATGTCAGCTGCAGCCCCAACAAGCCCTGTCCCTGGGGTACTGCTAGGCTCTAAAAAGATCTGGGTCACAGGCCCATAACACAAATTTGCATCTGCTTATCAAGTCAAGGCAGGGAGAGAGAGTCAGTGAACACCTCTAGTATATATATATATATATATATATATATATGTATGTATGTTTGTATTGTAGATAGATAGATAGATAGATAGATAGATAGATAGATAGATAGATAGATGATAGATAGATAGGATGATACATTCACCCTGTTCAGAAGACACGCTAAGCCTCAGTGGTTAAGCATTTTGAGCCTAACTTTATGGCTTAATGTGTCATGTGAACCATCACTTACCATGTTGTGTGAACCATTCCTAACCATGGTGGCTACATAACCATGGTTTAAACACGCTCACTAACCATTTGCTGGAAAAGGGTTAGCGACCTAATCATGGCTTAGCGTGTCGTCTGAACAGGCCCAAACATAACATGTGCACTGACTCCCCCACCCCCTTCAACTAAGACCATAATTCAGCAGTTTGGAAAACATCCTGCTTCTGCTTGGGTCAATTTGGAGTCTGTCTGCTTCAGCTCAGTACCAACCCAAATCAAAGTTCAGAAAACTGATTCTTTATGCTTCCTGCTTTTTTCTCTTGATCAGAATTGGATGATAATTGTGGGCATAGTAGCTCCTTAGGAGGGAATTACACCTGCCCAATATCGCTTGGATAGGTGTAGCAGTTCATATGGAAGGGGACTTCTCCCATTTGGGGGAGGGAGTGATTTGGTTTCCCTTCCCTTCACACACACACTCATGGTTTTTTGGGTAGATTTGTATGAAAATGCACAGCTCCTTAGAGGTGTCAGGAGGATAGGCTGATTGAATCCTTTGCTGTGCTGAAGCTACTGGACTTCTGCCAAAGTCAAAGCTTCCAATTGGGGGCAGTAAAATCAGATGCCAGATGTGTGAATTGCATACTCTTCCTGCCCTTCCCTCTTCAAAATATCATTGCAAGCAAGCTCCCAACATGTAAGAGCAGAAAAATAGGGGGGGAGAGAAAAAACAATGAACAGACTGTGGAAAGAAAGGTGTCAGTCTCCCTTTTAGTTTAAAAGGCTTGTACATACACACTACTCTCCCTGTTGATCTGCTAAGAGAGTGGCTGAATTCAGACGACACAATAAGCAACTGGGGTGGGGAAACAATCGTCAGTTGTATTGACTATCGTGTCGTCCGAATGCTGCCATAGTCAACTCAGCGCTGATCCTAATCCACGCCACAGTTGATTATTTATTACCATGTTGTGTGGGGAGTATCCCCTAGATGAAGAACCGTAAAGTTGATTATTACCCCACCATTGACTATCATGTTGTCCGAATTCAGTGAGTCCTGAGGTCTCCTTAATAACTGCAAGGCTATTGAGTTTAGAGGGAAGAAGCAGGCTTGTATTAGGGCAGATGATGGCAATTGGGGCAGTTCAGAAGATCCCGGACCCATGCCCAGGTGGGCCACTATTAATGACACCCCTGCCCCTCCCCATATATAATGTTTTGAACATGCACCTGAGTTTTGCTCCAGAGGAAAGGACCAAGAGCAGTGAAGTTATATTGGAACAAGGAAGGTGCCTGGAAAGATTACTTACCTCTGCTAATAATGTTTACCTGGGAAGCTTCTGGGCCATTCTTCCCTGGAGGTTGGTAGCAAGAGACTAGAGACGTATCTGATGGGCCTGTTTTATTGTCCAAGAACCCTGGCCCGTTGTAAAAGGTGTGGTCGAATGATCTCTGTAGGTTCCTTCAAGTTCTGATTTTCTGATTCTGTCTCTGCAGAGAAACGAGAGGTCTGCCGAGCACTATTAGGTGAGTGTCTTCTCCCTCTTTGAAATATGATCTCAACAACATTGAAAAGCAGCTTATATAGTCCAGAAAGAAATAGATAAAACACAGTTGCTAAGTGAGTGAGGTTCCAAATGCTGAGGCTGCTTCCACACTAAAAGTTTATTATGGAATTGCTATACCTCATCCATTCACATTTTATGTGGGTTCCACACAATGTTGTCATCCATTCTTAACCCTCCCATACTTTCCCAATGCTGCTTCCATTGTTTTCTCCTCTTTTACTGTAGCAAGTCTTTTTTGAGAAGAACAGAAGAGTAGCACAAATTCTACAAGTAGAGATCCCTTTGTGCTATTCTTTAATGTTTTTTGAAGAGGTGTGGCTTTGACGTTGGCTGTGATGCCTGCCTGAGATTTGTGATCTGTCGGAGGAGTCCTCCTCTGCATCCCACCAACTGGAGACATACATTATGGTGGGACATGGGAGAGGGCCGTCTCTGTTGTGGCATCCTGGTAGTGGAATTCCTGGGGCAAACACTGGCTTTGTTTTGGCGCCAAGTTAAAACGTGGCTTTTTATCAACCCCTTTGAGGGCTAAATTTCCCTAAAGTGGCACATAGTTTTAATTGCTTTTAAATTTTCAACTACTTTTAGCTTGCTAATGATTTAATATGTTTTTAAGCCGTGAACATTATTTATAGTTTCATACCATTGAACTGATTTTATCTGTATGCTGCCCTGAGATCACAATGATATAGGGCAGGATACATATGTTTTAAAAAATAAATCAGGCAGCTCAGCATACATTTACTGTAACCTTTGGTGTGGGCACCATTTTCCAATCCCATTATTTAAAAAAAAAAAAAACTATCCTTCACACAGCATATAGTTAAACCATGGAATTCACTACTATAAGATGTCATGATGGCCACCAACTTGTGTGAAGAAATACCTGCATATGGTTCTGCAATATGTACTTCGTGTGGCCTCTGTGAGGCAATACTGTATCTGAGTAGGCCTGAGGCCTTGTTTTGTTTCTCGCAAAGGCCTGTGTAGATTGGCTAAGAGCAGTTGGGAAATGACAGTTAAGGTTTGACAGTTGACAGTTAGTCTGTGCTCTCCTTCTTGGTGTGGGGTGTTTTAAAAGGACTACGAGAAAGCTGAGGAGAAAGTGAATAGCTAAAGCTTGAATATTAAGCTGTTCTTTCTCTGGGGTAACCATACATGTCTGGTTCATATATCAGGAGTAAGGAGCAGGTGTCTGTGTCATGCCAGAAGGTTGCCCTAAGAACTTGCCAAACAAAGGTTATACAAGCAGGCAGTACAAAAGAACACCAGATAAACTGTCCACGCAGCCAGAAATACAACAGGAGAAGCCAGGGTATCAGGAGCTGGACATGGTTGTAAGGGTATTTGGCTGGGGTGGTAGTTTAGGGAATTTGGCCTGAGGTAAAAGAAGTCCTTAGAGACTTGTAACAGAAACAGTGTCTCTTCAGTCCTAAAGAATTGTGATTGAGCAGTCTTCTGAAAACCCCAAAGTAAATATTAGCAATTCCTTATGTGCAAAATAACCCTTACTTGCTTAATAGTACATCTTGTCTTTAGTGTTAATGTCTGTCTCACGCCCTAAGCCTCTTATATCAGCTACCAGGAGATTTTGAAGTATTTCTAATAGAATTGGTGGCAGCAGAAAGGGGTGTTGTGTCTAACTCCTTTTACCCTGAACAGGCTGATGAGTTGAGAGAGGAGGGGGCAGAATCAGATTCTGAAGAGGATCTGTTGGTAGCACCAGGGGATAGACTGATTCTCCAGGTCTTTGTTCCAGCTGCAGAAGATGTAAATTCAGAGATTAGCGCTGAGGAGGGAAACTTATCTGAAGCTGAGGAACCCCAACCGGCTTCCCAGGAGGAGGAGAAGCCGGTGGCCGTTTTAAAGTATGCAACGGTGGTCCGGAGGAGGCTGAACCCGGACGACGAGGGAAACTTATCTGAAGCTGAGGAACCCCAACCGGCTTCCCAGGAGGAGGAGAAGCCGGTGGCCGTTTTAAAGTATGTAATGGCGGTCCAGAAGAGGCTGAACCTGGACTACGAGGCCAGAGAGGAGAGACGCAAGGATACTTAAAGGACTCTCTTTTTGGTCTCTTACAGAAAGCAATTGTTTCTTTTGTCCTTTGCCTAATCCTCCCTTGAGGCGAGTTATGTTAATTAGTTTGTTTTGCGTTTGCGAGTTATTTACCTGAAGTAAAACGAGTTTGTGTTCAATTCTGAATTGGCTACTTATTTGGTCGCTGTGAACTGCCCAGTAAAAGAAAACACAACAAGGGGTTAATTTGTGGAACACTGAGTTACAGTGGCAGAAAGTTCCTTACTCCCCGACATATAGGCATTTGCTATAAATAAGCCCCATAAGTGGGACTGCCCAGTGAAGGAGCAGTTTCCCTATAGCTGGTAGCAATAATGAGGAGAGGAAATGTCCTATAAGAGGCTTAGGTCCCCTCTACAAGGATTCGCTTTTGCGCCTGGTTAGGCGATTATGCGCAGAATCGCAGAATCGCATTTACGCCTAATTCCTCTGCACGAGAGGCGGCGAGAGGCGGCGAAGCGCATTAAGGGATGACCAAAATGCGCTTTACAAGTAGTTAATGCGCATAAGCGCTTGTTCACATAGGCAAAATGCGCTTTAACGGCCTGAGCAAAATAAAACTCGCTTTTTAACGCGTATTCGATAATGCGCATAATCGGGGAGATAACGCGCCTCTACGCCCGATTTGCGCTCCGTTCTTGTAGAGGTAAATTTTTTTAAGCGCCTTGAAAGAGCATTAAACCTCTCTTGTAGAGGCAGCCTCCGACAAATTAATCGAGGAAAAGTCTGCAAGTCCTGACAGTTATGTGCTACCTCCAGTACCAGATGCAGCATGCCTATATACACCAATTGCTGGGAAACCTGGACGGGAGGGTGCTGTTTATTTTATATTTATTATTGCATTTATATCCACCTTTTTTCCTCCAAGGAACCCAAGGTGGCGTACATAATCCTCCTCTCCATTTTCCCCTCACAACAACAACCCTGTGAGGTGGGTTGGGCTGAGAGTCTGTGACTGGCCCAGAGTCACCCAGTGGGTTTTCATGGGCCAAGTCGGGACTAGAACCCTCATCTTCCAACTCTAAGTTCAACACTGTAGCCATTGCACTACACTGTTGCATTCACGTCCTATTTGTGGGTCCGTAATCGACAGCTTGTCAGCCACTGTGTGAACAGCATGCTAGATAGATAGATCTCTGGTCTGATCCAGCATGGCTGTTCTTCCGCTATGTTTTTGGTGGTATGTTTCCATTCCCAGTTTAAAGTGTTGGTTTGACCTTTGAAGCTGTAAATGCTTTGGTGCTGAGTTATTTGAAGAACCACCTTCACCCGTAGAAACCTGCCTGGGTTTTGCGATCAGGGTTTGAGGCCGGCCTCATAGGCCCACCTTTCAGATCACTCAGATTAGCAGGCACAAAACCGGGGCCTTCTTAGTCATGGCACTCCCTCCCAAGCAATATACATATGGCCCCATTAGGATAGACCAGCCTTCCCCAACCTGGCCTCCTCCAGACATGTTTGACTACAACTCCTATCATCCCCAGCCTGTCAGGAAGATTTGTGTGGACTATGGAGTAATCTTTGAAAAACCTCTTAATTCAGGGGGTGTTTTTTTAAAGGACGTATTGTGCTGCTGCTTGAACTGTTTTTTAATTGTTTCAGTTCCACTTAGAATGGCGCTTTGCTGGGCTGTTTCTATTTTTAGTCTGCTCTTTTAAATTATTGCTTTTATTGAGAACTGATTTTTATGTGTTCGGTTCTTTAAAAAGCGAAATATGCCTCATGAGGCCGTGGTAAAAGGAAGCCTAAATATGGCATCTCCGCTGGGTTTGTAAGCTGACTGTGCCTTTTTCGTCGGGTTTTCACACAAGTAATTATCACAGGAAATGCTGGGCCTTCCCCTGTGAGCAGGCGGCAGAGAAAGAGGCAGGGGTCTCTGCTGAACTCGGAGGAGGCAGCGTGGCTGAGAAATTCTGCCAGCCTGGTAGGTCGAGGCAGGTCAAGAAGGGGCTCCCTGAATGGAGCTTGAAATAAACACGCCAGAGCCCTGGAGGTGGGGAAGAGGGGAAGGGTTTTTGAGGGCCAGCTGTCACTTTTCTCCATCCTCTGTTTTGGCTTCAGAAAACAGCCCATTTGCTGCTTTCTTGTGAAAAGTACTTGTGAAAATAAATATGTGGCTCCCAATGTGCAGTGAGGAACCCAGGAATCTGCAGCCTGGGTTGACCGCCTTTTCATTTTCCAGAAAGGGCTGCTGTGTGATGGGGGAAACGGCACCTGTTGAATTTCTACCTATCAGTGCACCTCCCTGCTTAGAAAAGCTGCACTGTTTGGATTTCTGCCTTGGAAGTCGAGAAAAGGCGGCAGCTCTGCTGTTTCTATGGAAACCTCTTGGCTATAGCCGGAGCGGAGTTAAGCAGCTCCTAGTGGCATTTCGTGGCAAAATAAGGGCATCCGGCTGGCACTGCCTTTTCTGGGAAATCAGGTGAGAAGGAAGTAGCGGCCTTGTCGTCTTTGGGCTCTAGAGGGCGCTGTTGCACCATCCCAAGCGCCTCTCTGCCTGTCTGGAGAAAGAAATGTCTATCAATGAGTGAAAGATCAGAATGCAAAAAGAAAGAATTCTTTTAAACTTCTGTTTGCTCTTGCTTGACTTGGCAAACTTTCACTGTACTACTGATTTCTGGATCATCTGAGCCTTGTTAGCTCATTGCAAAAGTGTTAATGAAACAGAGGGTGCCTCTACAAGAGCGATTTAAAACTCTTTCAAAGCACATTACCAATTTTACTTCCACATGAGCGGAGCGCAAATTGGGGGTTGAGACACGTTTTCTGTCCAATTATGCGCATCTTTGCATGCACGTTAAATAGCGAGTTTTAATTTACTGCGGGAGTTAAAGCGCCTTATGACCATGTAAACAAGCGATTCTCCGCATTAAACAACTTTAAAGCGCCTTTCAGACAGCCCGTAATGCGTTTCAATGCCTCCCGTGTATAGGGATTAGGCGTAAAAGCGATTGTGAGAAGATGCGCATAATCGGACAACCGGGCGTCAAACCGAATTCTTGTAGAGGGGACCTGAGGGGGAGAATCATTTCACCCAAGTACTTGGATTACAGCCACTAGTGATGTGTGGAATGACTGCAGAGAGCCCATGGGGGGGGGGGGGGGGGGAAAGTGGCATGTTCTAATTGGATGCCAGAAAACCCGGGTTCAAATCCCTGTTAAGGCATGAATTTCCCTGGCCAGCACTGTTAGTGTCAGTCCGTCCCTCTCCAATTGGGACTGGGGAAACCTGGGTTCAAATCCCCACTCAGCCATGAAGCCCACTGGACCAGTTATGATCTTTCTCAGCCTCACCTACCTCGCAGGGTTGTTGTGAGGATAAAAGGGGTGGGGGGGAACCATGAATGCAAGCCAGATCTCCTTGGAGAAAGGCCAGAAATAAATGCAAGAAATGAATGTGTCAATGTTGCTAAAGCAGGACAGAACATGGAGAAGGGATGGAATAAACCGTTATTTACGCCCCACTTTCCAAGTGTTCTGGAAGTTGAAAGGGGGCAGCACACACCTCCCATTCCCTCAGTCTGTCTTGTGTCTGGAGATGCCCCCTTTCCTCCCCCGCAAAACGTTCTGCCACATGCAAATCAGTTCGGGCTCTCTGGTGTTGCAACAGTTCTGGGCCCAGATCCACAGAGACTCCTATTTGCAAAGTCTTCTCTATCAACTCCAGCAAAGACCATTGGGCTAGTTCCTTTGCGCATGTGGCTTTATGCACACTGCTGAAGTTGGTCATTATTTGTGCAAAAGTTTGAAATGGAGGCCAATCAGTAAACTGAAGAAGGACCTAAAGTTTATATGCCCCGACACCCACAAAATAATTTCTTGAAGATAAGAAGGAAGCCCACGGGCGCCCTGTTGCCTACCCCTGGTTTAGAAATAGTTCTCCAGGAGGATCGCTGGCCTCCATAGCCCACATAGAATGCCTCACATCTTTCCCGTGTTTTCCAGCTCAGTGGGAGAGCACCTGCTTTGCACACAGAAGATCCAGGTTCGACCCCCACCATCTCCAGGTAGAGCGGAGAAAATTCTTCTGAAACCCTGAGACATTGCTACCGCTCAGTGTTGACAGTATTGGGCTGGGTGGACCATATTGAGCCAGTGTAGTGTAGTGGCTAGAGTGTTGGACTGGGACTCAGCCATGGAAGCCCACTGGGTGGCTTTGGGCCAGTCACAGGGTGCCTCTTCAAGAGGCATTTGAAGCTCTTTCAAGGCGCATTAAAAAAATTACCTCTACAAGAACGGAGCGCAAATCGGGCGTAGAGGCGCGTTATCTCCCCGATAATGCGCATTTTCGAATGCGCGTTAAATCGCGAGTTTTATTTTGCTCCGGCCGTTAAAGCGCATTTTGACTGTGTGAATAAGCGCTTATGCGCATTAACTACTTGTAAAGCGCATTTTGGACATCTGTTAATGCGCTTTGCCGCCTCTCTCTGCCTCTCGTGAAGAGGGATTAGGCATAAATGCGCTTCAGCGATTATGCGCATAATCGCCTGTTAGAAATGCCCATTCTGTTTCAGAAAAGGAAAATACAACCTGGAAAGTTGAAGCAAATTTCTTTATTGCAAAAACAGCCTTTTGCAAAAGGGGTGTGGCTATGCAAGCTTGGCACACACTGAAAATCATAAATCACACACCATTTATTCCCTGTTCCCGGCCGGAAAAGGTTCCTCCTATAACAAGTTACAGCCTATCTGATACGCCTGATTATAATACTAAAATCCCCGCCTTTGTTCATCCTCCCCTCTCCTCCACACTTTTACACCCACACATATCATCTGTTTCCTCTATAATTGCAAGCAATCTTAGCAGAGCTTGACCTGCTGTCATGGTCTAGTTATTTCTACCTGTGTTCCCTACGATCACACATCCACTTCCAACCACAGACACCTGTGTTTCCTACTTGCATTAGCTAAGTTCCATCTCATGACAAAACAGCCCCCATGATGTCTCCTGCCTTTCTTCACGTTTCAAAGGTCACAGACACCTGACAATTCTGCTCCACTGTATGTTCCTATCTTTAGCTCATGCTCTTCTGCCCTTTTTCTGACTACTGTGCATTTGGCATCTTATGTGCCTCTTAAATTGCTTTAGCTTATTAATTATTGGATTAAATATATGTGCTTAGGCTTTATATGTGCCTACTGGATTATATATATAATTGCTTAGCCCTGTATGTTACCTGATGGAAAAGCAACATATCCCACAATTCCTCCCTTTTTATTTTTATCAACTGTTGCTTTTTCACTTTATTATTTCATATGACTGCTCAGGGGCATGCATTACAACTTTGCCCTTGAGCGCCCCCCCCAATTTCACGTACACTCCTCTTTGTTCAGCCAATCAAGAGCCAATCTGTTTTCTCATGTCTTTTCAAATGCTCTAAGGAAAGGTATTGCCAACTGTACTATAGCATAGGTGCCTGTTTCCTGTTGTTTGGAGGATGTATATTAACATCTCTCTTCCACAAAAACCACTATACATCAGCTCTGGCCATCCTCAAGTTGGTGCTGTTCATTTCTCCTGTCACATTCACGATGTGTACAGGTTGACAAATCTCCCAAACTAGGTAATGCCAGCATGCAGTGTATTCCATAGTGGTCAGTGTCTCATCTCAACTGGAACGGTACAATCGAGCTATAGGCCTTCCTGAGGCACACGCATAGCAATTACCCTTCAAAGGGGGCTTCAAAACATTTTATTATAGGCATGAAGGAAGAAGGAGTCTCTGTGAAATTTCTTTTTACTAGGATTTGGAAACAACATCCCAGGGGCTCCCATTTATCCCATCCTCTATTTTTTCTCTTAACTACGCGCTTCCTGAATCAGTGTAGTATTCTACTGGTCTCTTGACTCTGCAGTGGTGGCAATTGTGCTTGTGAAACTTTTGTGTTTGAGGAGGTTCTAAGATCACCTGGTTTGCCTACTGAGTGATCTCAGGATTTATTTCAGCTTGTTCCTCTCTTGTATCTCCCACCCTTCAATTTCTTGGCTTTTTAACTCTAATGGTGGTGTTTGGGCCAGCAGCCCTTTTTCCCTAGGGTGCCCATGCTGCTGGTACAGCTATTTCTAATTTATTTCTGAAGTGAGATAAACCACGAATGTTGATATAAGGGTACATAAAACATTTGGCACATAGCATCTGGGAATACAGGGGTTCCTCCAACAGACATTTTCTTGGTCTCCTATGTTTTTCAAATTCCGCCCAGGTTTCAGATCCTGGATTATATACATATGTCATGTGTTCTTGTTTATCATAACAGGATAGGAACTTCCATTCAGTGCTTACTTCATGCAGGAATATTATATGATCGCGGCCATGCAACAGACTGCATTTAACAATTAACTTATGGCCTCTATAACACTCATAATGTGACTATATAACTCTTTTTCTATAAACTTTCAATTTTCTATACAACAATTCAGTATCCATTCTACATTTTAGTGTTTCTTCAATTTTTTTCTTATGCTGCTATACAAACTTAACACAAAAGCTAGGCAAAACTATAATAACTAAACAGTTGCTTAATTTTTCTTCTTATAATTTACTTAAATTTTTTTAACTAAGTTCTGTCCCACGATGAGTCATTCTCCTGTGCAGCCCCCAGTTTCCGGTGTGGGGACTGGCAGAGGATTGTTGTCCGTCTCCACCTGGGCCTCCGGTGCCAGGGGAGGAGGGATATCTTCTTTATATAGTTTTTCTTGGATACAGTGTCTAATTTTACAGTTTTTCTACAACCCCAGCTTTTATTACATCTGCAAAAAGGTCAATAACAAAATCTGCTGGTGTAAGGAATCAGGTTTCCAGTGAAGTCAGGAATCTTCTCTTTTCATAGGGACCCTGTGAAGAAACAAACTCTAAAAGCATAGTTACTACCACTATTATTTCACACTTTTATCTATATGTACTGGAACATATTTGAGGATCAAATAACAACATAATTTCACAATTCTTACATTTAGTGTTAAAGTCTTTTATTTTCTCCTAGAGTTGCCTGAGAAGATGTAAGCTTGTTTAATCAAAACCATTCTGTAGGGCTTGGAATGGCATCTGGATCTATGCCCTGGCAATGTTGACCTGACATTCTCTTACTTGGGGCAGATTAACATGGACTTTAGGACTTTTTCTCAGTGTGTGCTGAGACAGGTGAGGGATTCTTCTTTACAGGTCTCCCAATCTGGGTAGAGATATACTAAAGAAGGCATTTTACAAATTAACAACAAAACATCTAGAAAAACTGGCCTTCTGTTAGGACTGAACTTCTCATGCCTTTTTTACAACAAGCAGGGGAGTTTTATGCTCTCCAATGCTTTCTGCAAAAATGCTACAAAGGGATACCCACGGAAGATGAGCTCCTGGCTAGTCCTTGAGGCAAAACAGGGCTTGTGTTGACCAAGCTTGGTCTGGTGGTATCACAACCAGGAATCTCTCCTGCAGGAAGAGAACCCAGTCTGGGATGTACCCCAAGAAACACAGCCTTCAAGGAGAGAAAAGGCTGTCTAGAGTTGGACTGAGGCATTTAATTTGCACAGGAGTTCCCCTCCCAGGTAAGGCACAGTCTGCTTTTGTCACAGACAAAAACGCCAACAATAGTCTACTTTTTTTTTTTTAGAGGAACAGAAAAAATCTCCAGGAAGTATTTCATATCTCAGCATACAGCTATTTCAGTCTTGTTAACAGACAACAATATACATCAATTCTTGTGTTAGCTAGAAACCAATCAACTTCTTAGCTTTGCTCTGTTCTCCCCCCAACTTCCTGTCTGCTTTCAGCCTGCTTTTTTTCTCAGTTCTCCTGCTCAGAGACTGAACGTCTTACAATACCACACAAATAACGTAAGTATACAACTTAAATTCTTTCTCTTATCATTTCATTAATCCCAACAAATTCAAATAACGGAAATTCAGAGATTTTTTTTTTCTCTTGAAATTCTTAATAAAAACATGTGGCCACATTAAAAAAGACACACATATACATATAACACAAGATTCTTTCATCACTCGACACTAAGGGGTTAATCACATACAAAAAAAGCTAATTACTCATGACTCTTTCTCCGCGTCCGGAGAATGATAGAACTATTTCATTAAGCATGCTTTTCATTTATTTTCTGACATATATATGCTTTTCACAGATCTGTTTTGCTACAATGTATAAATTTTTTTTTTACACATCTATAGTGTTTTAAGTTCCCCCAGTGGCTCTCTTGATGTAATATAACTATAATTTCTTACATGATCTGCTTCTTTACTATTTGTTTTCTTATCTGGTAGGATCCATTTCTTTTGTTTAATTTTGGAATGGATTCAACTAGAGGAAGTGATGGAACTTATATTTTATGAAGAACTTTTTCTCTTATTTTCTCAAATCACTAATATCAAACAAAACTTTAGAACTCATTTTCTCTGTGGTATTCAACTATGGAGTTTATCTCTCAGTCACTTGGATTCCTAAGCTTAATTGTATTATTAACTTTCTATCCAAAGGATTTCATAAAGGAGAGTTCTTTTAACATTGTTTTAATTATTTTATACACACCTTGATTTCTCTTTTTACTCTCAGGAGGGCCCCTGATGTCTCTAATCTACAGGGAATTCTATGAGAAAGAAGATTTGCTCTTCTTTTCTCAATTTAGGACATTCTTGCTTGAAATACCCCCACTTGTTCACATTCATAGCATCCTGCTGTTTGAGGATTCCAATTTCCTCTGGAAATTCTCTCTGCCTTTTCCTCTTTCTTGATTCTTATGGATCACATTTTGATCCATTCACTTCCTTACTACCTCCTCTAAAGTGGTCATCATTAATTTAGCTCTTATTATTATTATTATTACTATTACTGTTTTTGCTTTCCCCCCTCTCTTCTTATAAACACTTTTTGTACTTTTTATCAATAGATCTTCTATGGATTTCTCATTCCATGATTCTATTTTCTGCAATTTCTTTTATATATTTAGCTCTTTTAGTTACACAATTTATTTTTAAAAGACGTTCTATAACTGGACCATCAACAGAGAGTCCTGAGTACTGGCTCATTCTTTCCTTCAGGCTTTGCAGAAACGCCGAAGGAACTTCCTCTTTTTCTTGGCAGACCCCAAAAGCTTTTGTAAAATTCTGATTTTTAGGAGCAGCCTTTCTTATTCTTTTGATTATTAATCCCCTGAGGTCTGCCATGTGGGTCCTGTGTGCTGGGTCATTATTATCCCAGTTAGGACCCACATTGGGAAATTTCTGGTCTGCAGGAGTCACTAATGGTCTTGGTGGATGTTCAATTTCTCATATTTTCATGGCTGTTGTTTGAATTAAACCTCTTCCTTCTCCAGTAAAGAGAATACTTAGGACTGACATTAATTCAGCCCAAGTGAAGAGGTTAGGACCAAAGAATTGGTCCACTTGTTCTGCTAATCCTTCTAGATCACTGAGTAAGGTTTTCATCTCCTTTTTTTTTTTTAACTCCTAACCTCTGCACTGGTTAGGGGACTGCTCACATAACTTGTATTATTATTATTATTATTACTTATAAGGGCCTCTTTTAGAGGGTATAGGTGTTGGCTTGGTTTCAACAGTGGATTTTACTTTGGTTCTTTCTGACTCTTTTTGAAAGTGCCTATGAGATTCACTATCTGTGGCTTCCGTGGTTCTTATCTCAGGATGTGCTGGAGCACTTGCTTGTTGCTCCTGGGGTGGAACATTTACTGCTCCCTGATGTGGTAATGGGGCATAGGGTGGGATTAGGTTATCTAAAGGCTCCCACTTTTTCAATGGCCTCACTATCTGTATGTTGTTTTGTGTCTTTATTTTCAGCTTTAGTTTTTAAGGACATCAGCTGTGTGAAATTCCCCTTCCAACAAGCAGCATATTCAGATTCTTCTTGGGAGAAGGGATCTTTCTATTGACATAGATATTTAAATCTTGACATAACCATGCTTCATCTGCACCAAATTTTGGGCCAGAATATTGCAGGTGGTTTAATATTTTGCTTTGGCTATTCAACACAACAATACTGTATCATTTTTCTTTTATCTTTATTTCTTGTACAAGTTAAATTATTCTAATATTTCAACATTCTTCCCAACGGACTATCTGGAGGAATGTTAGGGGAAAATACCTAACCAGGTTTTATATTTCTCTCCCTGGCCTCAGGATGTAACTCCATCTTGGCCTTCCCTTTAGATGTTTTGTTTCCTATATTGCACAGGTCTTAGAAGCTGTGTTATTTCCCTTCCCTCTGTCAACCAACCGGTCACTTCGTCCGTCTCTAGCCATTTTCCTCGCGGATAAATGGAAACGTGAATCGGGACTCCCACTCACTTCGCGTGTTTTTCAACACGTCTCATACACACACAGACTTCTTCACTTGCAATCTCCCTCATCCACCAAGGTAATACTTAATAGCCAATTTTCTTACCTTGGTCTTGTATACAAGAGTCGCCTGGATGAGCTGCGGTGTGCCCTGTTGTTTTTTACAATCCCCAGCAACAAAGAAATTGCTCTCACTAAGTCCAGGGCCTCAGGAACGTTTTGCCAGTCCGCCCCTGGTTGCAGTGGCCTTCAAGGAGACTGCTGAAATCAGCAGAGGCGCCTTCCTCGTTGTTGGCCACCAGCAGTCAGTAGCTGTGATGGCTTAGGTTTCCCGGCCAATGCACCATCTGTTAGAAATGCCCATTCTGTTTCAGAAAAGGAAAATACAACCTGGAAAGTTGAAGCAAATTTCTTTATTGCAAAAACAGCCTTTTGCAAAAGGGGTGTGGCTATGCAAGCTTGGCACACACCGAAAATCATAAATCACACACCATTTATTCCCTGTTCCCGGCCGGAAAAGGTTCCTCCTATAACAAGTTACAGCCTATCTGATACGCCTGATTATAATACTAAAATCCCCGCCTTTGTTCATCCTCCCCTCTCCTCCACACTTTTACACCCACACATATCATCTGTTTCCTCATTGCAAGCAATCTTAGCAGAGCTTGAGCTGCTGTCATGGTCTAGTTATTTCTACCTGTGTTCCCTACGATCACACATCCACTTCCAACCACAGACACCTGTGTTTCCTACTTGCATTAGCTAAGTTCCATCTCATGACAAAACAGCCCCCATGATGTCTCCTGCCTTTCTTCACGCTTCAAAGGTCACAGACACCTGACAATTCTGCTCCACTGTATGTTCCTATCTTTAGCTCATGCTCTTCTGCCCTTTTTCTGACTACTGTGCATTTGGCATCTTATGTGCCTCTTAAATTGCTTTAGCTTATTAATTATTGGATTAAATATATGTGCTTAGGCTTTATATGTGCCTACTGGATTATATATATAATTGCTTAGCCCTGTATGTTACCTGATGGAAAAGCAACATATCCCACATCGCCTAACCAGGCGCAAAAGCGAATCCTTGTAGAGGGGACCACAGACTCTCAGCCTAACCTACCTCACAGGGTGGTTGTTGTGAGGATAAAATGGAGAGGAGCAGGATTATATATACCACCTTGGGTTCCTGAAGGAGGGGAAAAGGTGGGGTAGAAATGTAAGAAGGAAGGAAGGAAGAGACGGACCAAGAGGCTGACTCGGTTTCAGGCAGCTACCCCCATCCCATCATCTCTCAACAGAAAAGACTTTGGATGTGTGAAATGTGCCACGTTAATTCCTTCCTTCTTAGCCCATTTCTCAGACAAAAAAAGCGACATGACAGCCTTCCTGGCTGCCTGCCTGCCTGCCTGCCGTAGGACTGGGTAAAACAGGCTTACCTGGACGCCTAGCAACCTGCTGTGCGAATACTGCAAGGCAGAACACATTCTTTCAAAAAATAAGAGAAAAGTAAGTTCTGGGTGGGCAGAGTTGATCAATAAGCATCTGCAGCACTGGGAAAAGAGGCCAGGGGGCCTGGCATAGGTGGGGCCCAAAACAGGTACACAGCCTTTTGGGCTCTGTGGGCCACATCTGGTGTCACAGGGCAGGTGGGCCACATTCACAAGGTTGCTGGGATGGGAGGGGGTGTGAGGGGGGTGGGGATCACTAAAGGAGGGGAAGACCAAAGCCGCCTCCCCTCCCATGATCCCAGTGGACATTGTTGTTTTGGAGCCACCATAAGCGTGGAAGCAGCCGTCCCAGCTGCTGTGCAGGGTCGCTAGGGGTGGAGGCTCCCAGCAACCCACCCTGGTATCTCTCCTATTAAGCCACCATTCGTGGTGCAGGATAGCATCTGTGGGGAGTGGGGAGATTCAGCAGTAATGGGAGCAGGGGAACTGCACAACGTGGGTCCGTTAGCCACATCCGGCCTGTGATTTGTGGATTGTGCACCCCTGGCCATGAGGATATCTTGTCCAGGGCCTCTCAAATCTATCTTAGCCACTGTTGGTATAAATCTGGGATTACTATGGGATTGAAGAAGACCTGATCATCTCTTTCTATTGACTTGTACTACACTAGGGTTGACAACATGGTAGCCACAGGAGCAATGGCATCCGCCAAGGCCCCACATGCGCCCACGAGATCTCTCCTTTGACTTTAAGAAAGTGGGGAAGGGTGTGCCTTGCCCCAAAATGGCTTGATGGGGGGGAGGCCCACGCCCACCAAGGATCCTTGGAGCAACAGGGTCCTTGGCTGTGGGTGGCCTTCCTCTCTGCTCCAGCTGTTTTTCAACAGAGCACCTCCCACCCACCACCCATTTCAGGCCATATATTTAGGGCCATTCCACTCTTTCGGCACTGGTTAGGCCTCATCTTGAGTATCATCTTGAGTATTGTGTCCAGTTCTGGGCACCACACTTCAAGAAGGATGCAGACAAGCTGGAGAGGGTTCAGAGGAGGGCAACGAGGATGATCAGGGGTCTGGAAACAAAGCCCTATGAGGAGAGACTGAAAGAACTGGGCATGTTTAGCCTGGAGAAGAGAAGACTGAGGGGAGACATGATAGCACTCTTCAAATACTTGAAAGGTTGTCACACAGAGAATCTCTTCTCGATGGGCTCAAGTGACAGGAAGCCAAATTCCGGCAGGACATCAGGAAAAACATCCTGACTGTTAGAGCAGTATGACAATGGAACCAATGACCTTGGGGGGCCATGAGCTCTCCCACCCTAGAGGCATTCAAGAGGCAGCTGGGACAGCCATCTGTCAGGGATGCTTTAAGGTAGATTCCTGCATTGAGCAGGGGGTTGAACTCGATGGCCTTAGAGGCCCCTTCCAACTCTACTATTCTATGATTCAATGATTCTATATCAGCTGTCTTGATTGTCTTCTGGGTGCCGTTCACACGTTTGTCACTTTTGGAAGCGTCATTACGTCATGGCTGCAGAATGGAGGCCGCCCACATGGTTTCTGAGCACCGTGCACAGGCATATCCTGCACTGTTTGCCCACATCTGACGCAATCTAGAAAGAGAGCGACGAATACCAGAAAGTGGTGTTTCTACGTGTGCCATTTATACACCCACTGTCAGTATTACAGCTCGTTTCCTCCTTTTTTTTTACTTCACAGGCAGCCCGAGTGTGGCCAGTCAGCTGCGAGATGCTCGGAGGCACCATCTTCATGGCCGCATTATGTGCATGTTCAGCACTGCCGTTTGGAGGGTAACGATTTCCAGACTAGGAAGGGCCGCACCACATCAGCACAAGCCACAAGGTATTCAATGCCATCTCTCCACCAGTTAGAGGTATATTGACCCAAAATGCTAAATGAGAAGCTTATCTTGAAAGCCAGGCTGTAATTCTTCGCTTACGCCCTAAAATTGAGAAAGTGCAGCGGGACGCGAAAGTTGCAAAGGAAGAGTAGGGCTGATCACAATTCTATGCCACCTCACAGAGAACACTCTTCTGCATGTGGGGTGCATGATCTGGGGTGGCCCAAAGCTTTTTGTGGTGTGTAATCCCCCCAAAAGAGAGAAACAAATCCTCAGTACGCATAAGGATTTATTTATATGAAGCCCAATGCGTTTCAGCCTGTGTCCTTTCAATTTAATATTTTTATTGTTTTAAGACTAAAAAAAAAAATACAGAAAAGAAAAAAACAGAAAGACAGAATTAAGATGGACTTCCAATTTTCTCCACTTGTGTCACATATAAGGTGAGACACCTTACTTTCCGGCCTGTGTCCTTTCAAAGGCCTTCTTCAAGGGGTTGTTAGAAGATGTCTGCAGATTTTCCTCTAGCGATAAAATGTCTCTATAGTATAGTATAGTATAGTATAGTATAGTATAGTGATTACTATAGGAGACATTTTTATTGCTAGAGGAAAATCTGCAGACATCAACAACCCCTTGAAGAAGGCCTTTGAAAGGACACAGGCCAAAACACGTCGAGCTTCATATAAATAAAACTTTTTGCATCCTCAGGACTTCTTTCTTTTTTGGATCTGAATTGAATGCTTTCTTCCTTTGGTTATGGTGTGCAACACCTTTCACCCCCCCCCCTTATTATTTTCTGATTCTTTTGATTATTATTGGGGTGAGCACACAAAGATGGTCGTATCTTGCACTTAAAGGAAGAATTGGGGAAGATGGGATTCATTGTCATCTTGTACAGGAAACTCTCCTGGATGTGTGGGTGCAACATTTGGCCCGAAGCTTATTGTGAGGTCCATACCCCCATTCCCTTATTTTACTTGGGCTCATCACGCATTAAAGAGCATTGCGCTCAACAACCCTTCCATTGGAAGAGAATTATTGTTGTTTTGTAGGGAACTGTGTCCCCCCCACCCCATATGGAGATTTTGAGGTAGTCCAAAGCTTATTTTGGGGTGCAGAGTTATATAAACTTGAGTTTCTTCTGAGGTTTACTGACTGACCTCTGTTTGAACTTCTGTGAAAATAAGGAACTGGGAACTAGCAGCTGATGGAAAGTGGATTGCGACCATACGGAAGAGGTACAATTCAGAACGAGATGAGGGTGTTTCGGTGGTCCCTTTTTCTCCTGACAGTTGCTGCCCTCCTCCTGGGGGGCTGCAGTGGTGAGTACTGGAGGGGGGAGGCAACACTGCCCCCAAGTGCTTGGGGAAGAGAGAGGGCAGGATCCGCACCCAGTCTAACCCTGGGAGTGGGAGGGATGTCTCTATGCAGTGGAGCAGACTCATAAAATGTAGCCAGGGCCTTTGCAAATCCCTGTTCATTGACTCAGATGTTTTGTATGCCGTTTGCGGCCGGGACCCTTTCATCGTTCTGCTCTACAGGGCTTGCTCGCAGCTGAAGCAAAAAAGAAAAATGTTGAGACTAACATGAAGGAAGTGGATGACATGTTTTCCCCACAATGAGCTTGGTGATGAATTTGGGTGAATTAGTCATCGTGTTATCTTGCTAATCTGAACCCAGTTCCTGGCTGCTTTTAACATACCGCGCTCTGCTGTGTTTATCAACTGAAATCACTCACAAACAGGACACGGCACAACAGCACCCTCCCACCCATGTTCCCCAGTAACTGGTGTCTACCTCTTGTTAGTGGAGGTAGCACATAGCCATCAGGACTAGTAGCCATTGATAGCCTTCTCCTCCAGAACTTTATCCAATCCCCTTTTAAAGCCATCCAAATTGGTGGCCATCAGGACATCTTGTGGCAGTAAATTCCATAGTTTAACTCTGCGCTGTGTAAAAAAGTCCTCCCTTTTATCTGTCCGGAATCTCCCACCAATCAGCTTCATGGGATGACCGCTTTGGGTTCTAGTATTGTGGGAGAGGGAGGAAAATGCCTCCCTATCCACTTTCTCCACACCGTACATAATTTTGTACACCTCTATCAGGTCTCCTCTTAGCCTCATTTTTCCAAGCTGAACAATCCCAGCTGTTATAACCTTCCCTCAAAGGGGAGATACTCCAGCTCCTCAATTATTTCAGTTGCCCCTTTCTACACTTTTTCCAGCTCTGCAATATCTTTTTTTGGTGTGGTGACCAGCGTCAAGGATACGCATGGTGGGCCCTTTATGTATGGTATTACATTTTTATACTGCCCATAAGCTAAAGCTTTCTGGGCAATGCACATTCTTTGGAGATATGCATAGCCTCATCAGTGCTGGCTTTAAAAAATACCAACCTGAGGACACATTTATTCAAGTCTGCATTTGGTGCTTAAAAAGCATTTTCTGATGCTGCTGTGCATTTTCTATGTGTGTTTAGTTGTAATTGAATGCTCATGTTTTATAATATTGCAAGCTGCCTTTTGAGGGCAATATTCCCTGAATGTCAGGTTTAACATCTTTGAAAGAAAGAAAGAAAGAAAGAAAGAAAGAAAGAAAGAAAGATTATGTTCAGCCTGCTCTTTTGTGTAAATGACCTTTATTTCGCAGAAATGCCCTACATCTTCAGCGTCCTCCTTCTAAGGAAACTGAAGCCTGGTAAAAGGACCCTGGAACCCCTGGAATTTCTCACCAGTCCAGGTCCCCGACTGACCCCTCTCTGTGTCAATCCCAGGTTCCTCCTCGCACTCCCTGCGCTATTACTACACATCTGTCTCTGAGCCCGGCCAGAGGCTGCCCCGCTTCATCGCTGTGGGGTACGTGGACGACCAGCTCTTTGTTTACTATGACAGCCACGGCAGCACGAGGAAGGCTGAGCCCCGAGCACCATGGATAGAAGAGATGGAGAAGGAGGATGCCCGCTACATGGAGAGGAACACCCAGACCTTTCACTACTCTGAGCTGTGGTCCAGAGACAACCTGGCTAACCTGAGGGATCCAGGTGACCAGAGTGGAGGTGAGGGAAGGGTCAGTGGGCTGCAGATTTCCACCCCGCCTCATATATTTGTCTCTCCCTGGGGCAGGGACGCTGCTGGGAGGGAGAAAAAGGGGGTCCGGGCCTCATCCGCCACCCTGCCAACAGTCAATTTGACTAAGACAGAAGAGACAGGGGGAGTAGAGTGGAGCAGAGACTTTCCCTCAACCCCTTATAGCTCAGGGGTGTTGAACTTCTTTCACCTGGAAGGCCAAATTATATTTCGGAGAAACTTTTGGGGGGCTCATTGCAGTGGGCCAAAATCAAAAGGGCAGAGGTAAAAAATACCAGCCACTAAGACTTAGGGGAAGGTTGTCTTATTTATTTATTTTAGCATGTTTATCCTGCCCTTTAGCCAGAAAAGAAGGCAGCTTTCAAAAATATTTCTTCAGACAGTCCCTGCCCACAGGCTTACTATCTTAAAAAATGACACTAAAGGAAAGGGGATTGGGAGGGAGGAGGAAGCAAATTCAGCCACTACATTCTTAGTTGCAAAGTTCAACAAGTCATGGACACAGTGGAAGAACTGCCTGATACAGATCCAGGTACGACGGAGGGATGCCTGGCTGCTCTTTCCCTTCCCTCCGATGGACTCAGTTCATATAGGTCAAGGGGGACAGCATGGTTACCCATGGCTTTGTAATTTTCCATTTAGACAACTGTAATGTGTTATGTGTGGGGCTGCCTCTGAAGACTGTCTGGAAACAACAATTAGTCCAGGATAGTGCTAAGTGGCGCTGTTCATTGGGACCATATGACGCCAGCACTTACAGGGCCCCTGGTCTACAGCCCGGCAGAATTCAAAGTCCTGCTACTATTGTGAAAAAGAGTGTAGGTGTGACTGTTTATTACAGGCCCGGATTCTCAAAATGGTGCCAACTTACCAGGCACTCTAGGAGGCACTGTAGAGCCTCATCCAAATATAGAGTTAGCCCTGATTAACATGCCATGGCAGGAGTGGGCAAGTTGTGTCTCTCCAAATATTTTGGCCTACTACAACTCCCATCAATCAGCACTAGCTAGTATAGCCAGCAGTGAGGCGTATGAGGAGTTGTAGGCCCAAATATCTGGAGGGCTACAACTTGCCCATCATCCCTCTGCATTATGAGGATCAGCAGCTAATAAGATGATGAGACCTCTGTTCATTGTTTATTGACACAATAAAGATGTGCAGGGACTTGAGCAGCCTTCCTCTCTACCTCTTCCCTGAGTCTGAGATAAAAATTCCTACCTCAGCCTTCATTTCTGCAGCTTGATGGCTGGTGTGGGTGTGGGTGTGTGTGGCATTTCTTTTAGGGCTTCACATCTGGCAGCTCATGTACGGCTGTGAGGTTTTCCAAGATGGCCGCAAAGGAGGGTTTTGGCAGTACGGCTACGATGGGAGGGACTTCCTCAGCCTGGACAACGAGACCCTCACCTGGACGGCAGCCGATGCGGAGGCCCAAAGGACCAAGAGGAAGTGGGAGGCTGAGACGAGGAACGCTCCGGTCTACAAGGCCTACCTGGAGGGGAGATGTGTTGAGTGGCTGTGGAAACACTTGGCCTATGGGAAGGAGACGCTGCTGAGGAAAGGTGAATGGAGACATAGCGAGGAGAGGGCTTGTGGGGCAGCAAGTTCTTCCTATTCTCTCCCGCACCCATTAACCCTAGATTGAACTGCTGACGTCTGGTCCTGTCTTCCAGTTTCACGCTACACCAGCTTGGGTGGGTGGGTGTCAAAACATCCTAGTCAGGCCCTTTTTAAGGGTGGGCACTGGGACAGTCGCCCTCAGCATCTTACACAGAGGGGGCCACATCAATGTTAATAATCAGCATAGATGGGCATTCCTGCATAGTTGCCTTTTCAAGAGCTGCAATTCCAGCATCCTCCCACATGAGCCTGAGTTCTCTTCATGACCATGAGTTCAGAGCAGGAATGGACAACATATGGTCTGTGGTCTCTTGTGAGACTCTGCCCCCCCCCCCCCCCGTTTCCCCACTGCTGCTGTGACACCACATTTACCACCTGGTGTGTTCACAGGCGGCAGGGTGGAAAAATACCCTGCTTTTAAAAGCCCAAAGTGGGGATTTCCACCAAAATCTAGAGATTGACACAAAACAGAGCAGTTTTAAAACAACACAGCCTCCTTCTGCCCCTGATGCCACACCGCTGAATTTTGGCAGAAAATTGCACTTTGGGCTGTTAAAAGCAGCATCAAAAAGAGACAAACTCTGGTGCTGAGTAGAGCTGTGAAGACTTTAATGTTGTAAAAAACTCTTAAAGTTGTAAAATCTAATTTTCAAAAAGCTCAATGTTTTGGATAGGCTCTATCCTTCGTCAGGAGCTACAATATACAAAATACGATTGTTTAAAATAGTTAACAATGTTAAAATCAAATCAAAACCAAAAAGCAAGGACAACACCCAAATTAACCTATTAGATGCTAAACCTATCCTTGTACTCTAGCATTGAAGCATTTTTTCAAAACTCTAACATGTACTGCATGAGTCTCAACACAAATTTACTGACACAATGGCTGAATTCGGACAACACGATAGTCAACGGTGGGGTAATAATCAACTTTACAGTTGTTCATCTAGGGGGTACTCCCCACACAACATGGTAATAAATAATCAACTATGGTGTGGCTTAGGATCAACGTTGATTTGACTATGGCAGCGTTCGGATGACACGATAGTCAATACAACTGATGATTGTTCCCCCCCCACTCCCCGCCAGTTGCTTATTGTGTCGTCTGAATTCAGCCATTGTATCTTAGGGCCGATCTACACAGTCCTTTGGAACGTTTTAAAAAGTATTTTAAAACGTTCCAAATAGGTGCGTTCTAAAATGTCTTAGGCCACATTACTGAGTACTCACGTTACAGGAGAAACAGTCTTCAGTCTTTAAAGTGGTGTGTGCGGTCACACACTGTTCTGCCCTGTCTCTTTCTCTTTCGTTTTTACAATGAATTTAGGGCAAGGCATTTTGGGTGTTGTAGTTCAGTTACCCACTTCCTTCTTAGTTCCTCTGTCATTCCCTAGCGAGTATAGGGCTAAGAATTGTGGGTGTTGTAGTTCACTCGCCCACTTTCTCTTTCTTCCCCACCAATCAACTGCTAAGCCTTTGGGCACCGGTAAATGAAGCACTGCCCCCATGAATCACAAATGGTAAGGAAGGACACATTATTTTACTTTAAACGATTTATTAAAAGTGAAACCGTTGTATATAGCTGAAGTGAGTTTTAAAAAACCTCAGATATACAACGTTATAGGGAGTGCGTCATGTGGCCCAAAGAGTTTTCATAACCTTTATAAACGTCAAAAACCTCGTATGTAGATCGGCTCTCAGACCCACCTGGCCATCAAGTTCAAAATACATAACAAGTGAGAGGAGCAGTTACCTATTTGGCTCATTAGGCATCTTTGAAACGCAAATAACGGCTAAGTTCATAAGCAGTACTATGTCTATTGCTTTTTACTCTTTACACACACGCATCCCACCTGTTAAAAGCAGGCCATTTTTTCAATGCTGCCGCCGTTAGATTTTGAAGGGGTTTAGAGCCACAGGGAAGGGTGGCAGCAGTGAGATTGATGAAACCCTGGAAGTTTTCTGGATGCTTCCGCCCCTTGTTCAGAGGTATCTGAGCCAATTCCTGCATAGGGCCTAATGATATTCACCCTCAAAACCCTGAGTACAATTTGTTCAGGGCAGGGATTTCACCCCAAGGCGATGTTTGAGCCTTTTCAACGTGTAACAAAATACAAGAGAGTCTGGGAAATCCCTTTCATTTCTTATCTTACACCTCCAGCATTCCCAAGTGACAAAAACTTTCCATCCTAGGACAGAGGGGTGGGATTGGAAGGACACGTGAAGTCACATGAAGTCCCCTCTGATAGATGTATGCATGCTGAAGTTGCCATTTTTGCAGAGCCCCCCGTGTGGAAGGTGACACGCAAGGCAGTTAGCCACGGCAAAGAAGCCCTCGTCTGTCAGGCCCACGGCTTTTACCCCAAGGAGATAGATGCCACCTGGACCAGAGACGGGGACGTCTGGGAGTCAGGCACCTTCCGTAGAAACATCGCCCCCAGCTCGGACAGGACCTACCACCTCTGGATCAGCATTGAGATTGACCCCAAGGAGAGGGAGCACTACCGGTGCCGCATGGACCATGCTGCCTTGCGTGAGCCTCTGGTCTTGGCCTGGGAGGAGCCTGGTGGTGAGTGACGGCAGGAGGAGGAGGAAGGACTGGCTCCTTGGCCAGGGTTGGGGGATTCTGGGAGGTTGAATTTTTCACCCAGGTTGGAGGGAGGGGCCCAGATAAGAGCCCCCTGTAGCACCATCCAAGCTGCCACACCCCACAGGACCCCCTATGTGCTCTGGGGTGCAAAGCAGGAGGCGTAGGCTCAGGGAGGAGGGGGAGAATGTCGTTTCTGACTGTGAAGCTAGAAGACTTTCCCTTGGAAGCAGAGCACCCATCTCTGGCAGAAGGGACATGGACACGTGTTGTTGATTCCCTCTTAGCTACCGTGGGAACCATTTTGGTGGCCGTGGCTGTCGTGCTGGTGATGGCTGGGATCATCTTCCTCCTCAGTAAGAAAACGCTTCAGGCCTTTGGTGAGCTGTGTGTGTGTCCTTGAGTTGTAGATGCCCACTGAGAACGTGCAGGCAGCCAGGGCCGGCCCGAGACATTTTGAAGCCTGGGGCGAAAGACAAGATGGCGCCCCTCTCCCCCACTCATTCCACATACAGAAGCTGCCTGGAGTGGCAGTTGGCTCTTATGTCCACACTGGCCCTGGGACAGCATCTTCCACTCCACCTGAGGGCCACAGCAGCCTAGCTTAGCAGGTGCAGGACAAGCGGTGTAGCACTCACAGATCTGTCTTCCGATACCTCACCGCCACTCCTGAGCAGCTGCCTCACTCTGTCTCTTGGTAGGGCCGGTCCTCTGGATGGCAGAGCCTTCCCCACAACCTCCATCCTCCTAAATAGCACTTTGAATATGTTAAAGAAAATACCTGAAGAGTTCATCCAGGTCATTTCCACAGTAGCCCTGTGCTCTGGAATTGCCACTCTTGGTTAACATTTAACAGGGAACCCACATTTATTTATTTACCTATTTATTATATTTCTATACCGCCCAATGACCCAAACCACCTGATATTGTTGTCAACCCTAAGGCTGGAATCCTGAACACACTTGCCTGGGAATAAGGCCCATTGAGCAGAATGGAACTAAATTTGAGTAGACATGAGTAGGATTGCACTATAAACCTACCCTCTCCCCCGCCACCCATGTGCTTGAGAGCCAGGACTCTCTACACATGCAGGTTAAATGTTATTTATTTTATTATTTATTTTATTTATTTTATTTCTAACCCGCCTCTCCATCCAGATTGAGGCGGGGAACAATAATAAATACAAATATAAAATCACAAAATAGATAAACCATTAAAACAGATAAAAACAAATACATTATTAAAAACATCATGTTCCTCTAATGATGATCTACAAAGTTCACATCCCCAAATCCAAATTGTAAAGGACTAGAAGGCAGATCTCCTCTAGTCCCTCTTCTCCTCTACCCAATTTTTCACCTAAGCATGTTTACATTCAATTAAGTCCCAGTAACTTTTACAGATTTTTGGTGCCGTTGGTGGTGTGGATTCTACAAGCTTTATGCAGGTTCCTGAGTTCCGTTAGCTGAATATTGTCTCTTTCAGATGATTTTATCTTACTGTCTGCCCTTTGCCAAACCCTGAAAAGTGCATTTCTGGGTGTGCTTTTTGTTCAACCCCCTGTCAGATTTCTGAAAGAGAAATAACAGTCTGTTCCCCATTAGGGTTGCAATCCAAAACACACTGACTAGGAAAAAGGCCCCACTGAACACAGTCAGGCTTACTTCTGAGTAGACATGTATAGGATTGTGCCATACCACTCTTATCCTAAACATGTTTTCTCTGCAATAAATCCTGTTATAGATGGGAGCTACTTTTCAAGTAAGTGCGTTTAGGATTTCAGCCTTATTTTCATTGGAAGATGATGGTGAAGAAAAGCACTCTGCATGTGTGAAAGAGTCTTTCCTTCAAATAACCACAAAGGTCCATCACTGGGTGTCTGTGTACTTGACTGGGAGGCAGTTCCCACCCCCAGACACCACCACTGCCCTCCAGGGCTGGGCAAGAGGTCTCCCAGTTCTGTCCCCTAAAAGCTGCCCCAGTTTGCTGCTTCTGATGCTGACCTGAGTTGTTCTCCTATGTTCCAGAGGAAGGGAGCAGGAGTATTGGGGTTGTAAGGAAGCTACCTGGAAAGATTTCCTACCTCCTGTTAGCAGAATTGCCTGGGAAGCTTCTGGGCCCGTCTGTCTTGGAGGTTGTCAGGGAGAAACTGGAGGAGCATGTGCTCTGGGCAGGTTTGAGGATAGCAGAGGACTAGCTCCTTGCAAAAGGTGGGGTTGGAGGAGCCCTTCCAGTTCTGACCTTCTGATTCTTCCTCTGTAGAGACTTGGCAAGAGAAAAGAGGTTACAAAGAGATATCCGGAAAGGGAATCCTCCCCCTGTCTAACATATGACTTCATCAGACTTGAAAAGCAACTTCCGATTTGAGATGGCGGCGTAGTCAGTTCACTCCTACTTCACTCCTGCTTCACTCCCGATTATCACCTTTTAAAATTCTCAAGACTGCTGGGCTATTTAGTTATTTTAGTTTTTGCTTTGCTTTTGTTTTATGTATTATGGCTTGCTCTGTTTTGAGGAGAGTGTAATTATGGCAATGCTGAGACTTAAGATAAGCAGGGGGGGGGGATGCCACTTCCCTCCCACCCACCCAATCCTCCTGTTGCTAAGACTGCCAAGACCTCTTGGTCTGATGAAGAAGGCGAAGATTTGAGTGCCTCAATGAAAAACATATTGTTACAGCTGTCTCAACAATCAGAACAACTGGAATAACTGGATCAACTCCAGTTGATTTTGGATTCTGTCCACACTCTCCAGGGGAATGTGGAGTCGACTGATATTCGTCTTAAAGAATGGAATTGTTGTAAAAATCTGTACAGATCTGTGATTTTCACCCCAAAACTCGTCCATTTCCCCCTGACACACATCTTACACGCATCCTACACGTGTCCACTGACACCCCACCCACCCACGCATGCTCACACACGCACACACGCACAAGTACACTTCAGCCCCATCTCAAAAACGCACCAGAAATAGCTGATATCCTCCCTTCCCCCTTCCCACTCAGGCACTCCGCTCGAGTAACCAGGGAGTCTATAAAAATAGTCTATAAAGATAACAAAACTGCAGACACAAGCCAGTTCCTTTAATGTGGTTCACAGTTTACTTAACTCAGATACTTTTCTCCTGCTGCAGCCATGCATGCAAAGTTCAAAGAAATGGAAGGGGCCATTTCCTTTCTCCTTCCGTGGCTCACCTTTATAGGTAAAGGCTCCAGATGCCAGGGGGCATGCACAAGGTTAGGGTGACCAGATAAAATCCAGGTCGAGGCTCATGTAACTTTAACAATTGTAGAGAAAAGGGAAATTCAGCCAGTGTCATTTGTATGCAATTAGTCCCTGGTGAAATTCCCTCTTCATCACAAAGGTGCAGGCACTATACTAGAGTGACCATATACAAAAGAAGGCAGGGCCCCTGCAACTTTAACAGTTGTGATGAAGAGGGAATTTCACCAGGAACTAATTGCATACAAATGACACTGGCTGAAATTCCCTTTTCTCTACAACTGTTAAAGTTATATGAGCCCTGACCTGGATTTTATCTGGTCACCCTACGCAAGGTGGGTGACTCATCCAGGTGTGAGTGAACCTGGATGATATCACCAACAGTATGGCCATATAAGGAATGCATGACCATATAGGGAAACCAGGTTTGTGCCAAAAATCAAATGAACACTTCTGAGTTTCAAGTGGTAGTGGCGGCTGGCAAATGGCTCCCAGACACGATCCACCAAAACATGTCCTCTTACCCAGCCTACTCGGAAGTAGCAGTAGCCAGAAATGATGTGTTTGGGGCTGTAAACCAATGGGATGAGGGCTGATGACATGTAACATCTAGAGTATAAATACATTGTTTGAACCTTGGCGCGGTGTGACTCTGAAGGCAGCGATAGCACCCAGTGGTCACCTATTCTGCGCAGAATAATAAATTGGTTTCCAAAGCTTCAGGAGGTCTTTTGTCAAGTGTTTCATATCTGGACTTTGGCACACTTGGAGATAGCATAATTTGTGCAACAGAGTCAAAAAGTTGACAAGTTAGAGGCTCAGGTGACTGCTCGTGAAACAGCCACCACTGCAGTGCATAGGGTGTGTGCTATCTGCTAGAATTGCCCTATTGGAAAACAACTCTCAGAGGTGTAACCTCTGCATTCTTGGTCTTCATGAATAGCCTGCACAGATACGCCTGACAGACTTGATGGAGAAGTTGCTGCGGGAGTTGCTTGCATTGCCTGAGGACTTTCAGCTTCATATCGAATGAGCTTACCATGTGTCTGGTTCCACAAGAGTAGGGTGACCCTATAGAAAGGAGGACAGGGGTCCTGTATCTTTAACAGAACAGAAAACAGAAAAGGGAATTTCAGCAGGCGTCATTGTTATGCATGCCGCACCTGGTGAAATTCCCACTTCATCACACTAGTTAAAGAGGGAGGCCCCTCCTTCTTGATAGAATCCGGGATGGGAGGGGGCTCCGCCTCACTGGCAGTTGGGGAGGGACAGTTGGGACTTGGCCGTTGGGGAATTGGCAGTTAGCAAGAGAGAGAGAAGATGATGGAATTGATCTAAGCCTGTTTTTGCCCCATACATATATAGTTGTGCTGCCCTCTGGGTAAAAGACCCTTAGGGTTACAATGAGTGTAACTAGTTGGTTTTCTTTAGGGTGACCATATGGAAAAGAGGAAAGGGCTCCTGTATCTTTAACAGTTGCATAGAAAAGGGAATTTCAGCAGGTGTTATTTGTCTGCATGTAGCACCTGGTGAAATTCCTTCTTCATCCCAACAGTTAAAGCTGCAGGAGCCCTGCCCTCTTTTGTATCTGGCCACTCTAGTATAGCTCCTGCAGCTTTAATTGTTGTGATGAAGAGGGAATTTCATCAGGTGTTGCATGCATACAAATGACACCTGCTGAAATTCCCTTTTCTGTGCAACTGCTAAAGATATAGGAGCCCTGTCCTCCTTTCCATATGATCACCCTACACATGAGGGGCTAGAGCTGGTGCCAGTGATTATTCAGTTTCTACGTGCTTCCACTAAGGATTTTCTCCTTCAGCTCGGCAGAAAGAGGGGGGGGGGGAATTAATGATAAAATCATGGTCTATCCTGACTATTCTAAAAATGTGTCAGAGCTAAGAAGGCAAATTACCAAGGTGACAATTTTGGCAAGAGAACAACTACAATATTGCATCCAGTTTCCAGCAGTCTTCCGCATCACTTCTCAAGGCCAAATCAAGAAATTCCATACCCCTTCATCAGCTGAATCATTTTTAACAGGACTTCAAACCAAACAAGTCCCTGTCTCAGATGCTACCACCTGAGAGCTGAAGTTCATTTTCAGCTAGCCTTCATATGCTTTCTGTCAAGTTCTCACACGTTGATAACAGTTTCTGAGCATTGCGCCATTCTTAATCTTTATCTTAGTACTTCTCTTCTTCATTTTCTACTCTTCCTTCTGCTCTCTCTCTTTTTCCCCCACCCTCTTTAACCTTTTCTTAATATATCTTCACAAATTTCTATGCATTTTTAAATACTTCTTAAGCACTTTTGAATATATTTTAAACACTTAAGTACTTTCTAAATTTCTTTCTTTTTGTTAGTTACTATATAATTTGCATAATACTTATTAAAATTTAGGCTGCATACAAGTAATGTATTTAACATAGGTTTTCAGATTAATAGGCCTATTATTATTATTAAAGTACTGGTTTGCTATATTACTTTATTACAATATTACTTTAATATTGATTGTGAGGGAGTGCACCATGCTGTCCAACAGAAGGCAGGATATTTGTGTGTGTGTGTGTGTGTTATTTATTTTTGTTTTGTTTGTTTTTTAAAATTTATATTTATTATTTGGGTGAGATAAAAATTAACTTGCACTTTTTTGACTTTTTTGACTTCTGCAGACCATTAGATACTGTATTTAGGATTCATATGGTTTGTCTTTTAAATGTAGGTAATTTCTGCAAAATTTGTATGATTTGTTTATGTGGAGAGGCAAATAATATGCGTTCTTTTCTTCAATGCTTAATGTGACTTCATGGAATATCAAGGGGCTCCGAAATACAAACAAGCAGAAAAGAGTGCTTTCCAAGTTAAGGTTCATGTGACATTTTTACAGGAAACTCACCTGATGGCTGACAATGATTATCTGCTGAGAAAGAACTGGGATTGGATTGGGTCAGTGAAGTTCATGTCACAGATTCTTTTACCTGGTCTAAAGGGGTGGAGATTTTAATCTACAATGGCTTTCCTTTGCACTGCAACAAGCGAGCATTGATCCTGATGGTTGCTTTATAATTTTCTTTGGGAAATACATGGACAAAGTAATTGCTGTGATTATTTCTTTATTTTATTTTATTCCATTTATATACCGCCCCATAGCCGAAGCTCTCTGGGCGGTTCAAATACAGATGGTTCAAATACAGATTCCCCTACTATGTTTCACAAACATTTTAGTAAATTGGTTGATATGGCTTATGATTATCTGATTGTGGGTGGGGATTTTAATGAGATCTTAGGTCCCTTGCTGGATAGGAGTACGGCTGTCCTTAAGGCCCAAACGGTGGTAAGACTTACACTTCAGGTGTACATGGCTAAACTTGGTTCAGAAACGTCAAAATCTGGCTAGTGCAGGCCAGGCAGTTGGAACGTGTGACACTAATATTTTAACAACTGTACTTGTTGCTAGTGTGTCTCCGGACCAATTTCCAGCTGCAACCCCTGCCTTCCAGGAAGAACAACACAGCAATGGGGAGGCCAGCCTGGCCCCACACATTAGCTAGAGAGAAGGAGCAATTGCAGGGAACTCGCTTCACCCCTCCTTGCTAGAAAGAACATCTATAAGAACTTTGAAAGTAAGAACTGGTGCCTGGGTTTGGCTTTTTTCCTCCTCTCTCCCAATCCCTTTTCCTTTTGTGTCGTGGTTTTCTGATTGTAAGTCTGCAGATAGGGACTGTTTTATGATTAATCTTTGTAAGATACTCTGGGAGCCTTTTTTTGGCTGAAGAACAGGGTAAAAAAAGCTGTTTAAAAGTACATAAATATGTAAGTACATTAAAAGCGTTATCATTGACTTATAAAGCTCTACGTTATTTGGGATCCTGTCATTTGAAGGACCTCCTTCAGGGTCAAGGCAGTTCATGAAGGGACTCTCAGGATGGAGAATTGGGGATGGAAATGGATTTTGGAGTGTGTGTGTGTGTGTAGTTTTTGTAGCTGTCATTTCCTCTGTCTTCCTTTTTCCTTTGTCTGCTGGCTTGAGAGAACAAATGAGCGAAAGGGTTGCAAATATAACTACTTGCAAATATAAAAAATGGCTATCACCCCTAAATGTACTCAGGAATCTGCTGCCTTGGGTTGCCACCTTTTTATTTTCCTGGCAGGACTTCAGTGTTCTAGGTAGAAATTCAACAGGTGCAGTTTCTGCATCAGTACACCAGTTAGCTATGAAAAGCTGCACCGTTTGGATTTCTGCCTATTGGATGGGGGGAAAGGTGGCAGTTCTGCTGTTGCTAGAGAAGCGTCTTATTGGCTATAGCCGGGGCAGAGTTCAGCAGCTATAAATGGCATTTCGTGGTGGGATCAGGGCATCTGTCTCTCTCCCCCCCCCCCCCCCCCCTCGTCTTTTCTGGGAAATCAGGTGAGAATGAAGAAGCATTGAGTTCTCTGGACTGCAGGGGGCGCTGCTGCTCCATCATCACAAGCGTCTCGTTGCATACTAGAGGGAGGAAGTGTGTGTGAAGAGAGAGAGAGAGAGAGAGAGAGAGAGAGAGAGAGATTAGAAGAATTAACAGCGAGTGCAAGATCAGGATACACGAATGAAGATAAAGCCGGATCTTTCGAGGAATCCTTCTGGTCCCTGCCCCCTTGGTTTGGATGAGGACTGGAGCTTTCGCAGCACTCCTGCGTTCCTTTCTGAATGGTCCAAGACCTTAAACACAGAATGCAGCAGAAAGCTCTTGGTTTTTTCCCATGTTCAGTAATTGCAAAACGTTTTTTAGTAGGCATATATAGCTATTTTATGTCCACCTCTCCCTGCATTCAAAAAACACTTCGTATGCAAATAGGTAGACGGTCCATAGCTCGTGCGTGTGTGTGTGTGTAAATATAAATGAATGACTGAATGCCTTACTAGCTCCAACCCTTCCTTACCCTTGCGTGATTTCTCGGAAACCACCTGATGCTTATTCTGTTGGGGCAGGAAGCGGCCTGCAGGGGGCATCAGAGCATCAGAGAGAGGGTGGGGGGGAAACGCAGCCAGGGGGGCAGGAGAAATTCGCGGGGGGAGGGGGAGAGAAGGGAAAATATATATGTTTTATTCCCCCGCCTCCCCTCATCTCTTCCTCCCCCTCCCCGCCTTTCAGTATAAGTGGAATTCATTCTTCCTTCTTGAAATTCAGCTACACGTTTGACGCCTGGTTGTCCAATTATGCGCATCTTCTCACGATCGCTTTTACGCCTAATTCCTATAAACGACATGCGGTGAAGAAACTATGAAACGCGCTTTAAAGTGGCTGAAATGCAAACTGGCAAAGAAAGGCTTTTGAGCCTTCATTGAGAACCGAGGGCCCCCTCCACGTTCCCATTGCCCCCAGCTTCATATATATCCCTTCTCTGCCCCCCCCTCCGACCCCCCCAGCGAGCGTCTCGTGGCCGGGGATTTCCGTAACGGAAAAAACTTTCTCTTTTCGCAGTGCTCACAGACTGGCGGCTCGTGGTCTACCCAGCAACCACCGCCGGAATCGGAACGCATTTTTCCCATTGGTCGGATATTTCCTCTTCAGCCAATCCCAGCTCTTAGCCCGGATTCTAAAGGGGGGACGTTTCCACCACCCTGCATTAAGCGGATCGAGATGGGGGGGGCTTCTGCTCCTGGGGGCTGCTGTCCTGCTCCTGGGGGGTCTCAGGGCGGGGCGGGCCCTCGGGCCTTCCCCACTCTGACGCCCCCACCTGAGCAGAGGAATGGTCAGTATTGGATGGGTCCTTATCTTTTCACTGCTGGGGGTGGTGGTGGTCAGAGGCGCGTGTGGGTTTTTCACCATCTCGGGCGCCAGAATAACCTGACCGACCTTGGGTGCTGTGACCCATTGAGCCAGGCAGCAAAATGTCTAGGGCTGGCTCTGGCTGAGTACCTCTTGTGCTGGGCGGAAGGGGGAGGGCAGAATTCGCACCCAGCCTGACAGCGGGAGGACTAGGGAGCCTCCATGGAGTGGATTTCCTTGGAAAAGGGCGGGGGAGGGATTTAAGATTCTCCATCCGAAATGAAGTCAGATCGCATTACAAAATCCCTCTTCCGTGCTAAGTATGTTTTGTAAGTCGTCCAGGGCAGGGATCCCGTCAGTGCTCTGCTGTACCGTGCCCGCCACGCTGTTCTTGTGGTGGGGGGGGGGGGGGGGAGAGAGAGAGAGAGAGAGTTTACAGTCATTAAATTGAGTAGCATGTCTACCCCGTTAATATGATGCTGATCCTCTGGACAAGGGTTGAATCTGGATGAAATAGTTATATTGTTCCCATCTGCTTTCACCTTCACTAAGCACGAACCCCACCTGCTGTGTTTTATCAACTGAAATGGCTTTGTAATCAGGCGTCCCCTTGCAACACAACAAGAACCATCTGGGATAGGGGTGACAGAACTGGCTTTTCTTTAGGAAAACCCCCAACCCCCTTCTCCACTTCCTGAGAAAAAATGAGCATAGATTTGGTACTCCTGTGTACATCTTTGTGTACAACAGCATTGTATACATGTTGTTGTACACAAACAGCTTGGGACCTCGGTACTTGAGGGAGTGGCTCTCCCTATATTTGCCTGCCCGAGATTTGAGATCTGTTGGAGGAGCTTTCCTCTGTGTCCTACCAGTGCAATACATATGTTAGGATGAGACATGGAGGAGGGCCTTCTCTGTTGTGGCACCCCGGTAGTGGAATGCCCTCCCCTTGGAGGCCCGACTGTTGTAGATGTTGGCTTCGTTTCAGCGCCAAGTTAAAACATGCCTAAATGTTTTGAGGGCTAAATTAGCCTAAAGCTGCACATAGTTTTAATTGTTTTTATTGCTTTTAGATTTTCTACTGGTATTAGCTTATCAGCGATTTAATGTGTAAATTATTAATTGTTTTATACTGTTTGAATTGATTTTATCTGTATGCTGCCCAGAGGTCCCAATGATATAAGGCAGGATACCAGTGTTTTTAAAAAATAATAAATTAATTGGAGCTGTAATGTAGCAAAGCAAACAATATCCGAGAACCAAGTTGCCAAATGGGCCTCCTCCTTGGACCTTTTGAATCCCTTCAAATGTCCCCCCTCCCTTTATCCTGTTCTCTTCCCCCCCCCCCAGCACACATTGGCTCAATTCGGACGACACGATAGTCAATGGTTGGTTGACTAACCCTAACCCTAGGGGGTACTCCCCAAACAACATGGTAATAAATAATCAACTGTGGTATGGATTAGGATCAGCGCTGAGTTGACTATGGCAGCATTGGAATGACACAATAGTCAAAACAACTGACGATTGTTTCTCCCACACCAGTTGTTTATTGTGTCGTCCGAATTGAGCCATTGAGTGGACTTCTTGCACAGAGTAATCTCCCCTCCATCCGCTCCCCAGAGTTTGCTTGGCTCTGCAAGAAGCAATGATCAGAATTAAGTATCTGAGTAAGGAACATAGCTGGAAATAACCAGGTTTTTATACTATACAAGAGCCTGATGCACACTGGATTATTACACTTTGTGTCTTTCTTGAATACTGAATTCCACACTCCTGGTTCTTGTCTTTGACCTGTTTCACATTTGGGGGTTGCCATTCTTATGAGATAATGTCTTGGGTGGGGGGAGTTCTGGGGGTACAGCAGGGCATTTTTCTGGGTGGCAGTGGTAGGAACTGACCTGGGTTTTCTCCCCGTGGGCACATGGAAAGCGTTATGTGGTTCTTTGAGTCCTGGCCACGGAGAAGAGCTTGCTGTGTTTTTAAGCCAGGTGCAGCCAGATTTGCTCAGAAGTCTCTTGTGTAGCTCTGGGGGAAACCAGCAGGAAGTCCGGGCCTTGGAACCTGTGGTTTCTCAGGGCTCCTCCTTCCTTCGCTTGATCTTGACGGAAAGGAAGCCAAGCTGGAGGAAGGGAGGAGATAGACACTGGAAAATTACAAATGTTTGAGGTGTGCGCAGTTAAAGCAGACTCTCTTGTGGGATCTCTCTTGTGACCAAGAAAGAGATCTTGGGGTTGTTTGTGGTAGATAATGACGACTCAGAGCGTTGTTTCACATTCCATGTTAGGCTTAATTAGGAAATGAATTGAACATTTGGCCTTATACAAATTTATAGTGCGATAATATTTGCAATACTGTGAACAGTTCTGGTCACTACACCTGAGAAAGGATATTGTAGAGTTGGAAAAGAAGGGAAAAAGGGCAGCCAGCATGATCAAGGGACCGGAGCATCTCCCTTATGAGGGAAGGTTACAACTGCTGGGATTGTTTAGCTTTAGCTTAGACAAATGGCGAGTGAGGGGAGGCATGATAGAGGTGTGCAAAATCATGCGTGGTATAGAGAAAGTGGATAGGGGGACATTTTTCTCCCTCTCCCATAGTACTAGCACCCAGGGTTATCCCATGAAGCTGATTGGTAGGAGATTCAGGACAGATAAAAGGAAGGACTTCTTCACACAGTGCATAGTTAAAATTATGGAATTCAGTACCACAAGATGTAGTGATGGCCACCAATTTGATGGCTTCAAAAGGGGATTAGACAAATTCATGGAGGATGAGTCTATCGATGGCTACTAGTCCTAAAGGCTATGTGCTGCCGCCAGTATCAGAGTCAGTTCACCTAAGTGCATTAGGTGCTGGGGAACATGGGCAGGAGGGTGTTGTTGCACTCTTGTCCTGCTTGTGAGTTCCCAGTGGGCAACTAGTTAGTTGGCTATTGCGTGAACAGAATGCTGGTCTAGACATGGCTCTTCTTATGTTCTTATGGCTGGGATGTCTCCCATTTGGACTGTTCTGCCATTTTTATTTTGGCTTCCTAGTAGTTCAGGTACAAGTCTTTACCTTGCTGCTTAAAGCCAGCAGTGGCTACCTGGCTGGCCTCGTGGGCCTTGAGGTTGAAGCTGCCCAAAGTGCACTCAGCACACAGGAGCCCCCCCTTCTTCATTACCCAGTCAGTCCCCACAAGAGGGGGATGCAAACTCAGGCTCCCTCCCCACCCCCCAAATCTCTCACCAGGTATCTGTCAGGGAATGCCGTGTGGCTCTGATAATAGCGGTGGAAGCGGCCTGATTTCTAGGTAGGGAATATTAGGGGGTGTTGTGGAAGGAGAGCTTTGCTAGGGCACCGATTCTGTCAGTGATGTGGGATGAACTGAAATACAGTTGCTTCTTGGGCAGTGTGGGAAAAACCCCACTGGAATTGGGAGGTGGGCTCATAATACATGGGGACACCCCCCCTCTCTGGCTCTTTGAAGGTTCCTTAGGGCCAGGGTTGTGTGGGAAGGACGGCCGTGTCATGTTATCCAGAACGATCAATGACGTGGGATGTACTGAAATGCAGCTTTCACAACTTAGCGACCAGCGGAAGATGCCTCATACCATTGTATTATTATATTAGTGATGAAGATGATGATAACAGCAGTAATAACCACAACAATAAACGTATGATGAACGCATTGTCCATCTAACCCAGTCTTGTCTTCTCTGACCAGGAGCTGCTCTCCAGGAACTCACGCAGGGAGGCCCGTTTCCCACCCCACCCCCCTGCTGCTTCTACCTGTTCCTTTAATCGGAGCCTTCTGAATACAAAACATGTGCTCTGTCTTGAGCGATGAGGTCCGTTTCCTAACACACCTAGGAGGCAAGAGGAAGGGTAGTAGGCGCAGTCCCACAACTCCGACACTGAGCCTTGATTGTAATGTGTGAAGAGGAACAATGAGGTGCAGTGGCCATAATGGGACCCTCTGCTGCATAAGTCAGCAGAAAAGGTCCTCCTCCTGTGCTCCTGATAAGGATGTGCTGTGTTGGCTCACTGGTCCATCTATTGGTGAGAGCTGGTGTAACCCCTAGCAAAGAGCATGAGCTAAGAAGCGGATGGTACAAACTTCAGCTTGGCCATAATGAATTCCCTGGGGGACTCTGGGCAACTCCATCCCTCTCATCCCCATCTGTAATATGGGGATAACTAACTACACTGTCCTATGATGCTGCTGACTTAGGATTGTTGAGATAATGCAGGAGGGGAATGTGCTTCAAATACTGACTGTGTATTATGCTGAGTATTCTCTGACTTGGAGTGACACTCCAGGTTCCTTTCCCAGCCCCTGGATCAATCAGTGTTTCCCATATGATGAACTGGGGAGCGGAACCCCATCCAGAACAGGTTGAACACTGGCTCCTCAGTGACACGCTACAAATCTCCAGATGACCTTCTCAGCCAGAAGGATAAAGTGGAATTGGGTTCCCTAATGAGATTTTGACAGCACTGTAGTGACCCAATGCGCTGGGTCAGAGCTTGGCAGTATGAAATTGTAGCACCCAGATACCTTAATGTGTGTTTGACTCTCATTGTATTCAGCCCAATTTTCCAGTCCAACTTGTATGGTGTCCAACGTGTTACAAATTTATTTTCTGAAACAATATATTCCTAAAAGTGGGGGAAATTCCTGTGTAAAAAATGTAATAGTGGAATATTTCCTACTCCTACTTAAAAAGAAAGATCAAAGTATATCTGGCGTTTATCTCTCCCCCACCCCCATTTGGGACTGTAACCCCCATAGCGCAGAGTTTGCATGTAATCGTTTGCCTCTTCTGCTTTTATTCAGCAACACACAATCACGTGTGAATCCAGAAGACTGGGTTATCCAGGGGCTAAACAATACAGCAGATAACCCAGCAATAAATCAAGGGTTAACTCTGGCCTGTTTGGAGGGCTGGCGGTGAGCTGCTGCCCTCTTGCTGGGGAAATTTTGACAATCAGCTCCGCATTGTGCTACACACAGCGCACGTAATGACAACCCCTCCGTTGCTGGACATGAGCAGGAGAGACTGGGTGTGTGGTTTGTCTATCTGGGGCGTGACAGGACCAAATGCCTGAAATGGGGGTGGAATTCCCAGTCATTGAAGGGAAAGCAGACATTTCAGCTTGAGCAGGGTTTGGCCATGGTGACGCTGGTCCTACAGGAAATGGGGTGTAGCCTCAGTAGGGAAGCATGGGGTTCCCAGCCAGTTCCTCCCCTCTTCTCCTAAGAGGTCCTTCATAGCATTGACTCCTGGCCTCAGCTATTTACCTCACAACTCCCTGCTTCCCTGTCTCTTTGCTGTTCCCAAAGCCTCTTTCATATCTCCCTCCGCCAATTCTCCCCCCAACCCCAGATGCCCAATTCACCTTCCCTGCTTCCTCCTTGCTTTTGTCCACTCTCCTCTTTGGGAGCCTCCCACCTCCACCATCTCTCACTCCCACCCCAACTCACATCTTGGGCCTCTTCATTGGGGACTGTTATAGGGTGGCAGGATCCTGGAAGGCCTGGGGCTTGGAGGGACATTCTCAGTTGCAGCCCCACCCAATTGTATTTCTCCCTGTGTCCTTTCCAGGCTCCTCCTCTGCGCACTCCCTGCGCTTTTCCTACATGAGGGTCTCCTGGCCAGGGGCTGCCCCAGTTCATTGCTGTGACCTATGTGGATGATCAGCTCATCGACCACTACAACAGCAACGCAAGTAGGAAGATGCCAGTGGCGCCCTGGATGGAGAAGGTGCAGAACGACGATGCCCAGTTTTGGGACAGGAACACCCAGACACTGAGCTGGTGTTCAGAGAGAACCTGCAAATTGCAAGCAAACGTTACAACCACAGTGGAGGTGAGTGGAGGGTAAGAAGGGTGAAGATTTTTCCCTCCCCATATTTTGTCCCTCCCAAGGATAGGAAGCGGGGTGGATTGGAGGCTGCTGGGAGGGAGGGAAAGGTGGTTCCGAATAAGAGGAATGAGCCAGAGACATCTCCCCTCCTCCCCTAGCAGAAAGAGCCACACAATTCTGATAGGTCTGGGGAGGAGAGGGGGATGGAACTAACATATGCAAACAGACACATACAACGGTACCCCATACTCTGGAGGAGAGGGGGAAGATGGTCATGCTACCCAGTCCCACGCTTGATAAATGCAGTCTGCAGTCACACCGTTTTGGAGAGAAAGAAGCTTTCAGAGTTGAGCTTGGAAGCAGCTGTTTCCTCCTGCTCCAAAGAGAGACTGGCTGTGCAAAGTGTTGGTTGGCTCATTCCTGTGACAGTCACAAAGCAGCCTCTCTTCATCAGCCCTTCCATTTGCGTAGAGTGGTGGTTGGCTGGCCCTAGTGGCAATCATGGAGCCATTTCCACTCCTTGTCCACCCCTGCCCTGCTCCGCCCCGCTCTTGTTCCTCTGCAGAAGCATGCACCTGCTCTGATTTTGCCTGGTTCCACATGCCTCACGCAAACTTCCAGGGCTCTTGGATTACATCTTTTCTTCATTTGAGCATGTTAACCTCCCCCCAACTCCTCTGTGTGTGTCGCTTTCAGGGTTTCACACCTGGCAGTGGATGGTTGGCTGTGAGTTGAGGGGAGACGGGAGCAATGGGAGGGACTTCATCAGCTTCGACAAGGGCCCCCTCCACAAGGATGCGCTTTTGCGCCCGGTTCGGCGATTATGCGCATTATCGCTAAAGCGCATTTACTCCTAATCCCTCTGCACGGGAGGTGGCGAGAGGCGGCGAAGCGCATTAATAGATGTCCAAAAAGCGCTTTACAAGAAGTTAATGCGCATAATCGCTTGTTCACACGGCGAAAATGCGCTTTAACGGCCGGAGCAAAATAAAAGTTGCTATTTAACGCGCATTCGATAATGCGCATAATCGGGGAGATAACGCGCCTCTACGCCCGTTTTGCGCTCCGCTGGTGTGGAGGTAAAATTTTTAATGAGCCTTCAAAGAGCTTTAAACGTCTCGTGTGGAGGCAGCCAAGGAGACCCTCACCTGGACAGCTGCCGATCCCCAGGCCCAAATAACCAAGAGGAAGTTGGAGGCTGAAAGGGCAAATAACCAATACCGGAAGTCCTACCTGGAGGAGACCTGCATTGAGTGGCTGCAGAGATACCTGGACTATGGGAAGGAGACTCTGCTAAGGGCAGGTGAGGGGGGGACGGGGAGCTTGTGGGGGGGATTTCTCTATACACTCCCTTCCCCCCTTCCTCTATTCCTGGACTGAACCACCTCACACCAGAGCAGGAGGGGGATTGACTGCATTTTTTAATGCTCCCCCAGATTTAAAAAAGCACCCTAAAAGTAGAAAACCAGCAGAGCAGAGAAGGAAGGAGAGCAAAGCTTCATGTTTCATCCCTTCCCTTCTCTTTTGTTACTTGCAGGGAATGTTTTACATGGGAAGCATTCAGAAATGTTATTCCCCCCACACACCTGTGCCTTGAAATGGGGCAGTCCGCCCTTTCCCCTCCAGAATCTTCCATTTCATGGGCAGAAGATCCCCAAGAGCTCATCTGCTGGGCTGGACCATTGCAGAGGGGCAGGTGGGGGAGAGGGTTCAGGTGTGAATCTCCCCTGATATGGAAAGACACCCTCCCCTTGCATCTGGAAAGGCCTAACTCCATTCCAAAAGCCACACACTTTTTTGGAGCAGGGCCCTTTCCTTGTCCAGCCCCATACCCCGTGACTTCCCTGTCTCTATGGAAAAGCAGAAGGGGAGGCAGACAAAATTGGGGTGGGAGTATTCAGACTTCCCTGACATTCATGGGGAGTTGTCTGGAAGTATTTAATCCTTGAGGTAATTATAGTGTGCTCTGGAACACGCCTAGAGTGCCCCCATGGTATTTTCCTTTTTCAAAAAAACCAACCACCCCTGCCTTCTATAAACCATATAAAAACACTTATGCCTTTTTTCTGGTTTTGAAACCCTGGCCAGGTGGGCTGGTTGGTAATGCTGAGTCTGCTTTTCCTCTTGATTGATCTCGAGTGGAGACACGGAAAGTGGATAAGTCAAACCAGCCCAGAAGTAGAAGCGGTTCTGCGGCCCATATTTGTTTGATTTATTTGCTAATATTGACATTAAGCTTTATTTAAAAATGAAATAATTGTAGAACAGCAAAGGAATTGAAATCCAGCATCCCCTCTTTGAGGGCAAAACCCACCTGAGCCTACATTCAGTTCATGACTTTCAAATTATAGGGATCTGAACCAATTCAATCTTGGGGCCAGGGGATGTTCGCCCCAAAGCCCTGAGCATATTTTGTTCTGGACAGGGATTTCACCCCAAAACCATATTGGAGCATTTTCAAAGGGAGGCTGAGAATTTCCTTTTTTGAGGTTTTCATCTCTTGGTGATGCTGAAGAGGTTGGATATCCAGTCTCTGGGCAGGAATGGGGGACTGGATGACCACATGAGATCCCTTCCAGCCATTCAAACACACCATCTCTCCTGCCAGCCACTGGAGAAATTTTGTTAGGTCTCTTGACACGGATGTGGCCATTTTTACAGAGCCCCCCGTGGGGAAGGTGACGCGCATGGGCAAGACCACTACTGATGGCATGGAGACCCTCGTCTGCCAGGCCCAAGGCTTCTACCCCAAGGAGATTGACACTACATGGAGGAAAGACAAGGAGATCCTGGACCATGAGACCTTCCATAGAGATGTCGCTCACAATTCGGATGGGACCTACCACACCTGGCTCAGCATTGAGATCGACCCCAAGGAGCGGGATCACTACCGGTGCCACTTGGATCATGCCGCCTTGCGTGAGCCTCTAGTCTTGGCCTGGAAGGAGCCTGAGGGATGGCAGGGTAAGACTTCTTGGTTGGAGGGTGGGTACATAGAGGTCCTCTTTTGCCCAGGGTTGATAGAGAGACCTCAAAAAGAGCTTCCTACAGCGGCATTGTAGGCTAAAACACTCACTAGGACCCTTGGTGTCTTTTGGGGTTCAAAGCAGGAGATGTAGCCCTGTGTTGAAAGCTTGGGGATGATTTTCATTCTGATAGGCAAGCTGAAGAGAAGCCCTTGGAAGCAGAATCTGTCTGTCTGTCTCTGTCTGACAGGAGGGAGTCAGAATCTTACTAGTTCTTGTGATATGATGATGCCATAAAATACAGTCATTATACGTTATGCTGCATGCTTTGGGGCCTGTTCAGACAACACACTAAGCCTTGGGTCCCCTCTACAAGGATTCGCTTTTGCGCCCGGTTAGGTGATTATGCGCATAATCGCAGAAGCGCACTTACGCCTAATACCTCTGCACGAGAGGCATCGAGAGGCAGCGAAGCGCATTAACAGATGACCAAAATGCGCTTTACAAGTAGTTAATGCTCATAAGCGCTTGTTCACACAGTCAAAATGCGCTTTAACAGCCGGAGCAAAATAAAACTCGCTGTTTAACGCGCATTCGATAATGTGCATAATCGGAGAGATAACGCGCCTCTACGCCCAATTTGCGGTCCGTTCTTGTAGAGGTAATTTTTTTTAAGTGCCTTGAAAGAGCTTTAAACCTCTCTTGTAGAGGCAGCGTTGGTTAGGCTGCTAACCTTTTGCAGTTAGTGAGCATGTTTAAACCGTGGTTATATAGCCACCATGGTTAGGATTGGTTCACATGACACACTAAGCCATAATGTTGAGCTTAAAATCCTTAACCATGCGGCTTAGCGTGTCGTCTGAACAGGGTCTTTTTAAAGGAAAAGGCCGTGAGATCTTATTTTAAGGCCTGTAGTGTTGGGTTCTGGTGAGCCTCAGAGGGGAGAGAATTCCTTTGTAAGGGGGCCACCACAGAGGCGTATGAGGCACCTTGGTAGAGAGCACCTGCCCTGTATGTGTGAGGTCTCCAGCTGAGTTTCTCCATTTAAAGATCTTGCAATCTCTGTCTGAGGCCCGGTCTGAACAGAGATGTGTTTTCCTCCTTTTAGTCAATGTGGGGCTCATTGTGGCCATTTTGGGGGTCTTGGTTGTTATCCTGCTGGCGGCTGCTGTGATCGTCTATTGGAACAGTAAGTAACCAGTTAAAGTATTTGCTGGGTCGTGTGTGTTGTGTTGCAGACTCTGGCTGAGAATGTGCCAAAGGCGAAACCTTTCTGTTAGTTGAAGCAAGTATCCCCTACAAACCCCCTCCCCATAGATGTCATCTTGATCATGAAGTAGAAAATACCTGAACGGAGGCCATCGATCACTTCCACGCTCGCTCTCTGCTCTGGGATTGCCCATCTTTCATTTTATGGGGAATCCACACCACAATGATGCCACCCCAAAATCCATCATGCACCCCCTGCTTTTGAAGCAAGGTTCTCTACACATGGGGGTCAAGTAACCCTCTAATGATGAACCTAACATGTCCTACTCACACATTCCAAGAGGCAGGAATGCACCTGTGTATCATCCTTTTCAGTCCATGTCATCCTCATCTGGATCCTAAACACATTTGCCTGTAATTATTTTAGTGACTCCTCTGTATTTTAACATCCTGCATCCATTTTATTTCTAGCATGTTTAAGGGGCTGTTCTTCCCTCTGTGGGTTCAGATGACCCCTTGACTCTGTGGCTGTGGGCTGGGCTTACCTGCTCCCCTCCCCTTCCCTCTGGCAGCCTCCAAAATAAGCATCCTATATATTTAGTTGTGTTGGAAACGGAAACTGCCCCGATATTTTCCTTTCCTCTCCATCGGTGGTAACACCCAAAAGTATATTTGGGAGGGAGGAACAGAAGGGGCAAAGTGCATTTCTTGGGAGGTTTGTGCCACATAGATGATTCCTGAGGTAGAAATGGCCACAGTGGGGCCTGCCTCTCTGGTCAAGTGGAGCCTGCTCTGCTCCTTGGTCTTCTGAAGAACCTCAGGCGATGAAACAGGCTGGATAACAGCTAGAGCGTAAATGGCGTAGAATTTGCATCGAAGGTGACTGAACAGAGGCCGGAGCTCCTTTCGCTGCCTCCATTGGCTCCTCAAATAGCCATCCAGCGGAGCCGTTCTGAGTGGTTCTTGGACATTTAATCTCCCACTCTTGGAACGAGGACCTGGAGTGATAGATTGGCAAGGCGCTTTGAGGATAAAATCACTTGTCCCTGTCATGATTTAAACACTGACTCTGTTCAGATGACCTGCTAAGCCACGGTGGGTAAGCATTTTGAGCTATACTTTATGGCTTAGCGTGTCGTGTGAATCATGCCTTGTCCCCAATGCTATTTAACATCTATAAAAAGCTGTCAGGAGTGGCTTTTAGGAGCTAGAGAACTAGGTGACATCAGTACACTGGGAAAACCCAGCTCTATTTTTCTGTGAAATCTTTTTATCAGGTGGGGCTTTGTGTGTTCTGAACCAGCGTCTGAACTCAGTGATGGGTTGGATGAAGGGCAATAAGCTGAACTTCAATGCCCAAATTTTGGGGGGTCATTGATTTCCAGGTCTGGTAATTAGCCAGTTTGCCTATTCTGGATAAGGTTTCACTCCTCTTGAAGGGACAGGTGTGCAGCTGCGGATCTCCTTGATTCGTCTTTGTCATTGGAAGCCCAAGGTGTTGGGGTGACTAGGAGGGCCTTCGCTGTTGCGCCAACCACAGCTGTTCCTAGGACTATGGTAGGACTATGGAAGTGCACTCTATGTGAAGCTGCCCTTAGGGCTGGTCTGCAGGGTGCAACTAGTACAACATGCGGTGGCCCAGCTACTCACTGGGGTGCCATATCATATGCATATACCACCACTCCTGAAGGAATTGCACTGGCTGCCAATTATCTTCCAGTTCATAGGGCCCTGAGTGGCTTGGGACCAGGTTACCTGTAGGAGCATCTTCTCCTTTACTGTTGGCTGGGGAGGCCTTCCTGGTTGTGCCATATTTTGGAGAGGTGTGTTTGGTATCCACCTGGAAATGGGGTTCTCTGTGGTGGCACCCACCCTGTGGAATGCCTTCCCCTTAACTCAGACTGGTGCCCTCCTGGCCTGGAGGTTGTCAGACAAGACTGGAGGAGCATCCGCTGCTCATTGCAAAGGGCAGGGTTGGATGGTCTCTGGAGGTTCCTCAGAGTTCTCATTTCCTGATTCTGTCTCTGCAGGGAAACCACGAGAGAGAACAATCTACAAAGCAGCACCAGGTGAGTGACTCCTCCCTCCCTCAAATACACTCTCATCAGTATTGAAAAGTAGTTTTTACATTTCATACATGAACGCTCGTGAATAACTAGTAACTTAGACGCAGCCACCAGTGTGTGAGAGGGTCCATCGGCCGGTCCTGAAACCAACCCAGCGAAGGCTGCCACCACCCCTTACGTCCATCTCAGCCTGAGCCAGGAGACCCCCAGACCTTCCAGGTCACTCGTAGGGCTCAAGAAATAATGCCCCATGCTGGCACTCACTATTTCAAAATCCTGGACGTGAATTCTTAAACAGTAGAAATAACCAAGCAAAAAGCTCAGGACTGAGTATGGAGGCTTCGCTGGAATACAGCACGTAAATTCAGTTATGGTGGGTGGTAAATGTATTTACAAAACGGGAAAGGAGAAAGTGAAAAGCATACAAGGAAACAGAGCAATCTTTGGAAACAGCACTTACAAGGCAAACCAGCACAGCTGACTAGACCTGTCTACACGCACCAGGGCACATGTCTTCAATAGTACAGGACCTCAGAAACCAGCAATCCCAAGGAGACCAGGGAAAAGTCCAAATGAAACCAGATGAAGGCAAAGACAATGAGTAGCTCTGTCCCCCACCCACAGTTTTATACCCAAAAACCTTTCAAGCAGCTTAGATCATTCTTATTAGCCAATCACTAACAAACAAAAAGTTTTCCCAGGCTCTCTTGAGCAGGCAGGAAGTTCTCACAAACTTTCTGCTGAACGGCTTCTGCCCAATTAGCGGGGGTGCTGCTATTTCCTTGATGCCCGAGACGGGTTGTGAGAACACCCACAGACGGCCTAACAGATATGTGCAGACTCATCCTCACAGAATGGAGCTTTACAAGCTGCTGAGACACAGGAAATGGATGTCTTGACATCTACGGAGAGCCGGCATGAGGGATGAGCTCTCAAAAGCAGTGGCAGACAGAGGAGAAGGCCTGGGCATCTGCCTGAAGCATCTGTCTAAAGTTGAACAGATGGGGAAGAACGACGTATATATCGTGGAGCTGGGGGGTGGGTGATGGGATGCCCCACAGTAGAGTGACATTGAGCCCCTCCGTTTTCTCCTTTCTGCAGCAAGAGACAAGGGGTCTGACAGCTCTGTCCAGAGTAAGTGCATATATGTGTGCAATGAGGGTGGGAAGGGGGGCTGTTAAGCATTCATCCCAAAGTTTGAGAATCTTGCCACAGAGTTCTGGGTAATGTGCCCAAACTTTAAAGGGCTTCCTTTTCCTCCTGTGGTCCAAACCACAGGGTTTCCCAGGAGTTACATTGACCTGGTTCACACGACCACTGCAGCCCACTGTGGCTTATTTAAGCCATGATAAGCCACGATGCCTGCAGGTGTCAGCTTACACGTGTCATGTCATCTGAACCCGGGCAACAGGGGTTGCTACCCTGGTCTGTTGTAGGGTTATTTGAGGTTCGGACCTGCCCAGGTTCGGACAACTTGACAAACCGTGGCAACCCCTTGCCGAAAGTTGAATATTCAAAATGGCCGTCTGCCCACACTGGAACCCATTGTGGCTTAAATAAGCCATGGCAAGCTGCGGTGATGCAAACTGGCCTGTAATCTGGGTTGATAATGACTTCTGCCATTCATTCAGCCGGTCCATGTGTGGCCTCATTTGAACTCAAGGAGGTTCCCCTTCTTCAGTTACTTTGAAGAACAGATTCTGCCCAGGGCTTGAATGAGAGCCATATTTGGGGGACATGAAAAGATTTCTCTGCCACATCAGACTGCTTAGTGGCCCTGTGGATTTTCTGCCTTCCCCCGAAGTGTGCTGCTTGGCTCACTTGCTTGAGCCGTCATCTGGAGGCATGTCTGCTGCAGGCACTTTCTGGAGGCATAATTGCTCTCTGCTTCTAGCACATTTGAGCGTGGCTTGATATGTTAGTCCAGGGGATGATGGCCTCAGCTGCGAAAGGGCTTTGAGTTCCCTCCAGCTCTGTGATTCTAATTCCCTCAAACCACGATGTTGGCTTAACGTTACGCTGTCCTGTTTCTGCAGCGTGATAGCCTGTTGGTGTGTGAGATGAGACCAGAAGAAGTCCGCCAAAACTTTTGCTGAGGTTCTACAACGTGAAGACCACTGCTGCAGAGGATCCGCTAGCAGTGACCTCCAGAGACCATCACCTGCACCCCAACGAACCCAGGAATCTATTGCCCTGGATTGCCATCTTTTTATTTTTCTGGCAGGGCTGCAGTGTTCTAGGTAGAAATTCAACACGTGCAGTTTTTGCATCTGTGCCCCTCCCTGCATTGAAAAGCTGCACCATTTGAATTTCTGTCTACCAGATGGGAAAAAGGCGACAGCTCTGCTGTTGCTACGGAAGTGTCTTCTTGGCTATAGCTGGGGCGGAGTTCAGCAGCTCCAAGTGGCATGTCGTGGTAGGATCAGGGCATCTGCCAGCCCCCCCTTTTTTTTCTGGGAAATCAGGTGAGAATGAAGCAGCATTGAGCTCTTTGGACTGCAGGGGGCGCTGCTCCTCCACCATCCCATGCGCCTCATTGCCTACTAGAGGGAGGAAGAAAGTTTGTGTGTGTGTGTTTGTGTGTGTGTGAGAGAGAGAGAGAGCAAGATTAGGATACACGAATGAAGATGAAGCCGGATCTTTCGAAGAATCCTTCTGGTCCTTGTCCCTTGGTTCGGATGAGGACTGGAGCTTTCGCAGCACTCCTGCGTTCCTTTCTGGATGGTCCAAGACTTGCTCACATTGAGCTATAAACTCAGACGGCAACAGAAAGCTCTTCTGATTGATTTTTCCTTGTTCAGTAACTGCAAAAGATGTTTTAGTTGGCATATAGGGATGTTTCATGTCCACCTCTCCCTGCATTCAAAAAACAATTAGCAGGCAAATAGGAAAGCTGTCCATAGCACGTGTGTGTTTGTGTAAATATAAATGAATGACTGAATGCCTTTGATGTCTTGTCTCCTGATTCGATCCAGCCCTTCCTTGCTCTTGCGTGATTTCTCGGAAACCACCTGGTGCTGAATCTTTTGGGGCAGGAAGCGGCCAGCAGGGGGCAGTGGAGCATCAGGGAGAGGAGGGGGGAAACCCAGCCGGGGGTCAGGAGAGATTCACTGGGGGGGAGGGGGGAGAGAAGGGGAAATCTTTTTTTTATGTATTTCCCCCCCCCCCCGCCTCCCCTCATCTCTTCCTCCCCCTCCCCACCTTTCAGTATAAGTGGAATTAATACTTTCTTGAAATTCAGCTACATGTTTGACATGCAAATTTTGCAAATTATTTTTGAGCCTTGCAACTCTGTTAGTAGCATGCACAGATTTTTATTTTTTCTTCAAGGTAAAACATTTTAAGAACCTTTTTTTAAAAAAACAAAGGGTGTCAAATAAAGAGAGGTCCTGGGAACAACCCAAGCTCCACAGAGGGACTTTCCAGCCTCATTCAGATGTTATTTCCTGGGCAAAGGCAGAACACTGGGGAAAGTCCTCTTTGGGAACCAGCCCCTCGTGTGAGAAGGGAGCTGGGTGCTTTATTCAGGCCCCTGGAAACCTTCAGGCATCAGGGGAATTGGCTTGGTTCAAGGGGATAAGGTTTTGGTAGGAGAGCTCTGGGTTCAAATCCCCACACAGACACGGTGTTCCCTGAGTGGCCTTTTACAACTTAGGTGGCAATGCAGTACACATTTACATGGGAGTAAATCTCATTGAACTCTACAGGGCTTACTTCTGAGTAAGCATGCATAAGATTGCATTGTAAATATCTCAGCCTAAACTACCTCACGGTTATTTTGAGGCTGGAGGAAGATAAGGCTATATTGGACTCTTCCCTGAGACTGAATCTAGAGTAGGAGGGAACTAAATCTCTGCATCCCTCTGTCTGCGGAGGGTCCCTGTTGCACAAATCTGCCAGAAACTAAAAGTGAATCTCTACTGGCAAGTGAAACACTTTGTTGTTGTTTTTAAACCAGTAGATACAAAGGGGCTGATCATAGCAGTTGTGAACAACAGGCTGGCAGTGACCGCAACAGGATGTGGCTCTTTTAGGTTCTTTGCTTCTAGCATGGAGGGCGTGGGCCTGTTGGCGTTTGAGGAATCAGCCTCCAAGATGTCCCCGGAATTTCGTCAGCTTGTTTCCTTTGGAGTGACCAAGACCATAGTTTGATGTGGAGCAGGCAAAATGACCTAAGTACATTTTTTATGTGCAAAACACTGGTGTCCCAAAGTACCTTCCTTCACACCCTAGAAAGCTTCCATGGCTTCCTTGTGTTTTTATTGTCTCCCTAAAAACTGCACTGGCCAAGCTACGCCTGACATGCACTGCATATGATGGACTGGATCACCTTTCTCTCTGAAGCAGGGGTCCACATGATGGAAACAGAACCAGCCCCCTAGGAGGCAGAACAGGGTGTCCCGAGCTTCTCATCCATTATGATTTCTGACCTGCATTTTAAACCTACCTAACAATGACAATAAAACCCATATAATATAAGGGCCACAAAATATACAATGCTAGGTTGGAAGTGCAGGGCAGTTTTGGGGAATCACTTCCTACACTTGTCTAAAATGCTTAGCTTGAACATGCAGGAGGAGCAAGCACACAGCAGGTGGTGCTGGGCCTCCTGGCAACATCAGTCCATGCTTCCCCAACCACATTTCAGGACAAGATGCTCCAAAACCCAGGCGGCTAATGCTTTACATTCTTCCTGATTTGTTCATAGCGCGTAACAACTGGCCCTCAACATTGCAGCCCTCGATGGCCATCAAAGAAAAGGCCTCAGACTCTACATTAGACTATTACAATGTATAAGAACAAGTAGAAGAAGAGGACCCATAGCAATTTAGCCAAAGATCCTACTTGTACTGGCCTTTCAATGCTTTGAGAAAGTGCTCAAGCTTGGACTTTGGCCAGCCTCCAGGGGAATGCTTGTGGATTCCAGACTAGAAATTCAGGCTGCCTCTACAAGAGCGGTTTAATGCTCTTTCAAGGCACTTTAAAAATTTCACTTCTATAAGAACAGAGCGCAAATCGGGCATAGAGGCGCTTTATCTCTCCGATTATGCGCATTATCGAATGTGCGTTAAACAGTTTTTATTTTGCTCCGGCTGTTAAAGCGCATTTTGCCTATGTGAACAAGCGCTTATGCGCATTAACTACTTGTAAAGCGCATTTTGGTCATCCCTTAATGCATTTCGCCGCCTCTCGTGCAGAGGTATTAGGTGTAAATGTGCTTCAGCGATTATGCGCATAATCGCCTAACCAGGCGCAAAAGCAAATCCTCAGCTGCATGGCCTGATTCCTATGGCAGGCAGAGAGGGTTCTCTGGCAGCTGCATAAGAACAATTGCCAGATGGGATTCAGTTTAGGAGGAAACAGATCTGGTGCAATCCAGTACCCTTTTCATGTCTTAAGGAAAAGGCAAATATAGCTGTGGGATGTATATGGTATCCGTGTTCCATATTTGCCCTTGTCTGTTGCCAAGGCAGCAGCGATCAGGACAAACAAAGAGTTTTACCTGGAGAATCATTGTCAAAATGTTTTAAATAACAACATATTCTGTTTCAGTGTTTCGAGGCTGGCTAGCACCGTCCATCTGCCCGTTTGCAAAATCATGTGGAGGGTCTGTGGCAAGCTGGGAGCATGTCTATCACAAAAGCCATGAGGCTTTGGGGCTTGGAAGGCAAAATGTTGCCCCATTATTACAGAGGGGTAGAGAATGGGTTAGAGTAGGGTGACCAGATTTTGTCAATCAAAATCCTGGACCCCCCCCCCCGCCACTCCCCCCACCCAAAACAACCCCCCCCCCCACCGCGTGCCCGCACCGCCCGCCCCACGCTCCTTACCTGGGCGTCCGCTTCCCTCCATGCTCAGAATCTACTGAGAAACAGGTTCCTGGCCTGTCTCTCAGTAGCGCGCCGGGTGATGACGTCATCACCCAGCGCACTACTGAGGGACAGGCCTCAAAGTCCCAACAGCATGTTGTTTAGTTGAAATATTTATTGGCATGTATCCATCACAGGAGGAGGTGTGTGAGTAGTATATGACGTCAAAGCCTGTACCAGAGATAAATGAATCAGTTTTGTCTTTGTGATTCAGAGAGCTTTGGTACTACCCATGTGCCACTTCTCTCTCCTTCGTACGTTGTTTTGAATAAACCTGTTGGACTGAACTCTGCCTGTTCCTGGTGATTCTTCAATTTGAGAGTTAGGGAACATTTCCTTAACATGATGAAGCATAAGAAAGCTCGATTCCACTCATCTGGTATGTTCAATAAGTTCGGTTTTGGAACTACTAAAAACTCACTCCTTGAGGCCTCCTATAAAGTGTCATATATGATCACAAAGAACAAGAAATCACGTATAATTGGCGAAAGTCTTATCAAGCCTTGTGCCCTTGAAATGGTCAAAGTTGTTCTCGGGCACAGTAGTCTGCTGGGCAGAAATCCACCTCTATGGATCATCCGATGTGAGACAAGGTGCAATCTCTGGTTGAATTGCTTTCCACACTCTGAGCACTTTTATGGCTTCTCCTTCATGTGAATCCTTTGATGTCGCTTAAGGTGTGTGCTGTGACCAAAGCTGTTTCCACACTCTAGGCATTTATAGGGCTTCTCCCCTGTGTGAATTCTTTGATGTGATTTAAGGTATATCCTATAAGTAAAGCTCTTTCCACACTCTAGGCATTGATAGGGCTTCTCCCCTGTGTGAATTCTTTGATGGTGCTTAAGATTTGTGCTCTGAGCAAAGCTCTTTCCGCACTCTAGGCATTCAAAGGGCTTCTTGCCTGTGTGAGTGCTTTGATGTCGCTTAAGATGTGAGATCTGAGCAAAGCTCTTTCCACACTCTAGGCATTCATAAGGCTTCTCGCCTGTGTGAATTCTTTGATGTTGCTTAAGGTGTGTGCTCAGAGTAAAGCTCTTTCCGCACTCGAAGCATTTATAGGGCTTCTCACCTGTGTGAGTGCTTTCATGTTGCTTAAGGAGTTTGCTGCGAGCAAAGCTCTTTCCGCACTCGAAGCATTTATAGGGCTTCTCACCTGTGTGACTTCTTTGATGTTGCTGAAGGTGTGTGCTCAGAATAAAGCTCTTTCTGCACTCGAGGCATTCATAGGGCTTCTCCCCTGTGTGAATTCTGTGATGTTGCTTAAGACTTGTGCTCTGCGAAAAGCTCCTTCCGCACTCTAAGCATTTATAGGGCTTCTCACCAGTGTGAGTGCTTTGATGTCGTTTAAGCTGTATGTGATGAGCAAAGCTCTTTCCACACTCTAGGCATCCATAAGGCTTCTCGCCTGTATGAATTCTTTGATGTTGCTTAAGGTATGTGCTCAGAGTAAAGCTCTTTCCGCACTCTAGGCATTCATAGGGCTTCTCGCCTGTGTGAACTCTTTGATGTTGCTTAAGGTGTGTGCTCAGAGTAAAGCTCTTTCCACACTCTAGGCATTCATAGGGCTTCTCCCCTGTGTGAGTGCTTTGATGTCGCTTCAGATGTATGCGCTGAGCAAAACCCTTTCCACACTCTGAGCATTCATAGGGCTTCTCCCCTGTGTGAGTGCTTTGATGTTGCTTAAGGTGTTTGCTCTGATTAAAGCTCTTTCCACACTGTGGGCATTGATAGGGCTTCTCCCCTGTGTGAATCGTGTGATGTGACTTAAGGAGGAAACTCGTTCTGAAGCTCCTTCCGCAGTCTAAGCATTGATAGGGCTTCTCGCCTGTATGAATTCTTTTATGCAAGTTAAGTTCTGAATTGTAACTGAATTGCTTTTTACACTCTAAGCATTGTAACCTTTTCTGCTGAGTCTTTACACACTCTGAGCCTTTCCACTGTTTCTTGCCAAAGTGAATATTCCTATTGCTTTCTTCAACAGGATCTTCTATTACTGGAATTTCATGGACGTCTGACCCTTCAAAAGAAATGGATTTGATTCCCCACTTCTCTTCAGTTTCCGTATTCCTTCTCTGGTGTTCTCCATTTTCCTTACTCTCCCTGCAATCAACTGCAAGAATAAAAAAAAGAAATCTGCTTGAAGTCAGGGAACAAGTCAAATGATTTGCTGATTTGATTAACAGAATTAAAAAATACATATTTGGTAGGGAGGCAGATCATTCAAAACATATTAGATATCCTCTGATGATCCATAGAACTGAGAACTAGAGTGGCATAAAGTGCTTTCAGTTATATAGAATAACTCTTACAAAGTAGCTCAAACAATAACTGGATAACATTAAATACTGTAAAAACAAAATGCACTGAAAATCTGCCATTTTGTCCTCGCTGATTCTTTAACTGGGAACTGAAAAGTGGGAATTTAACCCTAATAGTTCTTTTCAATGTCTCAGGGGCTTCTGAAACCCTCAGTCCTGGCATCCTTCTAGACCACCTCGCTGGGTTCAGCTATTGTGTTGAGCAGACCTCTATTTCAAAATGAAGGTTGTACTGCTGTCTAGTTGTATCTCAAAATAGAAAGCAAACTGTGCAGAGCAAACATCAACAAATTCAAACTTCGTAGGATGACGCCCATGACTGGAATATAGCAATTGAAGGATATAACTTGTTCAAAAAGAAGAGAAGAAACAGAAACAGAGGTGGAGTTGCACTATATATTAAAAATACCTATCCCTGCACAGAAATACAGGAGGTTAGGCCTGGGAGTCCCATCGAGAGCATCTGGATTAAAGTCAATGGGGCAAGTAATAAAAGCAACATGATAGTCGGAGTCTACTACCGACCACCCAATCAAGGAGAAGACGAGGATGGTACTTTTCAAAAGCAATCTGTCAGTATCTCAAGGAAATCCAATGTAGTAGTAATGAGGGACTTCAATTCCCCTGATATCTGTTGGGAAATAAATTCTGCCAAAAGTGGTCGCTCCAAGAAATTCCTGACATGTGTGGCTGATAACTTTCTAATACAGATCGTGGAGGAAGGAACTAGAGAAACGGCTATCCTTGATTCGATTATGACCAACAGGGATGACGTAATGGATAAAGTGGCATTTACGGAAACTCTAGGGGAAAGTGACCACGTCATACTTGAGTTCTTGATTTTAAAGGAAGCAAAAGCTGAGTGTAGCCATACGCATCCTCTGGATTTCAAGAAAGCCGATTTTCGTAAACGAAGAGGTGCAGAGAATGCTTAGCAAATCTGCATATGATACATATCAACCAACTCTGTCCCTTGAGGCTCAGGTGGCCTCGGTGGCACGGAGTGCCTTCTACTAACTTCGTTTTGTGGCCCAGCTACGTCCCTATCTGGACAGGGATAACCTGGCACATAACCACCAGGGCTTGTAGCCATTGATAGCCTTCTCCTCCAGGAATTTATCCAACCCACTTTTAAAGCGATCTAAATCAGTGGCCATCACTACATCTTGTGGTAGTGAATTCCACAATTTAACTATGCGCTGTGTGAAGAAGTCCTTCCTTTTATTTGTCCTGAATTTCGCACCAATCAGCTTCATGGGATGATGCCTGATTCTAGTATTTTGAGAGAGGGAGAAGAATGACTCCCGATCCACAGTCTCCATCACCTGGTGAGCTTTCTCTGGACAAGAGTATCCCAGCAACATGGCCCAGGCACTGTTTTCCTCAAAGACCTCTGTATTATGCAGTGACACAAAGAAAGAAGAGCTGCAGTTCCAATTTATAGTCTCTGTCAAGAAGGCAAAGAGGGGGCCTTACCCAGAGGGTCCCATTCCTTACCCAGAGAGGCCAAGTTCCCACGAGTCTCCTCCATGACTTCCTCGTGCAGGAACCTTTGGCCTGGATCCAGCAGAGCCCACTCCTCCTCCGAGAAATGCACAGACACCTCCTCAAAGATCACCGGACCCTGAAAGAAGAAGAAGAAATAATGTTTTCTTTTCACACCATGTTGCAATAAAGTTGTTGTGGTTGAATGTTTCTCCTTCTGAATGCCACAGCTTCAAAGCCTTCCTAGCCGCCATCTTGGACAAGATCAAAGGCTAAAGGGGTAGGTTCTTCCAGGACCAAAGGGATGCACAGGAGACAGAAGCACCCAGGACTCCCTTACCTGCTCTGGCTGTGAAGAAAACGCTTCCACTTCACCACAAAGCGAAGGAGGCCTAGAAGGATCCCCCAGTATCAGTTCACTCTCTCTGCCATTTTTTCTGCTCCCTGTGAGGAAAGCAAAGAAGGTGGGAAGGAAAATTAACATTCTTATGCATTTGCATTTTCATTGTTTGATTGGAATCAATGTTTGACCACATTCCTAAACAACATATCTTTTTGGATTGTCTAGTGAAAAAGAGACTCTCTTCCCCCCCCCCCCCCCCATCAAAAGGAAATCAGGCTCAAGGGGAATGTCAAAGCAGCTCATCCACCTCAGGTGTCATTGAGGGACGGAGACCATGGTGGAATCCATCCCACTAATCCTTACCCTGTGAGGAGGGTCCTCCGTCACCCTCCTGCAATATCCACCGGTCCAGCGGCCTCTGTGTGGTGCCCGGTGGAGCCTTCTCTGCCTCAGGGAAATCTGCGCATACTTTGGCCAATATCACCTGCATTAGGGGAGAAAGGAATAGGTCAGGTCAAGGCTAAAGCCAGCGTTTCCCAATCAGTTTGCAGTTCAGTGCTCCTTCTAAAGATGATCTACGGTCCAACCCATGCAGCAATGTAAGTTGAGCCTTTGTCTAAGGATGTGAACCTTGGGGCAAATAGTATAACCCTGGCATAAGCAAAGTGCTTGAAGAACCTCCAAAAACCAGCCAGGAGGAAAGGAAGAACCTCCCAGACATTCCCTGACACCCAGCATTTCCCACTGTAAACACAGCAGCTTTGTCCCTACAAACACTATTCATACATACAGACACACATAAACTTCACTGTTCCTAGCCATAGGCCTTTACAATGTAGAAAAAATATTTAAAAAGAGACCTTTCCCAATAAAAATCTTTCATTTAAAGCGCAACAAAGTGATTACAAACAACCTGGGTTTGCCATCTTCTAAGAAGTTTGACCCCTCAGATCTGAAAAAGATGAGCTTTCTAGTACATCGTTTTCTTAGTGTGGCAGGACTGCAGCTTCTGGGCTGACAAAGCAAATTGGGCTACTGACCATGTGATAAATAAATGCTTATCAACTAGGAGTTGGTAATTGTTCCATGCAGGCAATATTATCTGACGTAAACAGGCCTGGGAGAACAGCATCCATTTGGTTTGACCACTGTAAATAATTTGAGGCCATTGACAGACCTGGTCAGGTCACGGCTCACTCCTAATTCCAGGTCATTCTTCTCATACGGTGAAAAGAACTGCTTCCAATACCGATAACTGTGGGACCCCACTATTTACCTCCCTCCATTGGGAGAATTTACCAGTTATTCCTGCTCTCTGCTTTCTCTTCTTTAACAAATTACTGATCCATAAAAGGACCTCTCCTCTTATTCCATGACTGCTAAGTTTGCTCAGGAGTCTTTGGTGAGGGACTTTATTGAAAGCCTTTTGGAAATACAAGTAAATAATGTTCACTGGATCAGCCCTGTCTACATGTTTCTTGTCACTCTCAAAGAACTCTAAATGGTTAATGAGAAAGGACTAATGTTTGCAGAAGCCATGTTGATTCTTTTTCAGCAGGGCTTGTCCTTCTATATGCTTAATAATTTAATTTTAATAATGCTTTCCACCAATTTACCTGAAACAGACTTTAAGCAAACCAGCATGTAAATTGGTGTTACATTGGCCATATTCCAGACCTTTGGCACTAAGACTGATCTTAAGGAATTGATGCATCTTTTTATTAGAAGGTCCTCCAAAGTTAAGGCCTGTTCTAGGTATTAAAAACAACTAGATATGCGGGAGGGAAGCATTGGAAATTGGGGCATTGCTTCTGGACAGGACATGCAAAAAAAACAACTGAGATACAATTGTGGTGTTTTTAAAATTTCAGTCCCTTGGAGTTCTCAGGATGAAATGCTCTCACCTGCTCTTCGTCCTCTGCCTGGCTCAGGAGGAAACCTTCTGCCAGAGCCACTGCCTGGCAAGTTGTCTCCACTCCACATTCTCTGACCCAGCTCTCCATCTCTGGGGGCAGGACAGCCAGGAACTGCTCCAGGACCACCAAGTCCAGCATCTGAGCTTTTGTGAATCTTTCTGGCTTCAGCCACTGACAGCAAAGGTGGTGGAGTTGGCTGCAAACCTCTCGGGGGGCCGTAGCCTCCTGGTAGCAGAAGTCCCTGAACTGCTGGCGCTCTACGTCTGAGCTGGTGTTGCTCCCAGGCTGGTCCTCCTGCACTCTTCTTTCCCAGGGCTCTGTACCGCTCCCTTCCTGGATGATATGGGGGCCTTTTCCTGCCTCAGGGCCAGCAAACTTTTGCTGTTTCATCTTTTCTCCCTTCTCCATCTCTGCTACCGACAGAACTCAAAAAGTCTCCTTCCTTTGCTTCCGATTTCTCTCTTGAGGCAAGGACTGTCCTGAAGGAATTCAAATGAAGAGCTGCATAAATGAGATACAGCTGTGGCCAACATAATAGCCAGGACATGTCTCAAAGCAGTCCCTACAACCCCAGTTCCACAGGAATCAGGCTTCTAGCTGAAAATGAGGTTCTAAAACTTGAGTAAGAGAATAGTGAGTACTCTTTCAACTTGTTAAACAGATGAAACATGTCACACAGGAACCCGTAAGATGTGTAAGATGTTATCTTTTCGGCACCAGGTCAAAACTTTTCTCCCAGGCATTTTAATAGCTTAAGTTGAGGTTTTAACTGATTTTGTGGCCAGGCTTAAAAGTTTAAAATGTTTTAAATATCAGCTATTTTATGTTATATAGTTTTTAATTTTGAATATTGACTTTTTAATGTTCAATCTTTTAATTTTTGTAAACCACCCAGAGAGCTTCGGCTATGGGGCGGTATATAATGTAATAAATAATAACAATAATAATAATAAATTTGAAACATGCAATAATTACAAAGAAATATATTCATACACTATGCAAAATACACAACACTTTAACACTTACAAACGCTTGTTAGAAAAAAATGTAAAAAGACTACTTGGTCCAACCAGCAGCAGTTGAATTGTTATTTAGCTCTACTTAAACTTCCACCAATCCAAACTAATTCAATACAATCTTAAAAGCTTTCAAGTACATAACATTACGGGGAGACCAGTGCTTTGAGAGCAGGACTGCCTCCTTCTCAGACTCCAGGCAGCAAAACCTTCTGCCCTCAAGGGAAAAACAGGTCTGCTTACAAAGCATGATTTCATTCCCAATCCATTCCATGGCTTCCTTCTAAGCCCTCTCTGTTCCCAGCACTTGAACCCAAACAGTGACCTGAGTAACAGTGATTTCTACTCATTCCTAGGATGTGAAGAGCAGGCTCACTTAATAAATAAAAGCAGGACATACTCAAACAAATGACAAAACTTGCACATAGGGAAACATAGGATAGTACTTGCTAGGGATGTGCACTGACCCCCCGGATCGGATCGGATAGCGGATTGGAATCGGACCTGGGGGGTCGGATCGGATCGGATCGGATCGGAGGCTGGTCGGATCGGATCGGACCAGATGTCCGATCCGGATCGGACGCCATTTTGAATGCTTTTTCCCATAGCCAAGTATTGTTTTACAAAAACGCCTATAACTTTTTCATTTTTAAAGATAGAAGGATGAAACTTGGGCACATTGTAGACTGGTTAGGGGTAGTTATCTGTGAGAAATTTCAGAAAGATTGGTGCATGCATTTTGTGGCAATTAATTTTTTAATAAATACCCAGGAATGCCTATAACTTTGTCATTTTTAAAGTTACACACATGAAACTTTGCCACATTGTAGGGGGTACCTTGGGACCTATGTGTGTGAAATTTCAGAAACGTAGGTGCTTGTCTTGTGTGGCAATTAATTTTTAGAAAAATGGGTAGTAGTGGGGTAAATACAGTTACGCCTCCCATTTTTTTATTTTTGAAGATACAAACAGGAAACTTGGGCACATTACAGGTACCACTTGCCTTGATATGTGTGTGAAATTTCAGAAACATTGGAGCTTTCCTTGTGTGGCAATTAATTTTTGAAACAATGAGGAAAGAAACACCTATAACTTTGTCATTTTTAAAGCTACACACATGAAACTTTGCCACATTGTAGGTGGTACCTTGGGACCCATGTGTGTGAAATTTCGGAAACGTAGGTGCTTGCCTTGTGTGGCAATTAATTTTTTAATAAATACCCAGGAATGCCTATAACTTTGTCATTTTTAAAGTTACACACATGAAACTTTGCCACATTGTAGGCGGTACCTTGGGACCTATGTGTGTGAAATTTCGGAAACGTAGGTGCTTGCCTTGTGTGGCAATTAATTTTAGAAAAATGGGTAGTGGTGGGGTAAATACAGTTACGCCTCCCACTTTTTTATTTTTGAAGATACAAACAGGAAACATGGGCACATTACAGGTACCACTTGGCTTGATATGTGTGTAAAATTTCAGACAGCTGGGTCCAGGCATGTGGTGGCAAGGTATTTTTGAAACAATGAGGAAAGAAACGCCTATAACTTTTTTATTTTAAAAGTTAGAAGTCTGAACATTGCTCACTTTGTAGATGGGTTAGGGGTAGATATGTGTCAGAAATTTCAGAATTATAGGTCCAGGCATTTGATGGCTATGGAATTTTTAAATTACATGTTTCAAAAAAATTTCTACAGAGGCCAGGTCTTCCCCTCCCGCTTCCCGCGAAGAAAAGGAAACACTCTCTCGTCTCGATCCCTTTGATCCTTGCTAGTAGTATCCATTACAGGGCTCGTGTTTCCTTTCCTACTTTCACTTTTCAAGCAGAACGGCTGAGCCTAGCTGAGTTTTGCAGCCATGCGTGCAAGGAAGGATCACTCTGGTCTCGATCCCTTTGATCCTTGGTAGTATCCATTACAGGGCTCGTGTCTGCTTTCACTTTGTACTCAAGCAGACACGAGTTTCATGTGTGTAACTTTAAAAATGACAAAGTTATAGGCATTCCTGGGTATTTATTAAAAAATTAATTGCCACACAAGGCAAGCACCTACGTTTCCGAAATTTCACACACATGGGTCCCAAGGTACCACCTACAATGTGGCAAAGTTTCATGTGTGTAGCTTTAAAAATGACAAAGTTATAGGTGTTTCTTTCCTCATTGTTTCAAAAATTAATTGCCACACAAGGAAAGCTCCAATGTTTCTGAAATTTCACACACATATCAAGGCAAGTGGTACCTGTAATGTGCCCAAGTTTCCTGTTTGTATCTTCAAAAATAAAAAAATGGGAGGCGTAACTGTATTTACCCCACTACTACCCATTTTTCTAAAAATTAATTGCCACACAAGACAAGCACCTACGTTTCTGAAATTTCACACACATAGGTCCCAAGGTACCCCCTACAATGTGGCAAAGTTTCATGTGTGTAACTTTAAAAATGACAAAGTTATAGGCATTCCTGGGTATTTATTAAAAAATTAATTGCCACAAAATGCATGCACCAAACTTTCTGAAATTTCTCACAGATAACTACCCCTAACCAGTCTACAATGTGCCCAAGTTTCATCCTTCTATCTTTAAAAATGAAAAAGTTATAGGCGTTTTTGTAAAACAATACTTGGCTATGGGAAAAAGCATTCAAAATGGCGTCCGATCCGGATCGGACCTCATCGGATCGGATCGGATCGGAGGTTGTCCGGATCGGATCGGATCGGATCGGATTTTCCCGATTTTGGGTCGGATCGGATTCGGATCGTGGATCGGATCCGATCCGATGCACACCCCTAGTACTTGCCCATAGAGGAACCATACTTGCCCATAGGGAGACATGGCATTCCCAGCAATATGAGCTGTACCATTCCTGTGTTGCAGTTATAAGCCATTGTTTAAAATACACTTGGTACAGGAATTGGGATTGGGTGGTATTGTGTGTTTAGGGTGTTCAAAGCACCACACAATCGTATCCAAACCATCCTTTTCCATTTTCTCTGTTACTGGGCTGTAACTGTTCTCTTCCTCAGTATGGTCCTCGCTCTGTTCTTGCTGCCTGTTGCCACTTTGGAGTCACTCATCCCATTATCTAAGACTGGATGGCCTGAGAAGACAAAGGCGCTGTGGTTAGGCAGGTCCCAGGTATGGGAAGGAGGTAGGAGGGCCCTTTTGCATGACTTAGCTACTGGGCCCAATTCCAGGTTTTAGGACTAGTGTACAAAGCCCCGAACAGCTCAGGACTTAAATACTCAAAGGATGTCCTTCTCCAGTACTGACCAACCTTTGATTTCAGATCAGCCAGGGAGGCTCTGCTGGAGATGCCCCAGGAACTTGTGTCTCAAGGGGCTACCACACATGGCAGGGCCTTCTTGGTGGCAACACCCCAGCAGTGGACTCTGTAGGTTTTTTTTTAACAGATGTCTTTAATTTAAGGGACACTGAATACAGGCTGCAGTCTCTGCATCAATGCTCCTCAAATTCCCCAGTAGGTGAAAAGGAGGATATGAAGATAGACACTCAGAATGATGGATTTTACCCAGACTCACAAACTCAATGAAACTGTTATTGCTTTAAAACATTTATTAAAACAATTTAAGGAAGTTAAAATTGAACAAACACAGGAACCTCTCCATTCAGCAAAGCAAATTAAAGAGATATACTCACAAGTCTGGTAGATGTCTTGAGTACATAGACAAACATAGACAAACATACCCCCAATGACAACATTCAAACATACTCGGTGAAGGAGCTTTTCCCCACAGAGGGACTTCCATTTCTCTCAGGCAACTAAGGAGTCACTGAGGTCTACATGCTATAGGCTCAGAGCAACATCGCGGATGCCATGCCTGAAGGGAAAGGAAAGTCATCGTGGTTCCTGTTGACTAGATTTAAATACCCTTTCCAAAGACAAAGACCTCCCTCTGATTATATATGAATTTATTCTGAAATGGCCAAACCTATTGGTCCATGTCATAGACTTCCCAGAATATACCCTCCTCTTCTGATGTAGGTGTTGGGGCAACAAAGGTCAAATTCCATTTTCTTTGCAGTCAACTGTCTGATTTACTTCTCTGCTCTTACGTACACAGGGATTTTCTGACCACAACGTCATCTGTTCCTGTCCCTGGACCTTTCACCTAGTTCCCTTAAAAGGAATATATATATATGGTTGACATAAGTCACACATTTACATGACTAATGCCTTTTTGCAATATCAATTCACACGTTCTCATGACTGTCATTAAGCAACATAGCTGGTACAAGTCTTTCACGAGTAACATCTTTGAGCGAAATCAAATCATATTTCCAAATCATTCTCTTATCAGATCCTATCTAAACTCTGAAGCATCTAAACTCTGACACAATGTCCTATGTGGGTATGCATTCACTTGCCCCCTTTGCTCCCCCCACCCCAGCATTCACTAACCCTCCCCCCATGTCCCCCTGCCCCAGCACTATACTATGATAAAGATTTTTGATCTGGGCACTTATATAAAATCAAAACCTGAAACTCTGGTTTCCCCCAAGCCTCAAAGAAACGTTTTAAGATGAAGTAGAGACACTTTACGCTGCACCAGGTTAAAGTTCACACCTCACATTCTAGCTTTTCAGAGGAAAAACACTGAACAGCATAACCCAAAACATCCTTTCCTGATAACAAGCTTTGCAATCTCTTCCTCTGAATAGGCTGTAAATTAGACATGACTCAATAGCCCTCAAGACAATCTCACAGACAAGATGGCACCTACAATGTAAACATTTTCAGTTCTTCGAAAGGAAAATTACTGGCCGTTAGAGAAAACCAAATAACACCAAGTTACAGTGATCGAAGGTTATCAGGAAACAATAAATTACTTTGAGGCGTCAAATGCCCCGGATATTGTTTTATTATGGTTTAAGATATTGTTTAGTTGAAACATTTATTGGCATGTATCCATCACAGGAGGGGAGGGGGTGAGTGGTATGTGACGTCAAAGCCTGTAACAGAGATAAACGTAACAGTTTTGTCTTTGTGATTTAGAGAGCTTTGGTACTACCCATGTGCCACTTCTCTCTCCTTCGTACGTTGTTTTGAATAAACTTGTTGGATTGGACTTTGCCTGTTCCTGGTGATTCTTCAATTTGAGAGTTAGGGAACATTTCCTTAACAAATAATCACAGAAAAGCAGACAAGAAAAAGCTCCTACAACTCCCTTCCAGGAGAAATTGGGCTGTTCCCGAAGCTACCATTGAAAAACATACTTGTTTGTGCAGGGTTTGGGGACTTAAGCAAGTGGTGTCTTTTGGCTGGTCCAAGATATTTTGCTGCCTGAGGTGCAAGAACAGATGAGCCCCCCTCCCATTCCATGGACAAAGTCAACAGGACCGGCAGCTGAAACCTTCTTCAACACGGGCGATGAGACGGCATCCTCCATCTCACCTGAAGGCAGCAGGGTGGCTTAGGGGGCACAGGGCAGAGGCCACGGAGGCCACGGATTTTGGCTTCAGCATTTTGCTGCTGCTGCTTCCAAGCCTCTGATGCCTCACTCTGCCTCATGGTAGGGCCAGCCCTGGGTCTATTTTATCGTGTTTTTATTTGGTATTTGTGACTTTGACATTGTATTTATTATGTTTTAATGTTTCGCCTTGTAATAGTAGTAGTTGTATTTATTTATTTAATTTATAGTCTGCTGTCTAAATCTTGAAAGAGATCTCTTTAAGTGGCTTACAAGAGAGTAAAAAAATTAAAATATACAAAACCTTTTAAAGGATTAAAAATACAAAATATCTTTCTAAATCATAAATGCATAAATGGAACTGGTGAAGAGCAGAAATAAAACTAATTCAAACAGTGCAAAACAAACCCAGAAGAGCAACAAATAAAATGGAAACATAAAATAGAAATATAACAGAAACAATACAGCTGAACGTAGCCTATCAGAAGAAGCCTGCAGGAATGAAAAAGGTCTTCAGCAGAGGTCTAAATGCAGCTGAACGGCTTCATTTATTTAATCCCAAACAGGAAAAGAGTTTCCTATGACAAATGTTTCCTTGCCAAGGTTAGGCTGACCCTATGAAAAGGAGGGCAGGGCTCATGTAACTTTAACAGTTGTAGAGAAAAGGGAATTTCAGTCAGTGTCATTTGTATGCAATTAGTCCCTGTTGATATTCCCTCTTCATCACCACAGTTAAAGTTGCAGGCACTATACTAGAGTGACCATATACAAAAGAAGGCAGGGTCCCTACAACTTTAACTGTGGTGATGAAGAGGGAATTTCACCAGGGACTAATTGCATACAAATGACACTGACTGAAATTCCCTTTTCTCTACAACTGTTAAAGTTACACAAACCCTGTCCTCCTTTTCATAGGGTCAGCCTAGCCAAGGTTGCAGAGGCCGCTGCGCTGTCCTGCATCTCCCTATGGGGCAGGTATATTTTCCCTATAGACAGGCATGGTTTCCCTATGGGCAAGTACTGTCCTTTGTCCTAATAAAAGCTCCTGCAGTTTATTTCGAAGGCTTTGGGGACTAAATTAAAGAGGGGGGGGGAATTGCCCCCATGGTCCTTCTTCACTCAGTTTAGAACATGGAGAGGAAAGAAAACCAAATGCAAAGATGACATTATAATCACAGCCTTTTGCCCACAGATGTTATTCCTCATCCCCACCTAGGATCTTTCCTCTTTTGTCCACCCTCAGACCCCCCCCCCTTTCTCCTGCCTTCTCTTCCCTTCCAGGATTCCCTAGTTATGTGGGGGGGAAGGAGGTGCAAGGCGGGGGTCTCCTGGAGGGCGTGCCAAATGGGGGGCAGGGGTCTCCCTCTCTCTTCCCACCCTCCTCCTGCCCCACACCTCCCTCCCTGCCCTGGGCCCCCTCCCTCCTCTGCTCCTGCCCTGAAGGCTCTTTCCACCCCCTTCCCCTCCCCCTCCCCTCTGGGACCCCCCCATGCATTTTGTACTCACCGGCTCCTTTGCAGGGGAAGAAGAGGCTGCAAATGGTAGACACAAATGCAGGCGGGGGGGGGAGGGAAATCCCAAGCTCTTTTGCCAAGGGGGGGCGGGAAGTGGGCTCAATCCTCCAGCCTTGGCGCTTCATCGGCCTCTCTAGGACCCATCACCCTCTCGTTCTCTTTAACCCTTACAAGGATTCAGCCTTAAAGCGCTGCAGAGGCTCCTCCTGGCAGAGACACATGAACGGGGGGGGGGGGCTTCGGGGGGAGGGCTTTTCTCGCCCTGCAGCATCTCCGCTCCGGCTGCTCCTGGGGGCTTTTTGCGGGATCCAGATCCCTTCTTTCCAGCCTGCCACGTGCACCGGAGGATATGGGCTGTCTGCAGCATTGCACGCCCACTGCCCTCCCCCTTTGGGGCAGCCCCACTCCCCACCCCCTTGGCATGAACCCCTCCCCAACTCCTTCCTTCTGCCTCCCTCCCTCAGCCAATCCTGTCCATATACCATCCATCACTTCAGAGGTCCTCTCTCTCCTGCCCCCTCCCAAGGCAATAGTCTCCCTGTCAAAGCCAGCAGAATTTATTCATTTATTTATTGCATTTCTCTGCTGCCCAATACCTGAAGCTCTCTGGGCGCTTCCCAAAAGTTAAACGCAGTAATGCTTCTCCCCTTTTTCTACACAGGAGAACATCCTAAGAGCTGGTCTCTGGATCAGTCCGGGCCCCCTCCACAAGAATTCGCTTTTGCGCCCGGTTAGGCGATTGGGCGCACTATCCCTGAAGCGCCTTTACACCTAATACCTCTGCACGAGAGGCGGCGCTCCCCTCCCCTTCCCTCTGGCAGGCTGTCAAGTCCGTTTCTCTCGCTCTCTCGCTCTCTCTTCCCCCGCCACCCTCCCGATGAGCTGTTCTTGAAGCGCCCCCCGCGTTTTGCGTTTGATATTTTTGAACCGTCAGTGGGGGAGAGCTTGTGATCGGGCTTGGCAGCGCTGGGTTTGGGGAATGGGAAGGCAGGAACCTTGGGGGCAGAGCGGCGGGAGGGAGGACGGACGGAGGGAGGGAGGAGCAGGGAAAGCACACACACACACACACACACTCGGCTTTAAATGACTGCAGCAGCAACAGACAGACCTGCCAAGCTTTGCCATCTGGCTCCTTGCTTTGGCTGCTGCAACGCTGGGGGGGGGGGGAGGAGGAGGCGGAGCGAAGGAGGGGCCTCGATCACATTATTATTAGAAGTATTCGTGTTATTCTTGCGAGGATTTCTCTCTCCCCCGCCGCCCCATCCTCGCAATTCCCTATTCCTCCCGCTCTCTTCCTCGCCAACCTGGGCTCTCTCTCTCTTTCTCTGCGTGGGGTGGGCTGTGGGGGGCGCCGCCAGCACGCTCCGCATCCCTGTTTGTGAATTGCTCGCTCACCCCCCCTCCCGGCCCTGCAGAGGCTGCTGCTGCCGGGGGCGAGGAGGAGGAGGAGGAGGCGGCAGAGAAAAGTTGAGCCTTCCTCACCCCGCGAGCCGAAAGACATGCGAGGAGCGACCTCCTCGAGAGCTCGCTCGCTGGCTGCACGTCCGCCACGACTGGCTGATCCCCCAATCTGCGCCGTTGCAGCTGGGGAAGGGCTTTTGACAATGCGCTTTAACTGCCGGAGCAAAATAAAAGTCGCTATTTAAGGCCTCCTCCACACGAGACATTTAATGAGCCTTGAAGGCTCATTATAAATTTTACCTCCACACCAGCGGAGCGCAAAACGGGCGTACAGGCGCGTTATCTCCCCGATAATGCGCATTTTCGAATGCGCGTTAAATAGCGACTTTTATTTTTCTCCGGCCGTTAAAGCGCATTTTCGCCGTGTGAACAAGCGATTATGCGCATTAACGTCTTCTAAAGCGCTTTTTGGACATCAATTAATGCGCTTCGCCGCCTCTCGCCGCCTCCCGTGCAGAGGGATTAGGCGTAAATGCGCCTCCGCGAAAATGCGCATAATCCCCGAACCGGGCGCAAAAGCGCATCACGCGCATTCGAAAATGCGCATTATCGGGGAGATAACGCGCCCGTACGCCCGTTTTGCGCTCCGCTGGTGTGGAGGTAAAATTTATAATGAGCCTTCAAGGCTCATTAAATGTCTCGTGTGGAGGATGCCCAAATCACACATCACAGGCCTCCTCCACACGGGGCGTTTAATGAGCCTTGAAGGCTCATTATAAATTTTACCTACACACGAGCGGAGCGCAAAACGGGCGTAGAGGCGCGTTATCTCCCCGATAATGCGCATTTTCGAATGCGCGTTAAATAGCGACTTTTATTTTGCGGCGGGATGTAAAGCGCGTTATGACCATGTGTACAGTTTTTCAGTGAAGCGCATTTTCGGAGAGGTGTGAGCAGGTAGAGGGCGGGTTTTGACGAGATGGGCGGGGAGAGGGAAGGTATTTCCGGCGGGAGATTTGAAAAAAAGCCCTCAGGTTATGCGCAGCCGCGCGGGTGTGCTCACCCAACGGTTTGGCTGGAGGCGCAGGTGTGGTCGCGCGCCTATGCATATAAGCGCGTGCGCGCGATCCGACCGTTGACCTCATTTAACTTCGCGACGCCAGAGAGACTGCATCCTGATTTATTTCCTCTACACCTTTTCCACCTACCGAAATGGCTGCTCCAGGAAGGGGAGTTTCTTGGAAAAAGGCAGAGATTCTCGACCTTCTGGACATTTTTGGGGAGCAGAAAGTTCAAGCTCAACTGAATGCCAGCCATAGGAACCTCGATGCCTATGAATCCATTGCTCAGGAAATGCAAAGAAGGGGCCATATCCGTACAGCGAAGGAGTGCAGGACCAAGGCAAAGGCAATGAGGCAGGAATATCGCAGGGTCGTGAATCATAATTCACGATCAGGAAATGATGCTGCCACCTGCCCCTTTTTTGAGGAGCTTCATAGCATTTTTCGGGGGGATGCTACTATTCAACCAAATCGCGTGGGCAGGAGTCTGAACATCCATCGTGTCCAAGCACCTGCTGCTGCTCCCCCAGTAAGTTCCCCCCTGGCTTTCCCGCTCTCAGAAGGCTCAGAAGAACTGTTCAGCAGTGAACTTCAAACAATAGATGTGGAGGACTACCTTGGAACGCCCTACTCTCCCGGAGGTACATTGATTGTAATTGCCATTTTTAAAAAAATCTCGTTCTTCCTTCTATTTCATGCCTATAGCTCACATCTGATGTTTTCCCCTTTTAGAATTGGAGACACCAGAAGATATTGGAAACGAAGAACCTGAAGGTATAGACTGTTTCTTTTGTTGGGTTGGGAAGACTCTTAACTTTACAACTTAATATTGTGTTCCATGGAATAAAAAATTGTATTCTAAAATGGGGCAGGCAGATGCGGGTGAGCGGGTGGGGCAGGAGAGGGCAGGAGAGATCTCCTCTAGCTACCCAGCGTTTCTCTGGTCTCTCCAGGGCGGGGGGGGGAAAAAGGATAAGGGGCAGGCAGCCATTTTGAACAACCACCCCCATTTCAAAAGGAGGGAGGTTTGTGATTGTGCCTATTGATGAAACCTCCTAAAAGCTCTTCTTTTTCTGCCACGGCAGGAGCCTACAGAAGCAGCAGTACCACCAGTGCATCGGAATCCATTGAGCAAGCAGATTTGAGGGCCAGAAATCTCCAGCAGCATCCTGCAGCAGCAGCACCGAGTAAGTACAGGCCTAGCTAATTTCTGAGGTCAGACATCATGGAAGGAAGGGAGTTCCCAATGATCTAGGCTGGGTTTATGGGGGGGGAGGGGGAAAGGGGGGCATTGGACACAACATTGTGGTGCATGGGACCAGAAATTGTGGTCTATGGGAGGGATTTCAGCCTTTTTCTCTACAGCACTTAAAGTTACATGAGCCCTGACCTCCTTTTCATGTGGTCACTGTAGTATACTGCCTGCAACTTTAACTGTGGTGATGAAGAGGGAATTTCACCAGGTGCTGCATGCATACAAACGGCACCGGCTGAAATTCCTTTTTCTCTACAGCACTTAAAGTTACATGAGCCCTGACCTCCTTTTCATGTGGTCAGCCCTGACCTCCTTTTCATGTGGTCACTGTAGTATACTGCCTGCAACTTTAACTGTGGTGATGAAGAGGGAATTTCACCAGGAACTAATTCCATCCAAATGACACTGGCTGAAATTCCCTTTTCTGTACAACTGTTAAAGTTACATGAGCCCTGACCTCCTTTTCATGTGGTCACTGTAGTATACTGCCTGCAACTTTAACTGTGGTGATGAAGAGGGAATTTCACCAGGTGCTGCATGCATACAAACGGCACCGGCTGAAATTCCTTTTTCTCTACAGCACTTAAAGTTACATGAGCCCTGACCTCCTTTTCATGTGGTCAGCCCTGACCTCCTTTTCATGTGGTCAGCCTAGGCAGGCAGCCATTTTGAACACACAAACAACCCCCCCCCCCATTTAAAATGGAGGTTTGTGATTGTGCCTATTGGAATGAAACCTCCTAATAGCTCTTCTTTTTCTTCCACGGCAGCCTACAGAAGCAGCGGTTCCACCAGTGCGTCGGAAACCAGTGACCACGCAGATTTGAGGGCCAGAAATCTCCAGCAGCATCCTGCACCAGCACCACCGTGTAAGTACTGGGCTAATTTCTGGGGTGCATGGGACCAGAAATTGTGGTCTATGGGAGGGATTTCAGCCTTTTTCTCTACAGCACTTAAAGTTACATGAGCCCTGACCTCCTTTTCATGTGGTCAGCCCTGACCTCCTTTTCATGTGGTCAGCCTAGGCAGGCAGCCATTTTGAACACACAAACAACCCCCCCCCCTATTTAAAATGGAGGTTTGTGATTGTGCCTATTGGAAGACACTTAACTTTACAACTTAATATTGTGTTCCATGGAATAAAAAATTGTATTCTAAAATGGGGCAGGCAGATGCGGGTGAGCGGGTGGGGCAGGAGAGGGCAGGAGAGATCTCCTCTAGCTACCCAGCGTTTCTCTGGTCTCTCCAGGGCGGGGGGGAAAAAGGATAAGGGGCAGGCAGCCATTTTGAACAACCACCCCCATTTCAAAAGGAGGGAGGTTTGTGATTGTGCCTATTGATGAAACCTCCTAATAGCTCTTCTTTTTCTTCCACGGCAGCCTACAGAAGCAGCGGTTACACCAGTGCGTCGGAAACCAGTGACCACGCAGATTTGAGGGCCAGAAATCTCCACCATCCTGCAGCAGGAGCGAGTAAGTACAGCCGATGTTATTTGCTTGATAAAGTTTCAGTCCTGCAATTCTTATAAATGTGTGAAAGGACATTCTCATCTTCAGGATGAGGGTGCGAGAGAACCCATGGTACAGGCTGGACATGTAATAAATGATTTTTAAACACACTAAACTTTGCCCTTTCCCTTCAGGTACAGATGAAGGAAGGAGACATCCCATCCAAAAGTCAGCACTCTCGCCTGCAACGCGCCTGGAAATGGCCAGAAACAGAAGACCCCCACGCAGCAGGGACACAGACCGCATTCTGGAGCATGCCTCTGCACACAACGCAAACCTCTTGCAGATGCATGAGCAGATGTTGCAGAAAAATGACCAGATGTTGGACTATTTGAAAACAGAAGATGCAAGGGACCAAAGAAATCAAGATGCCCTTCTCAGAATTCTAGAAAGACAATGTGTCACGATGGAGAAGCTGGTGACGGTGGTGCAACAGGAAGAACCGGGAAGATCAACCCATACAGCCAACCCATCATCTACTAGCCATGGAAAACGCCAGCCAATAAAAAGACGGTTGGCTATTGACAGTATGGAGGGGACCAGCTCTAAGCCAAATGACTTAGGTGGGAACTCAGGAGAGGGTGAGGGGAGAAAATGCCTGGCTAAGAAGAAACGTAAAGTCAGGGTGCAACACCCCCAGTCTGCCCAGTTGCAAAATCCCCAGAATGACATTTTAACCAAAGACTTGGACGAATCACTGCTCCCGTGCTCCCATACAGTACCCCCACAGCGCTCATCATCACCACTTCAAGGTGAGCCAAGCATAAAGCGCACGGCACGGGAGGTAAAAAAACCCTTAAAGTTCTCCCCTTAGAATACATGATTTATGTTATTGTTAATAATTTGCTGTTAATTATGGGTTTTTTTGCTGTTATTTATGTAATTGTTATTTGATGTTATTTATGTAATTGTTATGTTATTTGCTGTTAATTATGGTTTTTTTTGCTGTTATTTATGTAATTGTTATGTTATTTGCTGTTAATTATGGTATTTTTTGCTGTTATTTATGTAATTGTTATGTTATTTGCTGTTAATTATGGTATTTTTTGCTGTTATTTATGTAATTGTTATGTTATTTGCTGTTAATTATGGTATTTTTTGCTGTTATTTATGTTGTATTTAACCATTACAATATAGTTTTCATATCTCACTGTGTGGTTGGGACTGTGCTTCCTATCTATTATTAAAACAGTTAGGCATCCCTCCTTAATACTGCACCAACCTGAAAATGCTAAGGAAAACCAAAACAATGTTTTAGTAACAAAAATAAAGATTTAGTTTTTTAAACAAATATTATTTTCAACTATTTACAATATTATTTTCAACTATTTACAATTTATTGAGGATACGGTCTAGCTTGTCCTCAATGGAGGACATGCGATTCTGCATGCCTCCAACGGCTTCCTCAAGCCTCTCCAGCCGCTCCTGAGTGGGAACTGCATGGGATGGTAAGAAAAAAAAAGTGTTTAAAATCATATAATATAACCAACAGAAAAACAGTTCAAGATGTACCACTCAATGACATTGGCTATTCAATGCGATTCAATTTACAGGAATGTAAATATAGTTTTTCATTTTTTAATTAAAAATTTAAACCATTAGTCCTGTACTGTACAATAGGGTGACCACATAAAATCCAGGTCGGTTAAACTGTTGTGATGAAGAGGGGATTTCACCAGGAACTAATTGCATACAAATGACACTGGCTGAAATTCCCTTTTCTCTACAACTGTTACAGATACAGGAGCCCTGACCTGGATTTTATATGCTCAATGTACTCTACATTATACAAAGCAATGGAACTTCTATTACCTGCTGGAGACACAGCAGCAGGTGAGACAGGTGGGGGTGCATTCTCCTCTTCCTCCTCTTCCTGCACCTCCTCCTCCACCTCCTCCGCAGACGGCGATGGCGATGGACTGAGTATCCCTTCAAAATTGGAAAAAAAATGTTATTTTAAGTTTCTATCATGGTGTTCCCCGCCTCGATCCGTTGGGAGAGTCTATTAATTAATAAATAAATACATATATCATTACAATTATTAATATTAATAATATTATTAAAGTACGCTGGGCAAAAATAGTATTCCTAATTAATCTGGCTTGCATTTAACTTACGTGCCCTTCTGCGGAGGGTCATCCGAGGAGGAGAAGGAGGAGAAGGAGGAGGAGGAGAAGTCCCCCCAACCTCCTCCACTTCGGGAGACGGAGCCGCCTCTTCCGCCCTCCTGTTTTGGGCTAAGAAAAAGAGGGAAGGGAAAAAGGGAAATAACATTAAAATGTGGAAGGGTCCCTGAAGGGCATCTAGTCCCACCCCAAGATGAATGCTGGAATCCACCTTAAAGCCTCATTGTGTCAGGGGTCATAGTTTTTGGGGCTTCCCCCCCCCCCCAACCTGCACATCCACCAGAGAATACACAATGAGCAGTGGGCAGAATCACCAGCACACAGGGCTCCTGAAGGGCATCTAGTCCCACCCCACCCAAGATGTATGCTGGAATCCACCTTAAAGCCTCATTGTGTCAGGGGTCATAGTTTTTGGGGCTTCCCCCCCCCAACCTGCACATCCACCAGAGAATACACAATGAGCAGTGGGCAGAATGGTAATGCACTCACTCACCTGCGGTCAGCCTCTCCTCAGGGGTTGGTCTCCCCGCCTTCCGCCACAGCTCGCGGAATTCCACGAAGTAGGGTGGACGCTGTCGGAAGGGGGGATGCTCCCCATGGGCACTAATGGCCCGGAAAAAAGCCGCTTTCACGTACTTGAACTTCGTCCTGCACTGCAGGGCAGTGCGGACGAAGTTTTGCTGGCGCAGAGCAGCAGCCGCCCTCCTAAACAGCCTCATAGTCGGGAGGCTGCTGCTCCTGACAATCCTTCCAACGAGGGAGGATTGGAGGAGGAAGGCCAATAATATGCGGACCTCCGCATCCCCCCAATACCTCCCTCTAGGCATCTTGAAGGATTGTGAGGAAGTCTAGGCCTCACTTCCGGTTTGCGATGTTTCCGCGGACCGGTTTAGCGGTTGCGCGCATGCGCGCGGAACCGTCAAACCACCATTCCCGAACAGCGCGTAAGTGATTAAACACTGTCGCGTTTGTTCGGAGCAGTGGGAAAGTTACCAGATGTGTTTTGGGTGTCCTGAACTGAAAACTTGAGAATGTTAGTGACTAATTGTACTATGTTATTCTCAAAAAAACAACCCTGTGAGGTAGGCATGGATGGGCTGTGGTCCTGTTACTTGCCCTTCTGCAATGTTCACTGTACTGCATATGTGTGTTGGGTTACCTGAAGTCTTATTGTCTAGGAATACTACTATCAACATTGTTTGAAAGTTGTAGGAACATATTTTATTTAGGATAAGCATTTTTAAAATAAGCACTTTTTAATATGGCAACAACAATATGGCAATATGGCAACAACAATTTCAGCATAGAAAATAAAATTAACAGCATTTACAACAGCATTTAATTTGACATTGAAAGAAACATAGTTGAAAGTCACATTATTATGAACATACATCTCATAACAATATCTAATTACTAACAGCAATGTAAAAGAAAAATCAGCAAAGAAAATAAAATTAACAGCATTTGCAACAGCATTGCATTACACATTGAAAGAAACATACGTTACTTTGAAGTCACTGAACATCTCAAAACAGCAATGTAAAAGCGAAATCAACATAGAAAATAAAATTCACATATTCTAAAGGGATTGTCTATAAGTAGTCTCATTTCCTAATGCAGCTTCTTCTTGATGAAAAAAGAATAAACACAGTCAGTGCTGCCTGGAGCGGGACTTGGCTTTTGCTTGAAGAATGGAATGAATGATCCAGAAAAAGGAAGCGGTTGCCTTCTGGTCTGGTCACATCACAGAGGTTCCACACGACACCGTCTTTGATCCCCTGCAGTTCTCTCTATGCTATGTTCTAAGGGAAATTTAGAGATGGATTGTTTTAGCATAGGATGTAATAACAATATCCCACCCTCTACACATTCATTCATTCATTCATTCTCAGGCCATGAAGCCTTTATGCGGAAACTTTCCTTATTTGTTTATGCACTTTCCTTATTGGTTTATGCTTCTAGCAGGTCTTGACACATGCTTCCTTCCTGTGACTTGCTGAAATAGAGTAAATAGAGTAAAGTTAGGGAAAACATGGCTTACACAAGTTTGGCACAGGGGTTTGGCACTGAACACTCACCTCCCTAGGGGTTCTGCCCACGCAGAGACCAAAGCATGCCTCTTAAGGCATCTCTGACCTTTTCCCCAGCAGCCTTTTCTTGAATTTCCTCATGCCCCATTGGCAGCGGGGCACCCAGGGTTGCCAGTTCAATTTGCCTTGCTTCGTGGAGATCCAATGCAACATCATGTCCTTGACTTTCACAAATGTTGTGTAGAATGACACAGGCAGATATCACAGAAATGATGTTTTCTTCAGCGAGTTCTATCCTGGACGACAGGCATCTCCACCGTGCTTTTAACCTTCCAAAGGCACATTCAACAACATTCCTCGCCCGTGACAGACAGTGGTTGAAATGTTGCTTTTGCTGGTCCAGGGCTCCGCCGTAAGGTTTCATCAGCCACTTCCGAATGGGGTAAGCGGAATCAGCCACCACCAGTGGAGGAATCTGCACGTCATTAACAGTAATGGTAGGGTTCCCTGGGATGAAGACACCAGCTTCCATGGCCTCAAAGAACGCAGAGTTCCTGAAGACATGGGCATCGTGATTTCTCCCACTCCAACCTATTTCCACATCCATGAATCGCCCACGGTGGTCCACTGTGCCTTGAAGGAGCATGGAAAAAAAGCGTTTCCGGTTTATGTAGTCAGGGCCTTGCCTAGGAGGACAGGCAATTTCAATGTGACATCCATCTGTGGCTGCAACACAATGAAAGAAGCCCAGTTTGGAAAATCCACTCATGATCTGAGAGAGAAAACATAAATAATGGAAAATAAATCATTACTGCTTCATCGGCTGGCATGCTTGAGATACAATGATCAAGTTCCATTTGGCCACCTATATAACAGCCTAGCCCATCTTTTCCTATCCCAAATAATAAAAAACAAGACTCACCTCTGGAACATTGCCAAGGCAAACTGTTTTTCTCAGAAGCGCATGCTCCATGGCTAGGCAGACCTCCACAACGATCATGGCTGCCGTTGTTCTACCGATCCCAAATTGCTGAGCCACCACCCGGTAACCACCAGGATTTGCTAGCCTCCATATACAGATGGCCACGCGCTTCACCATTGGAATGGCTTCCCTCATGTTCGTATTGCGACGTTCTAGAAATGGCCGAAGATGGTCTGCAATCTGGAAAAGGGTTGCTCTGGTCATCCTAAAGTTCTCTAGCCACTGCTCATCACCCCAGAGGGCTAGAACATCGTTTTCCCACCAGTCACGACTCCTGGGGAAGCACCACCATCTTCTTGGTCTCTGTTTTTTCATCAAAGGAACATATAATAAATTCTCTTGGAGTCTATCTTGTTGGAGTCTTAAAAGATAAGAGTTGTTCTCTTGGAGCCTTCTCATGATGATTCGTCTTCTTCTTCTTCTCCGTTGAATCGTTCTCCTTAGGCAAGTCAATGTAACGTGCATATTTGCGATCAGAAGTTGAATCGCATAAATGAGGGAACGAGAAATCGAGGTAGGAGCCATCTCGCCTTCTCTTCCCGTCCAGCTCAAAATGGCGTTTCAGAAAGAGAAAAGGGGAACCAAACTTGCTTCTCTGGTGTCGCCTAGGTAAATGAACTCAACGGTCGACGAAACTCAGATCACGTGCTTGTATGCATATGCTCGCGCGCGAAGGTGCGCGTAACCTGAAGGCATTTTTTCCCCCCCGCTCAGCTCTGCCCTCTCCCCCCCTCCCATCTCGTTGCCAGGTAACCCGAAATTACGTAGGCAGGCAGGTACATTCCTGTGGGTGGAGTACAGGAAGGGAGGGCTGGGAAAGGGGTTGGCTCTGATCACGTGCTTGTATGCATATGCACGCGCGCGAAGGTGCGCGTAACCTGAAGGCATTTTTTTCCCCCCGCTCAGCTCTGCCCTCTCCCCCCCTCCCATCTCGTTGCCAGGCAACCCGAAATTACGTAGGCAGGCAGGTACATTCCTGTGGGTGGAGTACAGGAAGGGAGGGCTGGGAAAGGGGTTGGCTTTAGGCAAAAAGCGAATTAAAATGTCTGTTTCCTCCTCCCGAAGCCCCGCATGTGAACAATTAAAACGCGCGTCGGAGAAAAGCGATAATGCGCTTCAACGCCTCTCGCTGCCTCCCGTGCAGAGGGATGAGGCGTAAATGCGCCTCCGCGATAGTGCGCATAATACCACAAACGGGCGCAAAAGCGCATCCTTGTGGAGGGGGCCACAGTCTTCTTCCCTTTGAAAAGTTATTCCTCTAGTTGTATATATTTGGCACATTTCTGATCATTACAAATATGAATGAAAATCAGCTTAAAAACAAACTTAGCCCAAACACACCAGAAACGTCATTTCCCGTCAGATCAAAGCGATTCCGGTTGGGAGTCAGAATGGCCAGGTCAGGGTCAGGATAAGGTAGCAGAGCAAACACTGTCAAAGGCTAGCAGGAGCTCCTCTTAGCACTAGAATTTCTCAGCAGACGTTTTGGTGAATGTCTTCTGGCCTCATCTCACATACCAACAGGCTATCATGCTGCAGAAACAGGACAGTGTAACGTTAAGCCAACATCATGGTCTGAGGGCATTAGAATCACAGAGCTGGAGAGAACTCAAAGGCCATCTAGTCCAACCCTCCCCGTGCTGATGCCATCATCCCCTGGCCTAACATATCAAGCTACACACAAATGTGCAAAAAGCAGAGAGCGATAGTGCTTCCAGAAGGTGCCTGCAGCAGACATGCCTTTAGATGATGGCTCAAGCAAGTGAGCCAAGCAGCACACTTCAGGGGAAGGCAGAAAATCCACAGGGCGGCCACTAAGCAGTCCGATGCAGCAGAGAAATCCCTTTGTGACCCCCAAATATGACTCTCATTCAAATCCTGGGTAGAATCTGTCCTTCAAAGTAACTGAGGAAGGGGAATGTCCGTGAGTTCAAACATATTTGTCCTTATTTGAAAATCAATACAAATATTTTATATATATATATATATATATATATATATAGTCCTGTTGCAGGAGGAGTTGATTAATCTGGTGGTTATCTCCCAGCTGGCTCACATCCCAGAAGATAAGGACCACCAAGTCTGCAAACTGGCCATTCAGCTGTTGGTGGACCTGGCAGAGGGCTGCAACACTCGTCACTTCAGCAGTCTGCTGGATATCAGAGAAGGTAGGGCAGCTCTTGGTTCCGCAGTGGTTGCTTTGATTCCCGGAAGGGCAGAAAGTAGGGGAGCAAATGTTGCTTTGGCTCAGGGGGGTCTGTACTGTGACTTCACCCTACGCTGATGTAGCTTCCCAGTTTGGTTTTGTAAAGCTGGGAGTGTTTTACAGTGGAGACAACAGTGTGCCCTTTTGGTAATTATCTAAAGAGATTCACCTGGCACGTGACACCATTTAGTCTTGCATGGGCCTATCAGGTTCACTGGTAGAGCAGCATGGAAAGTTCTAGGTAGATTTCCCACCTTCTCCACTATGCCATAGCGGCCAAGACATCGTCTCAAGTTGCGCCTCTGCCATGTGCTCACTGGATGGCCTTAGGCAAACCACAGCCTCTCATAGGGGAATGACAATGGCCCTAACCCTTACAGGAGGGCTGAAAAAATTGTTGAGAATACATGTGACTCTCCAGATTGCCATATAAATGCTAAGTATGAAATCAAGAAGAGAGCTTAGCAAGGAAAGCCTCCATCTCAGCACCTGGCTTTTAAATAATGTTGTTTTGGTGAGCTGCTGTGCTAACCCAGCCTTGGATGGTGGGCAGCTGGTCTCACTTGGTATAAGGCAGCCGCATATGTAATGTAGATCTAAAAATACAGCCAAGCACTACTGTATTAAAGTAGGCTCTACATCCCCTGAGACCGCATCCCCTCTAGAGAAATTGGGCAGGAGCCGGCACGTGCGATGGTGGCTGGGGCCACAGTGACTCCAGATTCTCTTCCTGTCATGCCTACATGCGCGTACATTCTCACATCCCTATCCCTTCCCCAGCTGCCTTGCTCTCTCAAGCAACAATTCGACTTCTGTATAAAAAAAGCTTCCACTGGCGCTAAGGGAAGCTTTTTTGAACTCCAAATGCTCTCCTTGTGAGAATGAGGAAGTGATGTCATGGGCCAGAGGTCCTCCCCCCCACCCCCCAGATTGTAGCAAGATGCAGTCAGTTAGAAAAGGAGCAATGAAACAGAGGCCCCCTCCACAAGAATGCGCCTTTGCGCCTGGTTCCGCGATTATGCGCATTATCGCGGAGGCGCATTTACTCACAATCCCTCTGCACGGGAGGCGGCGAGAAGCGGCGAAGCGCATTAAAAGATGCCCAAAAAGCGCTTTCCAGGTAGTTAATGCGCATAATCGCTTGTTCACACAGCGAAAATGCGCTTTAACGGCCGGAGCAAAATAAAAGTCGCTATTTAACGCGCGTTCGAAAATGCGCATTATCGGGGAGATAACGCGCCTGTACGCCCGTTTTGCGCTCCGCTGGTGTGTAGGTAAAATTTATAATGAGCCTTCAAGGCTCATTAAACGCCCCGTGTGGAGGAGGCCAAGGGCTTACAATTTAGGTAAATATTTTTAGTTCAACGTGTAAAACCATGATAAGTGGCCAGCTGGTCTAAGATATGTTGTATGTCCATCCATTTTGCACAATTCTGCTCTTGCCAGGGGTAGCTTCCACTTGACATAATAGGCATGGGACTTACTCTTTCATTTCTAACACTTTGTAGTCCTTGTCACAGTGGGCGGTGGCCCTCAGCAAAAACGTTTGCTCTCTCCTGAACAGGTTGCTTCACGCTCCCTGCTGCCTTCTGCTGAACTGGAGGAAAGAGACCTGATCTCTTACTCTGCCTCTTTAGAGGATGTGAAGACAGCAGTGCTGGGCTTACTGGTCATCCTTCAGGTAAACATCACCTTGAACGGCCAGACTGCTTTCGTATGATGGTTTCTCTCAGACTTTTCAATGTAAAAATTAATGAAATGCTTGGTCGTTCTTTCTGTGTTTGTCTAGAGAGATCACTGTGGACAGCAAGTCAACTGGAGATTGCACCTGTTCTCACATTGGATGATCCATAGAGGTGGATTTCTTCCCAGCAGACTACTACTCCCTGCAGGGCCAGGCCCCCAGGTGCCTCGGAGAGCCAGTGCCTGCAGGAGGGGGGACCATCATCACCACCTGGGGAAGAGGGAGTGTTGCCTGTCTGTTTGCCTGCCTTTGTTTCTTCTGCTGAGCTTTCTGTGGGTCTTGAACAATGTGCCTGGGAGGGAGGAGACAGAGCCAAGTGGGGGGGATTTGAGGGCCCCCCAATCAGTGTAGTGATCGGTACAGGGAGATATGGTGTCGTGAGGAGGACTTGCCAGGTAAGGGGAACACAGTCCAGACAGTTAACGGCTGTGCCATGTTCCAGTCCTCCCTGCAACCACAGGTCTGTTGGTTGTATTATCAGCCAGCCCTCAGGTCTCCGGATGCTGCTTTGAAATGCCAGATCGGTGCATGATAAGATCTCCCTCATTCCCGACTTAATTGTGGATGAGGCAGCCAATCTGGCTTGTATAACTGAGACCTGGGTGGGTGAGCAGGGAGGAGTTAGTCTCTCCCAGCTATGCCCACTGGGGTACCTGGTTCAGCATCAGGGTAGATCTGAGGGCCGGGGAGGGGGGGTTACTGTGGTCTGTAGGAACTCCATCCGCATCTGCAATCTGCCTGTCCCGTTGACTACTGGTCTGGAGTGTTTGCACCTTGTGTTGGGCCAGCGGGACAGATCAGGGATTCTGTTGGTGTACCGCCCACCCCGCTGCTCAACGGACTCCCTAGCTGAGCTGACGGAGGTGGTCTCGGGGGTACTGTTGAGATCCCCCAGACGCTTGTTTCTGGGGGATGTCAACATCCACACTGACAACCAACATGCCACCGGCCCAATGCATGTGGCAGGGCATACTCTAGACCTGGTTTTCACAACTGGACATGGAGATGGTGATCTGAAAGTAGAGGACTTTACATCAGTCCCTTTGTCATGGTCAGATCACCGCTTGCTGAGGTTTAGACTTACAGTGGCTTTTCCCCTCTGCAAGGGTTGGGGACCCATTAAGATGGTCTGCCCCCAGAGGCTAATGGATCCAGATGGTTTCCAGAGGGCTCTGGGGAGTTTTCCGGCTAATAGGGCTGGCACTCCTGTCGAAACCCTGGTTGATCTGTGGAATGCAGAAATGACCCGGGCGGTTGACACGATTGCTCCTGAGTGCCCTCTCCTATGTAGAGCTCGTATGGCTCCATGGTATACCCCAGAGCTGAGAGCGATGAAACAAAACAGGAGATGGCTTGAGGGCAGATGGAGACGAACTCCTAGTGAATGCAATCAAACACTGGTAATTGTCTATAGTAAGCTGTATTCAGGGGCAGTGAAGGCAGCAAAAAAACCCAATACTTTGCAGCCACTATGACTTCCTCAATCTGCCGCCCAGCGGAGCTTTTCAGAGGTGTCCGGGGGCCGCTACTACACCGTGAGGAGTCACACACATTGCAACTTCTTCTCATAGTGGCCTCTTGTTCCATAATGTGGCCACAGAATTGAAAACAGGACTGCCTCCATCTCAGGCTCCAGGTAGCAAAACCTTCTGCCCTCAAGGGAAAACCAGGTCTGCTGATGCACCAGAGTTTCCCTCCCAATCCCTTCCATGGCTTCCTTCTGAGCCCCCCTCCCTGTGTTCCCAGCACTTGAACCCCCAAAAGTGACTGGAGTAACAGTGATTTCCACTGTCCACTCTCAGGATAGGATGTGCAGACTCACTACTTCTTCTTTCATAAAACCACCGCAGGTTTATTTAAAAGGCACTGAGACGAAAGGAAAGACGAGGTACCCAGGTACGTGTTGACCCCGTTTAAAACAGGGAGAGGGGAAAAAACAAACTCCAGTGCGAACAGGACAGCAGCACAGCTTTTTGCCCACAGATGGGATTCCTTCCTTCCCCCCCTCTCCCCCCAAGAATCTTTCCCCGGCCTCCTCCACACGAGACGTTTAATGAGCCTTGAAGGCTCATTATAAATTTTACCTACACACAAGCGGAGCGCAAAACGGGCGTACAGGCGCGTTATCTCCCCGATAATGCGCATTTTCGAATGCGCGTTAAATAGGCCCCCTCCACAAGGATGCGCTTTTGCGCCCGGTTCGGGGATTATGCGCATTTTCGCGGAGGCGCATTTACGCCTAATCCCTCTGCACGGGAGGCGGCGAGAAGCGGCGAAGCGCATTAAAAGATGCCCAAAAAGCACTTTACAGGTAGTTAATGCGCATAATCGCTTGTTCACACAGCGAAAATGCGCTTTAACGGCCGGAGCAAAATAAAAGTCGCTATTTAACGCGCGTTCGAAAATGCGCATTATCGGGGAGCTAACGCGCCTGTACGCCCGTTTTGCGCTCCGCTCGTGTGTAGGTAAAATTTATAATGAGCCTTCAAGGCTCATTAAACGTCTCGTGTGGAGGAGGCCATAGCGACTTTTATTTTGCTCCGGCAGTTAAAGCGCATTTTGACTGCTGCCGCCGCTGTCAAAAGCCCTTCCCCAGCTGCAACGGCGCAGATTGGGGGATCAGCCAGTCGTGGCGGACGTGCAGCGAGCGAGCTCTCGAGGAGGTCGCTCCTCGCTCTGTCTTTCGGCTCGCGGGGTGAGGAAGGCTCAACTTTTCTCTGCCGCCGCCTCCTCCTCCTCCTCCTCCTCCTCGCCCCCGGCAGCAGCAGCCTCTGCAGGGCCGGGAGGGGGGGCGAGCCAGCAATTCACAACAGGGATGCGGAGCGTGCTGGCGGCGCCCCCCACAGCCCACCCCACGCAGAGAAAGAGAGAGAGAGCTCAGGTTGGCGAGGAAGAGAGCGGGAGGAATAGGGAATTGCGAGGATGGGGCGGCGGGGGAGAGAGAAATCCTCGCAAGAATAACACGAATACTTCTAATAATAATGTGATCGAGGCCCCTCCTTCGCTCCGCCTCCTCCTCCCCCCCCCCCAGCGTTGCAGCAGCCAAAGCAAGGAGCCAGATGGCAAAGCTTGGCAGGTCTGTCTGTTGCTGCTGCAGTCATTTAAAGCCGAGTGTGTGTGTGTGTGTGTGTGTGTGCTTTCCCTGCTCCTCCCTCCCTCCGTCCGTCCTCCCTCCCGCCGCTCTGCCCCCAAGGTTCCTGCCTTCCCATTCCCCAAACCCAGCGCTGCCAAGCCCGATCACAAGCTCTCCCCCACTGACGGTTCAAAAATATCAAACGCAAAACGCGGGGGGCGCTTCAAGAACAGCTCATCGGGAGGGTGGCGGGGGAAGAGAGAGCGAGAGAGCGAGAGAAACGGACTTGACAGCCTGCCAGAGGGAAGGGGAGGGGAGCGCCGCCTCTCGTGCAGAGGTATTAGGTGTAAAGGCGCTTCAGGGATAGTGCGCCCAATCGCCTAACCGGGCGCAAAAGCGAATTCTTGTGGAGGGGGCCTTGTACTCAGTTGCTCATCTGCAGTGGTTTTGACAGTATTGATAGCTGATTTGTTGCAATGATCCCCATTCCCCCCATGCCCCCCCCCACCAACGTGTTATCTCACTCCCTTTCCATCCAAATTGAACAGTTCTGGAATTGTTATAGGTATATCATCCGTGAAAAAGGGCTAGACTGATTGCTGCTGCCCCCTGCTTAGCCACCCCTGACCTTTGACTGAGCTGATGTGACATTACGGAATGTTCACAAGCATTGTACCTTCTCTGGGTAAATGTGGCAGCAAAGCTTCTGTGGGAGTGAGTGAAGGAACGGAGGAATAGGACTGTTGACAATAAGAAGGGATGCTTAACGTTTGAAGCGAAGATGGGTGGTTGAAGAAAGCTAGAGAAACAGAGTAGGATCTGAGTCTGATCTAGAGGTTTACAAGCTTGCATCAGAGGAAAAAGGGTAGATGCTGGCCGTTGGTCCCATAAGTGGCAGTGAAAGCATGCAGGTATGTTGAGCCATGCCCCAGTTCCACAGCAGATGAGGTGGTTGTGAAGGCCCCACTACCAGCCTGTTTGAACTCAAACCTCTGACTGCCAGAAACGAGGCCTTAGGCGTTTCAACCTTTTAGAATGGAGGGCCGGATTTGGCCCCCAAACCTGAGGATCTACAACGTGAAGACCACTGCTGCAGAGGATCTGCTAGCAGTGACGTCCAAAGACTTCGGATCGGATACTTCCGCCACTTCCTGGCATCATCCCAGCTGGACTACCGCAATGGGCCCTATGTGGAGCGGCCTTGAGAGAAGTTCAGGAACTTCAAGTGTTACAAAATCTGGCTAGGGGAGGCCAGACTGTTGGAACGTGTGACACCAACTTCGTAACTACTGCACTGATCGCCAGTGCGTCTCTGGACCAGGTTCCAGCCTCACCCCCTGCCTCCCAGGAAGGACAACACAGCCTGGGGGAGGCCAGCCTGGCCCCACACATTAGCGAAGGAAAGAGCAGCTGCAGGGAACTCGCTTCACCCCTCCCTGCCACAAAGAACAACTATCAGAAGTGGTGCTGGAGTTTGGAATTTTTTTTTCCTCCTCCCTCTCAATCCCTTTTCCTTCTGCTTGGTTTTTTTTTGTTGTTGTTGTTGTTTTTTGTTTGTAAGCCTGCAGGCAGGGGCTGTTTTATGATTAATCTTTGTAAGATACTCCGGGAGCCTTTTTTGACTGAAGAGCAGGGTAAAAATGCTGTAAAATGTAACTAAAGAAGGGAGGAAGTATAAAGCGTTGGCATTGACCTTTAAAGGCCTAAATTATTTGGGATCCAATTCATTTGAAGGACCTCTTTCAATGGAGGGAAGAATGAAGGAGTTTTGGGGATGCCCTCACAGAAGGGGAGGTGATGGAAAGGGATTTCATAGAATAGTAGAGTTGGAAGGGGCCTCTAAAGCCATCAAGTCCAACCTCCTGCTCAATGCAGGAATCCACCTTAACACATCCCTGACAGATGTCTGCCCAGCTGTCTCTTGAAGGCCTCTAGGGTGGGAGAGCCCATGACCTGCCTAGGTGATTGGTTCCATTGTTGTACTGCTTTAATAGTCAGGAAGCTTTTCCTGATATCCAGCCGGAATCCGGCTTCCTGTAATTTGAGCCCATTATTCCGCATCCTGTGCTCCGGGATACTTGAGAAGAGATCCTGGCTCTCCTCTGTGTGACAACCTTTCAAGTATTTGAAGAGTGCTATCATGTCTCCCCTCAAACATGTCCAGTTCTTTCAGTGTCTCTTCATAGGGCTGTTTCCAGACCCCTGATCTAGAAGCTATACTTCTATTAATGCAGCCCAAAATAGCAGTTGCTTTTTCTTTGCGGCCACATCACACTGTTGACTCATATTTAGCTCGTAATCTATAACAATTCCAAGATTCTTCTCGCTTATAGTATTGCTGAGCCAAGTATCCCCCATCTTGTAACTGTGCATTTGGTTTCTTTTTCCTAGATGTTAGACTTGCCATTTATCCCTATTAAATGTCATTCTGTTATTTTCAGCCCAGCTCTCCAGCCTATCAAGGGCTGCCTCTACAAGAGGCATTTAAAGCTCTTTCAAGGCGCATTAAAAAATTTACCTCTACAAGAACGGAGCGCAAATCGGGCGTAGAGGCGCGTTATCTCTCCTATTATGCGCATTATCGAATGCACGTTAAATAGCGAGTTTTATTTTGCTCTGGCCGTTAAAGCGCATTTTGACTATGTGAACAAGCGCTTATGCGCATTAACTACTTGTAAAGCGCATTTTGGTCATCCGTTAATGCGCTTCGCCGCCTCTCGCTGCCTCTCGTGCAGAGGTATTAGGCGTAAATGCGCTGCTGCGATTATGCGCATAATCGCCTAACCAGGCGCAAAAGCGAATCCTTGTAGAAGGTCACTTTGAAGTTTGTTTCTGTCTTCCAGGGAATGAGCTATAACACCCAATTTTGTGTCATCTGCAAATTTGCTAAGCATTCCCTGCGCCTCAACATCCAAATCATTAATAAAAATGTTTAAGAGCACTGGGTCCAGGACTGAGCCCTGCGGTACCCCTTTCATTACCTCCCCCCAGTTTGAGAAGGCACCATTAAGCACTCTTTGAGTCTGATTCTGTAACCAACTTGGATCCACCTAATAGTTGTTCCTAGCCCACTTTTAGCTAGTTTGCTAACCAGAATGGCATGTGGTACTTTGTCATAAGTCTTGCTGAAGTCAAAATATATTATGTCCACAGCATTCTCACAGTCCACAAGGGAGGTTACCCGATCAAAGAATGAGATCCCATTAGTCTGGCAGGATTTGTAGTTCCCATATTTTGAAAAGGGTTGTAGTTTTTGGCTTTGCTTGTTGGATTTAGAGAACAAACCAGCAAAAGGGGTTTATATTTACTGTTGTTCCCCGCCTCAATCCAAAAGGAGAGGCGGGTAAGAAATAAATGTATTATTATTATTATTACAAGAACTACTTGCAAATATAAATATTTGGCTGTCACCCCCCACCCCAATGAACCCAAGAATCTACTACCTTAGGTCGCCATCTTTTTATATTTCTGGCAGGGCTGCTGTGTTCTAGGTAGAAATTCAACAGGTGTAGTTTTTTGCATCCATGCACCTCCCTACTTCGAAAAGTTGCACCTTTTGGATTTCTGCCTATGGAAAAAGGCGGCGGCTCAGCTATTGCTACGGAAGCGTCTACTTGGCTATAGCTGGGGTGGAGTTCAGCAACCCTGACTGGCATTTCGTGGTAGGATCAGGGCATCTGTCTGCCTCCCCACCCCTTTTTTTCTGGGAAATCAGGTGAGAATGAAGAAGCATTGAGCTCTCTGGACTGCAGGGGGCGCTGCTGCTCCACCATCACAAGCCTACTGGAGGGAGGAAGAAATTTTGCATATGAGAGAGAGACGCAGAATAAAACAGAATTGAGAGTGAATGCAAGATCAGGATACACGAATGAAGATGAAGCCGGATCTTTCGAAGAATCCTTCTGGTCCTTGTCCCTTGGTTCGGATGAGGACTGGAGCTTTCGCAGCACTCCTGCGTTCCTTTCTGGATGGTCCAAGACTTGCTCACATTGAGCTATAAACTCAGACGGCAACAGAAAGCTCTTCTGATTGTTTTTTCTTTGTTCAGTAACTGCAAAAGATTTTTTAGTTGGCATATATGAATGTTTTATGTCCACCTCTCCCTGCATTAAAAAAAAACACAGTATGCAAATAGGAAGACTGTCCATAGCACGTGTGTGTGTGTGTAAATAAATATAAATGAATGACTGAATGCGTTTGATCTCTATCCCCCGACTTGTGACTCGCTCCAACCCTTCTTTGCCCTAGACTGATTTCGCGGAATAATAATAATAATATAATAATAATAATAATAATAATAATAATAACAACAATTTATTTCTTACCCGCCTCTCCGTCTGGATCGAGGCGGGGAACAACAACATGATAAAATACTTAAAACCGAATGCGGATTCTGTTGGGGCAGGAAGCGGCCAGCAGGGGCAGCGGAGCATCAGAGAGAGAAGGGGGGGACCGCAGCCAGGGGGGCAGGAGAAATTCACAGAGGGAGGGGAGAGAGAACCGGAAATCTATTATTATTATTATTATTATTATTATTATTATTATTATTGATTCGCCCCGCCTCCCCACATCTCTTCCTCCCCCTCCCCGCCTTTCAGCATAAGTGGAATTCATTCTTTCTTGAAATCCAGCTACACGTTTGACATTCAAATTTTGCAAATTATTTTTGAGCTTTGCAACTAAACTGTTAGTTGCATGCGCAGATCTTTGCCCCCCCTTCAATGTATATATTTTTTAAAAACCTTCCCCCCCCTTTTTTTTTTTTTTACAAAGAGTGTGAAAGAGCAAGAGATCCTGTCTGCCTGGGAACAACCCGTGCTTCACCGAGGGACTTTCCAGCCTCATTCAGATGTTATTTCCAGGGCAAAAGTGGCCAAGGTTGAACACTGGGGAAAGGCCTCGACGGGAACCAGCCCCTTGTCTGAGAAGGGAGGTGGGTGCCTTATTCAGGCCCCTGGAAACCTCCAGGCATCAGGGGAACTGGCTTGGTTCAGGGGGATAAGGTTTTGGTGGGAAAGATCTGAGTTCAAATCTCCACACAGACCCAGCATTCCCTGAGTGGCCTTTTGCAACTTAGGTGGCAATGCAGTGCACATTTACATGGGAGTAAATCCCATTGAACTCAACAGGGCTTACTTCTGAGTAAGCATGCATAAGATTGCATTGTAAATATCTCAGCCTAAACTACCTCACAGGGTTATTTTGAGGCTGGAGGAAGATAAGGCTATATTGGACTCTGCCCTGAGACTGAATCTAGAGTAGGAGGGAACTAAATCTCTGCATCCCTCTGTCTGAGGAGGGTCCGTGTTGCACAAGTCTGCCAGAAACTAAAAGTGAATCTCTACTGACAAGTGAAACACTTTGTTTTTTTTAAACCAGGAGAGACAAAGGGGCTGATTATAACAGTTGAGAACAAAAGACTGACAGTGACCGCAACAGGATGTGGCTCTTTTAGGTTCTTGGCGTTTGAGGACTCAGCCTCCAAGATGTCACCGAAATTTTATCAGCTTGTTTCCTTAGGAGTGACTGAGGAGACCGTGGTTTCATGTGGAGCAGGCAAAATAATCTAAGGACATTTTTATGTGCAAAATTCTAGTGTCCCAAAGTACCTTCCTTCACATCCTAGAAAGCTTCCATAGCTTCCATGTGTTTTTATTGTCTCCCTAAAAACTGCACTGGCCAAGCTACGCCTGTCATGTACTGCCTGTCAAGGACTGGCTCACCCTTCTCTCTGAAGCAGGGGACCACATAACGGAAACAGAACCGCCCCCTAGAAAGCAGTCCAGAGTGTCCCGAGCTTGTTAGATCTCATTCATAATGATGTCTGACCTGCATTTTAAACCTAGTTAGAGGGATTGGGGGAGAGTAACAATACTTTGGAAACAATGACAATAAAACCCATATAATATAAGGGCTACAAAATAAGCAATTCTAGGCTGGAAGTGCAGGGCAGTTTTGGGGAATCACTTCCCACTGCTGTCTAAAATGCTTAGCCCGAACAGGGGTGCAGGAGCAAGCACACAGCAGGTAGTGCTGGACCTCCTGGCAACATCAGTCCATGCTTCTCCTACCCAATTTCAGGACAAGATGCTCCAAAGCCCGGGTGGCCAATGTTTTTCATTCTCCCTCCCTGATTTGTTCATAGCTCAGGACAACTGGCCCTAAACGTTGCAGCCCTCAATTGCTGTCAAAGAAAAGGCCCCAGGCTCTACGTTAGACTATTACAATGTATAAGAACAAGTAGAAGAAGAGGACCCATAGCAATTTAGCCAAAGATCTTACTCGTACTGGCCTTTCAATGCTTTGAAAAAGTGCTCAAGCTTGGACTTTGGCCAGCCTCCAGGGGAATGCTGGTGGATTCCAAACTAGAAATTCAGCTGCACGGCCTGATTCCTATGTCAGGCAGAGAGGGTTCTCTGGCAGCTGCATAAGAACAATTGCCAGATGGGATTCAGTTTAGGAGGAAACAGATCTGGTGCAACCTAGTAACCAGAAGATGATACCAGTATCTGTACGAATAGTGGCAAAAGAGGTACGACTGGAGGGCCTGGTCTCTTTGGGAGGTGGATTCGTGGGTCAGCTAGAGAGGGAGGGGCTTTGCCTTCTAGGGGCATTGACAAAAAAGAGGACCCAGGAGTCCTGGCCTTGCTAAGTCTCCCAGCAATAGAACCCAGAAGTCCTGGCGACAAGGCCTTTTTGAGAGATGTTGAGAGGACTTTGCGCCTGTGGTAAATTATAGCATCAGTCTGAGTCTTTAGCAAATGGGGTTGGCAAAGCTTTGAATGGGATGTGTGGGCCCAGGATGAGCCAATGGCTCCTTCTTATGGTGGAGGAATACAGGCTCAGGTCTCCACCTCCCCTGGGCAGCTTCCTTCCTCAGGATGGCGGGGGGTCCTCTTTTACAGAGGCCTGTCCTCTCTGTGGAAGGAGTCCTCTGTTTGTAGAGCTGCCCAGTTCAAGTCCAGCTTAAAGATAAGCAGCATCTATCGGAAGGAAGTGCTGGGCCTTGAGGTTGCCCAGCAGCAGCAGCACCTGGTCAGCAGACTGAGCAATGCAGGTGGTATCCTGGTCACAGCCTTTATGCACAACGGTGAAATGTCCTGTATTTCCATCTAAATTGTAATTTAAAAAAATTGAACTTTGTATCTCTGTCTCTATAAAATTGCATGTGTACATTTTATGGACATCAGTGACCTCTTTTGTCCTCTTTTTTGATGATGGGTTTCCTCTTTTTTGGAAATCCTACACCGAGGTGAGGCTCACTGAGTGGAACAGTGAGGGGAGATGAAAAAGAGCATTTTCTGTGCTGATCTCCCAGCCAAGCTGCATTACCGGCACACCGCTGTGGCTTTCGGTTTCTGCCATCATTGGACAGCCTCGCCCATAACAAGCCTCCGCTGTGAAGTGAGGGAAATGCTGAACGCAGGACAGTTCCACTCTGCCTGCCAAGGACGGAAGCCATTTTGTGAGATAGATGGTGAGATAAACCAGCTTGCAGAAGAGAGGCTAACAAAATGGCGTTGTCCTGCTGCTTCCCCAAGCGGCTGTTTGGCTGGTGCCATCGCACAAACATCCCATCCCACAGTTTGAAAGTTATTCAATGTTTCACCTTGGATCTTCAAATCCTAGAGATGACTGAATACCTGCTGCATTTCAACAGCAACACTCGGCACTGCCTCCAATATTTGCCATAGGAAGAAGGGCAGGCTTCTCTCCTGTTCAGTGAAGAAGGGGCTGGCTCATAGTGAGCAAACCCACTGTGTACTCTGCACGTGCTCAGAGACATGTCTTTAAATTGTTTTCCAAAAGCATTCAAAAGCTGCTTTCTGTCAGGGAGAAAATATGCACTGCACAAGCTCAGAGGCACTGTGTCTTCGGGCACATTGAACAAAATCAGCCCCATTACAAAGAAAGGGCACTCTGTACATGCTGAGGCCTGCTTTGCTCCTTGGGAAGTGGGGTGGGGTGAGGAAAAGAGCTCTGCATTTTCAAACAGGCAGAGAACAGCCTTCTCTCATTCGCCAGGTGCATCCTTCCACCTTGGAGGACAGCATGCATGGCAAGGCTGGCAAAGCAGTAACAGGGCCCAGTGTTTGTTTCTTTCAGAAAGCCCCAAGAGACAAAAAGATGCTCTTCCAGTCAACTCGGGCCCATCATTTTTGTCTGAATTATTATCATTGCACTCATAGTGATGGCTGCGCTTTTTGTACATTACCCTAAAAGCGCCTCTGAGTTTCTCTTCCGCTATTTGCACACGTCATGTGTGGATGTTTCTAATGCACCAGAAATCAAAAGAGGGGCAGTTTTTAAACTAAACGTTTGGAACGATCTCAGGGGTCAGCATCACTGGGCAGTGGAGAAGGCTCACAGCCCTGCTGGGGCCCTAATGCTGCCAACTCCCAGCTCCTCCTGGTCCTTCTGTTCTGACAGGAGCAAAGAGAAGGAGGAGGATTCTCCCCCTGCCTTGGGCTCCCCTTCTGGGGGAGGGGAGGGGAGGGGATTGAGGACCAGGGTTGACCAAGGAGGTCAAGCAAATGGACATCGCCCCATACTGAGAGTATCTTGCCCAAGGCCACTCCAAAAGCTGAGCTAGCAGTGCTGAAATATACATTCTATGGTTGAAATAAGCTATCTATTTATAATGTATGAAGCCTTGGGTGCTCTGTACAGACATCTGGGGCTTCTCTATATGCCCTATATTATTATTATTATTATTATTATTATTATTATTATTATCTTTATTTATATCCCGCCTTTTACCCAGTGCTGGGCCTCAAGGCAGCATTACAAAATTAAAACATATACCTGTTATGGTGGTGGGACTGAGAGAAGGGCTTCCACAGAAGATCTCAAAGCACGGGCAGGCTCGTAAGGGAGAATATAGTCTTTTGTATTCTCATAAGGGAGAATACCACATAGTGGCTGCACAGTGGCACTGCGTTGCTTATATGACGCAGCTGCCAACTTGCAGCCAAATCAGGGTTTTACCTTCAAAACAGTGCTTTGTCATGGTGTCCTTTTACCACAACATTTCTGTTTGCTCCGATGCCACCACAATGATTCTATGGTCTGTCATTGGTGGTTTCAGTTCAGGGGCGTTCTGAGGGATGGATCCCAGTGCAGGGTAAACCCAGGAATGTAGGGCAGGGGGCGGGCTTGACAAGTGGGGTGGCTGCCGGTTTGGAGGGAAGCAGCTGCAAAGCAGCATTGTACAGACACCCCCCAAGGTAGAAAAGCTTTACCAGGGGTGTCCAACCTCAGGCCCACGGGACAAATCCAGCTCACCTTGGGTCTCAACCCAGCCCTCTAAGTTTCTCGTGATGGCCACACACCCTTCACTTGGCCCATCCACTTTCTCATGACTATCAACAGTTTGGTGGTTTCCTGGCATTGCACGTCCTACCCACTCACACTCTAAAAGGTTGAAATGCCTCTCCTAAGGCTCAGTTACCAGAAGTAAAAGCTTAAAGCTAAAATGTGTTGGTATTTGGGATAGTTTGGGCCTCCCTCCTCCCTTTTGAGTTTGTCCCTGCCCTCTCCCCAAAACTGAATTTGTCTCTCAGGCTGAGATACTTCATCCCTGAGCTATCGGGTTCTGCGAACAACTGAGCCAGAACTACATAGACTCTGCTGCTAAACCACGCATGTTCAGGAGGCCTTATGGACAGTCCCCACAAATGCTTGGGAGCCCTGCAAAAAGCCTCTGCACTTTCGCAAGGCCAAAAGGCTCCAGCTCTCTCTTTGACTGGTGAATGCCTGGGGAAAGTACATGTGTTTTCTTGTCAGAAGAGTTTTTGGCCCAAATCCCACCACTATGTGCACTGAAAGTCTGAAACACAAGCCAAGCGAGAGACACCTTTTACAAAAAGGCAGGAAAGAGATAAACAGGAGCCACTCCATATCCAGAAATTCCAGGGCCATGAAGCCCTTCTGTAAAGTCATACACTAAGGAATTATTCCGATTTGTCTTTCAGGCTCTGCACAGTTATTAAACCTTCCCTTTTAATTTCTTAAGGAAAAGCCAAATATAGCTGTGGGATGTATATGGTACCGGTGTTCCATATTTCCCCGTCTGCTGCTAAAGCAGCAGTGACCAAGACAAACAAAAAGTTTTACCTGGAAAAGCATTGTCAGCATGTTTTAAATAATGACATATTCTGTTTTAGTGTTTCGAGGCTGGCTTGCTAGCACCTTCCATCTGCCAGTTGCAGAATCATGTGGAGAGGCTGTGGCAGGCTCAGAGCACGTCTGTCACAAAAGCCATGAGTCGTTGGGGCTTGAAGGCAAAATGTCGCCCCATCATCACAGTGTTCCTCACTGCACACATCAGAGGGGTAGAGAATGGGTTAGAGGAACCAGGAAAGCCATTTTAAACCATTTCACACTAACAAGAAAGAAATATTATCAAACACAAAAAACAATTAACTTTTCAATGACGACGACGCCCCCTTCCAGTGTGCCAGGCGCTGTAAGGACACTAAGGGTAGACTCGAACTAAAGTCCTACTTATAAAGTAGACCCATTAAAATGAATGGGACTGAAATCCTATTCCTTTCAATGGCTCTACTCCAAGGAGGGCTTTAGTTCGAGTCTACCCCAGACGTAACGCAGTTCCGTTTGCCTGCTGGATTGAGTCTCTCCGGCCGCCTGGCAAAGAAAGGTTTTTGCGCCTTCATTGTGAACTGACGCTCCCATTGCCTCCAGCTTCATATCTATTCCTCCCCTCCCTCCTCCAACACACACACAGTCACGCAGCGGGCGAGTGAGCCTCGGCCGGGGATTTCCGAACAAGAGAAAACTTTCACTTTCTCTTTTCGCGGCTCTCACAGCCTGGCGGCTCGTGGTCTACCCAGCAACCACCCTCGGAATCGGAAGGTATTTTCCCTATTGGTCGAATATTTCCCCTTCGGCCAATCCCAGCTTTTAGCCCGGATTCTAAAGGCGGGGAGGTTTCTACCTCCCCGCATTACGCAGCATGCGAAGGTCCTGTCCGGAGCTCGTGTTTTGTTCCGAGATGGGGCGGCTTCTGCTCCTGGGGGCTCTTCTCCTCCTGCTAGGGGGCTCAGGGCTGGCCCTTCCCACCCCAACGGCCCCACCTCAGAAGTTGAATGGTCAGTACTGGAGGGCTGTCTGTCTTGGGATGCCTGTCTTTTCGCTGCCGGGGGTTTGGAGGAGAGTCGGAGGCGCTTGTGGGTTTTTTCCCCGTTTCGGGCGCCCGAATAACCTGACCGGCCTTGGGTGCTGTGACCCATTGAGCCAGGCAACAAAATGTCTAGGGCTGGCTCTGGGTGATCGTTCGATGACTTAACTGTCCCTTGTGCTGGGAGATGTCAGAATTCGCACCCAGCCTCACAGCGAGAGAAGTAGGGGACGCTACAGAGTGGATTTCCTTGGCATGGGAAAAAAGGGGGGATTTGGGATTCTCTATCCCAAGTGACGCCAGATCTCTTTAAAACCCTCTCCCCTGATAAATATGTTTTGTAAGATGTCCGGGGCAGGGGTCCCTTCAGTGTTCTGCTTTACCAGCCAACTCGCTGTTCTGGGGTTGTGGGGGGGGGGGGGGAGTTTACAGTCATGAAAGTGAATAGGATGTTTACCCGGTAATGTGATGGTGGTCCTCTGGACAAGGGTTGAATCTGGGTGAAATATCCATGTTGTTTCTATGTGCTTTCTCCCTCACTAAGCACTAATCCCACCTGTTGTGTTTTGTCACCTGAAATGGCGTTATAATCAGGCTTCCCCATACAGAACAACAATAACCTGGGCTTGGGGTGACATAGCTGGCTTTTTCTTTGGGAAGTGTGTGAATGCGGGGATTTTATTCACTATCAGCAGCAGTTTATTTTCAAGCTGCTTTTCCATAGTAACCCCCTTCTCCACTTCCTGTCAAAAAAAGAGCATAGATTTTGTGCAGCTTCTTCTGTGTATGTCTCTGTGTACAACAGCATTGTATACTTGTTGTGCACAAACAGCTTTGGACCTCGCTACTGGAGGGAGTGCCTCTCTCTCTGTATGCCTGCCCAAGATTTGAAATCTGTTGGAGGAGCCCTCCTCTGCTTCCCACCAATGCGATACCTCTGTTATGTTGAGATGTGGGAGAGGGCCTTCTCTGTTGTGGCACCCCGGTAGTGAAATACCCTCCCCTTGGAGGCCCAACTGGTGCAGATGCTGGCTTCCTTTCAGCGCCAAGTTAAAACATGGCTTTTTATCAAAGCCTTTGAGAGTTAATTTTTCCTAAAGCTGCACATAGTTTTAATTGTTTTTACTGCTTTTAAATTTTCTACTGGTATTAGCTTATCAGTGGTTTAATATGTTTTGAGCTGCGTAAAAATTTTTTTTGACTGTTTGAATTGATTTTATCTGTATGCTGCCCTGAGGTCCCAACAATATAGGGCAGGATACAAATGTTTTAATTAATTAATAAATATCAAAGAGTTGGAGCCATAATGAAGCAAAACAAACAATATCCGAGAACCAAGTTGCCAAACGGGCTTCCTCCTTGGACCTTTTGAATCCACTTGAATGTCCCCCTCCTTTTCTCCTGTTCTCCCCCCCCCCAAGCACACATTGACTGAATTTCTTGCACAAAATACCCCCCCATCCACTCTCCAGATTTTGCTTGGCTCTGCAAGAAGCAACCAACAGGATTAAGTATCTGAGTAAGGAACACAGCTGGAAATAACCAGGTTTTTATACTATACAAGAGCCTGATGCACACTGGATTATTACACTTTGTGTCTTTCTTGAATACTGAATTCCACACTCCTGGTTGTTGTCTTTGACCTGTTTCACATTTTGGGGTTGCCATTCTTACGAGATAATCTCTTGGGTGGGGAGAGTTCTGGGGGTACGGTGGGGCATTTTTCTGGGTGCTATTGGTAGGAACTGACCTGGGTTTTCTCCCTGTGGGCACATGGAAAGCGTTATGTGGTTCTTTGAGTCCTGGCCACGGAGAAGAGCTTGCAGTGTTTTTAAGCCAGGTGCAGCCAGATTTGCTTAGAAATCTCTTGTGTAGCTCTGGGGGAAACCAGCAGGAAGTCCGGGCCTTCGAAGCTGTGGTTTTTCAGGGCTCCTCCTTCCTTCACTTGATCTTGACTGAAAGGAAGCCAAGCTGGAGGAAGGGAAGAGAGAGACACTGGAAAGCTACAAACATTTGAGGTGTGCACAGTTAAAGCAGACTCTCTTGTGGGATCTCTCTTGTGACCAAGAAAGAGATTTTGTGGTTGAGGTAGATAGCGCAATGAAAATGTGGAGGCAGTGCGTAGCTGCAAATTCCCGGCAAATTCCATGTTAAGCAGAATTAGGAAAGGAATTGAAAATTGCCCTTCTATAAATTTATGGTGCGATATTACTCTGAATAGTGTGAACAGTTCTGGTCACCACACCTCAAAAAGGATGTTGTAGAGTTGAAAAAGGTGGGGGGGAAAGGCAACCAGCATGATCAAGGGGCTGGAGCATCTCCCCATGTGAGGGAAGGTTGCAACATCCCAGTTTAGCTTACAAAGGGCAAGTGAGGGGAGACGTGAGAGAGGTGTACAAAATTATTCATAGCATAGAGAATGTGGATAAAGAGACATTTTTCTCCCTCCCCCATAATACTAGAACCCAGTGGGGTCATCCCATGAACTGATTGGTGGGAGATTCAGGACAGATAAAAGGAAGGACTTTTTCCCACAGTGCATAGTTAAAATTATGGAATTCAGTACCACAAGATGTAGTGATGGCCACCAATTTGGATAGCTTTTAAGGGGGAGTAGACCCACCCTGTACCAAATTAATATCAAATATTAATTGTACAGTTAATTCATTAAGAGAAATACAAATTGTAGGTTAATTTGATATAAAGGTTCCCAGGTTCTGGCGGGGCCTTGGGTGGCTCTTGATCCGGCTTACTTAGTTTACTTCTGAGTAGCCACGTAGAAGGTTGTGCTGCCAGAGCCATGACATTCTGGAATGGTTTTTACACCCATTCTCCTAAATGGCTGCTGCTGCAAACGCTGGTGTTTCTCAGAGGAGGAAATCCATTCAAAGGTGTTCAGTTCAACCCGGGAGGATCCAGAGGCCTGCCCAGCTGTTTTCAGTCCAGCCACTGTGTGGTACTGTTGGTCTGTGTAAAAGTCCATTCTAATGGAGTCTAAATAGATCTGTTTTAATATGCAGTTGGTTTAGACTATAAACTCAAATTTAGAATTTGAATTTATACCTAGGAGAGTAAGAGGAGCCCTGCTGGATCAAACCAAAGCATTCTGTTCATACATGGGAGGGAAGCTCAGAAGTATTACGTGAGCGCAATAACACCCTTCTGCTCATGTTCCCCAGGAACTGGTGCATGTAGCCATACGGCCTCTGATACTGGAGGTGACACGTAGCCATCAGGACTAGTAGCCATTGAGAACCTGATCTTCCAAGAACTGCACTTTTCAGTGCAGTTACTAGAGATGAGTCTGGGATGCTTGGACAATGCCAATATATTGAACTATAAAGCAGGGGACCACAACTCCCAGCATCCCTGATCGTTGCTGTGGTGGCTGCGGCTGATGGGACCTGTAGTCCACAGAATCTGGAATGCCACAAGTTCCCCATCCTTATTACACAGGATCTGAAGGGGGGCAATGAAGTTAAAGTGGAATTGGGTCCTTTAATGAGGTTTTTGACAGCATTGCAGTGACCCAATGCATTGCCTCAGACGGTATAAAACTGTACTGCTCAGATAGCTTAATATGCCCAAAGAAGTTAATAATAATAATAATAATAATAATAATATTTATTTCTTACCCGCCTCTCCCTCCAGATCGAGGCGGGGAACAACATCAGTAGCAACCATAAAATACATAAAAGCATATAAAATTAATACATTATTAAAATCAACAAAGTCTTAAAATTCGACTGGGTAGGCCTGCCGGAAGAGATCAGTCTTTATGGCTCTTTTAAATTCTTGAAGACTGGTAAGTTGGCGGACCTCTCCTGGCAGGTTGTTCCACAGTCTGGGAGCTGCAGAAGAAAAGGTCCTCTGGGTAACAGTTGTCAGCCTAGTCTTGGCCGACTGTAGTAAATTCTTCCCAGATGACCTGAGCATGTGGGACGGATTTTATGGGAGAAGGCAATCCTGCAGGTAACCTAGACCCAAACCATGTTGCATTCAGTTATAGTGAAATGGCAGGAGGGCTTGTGCCGTGAATATTGAACTTTGTTATGATGGAAATAACAGAAATGAGAGTGGATCTGCACTGGCTGTCAGTACGCCTCCGGTCTCTGTCAGTGATGATATTTAAAGCTCTAAACAGCTTGTGACCTTGATTTCTCCCAGTATACAGCTGCCACCTCCCCAGTATTAAGATTTAACCAGGATGGGGGGTGGGGAGAGCTCCCATCCCTGTCCTACCATTGGGAGCTATTCATTATGTGGAGACACAGAAGAGGGTTCTTCTCAGCTGTGACACCCCAGTTATGAAATGGCTTCTCCTAGAGGTCTGACTGACGCTTGCCTCACTTCGATACTAAGTTATGACTTCGCTATTTACCTGGGCTTTGTGGTTTATTGACTGCAGCTCAGTTGGGATGTGTTTCCTTGGGTTATTTTATGCTGATGTTGATTTTATCCTGATGATGGTTGTGATATATTGACCCTTTTCAGATGGGTACACCACACCAATAATAGACAAAATAGAAAAGGATGAGGAACTGGGGCTCTTCAGCCAGATTAAGCTGTCGTCAGAAATGATTCACACACACGCAAACACACACACGCGAGTGTCCTTTCAGATGGCATAGGGCTGGTTCACCACAGCCCACTGTGGCTTATTTAAGCCACCATGGTTTGAAGTGTGTGCAGGTGGCCATTTTGAATATTCAACCCTCAGCAGGGGATTGCCATGGTTTGCTGTGTAAGCCGAACCCACGTGGCAGGGCTTGTTTGAAGGCTAAACAACTCTCAAATAACCGTACAACAGCCCATGGGTTATTGGAGGGTTTGTCTAACCCTCCAACAAAACATGCTGCCCAAGTTCAGATGACATAAAAAGCTGTGGCTGTGGTTTGAATAGCAATCTAGCACTTGTGGCCACCACAACCCACCATGGCCTATATTATTATTATTATTATGAACATTTATATACCGCCCCATAGCCAAAGCTCTCTGGGTGGTTTACAAAGATTAAAAGACTGAATGTTAAAAATCAATATACAAAATATAAAACATAAAAAACAGCTAACATTTAAAACAATTTTAAACTTTCAGCCAGGCCATGGTGGGCTGCTGTGATTGTGCGAAACGATCATATTCAGGAGAGTTCTTTCCTGCAAGATGGCATTGAAATCTATATATATTTAACTATGCTGACGAGTGTTACCCAGAGGACCTTCTCTTCTGCTGCTCCCAGACTGTGGAGTCAGTCGCCTGCCGGGAGAGATTCAACAACTTAGCAGTCTTCTTGAATTTAAGAGAGCCGTGAAGACAGATCTCTTCCGGCAGGCTTACCTAGTTGAACTTTAAGATGTTTTTAATAATGTATTAGTTTTATTTGTTTTTAAAGTTCTATCTTTTTATGGTATTTGTATTTATATTTATTGTTGTTCCCTGCCTCGATCCAGAGGGAGAGGCGGGTAAGGAATGTATAAATTTATTATTATTATTATTATATTATTATTATTATTATTATTATATGCTTTTTTTGATTGGAGATAGTAGTTATTTATCTTGAAGGAGACAGTGTTTTGATCAGAGATATACATGACATGAGGTTGCTCTAAGCTTAATTTGGGATACCAGAACATTTAAACACGAGGTCCTTACTTAGTTTACTGACGGAGGTCTTTCATGCAAATTAAGAGGTGGGAATGAGTAACCAGCTTTAATATCATCCCAAAGGCTCTTTCTGATCCCCCTCCTCTTATTCTCCCCTCAACTCCATTTGTCAGTTTGTCTTCCCCACTTCCTCCACTCTCTTGGGTGCTCTCCTCTTTGTCTGCCTGCTTTCCTCTGCCCCTCACGCCACACTGGCCTGCTCCCTCCCCACCTCCCCTGCCGGAGATAGCTGTTAAGCTTATAGACAGACAGACACACACACCCCTTCACTCCCACACGAAGTCACATCTGGGGCCTCCTCATTTGGGGCTGCGGTGGGTACCAGGATCTTGGGAAGTCTGGGGCTTGGAGACATGTCTTCCATTGCAGGCCCCCTAACTCTGCCCCCTCTCTGTATGTCCTTCCCAGGCTCCTCCTCCTCACACTCCCTGCGCTATTTCTACACGGCGGTCTCAGAGCCTGGCCAGGGGTTGCCCCGGTTCATCATTGTGGGGTACGTGGATAACCAGCTCTTTGTCCAGTACGACAGCGACACTCGGAAGGCCCTGCCTCGGATGCCCTGGATGGAGAAGGCGAGGAAGGAGGATCCCCAGTACTGGGACCGGGAGACCCAGAAATCACAGATCTCTGAGGAGGTGTTCGGAGGGAACCTGGAGATTGCAAGGAATCGTTACAACTACAGCAGAGGTGAGAGTTGTATGGCGGGGTGCAGGCACCCTCGCCCCTATTTGTGCTTCCTAAGGGTAGGATGTGGGGAGAAGTGACTGTTGGGAAAGAAGGAACGAAAGTGGATTCCTGACAGGGGAGACAACTCCCACAATCCATTTGACTACGCCAGAGAGGAAGTCGGGGTGTGGAGTGAGGCGGACATCTCTCCTTCTCCCTTAACCGTAAGATCTTGATAAGTGTGGGGGAGGATAGGGCAGGGGATGGAATAAGAGCCCACACAGACAGACAACTTGGCAGCCCCCACCCTGGAGGAGAGGAAGGAGATGGCCATGCCATCTACTTCCATAATTGGTCAATGCAACCCACAGCCAGCCACTCCCTTTGGGGAGAGAGAGAAGTTGAAAACAGCCTTGAAACAATGGGTTCTTCCTGTTGTAAGGGGAGGTTGCCTAGGCAGAGTGAGGATTGGCTGTTTCTTGTGGCAGTCATGAAGCCACTTCCCTCCAACTCCCCATCCGTTTGTGTAGAGTGCTGATTGGTTGCCTCTAGTGGCAATAAAGAAGACACTTCCACTCTTCCCCCTCTATGGATACATTTACTACTTTGGTTCCAGAGTGGATTGTGCTCCATCCCAAATGTTTCAAGGAAATCTTAAAGGGCTCTTAAAACACATTTTCTCATTTGACTCAAAATGTTTTTTCATTGTCTTTCCCTCCCAGCCTCCAATCTGTTTGCGTTTATTTTACTTTTTTGTTGAAGTTTGGGGAAGTATTGGAATGGCTTTATATATAATATATTATATATCAAACTGCTCCCACCCCCAATCCTTTTCCTTTCCACTCCACTCGGGTCAATTCCTGTGCAAAGTGCTGGAGATGCCCCACTTGGCTGAACCTGCAAGCCAAAAAAGAGGGGGAGAGGGGGAGTCCCCCAACATAAAAACAGCCTGCCAAGCAGGGACATCAGAGGGGAGTAAACCTCCTTGATTTGGGAGAGCTGAATCTGTATTAGAAATATTCCTTATCCTCTGCTCTACATTTTTCTTTTGTTATCAAATATGTAGCCTTTTAGTTACAAAAGATTCAGAAAATGTATTTGGCAGAAGAATTTCTTCTCAATTTTTCAATAAGAAGTCCATATTTTGAACAAAATGAATACAGAGGCACAGAGACAAGTACTTGGCACTATTCTAAAAATACAAAAGCTTGAAACTGAGGTAACCCTTATGGCTGGCTTGTTATGAAGGAGCTGTGTTCATGTTGTGCGTTTGCTCCCGCTTCACTCCTCCCCCAGCTAATCCCCTCCCCACCTAGTACCCGAACTAGCCAGAATTTGTAAACCAAGAACAAGTCTAGTTTGCAGGACTGGCTGTAAAGAGACAAGCCAGGATCCCCAGTTTGGACACCACACTAAACCAACCCTGCCTCTGGTTTATTTATCAGTTGCGCTAGCAGGAAGGAGCAAAACAGGAGCAAATAGGCTGTGTTAACTGGTGAGTAGCTCATTCATAATATGCCAGGATTCTTGTTCAGTACAAACTTAGGAAATATATATAACAGCATAATGATGTTGTATATCTTGGGTTAATAAAACACATGGAACACCCCACAAAATAATAATCCATCATATGGACAATTCATCTCACGTTTATTACTGCAAAAAAATACTCTCTTGTTCATTTTATTTCCTTTAGTTTTGCACATTTGGCCTTTTTCCAGGTGGGTCTTGGCAATTTTGGTATCGAAGGCGTGCTAGGACTCTGCCACTTGCTTGCTATGAAACTCTTGGGAGCTATTGAAGGGCTCCATCTGAAGTCAAAACATCGATTTACCTAAAGTTTCACCTAGGGTGCAATCCAGTGCATCTTTAGACAGCAAGGCTGCAATCCTATATATACTTACTGGGGAGGGAGCCCCCTTGGGCTCCATCTTAAGTTAAAAGTGTGATTTGTTTAACATTCAGTGGGGCCTACTTTTGAGTAGACATGCATTGGATTGGATTGTGCGCTGTTAGAAGCCTGGACATGATACAAATCCTAGGATTGCAAGAAAAACAGAATACAATTAATTTCAGAAATAATTGTTTTTCATAACGGGCGTTAGCCCTGCTCATGAGGGTGCTCAGTCACATCTGAATCCTTCTTGCGCTCCCTGTTTCAGTCTTTTGGACCCAATGTATGGAGGATAGCAATGCCAGGCCATTGGGGATGTGATGGTGGGAATGGATACCAGTAGGCCCAGCCCCACTCTCCCAGTCCGCCTAAAGAGGGCTCGTGACTGCTGTCATTCCTTCCATTGGGCTGTAGCAAGTGTCATCATCTATGCTTGTTTCATGTTCAACAGGTTTGATATAGTTAATGTCAGGAGTGGGGAATTATTTTGGCCCCAGGGCTGCAATGGGAACTTGTCAGGGTCCGCATGCCAGTGAGGCCAAAGCCCAAAGTGGATGGGTGCTTGTATTCTACATTTTGTGTGGATCCTACATGTGTACAGCAACTTCCCTGCTTCAGGTCTTCAGCCCCTTATGGAGGGGAGCAGAGCCAGGCCAGGGATGTGAGGGTGGGGTCAGGAGGCTCAGCCCCACTCTTCCAGTCCATGCAGCTGTGATCACTAGGACCCTAACAGCTAAAGAGGGCTGGTGCCTGCTGTCATTCCTTCCATTGGCCGTAGGAAGTGTCTCTTCTATGTCCAAGAATTTTGATACATAGAGCTCTGATTACAAGAGGAAGAGAGCAGCTACCACATGGCCTGAACAGCTGCAATGCAGTCGAATGGGACAGCGCCCTCTAGCTGGCGTTTTATAGCCTGCACACGGCAGGAATATCTGACAAATATTTTGGAAACCAAAAAGGAGGACAACATGGTTGTCCCCGAAGGGGGCGTCCCCACCAACATGTACACCTCCAGGGGCGTGTCCAGCACCAAGGGGGGTGCCCACCTGAACATAGCCTTGGTCACACGTCTGATTTTACAGCACACAATTAAGACAAATCTGTTCTACATAACATCTTAATGTTAAAATCACTGAAATAACATTGTATCTGAAATTAACTTCACTCACTCCTACTTTTGTAGCTTTTGCTGTACTTTGTTGCTCTACTCTGTGTAATACATTCTCCCCTTCCCTCAAATATATTTTCTGATTGTATCCTCACTCCTCTGCAAGATGCTGCTTAATAGGGATTGCTGCCTGGCTGGTGTTTTTATTTTTAAAGTTCAATTAAAAAAAAAACTTGTGTATGATTGTCACAAGTTTCTCTACTCTAACATTAGGGAGGGTTGTGGGCGGCGGACACAATTTCGCCAGTTCACACTTCTAACTTATATACATTAGCTTCTCAAGGCTTTTGTGTTGGCACCACTTTTCACATCCAGACTTTGAACTCCTGTCTACTTCCTGCACAAACACACGACTCTGAGACCCTCTTTTTAATGCCCTGTGTTGCATGCCAGCACCGTGAGGTTAAATTACAACAGGTGTCTCTGGGTTGTCTGTGCAGCCTGTTGTGTGTCTCTCTCTCTTAAGTCATTGCAGCCAAATCAAAGCCTCCAACCTCCCAACGGTCCAGCCGGGCTGCCCACTTGTACCCTGTGGCTGGGGGGAAGGGTACCAGCTTATTGCTTGGTCATTTCTGGTGACTCTTACGTTAAAAACCACCTCCGCCACCAGCCACCTCAGCCTGCACCAACACTGGACTCTGAGATGCCCTTAAAAGGCTCTGTGTGGCACGCCAGCCTCTCAGTGCTCAGCTACAGCCATCTCTGAGTTGTGTCTTCAGTCTAACTCTGTCTCTAAGAGATATACCAGCCAACTAAAGCTGCAAATCTGTCTATTTTTCTCTAACACGCACTTCAAACGTTCTGCATTGCATACCAGCAGTGCAGACAGAGCTAAGGACCACAGAGGGCTTCCGGAAGTGCTCCCTACTGCTCAGCAGCTGTCAGAGGAGTTGTTGGGAGGATGGGGGGAAATGGGGGGAGCCTCTGACAGAGGCTGGGAATGGAGAAGTGCGGGAAAGAGGCAGAGCCTGGGATTGTTATTGCTGGCACTGCAGGCACGGGGATGAGTGGGGAAGAGGTGCGGCTAAGGGAGAGGGGGCATGGCTTGGGGAGTGTTACAGGCCTGGTTCTGAGACCAGGCAGACTAGATTAGGCCCGTGGGGCAGGTTCCCCATCCCTGGTTTGTGCCTTTTGATTCACAATTGCTGAACACCCTTAATTTTTGTTGCCAATATCCTGCATTATTTACATCTCCCTTTAGGAAATAGACAGTATGATAAACAATACTGTCCTTGGCTGGGAGCACTTCCATTTTTTCTCTCTTGTTGGAAGTCTTACATTTGAGAGGAAATTCAGGAAAGCTAGGCCCACCCACACTTCTGGCATTAGCTTTGCTGGCCTCCAAATTTCTTCAACGGTCAGGACACCACATACAACATGACTGTGATCGTGATAGCACTGCTCTCTCTCTCTTTCTCTCCCTCTCCGCTCCCTGCTGTTTATAAACCTTCTGAATGTGGTGGTGCTAAGGGAGACATGGCGTGACTTTCTTATGCAAGCCTTAGCTTGGAGTCTCGTGATGCATCTAGCAGCTTTTCTTCCTCATCATCAGTTGTCACAGACAAAGTCTCTCTACTGTATTCTTACTTATTACATTTATATACCGCCCCATAGCCAAAGCTCTCTGGGCGGTTTACAGAATTTTTCATCTGCTTTTGTTCATCTGCTTCCTTGTAAATCCTAGTTAAACTGCACACACTGGGCCTGATCTCGCATCGTGTTCAATCAATGCGTGAGGAGAGAGATAGCGCTCCAGCCCCTTGTTGCATCCTTCGCTCTGTACGCGTGGAGGGCCAAGTAGAGCCTCCTGTACCTATGGAGAGTCTCCACGCGAGCCAGAGTGGTGATTTCCTAGGGTTCTTAATCTTCTGATTGGCTCCAGCAAATCTCATGAGAACTGGACAAGAGGTGCATAGACACAGGGAAGTAAGTTTCCACAAATACCCTCAAGCATGATTTAGAGTTTAGCTGCAATTCCCCCTCCCCGTAATAATGAGGTTGCCACCTAGGACAGGCTCCCCTGGGTCTTTGGGACCCAGTAAAGTGAACCCCAGTAAACTCCCCCCAATGCCTAGGCCCTGATTCAGAGGCATGCTGCCTCTAATCCTAGCGGTAGCACGTAGGCAACATGACTAGTAACCATTGATATCCTTATCTTCCATTAATTTATCTTGACCCCCTTTAACACCATCCAAACTGGGGGCTATCAGTTAATGTTCTGACGGGACCACATATCCATAGAGGCATTTAACTGCTGCACCCTAACTTGACTGGGGTATAATGTCATCAATGCACTGTTTTGATTGCATTTCCTTTATCCTGGGTGAAATAGTCCTGAAAGGTGACCTAAACCACATTTAATTCCAACAGAATGTGTCAGTATGGCAGTTTAGATCTTCTTCCTGCTTGAGGGTCCCCACTTGTTTCATCTTGGAGTAGATTATAGATGGTGGATGAAGATCCCTTTAGGTCATCTGGTATTTGGAGACAGAGGGCAGGTTTGCACGATCACAGAGGGGAAATAAACCACAGTGTCTTGTTTTTCCTCCCCTTCCATTCTGGTCACAAGCTGCCTTATTCACATAATTTCCCTCACCAGGTGTGGGTTGTTATGATGTCTGAACCTGGCAAAGGTGGTTGTTGAGGTGCTTTACAAACCACCCCATGCGCCCACTCTTGCCAGTTTTGGACATTACAACAACCCAGCAAGGATAATTAAGCTAATTAGGTGGCTCATGACTGGCACCCACGAAGAGGGAAAATCAGCCACCGTGTCTTATTTTCCTTCCATGATCGTGCACACCCGGTCCTAGTGATTCAAACTTTGTTATAGGTTGGGATTAAATTACAAGCAGAAAAAAACTTGGGCCTGCTTTAGAAGATTCTATAAGCAAAATCCCATTCCCATCATATCTACTCCACCAAAAAAATGGGATTTTGCTTATAGAATCTTCTAAAGTAGGCTCACGTTTTTTTCTGCTTGTAATTTAATCACAAAGCAAATGTTTTTAACGTAATGACATCAGAATATATGGCAATACTTTTAGAAGCCCATCCTCCTTCCTTATAAGGCGTTTGGAAGGTAGTAGAAATCTAGCCAATGTAATCTCCCCAAACAAATGTAACTCTCCTGCTGTTATTTTTCTTGAAATGTATTGACATCAGTCTACATCAGAACATTGTCCATTTAGTCATGGAGCTTTGGTATAACATTCATTTTAACTGTTATAATTTTACCACAAAAGACACAAAGACTTCCAAAATCCATATACTATATATCTTTATTAGGCCAAGTCAAAGGTCACCGACAATGTGCAAGTTTTCAATATCTCCAGATCTCTTTATCAGGCAAGATGTTGCAAAGTGCAGGAAGTGGGGGGGTTGTGGGAGGGAAATCTGACTGGATGTTGTTGTCAGGATATCAACATAGTCCGAGTTTTTAAAGAAGACTTCCTTTAGGGCCTCCTGGATATTTATCGGAAGCAGGATGACTATTATGAATAGAAACATCAGTTGTCTTTTCATTTCATTTGAATATAGTGGCAAATAAGACGGCTTATCGGTCATATGCAGCACTGTCCGTTCCCTTTTATAGCTGAGTGATAGCTGGAGCATCTGTTCCCTCTCCTCTTCCAAGTTCACCTCCCCAATAAAGAGAGATCAGTGGCAAAGGGAAATAAACTAAGGCTACAATTCTAGGCACACTTACCCGGGAGTAAGCCCCATTTAGCATAATGGCATTCACAACTTTTTTGCGGGAAAATACAGTTTTTAATTTTCTCTTAATGCAAAACAAATGCCTAAAGTGAATTTACAAACTACACATTAATAAGACTTACTGCTGAGCAAACATGCACAGAATTGGGTGGCATGACTGTAAAGCTACAGCAGCCTTTTCCTAAGGTCCCAGCAAATAAATGCAAACATAAGTGCAAATGTACATATGAATGAGGACACACAGATCTCCTGTGTCTCATTCTTTCACCTGGATCCCCAGGCAGGCTCAGGGCAAGAGAGAGGCTCCTTGTTCCTCTCATTTTCATAGATGCACAAGCAAGCTCTTTCTTTCCATCATACCTACAAAGATGCACAGAAACACAGCATGGGACACTAAGCCACACTCAGGCATCTAGCAGCCAAGCTGGAGTCTCCCGTCTTGCTCCCCCTTCACCCCGCCCACTCTCCCAAGGTTCCACCTTCTTCATTGGCTGAGATGCCAGGTCGGGTCGTAACAAGACCTCAATCATCCACAATATGATTGTGGATGAGGCAGCCGACCTGGCTTGCATTACAGAGACCTGGTTGGGTGAGCTGAGCAGTGTAGATATGACCCACCTTTGTCCATCTGGTTATTCAGTGCAGCACCAAACCAGCCTTAATGGGTGTGGGGGGGGGGGAGTCGTCGTGATCCATAAAAGTTCAGTCTCACTCACCAGAAAACCTCTCCACCCTGGGATAGGCTGTGAGGGCCTGTACCTTGTGCTGGGCCAAAGAGACAGGTTGGGGATACTATTGGTGGATCGCCCACCCTGCTACCCAATAAATTCCCTGGCTGAGGTGGTCTCTGATGTGGTGCTGGAAGATCCTAGGACCTTGGTCCTGGGAGAGTTCAACATTCATGCTAGGGCTGCCTTAACAGGACCAGCTCGGGACTTCATGTCCTCCATGACAATCATGGGGCTGTCTCAATTTGTCACCATCCCAACACTTAGGGCAGGGCATACCCTTGACTTGGTCTTTGTCTCAGGGTGTAAGGGGGGTGGTCTGGATACTGGAGGGATAGAAATTACCCCGTTGTCATGGTCAGACCACTTCCTGGTGAAATTTGGTCTCACGGTGCAAGTCCCTCCCTGCAGAGGTGGGGACTCATTCTGTTGGTCCACCCCTGGAGACTTCTGGAATCCGAGTGAAACCTGAATGCTCTGGGGGGAATTTCAGGAGCCAGAGCCGGCAATTTTGTCGAGGCCCTTGTTGCACTATGGAATGGTGAGGTGCAAAGGGCCTTCGACACAATTGCTCCTGAGCGCCCTCTTTGACATTGTGGAGCTTGGAAGGCTCTCTGGTTTACTGGGGCAATGAAACAGGTCAGGAGACGGCTGGAGCGTAAGTGGCATAAGACTTATCTTGAAGGTGACAGAATACACGTAAGAGCATACAATCGTACCTTCTGCGGCGATGTGGGCAGCAAAGAAAGCTTCCTTTGCTGCCTCTATTGTATCCTCAAACTGTTGTCCAACCGAGCTCTTTTGAGTGGTTCGGGGATTACTTACATCTAACCCACCCAATCCAATACTAGAACCCCCAAGGGCTCGCTGCAATGAGTTTGCAAGACACTTTGGGATAAAATTGCTCACCTTCATGCTGACTTGACTGCCACTATTGATTCAGTGTCTGTTGAGGTGTCCAGTGCATTGTCTTATCCTGTTTTGTGGGATCAATTTCAGTTTTTGGAGCCTGAGGATGTGGACAAGACGCTGGCATCTGTTCAACCCACCACATGCTCTCTTGACCCTTGCCCGTCATGGCTTATTTGAGCCAGCCATGGGGGACTGACCGGATGGATCAGGGGAGTGGTGAACACATCTCTTTGGGATGGTGTGGTTCCCACTGCCTTGAAGGAGGCAGTGGGGTGACCACTCCTGAAAAAAGCCTCCATTGACCCAGAGATTTATTGTAACTATTGTCTGGTCGCCAATACCCAGTTTTTGAACAAGGTGTTTGAGAGGGTGGTGGTGTCTCAGCTGCAGGTGCTCTTGGATGAAACTGATTATCTGGATCCATTCCAGTCTGGGTTCAGGCCTGGTTTTGGGATGGAATTGGCCTTGGTTGCCCTGATGGATGACCTTTTTCAGGAGAGGGACAGGGGGAGTGTGACCATGGTACTAGTCCTTGATTTCTCAGCGGCTTTTGATACTGTTGACCACAGTATCCTCCTGGAATGCCTTTATGAATTGGGAGTTAGAGGCACTGTTTTACAGTGGTTCAGCTCGTACTTGTGAGATTGATTCCAGAAAATAGCATTGAGGGAATGTACTTCTGCCCCATGGCAGTTGAACTGTGGGGTGCCACAGGGCACCATCCTTTCCCCAATGTTATTTAATAATTTAATATCTATATGAAGCCATTGGGAGCAGTCATCAGGAGATTTGGGGCAAGGTGTCACCAGTATGCTGATGACACCCTGCTCTATTTCTCTGTGACATCTGAATCGGGAGAGGCCGTGCATGTTCTGAACCAGTGCTTGGATACAGTTATGGCTTGGATGAGGGCCAACAAACTGAAGCTGAATCCAGATAACACAGAGGCTTTGTGGGTTGGTGGCTCCCAGGTCTAAGAATTGAGGTGCTTACCTGTTCTGGATGGGGTTGCACTCCCTCTGAAAGAGCAGGTCCGTAGGTTGGTGGTGCTTCAGGACCCATCTTTGTCACTGGAGGCCCAGGTGACCTCGGTGGCCCGGAGCGCCCATTATCATCTTCCGTTGGTACGCCAACTATGCCCTCCTGGATAGGGATAGCCTAGCCATGGTCATTCATGCACTGGTAACCTCATGATTTAGACTACTGTACTTAATACCCGCCATCTCCCCATTAACTCCGGTAGAAATGATGGAGAATTTCCCAGAAAATCTAAAAGAAGTAATGGGGAAAATATTAAGAAAACAAAATATAAATAGATTAGAAAGAGTGATAAAGACAGATAATTTAAATCAAATAAAATAAACACTCAGGGAAGAGAGAGTTTCATGGATTAATTGTATGCAGTTGGAACAGTGGATAAGGAGTGGGTAAAAGAAAATAAAAAATGTAGAGAATATACGATATTTGAAAAAATGATAACGCAAAGACGAGAGAAGGAACAAAATATGGTATTAAAAGGTATAACAAGTGAAATTTATAAAATATTGATGGTAAAAGAGGAACAAGGGGAGGGTTGCAAACTGGTGTGGGAAAATGATATGAAAATCTTAATAAGTAATCAGAATTGGGTGAAGTTATGGGGAGCAAGGAATTTGAAAACTTTATCAGTAAGGATAAAAAAAAAATATTATAAATTAATATGGCGATGGTATTTAACACCAGTCAGATTGAATCATATAGATAAAAATATTCGGTATTATGTTGGAGAGGATGTCAACAAACTGGCACGTATGTTCATATGTGGTGGTCATGTAAATATGTACAAAAGTTTTGGCAAATGGTATATAAAGAACTAAAAGAGATAACGGGAAGTGATTTGGAGTCATCCCCAAAGATTGCGTTATTATCAATAGATGAGGGGATGAAATGTAATCAGAATATTAAGGAGTTAATTACTATGTTACTAACTGCAGCAAGATTAATAATAGCAAGGAAATGGAAGATGCAGGATAATTATCAAATGGATGAGTGGTATAAAGAGGTATGGGATATTGCTCTTAATGATAAATTAACATGGAATATTAAAGTAGAAAAGGGAATATGTAATAGAAATGAATTTGAAAATAAATGGAAATTATTTTTAGAGCATGTATTGTTAGTAGGGAAAGGACACAAACCTGTGCAAGAAGTATCACAATTTTGGAAAATGTAATGAAGAGGAATTGGTCCTGGTGAGGGGTGCATTTGGTGTAAAAAGAATGGAAAAGAATGGTATAATTGTAGTGAACAGTTGAAATAAAATTACTATTAATAATAAAAAAATAGACTACTGTACTGTGCTCTCTGTGGGGTTACCCATGTGTGTGATTTGTTAATTGCAGCTACTACAGACTGCAGCAGCTAGGGTGCTCATGGGGACACCCAGCTCTGCTCATACAAAACCGGTATTAAAAAAACTGCACTGGCTGCCTGTTAGCTACCGAGCCACATACAAGGTTATGCTGTTCTCCTACAAAGCCCTAAACAGCTTGGGACCAGCATACCACCTTCCCTTATATGTACACAGACGACAACTACGATCCTCAGAGGAGGCCCCACTGGCCCTTCTGAAAAGAACAGGATGCCGCTATGAAGAACCTCGGTGGTGGGCTTTCTCTGTAGCGGCACCCCCACCCTCTGGAAAACCCTCCTTCATTCAGTTTGGGAGGTGGAAAACGTAACATCTTTTAAATGCCTCTTGAAAACATACCTTTTTATACAGGTTTTCCCTAGTTTTTAACTTAGCTAGTTTTATAGCGCTTTTTATAACTTTTAATGTTTTAAATTTATCTGTAACTGTTTTATGGTTTTTAATTGTGCTCTGCCCAGAGAGCTTCAGTTGATGGGCAGCATAAAAATGTAATAAATAAATAAGGCAGGCCAGGCATGCAGGCCCCTGGGCATGACTTGGGTATGGGTGGGAAACTTGCAGTGGGGATTCCCAGCATAAAGCATCTTCCAGCATTTCTCCCACCACTCCGTCTCGGCAGAGGGGTGGGAAGCCAAACAACTGGGAACCTGAAGAGAGTTTTGGGGCCACCAAAGGTCCAAATCTCCTAGATCTGAAACCCAAGACACACACAGAGGCTTAAGCGCCACACTCAGAGGCTTGGTCCGGCTTGCTGCCCTGCTGCTGCGCCTCGCACATGTGCCACACCCTGGCACATAGCCTGTCCAAGCTTGTGTCCCTCTTTCCACCACCTCCACTGCCCTGATCATGGGTGGGACTGCTGGCTGATGATAAAGGGCCCACAAGTCTTGTGGAAAACATCCAGCTGTACAAAAGAGGAAATATATGAACCAATTCTGGAAGTGTCTGAAGTTAGTGTGGTCTTTAGCGTATAGCCTGACACTTATTTGAGTTGACGTGTTTTTTGTCAGCTCATATTTAGATGCACCTTTGACAAAGCGATCTCAACATCCAGTGTGTCACTTCTCAATCTATTATCGTTTTTCATTATCTAGATTTTGTAAGTCCAGTAAACATAATTGCTATCTCAGGCTAGCGGGCAGTTGTTTTTAATGCTGTTCCCCGCCTCGATCCGTTGGGAGAGGCAGGTAATAAATAAATTTATTATTATTATTATTATGGGCCCCACTAACTGAGCCAAGGCACTCCAGAACACGCATACACCCACCCACCCATGCCCATGAGCTCTCCCACATTTGAAAGTTTTTCGTGTAGGCTAGCTTGCACATACACACACACACATATTGGATTTCCTTTCAACCCCCTCCCCCTTGAGCTCTGTAGTGAATCTGTTGGAGAGCAATAAGGTAGACTTCACAGCATTCCTATAGGCTGTTGGAAGCCCCTAGACACCTGTGTAGTTTGGCCTAGCTGGCAGCTTTATAGTTAATTAAGTAAGCCTTTCAAATGCCTTAATTGGTACCAGGCAAATACAGCCACATCTGTTTGACCTATGTGAAATGATTTCATCCTTTAAGGTAAGGATGCTGTTCTTCTCTCCCGTAAGAAGTGACAGAGAAGCCTCCGTGCTTCTTCTGAGAAGGGATAGAGGTGTAGTCTTTCGGCTCCTGAATTAAGCTGAGAGAAACTTATAAAATCCAACCCTCAAGCTTTGCTCTTTAGTCTCGCTCCAACGGGGAATAATAATAATAAAAATAAAATTTCTTAACCACCTCTCCCTCTGGATCATGGCGGGGAACACCAATAAATATAAATACAAAGACCATAAAATAGATAAAACATTAAAACAAATAAAACTAATACATTATTTAAAACATTTTAAAATTCAACTAGGTAGGTGTATGTTACCAGACTGAGAACCTCTGCTGGTCCTAGGAATGACTTCTCATCTATCTTGGAGACTCAGACAGCTTCATTGGCTGATAAGAAGTGTGAGCTTTCTAAGCATATTTATTCTGCGTTCATTTTCTACCAATAAACTGTCATCCTTTTGCACAAGTGGCTTTGTTTTATCTTGATAATCAAAATAATCTATTTTGACTGGGTCCTGAATAGAACAGGCTTCCAGATCAATAGAAGCTCTTGCTATGGTGAGGATTCCTGCCAGACTGGAAGGTGAGGGGGCAGGTGTGACCTGAAGGTCTTTGAGAGGGAGGCAGGAAGGTGTGTCAGCCCAGGGCTGATTGGTGGACTGGGAGAGGCTTTACACCCACCCCAACTGTGGAGGATTGTCAGGCCTGACAATATCATGGGGACTTGGAAGGGGCAGGGGGAGTGTTCGTTCATTAAATCCTCTGAAGTGATCCATTGGAGAGGAGGTGCTTGGCCTTCCCACAAGCAAAAGCCCACATCACAAGCTTTTGGGAAAGAAACCAAGGCCTTCTTATAGTTGTGAGTGAGGAACTTCCTACATTAGCTGCTCAAGGGGGCCCCAATCCACGGAACAGTCTTAGCAGGACGCTTCCACAAATCTCTCTTCAGGGATCATGGGATACCTGATCATGATACAAATTGCAGACTGACGGGAGCCATCCAGATCAGCACTACAGTAAAATGCGAAGCGTTGACCCCTCAGACTCCTGATCCTGCTAGCAAAACTGATATTTACGTTCACACAATTGTTCATTGTGCGCTTGGTGTCACAGTTAGTTGGGCCCCCAGGAAATTTTCTGAGGTTTGGCTGGAATGTATAAAATCCAGAATGGACTAGAAGGGTGCTTCCAAGTTGGGCTTTTATTTTGTGAGATTCGACAAAGATCAGAAAAATTTACGGAGAATAAGGCTATCAGTGGCTACTAGTCACAATGGCTCTGTGCTACCTCTAGGGTCACAGTCAGACTGCCTCTCCATATCAGTTGCTGGGGAACATGGGTAGGAAGGTGCTCTTGCTCTCCTGTCCTGATTGTGGGCTTCCCAGTGGGGCATCTGGTGAGCACTGTGGGCAACCGGATGCTGGGCTAGAGATGCCTCTGGTCTGATCCAGCTCCGGTCTCTCTTGCTGTTCTGAACTGCCCTGCCTGCCTCATTCGTGGGGTTTCAGGGGGTCCAGGCAACATTGTCTTCCACTTGTAACCCTCCTGTGTTTCCTCACCGCTTCTCCTGAGTGTTCTCTTTCCACAAAAATATGAGTTCAGGAGGAAAAGGCAATATTTTGATCGGTAGCGCTAGGAGCCGCTGTCCTCCTGGCAGCCCCCTGGTTTGATGGGCTGCTGGTGCTGCAGATAATAAGCAGACAGTAGGTACAGGATTTGAACCACCTTGACAGCCAGATCCTCTGCATGTTTACTTGGAAGCAAGTCCAGCTGAGTTCAGTGGGTCTTACTCTTAAGTAAACAGGCAAAGGGCTGCAGTCTTAATTGAGTACTGTGAGAGAATCAAAATAAGCACCATCCAAATTGAAAATTTTGGGCCTACAAAATGATTCATTTGGAGGATTACACATCTAAAGCAATTTGCCGGTGTGTGGCCTGTTTTTATTTTAATGTCAAGGACGATGTGGGGCAGATCCCAACCTTTCAGCTTTATGGGGTGGGAGGGTGGGTGGTGCTGGGAATGGCAGGGAGCCGTCCTAAGTGAGAACAGTCTGAATGTGGATCAAATCAAGGGAGACCTTTTGAAATGGGGCAAACCCCGGTTAGGGTCTGCGTCTGCCCCTTTCATCCTGGCCAACGTGGACCGTCTTTCTCCAAAGACCTTCCTGCGATTCCCTCTTTCCAAGGGCGGGGAGGGCGGCAGACACCATCTTTGGGGATTGCAGGGTGAGAACCCCTCTTCTTTCTGAAAACGGGCAGGCAGGAGGAGAGGCCTTGTGGGCTTACTTTGCTCACCCTGGGCCTGAAGGAGCCCCAGCCAGAGAGGAAGAGGAAGGCACACACCCAGAAGACCCACACTCCCCATCCACAGCATCCCTGTACTCTTCCTAGAGGGGGAGACCAGAGCCCCCTTCCTCCCCATGGGTGCAAAGGGAGGGATCTGACCCTGGAGGCCTGGGGGAATAATCAGTCAGCCACTTCCAAGGACGCCAGGGAGGGGCTGCTTCTGATTGACAGGAGCACCCCAAGGCAGCTGGGAAGGCCCATTGAATGGAGGGGAGGGGGAGGGGCCTGAGGGTTGGGGTCAGACAGAGCAAGGGGTGTGTGGAGGGGGGCACGTAAAGTGGGGCTCTGGAGGGATTTCCAGGCTCCGGAGTTTAGGTGTTAGTCATGATTTAATCTCAAGTTCAGCAGTAAATGAGATGGAAGTTTGTGTGTTTTGATTTTCCCATAATGTTCCACGTGTCCTTGGGCAGCCTCTGCCCTGAGCCTGAGGTAAAACTCCCTTTCTTGGGGATTGGCGCATAGGGGCTGGGGGAGGAGTTCCCCCCCCTCCCCTCTTAACCTCCCCCCTCCCCCCAATCTCCTCTGTGTGTCTCTTTCAGGGTTTCACAGCCTGCAGCTGATGTACGGCTGTGAGCTGAGGGGAGACGGGAGCAAAGGGGGGTATTGGCAGGATGCCTATGACGGGAGGGACTTCATCAGCTTCGACAAGGAGACCCTCACCTACACGGCTGCCGATACCCAGGCCCAAATAACCAAGAGGAAGTGGGAGGCTGACATGGCCATTGCCCAGGGTCGCAAGGCCTACCTGGAGGAGATCTGCATTGAGTGGCTGCAGAGATACCTGGACTACGGGAAGGAGACTCTGCTGAGGACAGGTGAGGGGGGGACTGGGGGGCTTTTGGGGGGGATTTCTCTACACACTCTCTTCCCCCCCCCTCTAGTCCTGGACTGAACCACTTCCCACCAGAGCAGGAGGGGGAGAGACTGCATTTTTGAATCCTCCCCCAGATTTAAAAAAGCACCCTAAAAGTAGAAAACCAGCAGAGCAGAGAAGGAAGGAGAGCAAAGTTTCATGTTTCATCCCTTTCCTTCTCTTTTGTTACTTGCAAGGAATGTTTTACCTGGGAAGCATTCAGAAATGTTATTTCCCCCCCACACACCTGTGCCTTGAAATGGGGCATTCCGCCCTTTTCCCTCCAGAATCTTCCATTCCATGGGCAGAAGATCCCCAAGAGCTCATCTGCTGGGCTGGACCATTGCAGAGGTGCAGGTGGGGGGCAGGGTTCAGGTGCGAATCCTCCCCCACATGGAGAGACAATTCCACCTCTTCCATCTGGAAAGGTCTAACTCCATTCCAAAAGCCATACACTTTTTTGGAGCAGGACCCTTTCCTTGTCCAGCCCCACACCTCGTGACGTCCCTGTCCCTATGGGAGAGCAGTGGGGGAGGCAGACAGGATTGAGGGGGAGAGTATTCAGACTTCCCTGACATTCAGAGAGAGTTGTCTGCGAGTATTTCATCCTTGGGGTAGAGCAGGTTTGTTGTAAAGAACATTCTACCGCTCAGTCTCCATGTGTCTGAGCATGGGCAGAGTACCTTTCCACTTCTGACAGGAAGCAGCTTTTTCCATATTATTATTAATATTATTATTATTAATTTATATACCTCCCTATAGCCGAAGCTCTCTGGGCCGTTTACAAAGATTAAAAGACTGAATATTAAAAATCAATATATAAAATTTTAAAACATAAAAACAGCTAACATTTAAAACAATTTTAAACTCTCAGCCAGGCCAAAAACTCAGTTAAAAACTCAACATAAGCTGCTAAATGCCTGGGAGAAAAGAAACGTCTTGACCTGGAGCCGAAAAAATAACAATGTTGGTGCCAGGCGGGCCTCATCGGCGAGATCACTCCATAATTTGGGGGCCAGCACAGAAACGGCCCTCTCCCTTGTTCCTGTCCTCCGAGCTTCTCTGGAATAGGCACCCGGAGGAGGACTTTGGATGTTGAGCGTAGTGTTCGGGTAGGTTCATGTTGGGAGAGGCGGTCCGTCAGGTATTGCGGTCACAAGGCTTTATAGGTTAAAACCAGCACCTTGCAAGCCCCACGTAGAGTGCATTGCAGTAATCTAACTTGGAGGTTACCAGAACATAGACAACTGAAGCCAGCTTATCCCTGTCCAGATAGTGCACTTTGAATCACGTCTAGAGTGCCCCCATAGTATTTTCCTGTTTCAAGAAAGCAAACCCACTCTGCATCCTATAAAACACATGAAACCACTTATGCCATTTTTCTGGTTTTGAAACCCTGGTTAGGTAGGCTGGTTGGTTATGCTGAGGCTGCCGTTCCTCTTGATAGATCTCAAGTGGAGGCACAGAGGAAAAGTCAATCCAGCCAGAAGGACAAGCGGTTTTGTGTTCCATATTTGTTTGATTAGTTTTCTAATATTGATATTTAGCTTTATTTCAAAATGAAATAATTGTAGAACAGGAAAGAATTTGAAATCCTGCATCCCCTCTTTGGGGGCAAAACCCACCTGAGCCTACCTTCTGTTCATGACCTTCAATTTATAGGGATCTGAACCAATTCAACCTTGGAGCCTGGGGATCTTCGCCCCAAAGCCCTGAACGTATTTTGTTCAGGACAGAGTTTTCACCCCAAGGCCATGTTGGAGCATTTTCAAAGAGAGGCCGAGAGTTCCCTTCTTTGGAGGTTTCTTTCTATCGGTGATGCTGAAGATGTTGGATATCCAGTCTCGGGGCAGGAGTGGGGGACTGGATGACCACTGGAGAAATTCTGTTTGTTCTCTTGATATGGATGTTGCCATTTTTACAGATCCTCCCATTGGGAAGGTGACGCGCGTGGCCGAGGCTACTAATGATGGCATGGAGACCCTCGTCTGCCAGGCCCACGGCTTCTACCCCAAGGAAATTGACACCACCTGGAGGAAGGACAAGGCGATCGTGGACCATGAGACCTTCCGTAGAGATGTCGCTCCCAATTCAGACGGGACCTACCACGCCTGGCTCAGCATTGACATCGACCCCAAGGAGCGGGATCTCTACCGGTGCCACATGGACCATGCTGCCTTACGTGAGCCTCTGGTCTTGGCCTGGAAGGAGCCTGAGGGATGGCAGGGTAAGGAGGAAGGACTG